>CM038001.1:19330603-20749615 GCA_021234005.1 Nephelium lappaceum | reverse complement strand
ATAATGGTTCACTTCCTGATACTATGAATCGGGACAAAGTAGAAGCATGGCAAATAGCTGATCCTGATAAAGCTGCCTCACAATGTGCCGGAAAAGAGGCAAAGCCCCATTCTGAGATAGGTTTGTCTGATGAATTAAAGAAAAACATTTCTGTGGTTGATGAAGAAGCTCCCAAGCCTGAATTGAAAACCCTCCATTCACTGCTTGTTGATTATGATCATGAGCAAGGTAAGTCATGTTCAAGATTAGGTGTAGTAGAAGTACCTTTTCTTCTCAGACATTACAAGTGGCTTTCCTTCTATTCTTGCAGGCAGTGAGAAGACAAATAACAAAGCTAGTGGACAAGAAAGCAAAGTGAAAAGTACTAAGATGTCGTCTATAGTTCTTGATTTTAATAAAAACACAAAGCAACAAGATGGAAAGAGCACTACTAATGACAGTTCAAGAGCTGGCAAAGTCAGCCTGCAAGGTTCACCCAAGAACTTGGGGGATTCTGGAAAAACTAGAGTTAGGGGAAAGGTCAAAGAATTTATTAAAATTTTCAACCAGGAAGCTTTGCCAAAACCAAAAAGTAGCGTGGACTCTCAAAGTCAGAGCGATAGATGGAAGGAGATAGGCACTTCTAAGCTAGAGAAGGAAGCAAAGTTTAGCAAGATTGGAACAGATACGAAAACTCACATGCCCAATAGGCATGATAAAAAATCGTTAGCAGATGCTTATGTCGTGGTACTTAAATTACTATAATTTGATATCATTCTTTGATATTTCGCTGATGCAAAATTCACTTTAATTTCCTTAAACAGTTTGGTTGGGACTGATATCTAAATCTTCTTTCTCTGTTCAGGTCAATGAACATCTTCGATGCTCAGAGAAACAACATTCTGCGACTGAAAATGCTAACCATGTATCTAATGGTACTCCTCAAAAGAAGGATAGGGATAGCTCAGTTACTGGTTAGTTCTTCTAATCTTCTGTTATGTGAAATAAATCTACTTATACATCTTCAATTACGATCAGACGACAACATGTGGTGAGAACTGAGATGTCCTAGTCTCTTTGCATTCATCCCAAGTATGTGTCTTCTAGAATTTCTATTTCATTTTCCTTTCCTAACTGAACTATTTTACGGTAAAATTTATTTGTTTTATGATATTTTTTTTTTGCATTTAGCACTCAATTATTGGTCAGTAATACGAATTAATTTGTGCATGTAACTTTTTTCTAGCATCAATACCTAATGGCTTGAAGGCTGTTGCTGGAGATGTAGATGACACCTTCCAAGCAAACTTTCAGGTGTGTGATTTATCCCAAAAATAAATAAATAAAATGATTTCATAGTTTCTCCCCTTATTAATTGTGGTGTCATTTGGCATCTAGTAGGCAAAGTAATCAAAATTGAATGCACAAGTCCCCTTGCCATATGCATCTGATCTAATAATATTGAGAGCTGCTATAGTTTTATACTTCAAATTGCGATGTGATTACAATCTAATTATTTTTTTTATGCCCGGTATGTGCAATTCTTGTTTCCTTGAGAAGCTAGTTGAATTGTCTTATGGTTAGGTAAAAGAATTAGCGCAAGATGAGAATAAAATGACACTTGCTGGCAATGCTCCTGAAGAAATCCAGGTAATACAGAATAAACATGTAGACAGACACGTTACTTGCAATTTTGCTGTGTAAGTGGTGCATTTTACTTCAGATATTGCAGGACGTTGATGCTAAAATACGACAGTGGTCAAATGGGAAGGAAGGAAACATACGCTCACTGTTGTCAACTTTACAATATGTAAGTATGAAATGACATAAGAATTGATAGACATCAATGCCTTGATTTTTCATTTCCTTTTGGCTTGTTAAACGTTCTCTCAATTTTTTATGAAGTTGAAAGTAATAGATTCTTGGAAGACAAAAAAAATGTAAAAAAGAAAAAAACAGGATCCACAAATTCAGGGAAGGAAAGGGCCTTGTTCATGGGACATAGAGTTTTTAAGACCCCTGTTTATTATATGTTACCAGTAACTTATGTCTGCAACACAGTTTCTTTCAAAATCTTATTGTGATTTGGGCTCAATGAGTCTCTCATCTCTTAATATGTTATTTTAAACTACAGTTCTCTTGGACTTATTATTTTATTAGTAATCAAGGGAAAAGTCATACTCTCAAACCATATGCTCTACAATTTCCTCATTTTTCAAATTAATGCTAGTTGTACATACAGGTTCTTTGGTCTGGGAGTGGGTGGAAGCCTGTTCCTCTTGTTGACATAATAGAAGCAAATGCAGTGAAAAGATCTTATCAAAAAGCATTGCTCTGTTTACATCCAGATAAGCTACAGCAGAAAGGGGCAGCTTCTCATCAGAAATACATTGCAGAAAAAGTTTTTGATATTTTGCAGGTAATATGAAGTTTTGTCCTAAATGCTTATCCACTCAAATACAATTATTGTTTAAGTAATTTAATTTTTTTCCATCATGGAATGGAGTTCATTTAGAGAATATTAACACATAACCGTAATATTTATCTGGTTAAGGGAAAATTAAAACAGGATTTCAATAAATTAATTTGGTTGTAGTTTAAAGATGATGACTTATGATAATTACACTCATTTTGGATCACATTTTTGTCCTTTTTCCAGATTATGCTCCTTAAATTATGTTAGATCAATAATTCTAAACATGCTAGTTCCTTTACAAGAAATGATGCACATGGGATGATCAGTCGATCAACAAACGACCTCTTAATTGCTTTGGTCAGTTGTTAGTGATCTCTTGTGATTTATGGAATAATGGGATGAAAATGAAATCTTAGCTATCGTTTCTTCTAGTTAATAGTGAATTCTTGAGAATCTTTTGCTGCTACCCACCAAACTATGCTTGTAAAACATTGCCATGTGATCTTATTGATATCAAACAATGGCAATAACAAGATTGTTTTTTGCATATGCAGAGTGTTAACATCTACAATTTTGCAAGACCAGTCTGCCTTTGTCATAGTCTTTAATTCTAAGTTTTTACTGACTAATTTTTGTTACTCTCACAGGAGGCATGGACTCATTTCAACTCACTTGGTTCACTGTGACTAGGGGAAAATGTTTTATGGCAATTCACATCTGTCAACAATAATACACTCATAGAATCAGGCTCTTGTAAATTTGTAATTTGAAAGTGTGAATTACTGTCTTGTAAAAATCATTTTGATTGTGTGTATAGAGTGGTTCAATTTTTGTGTAGTGAAGCATTCAAAATTCCATATCATGATTACAAAAGTTGTTCCTGGAAACAGTTTCATCATGTATCATACTCTGATTTGTGGAGCACATTGTAATTTTTTTGGTTATGTAATGATTTGAGGAAGTGTTTTTGCTGTTGAAATCAAAATTTTAAATGCAGCTGCGCCACTCCCATCTATCCTGCTTTCTAAAAAGCAGAGGAACAAAGTCCAAACATCATAACCCACAAAAGTGTGGACAATTTTCCTATTTAATGTAAGTAAACCTCTTCTACCTTTTGGGAGAAGCATTTTGAGTTGCGCATTAGAGTCTTATTTTAATTAGATTCCGGCAGTTGTCTAATCTAATATCAGAAAGTTAAGAAAAAAAAAAAAGACCAATAGTTATATGCAGAAATAATTATATTTTATATTACAAGCATCATGAATGTTGGCTTAAATGAGGAAAATGGGAGAGAATGCACATATGCTCTTTCACTCAAAGCACATCTCATGAGAGTACGTGAGATCATTTTACAATTGGATGGACAATCGTAATTGTGCTATGTGCATCCCTTCCATTCAAAATTTTCTCTCAAAGTAGACTTGCCCCAACATTATGACCTATATTTTTCTATAATTGTACACATGATTTATTTAGATTTTAGTCCACATAGGAGTAGAATATTGGTCCAGTGCACTGCTGATTGACTACTCGACCAAAAATTTGAGGAAAAAAAAAACAAGTGAAAAGTGGTCTGCAGTCAGGACTGACCAAGAAAATAATTGATTCATATTGTCCTTGTTTCTTGAATGTGACACCTAAAAAGAATATAAAGGTAAATTTTCATGATTAATGTTAATCAAACTTTGGCTACTGTCAATTCATGTTCTAAACTAAGCTGCATGCAGCAGTGTTTTTGACCATCTGTAATCATGAAAATTTTGAATTGGTCCTTCTTTACTTTAATCCACCAAGTGAAACATATTACCGTACCCTTTTGATTTTTGAATGCAAGAAAAAGTAAGATCAACAGTAAATCAATCAATAAAATCTGATAGACATTATTCTACATGGTCCCACGCTTTTAAAGTGGTTTTGGCTGCATGTGATATGATCCATCAAAACCTGTGTGAGAGACACAGAGAGCAGCAGCAGCAGCAGCGCGTGTGAAGGGCTCAGAAGACAGAAGAGGAAACTGTACCACCAATCAACGGCTTTTATTTATATATACAAATGCGTACAACACGCCTGGCGGTGTTGTTTTACAAAAATGTTATCTTATCTTCGTTTGCAAATACATTGTCGTTTATTTATTGTTTGCCGTGCCACAAGTCTCTCTTTGGGTGTGGTAGTCTGCACCCTAACATTTCCCTTTCAACACCAATGTCTGCATTGCATTTCCATGTCTGGTGCTTGACACTCACTCTAGAGACAACATAGAACCCACACCAAAAAATTTTCAACTTTGTACAGATCTCATTCACTGTTCCTCATCAGAGCACAAGAATTCGAATTCCCACATTCATATAAATGTAATAAATAACACAAAGTTAAAAAATTGACAACTTAATTGTATGATAACTATGATATATCCAATCCCCATATCCAATGAAATCACAAATAACATGAATTTTGTTTGTATTGGTTGAAAATAAGATATGGGAACTTTGTTAGATGCTACATGAGAAAAATTATACAGACAAGACACGTGCTGACATAAATTTTGCTCCCTTTTTTACTATAAAGTTTCTACATTTGTTTGACCAAAATTAATGAGCAATGTGGGTGGTAAAGATGGTAAGTGGAGTTGTGAAACCACAGGATATTCATGAAGCAACTGACGTGACAGAAGCAGCTGTACCTCCATGGCAAAGAGCTGGCAATCTTGTTCTTCTGCTTGGAATATAATTATTGTTGGGTTTTGACTTTGAAGCCATTATTGTATAACTGTAATGTTAAAAAAAATAACTCAACCAACCATAATTTTATTTTATTTCTTTTTTTCTTTCCAAGTTCTTGGAAATGTGGTTTGAACTGGGGTTTATAATTTCACAGGAGGCATTTGCTTCCAAGAATAATAAATGCTTTCTGGGGTTTGTTTCAGTTTTCAGATGGAATCATTGATTTCGGTTTTTGCGTTGCAAATCTCTTGGTGTGAGGAGGTTTGGATGTAGCTCTCTTCTAATACATGTTAAATGTGCTTTAACGTCTTAAGAAAATGACAATGGATCCAACTCAACCTACAAATAATATCGGAAATTGATAATTGAAATCTTATTATAGATAAATCAACAACTTACAAGTTTCAAAAATAAAGAACAACTTAAAAACTTTGTTCCAACTTGCGGCTCAACAATTCATATATGTCTTCTTCTGACATAATCCAACTTGAACCCTTTGATTTTTGAGATATTTGTAGGTCTGTTCATAATATAAGGTCATATATGTTCATATATATATATATATATATATGAGGAAAGAATAACGATAGACATTCAATATTTCTATTTAATTTTATGTGATAGTTGATTTGTCATCCACATGTTAATTACATTGTCAATCTCAATTCATATATGTATTCTTCTAATATAGACCGATCTGAGCCCTTTGATTTTTGATATATATATCTATAAACACTTAGATAATATAAAGTGATATGTATATATATATATATATATTTTAGAAGGATAACAATAGATATCTTACACTGTTGTCCAATTCTTTTATACGATTTTATGTTTTTCATATCAATTATTTTGTCAATTTCAAAGTCAAACGTCTAATAACATATTAACTATCATATAAGATTGGACGAAAAAAATTACATAAGAGAGTTAAATTGCTACCATTATCTATGAAAAAAAATGTTGTCAAACTTGCTTCGATAATGTTGCAGCAAATGCATTTATTGATCAAGTTGGATAATTTATTTCTTGGCATGTGAAATTTATTATATACAAGTTAAAATTAGGTGACTGCAGACCCCATTTCCTGCATAATTACAAATATACCTTTCTTAAATTTTCCCTGCTTTGTTGCATGCAAAATTGAAGAGTCATGTTCTTTCAAATGGTCGTGTGGATTTAAAAGAATATTTAACCCTAGATGTTAATTTAAAAAAAAATGTATTTCTACTCTTTTAAATTTAAAAATATTTGCAATTTCATTTTTATTTAATTTTTAATATTTTCTCTTTCGATGAATTTATACCTGCCAGCCTATCAACATTCAACTGCGTTAATTGAAAACAAGAAGAAGATGATAAAAAATAAAAAAACATGGCACGTGCAGTGCTGATGAGACAATGACTCATTATCTCTCTAATCATAAGACACAATAACGAGCGTTACTTATTTCAAAAAAAAAAAGAAAAAGCGTTTCTCAGTAATACCATGACTTGTAAATCATAATCATAATTCACACTTTTTTTATTATTATTATTTTTTAATTTGATAGGAAAAAAAAGTTAAAAAAATAATTATTATTAGTATTATTATTTTATTATACAATTCTCCAAAAGATTGAGACAGTACAGGTTTGCCTGTGATAAAGGTCGTTAGTAGTCTGGAGAGAAAATTAAAAGTAAAGAGAGTGACTTTTTTTTATGTAGTTTTAACTGCCAAATTTGTGCTCACACTCTCTCTCTCTCTCATTTTATTTTATGTTTTTTCATTTTCCTTGTCAGAACTGGAAACCAGTGCGTGCGTGTGTGTGTGTGTGTTTTGTATTGTTAAAGAAGACAAGGGCCTTAAAACCAGGTGGTTTGTTTTGATGGTACACAGCTTCAAATCAATGTCCATTCTCTCTGAATCTGTGAGTTCTTTTGTTTTGGGTTTTTTTTTTTTTTTTGTACTCTCAATCTCTCTTATATGCAGCTCTTATCTTGTTTATTGTCTCTGGTTTTGCTTTTTTGCTTCTTGTTTTGGTCACCCTTTTGAGTCTTTGTCATTTATGAAATAAAAAGAACACCAAAGATATCAATTCGGTTGCTTTTAGCATGGTTGTTCATGACTTTCTGTTTTGCTTTCGTCTGATGTACATGTTTCCAAGTGAAGGTGGTTACATTGTTGCTGTTTATTTTTGTTGCAAGTAGTTTCAACTGGATCTGATGTAATTATTATCTGTTCTGCAATTTAAAGCTAACCCTTTTCTTTTCAGCGCCTGTTAGATGTGTTTTTGACAGTAAGTGCTGCAACATTATCAGTTTATGTGATGATGAATTCAGTTTATATTCATTGCTGTTTTTAATATACAACACTTGGGTTGTCAAAGTTTCCACTGTTTAAGGTGAAAGTTCTAATTTTTAGTTCATTTAGGTGGATTTTTTTGGATAAGATTGGGTCAATCTTTCAATAGTTTCAAGATTAGATCATGATTGTTGGTGAGACTTGGTGGTCATCTATTGTCCTTTTCAACAGAGCAATGTAGTTAAGTTAATATTCACATAATTTCAAGTCCTAATACTGGAGCAGTAGAGGAGGTTTGAACATATATGTAGTTTCTGATGAGATTTAGGGTTCAAAAACGACTGTAATAATTGTTTCTACATTTTTTCTAATATATATAATATTGGATTAAGTATATTGCTTGCCAACCCCAAGTAGTTGGAATGAACAATAAAGATCTATTGAGATTTTGAATTGACTCTTTCTCCTCTCTCTTTATCATTTTGCCAGCTGCAGTTGTCTTTCATTAAATTATTCTTCTTCCAAATTATATAGGACTCCTGCCGACTTCTGATGCTGATAGTTTTTAACGTGTTGACTAGTCAACAAATTCCTTTTAATTTTGCTTTTTGTTTGTCTTTAACAATTGGTCCTTTTTTTCCTTTCCATATTTTGGGTAACACTTAAATGATGAACAGATTCTTACCCAAAATTACTAATGAACAAACCTTACCATCTAGGGTAGAAGGGATGTCTCAAGATGCAAGATCAAGTAATTATTGCAGGAAATTGACATCTAAGTGAAACTTTAATTTAGTCTTTGAAGTTTATGTTACTTAATTAACTTTTCACCGTATCAACATTTGAAAGCTGCAGTGGTTTTTTATTGAATCCAACTATGTTGTCTACTAATTTCCTTGAATTTCACTTCTAATTCTACTTGAATTAAGCCATAATAGAGACATCTAAGTATCCTTACTGAATATGAAGTATGTCGAACTCTTAAGTTTCGTAATGCTGGTTCATAATTCCTTAGAAGATTCTAATCATAGTATTTTGATACTTAGAGTCTAGATGGTCTTGGCCGCAGACTGGCTTTGGTTGTTTTTTTAATATGAATGGAAGTTGAATTTTTGGTGGATACTATGGGGCACATTCTGAGGTGAGAACAATATAGCTGACACTAGTGAGACATCATTACTCTTATTAGCAGTTTTTTGAAGTTGACATGAGTTTAGACACATAAGGAGAACGATTCACAAATTAGCAGCTAGGCTTGTTTAATCCATATCTGCCCCACGGTCAATTTATTTATCAGCTAGATAACCTCAATAAATAAATTATATGTTGACAATTTATCCTAGGTTGTAGTTTGAAGAAGACAACCTCAGTAAGATAATACTAGGTGGCTGAAATTATCATAATATTTTTTGTTTTTCTAAGAAAATTATAGGTAGCTTGGAAATAAAATAGTGCTTTTACAATCTTGTGGTCAGATGCTTCAAGTTCAGGTTCCTTAAAGTACTTACCTTGAAGTGCACTTTTATATCAGGTAGAATAGAATCTATTGAGAGAATAAGCAGTTCAAAACTAAGTTCGGGTGATGTTGACTTGATAAACGCAACCAGGTACAGGAGATCCTCTCAAGCTGCTATATCATGGCAAATGAATAGAAGTGGAAACGTGTCAGAACAAAAGAGGTATAAATTACTGTGATACATATGATCTGAGGTTAAGACAAGTTCCAATACCACCTTGCAAGTACCCAACTAAACACTATAGTTGTAAAAATTAGAATCATGAGCAGGTGAGGATGGGTGGCATTCCCCTTGCCCATAGAGACTTTAATGGTTTCACTATAAAGTAGTTCTAAGTTATTTCAATTGGGAAATTTACTATAGGAAGCTAGGCATTCAATAGTTCAAAGTCGCTAATCATTGCCAGAATTCAGGGCATATGGGCTGTCTTGTCCTTTAGTTCCTCCCTTTTTCGATTATAACACCTTCACAATGAAGGTTTTTCAAGTATAGATATAGTTGTTTATACCACGTCCATCTGATGGCTGTCAAAATAGGTCTTATATTATGAAACCTTTACTACTTCAATGACACTGGATATACTGGCTTACTGGTAATATAGTTATAATTTAACTTCACTGTAATTTTTAGTACAGGAAAATTTGTGTTATTTACCTATGAACAGATAATACAATTGGGTCCCTTAACAGCTTTTGAAATGCCAATAAAAAGATTGTAAATGTTGTGAATGATAGGGTATCGATACATAAGATGATTAATGCTTTACCCTTGTCCTGTATGTACAGGTAGGAGACAGGCATTGATTGAAGTCTGGTTCTGCAGTTGAGCAAATATGAAACTCGGATCAAAGAAAGGATGGAAATCCATAGTGCCACTTCGCTTGAAAGGCAAATCAGCCTCACGTTTTTGTTTGTTTCCGAAGGTTAAGTCAACTAGCTATGGTCCAGGTCGTGCACCAGTTTATCTCAATGTATATGACTTGACACCAATGAATGGCTATGTCTATTGGGCAGGCTTTGGTATCTATCACTCTGGTGTGGAAGGTGAGCCTACGTAAATTAATTACATGCCTGATCCTTTCAAATTCTGTAATTATCATACAGGATTTCTGATTTATGTACAAACTAATGAGGAATCATGAATACATTCTAGGAGAAGCTAATAATATTACTTATATGGGTTTACATTAGAGGACAACTTCTGGTTACGAAAGACTAGGTCATACCATTATGAGAGACTATATTCTATGGTATGCATATGGTGCGGTCAATTATAGTTAGAAGTAAGCATTTGAGTAAAGCTGTTGTTAATTTTTTAAATTTTTGTATCTTTCTCTAATTTTTGAGTGAAGTGGATATCATCTGATCTGCTTCTCCTGGACTGTGCAGTCCATGAGGTAGAATATGCATTTGGAGCTCATGACTACGCAACGAGCGGTGTTTTTGAGGTTGAACCACGTCAATGCCCAGGCTTCAAATTCAGGAAATCAATTTTCATTGGGACCACATGCTTGGATCCCATTCAGGTTAGGGAGTTCATGGAGCGACTGTCCTCAAGTTACAATGGTGATACATATCACTTGATTGTGAAGAACTGCAATCATTTCTGCAAGGACGTCTGCTACAAGCTAACAGGGAAATCAATTCCTAAATGGGTAAATCGACTGGCAAATATAGGTACCCTTTCATCGTCCTCTTTATCTTTCACATTATGCCAAATTCCTCCAACTATACAAATGGAACATATATATACATGCCCTCCAAACTATATCTTCCACATCGGCCACACTACCAATCCACCCCTCTCTGTATATTAAATTTATTCTTGAATTAAATCCCTTCGGTTAAAAATTTGCATAGTGGTTATATACTGTCAGGTTAATTGTTTGTTTTACTATTTAATTTTATGTTATGTTTGCAAAATGGTTTCTTAAATGATTTTTTGATTTAAGTTATGTGTATTTGTTTATATGTATAATTGTATATAGATTATGAGGTATTATGCAATTTGTGCATAAAATGTGTATTTTATGGAGCAAAATATAATTTAGGTACAGCAAGAATTGAATTATATAAAGCATGGAAGGTTAGATTGCAAAAAGAGTGAATAAGAAAATTTCTGGAGTCAATAAAACGATGTCATGCTTTCCCATGGCATCCTTGCATTGATTTTTGAGATTTTCTTACATATTTCTTTTGCAATCTAGCTCTTCTTACTTTCTATAATTAAGTTCTTAACCTAAATTATAAAGTTACTCCGAAAAATATGCATCGCTGTCGCAGTCATATAATCTCTTCTATTGCATAGATGTATAAACAATAATCCATAAGCTAGATAAAATCATTATGCAAACATAACCCAAATCTAAGTAATAAATGAAGCAGTAGTTAAAAATAGTAATGAATTAAATAATTCACAAGGCATTACAGGTTAACTTTACCATATTCTATAAAATACAATGCCTGAACTTTCGTTTGTTGTGTTGAATAAAAGTAATTATTTCTGCCTAGAATGTGCATCCTCATTAGCTCTTTTACTAAGGTTCAAAATGAGGGGAGAACTGTATTCCATGCGGACTGCGGACAAACCCTTGTATTCTTGACAAATTGATTTGATGATCGGAGCTAGTTATTTAGTGCATGGTAGATCTCCTGTTCTGATCATGTTTTACTCAAAATTTAATAACTAGCCATTTTGCATTACCAAATATGTTCTGAGTTCATAAGATGATTGCTGGAGTGGCTAATCAGGCAATAGATGGTGTCTATATGATGCACAGTTACCCATTTTCAATTATTTGTGGTAGGTTCAATCTGCAACTGCATTCTTCCTGAAGCCCTTAAGATTTCTGCTGTACGGCATGAACCTGATTACCAACCATTAGATAGTGAAAAAAGGAGACTGAGAAGTGCATTTAGTTGCCTGTCTTCAATCTCAATGCGACAGAAGCAGCTGTCAACAGTCTTCGTTGTTTCTACAATCACCCCTCAAAGGCTACCTACCATCCTGGGAGTTGAGAAGGTCGAACAATGGCTCATTGAAGGAAAGGTGAAATGACTGTGTGGAGGGTATGGCATATGTATGCTTTTTAACAAGATGACTAAGCTCCAGAAGCTTGATGATACAGATTTGTCTAAATGTTTTCACTTCAGATGTCAGCTGCCATCACTCATAATTCTTCCGGTTTTGCAAGTTTGTGGGGAGCCTTGGTTGTCTTGTGTACGCAATCACTTTCGAAAACTACTAGGATGCCAATGAATTCTTCTTTGCCGAAGAAGAATCTTAGCGGATCAATTCATTGCCATATCCGAAGTGTATGTTGTGTTCATTACTCAAAATTTCTGATATCATTTGCCGCCCGCAAATAGATGTCCGTAGAAATTATGTGATCTTCAAAATAGTGAAGTTATGACTTATCTATGCTACTAGAAGTTGTTCATCAATTTGTATATACCGCCAACTCGATGCGTGCTATTTGGATGCCGAGAGCATGTGGATAACGTTGAGCATGAAATTTTCAAGAGTAGTTGTAGAGTTAACAAACTAAGATATGGTCACAAGTTTTGAGAACTAGAATATGTGACTTACTGTCATAGGTTGCACAGGTTTAATCTTCTTTTAATAAGAAAAACACAAATGCAAGTTCCACTACGTTCACTAAAGTGTGACCCATCAAGTGTTAAAGTGCAAAAATCAAATGATTCATAAATCAAAACGTCTCAAGCGATGAAATATTAATGCCACCTCATAATGGAATTGGATCAACTTCCCGAATGTCTATAAATTGTCTGTACTGCACTTGAGACCAGTTAGATACAAAAGCTTCTTGACAAGCCCATTACCTGGGAGAGTGTCGGATCACCTTGCAAGCCAAGCAGAAGTAGAAACATATTTATGTGTATATGAATGGCGATTCAGACTCTAGTGTGTCGTCAGACTCAAACATAAGGTATGTATATTTTCATAAAAAGATTGACCTATATCAAACCAATTTTTAGCTGTAAACAACTCATCATTCACACCCCGACGGTGAAAGAGTAACATAGATGAATATGATCTAATATGCAATTATTTTTCTCTAATAGAAATCAAAATAATATTCTAAGCTCAAAAAAAAATAAAATAAGATTCTTCCATCATTTTTCAAAAATAAAGAAAGAAAGAAAGAAGAAAAATCTTCTAGTAAAAATGTCAAACCAATTTTTAGCTGTAAAACTCCTCTCATATTAATCAACTTAAAGAGGGCTATTAAATGTGTTCAAAAAACAAAACAGCTATTAAATGGTCTTTCCTATTCCAGGTAAAACACTATCATACTACAAAATAGTGGGGTATATAAATAGGAACACAAAAGTTATGAACAAACTGCGCCACACAGGCATCCAGAAAAGGTCAAAATGGAACAATTTTATCCAGCTTTGTCATACATTGAAAAGGCAGAAACCTTATACTCTTGATACAGACAAATGAGATAGAAAATACTCTTGAACCACTCGAGAATTTATCATCACAACAAAATGCCCTTTATTTGTTTTTTTATTCGATTGAAAATGTTATAAATAGAAAAATATGGAAGTAGATAACCGTTGTTGGCGATGTTTGACTCGCTTACTTTAGACAGTTGTGTAATTGAAGAAGTGCAGGCGCTTCGAGTTCAAACTTCAAAAACTAGCAGGTTGCCTTCTCAAAAAGTAATAAATATTTATGTTTTATTTTTTATTTTTTCTATTTTTACTTTTTTTTTTTGTAATTCAGGAGATTACGAAGACCATCAAGGAAGACGTAATAATTTCACCTTAATGTTGCCCCTGGGCAGCATTCATGTTACTCAAAATTTAATGAAAGAATTGAATAGAACTGCAGAAAATTTGAAGCCACAATAGTTTATTCACGCTAAAATATCGATATGTTCATTGTTTTTTCACTTTTTACTTAGTTTTAAAGGCCTAAATCATTCACTTTAAGAGACCTTACACGATGGTAATAATGGCTCTGGGCAGTACCCATGTCATACAAAATTAAATTGAAAGAATGTATCGAATTCAAAAACTTTGAACATAGGTCACAGCGATAACAGATTTCAAAGACCTAGAAAATAATCTTTATCGAGTGACCGGAAGGCCACTGATTTGGAAATTCAGGGCAAATGCCGGGCATGGAGGAGAAATACAGGGTTTATAATCGATAGTTGGCCAAGCGCACAGATTTATGTACACCTAAATTCCACCATAAGGTAGCTGAAAGCATAACCTTCGCAAACTATATGACCCAAATTTAGCTCCACAAAACACAGGCTGTCAATCACTGAGAAACGGCTCAATTCTATTTTCAGATCATGGAAAAGCTACACATCTTGTCATGGAGCTGAACTTGTATCGCCGCGGAAGACAAAGCAGATCATAACAGGAAATTTCAGCTTCTAAACATTAAATTTCGATTTAAGTAGCAAGAGTAACAAAATCTAAGCCACCTCATAACAGAGTAGATCAACTTCCTGGATGACTAGTTATTGACAAAAATAGTGGGAACATCAGAGGTTGGCTTTGTAAACTGCTAGTTCAGCTCCACAATCCTACTCCAAAATTGAGGTAAACAAGTTGTCAACTAATGACAAACAATAATTAGAGCACTTGTTCTGCACAGTTTTTCTATATGATTTTTAATCTTTCCATAAAAAATAGAATCATACAATGACTATACAGACGTCGAATCCGAATTAGCATTGGCCTAACAAACCTGCAGGAACACGAAAGAGATGATTCAGATTTACAGGTGCATAGGTCCGTCTAAAACTGGGTCAGGGAATCTACTAGTTAAACTTATTATCAATGTGTATAACACATAAAACCTTAAGTCCAGGAAGGTCTAAGGTTGGGTGCTTTGACAAGAGTTACACCAGCACATTAAAAAGAGTATTCAATGGCCACTTTTTCCATGTATAAGAAAATTACAAGATGATAATGCCACATTAGCTTCAGTTTGAGTAAAAGGGGGAGAGATAAACACTCCTTTCTTTAGCTGCGCATTCATGAGAAAATACCAATTGAAACTAAGAAACTCAACTGAGACTAGACAACATTTGGGAGCTGAGGCCAAGAAATTATCAATCGTCTTTCTGATGCAAAACAGTAGGCAGGCTATTATTACCATTGAGAGCAGCATGATATATCCGCTTCTCAGCAAGTCCAATATCTGACATTATCATATTACCCTGAAGACAGAGTATAAGCAGAAACAAATAAAATAATTTATGTTAATATGAATCAGAATTCAAGCTGTAGTTTCACTATTTACAGTGGCCAGAATCCAAAGTAAGACTTAAAATGTAGAATGTCACCCTCTTCAGGAGGTCCTGTTGCTACTCTAAATCTTGAGAGCAAGTCACATTCTATTTGGTTAAAATTCTAGATGATGCCACCAACATGCAATAGCACATTACTTATAAATATTAAATTTTGTTTCCACAGACGGGTACCTCTTATTGACTGGTGACTACAGCATCATGCATAACAATAATAAAGATAATTATAATAACTTAAAAGTTAGCATGCTAATAATGGCTATTTACATAGGGTAACTTGTAAAAGTATAATTTACATTAAATAAGGAAATATAAGATTCTGTTCATTTAGACATGATACTAGAGATAAATTTAGATCAAATCTCACAATATGCACAACTAATAACAGTTGTTCAATAAAATCTAAATCATATCAACCAGTAAGCACCTCAGGAGTAAAACCTAGACTTTTGTCATCCTTTAGAATAAGTAACCTTCAGCAAGACAACCCTTTCCATTACTTGGATAACTAACCATTCATAGTCAGTGAATATAAATAATACTTAACCATTAAGCACCTCAGTGATAGATCTAGACTTCTTTCATATAGCAATTGCTACAGCTTTACGTTTCGATTCAAGGCTTGTCACACACTGATCCGGCTCCTCCTAGTATCTCATGCATGTAGATGTAATTTATACTTTTCATCCTTTAATTCTATATCAAAGGCCCTATAATCTTGTTAAATTATAGGTTTTCAACAACAGTTATTCAAAGAAACAAGGTTATCAGCCTGACACATTGGCCTGCCAAGGAGTCCAGATGGTGCATAACCTTCTGGAGTTCATCGGTCTTCCTTCGTATGTTTCATAGTTAATAGCATTTAAGGACGTGTTTTAAACTGAAAGTTCAGTTTCTACACAGGCTATGAAGATTATTAATTGGTATCAATGTATATTAACTTTTCAAACCTCTCATAAGAGATATTTAAGGAAATTCATACCTCAGCAGCCATCAATCTTCGAACATTTTCCGCATATAATTTCGGATCATCCTTCTCTTGCTGTGAGGGGTTGTAGACAGGTAATCGAGTCACCTCCATGTGATTCACAAATTGACAGAGAAGAAGAAGAACATGGCGCGCCTTCAGATGAAAATCCATCATGACATTAGAAGCAGATCTAAAGTGATGTGAGGAAAGAAGTATGATTTTTTTTTCCTGGCATGACTCTCACATAACATTGATTACAAGGACATTTTTATTATCACCAAAGATGATTTTATGCAATTAGATACATCATTTCTCAACAGAATCCTTTTACTTTATGCCTTTATTTGCAAGTGGAATGGGGGGTTAGTGAAGAACATCCAAAACCATCTAGGTACTTCACAATATTGTTCATACTGCATAAAGCATAATATTGTTATTATCACCAAAACCTTATTTATTCTTTTACTTTATGCCATTATTAACATCACCATGGCATTTTGCAGTATTGTTCATTCTGCATAAAGCATCAAGTCTGCTTTGGTTTGATAAGCTTGTGAAATTATACCATGCAGCATCCAAGAACATTTATTAAGCCAACAATACCATGGGCAGCGAGCAGTCATCTAGGTATCATAGTAATCATGTCAATATTAATTACCAAAACAGTGAAATTGACGAGTTTTAAAACAATGGCTCCTAGGGAAACACTACAGACAAGTAATAAGCCAAGAAAGTCAAAGTTTCTAGGGAAAGTGGGAAACACTTACCCCAGATATTGAATCCCAGGCAGGACTAAATCTCTTGTATGGATACCTAAGAATAACAGGAAGTACAGGTACTCTGGCTAAAAATGCACCAGTCTTGAAAGGAAGGAGAAAGTCGCCATTTGTAGTTGTACCTTCTGCAGGGAAATAGCATGCATTCAATTTTAGTGCAGACAATAGCAACTGTTTTGCAGCAAGGCAATAGCAAGCATGTTAAGTGCATGCAAACTAAGGCTACCATGCAATTGTCTACTTCCTATGTTGAAGAGTATTAAAGGCACATGGAAACTTAATTTCGTAAATACACCCATAAGCCATTTATTCTAATACTAAACAAGGTCCTCCACAGTCAATAAAACTTACCTATATAATTTCAATTTCATAGTTCAAGGGTGATAGTTAAATCACGTAACAATTTAACATGCAGCAGAAAAGATAAAAGGAGGCAATAATCAGGACCACAAAACACTAACCCGGGAAAAGCATCATAACTGGGGCAGACTTATTCTGATGAGCTTCTTTAACTCTTTCAGTCACAACACCTGCCAGCAAATGACTCTGATTCAGCAGTCAAGCTTAGAGAAAAAGAAAACTTCAGTCATAAGATGAGATGATAACCTCATCTCTGACAACTACAAGGGAAACACTGCACATATCTGAGTTCGAGCTTCATGACTCAACTCCCATGTAACACAGACATGCCTGAAGGGGTTGAATGTTTTCTATAGAGACTTTAATTGGACACATTTGACCATGTGATAACAGTTAGGAGTAAGGCTAATTTTGTCTCTAATATTATAACTTATTTTTAGGCTAATTTTGTCTCTAATATTATAACTTATTTTTCTAATTAGATTGTATTATAAAGCTAGAGGAGCTTCTTTGCTCCAAGAGATCTTTATTATCATCCTATAACAGTCAAGTCTGTACACACGCGGCAGGACATGACACCAGTAAGTAGCACATGATAACAAAAATAAGATCTACTTATGCTCCTAAGTAATTCTAGTTCACATATTGAAAAAAAGAAGACAAATATTATAACCAAAAACCAACTCAAATAAAGGTACAGCACACATAAACATCATCAGTTTATATCTACCTGAAACACCCTTAAAATCGGACGACTTCGACTCCCGCTGAACATAGACACAACCAAGGCACTTGCTGTCAAAAAGAACTAATAAGAATCGGAACTCCTCAACTCTTCAAAATTTTTCTTAGACACAAAATACAGCAACAAAACCAATCGAATAACACTGAGGAAATTCTTAAGCACATCTCATCTCAACTCAATTAATTTGAAAAAAAAAAAGGAGTATTTAACTAGCATATACACAGATTTGGTATCAACAAAATTTTATTAAATCTTTAACTGTAATAATCCAAAAGAAAACTCAATATTGTTAGAATACCTGATGAGACCAACCAAAGGGAGTTTAGCCACTGATCTCTTCACCAGTAGACAAAAATAAAAACAGAGACATGTCAATGGCAATGGCAAAAGGTAGTCTTTTCAAAACGGTAAGAAGAGCTCAAATGTGATAAAGCTAACTAACCTTGGCTACAAAGCTTGGAAACGAAGACGACATGTGATACAAAATATCCAAATACGATACATGATTGGATATAATCACACCAGGCCTTTCACGTTCTTCAAGTCGATTTTCGCTCTCATTCTATTCAAAAATTAAAAATCAATCACAATTAAATTTGGAAACAGAGGTTTTCAATAGCAATCAAAGTGAAGCATCGACGTGGAATGTAAACCTGAGTGGATGATGACTTGTCATGGGAATCCGATATCCGATAAATCTCGCTAATCCAATAAAAGCCGAAAACAAAAAGTATCGAGCGAGACAAGAACCGGCCGGTCTGGACAATAACGGTCCGCCTCCAACCGACCATGTGCGCGTAGTCCTCCTGCTCCTCCTCCCGATTAGGCGCCGAGAAGAGCGTGCAGACACGGCAAATCAAGTAATAGAGAATCAATATAGACATCGACAGGACCACGCGTATCGGGACAAGCGTGACGAGCGCGACGCCGAGGAGGAGCTTCTCCTTCAACGGAAGCTCTCCGCATCCCATGACGCCGTACACATCGCTGCGGACGTAAGCGGAGCATTTCTTCTCCAGCTCCTGGATGCTCTCAGTGGAGGAAGAATCCAGCTTGAGGAGAGGCCGGTCGTCTTTGGTGGAGGCATCGTCGTGAGAGTGAGACCGCTGCGGCTGCGGCTGCGGCGGCGGAGGCGTGGCTGCCTTGGAGTTGAGGTCTTTCATCTCCGACTCCATTTTAATGTTTTTGTGCGTTGTTGGGGTGGTTTAGAGTTTGTTGTTTCATAGAGACATTTGTATTTTTATTTACTTGAGTGAAAATTGAAGATTCAAATCGAAGTTTGAGCAAAGAATACTAGAGCTTTATATTGTATTGCAATTTTTTTTTTTTGGAAAGGTTTGTATTGTATTGTAGATCTATCATACATTCATATCTCGTTAAAATTTCTAGAAAGACGAGTTGGCAAGTCCACGGTCAGATAGACAGATGGGGGATCAGGATATGCCACGGTTGGATGAGGAAAATCGACGGTCTTGATCTCAAGCGATGGTGGCGGGTGGGGACCAACTAAGATTGTAGAATAATCTTCTACCTATAACCCATTTTAGCTAAAAACCAACGCCTGCCTGTTTTCTCGCCTGAGTCGCTTGCTCAAGTAACCGCCTCAAGCCTACCTGTTTCCTCCTGAAGTTTTTGTTTGTTAATTGGATTGTTTTATTGTCGTAATAGTATTAGGTCCCATTTGATGTACGCAATAATATTACATTATTTATATGGGATTAAACTCAATCAGATAAGATAAAATTGGATTTGATTAATTTAAATATTATTCTGTAATTGATAAGACATAGAATAAGATTAAAAATAATGTACACAAATTTGGATTTCAAAGAAAAGTTTTTAGGAACTTTTCATAAATTTTACTAATATTAAATTATTTAAGTTTATCTCTTCCACCACCACTATCGCCGCTTACCTTCAAAAGATGGGCAATCGGCGATGTCGAAGAAGTTGTCCATGATGTCGAAGAATATGGGCGATTGACAAGCACAGAAGACCACGACGAAGACGAAGTGGAAGGAGAGAGAGACGAGGGAGAAGGAGGACTAATACTGGCACACGGAAGGAAGAGGGAGGCGAAAAAAGGGAGTGAAAACTGTGACGAGGAAGGCGAAAGTGAGGCATCTGACGGAGCTGAAAGAGAAGGAGCAAGCAAACTCGGGAGTATTTTTTAACTTGTATGCTTGATGGGATCATTTTATCCCAGTTTAATGGAATAAAATTAATGAAGAGTTATTGGATGCACCAAACCATGGGTTTGGACCTAAAAATAATCCAATCCCAAGGCAACAAACAAGGCAAGCAACGCGTGATATCCATGATTAAATTATGAGACTAATATTTGCTAGGAAAAAGCATTTTTTATTGGGATAATCCCAAAAAAAAACTCTGACATTTGATAGATTATCTATTTTCCCCCATATAGTTTCGTTTTTATCCAAAATACCATCTGACTTTCAATTAAACACTCAAAATACCCCCTGAAACCATATAAAATGACGATAATACCTCTAACGGTAACAGATTCTGTTAGGGTAATAAAATTGACCGTTTGACTCAAGGGGGTAAAAAAGGAAATTCAATAAAAATATCAATAAAAATTAAAAATAAAATAAATAATATTAAAATACCTATTAAAATAAGATATTTTTCTTAAAAAATAAAAAATAAAAATAATATATATGAGTTTTTTTTTCTCTCCATTCCTCCCTATCTCTCTGGCTCCCTCTCTTTCTCTCTTCTTTTCCTCTTTCTCTCTCCATCTCCGATCGTATCTACGGGTTGGTTGGACGGCGGCAGCTCATGGTTGGACGGAGGCAGGGCATGGTTGGACGGAGGCAGGGCATGGTGGACGACGACGGCATGGTGGAGACCTAATTCACGGAGACCCAATTTGAGATTGGGTCTCACGACGATCGAAGACCCAGTTTAACTGAGTCTCCATTCATGGAGACCAAGTTCGATGGGTCTCCACCGTTGGAGAACCACTTGGGTCTCTAACGGTGGAGACCAATGATTTTTTTTTTTTCTCTCTCTCTCTATTGATTGGTTTTTTCTATTTTTGATGTTTGATGATGATTGTGAGAGATTGATGATGTGGGAGGTTGATGATTATGGAGGCTGAATGATGAGAAAAGCTAGGAAACCCAGAAATGGGGAGAGAGAAGAGAGAGGGGATCAGAAAGTTTTTTTTTTTTTTTTTTTTTTTTTGTTGATCAATTTTTTTCATGGCTATGGAGATCCAATTTGGATCTTCATATTTTATTATATTATTATTTTTTAATTTAGTGTGTTCTTTTTAAAAAAAAAATCGTATAAGGTAAACCTCCATATTGGATCTTCACCCTCCATCCAATTGGACGGATGGTGGAAATCCAATCTAGATCTTCACTTTTTAATTTTATTTATTTTTTATTTTAGTGTGTTTTTAAAAAAAAAAAATCATATCAAGGGTAATTTAGTCTTTTTATGTTCTTTACATGTCAGTATTACTTTACTGTTATCAAAGTGACGGAATGGGGGAAAATTGATAAAAATGAAACTGCATAGAGGAAAATGGATAATCTATTAAAAGTGAGGCAGTTTTTAGGATTTTCCCTTTTTTATTTGATTTTGATACGTGTAAGTCATAACTGACCCACTTTATTACTCATGAATCTGCAACAGATGGTTCTTGATAGCTGCGTCAGTGAGTTTGTTTAACAAGCGATGGGCAATTGGCCAGCCATTTGCCCATTTGGTTTTTCTTGTTTAAATTCGAACACACTCCTGGGCCGAAAAAGGTACTTGTCAATAGATTCTTGGGCCTGATGAGGAGTTAAGACCCACCTATCCTCAGACAACCCATATTTAAGTTTTCTGTCAGAACAATGACATTAGTACGAGTGTCACTGCCTTAAGTGTCTTATTAACTACCAGTCATTGAATTTTGATCCAAAACAACTGTTATTACGCTTCTAATGAAAAGCAGCATTAAAACGACAAATGTGACTACTTAAGAAGAAACATTTCGAGTCAGTAGAGGCCCAAAAGGCAACTGACAAGTGATAGGAGATTTTTAATGAAACAATCTAAAAAAGAAACATAGTTTGAGATCGAAAATCTGTCAAGTCACCAAATACCTGCACAAAACGAGAACGCCAAGCTTCACTTACATAGAAGAAATAGACTGCTAGACTTTAATTTTCAATTTTATACGTAAGCAGTGGTACTCAATGTTAAGGACCCTAGAGTGATGTCCATCTTAAGCGAAAAAACAATATAAAGGATATTTTATCAACTATAACATGAAAGTCCCATACGCAACAACCTTGATGAGGCTTCAATAGTGGGGAGCTTCAGAGTTGCCCAAAAACACAATTACAGGAACCACAGGAAATTCTGTGGGACTTTATTAATAAAATAGCTTGTAGAAACAATAATGAGGATCCAGAGAATAGATTAGGGTTTGGCATGTTTGGACTGCAGTTCTGCAATTAGCATAAAACCCGTGGATTTGTCTTTTGAAGCAGAACAGATACAAATACCTAAATCTGGAAATTTTTAACCGAAATCGTCATAAAATAAAATTTTCAAGCAACAAGCCAAGTTTAATTGTAGCCTGTAAGTTGTAGACACGTACAAACTTCTCCACCCTAACATCTCCCAAAGGAAGGAATAAAAAATAAAAGCAGCCATAAATGTATGAATATCAACAATTAAATTGACTGATCATAACCCTCTAACCGATAGCTCATGCCCAATCGGTCTTGCACTCGAACAATTGTTAATCTATGTATCAATGTTTACGGAACCATATGTACTAAGGATTTAGATCTTTCGTGAACCAGAAATTAAAGGAGTTAAAATCCAACACGAACATCAATTCAAATGAAATAAAAAGATTAAACGAAAGAAGCACCACACGAGTAATGATACATCTATTAATATTTGGCACTGACAAGTGCTCTATGACTCATTATTTAAACTAAGATAGTACAAACCCATCAAAAATTAGAACTAATAAAGCAACAACAAAGCAAAGATGGGAAATAACCAAAAGCAGGGGGCAGAGAAAACTGTGTCATGCAGACACTTAAAATGATAACAAATTATAAGCGCATTGAGCATAAATTCTAAACAAACACTGTCTCTGTGTGGTATTTTAATATTAACAAGTGCACCTAAAAGCCTTTGCATTCACACTCCATGTCTGCACTGATCTTCTTAAATTTTACACTCTTACAACTAAAGCTAAAGCATCACATTGCAGCATTATGTAATTTTGCTTCAACAACATAAAACCATCAACGAAGCCAAATTAAAGAAAATACGATCATAAAAATGCCACCGAAATCAGCAAGATATCCAGGTATTATAAGAACTACAAACCGCAGATAAAAGCCCAGCAAAGCCCAACAAAAGCGGCCCTGAGAGCTTTCCCTTCCCATCCCGAACATCTGCCAGTGCCATCAAACCCTCAGCTAGATCATGAACAATTGAGAGCATGTTCATCAACTTCTCCTCTCTCAACTTTCTCATTCTCTCCTCTTCTCCACAAAATCCATTTCCTCTTGCGATTGCAACCACAATTCTTGATTTCAGACCTTCCTCATCTGTGTTTATCCACTTCAGATCCATAATTGTAAGGCTACTACTACCAAAATACGCAATAAACTCAGCCCAAACACTAAACTTTTCCAAATTTCTCAAGTGCTTATGATCAATCAAACCCGAATAAACTAACCAAATAAACTGTTCAACAAAGTAAACAGGCCCTCGCCTACATTAGCTACAACAGAGAGGAAAAGTTCTTGTTTCGAATCAAAATGAGAGTTTCTTATAGCATTGATGCCTTGAACAAATTTCCCAAGTCGAAAGGCTTTCTGACTCACTTCTAAACTGGATTCAAAGCTCTTGATTCGGCGTGTTAATGTTGCAGATTCCGGGAGAACTGAGGAGGCCAAAATGATCTTGGTGGCATAATTAAAGATCTTGAGAAGTTTGTCCACACCTTCTCTCTTCGCTAGGTGTGCTTCAAGAAGGTTCAAGAAGTCTCTCTCTCTCACAATTGATCCACTGAAATTTTCAGATTTCAGTGAAGAAGACACAATTGAAGACTCAAACTCCATCAAATTGCAAAGTTAAAAAAAAACAAAAAGAGAGAGAGAGAGAGAGAGAGAGAGACAACCTCCACAAAAACAAAGTGCGCACATGCGGTCACCATCTTTAAGCACTTCAATAACAAATAATGACAAAAATTATTAAATGCAGAATGCAAAATGCACTAAGCTCACCAAGCTATAAAAATTAAAATAAAGCTATTAAACTTTTTCTTTGTCTTCATATTGCAAAAGCATACTGCACAAAATTCATAACAATGGGCTTCTACTATATAGTTTTATTAATTATTCCAGAGAAGCAACACCAACACAGTAAACAAATACCAAAAAAATGTTCAATAATTTTGTTGTATAACCCTACATTGACAGTACAATAACCCTTTCACAAATTGCAGCTAAAATTACATTGACTGGATTATAAAATCTTCCTATAACCAACATCAATCCTAAAATTGATAATTCAATAAACGAAGCATAGAAACCGAATTCTCCATACCTTGTAAGCCAGCCATAAAAAATCAGCAAGACACCCAATTTTTATGAGTACTAATAAGAGCCGAGAGGAGACCAGCGGAGGCCATTACAAGCGGACCCGATAACACTCCCTTGCCGTCTCGAATATCGGCAAAAGCCATCAATCCATCAGCAAAATCTTGAACAATTGACAGCTTCTTCATCAACTTCTTCTCTTTCAATTTCTTCATCCTCTGCTCTTCTTCTCCGTATCCATTCCCTCTCAAAACAGCAATCTCGATACTCGATTCCAGACACGTCTCGTCCTCCATGATCATCTTCAAATCCCTAAATTTCAAGCTGATACTGCCGATGTAACCAATAAATTCAGCCCAAGCACTAATCTTTTGCAAATTACGCGAGTGTTTGGCGTCGATGAGTCCCGATTTGGCCAACCAGACCAACTGTTCGACGAAGTAGTACAAGCCTTCGCCGCCGTAGGCGACGAGGGAGAGAATCAAATCCTCTCTGGAGTGGAAACGGGAGCCACGCAGAGCGTTGACGTCTTGGACGAACTTGCCGAGTCGAAACGCCTTGCGACTGAGTCCGACGCTGGATTCGAAGCTCTTGAGTCGCGTAGATAAGGGCAGGGTTTCTGGGAGGAGGGATGAAGCTAAGATGATCTTGGTCGCGTATCTGGAGATTTTGAGGAGCTTGTCGACTCCATCGCGTTTTGCCAGGTAAGCTTCCAGATGGTTTAAAAAGTCTCTCTCTTTGGGTTTTGGTTTGATCGTGTTTTCGGGTTTTTGAGATTGAATCACAGCTGTTGAGGCTCGTGAATCCATGGACTTGCAGAGACGATAGACGCTGACAATCCAAGGGAAAAACAGAGCACTGTACACGAGTATTTAAAATGTTAATACAAAATGCGTGAAACGACGTCGTTTTAGAGTTCGAAGGCTAACGAGTAACGAGGAAGATACTGTCGTCCGATTTTAACGGTTTCGACGCTATCCAAAAGGTTTTGGCTTTTGATGGCTCAGCTTGTCATTGTTTTGCGTGCCGCACTTTTTCCCAAATCATTTGAATTGACTAGCGCATACTGATTTTTCTTTTCTACTTTTTAATTTTAATTTAAATGAGATAAAATCTTTATTTTCAAAAAAAAATTGCCCTAAAATTATCAAATGATCTGTTAAATTAATTTATAGTTATTATATCAATTTTAAAATAATATATTAATAATATAATAATTATATATAAATTTATTATGTCATTTAGATAATAAATTTAAATAAATTTTAGGATGAAATGAATTCTAACAAAGTATTTATATTGAGAAGCAAAAATATCTTAAAAAGGTGGTTTATCAAGGGATAAGACAGCTTAACATGATTTGATGTACTAATTATGTATAGATGTAATTTGCTTTTAGAGATGAGTGGTTGTGTTGATTTGATTTGAAAGGCTAATTGACGAGTGTTGGTGGATTTGGTTCGTTATATATTACGATTCATATCCATAAATAGATTACATATAATAATTTTAGAAATAACTTTGATCGATCCTCTATTCTTGCCACTTAATACAAATTGTGGAATTACCTTTCTTTTTTTTTTTTTAAAGATTTCATTATTTAATTTGATTGACAGATCGAATATTTTGATTTACATGATTCACTTTACTAAAAACCTTATTTGCTACATTTTGTTTTGTAGAAGAATGAAAAGATAAGTATGAGAATAGAGTATAGTGTATATATGGTAATGTTCAAATTGTTTAATCACAACTGGATGCGTGAAATGATAAAAAAATTTCACATATTCATTTACAGTTCAAACGGTATGCACTTTCCTTTCACATCTTTAATAGACTTTCAACTCATGCAATTTGCATTTACCAACTATGAAATTGTGTCATCATGCATCTACACTTTCCGTTCACATCCTTCAGAGAGTTTCTAGTCACCCACTTTGCATTTAGCAACTATGAAATTGTGTCAACATGCATCCAAGGCACCAAACAATTCTAAACTGCTTAAAGGAAAAATATTGACTTCACCAAGAGCATGGTAACCACTAACTGGTGACTATCTGAAACTGTAAACACTACATGCCCGATACGTTGGCCTTTCCGAAGAACAGCGCAAACCACACTCAAACCAATCAAGAAAAGAAAAAACTACCTCAATTAATTATGCAAATGCTATTCAGATAAATAAAGGAAGACTTTGTTGTGTAATCCTTCAAAGAGATTCATTATGATTGATAACCTCAACAAGCATACGAGAAATCTAGTAGGCAAGATGTTGCTGTCACACAAGACAGGTGATCTTTATTGATTGATCAATAACATTACACACTGACAAGAAAGGCAGATCTTCTTCACATGATCACGTAAACCACTGAAAATCTAACAACATCATGATACTGACTATGAACCGTCCATCAATTATTACTATTTTTTTTTTCTAAATGTAGAAAGTCTGCTAATCATAATTTTCTCGTATCCTTCCATTTCTCCACAGCACAAGAAAGAGACTTACAAGAAGAACCGTCATTGTCCAGTGCCTTACAAGCACTGTCTTTTAGTTCCTTGACACGACACCTTAAACGCTTCCCTTCTTCACTCTCCATCAACAACCTCACCACCCTGTTGATCTCCTCGTCGGACCACTCCATCTCCGTCTCTTTTCACCAGCTTCACCGCCACCCCTATCTCCTCCGTCAGCGTCGCGGCGTTCATCCTCTGCTCCGCGTAAAGTGGCCACGTGATCATAGGGACGCCGTGAGCAATGCTCTCCAACGCTGAGTTCCAACCACAGTGAAACACAAACCCACCTGTTGACTGGTGACGCAGAATCTCCACTTGTGTGGCCCAAGATTTCACCACCAAACCAACCCCTTTGTATTATCCAAAAACCCTTCTGGAAAATATGATTTGGGATCGTTAACGTCACTGCCCACTCTGAAAAACGTAGAAGCAGCGTCAGTGTCATCAGGTTTCCGCCATCAGGTTTCCGCAGCACCCATATAAACCTTTGCTGACTCATTTCGAGACCCCACGCCATCTCCATGAATTGCTCAGTCGTCAATGTGCCACCACTACCAAGAGCTATGAAGAGAACCGAATCAGACAGTTGTTTGTCCAGCCAAGTTAGACATTCTTCATCTGATGGACTCAACTGCTCCTCTCGCTTGATCAGAGAACCGATCGGGTAAATGGGTGGTGTTGGTATTTGTATAAAGAACGGGTGTTCTCTTATTGCTTTTAGAGGGACCGATTCAAGATCCTCCCATGTGTTGACAAAAATGCCAGCTGTAAGAGGCAACCGGCTCATATGCATGAAAAACCATTTGTATTGATCAATTTTTCGGTCCCGGACTTGATCCAACAGGTCCTTGGGTCTGACTGGTGAGCAACCTGGTATCGCTATCGGTTCTGGAAGATCAGCAAACTCGCCTTCCACTTCACGGTCTAGTGTAGGAAGATACAACCAGAACGTTAAAAAAGCAGTGGATGAACTGAAAACAGAGTACACTGGAACCGACAGTTGACTACGAAACTTCAAAAGCTTGTGGGCAAAACAAATCTATAACAAGAGCTTCTAGCTTGCCCAACTCGATGAGAACAGACTTTAGAGACTTAAGGCTCTCCTCGACCATGACACATAGGCGAGTTAGAAGCAAAATGTCGTCTGTTATAACAGCCGAGACGTTGACAGGTGGGAGGTCGACGACGTCGAGACCAGAAGGGAGTGTGGTCGAGCGGAGAACCTGGTCTTTGGCTGCAGAGGCTTCGTCGCTGTTGATTACAAGGAAGCTGACACGGATGCCGTGATCAACGATGAATCGTTTAGCGAGCTCCAACAGTGGAATGATGTGACCCAAGCCTGGATTCGGCAAGACTGCAACGTGGGGTTTGGTAGATTTCGTTTGAAATTCAATCTCCCCCATCGTGTTGTGTTGTGGAGTGTGTGATTAATTGAATGGTTGGGTTGATATTTTTTTAACGAAGCTTTTTCATTAACAAGGTATGTATGCTCCTGGATTTATAGGACCAACCAAGCATACTATTCTTTGTAAAATTATCCCTCCGATGACGGTATAACAGCATGCTGTGCTAATTATTTGTTGTGGTGTTACATGAAGTGAAATAAAAGTAGGCCCAACATCATATGAGTGTTTATTTCTTTAAATGACAATAATCCTCATACTAGATTGAATAAGAGTGGTGCTAAATTACACATGAATTTATCCAAATTTATATTCATGACATAATATATAATCAGTTATAACTGACTCATCAGTTATTACATAATTTAATATTTACATGTAGTTGGTAACTTATATGATGGGACACATAAATCATCACATCAATTCAACAAATTGTTGTTAAATTGTTTGATTCTAGCATTATTTTTTAAAAAGCAAATTACATATAACTCTCTGAAAGGTGGCCTAATAACAGACGGAAATAATATTTGTCCTTTATTACATTGTCCTCCCTTATACTAAAGCTTTAATTCTGGTTGATTACGAGAATTGATGTTTTATTATCAAAATAGCAGTGAAAGACAAAATTACAGTCAATGATGATTTAGAAAACCAAAACTAAATATATATATATATATATAAATTGAAAATATTTCTAAAAATAAAAAAGTAAGATCTTCACATTACTTTTAGAAAACCAAAACTTAAAAAAATATATATATTTTTTAAAAATTAAAGGAAAAAAATGGATAGAGATCCAATCCATCCAAGTACAAAGCCAACAACATCACCGATCACATTTGTCTCTCTCTTTTCCAATCTCCAGACTCACCATCAATCCACAATCATCAAACACAAAACATATATATATATATATATGGAAGAGAGAAAAAAAAAAAAAAATTGAAGCCACCATCTATTCACTATCTGGGTTCGTTGAACCCAGATGAACATCTTCATCACGAAGCCGGATGAAGAACCTCAACTGGGTTGCTTTGCCAACTCCATTGAAGGCTAAAGACACACTCGAAACGCCCACCACCAGTGTTGGAGCTCTTCTCGTCCCTCTGTCTCTCAAAACCCATCACTAGAATCTGATTAAAACAACGATTTGATGTCATAGTCCGTCTCGAAGAGCGGCTTCTTAGCCACTGTGGTGGTGGTGGAGAGTTGAGAGGTGATTTTGTAGCGGCGTTCGCAGGTGGAAAGGACGGAGGAGAAGGGTTTAAGGGAGGAGAATGGGTGGACCGGGTTGAAGAAAAAGAAGCGAAGGTGGGGATGGTGGAGGTTGGTGGCCAAGTCCATGTTTGGTTACCGAGAAAATGTGGGAAATTTTTGATGGATTGCAAGAGGAAGTGAAAATTTTTTGTTAGAGAAAACACGAGAGTGGCTCCACGTGACAATCAGAACTCAACCTTATTTTAAAAAAAAAAAAAAAAATTATTTTTTGTTTTCTTTTTTTTTTTAATTAAATTTTTATTTTATAATTTTTAAACTTTTAAACTATTTTCATTTAAAAAAATATATTTTAAATGATAGACGAGTGAGATTCACACAACCATTAAATAATATAATTTTCAAGAAAAAATAAAAAATAAGTTAAAATGACCATAACACTCTTAATAAGGTTAACTCTGATGATCAATTGAGATCAAATTATTACTACATGGAAGGACGCTTGTAATAAAAGACAACTTTTGTTTCCGTTGTTATTAAGCTAACTTTCAAAAGGTATTTGTGTAATTTGCTCATTTTTTAAATGATATATATATGACTTGAAAATTTACACTTATAACATTGATAGAAATCTATGTCACAATAAATATTAATTATATGGCTCATGTTTATATATGTAACATATGAGGCTAGTTGATGGAGCGAAATAGACAAGTCGATAGGAAATAGGAGAATATTCTTAGCATTTTATTCCATATTACCCATTGTTAATTGGAGAATCATTATCATATTCTCCTCTATCATTTGCCCATTTGCAGAATTTGATGGCATGTCTCTCAAGTGGATTGGAAATGGAAGGCTTATCTAGAAAGGTGCTCTGACTCGTTGCTATCTTTTTCTATTTTCGTTAAGATTGCAAAATGCGCTAAGACATTAGGTAGTCAGTACCATCTTCCTCCTTAGTGGAGGCAATTCTTTTACAACAATGCTTCTCATTTTCTGCTATCGTGAAAGAAATGGGGACGCTTAACAAAATCAAGTGGCATCTTCCTCAATGGAGGCAATTTTTTTAATTAACAAGTTGCGACATAGTAATGTCCACCTTTATAACCGTAGTGATATGAATAATAAATGTTTCTTTAATTTGTTACTGTTTTGTTTTCTTGTTTCTTCAATTGTATGTACATATCAACTTGAGGAATCACCACCTGAATAATGTGTATACGTTATTGATTCATTTGTGAGTTATATATTATAACTCAGGACCCGTATAAGCAAGTGACTTAAAGCATTAGATAAGTGTGTCAAACTATAATATTTAAATTGTTGAAATTTACAAGATAATTAATATATTTCTCCTTTAAAACAAGATAATATTTATAATATAATGGTAAATATAAAACAGGAAAAAATCTAAAAATCATCCTAAAATGGTAAATAATCCCAGTTTACCCTAACTTATTAAAATATTAGCCAAAAATACTCTTGCCGTCAACCAAAAGCGATTTCCATCCAAATTTTCAGTGATTTTGTGATAAAACCATGAAAAGATGAAAATACCCTTACTAAATTGAAAAATCTAAAAATAAAAATTAGAAAAAAAACATTTATAATTGAATATAATTTATATAGTATTTAATAATTAAAATTTTAAAAAATTTTAATTAAAACCAAAAAATAAAAATTTGGGTAAAAAAAAAATGAAAAAAAAAAATGATCTTCAAACTATCTTCATTAAATACAAAGAAAAAAAAAGTTCAGTAAACAGAAAAAAAAAAAAAAGAACAAAATTTTGGAAAAAAAAAAAAAAAAATTGGAGATCAACCCAGATCTTCAACTGGGTTGACAAGAAATTAAAAAAAAAATGAAAAAAAAAATAATGAAGAGTTGGGATCAACTCAGATTAAAAAAAGGGGATAATCATATTCTCCCCCCATAATTTGATGAAATAGCCAAATCCTCTCTAGGTTTGAGAAATCATTAATATCCCTAATTGATTTACGAAATAGAAAAAAAAAAAAACCTGTAGTTCATTAAAATATCCAAAAACCCTCTACTATCAACTTAGACGTTAATAGTCAACATTTTACTATTAATACGAAATGACAAAACTGTTAAAATAAAATAAAATATAAAAAAATATTAATATTAATAAAATGCAAATTTAATATTTTAAAAAAATGAAAAAAAAAATCTCTAACGTCTATTTCTCAAATAGATGATGGTTATTAAAATTATTAATTTTTTATAAGTATTAAAAAAGTCTAAATATTAAATATTATTTTTTTTAATTATGTCCACCTGTGGACATAATTAAGAAAAATAAAAAAAATAAAAAAATAACTTTAAAGTTCAGAAACTCCTCTTTCTTTCTACAACTTCTCTCTCTCTCTCTCTCTCGACAGTAGTTCCACATCTTTCTTTCTCTCTTCCGACGAACACGTCACTTCTCTCTTTCTTCCAACGATGAAAACCTATCATCGGAAACCCAACTTCTAGGTTTCCATTGCTAGAAACCTTGAAGTTTTTGGGTTTCTAGCGTGGAAAGCCATAAACTTCTGGGTTTCCGATGATGAAGGCCCAGAAAAAACTTTTGGGTTTTCGATGATGGAAACTCAGTAGGTTAGGGTTTTTGATGATTTCCTAGGTGGGTTTCTATTGTCGAAAACCCATAAGTTTCTAAGTTTCCAGTGATAGAAACCCAAGAGTTTCTAAGTTTTTGTTATAGGTTTTTATCGTCGAAAACCTAAAAACTTCTAACTTTCCAACTATGGAAACCCAAAAAGACCTAATTTTGTTTTTTTATTGGGTGCTTTTTGTGGTTTTCAACATTTTGTTAAGTCTTCTTCTTGTTTTTTTTTTTTTTTAAATGTTGCTGTTGTGGTTAGAAAACCAGAAATTTCTATCATTGTGTTGTATTGTGTTTTTTTTTTTTTAGTTTTTTTATTATGTTGTTATTGTGTTTAATGTTGTTGCAGGTCAAACTGGGTTCATGTTCGAAGAAATGGATTTGTATTTCATGTTCGTTATTGAAGAAGAACAATATAATGTTAACGAAGAGATTGGATCTCCACTTTTATATTTTTTAAAAAAAAATTTATATCATAAAAAATTTTAATTAATTTTTTATTTTTTATTTTTAATTGAGGGGCAGTTTGTTTTTTCACACACTGTCATTGTAAGAATCATTTTTTTATTAACAGAATTAACAAAATGGGTAAAATGAGATTTCTACAAACTATAGAAGGTAATTAGCTATTACCTTCAAACAATTTGAGGGGAAATTAGGATTATCTCAAAAACAAAAATGACAAAACTTTGAACAGCCCAAATCTTCAACAAATCAAAAAAACAAAAAAATAAAACTTTGAAAAAAAAAAATTGCCTAGATCTTCAATTAAATCAAGGGCCAATTGCACAAACCTCTCCCTGAGATTTGACGAAATTGACACAAAAATGGCGATATTTGGGTCACCCACATTGACCTCCTCTAAGGTTTCAAAAACTCAGCACAAACCTCCCTTACTATTAGTCAACCATTAGTCACCTTTCGTCAAGTCAAAATTGTAAGGGTAAAATAGTCAATACACACCTTATAAATATTTTATTTTAATATATATTGATTTAATTAATAAATAAACAAATAAATAAAAATATATATTTTTAATTAATAAAATAATAATATAATATTTATACCCTAAAAAAAAAAAAAATCTTCATCTTCTACCTCTCCGTCATCATTTTCCTCTTCTTTATTTTATCATTTTTATCATCCATCTCTTATTTTCATCAAAATCATCATCTCCATCATTTGATCAAACCAACATCAGTCAAATCAATTATCATCATTAAACCAAATATCACTCAAATAAAAAAACTTAAAGTACAAAACTTTTTTTTTAAAAAAAAAATTACCCTCTGAAGACCAGCTCTGGTCTCCAGCCAGATCTAGTCTCCATTGCCTGAGACCAGATCTAGTCTCCGATAAGAGAGACCTAGAGATAAATGGTCTCCATCGCCGAAGACCACTGGTCTCTAAACGCATCTCTAGCAATGGAGAAGTTGGAGACTTTTATCTCCATGGAGACCAAGACCTAGTCTCCCATGAAGACTAGGTTTTTATATTTTTTGTATTTTTTAATTATTTAATTTTCGAATTAAATTCAAAATATATATAATATTAATTTTAAATTTACAAAAAGTGAAAAAGTTTGACTTTAAATTTGACTTAAGGAGTATTTTAATCTTTTTGTATCTTTAATTGTTGACTGTGTGAATTTAACCGTGGTTAACTAACAAGAGGAGAAGTTTGTGTTGAGTTTTTGAAGCCTTAGGAGAGGTCAGTGCGGATTATTCAAACTTCATCATTTTTGTATAATTTCACCAAACCTTAGGGTTGGTTTGTGCAATTTGCCCTTGAATCAAAAGAAAGAAATTGATAAAGAAACACACACACACACACACACATCTATCCAACCAAACACCTTCTGCGTTCGTCCTAGGCTGGCAGCCAAAAAACGAAAAAAAATGAGAAGTTAAAGCAAAACCATCAACATTGCTGACACCCAATCCACCAAAACCTAATCCATCACCATTTAACACACTATCTGTCACCTATCGTTACCGTCACAAACCCATCTCTCCTCTTTCTCTCATGAAGTAAAATGTGTGGAAAAAGTATAGGAGAATAAGGAAGCGGAATTGGCTCCATTGCGGTTGAAGATAGAGACGGTAGAGAAACTAACAGGCGTGGTGCCAATGCTAGTGGCAAGAATAATAGATGACTCCACTTGTTAGAGGAGCCACTCAATGGTCTGTCTATCAATTTGTCACCGAGCTCACAAGTCAACCGAAAAACACGTGAAGCACATACGATGGGCATCTAGGTTCTTCGACCACAACCGTCGACCTTGTTGTGATCGATCTTGGATGGAGGCCTCTTGACGAGGGAAGAAGGAGAGTGAGGAAAGAATGAGGGAACATAGAAAGGGACAAACAAGAAAGTAACAATAATACAATGAAAGCTGAGTTTGAGGTCGGAATGATCGTGATGATAGGGGCAGCCGTAAATTGGTGATGATGGGGCGTGCTAGTGACAGAGGTGATGTTTTTAGAGAGAGAGAATTGATTAGGTTTTTCACAGAGAGAGAGAGAGAGAGAGAGAGAGAGAGTTGGTGAGCTACCCAACTGTACCCATCTTTCCAATAGGATGTGTAATTACCTATTTAACCTTCAATCTAATGGTTCCATTAATTTTTGGATCGAAATTACTCTTTGACCTTTTGACTCTACGGTTGGGGTTTTTTGGTTAATAAATTCAAAACCAAGAGGTTGTTTAATATTATTTTTTATTTCAAGTGGTAAAGGAATAATATCCCACATAAGATATATAATAATAAACACGAGCAAAATACACAAACACCCTAACCGTTTGCCAATATTACGTAAATAGTGACAACTATAACCTTTTTTGTACTAATATCACTTGAGTTTTCATAAATTCAGCAAAAAAATCACAATTGTCATTTGACTACCGCTGACCAAACTTTAAAATAATTAATATGGGGCAATTTGACCTTTTTATACTAAATTAGAAATAGTTAAAAACCATGCAACCAAAATGTGTCACATCATCTTCAATTAAGGTAATTTTATCTTTTAACTTAGGATATTTTTGTCTTTTAATAAAATATTCAAAAATATTAATTTGTTTCTTAAGAAAAATAGCATTGGGAGACAATAACCACCTGATCAATAGTTAATCAACTAATGGTTGGGATGTTTTTATTGAATTTATGAAAACTCAAGTGATATTAGTGCAAAAAGAGTCATAGTTACCATATTTAATTAATTGGCAAACGTCAAGAGGATGTTTGTGTATTTGTCCCATATGAATAATGAGTGACCAACTGCTAAAAGCAAGTGTGCACATACAGACACCATGTTTTAAATTTCAATATATTCTAGATTGAATACACCCTTAAACACTTAAAATAACAATAATGACAAAAATTATTAACGCAGAATGCAAAATGCACTAAGCTCACCAAGCTATAAAAATTGAAATAAAGCTATTAAACTTTTTTCGTCTTCATATTGCAAAAGCATACTGCACAAAATTCAAATCAATCCGCTTCCACTATATAGTTTTTTTAGTTATTCTTGAGGAGAAACACAAACATAGTAAACTAATGCCAAAAGCATGTTCAATAATATTGTTGTTGTACAATCCTACATTGCCAGTACAATAACAATAACCCTGTCACAAATTGCAATACAATAGCAATTCAATAAGGGGAAATTTCAATTTAGTGTCTAGCGTTTAGTGAAATATCACTTTTTACTTATTTATGTGTTTCAAATACTCATCATCTCTAACATTTCAAGCATTCATCAATGTAGTCTTGCTGACAAAAATTTGACGATCAAACTTGAAAGAAGTTGTACAAAGACAGATTCCGCCCCACCCTCCTTCCTCCCCCCCCCAAAAAAAAAAAATCTAAGGTCAAATCTTCTAATATAATTTGTTAAAGGAAAGAAAACAAAAAACTTAAAAAAAAAAAAAAAAAAAAAAAGAGGACCCAAATCTTCTTTAAAGATCTAGGTTCAAGTTCGAAGATTTGGGTATTTTCAACTAAAATCATATATAAGATTAAAGACAATGGAAATGTAAGAGCTTCAAACTGTAAAATCAACAAAAACAAGCATTAAAAAAAAAAAAAAAAGGAAGATAAGATCGAAACTAGAAAAAAAAAAGAAAGAAAGTACGAAAAACCGAATCAAGAAACACACAAACATCATCACCACCAAACATAAACACAAAAACCAAACTAATTTAAAAAAAAAAAAAAAAAAAAAAAAAAAAAAAAAGAAAAACCCAAACCTTTCCTCTATTTATTTCTAAAAACACTATAACAAAGACTTCCTCTAAATTCTAGAGAATAAAACCCATTTGATGTAGCCATTCCATCAGAAGTTTGAAGCAGTTGGTGTGTATGGCTCAAACCTAGGCCCAGATGAATAAGGAGTAAGAAGACGCACCCAGAACTATGGTTCTAGGTTCGATAAAACCACAAATCAAAGCTCTGGTTCTCGATTAGATCAAACCAAGAACCTCATGTTTTGGGTTTTATCGAGCCCAGAATCATCTGTGATTCTGAGTTCGATCGAAACTAAGGGACCCTTCGATGAAAGAAAGGCATTGGTTGGACACCTTCGACACAGCGGAAGGAAACAGCCTTGGCTTATGATAGAGCCGCTAGGTCTATGCGTGGCCCTTGTGCTCGCACTAACTTTGTCTACTGCAACATGCCTCTTGTCTTGGCTCCTCTGTCATCTCCATTATTTGCCTTTGACGAGCAACAACACCACCAAACATAACAACACAAGTTCTGTTCCCTCCATCTTCATGTCCCTTCCTACCTGACCCGACTCCATAACCCATGTTCTATCATCAAGAAATGGGTTTAAGTATTTTTTTTTTTTTTTTTTTGGAAATAGGGTTTAAGTAATTGAATTGATAAAATACTTCAAGTTTGATTTTTTATGTTTCAAGTTTGATTTTTTATGTTAAAGTTTGAATATTTGTGTTAAAATTTGATTATTTATGTTTGGAGTTTGATTTTTTAGGTTTAATCTAGCTTGTAATTTAATTATTTATTTTTTATTGAATAAATCTTCACCATCCATCACAAACTGATGGATAGTGGAGATTTAAAGAATTTAATTTTTTTTATTATTATTTTTTGCAAATCTCCACCATACACCTGCCAATTCTATAATTAATTAGATATAAAAATATCAAAATACCCTTTATCGTGTTAAGGTTGACTAATAGACTGATTAAATTGATGAATTTATAAACGTTAGAATAATAAGTATTCAAAATACATAAGTGAGTAAAAAAGTAATATTTCACTAAACAATAGGAACTGAATTGAAATTTTTCCAATTCAACAAAGGAAGCAAAGAAACTGAATTCTCCATACCTTGTAACCTAGCCATAAAAAATCATCAAAACACCTACATTTTATGAGTACTAATAAGAGCCGAGAGGAGACCAGCAAAGGCCATTAAAAGTGGACCCGGTAACACTCCCATGTCGTCTCAAATATCGGCTCATGCCATCAATCCATCAGCAGAATCTTGACCAATTGACAGCTTCTTTATCAATTTCTTCTCTTTCAATTTCTTCATCCCCTGCTTTTTTCTCTATATCCATTCCCTTTCGAAACCGCAATCTCGATACTCGATTCCAAACATACCTCATCCTCCATGATCATCTTCAAATCCCTAAATTTCAGCTGATACTGCCCATATAACCAATGAATTCAGCCTAAGCGCTAATCTTTTGCAAATGACACTAGTGTTTGGCATTGATAAGTCTTGATTTGGCCAACCAGACCAACTGTTCGATGAAGTAGTACAAGCCTTCGCCGCCATAAGGTGATGACGAAGAGAATCAAATCTTCTCTAGAGTGGAAACCGGGGCCACGCAGAGCGTTGGAGTCTTGGACAAACTTGCCCAGTCGAAACGCCTTGCGGCTTGAGTCTGACGCTGGACTCGAAGCTCTTGAGTCATATGGATAAAGGTAGGGTTTTTGGGAGGAAGGAAGAAGCTAAGATGACCTTGGTCGCGTATTTGGAGATTTTGAGGAGCTTGTCGACTCCATCACGTTTTCGCCAGCTAAGCTTCTAGATGGTTTAGAAAGTCTCTTTGGGTTTTGCGTTTGGTTGATCATGTTTTCGGGTTTTTAAGATTGAATCAGAGCTGTTGAGGCTTGTGAATCTATGGAATTGTAAAGACGATAGTCGCTGGCAATCTGAGGGAATAATAGAGAGTCAATGTACAAGAGTGTGCAAATTGTAATATATAATATATGAAACGACGTCGTTTTAAAGTACGAAGGCTGTCGAGTGACAAGGAAGATAATATCGTCCGATTTTAACAATTTCAACTCTAATAACAAATCATTTGAATTGGCTAGTGTGTACAGAATTTTTATTTTTATTTTTAAAACAAATTATTTAGTCCCTAAGTTTTGAAAAATTATCAAATTTTTAATTATGTTTCTAAAAAAAGACCAAATGAACCATAATGTTTCCAAAAAGTATCAAATTAGTTTCCTCTGTCGCTTAATTAACGGTTTAGCTTAACGGATAATGTGAAAAACTCATTTACCCTCATCTATAGTTAAATATTATAATAATATTTAATTATGAAAATACCTCTGGATCGTTTTGTATATAATTTTTATAAAATTACAATTTTAACCTTAAATCCAAAAATTAATATAATATATATTTTTGATTAAATTAAATATATATTTTTAATTAAATTAAAAAAGCAATTATCTAATTCTTCATCATCATCGATTCATCACTCTTCAACAACTCCAACATTATCAACATTATCAACATCTTCAATTCATTACCAACATTATCATGGGTTCATCATCATCATCCATTCATCACCAGTTTATCGAAATTTCAACCATAACCATCCTCAGTTCATCACCAACATTATCATCAGTTCATCGTCATCATCAATTCATCACCAATTCATCACCAACATTATCATCTCCAATTTCAAACACATCCAACATCATCAATGACAAGATTATATCATAAATCCAACAAAAATTCCCAAAAAAAAAAAATACCACACAAAAAAAAATGAAACAAAATAATAATAATAATAATAATAATAATAATAATAATAAACTTGTTTGGTATTTCTAAAAAAAAAAAAAAACTTGTTTGGGGCCTCCATTGTCTCTAGTTGGAAAAGGCTATCTAATCATTGTCTTTGATGGAGTGTTATGTGCTAATTAATAAATTAGGTAATTGCACAATGGCTAGATGTTGGATTCCTTTTAACCGAATAATTCTTACGCTTACCTATTGTGAATGAGAAGATTAAGTTTTAAGAACTGGTTTATTTTGAGGAAAACTAGACCTCCAAGTTAAAATCAACTAACATAAAATTTGAGGAAATAAATTCTTATCTTTATTTATACAACTAAATTGATAAACCAAAATAACTAAAAACATCTTATTAGATTAGATAGAACCAATCTAATCTTACTTAAATAATTCTAACTATTATCTAAAAAAAAAAAAAAGCCTAAAAGCAGTTTATCTTTATTCTTGGACTTGCACATAACATGGAGACTATCATCAGATGGCCTCCAATGGAGTTGCTTACGGTGGGCATCGTTTTGGTGGCAGAAATGGAGGGTGGAGACGAGTTGTTGGAAGAAGCGACGGGCAGTGGAAGAAGCAACCGAGGAAGAGGAGTGGTCTAGAACGGCAAGACGGTCGCACAGGCATGAGGGGTAGAAGACGGTGAAATGCCCATCTGGGTAGCGGTCATAAGAGGTGGAGGGACGGTGGGGCTACGGCGGAGGAGGTGTTTGTGGGTTTGTTTCGAACGCGGTCAGTTGGTCAGTGTGTTTCGAACAAGGTCCTCCACAGCGACGGAGGAGGAAGAAGAGGTAGAGGGTAATGACGGGGGAGAAGTGGAGGGAGAAGAGGGTTAGGTTTTGATAGTGGGTGGGTGGTGATGGTGGTTTGGTGAGATGAGAGAGAGAGAGAGAAAGAAAGAGAGAGAGAGTAATGGTGATGGAGACTTTTACTTTAATTTTTTTAAATTTTTTTTTAATTCAATCCAGCTGTCACCCAATTGATAGATCTAAAAACTTTGATGATTATACCCTCAAAATTAACGAATCCATTAGTTTATTGACAAACTTACTATTTCATTTAACGGTTGGACGGTTTTAGTTATTATTTTCAAAACTAGAGGTGGTTTGACATTATTTTCAATTTCAAGGGGTAAAATGATAATAACCCATAAAAATTTGAAAAAGGAAATCAACCTGGATCTTAAAGATCTAGGATGACATTTTTTTAATTTTTTTTAATTTACTATATTTATTTGTTAGGATTATATTTTTAATAATTTTAAATATAATTAATTATTATATTAATTTTTTATGGTTTTTATTAATTAATAAGTAAATATAATAAATAAATATTATTATAAGCAAGGGTAGTTTGGTCTTTTCGTGGTTTTGTCATAAAATCGCTAAAATATTAGATGAAACCACTTTTGGATTGGAGGTAGGGGGTTTTATGGTTAATATTTTCCAAAATTAGGGTAAACTGATAATACTTTCTATTTCAAGGGCTTTTTTAGATTTTTCCCAATTTTTGTTTGAGTTCAGCCGTATCAATCGAAAGCCATCACAATCAAATGTTGATTTCCTTTTTATGTGGTGATCTTCAAGATCTTCATCTGGCTTTAACAGTCACAATCAAAAGCCAAAAACAACACCATAACCATAAACAAAAAACCGAAAACAGCATAATCTTATAAACAACAAAAATAAAAAACCACCACCAGCATCACCACCATAACAACAACAAAAATCGTTACAAAAACAAAAAACCAACAAACCCATATAACAAAATAGTCAATTAAATAAAAATGTTTTTTTTTCCATAAATGAAAATGTAAAAAAATAAAAAAATCAATTAAAACCTAGAAAGAGTGCCAGCCATCGGGAGTTTTGTAGGAGAGGAAGAGGTGGCAGTTGTAGGAGTCGACGGTTCCGGCGAGGTTGGACTTCTACATCTCATCTCGCTTGAACCCGAACTTGTTGTCCTCATGGGCGGTGGAGATAGTGGTAGACATCTTTGCTACGGTGGTGTGAAAGCAAAGAAAAGATTTAAAAAATGAGAGTGACAGAGGTAGAGAGAACTGACCATGAGAGTGGAGAGATGATGAGAGAATGTCCGGTGGTGGGTTCGGTGGATGATGGGGGTGGTTTCTATCAAGAGTTGTGAAGGTTTCAGATGGTGAGAAGATGATAAGTGTTGGGGATGATGGGGGTGTCTGTTGACAAAGGTCATTTTTGAGAGAGAGAGAGAGAACTAGTGAGGTTTAAGAGAGAGAACCGGCAGAGAACGGGTGATCTTCAATAATTTTTTTTTTTACATCCTGAAAAACAATTTGATACAATATCCATTTTGTAACCCACTACTTGATATTAAGATAAATATCCAAAATCCTCTCTAGAGGTATACAAAAGGACGATAATACCTATGATGGTTATGGATTCTGTTAGGTTAATATGGTTGACCGTTTGATTTTAGAGAAAAAAAAAATTAATTAAAATAATTTTAATTAAAATATAAAATGAAATAAAATAAATAATGCAATATATATATATATATATTTCTCTCAATAGACAATTCTCTCACTCTTATTCTCAAAAAAAAAAAAAAATTCTCTCTTCTCTCTCTATCCCTTCTCTTTTCTCTCTCGATCTTCAGCAGTCCCCTCTCTCGCTTTCTCTAACTCTGGTAGCGACACCTTGACAACGGCGAGAACGTGGCAACTACAGCAGCGGTAGGTCTCCACCATTGGAGACCCACCTGGGTCTTCAATGGTGGAGACGAGTCGTCTCCTCCATCGAAAATCCCAGATGGGTCTCCAATCGTGGAGACAAGACTAGTCTCCACCATTGGAGACCCAGGTAAGGTCTCCGATGGAGGAGACGACTTGTCTCCACCATCGAAGGCTAAGGTGAGTCTCCAATGGTAAAGACCATTCAGGTCTCCACAATGGAGACCCCTTATTGCCCTTTTTTTTTATTGAGATTTTTTTTGTTATTAATTTCTTGTGTTCCCAGTAAGGATTCTAATGGAGATTGATGATTGTAGGAGGTTGATAAGAGATTGAAGGTTGATGATGATTGTGATAAGAGGTTGTAGGTTGATGATGATTGTGGGTTGTGAAGATGGTGTTTACTGATGGACGGACTGAAGATGATGAGTTTGCTTGAGGAGACAATGATTTTTTTTTTAATAAAAATTGATAAATTTTTTTTTTTATTTTTAGTATATTTTTTAAAAAAAAATTTAGGGGTAAAAACAATATTTTAACTTTTTCTAAAGTTTTCTATTAAAGTTAACATTTGTAAGATTTTGAATAAAAATGAAACCTTAATGGGTAAATAGATATTGTTTCAAACGTGAGATTGTTTTTTGGGATTTTCCATTTCTTTTTAATTAAAAAATTACATATTGTGTTCCAATGACCTTTTTACCCTCCTAATTAACGGATCCATTAACTCATAAATAGAGTTACTATGTCATTTAACAGTTAGACTATTTTAGTTATTATTTTCAACACCAGGGTGATTTGATATTATTTTCAATTTTAAAGTTAAAATAATAATAACTCTATCTTAAAAGGGGTGGTTTATTGAGGGAATCAGACAGCTTAACATGATTTAATGCATCAATTATGTATAGATGCCATTTGCCTTTAGAAAGAATCCAGAGTCCTGAAACTATTTGTGCTTGAGAAGGAAAAATATCTTAAAGGAGTGGTTTATGGAGGGAATAAAACAACTTAACATGATTTAATGCATTAATTATGTATAGATGCCATTTGCTTTTCCAAATGAGTGGTTGTGTTGATTAAAATTGAAAGGCATGCCAGCTCTCATCTCGAAAGCATGACAGAACTGTTAGCCAAAATTTCTCGAAAAGCCAGTGGCCAAAGTGGAGATGCTATGGTGGACAATACGGATAGCGAAAAAAGGGATACGGGACAACATGTTTCCTTTAGGGATGCACTCATGAAGGGCTCGGAGACAAAGGACATGTCCGAATCGGATTCAGATTCTGAAGAGGAATCATCAGAGGAGGAGAGTGAATATAATCAAGGATTGCGTTGCATCCTAGATCCTACAGATTATATGATAGAAGAGAAGGAAGGTTTTTCGGCTATATCTCTGTCTAGAAAATTGAAAGAGGAGATTGCAAAGCCATGGAAGACATCAGTCATTGTGAAGTTATTTGGCAGAAACATTGGCTACAAGACACTTTGTGACAGACTCCATGCACTATGGCATCCTGAGGGACGTTATACAGTGATTGACTTGGAGAATAATTATTTTCTGGTTAAGTTTGTGAAAAGGCAGGATTATGAACATGCACTAGTAGATGGACCATGGATGATTATGGGTCATTATCTAACCGTGCAGTCATGGGAACCAGAGTTCAGTCCATCCGCAGCAGCCATCTCTAGTGTTGTGGTTTGGATTAGATTTCCAGAGATGCCTGTTCAGTATTATGACAGGGCAGTTTTGGAGTACCTAGGAAATCTTGTGGGTCGAACAATTAAAATAGATGTTAATACAAGCAAAGCTCAGAGAGGAAAATTTGCTAGAGTTGCAGTGAGTTTAGACTTATCTAAACCTTTAGTTCCAAAAATCTGGCTTGATGGTAGGTGGCAAAGGGTTGAATATGAAGGTTTGCTGCAAATCTGTTTTACTTGTGGAAGAGTAGGTCACTCTTCTCTGGTTTGTCCTGTCAAGAAGGTAATGAACCAAGATCTTTAATATAATGCAGAAGTTAGACGAGAAGATCTTCCTCAAAATAAAGAACAACAGCCTTCAAAGATGGGGATGAATGAAGTAGATAGTGATTTTGGACCATGGATTGTTGCTCCTCATCGAAATCGGAGAGTTCCGAAAGGCACCAATATTGGCGGCGAAAAACATGATGGTAAGAGCGAAAATCATGGGTCAAGATACGATGTTTTAGCAACGGAGATTGAGGATGTCTCTACGAGAAAGGAAAGCCAAAATACTTTTAGTAAGATTGCCTCTTCTGCTGCAAAAATCTCTCCCCATAAGAGTCCAAATTTGACCTAATCTTCTAGAAACAATTCAAATCGAAAAGAATAACCAAATAACAAACTGATAATTAATTAACCATTGTGGGCCCTGTGAGCCATTTGAACCCAAATAAAGGCCTCTCCACCATGCAAAAGGAAAAAAGCAAAAATACCCAAATAGCCCTTCCTCATGCAAAAATACAAAACATAGATTTTGTTCCAATGACTACTCCTGAACCTTACTCAATTCAAGCTGTCGCTGGAACATCCTCAATGATGGAGATAGAAAAGGATGAACCCCATGATTTTCCACAAATTCTGGGTAAACGGAAAGAGACATATAATAATGGTGTGGCTAACTTGAATTTATTGAAGAATATGGATACTCAAGTATCAAAGCAAGCTTCTCTAGTGATTGAGGAAGCTGAGAGAACTAGGCGGTAAGCCATATTTCACTTTCTTCTTTAAATTTTTAAATTTATGATGAATAATTATAGTATATTATATTGGAATTGTCAAGGAGCAGGAAGCAAAGTATTTTTGCGAACGGTCCGGGATTTAATCCGAAACCATAAACCCATGGTCGTGATCCTTGTAGAGACTAGAGTTAGTGGTGCGAAAGCAACAGAGGTGATTTCAAATATTGGGCTTCCAATGTCTTTCAAAGTAGAATGTGATGGCTTTGCGAGAGGAATATGGTTGCTATGGGATCCAAAGATATTGGAAGTTGAGATAATTGATAGCCATTTTCAATACATCCATACTAAAGCCAGAATGAAGCACCAACCTTAATGGTGGCATCTCACGGCAATTTATGCTAGTCCTTAACCTAGTAAATGTCGTGAACTTTGGCAAGCCTTGCCAAGACTTGGTAATATATGTCAACTACCTTGGATGATTATTGGAGATTTCAATTCAATTTTATCCCCAGTGGAAAAAAGTGGAGGAAATCTGGTGTGCTTAAGATATTGTGAAGAGTTTCGAAAAAACTTGGAATAGGCTAAACTAATGGATTTGGGATGTAAAGGAAGTTTGTTTACCTGGCAATGAAGGAATGTTCATGAACGACTTGATAGAGCTATTTGTAACTCAGAATGGCGTGTTTGGTGGCATCAGACAGTACTGCACCACCTTCCTAGAACGAAATCAGACCACTATCTAATTCTTGTTAAAATGGATGCTGAGGTTAATGGAACTCGAGATCGACCGTTCCGGTTTCAATTAGCCTGGTTCACCTATAAATCTTTTGGAAGCATAGTAGAACGAAAGTGGAAAATGAGAGGACCAGTAGATGCGTTAATTGCAGAGTTTACTAAGGAGTTAAAAATGTGGAATAGAGATGTGTTTGGGAATATTCTCATTAAAAAGAAACATCTGTTAGCAAGATTGAAGGGGGTCCAGGCAGCTCTTGGTTGGAAACATTCCCAAAGGCATGCAATGATAGAAGAGAAGTTTAGAGCAGAGTACAACAAAGTTCTTTTCCAAGAAAAGTTGTTATGGTTTCAAAAAGCCAGGAATAAATGGCTTCATTATGGTGATAGAAATACCCGCTACTTCCATATATCTACTATTATTCGCAGGCAAGGTAATAAAATCTTGAAATTGAAGGATAATGAGGGGAATTGGATTAAGGACCCTACACAACTAAAAAGTATGGCCAGATAATATTTTATATCTCTGTTTTCGAATAATAGGAATGCTTCGACATCGTATTTTACTGGTTATTTCCCTCCGTTGCATCAAGCCCAGCTGGCAATTCTGAATGCTATAGTATCAAAAGAGGAAATTAGGGAGACACTTTTCAGTATGGGAGGAACGAAAGCCCCTGGTCCAGATGGTCTTCATGCAGCCTTTTATCAAAGATAGTGGGATAATGTTAAACAGATGGTGTGTGATTTTATCAAAGATATTCCTAGGTAAAGCATCTTGTGCGTGTTTAAATACGACTTTTTTATGCCTGATTCTGAAAGTTCCCTGTCCTGAGCATATGAGTCAATTCCAGCCTATTGGACTCTATAATGTTTTCTTCAAAATTATTACTAAAATGTTGGTTCACAAGTTGAAAAAATTAATGCCAGAATTGGTTCATCCTACACAAACTAGTTTTGTGTCAGGTAGACAAATTTCTAGTAATATCATCACAGCCCAGGAGGTGATCCATTCGATAAAAGATAAACAGGGAAGGAAAGGTTATATGACTATCAAACTTGATCTTGCAAAGGCTTACGATAAGCTTCGATGGAGTTTTATTCATGAAACCTTGGTGGATATTGGCTTCCCATAATTTTTAATAAAAATCATCATGGACTGCATTACTTCTTCAACAATGCAGGTCCTGTGGAATGGTGAGACAATAGAATCTTTCAAACCAACTCGTGGTGTGAGACAAGGGGATCCTCTTTCCCCTTATATTTTTGTTCTCTGTCTTGAATGATTATTGCAACAGATTGTCAAGCAGGTGCAGAGTAAAAGATGGTGTCCAATCTTTCTTGGTAAGGGGCCCCCTTCTTCGTATTTGTGCTTTGCAGATGATATTTTTCTGTTTGCTGAAGCTTCGATACAACAAGCAAATGTCATTAAAGATTGTCTCCAAACTTTTGGTGTAGCTTCAGGTCAAGAGATCAGTGCCAATAAGACTCTTATTTATTTTTCTAAAAATGTTTCAAAGGATTTGGCAGTGAACATAAGTCACCATTTGGGCTTTTCAAAGACAAATAATTTGGGAGTTTATTTAGGAATGCCTTTACTTCATGGTAGGATGTCAAAAGCTACTTATAATTCCATCATGGACAAAATTAATAAGTTGTCTGGTTGGAAAGTGGAGAAGTTGTCTCCTGCAAGTAGGATTACCTTGGCCAAATCAGTACTCAGCACTATTCCTTCATATGCTATGCAAACTATTAGACTCCCAAAACGGCTTCATATGCTATGCAAACTATTAGACTCCCAAAACGGCTTTGTGATGATATTGACAAAAACATTAGGAATTTTGTGTAGGGTTCAACTGTTAATAATAGAAAACCTCACCTAATCAAATGAAGAACTGTTTGTACTCCAAAGAGTCAAGGTGGACTCGGTTTTCGTAGTGCAAAAGCCATGAATGAAGCTTGTTTGATGAAATTGGCTTGCAATATATGGACCAAACCTAATGAGTTATGGGTTAAAGTGCTTAAAGGAAAGTATGAGAGGAATAATTCAAACCTATGTGAGTTTAAAGCAAAAGGGCACCATTCTAGCACTTGGAGAAGTATTTGTTCTGTGTATCAATAGGTTCGTAAAGGGACTATATGACGAATTGGTGATGGCAATAAGGTCAAGTTCTGGCAAGATAACTGAATTGAAGGAGAATGACCGCTAGTAAACCAACTTTGTTTCCAACTGGCACAAGAAGATGAAGATCGTACAGTAGCTTCTTATGTTAACTTGGATGGAAATTGGAAATGGGAGGAGTTTCAAGAGTTAATTCCGGTTCGAGTTGGTTTAAAAATTGCTGTTATTTTTTCCCCCAAAACAAATAGGGAAAATGACCGCAGGAGTTGGAGTTTTGAGGAATCTGAGAGGTTTAGTGTTAAGAGTGCTTATATCTTGACAAGTTGAGATAGTAATGATAAATCTACTGGTTTATGGCAACGAATATGGAAGCTGGAGGTTCCGCAATGAGTTCGAACTTTTGCTTGGTTGGTCACTAGTGATAAACTCCTCACAAATGAGATGCGATTCAAGAGAAGAATGTGTTTGAGTGCAAATTATCCACACTGTTTCCAGGCTGTTGAATTTGAAATCCATATTTTTCGAGATTGTAATGTTGCCAAGCGTCTCTGGTATCGACTAGTAAGTTCTGACTTATGGGGTCTATTCTTTCAACTTCCTTTACAATAATGGCTGGCCATAAATATGTCAATGTCATGCCATAAAGGGAGTCGTATAGATTGGAAACAAATTTTCTGGGTGACTGTTTGGTATCTTTGGAAATGGAGAAATGATTTTGTCGTCAAAGGGAAAGATGTTTTAATAACGAATATAATTGATTGGATTATTCAGATGGCACATGATTATAGAGATGTGGAAGATCAGTATCGAAAGATGGTTGGTAAGGCAAAGAATGAAGAACTTATTTGTTGGCAAAATCCACAACGCAGATGGGTGAAATTGAATACTGATGGAGCTTTAAAAATGTCAAGTAGGTTGGCTACTGCAGCAGGTTTGATTAGAGATGAAGCGGGGACATGGAAGAGGGGTTTTGCCCAGAATTTGGGTAGTTGCTCAATCTTTCAGGCAGAAGTTTGGGGAGTTTATACTGGTTTGCAAATGGCATGGAACATGGGAGAAAGAAAGGTCATTGTGGAGTGTGATTCAAAACTTGTAATTGATGCGCTAAATAGGAGATCATCACTTGTTGTAATGCATGATGCAATTATTGCAGCGATTTGTCAATTACTTGAAAGGGAATGGTAGGTTCAAATATATCATGTTTTTAAGGAGGCTAATAGGTGTGCAGATTGGCTAGCAAATTATGCTTACCAGATACCCCTAGGTGTTCAGGTCTACGATAGTGCGCCTAATGACTTGTATGATCTTTTATTTTGTGATGTGGTGGGGGTAACTTGGCCCCGAATGATTAATATTAGTTCTTAAGGCTGTAAAGCCTCTTTTCAAATAAAAATTTAAAAAAAAAAAAAAAAAAAAATTGAAAGGCATGCCATTTGCTTTTAGAAAGAATTTTGAGTCCCGAAACTATTTGTGTTAGAGAAGGAAAAATATCTTAAAGGGGTGGTTTATGGAGGGAATAAAACGGATTAACATGATTTAATGCATTAATTATGTATAGATGCCATTTGCTTTCCCAAATGAGTTGATTAAAATTGAAAGGCTAGTAGAGTCTCATTGGATTGGGGTTCGTCATGTATCACCATTTGCAGCTATAAACGGATTATATATAATAATTTAGAGAATAACTTTGATCAATCCCCTCCTCTCACCATTTAATATCAGTTGTGACATTTTTATATTTTTTAAGTTTCAATTACTAAATTTGACTGACAAATCGAATATTTTGATATATATGATTCACTTTGTGAGAAAACGTGCATGTTACCTTCTGTTTTGTAGAAGATGAAAAGAAAAGTACGATAAGAGAGTATAGTGTATACATGGTAATGTTCAAATTGTTTAATCACAATTGGATGTGTGAAATGAAAAAATTTTGCATATTCATTTATAGTTAAGAAAATATGCACTGTCCTTTCACATCCTTATCAAAGTTTCAAGTCATGCAATTTGCATTTACCAACTTTAAAAATTGTGTCATCATGCATCTACATTTTCCTTTCACATTCTTAACAAGTTTCAAGTTGCAAAATTTGCATATATTTACTATGAAATTGTACCTGTTAATAGTAATTGACAGATTTGCTAGTTGTATATTTAGCTTTCCAAATTTAAAAGATTGACAGAATATCTTTGTAGTAATTGAGAGATTACCTTGGTAGAAATTAGTGGAATTGAGGGAAATCTCATTGTAATTAGGAGAGAATCATGTTGTATGGTTGCTATATATTCAAAGGTCTCAAGACAAGTAAAGCATTCAAAAAAATGACATGGTATCAGAGCTTTCTTCTTAACCAAATATATTTTGCTGGGTCTCATAGTTTCTTAGTTTCATTTTTTTTTTTGGTTTCGTTTTTCTGGGTTCTTTGGCTCTTGGTGGTAGGCTTTCTTGGAAGATTTTAGAAGGCTATTTTGTAGCTTTTTGTTTTGGAGTTCGATAATTTTGTGGGTTGCAAATTGCTTGAATTCTTTCTATAGTTTCATGATGTCCAAAGAAGACAAAAACACTATTGTGCGTTTTAATGGAAAAAATTACTTGGCTTGGGAGTTTCAATTTAAAATGTATGTGAAAGGGAAAGGGCTGTGGAGCCATATAGATGGCACGAGTAAAGCTCCTACCAATGGAACGGATCTTGATCAATGGGAAAGCAAAGATGAACGAATTCTATCTTGGCTGTTGGGATCTATTGAGCCTCACATGGTGAATAATCTGTGTTCTTTCACAACGGCTAAAGAGATGTGGGAGTATCTGAAGCGTATCTACAATCAAGATAACAATGCTCAAAGGTTTCAGTTGGAGTTGGAGATCGCAAACTACAGCCAAGGTATTATGTCCATTGAACAATTCTATGGTGGGTTTCTTACTTTATGGAGTGAGTATTCGAGCATTGTTCATGCCAAGGTTCCTAAAGAAGCACTTGGTGCACTTCAAGATGTACACGCATCAAGTCAAAGAGATCAGTTTTTGATGAAGTTGAGATCAGAATTTGAGGCTACACGGGTAGGTTTGTTAAATCGTGATCCCGTCCCTTTATTGGATGTTTGTCTTAGTGAACTATTAAGAGAGGAGCAGCGACTAGCCACTCAACTTGGAATGAAACAAGATAAGATTCATTCCGAGGTGGTAAATATGGCTTATGCCGCTCAAGGAAAAGGAAGAAACCAATCACAAATTCAATGCTACAGCTGTAAGGAATTTGAGCATATTGCACGAAATTGTAGCAAGAAATTCTGTAATTATTGCAAAAAGAATGGTCATTTTATTAAAGAATGTGCAATACGACCTCAAAACAAGCAGACACAGGCATTTCATACAACTCTTCAAACCTCACAAAAGGCATCAGATCTTTCACAAAATGCTGCAACCACTTCGATTGGATCAACTGGTGTTACTCAACCTACAATGACACCTGAGATGGTACAACAAATGAATATTTCAGCTTTCTCTGCTCTTGGACTTTAAGGTAAGGGTCTCAAACTCACACCTTCTTGGTTTGTGGATTCGGGGGCCTCAAACCATATGACTGGATACACAGATATGTTACATGATATTCGTAAGTATGAGGGTACTCAACACATCCAAATTGCCAATGGAAGTACGCTTCCTATTACTGCTATTGGTAATTTGGGACATAGTTTCAGTAACGTTTTTGTGTCACCGGGTTGTCTACGAATTTGATTTCTGTCGGTCAATTGGTGGATATTAATTGTAATGTTAATTTTTCTCGTGATGGTTGTATTGTGTAGGATCAGGTATCCGGGAAAGTGATCGCGAAGGGGCCTAAAGTGGGACGTTTATTTCCTCTCCATTTTTCTATTCCTAGTGTAATGTCTTTGACCTGTACTTTAGTAGGTAATGCAAGCGAAATATGGCATAAAAGATTAGGTCATCCAAATTCTGTAGTTTTGCAACATTTAATAAAACATGGTCATTTGGGGAATAAAGATCAGTTTTCCTCTCTAAATTTGTGTTTAGATTGTACTTCTTGTAAACTTGGCCAAAGCAAGATTTTACTTTTTCCTAAACATGGCAGCCGTGCTACCAAATGTTTTGAAATCGTTCATTCTAATGTTTGGGGTATTAGTCCAATCATTTCACATGCTCAGTACAAGTATTTTGTGACTTTTATCGACGATTATAGTCGTTTTACTTGGGTGTATTTCCTTCGATCTAAGGCTGATGTGTTCTCAGTGTTTCAGAACTTTATTGCTCTTATTGAAACACAATTTTCTACGTGTATTAAAATATTACGTTCTGACTTTGGGGGGAATATATGTCTCACAATTTTCAGAAATACTTACAGCAGAAGGATATTATTTCTCAACGATCTTGTCCTTATACCCCACAACAAAATGGGGTGGCTGAGCGTAAGAATCGTCATCTCTTGGATATTGTTCGCACTCTGTTAATTGAATCTTCTGTTCCATCTAAATTTTGGGTCGAAGCCTTGTCAACTGTCGTTTACTTGATCAATCGCTTGCCTACACAAACCTTGCAATATGACTCTCCTTATCTCCGTCTGTTTGGAAGTGATCCTGAGTATCAGTCTCTTTATACTTTTAGGTGTGTTTGTTTTGTTCATCTACCACCTACAGAACGTCACAAACTTGCTGCTCAATCTGTTCAATGTGTTTTTTTAGGATACAATACTGCTCAGAAAGGTTTTGCTTGTTTTGATGCTACTGCTAATAAAATTCGAGTATCCAGAAATGTGATTTTCTTTGAGAATCAATACTTCTTCCAATCGCACATTTCCTCGTCACCTGATCTTGTCATACTTCCCAATTTTGATGATGTGTCACAGAATAAACGTTTTAAACCAGGTCTTGCGTACCAGAGACGTCATCCACAGCAAGCAACGCCCCTTCCAGACACTAATTCCCCATCTGATCCTGTGGATATTGAACTTCGAAGATCTAGCAGAGTTATTCGACCACCAGATAGGTATGGTTTTCCTGAAATGTCCCTCACTGCTACTACGGATACTATTGCAGTACCTCATTCTTATTTTCAAGCATCTCAGCACGCGTGTTGGCAGCAAGCTATGCAAGAAGAGCTTCAAGCACTACAAGAAAATCACACTTGGGATATTGTGTCTTGTCCAACAGGTGTGAAACCTATTGGGTGTAAATGGGTTTACTCGGTTAAGTTCCGCTCGGATGGCTCATTAGAAAGATACAAGACACGACTCGTGGCCCTTGGAAATCGTCAGAAGTATGGCATAGATTATGAGGAGACGTTTGTGCCTGTTGCTAAAATGACTAAGGTACAGACAGTTTTGGCCATTGCTGCCTCTGAAGGCTGGATTCTCTGGCAAATGGACGTTAAGAATGCTTTTCTACATAGAGATCTCAAGGAGAAAATCTATATGACTCCTCCTCAAGGTCTATTTTCTATACCATCTTAAGATGTTTGTCGCCTGAAACGGTCATTGTATGGATTAAAGCAGACACCGCATGCTTGGTTTGATAAGTTTCGTTCCACTCTTCTTGATTTCAATTTTGTTCAAAGCAATTTTGATTCATCTCTCTTTCTTCGAAAGACTACTGGTGGGATTGTTTTGCTTTTGGTATATGTGGATGATATCATGATTACTGACACAAACTTACAATTGATTATCGAATTACAACAACACCTCAAGGCTTCTTTTCATATGAAAGATTTGGGTCGTCTACAATATTTTCTCGGTCTTGAGGTTCAGTCTACACCAGCAGGGACATATTTGCATCAACACAAGTATACACAGGAGGTGATTACTTTGGCTGGTCTTCAGGATGGAAATTCGGTTCTTACACCTTTGCAGGTGAATTCGAAATTACAATAAGAAGACGGGGAACTTCTTTCCGATCCATCTTTCTACCGACAATTGGTTGGAAGCTTAAACTACTTAACAATAACTAGACCTGATATTTCCTTTGCTGTCCAACAGGTTAGTCAGTTTATGCAGACACCTCGCCATCTTCATCTTGCAGCTGTTCGACCTATAATTCGTTATCTCAAGGGGACTTCTCGACGTGGGTTGTTCTTTCCGGTGAGATCTCCTATTCTGCTGGCAGCTTATAATGATGCAGATTGGGCAGGATGTGCAGACACACGTCGTTCTGTCACAGGGTGGTGTATGTTTCTCGGAAATGCTCTTATTTCTTGGAAAAGTAAGAAACAACCTCGCGTTTCCGAATCATCTACTGAGTCCGAATATCGTGCTATGTCTTCTGCCTATTCTGAGATTGTGTGGCTTCGTGGGTTGTTGACAGAACTTGGTTTTCCTCAGCATCAACCTACTCCACTTCATGCTGACAACACAAGTGCTATTCAGATTACTGCTAACCCGGTCTTTCATGAGCGGACCAAGCACATTGAAGTAGATTGTCATTCCATACGTGAAGCTTTCGATAGTGGTGTGATTACTCTTCCTCATATTTCTACTAATCTTCAAACTGCTGATGTGTTCACAAAAGCTCTTACTCGGCACCGACATCAGTTCATGATTGACAAATTGATGCTTTTTGATCCATCCGCATCAATTTGAGGGGGGATGTTAATAGTAATTGACAGATTTGCTAGTTGTATGTTTAGCTTTCCAAATTTAAAAGATTGACAGAATATCTTTGTAGTAATTGAGAGATTATCTTGGTAGAAATTAGTGGAATTGAGAGAAATCTCATTGTAAGTAGGAGAGAATCATGTTGTATGGTTGCTATATATTCAAATGTCTCAAGATAAGTAAAGCATTCAAAAAAATTGACAGTACCATCATGCAGCTACGGCGCCAAACCATTCTAAACTGCTAAAGGAAAAATACGGACTTCACCTACAGGATGGTAACCACTAACCAGCGACCATCTGAAACTGTAAACACAAGATGCCTTATATGTTGGCCATTCCGAAGAACAGCAAAACCAAACTCAAAAACTAATCAATCAAGAAAAAATATATATATATATATACATCTCAATTAATTATATGCAAATGCTATGCAGATAAATAAAGGAAGACAGGTGATCTTTATTCACTATGATTGATATAACCTCAACAAGCATGCCTGCATACGTGAAATCAAGTAGGCAAGATTGTTGCTGTCACATATATGACAGGTGATCTTTATTCATTGATTAATAACATTACACCACTGACAAGAACAGCAGACCTTCTTCACATTATCACATAAACAACAGAAAATTTAACAACATCAACTATTAATAGACTTCACAGTTCACGATACTGACTATGAACCGTCCATCATTTATTACCAATTATTTTCTTTCTAAATGTGAACAGTCTACTAATTATGATTTTATCGTACCCTTCCATTTCTCCGCAGCACAAGAAAGAGACTTACAAGAAGAACCATCATTGTCCAGTGCCTTACAAGCACTATCTTTTAGTTCCATGGCACGACACCTTAAACGCTTCCCTTCTTCACTCTCCATCAACAACCTCACCACCCTGTTGATCTCTTCTCGTCGGACCAACGTATCTCCTTCTCTTTTCACCGGCTTCACCGCCACCCCTATCCCCTCCGTCAGCGTCGCGGCGTTCATCCTCTGCTCCGCGTAAAGCGGCCACGTGATCATAGGGACGCCGTGAGCAATGCTCTCCAACGCTGAGTTCCAACCACAGTGAGACACAAACCCACCTGTTGACTGGTGACGCAGAATCTCCACTTGTGTGGCCCAAGATTTCACCACCAAACCAACCCCTTTTGTATTATCCAAAAACCCATCTGGCAAGTATGATTTGGGATCGTTAACGTCACTGCCCACGTTGAAAAAAGTAGAAGCAGCGTCAGCGTCATCAGGTTTCCGCAGCACCCATATAAACCTTTGCTGACTCATTTCGAGACCCCACGCCATCTCCGTGAATTGCTCAGTCGTCAACGTGCCACCACTACCAAGAGCTATGAAGAGAACCGAATCAGACGGTTGTTTGTCCAGCCATGCTAGACACTCTTCATCTGATGGACTCAACTGCTCCTCTTGCTTGATCAGCGGACCGACCGGGTAAATGGGTGGTGTTGGTATTTGCATAAAGAACGGGTGTTCTCTTATTGCTTTAAGAGGGACCGGTTCAAGATCCTCCCATGTGTTGACAAAAATGCCAGCTGCAAGAGGCAACCGGCTCATATGCATGAAAAACCATTTGTATTGATCGTTTTTTCGATCCCGGACTTGCTCCAACAGGTCCTCGGGTCTGACTGGTGAGCAACCTGGTATCGCTATCGGTTCTGGAAGATCAACAAACTCGCCTTCCACTTCACGGTCGAGTGTAGGGAGATACAACGAGAACGTTAAAAAAGCAGTGGATGGAGTGAAAAAAGAGTACACTGGAACCGACAGTTGACTACAAACTTCAAAAGCTTGTGTGCAAAGCAAATCTATAACAAGAGCTTCTAGCTTGCCCAACTCGACGAGAACAGACTTTAGAGACTTAAGGCTCTCCTCGACTATGACACATAGGCGAGTTAGAAGCAACATTTCGTCTCTGACAACAGCCGAGACGTTGACAGGTGGGAGGTCGATTACGTCGAGACCAGAAGGGAGCATGGTCGGGCGGAGAACCTGATCTCTGGCTGCAGAGGCTTCGTGGCTGTTGATTACAAGGAAGCTGACACGGATGCCTTGATCGACGACGAGTCGTTTAGCGAGCTCCAACAGTGGAATGATGTGACCCATGCCTGGACTCGGCATGACTGCAACGTGGGGTTTGGTCGATTTGGTTTCAAATTCAATTTCCACCATCGTGTTGTGTTGTGGAGTGTGTGATTGAATGGTTGGGTTGATTTTTCTAACGAAGCTTTTTCATTAACAAGGTATGTATGCTCCTGGATTTATAGGACCAACAAAGTGTACTATAGTTTGTAAAATTATCCCTCCAATAACGGTATAACAGCATGCCGTGCTAATTATTTGTTGTGATGTTACATGAAGTCAAATAAAAATAGGCCCAACATCAATGAGTGTTAATTTCTTTAAATAGCAATAATTCTCATACTAGATTGAATAAGAGTGCTGCTAAATTACCAGAGAATTAATCCAAATTTATATTCACAATGTAGTAATCATTAGTTATAATTGAAACATCAATTATCACATCATTTAATATTTACATTTTGTTGATAACTTATAAGATAGGACACATCAGTTCGACAAATTATTTGGGTAATCTAGCATTATTTATTAAATGATATATACATGGCTCGAAAATTTACTCTTATAATATAGATAAAAATCTACATCACAATAAGTGTATATATGATGAGACTTAAAACTTAGAATGAGAGTATACATGCATGATGGAGTTTTTTTTTTTTTTTAAGCTAGTATAAGTCGAATGATCAATTAGAATCAAACTAGATTTAACTCTAAGACCTGAAGGCACACAAAAATGGGGATGACCCACTCAAGCGGTAGAAAAACCCACACAATTAACGTGGGGACCTGTTTTATTAGGACGTAGAACCACGTACACTGTAGGGGCTCTAATGCTTTTCACCAATGAATTAAAGGCCCAACTAATATGCATGATGGGAGTTAAAACTTAGATAAAAAGTGAACAAGCATGATGAGACTTAAAACTTAGAATATGAAAATTTTAGTTTTTTTCTTTTTTTCTTTTTTAATTATTGTTGGCATGTGTTCAGGGTGGGAAATAATGTAGGTCGGGGGGACCCTCGCCCCAGAGATGTTTTGTGAAAGAAAAGTATATATAAATGTTTATATATAGTTGTTAATTAAATTTGGATAATTAATTTAAAATATGTTGTTTTATTATAAATGTTAGTACTTTTATGATAAAATAAGTATTTTAATATCTGTATTGTATTCTAATGTCATCTTAATATTATTATGTCTTGTATCTCACATTTAAGTAAATTGAAAAATATCTATGTAAACATTATTAGTTCATCCTTTTTATTTGGATACACTAATCTCCATTTGTATTAACAACTAAACAATTGATTTTGATTGAAATCTTTAGAGAATTTCTAATATAATTTCTCTCTTTTTATTTTTAACTAACTTTTTTTTTCCTACATGGTACTTTTTTTTTTTCTACATGGTTGGTTTTTAGGATTAGTTAAAGACTTAAATTTGCTTGTGATACAAAAATATTAAAAAATAAAAAAAAATAGAAAAAAGAAACTAAATATTCTATTAGTACTATTATGTGTGATTCTAATTTTGATTTTTCAGATGAAACTCTAGCACATGTTAATTTGAAATTTTTATTATTTGTAACTTTAAGTTATGATACAAATTTAATTTGTTCTCTTAAAAGAACTCACATATTTACTTTATTATCATTATATTATAGATATTTTATTATGTATATCATGCCCTAAATTTTAATATTCTGGTTCCGTTGTGCATGTGTTGATGTGTCTAGTTATAAACAATCCAGTTATGATAATTTCAAAAAAATAAAAAATAAAAATAAAAAAGAAAGAAAGAACAGAAATCCCAATCATCCCTTTTATCATTGCCATGAGGACTACAAATCCTTTAGGCTATGTTTGGAACATGATATTTGATGTGAGTTTAAGATTCAAAATATCTCAAAGTCTCAAAACTCATGTTTGGAGAGTAATGGGTGAGATTCGAAATCCAATCCTGAGCTCCCTTAAATCCTCATCTCATGGGAATGCTCATTCTCAATCAAAATGGTGGGACTTGATGAGTTTAGGAATGAGCATTTATCTCCACTTTTTTTCTTTCCAAATTTTTGAAGAATTTTTTAAAAATTAATTTTAAGTATATTATAAAATATTTAAATTAATTTTATTTTAATCCAATCTCAACCTATACCAAATATAAAATGATATAATTTTAATCAAATTTCAAGTTCTATCAAACATGAAATAGTAATTTTTTAATTCAATTCATTTCATTCCAATCGTGTGTATCAACCATAGATTTAAATATAAGAACGACTCAAATCAATATAACATCAAAGTCTCGTCGATATAAAAGAAAAGCATTAACTGAATGTACACCCCTCAATTATTTTATTGGAATAATGTCAAAAAACTTTTTGTAGTTTGTAATAAATGTCTATTTTACCACTTATGATTTTATTTTTATCCAAAATCCCCTCTAATGTTAATAAAAACATTCAAAATACCCCTTGAAAACATATAAATGGATGACAATATTCCTAATGATTACAAATTGATGATGAAGTCATATATAAGGATAAAATTGATATTTTCTAGTAATTTTTTAACGTCAAGGAGGATTTTAGATAAAAATGAAATCATAGATTGTAAAATTGATTCTTTTATAAACTACAATGAATTTTTTTATGTTATCCGTATTTTCTTTTTGATCACATTTCGACTTTCTTAACTTTCCTTCTCAACGATCTAATTTGTTCAATCTGATACCATGTGCTGGGGTTTTCGTGCATGGAATTTCAAACCGAAACAAGCTTTCCTTTCAAGGTAATATATCTAAGGATTTTGAGTCTACTTTTTTTTTTTTTTTTTAAAGTAATTTTGAGTCTGCTTTTGTTATAACTAATTTCCAGTGAACATGAATACATGCATGTTTACAGGCCACAGGCATGTCAATTCTGTTTCAAAAAATATAATAATAATGTCAAAGCATTGCCATTACACTGTCAGTGTTAAATTTAAATTCTTCTGGTGTCAAGTCATTGTCATTGCATTATTAGCGTTGTGTTTAGATTCGTCTGGTGATTAAGACTGAAATGGTATCAAAATGAAAGATAGTTGTTGAGAATTCAAATCAGAATACATTTTATTGTAACTACGTTTGGTGGCACATGCATGCGTGCGGTTACATCGATATTTTATGAAAATCAAATTTGAAAAAAAAAAGTTATAAATATCAAATAACGTTATTAATATTTATTATTTGTAATGACTTTAAACTTGAAAATATTGTATATTTATTAAAAAAAATAAATTATATTAACTTTAGTAGGTAAGTTCAATATCCACTTTCTATAATCTAATGGTGAAAAATAGTTTTTTAAATTTAAGGTAGGTAACAACCATTGAATTGCAAAAAAATGGATAATTAAGTGTCGAAGTTATAAATTTAAACTAAACATTAAGTTGATATAACATATTTTATAAAATTATTTACTATTTGCTTATGTATTGATTTTGGATGTAATTATATCAATACTTATATTTCATACATTTGAGTTATGCATATCAATTTGAAAAATAAACCATACTATCAAAAAATATCTATATTTATTACCTGTATAGACATTAAACTTTAATATATATATATAGGGGCAGGATCGGGGGACACAAGTTTTGACACAAATTTTGACACGATTTGTTGACCATTGGATGAGGAGGATTTTAATTATTTAGATTTATTCACACCACTACATATAACTTCATTTTACACTCTACATAAATGTTTTCTCTCACCTCTCTCTTCATTATTATACTATCTCTCCTCTCTCCCATTAATATTAAAATCTCAATATTTAAATTATTTTTTTATCACTCAATCCAATTATATTTAAAAACTCATCAAGAAAATTAAAAAAAAAAAAGAAGCTACAATTGTTTTTTTTTTAACTTGATAAATTTATTATTTAAATGATAATTTATTTTTAAAAATAGTTTAAACCAAACAATCTTCAGTAAGAAAAACTTTTTGGTTAAGTGTTTTGTGTTTTTGAAAAATAAAATCTATTTTACTTATTTTGGTTAGAAATTGTTTTTGAAATAAGATTTTTTTTTTTTAGTGGTAGTAAAAATTTTCTTACTAAAAATTGCTTAGTTTAAATTATTTTAAAAAATAAATCATCATTTAAATAATAAATTTATCAAGTTAAAAAAAAAAAAATAATTGCTGTTTTTTTTTTTTAATTTTCTTGATGAGTTTTTAAATATAATTGGATTGGGTGAGAAAAAAATAATTTAAATATTGGGATTTTAATATTAATGGGAGAGATGAGAGATAGTGTAATAATGAAGAGAGAGGAGAGAGATGATGTAATAATGAAGAGAGAGGAGAGAGCTAATGTAATAATGAAGAGAGAATGAAGAGAAAATATTTATGTGGAGTGTAAAATTGAAGTTGTATGTAGTGGTGTGAGTAAATTTAAACCATTAAAATCCTCTTCATCCAATGGTCAATAAAATCGTGTCAAAATTTGTGTCAAAACTTGTGTCCCCCGATCCTGTCCCATATATATATATATCTATAGATATAAGTTCATGTTTACAAATACATATTATTACTTTCGGGACCCCACGATAATGATTTAAGACAACGATCCGGATCCCAATAACAGACTTTAACTCTATCTTTAAATAATCGGGAGAGAGTGACCCAAATTCATAAAAAAACTGCTCTTACAATCAAATGGACTTAAATAATAGTTTACCCCTCACTCATAAGGGGTTAGAACCCAAGCATCTCTGCAACAATATTGGACTCGGTGCCATAATTTGACGAAGCTCGTGGGCCTCAACCCGTGCTGCAAGACAAAGACCAGACCACATGAGCAACTAGAGGTGGACCAGGTCATATTATATAGCCGTTAGATACCCACCCACCATTGTCACCTTTTTTTTGGTCGTGTGGTGTGTGGCGAGGGGGGGACTTTGGATTCTTTTTGTTAACGGTTAGGAACGTCCTCACAAAGCTATTTGCCAATTTCACACTCACAGACGACATCCATTTACATTACCAACCGAATGCGACACTCGGCCTGAGTTGTCCTTTCCTCCAACTGTCTCCTTCCAGTTCCAATATATGATCGCTTACAATTCACGAAATCCCATATTTAGCCTTATCTTTTGTTATCATCTCATCTTCTTTTTGAGAAAAAGACAGTTACATTTCCATCATAACGATAACAAGTATTGATTATCCTAATAATATTTGCCATTCACCATTTTTCTCACGACTAATCGACGAAAATGGTGAAAAAGTATCAATTATGTACTATTAGCATTCATAATCATTATATATTTCCCTTAAAGAAAATGATGAAATTTCAGTCTTTTTTAATCATGGGTTTATACTCACGCCAATTACCAACTGTTCGACGTAGTAGTACAAGCCTTCGCCTCCATAGGCGATGATGGAGAGAATCAAATCGTCTCTGGAGTGGAAATCGGAGCCATGCAAAGCATTGACGTTTTGGACGAACTTGCCGAGTCGAAACACCTTGTGGCTAAGTTCGACGCTGGACTCAAAGCTCTTGAGTAGGGTAGATAAGGGTAGGGTTTCTGGGAGGAGGAAAGAAGCTAAGGTGATCTTGGTCGGGTATCAGGAGATTTTGAGGAGCTTGTCAACTCCGTCACGTTTTGCCAATTAAGCTTCTAGATGGTTTAAAAAGTCTCTGTCCCTGGGTGTTGTTTTGATTGTGTTTTTGGTTTTTGAGATTGAATCAGAGCTATTGAGGCTTGTGAATCCATGGAATTGTATTTGTAGAGACGATAGTCGGTAACAATCCGAGGGAAAATGGAGAGTCAATGTACTCTAGTGTGTAAAATGCAAATATATAATGCATGAAATGACGTCGTTTTAGAGTAGGAAGGCTCACGAGTGACGAGGAACATACTATTATCCGATTTTAACAGTTTCGACACTATCCGAAGAGTTTTGGCTTTTGATAGCTCTGCTTGTCGTTCTTTTGCGTGCCATATCTTTTCACAAGTCATTTTAATTGATTGGCGTATACATACATACATATATATATCGAATATATTTTCAAAAGATTATGTTAAATTTTTTCAAAATTTATCTTAAAATTTTATCCAAATTATATGGTAAGTTGATTTGTAGCTACGACATTAATTTAGAGATGATGTATTAACGATATAATAATCATATATAAGTTTATTACATCATTTGCATAATAAATTTAGATAAATTTTTTAATAGTATAGCATTACAAATTTTCAAAACCATACGTATCAACATTCTACCACAATTTTTTTTTTTATTATTTTTGTGTAAATAATCACTTCATAGTTTATATCTTTTAGAAAGAATTCTGTCTGAAACTATTTATGCTGAAGAAGAAAAAATATCTTTAAAGGGGTGATTTATCAAGGGAATAAGACAGCTTGACATCATTTAATACATTAATTATGTATAGATGCCATTTGCTTTTGGAAGAACGCTGGCAAACTATTTGTGCTGGAAAATGAAAAATATCTTAAGAGTGATGATGTATTATCCAAATTATTTATCTAAATAATGTAACAAGTTTATAATTAATTAGTATATAATCAATTCATCATCCTAAAATCAATACGGTAACTATAAATTAGTTTGTCACATTACTATGACAAAATTTATGGATAAACTTTTGAAAAGTGTAACATTACAACTTAAAATGATTTAATACATTAATTATGTATAGATGCCATTTGCTTTTACAAATGAGTGGTCATGTTGATTTGATTTGAAAGGCTAGTACTTAACGAGTCTCGCTGGATTGGGGTTCGTCATGTATCACAATTCGCGGCTATAAACGAATTACATATAATAATTTAAGGAATAACTTTGATCCACATATCCCCTATCTCGCCACTTAATACAAATTGTGGAATTTTTTTTTCTTTTTTTTTTTTGGAAAGATTCAATTACTTAATTTGACTGACAGATCGAATATTTTGATTTACATTATTCACTTTATGAGAAAACTTGCTTGTTACCTTCTGTTTTATAGAAGATGAAAAGAAAAGTACGAAGAGAGAGTATAGTATATATACAGTAATGTTCAAATTGTTTAATCACAATTGGAAATGTGGAATGAAAAATTTTTGCTTATTCATTTACAATTCAAATGGTGTGCACTTTTCTTTCACATCCTTAACAGAGTTTCTAAGTCATGCAATTTGTGTTTACCAACCATGAAATTGTGTCATCATGTATCTACACTTTCCTTTCACATCCTTCACAGAGTTTCAAGTCAGACAATTTGCATTTAGCAACTATGAAATTGCGTCATCATGCATCCAAGGCACCAAACAATTCTAAACTGCCAAAGAAAAAATATTGACTTCACCAACAGCATGGTAACCACTAACCAGTGACTATCTGAAACTGAAACGCTCGATTAATTACGCAAATGCTATGCAGATAAACGAACCAATCAAGGAAAACACATATGTTGGCCATTCGGAAGAACAGCAAAACCACACTCAAACCAATCAAGGAAAAAAAAAAAAAAAAAAAACTATCTCAATTTGTTACGCAAATGCTATGCAGATAAACGAAGGAAGACTTTATGATGTAACCCTTTTTAGAGATTCATTAATTATAATTGATATAACCTCAACAAGCATACCTGCATACGTGAAATCAACCAGGCAAGATGTTGATGTCACACGTAAGACAGGTGATCTTTATTCATTGATTAATAACATTACACCACAGACAAGAACAGCAGATCTTCTTCACATTATCACATGAACAACTTAAAATCTAACAACCATTAATAGACTTCACAGTTCATGATACTGACTACGAACCGTCCATCAATTATTACTCTTTTTTTTCCATATGTTAACAGTCTACTAAGAGCTAACTTTTACTTCTACTTTTGATAGTAGAAGAAAAAAACCTGAGTTTTTTAATTATTGCTTAAATAGTATACTTCAAAAACGTTTTTGAACTTGGAAGAACTTTTAAGATTATTTGATTCAAATATTTCAAAATCTCTACTAATTATAAAAATGACATTTGTATTCTCAAAAAAAAAAAAAAAGAAAATAACCTTTGTGCCCTTCTAAAAGTGCTTTTGCACTTGTTTGGTTTGAAAACTTTATAAATTCTCCTAATTATGATATGACTTTTATATTTTCTTTATTTTTAAAAAATATGACTTTTATAACTTACTTAGAGTAAATAATGTATTTTTAGAGTGAACTAATAATATATTAATATAAAAATAAGTTAACATTGACTAATGCAAGAACTTTTTATTTTATTTCTCGTAAAAATTATATAAAATAATTATATTGACAAAAATTCATTTGGAAGTTTCTACTCATGTTAAAGATTTACAATAATACATTAATCAAATTAAAACATTTGAATTTTGATGAAAATTAAAATGTACAAATCCATTAGACTTAAATGTGGCCACTCCAACCTAATTCAAATCATGCTCATAAAATTTAATTGCAAGACAAGATTTGAACAGTGCTTACAACATCTAAGATTCAATTGTAAGATACTTGCATTAAATAGAAATGTGATGGTACAGTAGTACTGGCATCACAAGCAAACACTAAATTTCTGGCTTTCTACATTGGTATCAGATAACTTGAATTGAATTTATGAGTCTTTTAATATCTTCATTCACTGTTCAAATTCTTTGCTCATTCATTGGGCAATAGTTCCTAGCCGCTTCCTTCCATCAAGTTGCCCTTGAGAACGAAGGTGGGCCATGTATTTCCGTAACCACGGAAATAATGATGAGTAAGCTAGAAAGCATTTGAGCAGTGAAAACCTTTAGCGAGCACAATAGCGATTGAAATGTAGTTCTAAGCAGATTCTAGTAATGGAACACAGTTCTCCATTTTCTCACTATGGAAAATAACTTCACAGTTACAATTCACAGATACAAAAGACTTTTTTTCGCTCTCTACAAAAGACTGTTTTTGACCAACAATTCACAAAAAATTATATAGCAGCACACCTTTCTTGTTTTAACATTGCATGTAAAGGTATCTAAACTTCTCTAAAATGGGACTACCACAAAAATTGAATGAATCAAACACCCAACGCAATAGCATTAGGCTTTAGAATTCAGCAAATCGATGCAATTCAACGTGTTCAGCATTCACTATCAGCTTTCATTGAAGTTTTCCCAACATTCATACTTACAGTGATACTGACAATCAACTTGCTAGCAAGTATATATCAACATCCCAGATAATCAAGCAATTCAACTTACAAGGTACACTCAAATACACACCCATTCTTGCAAAGTAAACAAATGTAACCATAATCATATAACAGACAGCAATATCAATTACTTACAGCATGAGATAAGTATAAGGTGATTTCCCTTGATGCTCGGAGTGTTTAGCCATTATGCAGTACTCTCAATCGAACCCCACTCCTTTGTTTCAAAGCAGTTACTTGTGCAGCTTTATATAGCTACAACTTCATCAAAGACACAATAAGAAAACAACCAATCAGATGAAATGATCACATTTGAAAACCACAAGACCTTAGTAGTGCCCACACCACTGAGATGCCTGAGAGAAGCAAATAGACTACTACAGAGTTTTTGTTTGCTGAATTAGCAAAACAGGATAACATATCAAATCCCCCTTGCAATCCTCAGAGATAGGCATTGTTTAGATCATCGAAGTAAGGATGCTCCATAGCTTTTTTTGCTGAGATCCGCTTTGCAGGTTCATACCGCAAACATTTGCTGCAAACACAAATAGTTTTAACCATTCGTTTCCAAGAAGTAATGATAACGAGTTGAGAGTTTAAAAATCTATAAAAGTTGTAACTTACAGCAAGCAGATCTAGTACATCCTTGTACAGATTAGGAACATTAGACAGACTTTGAGGGTTCCAATGCGGGTACTCATGCCAGTTCATCAGGCTGCTCACTTCTGGCCACACTTGTTCATTTGGAGTACCTAATAATTTGAATCAAAGGCTAGAAGATAATAAGGTGCATGAGAACGTGTCTTATTTCTAAAACCACCTAAGCAGAACACTCAAGAGGCATCATTATTCAACCTGAAAATATGCAGGAACTGTTGCAACTCAGAATCTCCCGGGAAAAGTGCTTGCTTTGTGACAAGTTCAGCTACAATTGAGATAGAACAAAAATTACCATTTAGAATATCTATAATAATAGAATCACTTGGATAAAATGAATAAACTAAATTTAAGAAGCAAGAGATTACCAAATATACAGCCAATAGACCACACATCCACAACAACAGAGTAATGAGTACACCCTAGCAGGACTTCTGGAGCTCTGTACCAGATAGTCAATATCATAACAAAGATTTACTCAATTTTTATTAGCAATTGATAAAAGAATCTGTTATCAAGCATAAACATAGAATACCTCATAAGTGTACTTCTTGATTGGAAGAGTAAATGCTCGAGCTAGTCCAAGATCTGCTATCTTAAGCATCTGAGTCTTTCGATCCATCAACAGATTGTGAGGCTTAAGGTCCCGGAGTTGGCACAATAAAATTGAAAGGTTAACTAAACAATTTTTTCAATTTTACACTAACGTGGGATAAAAAATAAAGGAGAAGTAGTAGCTATGCAAGATACCATGGCCATGGCAGAAAGCAACACCATTGCAAAGATGATAAACAGACCTTAGTAGTGTCCGTTAAAAGCTCAGTCCCAGCTGGATATGCTGCACAGAATTGATCTCCTCTAGAATAACCAGCTCTAGCCCTCAACGCCACCAACAACAAAATCCACTTAAATGAGAAAACCCAACAATAACACGACAAGAAAAGACCAAAAACAAAAAACCCACAAAAGAAAAGACATATATAACATCAACCCAGATGCAAGAATAAAATGACTGACGCCAAGACCTTAACAAAACGCTCCGGATTCAAATTGTATCATAATCAAATCAAAAACCCTAACAAAAGTCAACAAAACAAGACAAAGAGGACGATGAAGAGGAACTTACTACTCGGGATTCACAGTGGTCGAGCGAAAATACAGACCTAAAAGGAGATCGATTCAAGCAATGTAATTTCTCCGGCGAGATCGGGCAAGAAAGGAGAAGCACAGGAAAGAACAAAACATATGGAAGAATACGAGTGGAAATTCCCAGAAAAACGATATGACGTTTAAAATATTATCTATTTTGTAATGTACGGTTTTATATTTATCATAAATATAACTTACCATTAATAAAAATATTCAAAATTTCTTCTAGAGGAGCATAAAAAGACCTTAATATCCCTGACAGTCATAAAATCCATTAGATTGACAAGGTTGACCATTTAACTCCAGGGATAAAAAGGGAAAAGCAATGAATGATTAATTAAAATAATATTAATTCAAATATAAAAAATAAAATAAATAATATTAATATAAAATTATAAAAAATGAGATATTTTTATTTAAAAATAAAAAATAAATATATAAATATCTTTTTTCTTATAACTCTCTCCCTCCTTTCCTCTCTTTTTCTTCTTCTCTCTATCTCCGCTCGGTACCCCTCTCTATCTTTCTCTATCTCCTACCGGTGATGATGGTGGTGGACATATCAATGGCGGCATCTGGATTTCCATGGTGGAGACTCGAATTTCATCCACCATCGGAGACCTAGGTTCTCTCTCTCAGTCTCTCATCTACCCCTCCATCACTCTCTCTCCTCAATTTCTTCTCCGATCAATGATGATGGTGATGGCGTTGTGGGTTCGACGATAAACCCAATGGTTTGGTGTTTGGTGTTTGGTGATTGATGATCGATGAGTGAGTTTGATGTTCAGTGGTTTAGTGTTGATAGTTGATGATTGATGATTGATAAATTTTTTGGAAGGGATTGATGATTTTTTTTTTTTTTTTGTGTGATTGATAATTGATGATGGTGGTGGTTTCCAACCACTAGTCGACTGGAAATTAGATTTTGGGTTTCCAATTACACTGAAAACCCATTTTTTGGGTTTCCAGTCGCAGATTTGGGTTTCCAACGAAAACCCAAATTTCACTAGATTTTTAGTGGAAACTCAGATTTCATTGGATTTGAGTGATTGGAAATCTAGATTTCACGATGATGATTTTTTTAAAATATATATATTTTTGTTATTTTTTAATTTTATCAAATTTTTTTTATATTTTAATTTGATGGATTGATTTCCATCATAGATAGACGGTAGAGATCGGTTTTTATTAATTTATAATTTTTTTATTTTAAATTATTATATTATGATTATTATATTTTTTTATATAAAATTTAAGGGTAAAAAGATCTTTTTAATTTTTTAAAAAAATTTCTATTAAAATTAACTTTTGTTGGATTTTGGATAAAAATGAAATTTTTGTAAGTAAAAAGATAATATTTTAAATTTCAGGTTATTTTTTGAGGTTTTTTTAATTTTATTTTGGTATTTATTGTTTGAAGGATAAAATTGATATAATGAAAAATTCATTAAACAAAATGGCTCCCCGTGTTTTGCTTTGGAAGCTTTTTTTCTCCAAAGCTGATTATGGTGGTTTCATTTGAAAGCACTTTCAAAATCAAAAGCCATTTCTGGGTAATCACTTAAACACCCTAATAATCCTCTCTTGGAGTCAAGAGGAGCTTTTGGATCCTCCCAAAGCTATGTCAAACAGGCACTAATTATGATTTCCTCGTACGCTTCCACTTGTCCACAGCACAAGAAAGAGACTTATAAGAAGAACCGTCATTGTCCAGTGCCTTACAAGCGCTGCCTTTTAGTTCCTTGACACGACACCTTAAACGATTCCCTTCTTCACTCTCCATCAACAACCTCACCACCCTGTTGATCTCTTCTCGTCGGACCACCGTATCTCCTTCTCTTTTCACCGGCTTCACCGCCACCCCTATCTCCTCCGTCAGCGTCGCGGCGTTCATCTTCTGCTCCGCGTAAAGCGGCCACGTGATCATAGGGATGCCGTGAGCTATGCTCTCCAACGTTGAGTTCCAACCACAGTGAGACACAAACCCACCTGTTGACTGGTGACGCAGAATCTCCACTTGTGAGGCCCAAGATTTTACCACCAAACCAACCCCTTTCGTATTCTCCAAAAAACCTTCTGGCAAATACGATTTGGGATCGTTAACGTCACTGCCCACGTTGAAAAACGTAGAAGCAGCGTCAGCATCGTCAGGTTTCCGCAGCACCCATATAAACCTTTGCTGACTCATTTCGAGACCCCACGCCATCTCCATGAGTTGCTCGGTCGTCAACGTGCCACCACTACCAAGAACTATGAAGAGAACCGAATCAGACGGTTGTTTGTCCAGCCATGCTAGACATTCTTCATCTGATGGACTCAACTGCTCCTCTTGCTTGATCAGAGGACCGACCGGGTAAATGGGTGGTGTTGGTATTTGTATAAAGAACGGGTGTTCTCTTATTGCTTTAAGAGGGACCGGTTCAAGATCCCCCCATGCGTTGACAAAAATACCAGCTGCAAGAGGCAACCGGCTCATATGCAAGAAAAACCATTTGTATTGATCGTTTTTTCGGACCCAGACTTGATCCAACAGGTCCTCGGGTCTGACTGGTGAGCAACCTGGTATCGCTATCGGTTCTGGAAGATCAACAAACTCGCCTTCCACTTCACGGTCGAGTGTAGGGAGATACAACGTGAACGTTAAAAAAGCAGTGGATGAAGTGAAAAAAGAGTACACTGGAACCGACAGTTGACGACAAACTTCAAAAGCTTGTGTGCAAAGCAAATCTATAACAAGAGCTTCTAGCTTGCCCAACTCGATGAGAACAGACTTTAGAGACTTAAGGCTCTCCTCGACTATGACACATAGGCGAGTTAGAAGCAACATGTCGTCTCTGACAACAGCCGAGACGTTGACAGGTGGGAGATCGACTACGTCGAGACCAGAAGGGAGCGTGGTCGGGCGGAGAACCTGATCTCTGGCTGCAGAGGCTTCGTCGCTGTTGATTACAAGGAAGCTGACACGGATGCCGTGATCGTCGACGAGTCGTTTAGCGAGCTCCAACAGTGGAATGATGTGACCCAAGCCTGGACTCGGCAAGACTGCAACGTGGGGTTTGGTCGATTTCGTTTCAAATTCAATCTCCGCCATCGTGTTGTGTTGTGGAGCGTGTGATTGAATATAATGGTTGGGTTGATATTTTTCAACGAAGCTTTTTCATTAACAAGGCATGTATGCTCCTGAATTTATAGGACCAAGCAAGCGCACTATTCTTTGTAAAATTATCCCTCCAATAACAGTATAACAGCAAGCCGTGCTAATTATTTGTTTTGATGTTATGCAAGGTGAAATAAAAGTAGGCCCAACACCAAATGAGTGTTTATTTCTTTAAATAACAATGACTCTCATCCTAGATTGAATAAGAGTGGTGCTAAATTACAAGATAATTTATCCAAATTGGTATACTTAATGTAGTATATAATCATTTGTAAATGACACATTAATTATCATATCATTTAATATTTATATGTTGTTAGCAATTTATATGATGGGACACATCAATCATCACATCAATTCGATATCTAGCATTATTTATTAAATGATATACATGGTTTGAAAATTTAGGAGTCATTTGTTTTTTTGTCGGAAGACTAAACAAAACTGAAGACTGAATAGTGATTGAAATCTGAAAGATAAATTTATTTATTTATTTTTTCGTTATCTTTCAATGTACAATAATTTTGTTTATTTTATAAAATTAAAATTGCCTGAAAATTAATAATTTGATATTTATATTCTTTTATAATTAGTTGTTATGTAACTTTATTTAATATTATACAAATAAGTACAACAAATTATTAACAAATATTAAAACACTTATATATATAAATAATATTTTTATTCATAATAAAAATATGATTAATTATTATAATAGAGTCAATTAAGTTTATATATTTAAATAAAAATAAACAACATGATCTTAAATTGGATTACTATTATAACAAAAGTTGAAATAATAAAGTGATATATATATTTATATATATTTTTCTACTAAAATTATAATTAGAATAAACTTGGAAATATGTTATTTTGGGAAGGATAAAATTGAAATAATACATTTACAAAATCATCAAGTGATTTAGTATTCAGTGAAAAGTCAGAAAATGTAGTTTTTTTTTTTTTTCAGTGGTTTTTAATGGTTTGACCATTTGTATAAAAAAAAAATCACATAATTAATCTAATTCAGCATCATTAAGTGTTAAGTGTAAAAAACAAACGACCTCTCACTCTTAAAATATTGATAGAAATCTACGTCATAATAAGAGTAAGAGTATATATGCATGATGAGACTTAAAACTTAGAATAAGAATATATATGCATGATAAGATTTTTTTTTTTTTTTTAATTTTTAAACTGACACCAGACCAAAACACTGTCAGGACATACTGAGATCAGACTCTGAAGTACGATCCAAATCTCTAATCTTAGATTAGGAGATGGCAGCCCACGTAGCATGGAAAAACTACGTACAAATTAAGTGGGATAGGTGCACCTTGAACCCAACATATAGGCTTGAGTGAAGGGCTACTTTACCACTGCCAACACCCTTACTTTGCGTTGAGAATTATAACCTAGAATAAGAGTATATAAGCATGATGAGACTTAAAACTTAGAATACAAATCCTTTAGTAACCTTTTTCTTTTTAATTATTGTTGGCATGTGTTTAAGGGCAGAAAATAATTGGGGGGGGGGGGGGGGGGGGGCACCCTGGCCTCAGAAATTTTGAAAAACAAAATTGTATATTTAATTAATTTAAAATATATTGTTCTACTATTGTAAATGTCAGTACTTTCTGATAAAGGAAGTATTTATTTATAGGAAAAAAAAAAAACTCCCTGAAACGAAAAATAATCCCAATTTATCTTTAATTTTTAAAATATTAGTTAATAAACCCCAACCATAAGCTAAAAGCGATTGCCATTCAAATTTTTAGTGCTTTCGTGATAAAAACACTAAAAAACCAAAAATTCCTCACCTTTGTATTTAAAAAGAAAAAAAAAAACTAAAAAATTAATAATAAAAAAATAAATGTCAATATAAAAAATAATTAAAATGGGAAAATGACAAAAATTAATAAATTAATAAAAGTAAAAATTAATAATAACTATAACAAATAAATTTAGAAAATTTAAAATTTAAATTAATTAAATTAAATAAATTAATAATTAAAAATTATATATTTAATTAATTTAAAATATGTTGATGTGGGCATGGCTGTTGATGTGGGTAGAGATGGAGATTTTTTTGAGGTTTTAATTTGTCTTTTTTTGAAGTTTCTGATTTGATTTTTGGTTTGTTAAGGTTTTGTTTTGATTTATCATTTTTTTTTTTTTTTTGGTTTCAAATTTCAAGTTTTTTGTTTTCATTGAACATGTGAGACAAACCCATATTTTTTATGAATATCTGTGTTTGTCCCAAATCGATCTTTATTAAAGATTTGGGATCGTCCTAGATCTTCAATGAACATCCCAGATCTTCAATTAACAATTTTTTTTTCTTAATGTTTATATATATATATATATGTTTAAATGAATTGAAGATCTGGGTTGAACCCAAATCTCCCATTTGTTTATTATTATTTTTTTTTTTAAAAAAATGTTTTTTCTTTAATAATTTTTTTAATTTTTATTTTTTATTAAACACGATTGAAAAGATAAAATTACTCCTATCTCTGTTAACTTTGACTAGCAGTTGACTGACCTAAATTGATTAATTTGACACTTTTTCGAAATATTATGGATGATATAATCATTTTTCTGAAATATAGTTAAAAATTTATCCATTTCTCAAAATTTAGGGACCAAAATAATTTTTACCCCTAAAATATCCCAGATTGAGATATGCAATACTAATAAAATCAAAATAATGTGTAGATAATTCTATATAAGAGGATTCGATTTTGTTTTCTTCAGATACTTTTTTTTTTAAAAAAAAAAAGAAAATCAAAAGAAACTATTGTAATCATTTTGTCATAATTTTATCCAAAAGAATAAATAATGATAGCATAATATTCTTAGCATTTCATTCCATATTACTCATTGTTAATTGGAGAATCAGTATCCCATTCTCCTTTATCATTTGCTCATTTGTAAAATTCGTTGGCATTTCCCTTAATGGATTGGAAAGCTGTTTCAATTCATTTCTATCTTTTTCACTTTTCATTTTCTTCCATCAGAAAAGAAATGGGGATGCTTAACAATGAAGTAGCATCTTCCTTTTTAGTGGATGCAATTTTTAAATTAAAAAATTATGACTTGAGTAATAGCAACCTTTATAATCATAGTGATTAGTATAATAAAGTGATCTCGATGAGAGAAGTTAGTTTTATATACGTTTTTAAAATAGTATTTTAAAAAGTATTTTTAAAAATGAAAAACATGTTTTGAAAATGACGTTTTTATAAAAGATAATACGTTTAGTAATATTTTTTAAAATACATTTCGTAGACAAAAAATAATAAAAAGTTATTTGATACAATTTTTAAAAAATAAGTAAAACTGAAAATATGTTTGGATGAAAACTACTTTTAAAAATGATGATTTGACTATTAGATATGAGTATTTTTATGTTTTTGAGTTTTATTGTACAAAAGAAAATAATTTTTGAAAATGATAGAAAACAAAAAAGAATGTTATTTTTCACTTTTACCTTAAATTTTAAACCACCCCTATCTTTGTTAACTTTGACTAACAATTGACTGAGTCAAATAACTAATTTGACATTTTTTCGAAATGTTATGGATGATTTAATCATTTTTCTAAAACATAGTTAAAAATTTATCAATTTCTCAAAATTTAGGGACCAAAATGATTTTTACCCTTAAAATATCCTATATTGAGATATACAGTACTAATTAAATCATAATAACGTGTAGATAATTCTATATAAGAGGATTTGATTTTGTTTTCTTCAGATAATTTTTTTTTTTTTTAAAAAAAAAAGAGAAACTCGAAAGAAAATATTGTAATCATTTTGTTGTAGTTTTATCCAAAAGAAAAAATAATAATAGCAAAATATTCTTAGCATTTCATTCCATATTACACATTGTTAATTGGAGAATCGGTGTCCCATTCTCCTCTATCATTTGCTCATTTGTAGAATTCGTTGACATTTCTCTCAATGGATTGAAAAGCTACTCCAATTTGTTGCTATCTTTTTCTTTTTTCATTTTCTACCTTCAAAAAAGAAATGAGGATGCTTAACAATGAAATGACATCTTTCTTCTTAATGTAGGTAATTTTTTAATTAAAAAATTGCGACTTGAGTAATGACAACCTTTATAATCGTAGTGATCAGTATAATAAAGTGATCTCGATGAGAGAAGTTGGTTGTAGATACGTTTGTAAAATGATATTTTTAAAAAGTATTTTAAAAATGAAAAATATGTTTTAAAAATTACGTTTTCAAAAAATATAATGGGTTTGGTAGCATTTTTTAAAATACATTTCGAAAACGAAAAATAATAAAAAGTTGTTTAATATCATTTTCAAAAATAAGTAATAACTGAAAATGTGTTTGGATGAAAACTGTTTTTAAAAATAATCTTGTAACTGTTAGAGATAAGTGTTTTTACTTTTTTAAGTTTTACTGTATAAAAGAAAATGATTTTTGAAAATGATAGAAAATGAAAAAAAAGTTATTTTTCACTTTTACCTTAAGTTTTAGACTACCTTTATCTCTATTAACTTTGACTAACAGCTGACTGACCTAAATAACTAATTTGACACTTTTTTTAAATGTTATGGATGATTTAATCATTTTTTTCGAAATATTATTAAAAATTTGTCAATTTCTCAAAACTTAGGGGCTAAAATAATTTTTACCCTTAAAATATCCCAGATTGAGATATATAGTACTAATAAAATCAAAATAAAGTGTAGATAATTCTATATAGGAGGATTGGATTTTGTTTTCTTCAGATAATTTAAAAAAAGAAAAAGAAAATCAAAAGAAAATGTTGTAATCATTTTGTTGTAGTTTTATCCAAAAGAAAAAATAATGATAGCAAAATAGTTTTAGCATTTCATTCCATATTACTCATTGTTAATTGGAGAATCAGTATCCCATTCTCCTCTATCATTTGCTCATTTGTAGAATTCGTTGGCATTTCTCTCAATGGATTGGAAAGCTGCTCCAATTCATTGCTATCTTTTTCTCTTTTCATTTTCTGGCGTCAGAAAAGAAATGGAGATGCTTAACAATGAAGCGGCATCTTCCTTCTTAGTGGAGGCAATTTTTTAATTAAAAAATTGTGACTTGAGTAATGGCAACCTTTATAATCGTAGTGATCAGTATAATAAAGATATCTCGATGAGAGAAGTTGGTTTTGGATACGTTTTTAAAATTATATTTTTAAAAATGAAAAATAGATTTTGAAAATGACGTTTTTAGAAAAGATAATAGGTTTGGTAGTATTTTTAAAAATATATTTCAAAAACGAAAAATAATAAAAAGTTTTTTGATACAATTTTTAAAAATAAGTAAAAACTGAAAATGTATTTAGATGAAAACTGTTTTTAAAAATGATAATGTGACTGTTAGAGATGAGTTTTTTATTTTTTTGAGCTTTACTGTACAAAAGAAAATTATTTTTGAAAATGATAAAAACGAAAAAAAGTTATTATTCATTTTTATCTTAAATTTTATTGTACATTTTTTAAAATATATTTTTTTTATTTTTCAAAACATGTTTTTAAAAACAACTGATAAATATTTTTTTCAATGTTTTTCATTTTTAAAAATAAAAAACAATTTAAAAAATGGTGCCAAATTTTAAAAAATGAAAAGCAACAACACACACGAATCCCCAAATTGCAGCTTTTGCAAACCATCATCAAATTTTTTCCACATTTTTCCTCAGTTTTTTCCTGTGTTTCTTCTTCATGTAGTTGTTGTTCTTCAACATCAGAACATCTTCAATCTTATGTACGCATCAAGTCAAGGAATCACCACCTAAATAATGTGTATACATTATTGCTTAATTAGTGAGTTATACATCATAACTCAGGACCCGTATAATAAGCAGGTAACTTAAAGCATTAGATAATTGTCAAACTATGGTATGTTTTATTTTGAAACAAATTTGTTTCTTGTTGTATCCACTAATACAGTAGTAAATCACGGATGATAATGAGTTTGATTCTTGTGATCAAGAGTATCTTATTGACTTATTCTAATCACTTAGTGAAGCTAATTAAAGATTACTGAATATAATATGTTATAATATCTTATAGCCTACAACTGATACCCTGAAACCACCTCCCCTCCCTCCCCCACCCGGCGCGGCCCCCGGGCGCCGCCACACAACACCCCCCACCCCGCCCCCATAAAAAAAAACCCAAGAACATGAATTAAACCAGCTAATAATCACCAAATTGATACCCAGGCCCATAAAAAGGGATAAGGCAGGCTCAATGGTGGTCCTTGGCGTGCTACTGCTGGTGCTCGAGATGGCGGCGCTCCTCAAAGAGAGCGATGAGATGAGAGAGGATCATGCCACCAAAGCAGACATGATAAAGGGGCTCAACGAAGCTGGTTTGGATGTACTTTTTGTGGTAGTTGTCAAGGCCACGCTGGACAGATTGCTGCAAGTAGTTAAGAGAAAGCATCGGCTTCACGTAGTTGGGCAAATCCTTCACCTTCATCCCCTTTTATCTCATTGTATGCCTTCCACATCGCCATTCTTAATCTCTTACATGATATTTGAATTATTAAATTTTACATAATAATTAATATATTTATAATATAATGGTAAATATAATATATGTAATAATACACACAGGCAAAATACACAAAAAATCCCCCAACGTTTGTTAATATTACATAAATATGACAATTATGTTCTTTTTTCACTAATATTGCCTAAACTTTCATAAATTCAACAAAAACGTTTCAATCGTTAGTTGATCAACCGTTGACTAGATTTTCAAATAATCATTAAGGGGCATTTTGGTCTTTTACACTAAATTAAATAAATTTAAAAACCAACCAGTCAAAATGTGTTACATCATCTTTAATTAAGGGTAATTTTATCTTTTAATTCAGGACATTTTTATTTTTTACCAAAAATATTAAAAATATATATAATTTTTAAATAACATTGAGATGGAGACAGAGACCAACTGGTCAACGGTTAATTAACTAATGATTGAGATGTTTTTGTTACATTTATAAAAGCTTAGGCAATATTATTGCAAAAAGGCTCATAGTTGCCATATTTAAGTAATATCGGCAAACGTCAAGAGGATGTGTGTGTATTTTACCCATATGAATAATGAGTGATCATTCCATTTGAATGGTCGAGAATTCTCTTCAAGTTAGCACTCCCTAAAATTCAAATTATTGATTTAGAACGTGAAGTAAGCAAATTTCCTTGTTTCGTAAACCCGAAACAAAACATGATAAGGCGTAAGAAATATTTTGAAGGTGATAAAGGGAGAATATATATATACATATTTCTGATTCAAAGGATTATAGAGTTATTTGACACTAACGATTAAACTCCAATAGTACATCTCATGATTAATCACTACATTCATGAGTCATAAAACGCTACACCACAATATCAGAAGATATGTTCCCAGAATAAAGGGAAACTCCCCACATATGATGATAATGTTCATGATAAGACTCATATACACTAAACTTGAGTCATGAATGGATGGGCCTAATCTAATATAATTTATCTTAGACATTAAGCTTTTCGTGAAATGTGGCCAAGACAGTAAACAATCCCACTTTAACAACTTCCACATTGCTCTTGTGGATATTGCAATAAACTTGTAGAAACAAAAACAAATATTGAATCACAAAACCGAAGAATGATTTCACTTTAATCTTTCGACCTATTGTAAGCCCCTACTAAAGAGGATAATTCCAATCCAATAGCCCATACATGTTAAATAAAATGTCAGAACAAATTTCCCGAGGGCCTTATATTATATTTAAGAGTGGTGATATTTCCACACCCTGAATACACCTCTTTTTGTATTTACACCTTATTAAGATTTTTAAAAATTTATATTCTATAAGCACATCCTAAGTATTACCAATTATTTCCATTCATTTATTTACCTTTTAAATATTATAGATAAATAATTGTAATTGATGAATTCTACAACATGTTGATTTTGAGTAGGTTTCTCAGTTAACTTCATTAAAATCTAACAACCTATGCCCTGCACAAATCAAACAAAAAAGCGCGAGTGATCCTGAAACCGGTGAGTGGCAATCGAAGACACTCCAACACTCAAGTCCGAATCGGAAATAAGGATAATAAAGTAATCTCATAAATAAATAGAAAGCTTAGACATAATGTTGTTTGACCAAAATATAAATCAAATAATAACAATAATTACGTGAATGACGAAGAGATAGTATGTTGTTACATGAGCATGAAGGTGGTCGTTCGACTGATAGAGAGCTATCAACCCAAACAAATGAATCATGATGATTATCTTGTAAAGGTGTACTAATAAGAATGGATTGCCCTTGATCCGTAAAAATGATAACATAAACAAGATGGACTGACTTAATAATATATGGCAATTATATTATCGATAGATCTAGACCATTATATGGATCCAAAAGAAGTTTGATATATGTATACTCATATTACTGTATGGCAAAATGCATAGGATAAGTTAACAAACATACTACCTCCCATAAAGGACAGGTCATGCAAATAGAGCTTGCCCACATGTCTATGAGTCAATACTTCCACAGCCCATATGTTGGCTTCTATGTGTTTGACAGATCGATCGACCAAACCGATTGACATTAACACGTGACGAGCAGATTGTATAGAATCAGGTTCGATCACGACCACCGGGCTTCATTGGTGACATGGGGCAGGAGCGATCGACGGCGAACAAGAGAGAAATTTGCTACAAGACTGAACAAGATGGTAGACGACAACATTATAATATAGATAGCGACGAAGTATGAAGAACTGCTGGTGCGTTCGTTTATAGACAATAGGAGTCGTTTATGGAGGCTGAGGGGTGAGGTGAAAGAGACGATAATGCCATAAAACAGAGGCTGCAGCTGGTGCGCAGTAGTAGAGTGATGACGGTTCGACGAAAAGAAGAGGATCAGGTGGATGATGACAATGGTTGAAAAAGAGGTTGCCATATTTGGAGGTAAGACAAACCCGGTCATAGCGGGTGACAAATTATAAGAGGGTATGTGTTTATTGTAGCGAAGGTGATAATCTTCTAAGAGACGGAAGGATAAAGAGGACACAGCGGTCGTGGTTGAATCGTGAATCGGTGTTATATTTGTGAGTGGGTTATGGTCAACAAATAAGAAGAGAGAATAAGAGAATTGAGTAGAAGCACGCCGCGCGCCACCCCACCTCTAACCACCACCCCACCCCACGCCCCCCCCCCCACGAAAAAAAAAAAACTCAGAGAAGCCAAAAATGTCTATGGAAATGAATCCCATTTAGAGAAACATAGGCCGTAATTCCCAACATCTTGGAAGCTGGTGTTCATTTTGGAAATCGTTGACTCTCCATAATTAGCGGAAATGGTAGAGATAATGGAGTAAAATCAAGAGGTACATCTGTTCAAAAAAAAAAAATCAAGAGGTACATAAGCGTAGTTGCTATGAGAACTTATTTGTGAATTGGGTTGGGCTTTGACTGGGCCAACCGATAGCTCAGGCCCACCAGTTGCTACCTTGAGCTCTCAGTCACTTAGGTTCTATTTCTATTAAATGGATTAATACCATTTTTTATCACTACAATAATTATAAAGATAATTACATTAAAATATTAAAAAAAAAAAACCAAACTTTCTTTTTTGAACCTGTTCTGATGCTCTATTTTATATTTATGACTTCTCTATTTATGTTATCTCTTATTTTCACACAAAATTTTTATATTTTATCAAAACTCTATATGTAAAACTATCAAACAAAACTAAAAACATAAAATCCTTCAAATCTAGACCTTCATTTTCATAATTTATAAAATCTCTAAAATCACAACAAGAAACACTTTCATCTTTGACTACTTTTTATCGAAACAAATTGAATTTCATATTGAGATTTGAAGTTAAAGTGTTCGCATTTAATTATAATCATAATAATATCATCCTTTAATTAAATGGTTAATAATTTAATTTAAGGGTAATATTGAAATATTAAAAATATATAACTAAAGAGATATACATACAATTTTAGAGAGACGGAAATATCGTCGCTCTACGTTTAATGACCTAATGTGTAACGTAACATAATGACGTACGTCGCCTGTTGGACCCAAGCATCTCTCTCAATGATATTGGAATCCGTGCAATAATTTGACGAAGCTCCTGGGCCTCAAGCCTGGGCTGCACTAAATCAAGACAACAAGCCCACATGAGCAATGTAGAAATGGACCAGGTCATATATGATGTAGCCGTTAGATACCCACCCACCATTGTCACCTTTTTTTTGGTCTCGTGTGGTGAGGAGGGGACTTTGGATTCTTTTTGTCAACGGTAAGGAACGTCCTCACAAAGCTATTTGCCAATTTCACACTCACAGACGACATCCATTTACATTACCAACCGAATGCGACACTCGGCCTAAGTTTTTCTTTTACTCCAACTGCCCCTTTCCAGTTCCCTTGATCCCTTACAATTCACGAAATCCCATATTTAACCTTATCTTTTGTTACCGTCTTATTCTCTTTTTGAGAAAATGACCTTGCATTTCCATCATAATGCTAACAATGATTGATTATCCTAATAATATTTACCATTCATCATTTTTCTCATGATTAAGCGACGAAAAACGTGAAAAAGTATCAATTTTGTTCTATTAGCACCCACAATCATAATACATTTTCGTTAAAGAAAATGTATAATTAATGAAATTTCATCCTTTTATGATCATGGGGTTGTACTCACGCCAATTTTTTTTTGTGTGTGATTAATGGTAAACTATGGTAATGGAGGGCCCTGTAATAATTTTCTTTAAGTTCACTAACCCACCAAGACCAGACAAAAAATCAGGTAATTCCAGCAATTTTGGACACAAAAGAAGGGCAATTTGGTATTTCAATCCCCAATCCAATCTCTATCAAAATTGAAAACGTGAAAAAGGAGACCGACACGCGAGCAATATCACTGGCTGAATCCGGTTACCTCACCCACAACAAGTTTCCTTCCGCTTTTAAATTTCCAAAAACCCGTCCGTTGTTTCGTCGTTTTCCGCTCTCAGCTCACTTCCTCACTCACCACCTCCTCTGCCCTCTACTCTCCTCACCCTAATTTAACCAGAAGTTTCTGACACATTTGCCCTCCAAATCCACTCTCGAACCATCAAATCTCTCGAAAATTCCATTACACCGTTCGTTTAAAGCCTTTTTTTCTCGGTTTAAATTGTAATTATTTTCAGCTGAATTCAAACTAAAAGCAGACTCGTATTTTTTTTTTTTTCAAAATTCAAGTGTCCATGCCGATTTCCGTGGCCACGAAGCTCCAATCTTCGACCAAACCGGTAGCCGAGCCGCGGGCCATTCTCGGCCCGACCGGCAACAGAGTTAGGTCATCCGACGAGCCGAAACGGAAAACGGAAGCTCTCAAGAAGCCGCAGAGGCCGAAGAAGCCGGTCCAGGAGATTCCAGCGCCGGTTGTGAGGCACAATGTCTCGACGGACAGCTCCTGCTCCTCGGACTCTTCGTCTTCGAGTGGCTCTTCGGCGAAGAAGAAGTTGGAGAGTTCTAGAAGGACTTTAACGGCGAAGCGTAACGGAGGTAAGAATGTGAAGGTTGTTCCAGACGGCGGTGGTGCTGAAATCGTGGCGGGGCCCATTAAGAGGTGTGATTGGATCACATCCAATTCTGGTACGTGAGTTTTATTATTATTGTTGTTGTTAATTTAACATCAATTTTGTTGGTTCATAAATTGTGGCGGTGCCCTAATAAATTGGTAGATGCAAATTGAAGTTTGAGAGGTTTCTAGAAGTTGAAAGCTTTTATTGCAATAATGAAATAACTACTTGGAAGGAATGGCTGAGAAATTCAGTGATTTTTGAAATTTCTAGTCTTTAATTCGAAGACATTTTTTTTTTCCTTTATAGAATTTTGAGAGATTAAGTGATTTTCTTTTCTTGTTTATGATAATTTAGAAGTTGAGTTTATTGATTTGTATACTGATGAAGTCTCTTGACACTGATGAAAATTTGTTTGAATATATGATGGGTTGAAATAACGTGAAATAACGGTTAACAATGGGTTAGATTTTGAATTGAACCTGTTAGAGGTTTCAATTAGTTTGTTCGAAGGGCAATCCTCTATTCTTCCAAGGACTATATGTTGATGATTGATACTCGTATTTGTTGGTATTTAGATGTTTCTTTCGATCGTAAGAGAACAAGTGTTTTATCTTGGTAAGACTAATTTTCAAATGTTACAAATGAGAAGTCATGTCATTTCAGTAATTAGAGTTGCAAGGCTTGAACTGGTCCTACAGAGAGAGTGCTAAAAATAGGCTACATGGCCAGATGGGATTTACGCTTCTGCAGGGCCTAAACAATGTAGATTCAATTATGTATTATAAAATTCATTTAACGTATGAAGTACGTATCACAGTGCCAAACATAATACCAGGTTAAAATAGCTTCTGGCATTTGCATGGCCTAAGCAAATAGTTGAATTTTTCTTATGTATTTGATCTTATGGCTTGACTATAATGGCCAGATTTTCAATGCCTTGAGTTGGTCAGGCCGGGCTATATTTGGCCACAAGTGATCAGTGCAGCTAATAGAACTGGCTATGTTATTAATTTATTTGAATCATTTATTTTGCTATGTCTTTAATACTTGTCAGATATAGGTGTCATTTTAAATGCAGATGGCCTAATTCTATATATATGTGTGTGTGTGTGTGTGTGTGTCATTTTCATTGCTTTTGATAGGTAAGTTGGTCTTATTTTGAAAACCAAGTCAGCTACTGAATCATAGCTTATTCCTTGGGCAATTAACAGATCCACTTTATACATCTTTCCACGACAAAGAATGGGGGGTTCCAGTTTATGATGATACAAAGTTGTTTGAACTGCTTGTCTTTTCACAAGCGCTAGGAGAACTCAGTTGGCAAGCAATTCTTAACAAGAGGGATATATTCAGGTATGTTAGCTCTAATCTTGATATCAAAGCTATTCTTTCACAGGTATTCACATTTTCTTATATTGATTTAATGATTTTTATTGCTGAAAATCTTTGGCAGGAAGCTTTTTGACAATTTCGACATATCATCCATAGCGCAGTTTACTGAAAAGAAGTTGTTGTCATTGAAAGTAAATGGAAGCCTTTTGCTATCTGAACCAAAGCTTCGAGCAGTTGTGGAGAATGCTAAACAGATGCTCAAGGTAATTACATCAGTGAATCGATCAATTCTTGCAAACTCTCATCTGTACTTGCGTGATCATGACGTGTAGACTTGGGCTAAGCCATCCTGTTACTGTGAGGCATCAAATGGTCCCACCTCATACACTTAAAGCATATATGATTTTGGCTATAAAGTTTACCATTTTTTGAAATCAACACAATTTATCTCAGTATCCAAGATTGTACATACACACTGTGCACTTGATAATGAGGTGAAACTACCCATAAGTTATTAGTAAAAATGGTTGGGTCTTAGGGTTTGCTCCCTCAAGGTTTAAGGTTCAAACCTCCATGAGTATCTACATGGCCAAAAAGCTATAGTTACCGTTTCCCAAAGATTGTAGGATTTGGCAGAAGCTGTAGTTTCGAACTCAAATTCGCTAAACAGTTTGAAGGGGTTTTTGGATTATCAAAAAATAATAATAATGATGATGATGAGGTGGAACTACTAATTTCTCTGAGATAATATCAGATGATGGATTCAGCGGGATTTTGATTTCCCTGGGGATTGAAAATAAAAAAAGATCGGAACATTTTACCATGGTTTTACAAGTCATGTCAACTGTTGGAATTTATTTATAAGCAGTTGGTTAAACTTTTATTTATAAACATGATTTGCTTTCTTTTGCAGGTTCAGCTGGAGTTTGGTTCCTTTAGCAACTACTGCTGGAGGTTTGTGAACCATCAACCGGTGAGAAATGGATATCGTTATGCCCGTCAAGTACCTGTCAAGACACCGAAGGCCGAACTTATAAGCAAGGATCTGATGCAAAGAGGCTTCCGTTGTGTGGGCCCCACTGTTGTTTATTCATTCATGCAACTGTGTGGGATTGTTAATGATCATCTCTTAACATGCTTCAGATACCATGAGTGCAATGCTAATGACAAAAATGATTTGAAATCCAAGATTGAGGAGACAAAGGAACTAACCAAAGCTTTGGAGCACGCATGCTTGTCCCATGACTGATTTGCTTGAGCTCCAGCTTTTCCTGACTAATCGCACCTGTCTGATTGATGGAGAACATTAGAGCTAGAAATATGGAGAGCCGGTTTCCCATTGTTCGATTTAGTGGTAATCACTTTAGGATGTGCTTGTGGAGCATGTTCATTCACTTGTGTATCATTTACCTAACCAGAGATTGAAGTCTTACTACACTAGAGAAATTTTTTTTTTTTTATTTTTATTTTTATTTTTATGATGCAGCTTGACCTGTAGATGTTTCCACGATACAATAGCTTTGCATGAGTGTGCATCTTGATCGTAACATATTAGTGTTCGTATAGATTGCTGTTAGGTATCGCTGCGAATTTGCTGTTCTCTTTGGTCCAGCGTCTTGTAATAAAATATGTTGTTGGAGAAAATCCTTTTTGATTTTGGGTTTATGTTCCATGCTCTCGTTTGTCCCCGCAATTGATTTTTTATTTTTGTTTCTCTTTCAGTGAATGATATTGAAGCAGGGCATCAAGCTTTAAGTTAGAGATGCATTGAGAATTTAAGTAAATTCTGGCACTAGTGTATAAGTGCATAAAGTACAACATGATGATCCATTTAATTGAAAAAAGCATATTATATATATATATATATATATATATATATAACATAAAGAGAGAAAGAGTGTGTGTATGCGCTTAGTGTGGGTATGCGTTTTTTTAATCAGATATTTTTTACTTTAAAAACTTAGAAAAAACCGATTAAATTAGGAAAAACTAATTAAATTCATTCATTCCATTTGAATTAAATAGGAAGAGAAATTTGTTTTATGAAAAAAAAAATATAATGAATGAATTTGATTGGTTTTTCCTAACTTTAAAAATTTAGGGATACCTGACTCTAAAAACATTATATATGTAACAAATTCATGAAATATGATAATTTATATATTTTTTAAAAATTAAATGAAATTAAAAATAAAAATTGTTTTAAAATAATATTTGTAAAAACATAATTAAAAAATAAAATTATGATGAATAATTGATTTGGACAAAAGTAAAAAATATTGAATATAGAGACAGAGAGCATGGCCGGAGTGAAAATTTTAAAGATGGAATATAGGAAGAATATTCTTTTTGAAACTTTAAAGTGGAGCTAGAGATACAGAGTGTGGTCGGAGATGCTCTTATGGGTACTTTTACTATTAAGCCAATTGATAAACCAAACAACAACTTGGCCAACTCCATATTGTGCCAAAGCCCATAGAAGAGCCCACCCAGCCTGCAGGAGATGCCTCCAAGCTTGTAGAACGTAACTCCATCTTGTGCGACAGCACATAGAAGAGCCCACCGAACCTGTAGGAGATGCCACCAAACTTGTAGGACATCCAAGGTAGCTTAATAAATCTAAGAAACCATGGAGAATGTATGGCAAAAAATATCATAGGTATGAGTTGATATTGGATTACAAGATTGTAATCATTACCCAGGAGAATAGCTAGCCACAATAAAAAACAAGATTGACAAGAACACAACAGAAAGCATATCCAATTAAAACGTAACTAAATATAGACAAATTGATATATGTTAGTGTTCATATAGACTTCGTATCTGCAATTGATATTTGATTTTTGCTTCTCTTTCAATGAACCGTATTGAATCACAACGCCAGACTTCGTGTTATATGCATTGACAATCATTTGACTAAATGCTGGCACTAGTACATAAGCGAATTTAAGTAATTCATGAAACATGCCACGATGAAAAATTACAAACCTCAGGAGATAGGATAAGACCATAATCCCTCTCTCTATGGACAGCTGAGAGTGACTTTGTTGCTCAACAACTCAATAATTTGAAAACCAATAATTAAAATCTTCTGTTACTCCCTTTTGCTTGTTATAGCACTTGTTTGTTTGTGAGTGAAGATGAATATGTCGTGCAATGATGCCATTGCAAAGCCAGTCAATCCGATAGGAGGGACTTGCACGATATCTGAAATATGAACTTAAACAAAATACAGGCATATAAGCACGCAAAGCTAATATGCGATGTCCAGTGCATCTTCTTTTCTCTCAGTGAGGATGTTTTGCTTTCAAAATTCAAACAAGATAACATCAATCAAGCCAATCCATCTATCAAAATGGTTTTGATTTGTAAGATTTTTACCAGACTCTACAAACCAAAAAACTTGCTTGTTCAAACAGTACAATTTCACAGTATCTACATGTAATGCTTATAAAACATCTTAAACACCAAAGAATTTATAATTAGAGAATGTGAGCATCAAATAGACGAAAGAAAAAAAGAAAATACATAAACTTCAATTATATTGGAGATGAAATTTTAATTCCTATAAAGAACCAAGTTCTTCTTCCAAGGATATGCAAATTCCAATATGTGAGTAGAGGCAACAGAACGGCAAATGCTCTTCCAACTTCCAACTCCATGAACCAGAAACCGACTAAAGAATCACAGACAAACACTCTTCTGTTCTCACAGTTCTTCAGTACACCATCATCAACAGATAGCTTGCATCACTCAGCTTAACCCTGAGTCTTTCTGGTTCCAAGTGTGAGCTCCAGATCGTCAACATCCATTCCTTCCATTCCTACCTCATGGATCCTCTCCCCTTCCCATGGCTTCACTGGTGCACTGTCGAACTGAAACTCTGGACCCCTACCCTTCTCCTTCATGGCATCGTTGGTAAAAGCTTGCGGAGCCACAGGTCTCACAAGATTAAAGGTTGGCGAGGTAGGCATTCCAGAAGCAGATGGTTGTGCATATTTCTGGAAGCTTATCCATTGACCCGAATCAACAGTAGATGTATCAGACTCATCGCATTCATGTATAGTAGCTCCAGGAGCATAAAGCTGGCGGTGAATCGGACTAGCTGGGGCAGAAATAGCATAGAAAGGGTAATTCAAGGTGGACATGGATTCTTTAGCAATGGACTCCCAATTTGGTATTGGTTTAGGATGTTTTGTCGGGGATGATAAAGGCGGAGTTACGGGTGCACTGTTTGAGATCCGGAGAGGAGGAAGAGACAAAGGGATTGCATTTCGAAGAAATGGAAGCAGGTTAGCATGATGGTTGGCGTCAGCACGAGTAGGGCTAGTTGGGTAGGAAGGAGCTGGGCTTGCAAAAGCAGAAGACAGAGGACTCGGATTCTGTGAAGAGTAAGGGGTGATTCTGGCTGAAGAGCTAGCAATATCAATTGGTGGTGGCCTCATTCCCTGTATAAATATTTACAATAGCAATAATGACATATTGTCAGATAACAATCCATCAATCAATAAATAACTCAAGCACCAATAAAAGTTTGATCACGATTTCAATTGCTAAACAAGCTAATTATCAAAAAAAGAAAAAAAACACTACAATTATATACCTATTAATCACCAAAATCCATCAGACTTGATTAATATTCCTTAAATGCATTTCAAAGTTCCAAAAATTCCATATAGAGATTATCAGTTCAACTTAAAAACAAAATTACAACGTAGACAAGAAGAACAGAAGCAGTATAGCTATGACCAGTAGACTCAGATTCACTTTGATTAAATTTTGATAAACTTATAAACAAACAATTCAAAGACAAACAAAGGATCCCTAACAAAAATAATTTCTATTTATAGCCCATGAATTTCGGAGACCAATATATGCAAGAAATCTAGAAAAAATCAGCATCCAACAAACAAATTCCCAAATTAATTTCACAGAACAAAAGTCTAGTCAAAAAAGAGCCAAAATCAGAGCAAAGTTGATAGATCTAAACACACAAGTTGAAAAAGCAAAAGGGGAGCTTACTTTGCGATAGGTGGTACCATCTTCTTCAACAATCCAACCAGCCTCTGCACAAAGCGCCTTCAAGACCTCATTAGTTGTCGCAGTGCTTGGGCAGATTGTAATTCCCCTGAGCTCTCAACCCAGAATATATCTTGGCCGCTATGGCTCTCCGCCTCCGCTCTCTCCTCCTGTTGTTCTCTCTCTCCCTCCACGTCGGCTTCCTCCTTGCCGCAGACGTCGACGTCGCCCCCTCTGACGTCATTTTCCGACACCCTCAAAACTTAATCTCTCTCTCTCTCTCTCTCTCTCTACAACTCCTCCTCCCTTTAAAACAAAAGAAACCCAGAAAGAGAGAAGCGAAAATTGGTCACGAGGAATACGCTCTACCTTCGCTGGAAGTTGAGGAAGAATCTGTCTTGTTTGCGAGAAGGAAACAGAAAAGATGGTGCTTGTTTCTGGGGAAGTGTTCCGGTGTGGAGCGGTGCAGGGGAAGGAAATGAGATGATGATCTTGATTTGATGTGGGATCTGGGGGGCGGTGAGGTGTGTGTTTAAGTACTGATGATGACGATGATTTGATGCTGGTAGAGAGAGATGTGGAGGGATTGATCAAGAGAGGAAGGGAGGGGGTGTGTTGATGCATGTGCAAGTGCAGCTAACAATGTGTGTGATTTGTTGATGCACAGCGTGCGAGTTCATGTACTTGTCACGAGTTATGACCCTTCAAAAGTCATGACTTGGGGGTCCACATTTTCCACCCTGGTCCCATCTAATATCATTGTTGTGTAATAGCAAGAGTACAACAAATCAGTTGAGTGCAAATCACTTTTTTTATTTTACAAAAACGACAGCCAGACCCAGTTTTGTGTGAATTTGGACTTGCCGGAATCAATTATATCTAAGCCGTTTTTAAATGGTTTAAAATATATATATATATATATATTATGAGAATTTTGAACCATTTGTCACGTAAAATAAATAGATAAAAAAAAATTTAAAGATAAACTCTCCTAATCATTTGTCGCTTTATTCATGACTAGTATTGAGATTTATCTCATTTTCTTTCCTTTTAATTATAAAATATAAAATACAAGAAAATATGATATATATTTTATAAGGTAGACGTATATTTTATTTTAGATAATTATATTTAAGATAGAAATATGTATCTGGTAAAGTGGATCCATATTTAAAAAAAATTATTGACGTATCACTTATATAAACTCAAAAATAGATAATAACATTGGAAATACTCTTATTGTTCTTTAAATTAGAATAAATTGAGAAAGGAAAAGTAATAACTTTATTGTCAGTATGAGGGGGTTTTTTTTTTTAAATACTACATGTGGTGTAAGGATTGGAATCCAGAACGTAAAGGTAGGGGTTAAATAGGTAAATTCAACTTAAACTGACAATAATTGATTTAGTTGTAACAAATTATGAAAGTTTTTAATGATGTCAATTAAGGATTAAAAAATAAAGCCAACTGCTCAGATAGCACTGTCACAGTACTATGAATTGGGAAGTGTCATTGTGATTTGTTAACAGGTCTGTTTTCCTGCAATGCTGATAGTTCAATTATATATTATTGGCTAACGGCCTTTTGTGGTCCTTTCCATATTAAATGGAGGTCTAGAGTGCGTTCAATTCAGGTCTAAATTCCCCCAGGTCAAAATAAATGGAAAAATAAAAACAAAAAAAATCTAGGTCAAATTGGGTTTTCACTTTTCAAGAACTTGTGTGGGTGGGTTTAGTAATCTAGAATTCCCGTGTGTACCAGGAGTTTCGGAATTTGGAGTGGGTCCACAATTAAGTCGAAATTCAGTTTTCAACAAATGGTGTGGGTGCCTTTAGTAATCTAAAATTCTGGGAAAAAATTTGCAAAAATTCGCCGTTGCCGGGGATCGAACCCGGGTCACCCGCGTGACAGGCGGGAATACTCACCACTATACTACAACGACTTTGTTAATATTGGATCACTTTAAATTATAAACAAAACGTGTTATCAAAATCAAGGAATATGCTGACCTTCGAATATTACGGCATTGACTCAACTAAAAAAGAGTTCTTTGCCCGCTCAGGGTTCCAAACCTCGGTCTATTTGACTCTGTTAGGCTTTTGACTCATGGATTAGGTAATATTAGTTTCGATCACTTCAAAAATTATTAGAACTCTTTTTCAGCTATTTTCTGTTCCAAAGAATTATCTAGTATGGGAAACTCCCTCTCATGCAATGAAGCATACGTACATACCCTTTCCTCTATGACTCCACCATAGCCTCTTTTCCCTTGGTCATTACTAATTACAAAACCGATAGATAACTCAAAATCGACATTATAAATGTACATGCTACCGATGATCAAACTACTGCTAATAAATCTAGCAAAGCTATGCAACCTAGATTTAACAGGGATGTGCAATTAGGACCTACTCAATCTGTTCCAGCTGATGGTGTATAAGTTGATAGGCAAAATAAGTTAGTAAACCGGTGTTCATGATCAAACTGATGGTTATTCTCTGCAGCTTCAGAATTTTGCACAACTCTCAGTATAGATTACTTGGTGAGCAAGTTAGTTAAGATCTTAACAATGTGGCATCATTCTATTAACGAAAGTTAGTTAGATTAGATTCTTTTTAACATTGTTAGGTGTACAAATAAACCTTTCACTTGTTGATTAATCGATCAAGAATCAAAAGATTATTCATGACTGTTCTTGCTCTTCACCTTGAACAAATCACTACCATTTTGATCTTGCGCTTTATACACTCAAGATCTTGAACCATCACAGATATATAATTATTTGCATTATTATCTTGTCATTAATTTACAATATTTTCTTTTGAAATCGTGTTTTGAGTCATAATAGAAGTTACTGCATTCACGATGACGATCCACGTCGATGGTGATTGGTTTAAAGGTGACAGAACACTGATTAAATGCCTATAACTTCAATCCAACACTTGAAGATAGCCTGAATGACAACTTCTTGATTTCTGAACGCCAAGAAATCGAAAGAAAAAAAGAAAATAGATGGTAAAGTTGTACTCCCCAGTAGGCCAAAATTGCTCTGATGTTTACTTTGTCTCAACTCAAGTAATTAGAAAGCTTTCTTGAAAATCAGATGTGGATGTACAACAAATTAATTTTAATTCACATCAAACCAGAAAGATATGGTAACTTACATAACATCCATATTTGAACTAAAATGGGGACTTCACGAAAATGGTCAGAACGGAGCAAACTATTTCTGAAGTAAAAGAATAATAGTTACCTGTTTTCTAGCCTCTAAATGCCACACAACCATGGCGGATGACACAAAAAGTTGCCAAGACCCCTTAGCGTCACATGCATTAACAGAGATGATATTTCCACTAAAATCAGAATATGTAACAGAACAAAATATTCCATTTAAATGCAACATTAAAATTCTGTTCCATCATATGCAAAGCTGCCAAGGAAAGGCATTGTAACATTAACAATTTAGTAAAACTGGTTAACTCACGACCGCTACATGGTCAGGAAAAATTATGCTGCCCCAACTAAAGGAGTATAAGTTACCTGTCTCATTCCTACCCTATTTTCACAAAGCACAACCAGACTTCTCTGCCTCGACATCAATTGCTTTATGCATCTTTAATCCTGTAATCAATTAAAGAACAAAATCAACCAATATCATGCTGGAAAAATGTACGCTATGAGTTCAAGGTCTTTATACAAGAACTCTAAAAAGAAAGGCCTTCTTCTAATCTATTCATCTAATCTCCCAAAAAATATTTGGACTCCTGAAAGTGGAGTGGTTCATTGCCCCAAGAAATCCATCCAGCTGTCATTTCTCTAGCAAATAGTTCGATACATCGAGCAGGCTTAGGCCCTGGAGCATGCTCCAGCAACAAATCTGTAATGACAGGGGAAAAATCAATCAAGTCAATAAGCAAATGTTGTTCAAAAATTATTGTTCAGATGAGTCAGAAACTGTTACAAAAACTACTTTAGCATTAAAAGCAGAGTTCTCTAGTCTTAGGTAAAAGTAAAAGAACATATCTATAAGACCAACAAGTTTCCGATAGAGAATTATAAAATATTGCTCTGAAGTGCTTCTGTATGTTTGGGTATGCAGAAACTTGTAAGAAAATATAAAATAATAACAAACACGAGACCAAAAATCCATGAAAACAAAAAGCAGCTTCTGATAGCTGGTTGATATTGTCATAGAAATGTACCTCCAACTGGAGGCTTCCTCGAATAATCTCCTGGGATGCTCATGACAATTTGATTATCTTTCACAGGTCTAGGTGCTGACCAGTTTTCTAAATTGCTGACCTGCAAAAAAACAAGTAACAAAATTCTACCATAAGAATAAATTCAAAACAAGAAGAACTGACAGTTAGCTATGTCACACAGGCTCATACTGCTCACCTCCCTGGAACAGTAACCCAGAAGAAGGCATTCATAAGGCCTATGATGAAAGAGATCTAAGTCACTAATCAGTGTGCCATCTGCTTTGACCTGCAACAGTATGATAGCAAGTCATCAGCCTCATAACTTCATAATTTCAGTAATCTATGCTGCAATGAGTGGCAGAAGATCAGAGGAAAGGAAAAGATATCACCTTCAACCAGTAAAATTTAGCCGCATATTTGACTCCCCATGCGGGAAATAACTCTTTTTCAACAAAATTGTGCAGTTTCTCCCTATTAGTCAGCCATAAGGCTACAAGTGCTCCATCCGTGTGAGTAAGTTGTTTAATCGGAATGGATAAGAAATACCTGTTTGGCAAAGTTGGGTACCTAATAGGCAAGGGAATCAAAGTGCCAAAATTATCTTTCTAATTAATGCTTCCCAATATGGTATATGTAACATAAATTTACTTCAAATCATACTTTTAAGGAACTGTGGAGATGACAGTTGCAGCACAAATGAAAATGCCTTACCTTCTTGTCATGAAAGTAGGAGACACAAAAAAAGATGCATATAAGAGATATTCAAAATAGCTAAAAAGCATCTAAATTACTAAAGAAGACGATTTCATACATCGATTTCTGATGAGCACTTCCATTTTCCCATGGAGGATCTACAACTATAAGGTTGAAGCCACAATCAGACTCAGCTGCATAAAAGTAACAACCCAAGAATCCCCATAAATTGATGATAAAAACCAGTCATATCAACATCTTGCGTCAAATTTAATTTCTTTCTTAAATAGCATAGAGTCCTTATTTACAAGCGTGGTCAGATCAAAACGGTGGATTTAGCAATGAATAATAATAGTCCGCATGAAGTGCATTTAAATTGATACTATAACAGGTATAGCAATCCAAGGAAAACATCAAATATAACTGTGTTTCCTTGGAGAATACAATGCTCACCAATAAGCATCAATCAACTGCTCTAAACACATATTTATTCAGTGCTGATGATTATCCAACAACAAAAACTTACTGGCACAAACAGAAACTAACAAACAAAAAGCAATAATTACCAGGAATAAAGTTGTGAATCTGTCCCAGATCAGACTTCCTCATGACAAAAGACCACATATAAAAACACGTAAGACACACTCGTTACAAATACCCAAAGATTAACCATACAAACATAATTTTACAATTCATCGCGTACCAAATAAATGATTCTCAGGTTTCCTATACAATAAACAATCAAGTCGAGACGTTAACATACCATGTAAAAGCAACCTCCTCTAGGTAATATAAATTTCCTGTCCAAAACCTCAGCCTCCACGTCATCACTGGTCTCATTAGCAACCCAATTATTAAACAAAGGAAGAACTCTCTGTTCACTAAATTGTTCAGTTACAGAACCTGTGAAACCAAAAGAATTGCGTCAACTACGAAAACTCTCTAAAAGCCATAAAAAGTGAAAACTAACATTTGAGGTTTTTTTACTTTGCTGATAATTGAGAGCTATCTCATACATAGGTGCTTGCCACACACTTGCAAGCTCAACAAAGGATTGTCCACCACCGGTTTCCGTTATCGAAGACTGAAACCTGCTCTTCAATTTCTCCATAGCTGTTAAAAGAGCTGTGGCGCGTAATAGAGCTTCGTGTGCTTTCAACAACTCTGGCTTCGCTTTCTGCAACAAAACGCGTTCTCTGAATCAAAACGCGGACAAAGTGATTTTATTTAATCGATCAAATGAAGAGACGGTTACCTGGTGGCGTTGCTCGGCAGCGCGTTCTTTTTCGTTGGGAATTTGAGGTTTTTTCCGATTGCGTTTTCGTTTTTTTGGATTCGAAGAGACTTGGAGTTGTTGATCGGCGAGTTTGAGTTTGGATTTGGATTGGAAGAAGCGAGAGTAGTAAGCGGAGGGAGAAACCCGAAACCGAGTGTAGGACCGGTTGAGTACATGGACCGGGTCCATGAAAACCGCATTTGAGTTGGGGAACCGGTAGACGCCAGATTCTAGAAACTCCGATAACTCGTCGTTACATGTCGAGTTCTCCATTGTCGCGGACTCGCCGGTTTGATAGCAACAGTGTGCTCTTTTGTGGACATCACAGTCACGGTCAGAGTCGCATAGTCATTGGTGGGCCAGGCATTGAAGCTTTTAGTGTTTTGGGCCATTCATGAACTCTTATCAATTCGACCCAATTGTGAGATAAGGTTGAATTAAGGCATTTTTTTTAGTTAAAAAAAAAAACCCATATTGTAAATATCTCATAAATCAAGTAATAAAAAAACAATATTGAAAACATGTTTATTAAATCAAAAGTGAAAACATGGATGTTGATGACCTAAACAGGAATAAATCAAGTAATTAAAAACCAATATTGTAAATATCTCATAAATCTATCTTGCATCTTAGGTGGAAATGGAGTCAGCCAATGTCTCCTACTAAAAAAGTAGATCACTTGTTGAAGAAGATACCCCACGTGGCCAGTGAATACGTGCTGCAAACAAATGGGCTAGCCTTTAATTATAGTGTGTAAGTCTTTCAAATCTTCTATTTTAAAAAAAAATATATATTTTAAAGTTTTTTGAGAAATACCAATTGATTATGAAGTATCAAGAATGAATTAAATCATCAAAAGTATCGAGAATGAATTAAATCATTTGAAAAAGTTCACTATCAAATGACAAGTTTAATTATTATTAAAAGAACAAAATCATTATTTATTTGTTTTATTTATTAGGAAAAATGATCGAAATTTTAAATAGTAACAAGTTCATTTGATAATAAAGTAGATGAAGATGGAATGTATTTGTAAAAATATAATACAATAAAATTATAAAAAAAGGGGTAATTTTGATATTAAATAATATTTATTTATAAATTAGAGATTTTTTTTAATCTTTAATTAGCTGTAATTATAAAATAGGTATACATACAAATTATCAGGGTAAAGATATCGCTATTTTTTTTAAGCTATTCATTAGAGATTTCAAGATCACAAAGCTTATTTTAAAACTTAGAGCATCTTCAATATAATCATGGATTATATCTTAAAAAAAAAAAAAAAACCTATGTCATCAATATCAAAATATTTACTTCCTACATGATATAGGTATTATTTAATAGACAATTAAATTGAAAAATTATTTTTCAATACTTTCATATATTTCTATTTAATTTTTTCATGTATTTTCATTTAATGTTTTCATATATTTTCATTTAATGTTTTTAATTTTTTTTACTTTTAATTAGATTTAAAAATTAGAATTAATTAATTATTGATTTTGCTGACATGATAGTCCAATACACCTTCTATAAGTAGATAGTTATATTGACAATGTTTATTTATTTTTTTTATTATATCACATCAGTTTGATATTGATGAATGATAATTACATTGGAAATATTTATTTTACCTCAACATCTATTCATTTTAAATGACATATAATTTTTTTATAATTTATAAGAGTATTGGAGATATTCTTAATGGGCAATAACGTATGTTCGGATATGTTGTTTTAAATTAAGAGAATTGTTAAATGCACCCAAATCCTGTCCCACGATCAACACTTCAATCAAATTCTAGGCAACTAATACTAGAATTTTGTTAACTATACTAATCAAGTATCATTATGCGGTAACAAATTCCAGGCAACTAATACTAGAATTTTGTTAACTATACTAATCAAGTATCATTATGCCGTAATTATGAGAGTTTATATGTAGTTTTATTCAAAAAGAAAAAATACAGTAAGCATCAATTAACCCTATCATCACCTCTGTTTTTACAAAACAGTAGCATTATTTTATTTGTCAACGTTTAGCAAGATGAGTGTTGTACAGCTAACGCGGTCGGGCACTCGCTTTTTAAGCCCAAAAGCGCACTTTTTCTTTGTGTTTTTATCATTCTAGAATACTCTATTAAGCAAACCGCCATCTTTGATTGGTTGCCTCTCGTCATACAAGCAATGCAACTGATATGAGCGATATCTCAAATCTTTGACTCGTTTTCCTCCCTAGCTCGTTGTTTGACTTATTACTACGTAAATTGCAAAGGGAGTAAATATCGGGAAATGTCGATTTTAGTGAAATTATGAAGGTCTAAAGGTATGTAACAGTTTCTAGGAATAAAAATCTTTAATAATGGATTTTTAAGTTTTTTTAAAGTTGAGCTTTTACCAGTAAAATTTGTGAAAAAAAAAAAAAAAGAAAGGAAATTTGTTGATTGTTTAATTTCAAAAGATATTTTATATAACCAATTCGTTAAAAATAATATATAAGCATTAAAATTGAATAGGTTTATTACGGTTTTTATATGAAAATAATGCAATGTAATTAATAAAACAACATAAGAACACTTTTAATTTCAAAAAAAAAAAAAAAACACATAAGAATACTTTTGAATTTTGATAATTTGATATTAAATACAAGTTCAAAAAAATATATTGGAAAGAGAATTTGAGTTTCTTCTTACAAACGTAAAATAACTTTTTTAAACATCCCAAAACATAGGAGTAACAATCAAACAACTCAAAAGATTAGAAAAAAGTTTTTGGGATTAAAAGACATTTTTTTTTGGAACTAAACATTTTTAGCTAGTAGATAAAAGCATCTCCGATGCAATTATCTACTTAAGTTGAAGGTCTTGCCACATAGAATAGATGAATAATGAGATGAAAAGGAAGGAAAAAATCGATTGTAATATGAATGTGGAAATGTGAACTTTAAAAATTTTTTTAAACAAAACATATCCAATTGATACTAGTAATAACAATTCAATAATTAAATTAATAAGATCGAATCTTACTTTACATGAAGATTGAATTGATCTATTTTGATTTGTAGATTCTTTACCATCTCATATTCCTTATGATTCTTCACAAAAGAAACTGTGTATGGACACAATCTTTTTGAAAATTCTATTGAAGTAGATTGCTATATGGCGCTTTTAATCAATGAAAATTTTTTGTTCAAGTGCCCAAAAATTCTCTCTCTATTGTTATTAACATAAAACATTTTTTATAATGGCAAGTTAGGGTTTTTCAATTTAACAAATAATTTAATTTCCTATTTAAATTTAAAAACTTAGTTTATATCCAATATAAAATCAAATTCCTTATTGGGTTAGAACTCTTTACTGTTAATTTAATATGAAATCTAATTCCTATTAAATTAAAAATGTTTAAAATTAATTTAATATAGAATCTAATTCCAATTAAATTAAAATTATCATTTCCATTAATTAATTAAATGATTTGTCATTAAATCAAGTGATTCTAAACAATAATTTAATGATACCAATTAAATTGAACCCATGACCTCTACAAATAATTAAATAATTAACAATTAATTAGACAATTATATATATTTAAATAATCAAATTATTTAAATAATTTGTGAACGTGTTCATAAAATTTATATGTACACTTATAATTGGATAATCCAATTATATTCTTCAATTTATTTCTTTATGTGGATGTGAGCTAGCAAGGAGACCAAATTGACCTACAATTTGAGCTCCAATAATATCGAAATTATTAATTAAACTCTTTAATTAAATAATTTACTATTATTAATCTTAATATTATTTCACTAAAACCTTAAGATTGTACTCTCATAATTGTAGATATTTTATATAATATAAATTTTCAGTGTCCATCTATTTAATCATTTTATATGGTTCGATCCTCCATGAATAGTTAATAATCAGAGTTAAGCCATTAAATCTGTTATACTTATCTAATTATATCTTATATCATTAAGTGCCATTGATTTTTTAATGATCAATATATTTATAATAACTTATGAATTTATCTTTCCGTTTTTTTATAAATAAAAAGTCAAACGTTTTTATTGTTCAAGACCTTATTCAACACTTCAGGAAACTACTCATTTACTTCTCGTAAAAAGAAGTGGATTCCACTATCATGTAGAATGTTTTCAGTCACTTATTAAATCATATATTCAAAGCACGAAACTTATTGACCGTAAATCTATAACAGTCTCACTTATATAATTAAAATATATGACTCAACAAATATGAGTCCATAAAACACTCAGAATTAAGATTCATCCATATATGATCATTTCGTTGATAAATATAAATTTATTTGTTTAACGGATATTAATAAGAAATTTATTTTTATCATGGTCCAGTCTTATATAATCTCTATTATATAAGGTGCTTTCATTTTCATGTCGCCATATGAACAATCCTAAATAAGATCATTGTATCAAATACAAGATGGATTACAGCTGTAAATTTACCACAAATAAAGTACCAAACTTTATTTACTTTCTAGATACTCTTTATATTATAAATCTCAAACTAAATCCTTTTAGATATAACATTTATATACTTGATTTGAGACTATATAAGTAATCATTAATGTTACATGATATTTGTATGAAGTAAACATTTCACAAATGTATATAAATTTGAATAAAATAATCATATTTTATTTATTATTTATTAAAATATTTACAAATTATAAGCTCTTAGGGCACATAACCCTAACAAAAAAAAAAAAAAAAAAAAACTTCATCAATACAATTATTTAACCGACATGTGAAGTTGATGTGATAAAAATTTGTTTAGAGAATATGGAGATGAGTTTTTCAATTGAAAATTCTTTTAAAAATGCTAATTATGATTTCTCACTCTTTCTAGCAAATTAAAAATAATGAAATTTTTCTCGTTCTCTCTCATCTTAATTGTAAAATATAAAATAAGAGAGAGAAAAACGTATATTTTATGATGATTGATAAAAAAATTCATATATATTTTACTTTAAATTATTGTATTCGATAACAAAACATACATTTTTATACTGTTTTTTTGCCAAAATGAATCCATATTAAAAATATATATTGATATGTCATAAATAGAAATGTTAAAATGTATAATAGCATTAAAGATGTTCTAAGCTTCACCAAACATTTTCTAAATTTTGAATTCGTTTGAAATATAATATGTATATGTACAAAATTTTTATCATCAGTGTCTTTTAACATTTTAAAATTAGAACGAACTAATCAAATTCATCAATTATATTTGAATTAAATAGCGCTGAGAATTTATTTTAAAAGAGAGAATGTAATTGATGAATTTGATTGGTTCGTCCTAATTTTAAAAAGTTACAAGATACTAATGATATATATATATAGTAATTCTACCATTAGTAGCTTATAACTTTAAAAAGTTAGAACAAACCAATTAAATTAATCTATTGTATTTGAATTTAATAGGAGAAATAATTTGTTACATGAGAAAGAATATAATAAATGAATTTGACTGATTCGTCCTAACTTTTACAATTAAGATATACTAATTCTAAAATTACTTTTATAATTTTAAAAAGTTAAGACGAACCAATCAAATTAATTTATTATATTTGAATTAAATATGAGAGATAATATGTATCATTAATATTCTTAAAGTATCAAAATATTCATAACTAATTAAGCAGGTTTAAGTGTGTTGGTGGAGTAGCCACCAGCCTACCTGCTTAATGCTTTGATGAAAGCAAGTGGCAGGTTCAAGTCGCAAGTCACGCAAAACATGTAAAAAGTGTGACAATTTTTCCACTAAAATATGGATAGACTCGATTTCCGAATTACACGTTAGAGTTCTATCTCAGATAGGTCGTAGAAATCGTGAGACTTGGTGTAAGGGGGCCCAAAAAAAAAAAAAATCATAACTAATTTTTGTGTCCGTCATCCAAAATATGAAAAAGTATCAAAGTGTATAATTGACCATAGCATCAACTCATCTCGTACTCATGAATCTACCAAATTCTTTAACATATTAAAATCCATATTAAAAATACACGGAAACCTCGAAAGATCAAGTAATTAGATTTAATAATATAGGAATGAGATTCTTATCGAAAGTTGAATGGATACAATTTAGTGCTTTCGACGGAGCCACATCCCTCCAAGCCTTTCTCAGAAATTTATCGGAGACTTTCTATAACATGGCAATGGTGAAATAATTATAATGGAAAATTCTGATTATTTTTCCATCTTTTACGACAACGGAAATATGAAACAACAATCACATAGACGGGGGCACCCAATCAGTAAAAGTAAAAAGTAGAAAAAACATACCCAAGTGTGGTTTGCTTGGAGTCTGAAATAATCGCGTGGCGAGTTTGATAGCAAGGAAGATTCAAAGAAAGAAGACGAGAGAAAAGTGGGGCCCCCACACCTCCCGTCATGGGCTGAGCTCAGCCAACGACAGGACACCACGTAGTGATCAGCAAGTGGCGACAACCCGAGTTTAAGGAGTTCTCCAAGTCTGTTAAAATCCTTTTTAAAAAAGGGTTATTATGAAAAACCCCCTGAAAAGCAAACTAATCGAAATTTATCCCCCATTTTCATTTTATTAGGTAAATCACCCTCTGCTGTTTAAAAAAACCAACCGACGTTAATATTCAAGGGCAAAATGGTAATTTAATAAAATAATTAAAATTTTAAAATGAAAAAAATTATAAAAAAAATTAAAATTAAAAAAAAAAATCTTATCATCATCCTAATTAACCAACTCAACCTATCAATCCAAAATCCTAAAAACACATTAACATCACCAAAAACTGATAGAACTACCATCACAAACAACAATCCCAAAATACCAAAACAAACTAAAAACATCAAAATTCAACAACCAAAAATAACTCAAAAAAAAAAAATCACAATGAACCAACCAATTGGAACCCAGAAACTGGGTTCCAACGAACCCAGTTTCTGGGTTCGAACGAACCCAGATCTGGGTTCGAACGATTCGAACCCAGAAACTGGGTTCGAATCGAACCCAGATCTGGGTTCGATTCGAACCCAGGGAAGTAGAAAAGCGAAGAAGAAGAAGAAGAAGAAGAGCAGAAGAAGAAGAAGACGAGCAGAAGAAGAAGAAGAAGAAGATGAGCAAAAGAAGAAGAAGAAGAGCAGAAGCAGAAGAAGAAGCGCGGAAGAAGGAGAGAGAGAGTGGAGAGAGAGAGGGATTTTGTGTGAAGAAATTTTTTTTTTTTAAATCTTTTATTTTTTATTTAATATTTTAATTAATTAATAATTTAAAGGACATTTTAGTCATTTCATAAGTTTGAAGGGTATAAGAGGAATTTTATAGGATATGGTAAGGGTATTTTGGTCATTTCACTATTTCGGATGGAAAATGCTAACATTTTGGACGGAAAATTAACGGCAGGGGGCGGTTTACCTAATAAAATGAAAATGAGGGGTAAATTTCGATTAGTTTGCTTTTTAGGGGCGTTTTTCATAATAACCCTTTTAAAAAAACACCAAAATGGTTTAACTGTGTGCGCGGCAAACAATTAACCATGGTTAAGTTGTTAACTGTTGACGTCCAACGCACTATAAATACCCCCACATCACTCCTTCTTTCGCTGGTAGAACAAGTGGTGAGGAAAAACACTTGTTTCGGTCGCTCGCTCTCTCTCTCTCTCTCTCGTAAAGGTCAGGACTCTATACTCGCTCAAACACTAATATTCCTGTTTATTCTCATTTATTTTGTTTTTTATTTTTATTCTTGTGTGTTGATGTTTTGGCATGTTTTGTTGGAGCTTTTGTTGGTTTCTTGCGTCCTGTTCTCTGTTTCTTTCTTGCTAAGTTATTTATATAATCTGTTTGGTTGATGAGAAAGTGGAGGAAAAGGGGATGGAAAATGGAACTGGTGTCTTTGTTTTCGTTGTGTTGTTGTGTTCTTGGAAAATGAAAAGGTCATGTGAACTAATTCACTGGGCTGTGTTAGGATACATAGACTAGTGGTGGTTTTGGTTTCTGTTTGGTTCCAAAGAAGGGAAGATGAGAGCAAGATAATAAATTTCAGTGAATATATCGGGATCTAAGTCTTCGGTTTATGTCGATTACTCTAAAATATGGAAAATATAGGAGATGCATTGGTTATCTTATGATATTTACTTCCTTGTGTGATTGATTGTTTTAGTTTCTTTTCTTTTCCATTGTTTTCGTGGAAACCTAAAGGAGAAACGAATGATTAATTCTTGTAAATTCTGTCTACAATTTGTTCTCTTTGGACTTTATAATCTGTTTGGTTAATGAGAAATTGGATGAAAAGGGATGGAAATTGAACTGGTGTCTTTGTTTTCGTTCTGTGTTCTTGGAGAACAAAAAAGTCGTGTTGACGAATTCAATGGGCTGTGTGGGATTGGTTTTGGTTTCTCTTCGGTGTCCAAGAAGAGAAGATGAGAGCAAGGAAGTAAATATCGGTTTTCGTGAATATATCGGGATCTAAATTAATGAAAATATCGTCGAAATATTGGGAATAATGTCAATTTTCTTGAAACGTTGAGAATGTTTTGAGAATATTCTTTGTTCCAGTTACTTTAAAAGATTAAAAATATTGTAGATTATCCGTTATATTATGATATTTACTTCCTTGGATGACAGAGATTGTTTTAGTTCTTTTCTTTTCAGTCATTTTCTTGGAAACCAAACAGAAAAACGAATGTTTTATACTTGTTTTTTGTTCACGATCTGTTCTTTTTAGACTTTATATTGTCTAAACTCTAGACTACTTTTCTGCGAAACAGATTTATCAAATATCTTGCAGATCTTGAGAAAGGTAAAGTTTAAACTCTATTTTTTAAAGTTGAAACCCTTGTTCTTGTCTGTCTGAGTGCAGTAACTCTGCCTAATTAATATCTATACTGTAATTTAGAACTAAAAGATTTGGTTTTTATGGAATTGTTGTGCTAGATCTTATGTAATTTCAATAATTATTACATTTTGTGAAGTGATTCTGCCGCTACATGAAAATCAGGGTATTAAATTTTGGTTTTGAATCTTTGTGGTCAAAGGCATTGTACTGCTTTTAACTGTTGCAGGGGTTTCTGGCGAGTCTTCTACTTAGATTCCGAGCATGGCAAATTGAAATTGGGACTTGAGATTAGATGCATTGAACAGTCCTGTAAATAATGATACTAGGCCCTAATTGGTTGATTTATTGTTTTGTTTTTAATTTTTGTGTATAATCCAACCTTGATCTACTAGATCGACAACATGGATAGATTTCAAGAATCTAGATTATAGTCTTTACCATGTGTTAATTGTTGAGTCTTGATAAGAATTGTGTGATGGATATATCTTCCTAATTTTCTTTGTTTTGTCTATCTGGTTAACTTACAGTCCTTTTTGCTTTCTGATCAGGCACCAATTTTCCGCACAGTTCGATTCTCTGTTGATTTGGGTTATCATGCGTCCTCCAGCAGCCTTCACACCTCCTGACCTTAGCTATGCTTGTACTCATGACAAGCTCTTTGCTTCTTTGGTGGAAATGATGAGTGGATTCCCTCTTCCAACCAATGTGATTAATGACGTAAATCCATACGTATATGTGCCCTCAAATTTGCCTGGTTAGTGTGCTATTTTGTTTATCTAAATGATTTCGTCAACCTTGTTGGTTTTAATCATTTTGTATATTTCACCTCTTTGACAATATAATTAATTATATACTTCATTGAATGGTAACCCTGTGTTAGTAATTAATAGCCTGTGTTTGTTAAATTAGAGGGATCCCTGTTCTCACTTTAGTATGATATTACAGCAACTCCAATCGAGATTGTAGAGATCTGTATGATTAAAATTATAAATTGTTTCATGAGATCAACAACTGTGATCTTGAATTAGTTATAAGTTCTTCCTTTTTCCTAATCCTTTTGATGCCATGCGGCAAAGTCATGTGAGTTTGAATACTCTTGTCATCACTTGTGATGTGTGACAAATTGAATTACTGGCATAAATGCCATTTATTAGTGCAGCAGGAAGTCAAGAAGATGACGCACTAGGGCCTGATACACATAAGCTGGTTCCATCTTAAAATTTAAAAACTAAAGTCGATAGACCTGAGCTAGTTCTTTAGGTATAAGTCAAATCATAATCAGCTCGACTGTACAATAATAGCTCTTGAATGAAACACTTGGTGTATGCCAGATGGAGTATGGTATTTTGTGCGCTCCAACGAGAACACAGATGTCCAACATGGATACTGGAAGGCTAAAGGGGAAGCCTGTGAAGTTTACTCAAACTCTGTCATCATTGGTTGGAGAACTACTTTTGAATTTTATGAAGGCCAAGCCCCCGATGAGCATAAAACCAATTGGGTAATGCAAGAGTTCAGGATCACTCACAAGAGAGATTGTGAAAGCAGAAACTCTGAGGTATTTTGTGCAATTCACTAACCTTAGATATTTAAGCATATCTATGTTTATTTTGGTTTTATTCTCAACCTGACCTGTGAGTCAACTGCCAATCTGGTTGGACAATGTGCAGGATTCAAGCTCACTGTGCAGAGTCTTTCTAAGTGCTGAGCAAAATTCTAATAGTGAAAAGCAGCAAAACATGTCTGCTGCTGATACTACTAGCGAAGCCACAGTTCAGTCCGATCTATTAGAGTTGGTGAAGGCTATAGATGATGCAAGACAAGACTCTGCTAGCAAGCCCCTGGTATGTAAATCTCAGCATTCTGGCCTTGTTGGTTGCTTGGGTTGGATTTCACAATTAACTCATTAACTGTCGGTATCGATTTTCATATTTCTTTTTGAACCAACTGATGATCTGATGTGCAGTTGATTTTGCACACCCACTTTTAGCTGTTCTTTATGAGTAAGTAATTCTTTGAGTTGTTACGGGCACCAACTCATGACTCATAACTGTTTGCCTTTACATGATTTTTTGACTTCCACAATTACCTGTCAAAAAGCGCTAATAATTAAATTTATGGAATTCTTGATCAAAGCTTTTTGTTTAGCTGATAGTAATTATACTTATTAGCAAACATTTTTTCAGTTGGTCACCACTTAAAAATTTATACCATTTGGAATGTGGTGAATTCCATAGGATAGTACAGATTATGGAATGGTCACATTTGTCCTGTTCTAGGTAATGCAGAGCTGAGAGATCATGATCTTAAACTGTGATGCAAACTTGAAAGTCAATCAGTAAAAAACCAAAAATCTTACTTCTGTTGGTTACTTAAAGACTTTTCTTTTTGTTTTTCAGTTTTATTTATTGATCTATTTCTGTCGGAGTGTTTTGAGGAGAAGGAGGGGAACTCTCATCTGTGTTGAAGCCAGTTCTTTTTTGTAGGCGAAGGATGATAAGAAGACAACAGAATTGGCTATTTCTGTGAATCGAGAAATTAATCACTTGGCTTACCAGGCTGATATTGATATTTTTGCTAGAGGTGAGTACTTGGAATTGGATGATCTCAATGAGCCAATATCGCGGTCTTCGATTTCAGATTCAAGTTGCATGACCCTGTCATCAGATGAATACTTTGATCCAGAAGCTTTGTTGAAAGACCTAGAATCTCAAAATAACAAAGACAAAGTTCAGGATGATGCAGGGTACAAATATACTGTCTCTGCATCCCAAAGACCAAATGATGTGATTGTGTTTCCAGGTATGTCCAATTTCCTTTTCATGTCCCCTTGCGTTGTATGTATCCATGTTGATATAATGCTCTATAATAGCTATATTTCTGCTCTCTATTAATGTTACACATTGCTTCTATAGTTTTCTAGTAATATACAAGATTATCCAACCTATGGACTTATTCTTTAAACCTCTAATTGATAAAGCAAACTTCTGTGATATCACAAGCTTATGCTAAGCAGACATTGTGTCTGAAAATTTCAGTCTTTTAAGATTGTGTGTGATTGTTTAACTTTCAAGGTTATTCAAAAATCTCTTTTCCTCAAATAGTCTGTTATCTTCTCATTTCTGTTTAATCAAACAATGTTATTTGTGGAAGTCTCTTTCCTTGCAAAGTTTGTTGCTTTAATTGCGCCAGCTGTAATATCTCAGAGCTTCTGGAAAACATTGACTGCTGCACCCTTGGTCAGCTAAAACTAAAAGATTTAAGAATTGTCCAATCAATTTTATTTATTTATTTATTTATTTTACAAAAAAGTAAAATATCAAATAATCACTTTCTTGCTACCTCTAATATGCAAGAGCTCTGTTTTGGCAAGCCTCACCTTGTAGTTAAAGAAGCAATGCCAATCTAAAGAATGCCTAAGGTGATTGGTGTCGAACTTGAGATCTAGCACACATTCTTCTGCTTGAAGTTTCAAACTTAGAATCACGTCTTACTTAAGAAACTCTATGTAATGCTTCTACATCACTTTTAGAAGTAGATATAACAGGAAATATCTCTCTGGATAATGAAATTGTATTGCAAATTATTGCTATACAAATGTTAGTGGTATTTACTGCCCCTTAGGCTGCCAAGTGAGACCACAGGATGAGATAAAGTCTTACCTCAGTTGTTGCATTGTCTCAGATAATGCCTAATTGATGAGACAATAACTAATTAGGATCGGCGGGATCAGTAACTTCTGATAATTGGTCTTCCATGTTTCATGTTTGTGCCTCCTTATGAAATCAGTAAGACAAAAGTGACAGCCCATTTTGTTGTAATACTTCATTTGCTATTATTACAGAAAGTTGTGTTGATTCAATAATTTGTCTTGCGTTTAATTATTCTGCTGAGTAAATGGATGTATGAAGAGGAAGATATTCTAATTTTCAGTTTGTCCACAGCCTCTTTCGCCAGTGTTGAAAGGCACAATTCGCCTACCGAAGAAATCCATAAGACTGATAGTTCCATGCCTGGTTCTGCTATTGGAAAAGGTTTGGTTGATCGTAAAACTCTAAAGCAAGCAAATGCAGACCAAGGAAACGGAGGTACATTGACAAATCCTCATGCTCATGTGGCCTCATCATCCAACAGCCACTCAGCTGTTCGAAACAGGGAAAAAAAGAAAGGTGGCGGTGTGAAAAAGCTCAAGCTGTACCTATGCTTCATGCTTTAGGTGCTTTGATTCGTTTCTCAGATATGCATTTGGATAGTATATTAGTTATTGAATTAATGGTCTTGTTGGCCAATAGGGGACAGCTTTGACATTGTCCAGTCAATGGATTTGTAGCGTTAATGTTTGTAGTGGCTAATAGATGAATGTGAAAATACATATGAATAATAGTGTGTGAATTTAGTTTAGACAGGAATATAGGAAAAATTGTTTCTTTCACAAACATTAAGTTAAATAGAAATCTGTTACAGTTCTTGTAGTTGGATTCTATACTGTATAGAAATAGCATTCAACTGACTGTACTTGCGCTTGTCCTAGTATAATTTCACTTATAATTTCTATAAATACATAATGGATCTTTTCCTTCTTTGCTATGCAAACTTGCTCTTCTTCTTCTCCCCGAACGTTCTCAATCCCTTGTTCAATGGGCGGACGACTTAGAGAAGGCTGCGATTTTGTGACATATAGGCCAAATGATTAATAGCCCTGTTAATCATAATCGCAACAAAATTTAACCAACAACATCCCTGTCGACGTTACCCTGCTGCCTTTTTATTAACCACCAGGGCTTGCGAGCTCGATAATCAGCAAGCAAATATTGAACCCAGTTGATGTCCTCTGCTTGCAAGGTTGCTCTAGAATGAACCATAGTTTATTCCGCCTAAACCAAATGGACCGCATAATGACGCAGAAGGTGGCCATCTCCTACTATTGTAATCGGTATTTGCATGCAATCATAAAATCCATGAAGTGGACAGAATCACTAGTTAATATAGTTTTGCAATCTTGTTATTCAAATAAGTTATTCCGATTCAATATGCTGATAATGAAACACTAAATTCATGGATAAAATAGACTTTATCTATAGCCTTATTAGTTTGTCTTTTATTTATTTATTTTTCAGAGAATCCATTTGCAGCTCTTTTTGTTAAAGAAAATCGATTTACTGCTTTCTTGAATTTTTTTTAACCTTTTTTTATAATGAATGAAAAAAAGGTCATTACTACTTAAAAAAAAAAAAGAAAAATGAAGAAGAAGAAGAAAGAAGGTCATTACCATTACAATAACTAAGTACCACTTGCATAGTTGCATTAGGATTCGTTTGCTATTGGAGGTGCCCAAAAGGCCCAAACAAAATCTCTTTTTCCAAGGCCCGCTAAAATACCGTACAGATGTCTTCCATTTCAAGCATTTTATCCTATATCCACTCAAAGTTTCCATAAACAGGGGTTTAATTTAATCAAACAAAAGTATAATGTCTACTTATTTGAAAGATCTTTATGAAAAGGAGTTACATTAATTTAATAAAATCATGATATGTGTCTACTTCATGCTTATGACACAATTCTTTTTTAGGAATTTATATGCACGCCTTTTATGTATTTATTTAAGACTATCATTAGTATATTGTTGTCCAAGATGACCTTGTGGGAGAAAATTTCCATTTAATCTAATAATGAACCGTTGACTGGCTACACCATAAAGATTATCTAAAAAAAAACTCTCATTATGATTATTATATCACAATCTTAACTCCAAGTTTCTTGTATTAATTTCATGTCAAATATGAATCAACGGTGGCGAGCAAATTTTACCTTCAAAGAACCAAGCCACAAAGTAGTTATGTGGTGGAGTCCAATATCCTATCTTCTTTATCAACCGTACCTCATAACCATTGTATTTCAGTTTTTGAAATTTTGTTTTGAACATTATTAATTCTCTGTTTTCCCCAATTTTCTCATAAATGATTCTTAATATTTTGATAATTCAATGAAAGTCGTTACCCTTAAAGATCACCGTTCATACTAAAGTATGTGATTATACACCCATTTATTGACTTTAGTAGTGTCGGTTCAAATCTCAAAATATGCATTTTACAAGTATTACCTTGAGAGTTTCCTCTCAAAGAGTAAAAATCTTTCATAAGCATTATACAAATGGTTGGGGGGAGTTTTTCTTTTTCTTTCTTTTTTTTTTCTTAATATATGTCTTTCGATTATGGAAATTGATACATAAATTATTATAAAAGTAAATAATGATTGATCTCGATGAGTTTAATGACTCTTTTACTCGTACGTTATCAACTTTAATATATATAAGTATTCGTAAAGTTAATTTCAATTACAAATAATTTTCATTGCAATCATTTTTGTGACCACTTTAAAGTGGTCGATTTGCATATTAATTACATGTTATACTTTTGGAACAACAGAAGCAGACCCGTGTTATTTGATTGTGAATCTACTTCACTACAGTGGTGCAGCTAACAACAAAACGGGAAACATTAAATTGGGCCGCCACCACATTTCAAATTCTAAGCCAGTCATAAATTCTAAAAGGCCCAACCCGTGCTATCCAGCCCATCAATGCATGATTCAGGTCGTTACCAAAAGAACAACACCAACCATACTTACACCCCTTTAAAATTTTATATATTTAGTTTTTATAAGTACATCCCATCAAATATTTTAAATAAATCATAATTACATAAAGTAAAATATTTTTATGACATTTATTTATAAATATTTAATACAATAAATTTAATAAAATAATATTTCTCATATTCAATGAATTATTATTATATATTATATACGGTGTTCATGGGTTTAAATACGTCGTTCTAAGAATAGACTGCCATTTTGTTTCTCAAATTTATATGTCAATGTCTTCTTTGGAAAAGATTTTATCTCAAGTGTAAAAACAACCTTGGTGAATGCAACAATTAGTGCCTCGAAGCCTTTGTTTCTAAACTGTTCATCAACAAAATTAAAGATGATTTCATCAGAAATAAAGCTGTAAGCAAAACCATGTAGGTAAGAGGGATCACAAAACCATTACCTTATGTGAGACTTCGAAAATTAAATTTTAATCTGATTCAAGTGCTGTAAAGATGTCGAACGAAAACTCATGCAGACAGTACTGAAGAAACCTTAACATAGATAGACGTATTTGTTTTTTGTTTTTTTTTTTCGAAATAACATATATATAAGTATTTAACTTCTATATTTTGTTTGAATTTTTGTCACGATTGAGATAAGAAGAGAATATTGTAATGAATAATGTGATGGCCCTTTTTTTCTTCTTATAAATTAGTATGTTGATGAGATTATTCCATGAATTATGAACTTATTTATATTTTATTGGATTATTTGATGAGTGGTAACATTTATTATAATATACGATTGAAAATTGTTTTATTATGGGTGCAATATTACTACCCATAAAAATAATTAGTATACCCAATTAACTAATGCACTTAGGGTATGTTTGGTACATGGGATTTAGGATAAGATTGAGATTTATTTTTTCCTATTCTTCTATATTTCACATTTAGAGTCAGGGAAAAAAATGAATTTTTCATTCTCAGACCCATCTTCATTCTCACTCTACTTGGGAAATGAAATCTCAAGTTTAACCATGTCTTTGTGATTTCCCAAGTCCATGGGATTCCTTTTATTATTACTATTATTTCATCCTCTCTCTCTTTCCGATGAACTCTGTCTCTCTCTCTCATCTCCACTATCTCCACACGAACTTTGTTACGCCGACCTACCACCACCACAAATGGCTCTTTGTCTCTCTCATCTCCTCCTTCATCCAAATGAATTAGCAACGACAAGAACTGCCATCTTCAATTTTTGTTTTCTTCTCACCTTTTTTTTTAATTTTTTTTTTTTTTTATGATTGTGATCCATGGGTTCCGGGTTTTCTAAGTTCATCGAACTTAAAAACAAGTGGTTCTAGGTTCATCGTCGAACCCAGAACAATGTGTTCTGGGTTCGATTAGAAACCCCTATTCTTTTTTTTTCTTTTTTTTTTTTTTGATCTTTTTTTTTGTTCATGTTTTGATGTTTGATATTATTAATGATGTTATTGTTGTGGGAGATAACAATGTTGATGAATTATATTGATGATGTTGCCGAACTGTGAATTAATGATGTTGAAGACACTGGGTTTAACAATGGTTGTTTTTTTTTTTTTTTAGATTTTTTATAAAATTAATTTTATATGATAAAAAATTTAAATTAATTTTATTTCAATCTAATTCCAACACACACAAAACATAATATGGTATAATTTTTAATCAAATCCCAAGTTCTATCAAACATGGGACAACAATTTTTCATTCCAATCTATTCTATTTCAATCTAATCCAATCAAATTCATTTCATTTCATTTCAATCTTGCGTGCCAAACGGAGCCTTATTGTTAAAATCTAAAAATTTCACTACTACATAAACAGCAATTGGAACAACGAAAATATCCTTATATTAATAAGTTTGCTTGCTTAAATAGAATCATTTAAGAAGCCTTTTGATTTGAAACTCTGACATTTACTAACTACAACTTTTCATAAGAGAAAAAAAGACAATTACATGCTGCAAGATGGTAATCCTTTGCATCTACATTATGCAAAACAATGATCCTCCTTTTATGGAAAGTTTGAAACCACCCTTACAAAAATAAGAAAGCCTTTAAATTTTAAGTTTTTGTTGGTTGGGGGATTGAAACTACCATTTAAAGACAATGATCCTCCTTCGAGAGCTATTAGGGTGACTACTCATATGTATTATCACGATTCAAGTCTATCATATGGATAAAAATTAAAAGATATAAGAAGAAAATAAAAAGAAATGAGTGAACATAAAGTAAGTTGTTTTTTTTTTTTTTTAATGTGAGCTCATTTAAGCTTTGTCGAAAGAAAAACTATGAGGTTGACAATGATACAATCATACGTATATATATTTTGAAGAGAAAGATTTAACACGAGTAGTTTATATATATATATATATATATAATAAAGGTTTAACATGGGCTTACTTACTTAAATTAATTTATTTCCTCTCTATGCCCATTATTAATGTTTTTTTTTTAAAAAAAAAAAGAGTCAAATAGGGATACAATCCACATGAAAATATAAGAAAGAAGGATGGGAATGGCTAGGTGATGGGGAAAGGGTGAAGAAACAAAGATTGGGATGGATGGATTTCCATTTCTATTTGACCCAATAATAATCATAATAACCTACCTTGTTAAGCATATTGAAATATTTTCATCTCCTAAAATCATCCTATCAAGTATCAACTGTTTAAGTTTCACTAACGTCCACACAAATATGATTTAATTTAGTCTTAATTCTTAAAGCTTTTCAAAAGATGCGTGATTGTATTGATAGGAGCAAAGAATAATTTTGAAAATGTGACCACATGGGGTCTGTTTAAATATATAGTGGGGTTTTCATCACCCAAGACTATTTGTAGGTCCAAAGTCGTCCCAAGAAAGGTTGGACTGCCTTTAACAAGGGAGTTGGCATCAAGGCTTTTACGGGACATGACTCCAACGGTATATATTGATACAATTTTTTTGCAATTTGAGGTATTTTTGTTTTATGTTTGACCATTCGTGTAACATTTAATATCTATAAATTTTGTTTATATATTTATAATCCATCCTATGTTAAATTTTTCCTTTTAAGGAAACAGAATTAACAATACAGTTGATAGCATGAAGCGCAACTTTAAAAAAGATCTAACAAAAGAAAAAGTCATTAATCAATAATAGAATTATGTGGGTTGGATTTTAATTGAATGAATAAAAAAGGTTAATATTTTTATCTGAAGTGTAGATTTTTTTTCTTTTAAGTTGTACAGAAAAATTAGGAATCGTTTGTTTTTTTGTTTAAAAACTAAACAATACTGTTTAATACTGAAAACTGAATAATGACTTAAACCTAAAATTTAATGACATGTTTGTTTGTTTTTGTTTTTTCTTACCTCAGAATGTATAGTAATTTTATTTATTTTTTAAAGTTAAAATTATCTAAAAACTAGTAATTTGATATTTATATTCTTTTACTAGTAATTGTTTTATGACTTCATTTAATATAAATATAAATAATTATAATAAATTATTTAGTGAATACTAAAACACTTTTATGTATATATTAATAATATTTTTATTCATAATTAAAAGATGATTAATTATTATAGTAAAATAATTTTTTTTTGAAAATTATATAAACATAAATAAATTTTTATTGTGAAGTAAATTAAATTTATGTATCTAAATCAAGATAAACAAAATGATCTTAAGTTGAATTACTATTGTTATATATTTAAATGAAAATAACATTAAAAGAAATTTGTTTGATATAAAATTAGAATAAATTTGGAAATATGTTATTTTAAGAATCATAAATTTGAAATAATATTAAAAATCAGAAATTGTAATTTTTTATTTTAAGTGATTTTTGGATGATTTTAAATTGTTTGACCACTTAAGAAAACAAACAAAAACAACTTAATAGATGTAATTTAGATTCATTAAATGAAAAGTAATAAAAACAAACCATCCCTTAATATTCAATAATTAAAACTTTAAATTATGAAAAAAAAAATCCTATAAACTTCTCATAATTATCTCCCAACTATATGTAATAATCTAATGGAAAATTTTCAAAAGTCAAGAGTAAATCTTATTGTGTTAGTTTTTCTTTTTGTTATTTTCCTTATATCAGTATTTATATTTTCAATATTTGCTATATTCGAAAAAATTTGTCGAACTAAATTACGAGACACATTTTTTATTCTTTTAAAGACTATATAATTCAACCTTTATAAAAAAAAAAAAAAAAAAAAAAGAAGAAAGAAAAAGAAAATTACCCTACAATGATTGGACATGATAATATTTTTTGTCTTCTATCTTATTTCCACCCTCTCAACCAATTATCCTCAATGTCAACCAAATATTTTTTAACCAATGATTGCTGATAACTACAATAACCGCGGTAATTACGATTACAGTGACCAACATATCACTTGAATTAGGATTTTTTTGCTGTTAGTGGTACCCACACAGGATATCTTTCCAGGAAAATCGATCCTGGTGGACAAAATTTCCAAGGCCCACCGAAGTATACCCGGTGACGGACGTCTTCCATTTCAAATATTGTTGATTGTTTCTAGTCATTCACCGTAAACGCAAGTTCGATTTAATTAACAAAAAAAAAAAAAAAAAAATCCTTGAAGTACCGATATTAATCTAATAAAATCATATCATAGGTTTTCAATTTTCAGTTTTTGGTATCTATTTCGTATCGAATTTAAAGCGACTTAACACTGAAATATGAACCCAGAAAATATTGCAGTGATGGTGGGGAATGATTAGTGGTGATGAGTTATGGTTGACATTCACTTTGAGATAGAACGTCACATGATTGTATAGCAGTATGTGAAGCAAGCTTTACCAGCAAAGAACCAAGCAAACAAAGTAGTTATGTGGTGGAACCCGATGTCTTGTCTTTTTTTTATCTACCATACCTTATCACGGCTGTCCTTACGCTACAACACACCACCCCATTCTCTATCCCCAACTCAAAAACATTATTCATCATCCATTAATTTTATATATCAAATATCGTATCATCTAAGTTTCCAAAAATTTATAAACTTTCATTTCGAGTTATTTAAGTAAAGAGATGTAAAGGAGAAAATATTTGGAAAAAACTTCATCTGAATTCCCGAGGTATCGAAAATTATAGGGTTTTTAAAGTCCTTTCGAAAGTTGCTCATTTCGTCTCTAAAATTTTGAAAATTTTTCATAAAAGTTCAAACTATTAATCAATTAACGGTCAATGGATATGGAAAAACAAAATGTCTCATTTGCCCCTCATCTTGGTTGTAATATATTAAATTACAATTTTACCCCTACTTAAAATAAAAGTGTTAAAATTAAATAAATATATATAATTAAAAGTTTGTTACTTAATTAAAAAAGAAAAAATAATTATTAATAAAGAAAAAACCATCGAACCACACCATCAACCAATCATCACTATCAAAAACCCTCAACTGCTTATGATCATCAATCCACCACAAAAAATGTCACTATCATCAGCGAATCACCATCAACGATGGAGAGGATGTCGTGGTGAGGAGAGAGAGGATGTCGTGGTGAGGAGAGTATTGAACCTAGACTGTCTTGACGATTTGGATTATTGAAGCCATGATTTAGGTATTTGGAACCTAGATTGAAGCATTCAGAGGCTTGGAGATGATGGTGGAGAGGCCACCATCGACAAGGAGAGCGTCGAACCTAGATCATCGTGACAATCTGGATGGCTTGGTTGTGTCAACGATGGTGGTGGTTTGAACTCGGCGATGATTCTAGATCTTCATCTGAGTTCGAATACAAATTTTATTTTATTTTTTTTAATTTGTTTTTAAAATCTGAGTAAGACCAAATTATCATCATTTAAAAAAAAAAAATCATCACCTAAATCTTGAAAATTTAGGTTCGATTTAGGTTTGAACCTATATATTCAATTATTAAAGATATAGATCAAACCCAAATCTTCAATCTAGATTTGAACCCATACATGACTCTTTTTACTTTTATTTTTTTTTAAATTTATTTTCTTAATTAATTTTAAAGAGATCATTCATTTTTTTAATTATAATTAATTAATTGTTTATTTTTTATATTTTATTTTAATGAATATATATATTCATCTCAATCTTGACCTTAATCTCCTTTGCAAAATGCCAAAAATACCCTTCCCACCTAAACTTTTCATTTATTTTGATTGTTGTTTGATTGATGGTTTAGATTTTTTAGAAAAATTTTCAAAACTTTAGGATAAAATGAATTGTTTCTAAAAAAGTTTTAAAAATCCGATTTTTTTCGATATCTTAGAGATTAAAATAAAGTTTTCCCAAAATATTTCCAAAATTCGATATCTTGTACCCAAAAAATTGTGTTGCACCCGTAGTTTAAATGTATAAGTAAAACTTTATATGTTTCAATTATTATTTTGCCGTTTCGTATAAACTCCTACTTGGAAGTGGAAGTAGGAACGTAATCGATAAAGATAGCAGACTCCTTTCGTTAGTCGACAGTAAAGACAAATTATACTGATTTTTTATTAGCAAAAGTACGAGCCTGGAAATAGCAATTCACTGACTGACATATTAGTCAAAATATTCTGCTAAAGTTTACATATAAATTGCTTGATTACATGCATTATTAGTAGTATTACATTATTGTATACTCACCTGCCTGGACTGATTCAATGCTACACTCACATCAGGAACTGGTCATCCATGTGGCATGTCAACAACGCGACACACATCCCAAACCAGATTAAAGTCCCGACGGCTGAGATTCACCGAGGGAGCACGCACATGATAAGACCGATACAGCTCACCCACATTTTAACTCCTTTTTTGGGTTTCTACAAAATTTCTTTTCTTGCCCCTATCGTTTTGCTTTTGTACGAGGGGGTCGGGTGTCCCAAAAGGTCCACCCTTCATTCAACTTTATGAATTATGATCATTACACATGTTGTGTGAACATGTCCGCTTTTTCTACAACTATTGCCGCCTAGACTTTCCAATCCAACGGCTGCAGTCTACTCAAACCGATCAACGGTTACGATATCCATGATCCTAGATCAACGGTCCACACTTCTCAGATGTGGCGGGAAAATCAGGTGGGAAAAAAAGAAAGCCAAATTTTTTATTTCTCCAATTTCATTATTTTTTTTTTGAGTTTACTACGAGTGTATCTTTGATAGACAAACATATGTGTGAGCAAATATCGCATGTCGATAGGACAACACCGACGACAGGTTGCACCTCATCTGATACGTGGGTCCACCACATGAATTTCTAATTTCTGTTACGTTTTTTGCAGTCTCTTTACGTTATTTTTCCATTTCCCCGTAATTTCTTCACCAAACCGTAATACCCAAAAACCAAAGGATTTAAAATTTAAACAGCGAAAAAGGCAAGGGCACGGCGGTCATTTGATCACAGCCCACTACAAGTCAAACGGTCAACCCATGGTAAATCAAAACCGCAACCTATAGCTCCCTTGCTACCGCATGAAAAACGAGACCACCTATACTTACGTGTCGCTATGTGATTGGTTGAAATCCAGTCGTCGGGATTCATCGCACACAACCAATAAACAATACCAGTCACTCTCATTTCTCTCTCTCTCACGCACAAAAAACACACACACTCTCTCTCTCTCTTGGTTTTTTTTTTTTCTCTCTTCTCTCTCTCGCTCTGTGTTTTCTCTCTCCAAAAAAATCCGATCTTTCTCCAAGAATGTCCGTCTTTTGCTCCAAATAACTCCACATTTGGACTCACCGATCAATGATCTTCAATTCAAATACAATTTCGACGCCTAAATTCCTAGAAACCCTCACTGATTTTTGACGACTTTTGTATGCTGAAAACAGAGAGAAGCATGCTCGAAACAATGGAGAGTTCAGTGAATGGCGGGTTCTCACAGTTACAGAGCTGTGGAGACAGCAGTGAGGAGGAGCTCTCCGTGCTGCCACGTCACACCAAGGTGGTCGTCACCGGAAACAACCGCACCAAATCGGTTCTCGTCGGTCTACAAGGCGTAGTCAAGAAGGCTGTTGGACTTGGCGGGTGGCATTGGCTGGTAATTATCATTATTCAATTTCGCTTTTTTGGGGAAGTTTAATTTTAATTTCGTTTTGATTCAGTTTTTATTTTCACTAATGTGGGTTTGGTTGTTTTTTTTTTTTTTTTTTTTTAATTATTTTTATTTTTTAATAAGTTTCTATTTTGCGTTTTGAAAATCTCAAATTGATTGTCTTTTTCAATAATGTGGGTCAATTTGTTAGTTTTGGGTTTGCATATGTACTGTTTTATACTCTAAATTGTTTTAATTCTGTTTTTGATTCATGTGCTCAATTTTTTGATCAATTAAACGAATGTCATTAGTTCTCCAACCACTAAACTTGTTATTGGATAAAATTTGCAAATTTTAGATATTTATTGCGTTGATTTCACTTCAATTGGGGTGTTCTAAGTGGGGTTTCAATAATAATTTTGATGTTTGAGATAGGGTTGTTAATTGCATGTTGGTTTTTATCAATGGATCTGGATCTTTACTAGGTTTTGAGTGATATGTGATTGTTTTTTAACATATTGGTATTGATTTGTAACTGTTTTGGGATTGTTTCTTGCATTATTAGTTTAATTTAATTTTGTTTTAAAATCTGATTTTATTTAATGTTTTGATATGTTCTGCTTGTAAATCATTGGGATTTTGCCTGAACTGATCTCATAATTTTTCAATGTAAATCTGTATCTATCTCAATCAAATTAGCTTTTTGGTTATTATTATTTTTTTTAAAATTTATAAAAGGAGTTCTGTTTAGTTACTAATAAAAAAGAATGTTTCTATTGTGTGCTTTTATCTTTCAACTTAATCATGATTTTTGCTTGTTTTCATATCTAAACTATGGTTAAGTTTGCATTGAACTGTTCTTTGTACTCTATTGGTTTGGTTGCATGTAGTTTTTTCATTTGATTAATTTCTTCATTTTTTTTGTTGCCTTCTTAGGGTTAAAGGTTGTTTGGTTTTTGTTTGTGCCACTTCTATGCTTGTAAAACAGATATTTGATTCTGATTTTGAGCTTTGATGAACGTTTGACGGTGTTTTGTATCCGTGTTTTAGCTAATGGATTTAGCGATTGATATGATTTCAGTTCTAAAGGAAGTAAATTTCTAAATAAGGTAGTCCCGCATGATGTGCAAATAGATTACGATCAGTTGGTTCTAAAAGCTGAGATTCTATTCTATGCCGCCCTTTGTTTTATTTCTGTTGTGAAAGTGTTTGTGTTTGTTTGTTCATTTTCTGACTAGATATTATTTGACTGGACATCTGCTTTGCTTGTGATTATGGTATGCGTTTTGCTTAATTAAAAAATTCTCAGGTTCTTACTAACGGCATAGAAGTCAAGCTACAAAGGAATGCCCTCAGTGTGATTGAAGCTCCTACTGGCAATGAGGAAGATGACGACCTTGAATATGACAATGGGCCATGGAACATGTCTGATATGGGTGAGTTTGGTTCATTGGTAATTAGTATTCTACATTTCAAAGCTTGCATTCTTGTCAACAGATATTTATTTGCAACAGTTGAATGAGAACTCACCTGAGAATGTTTAGTGGTTGTGACCAATTTTGTGGATGAAATTTTCTTTGTGTAATTTATAATGATTTACCCTTTCTGCTCTCTCTTTTTTTTCCTTAAAAAAAATAAAATTCACCTTCAAAGTTCTATTTTATTCGAAGTTTGCTTAACTAGATGTGTTGTTAATTAGGGCTTGAAATTTTTGATATATCAGCTAATTGGTTGTTGGATTTGGTTACTTTACTGGTTTGGATAAGGTTACATAAAATGAATCTTCAATAACAACCCTTGGATTGGTTGTAAGATTTTTCAATAACTATCCTTACAATCAATCCAAAGGTTATTTTTGAAGAAACTAGTTTAGGTAATCTTACTCAAACCAGTAAAATAGCAAAACCCTTCTTTGGTTGGACCTTTGAAATTGTGGGTTTGGAACAGTGCACTTTCTATAGGGAAAAGTGGTTGAGTTTGTTACATAGGATCCATTACCTTCGCCTTTTACTTTCACTATTGCTGAAAGCTTTTTTGTCTCACTTCTTTATCTTTTTATTAGCCCCACTATCCTTTTTAATTCTTGCTTGTTCTATTTCTTTCCAGCATCCGATGACACTCAAAAGTCCCATAGATCAAGGCACAGAACACATAAATCATCCGGATCATCTCACAAGACTATGAGCAGGTCTCTCTCATGTGACTCCCAGTCAAAGAGCTCTGTTTCTACTCCCCGTGGGTCCACGGTATATAACCCTTTATACGCTTATTAACTGTTGTTTATATTTTTTACTTGTTTTTGTCTATTTCTTTTTTTTTTTTACATAAATAAATAAAATGAGAAATAGCAGAAAAATTATTGGTAATTTATTAGTTGTCTAATTCTTCTTTCAAAACATTTCCTGTGCAGAAGGTTGACCTTAGCAAACTGGAGATGGCTGCATTATGGAGATATTGGCGACATTTTAATCTTGTGAGTCATGCTGAAGCAAGCTTAATAGACTTTCCCATATTGCTTTGACAAATTCTAATGTGAAATAACATTCTGGAAATCTCTAGGTGGATGCTATTCCCAATCCATCAAAGGAGCAACTAATTGATGTTGTCCAGAGGCATTTCATGTCACAGGTATGTGCAGTGTCTTTTTTCTTTCACCCTTATGTTTTTTTTGTTGTTTTGGTAATTATTTTTTAAACTTAGTACCAATTCTCTATCAAAATTGTAAATTCTTTTGAACTAACCGGATTCATAGCTAGTGTGCACTATACTGTTTGTATGTAGCTGGAAATCGAAGTAATTTACTAAAAGAATATTTGTCTAGGAGTTTCCACAAATTTTAGTAGTGTGTTTCTACATCATATCACAACTTAGTTTCTGCCGTATTTCTTTAATTTCAAAATTACCCTTTCTCAAAATTACCCATTCTCAAGGGCGGTTATGGTTGTTTGATATGGATCCGTAATTTTGAGTTTTTCATGGAGTCATTAATAATTATTTTCCTTTGTTGGTGAAGCAAATGGATGAGCTGCAGGTCATTGTGGGGTTTGTTCAGGCTGCCAAGAGATTGAAGACCGTCTGCAAATGACCTTGAGATAAGAAAGAGAGATCTTTGAGTCTGGTTCTTAATGCTAACAAATACTGGTATCCTAATGTCTTCTTCCCTCCGTAGTGATATATGTAACATATGTACCTGTGGCTTGTTTATCTTGTCGACTCCGTTAGTAGTCTAGTAATTTGAGTTATAGAGGTACCTTACTTTTTGGTAGCATAGTTATGTAGATATATGTGAACTGGTTACTAGACCTGAAAGAAGTCCCCATGGCTTTACTGACTTGGGGATTTCCTAAATTGTATATATTCATCGTTCTTGGCTTCTGTTCCATTTTTGTCATCGTAATCATGCACCCTTTATGTGGCCCAATAATGGTTTCATCAAAAGGTGGTTGGTTTGTTTTTTCTACCAGGTAAAATGTTTCATAATTTGCATTATGAAACACGGTGGTGAGGGTCCTGGTCTAGTGTCCTTGCCTGTACAAATATGTTTCATATTTCTATACAGGCTAAGCCAGGTATTGGCTGCTTAAAGTTTGTGACAAATGTGCAATTCTTGTAATGGTGGGACGGTAGCGGGGGCTAAATTTTTAAAGTAATTATTCTCATTTAGTAATTGTTTTTAATCAAGTGGTGGTAGGGGAGCATAAAAAGGCATTTGCACAAATGAATTACTGTGATGGTAATAGGGTTTCACTTGATTGCACATCCCAGTGGCAAACCTTGTTGCATACTGTGTCAGGATATGATTGACGTGAATGTTGATTGACACAACTTGTAGAAAATAATTAAAATGGAATGGGAAAGTAGACATGGGATGTTGCTTAGATATAGATGCTTTTAACAAATTAATCGTGTCAAAATTTGAAAGTATGCATCTTACTTCATATATGGATATCTCACGATCACTAGGTCAAACCAAGCAGTATCGTGATGTGAAGGGGACTGACCGACGAGAGTACTAGTGGAAGTCATTACTTGATTTGCCAAACCATTTGGCTGAGGTTATAATTTGTTAATGCGAAGGTCCGTCACACTAAATACGGCCAACGAACCAATGTCACAAGATTTAAGTATATCTAAATAGGGCCCGCTACCACGTAAAAAGGAAGCCACCCGTTATCATGCTTAGTCATAGTCACTCTCGCGCGAAGAAACGCAGAACCACACAAGAAAATGATGGCCAAAATGAGAATAAATTCTTACATAGCACTGTTCTATTTGCGAGGTTATGGTTACTTATCAAAATTAAATAGTAATTATTGGTAACAAACAATCAAAGCATTTATGAAGTTGGAGGTGGAGGACAAGTTGAATTAATTAAATATATGGATGGTATGGGACTATGAGTCCTATGTGCTATGGTTGTTGATTTCTTAAACCAATATTATATACCAAAACCCATCGGTGCATTTATTTCGTTTTGAAAGATAATCCTAGCAAGTGCGACATATTATATACAATTTGATCTAAATTGGGAGGTTAGTATTGTTTATGACCAACCTGGAGTTTGATTCCTACCATTCAAATTTTTCTACTAATTTTTACTGCGGAGTTGTCCGCATGAAGTAGTGAAATTTGATAGGCTTCTTATATTAACATGTGGGGGTCTCGTTCACACTATTAACTAGTCCAGCCTACAATCTTTAAAAACTAAAATTTTCCGCAAATAAGAGTCAAAATATAAAAAGATAGAAGAATTTGACATTAGTCTAGATTTGAATAATCGAGTGGTAAAAAAAGAAAAGGAATTTGCATGCCAATAAAGTTGATTGATGAGATAACTGGGTTACTTGTAGTTTGGATCTTCCCAGTCACCAACTCACCTTTAAATATAAATTGAACCCATGTGCCCTGCCTGTTTATCTACTTTCAAAACAAATACTTTGAATTACCTAATATTGTAAAATCCTTGACTGCCAGCATAACTGCTCTACAACCAGGCCATTCCTCCAAAAGGAAGTTAATGAGTAGCTGCATTTACAAATATAGTTGATAGCCTTTATTATCATTATCATTATTATTATTATTATTTCACATCAATTATATTTATGTCCTTTTGTCCCTCACCCTATATTTGCTGCTTAGATTACACAAGTATTTTAGAAGATTTGTGTTGCCTTTGCCATCTGGTGCCATTTAATTGCTATATACCTCTTGCAGAGAGGTTTTATTCCCAATTCAATTAGAAGTATTGGAGACTTGGAGTCAAACCCTTGTGCAGATATACCACCAGGATCCAAGTGGTCCAAAACTTTTAATTTTGGTTAGCCCAAATTGCTTCTTTTCACTGGATGGTTGCCAACAAAAAGTTGGGTACAGGGCTTTTCATGAGTGGAGACATTTCCACGCCAACTAAATTTGCTGCCAAAACCCACTTTCCTGTGTAAACAGCTAATGTCTAAAATGAATATGAACCTTCATTTATTTACCAACCCCATTAGTTTTTTCGTTAACACAATCTTGAAAAGGAAGTGGCTTAATTGCAACCCAAAGTAAAAAAGAAAAAAAAAGAAAAAATCCCACCACGCTCATATATTAGTGAAAATATTTATTACTAAAATGTCTTATGTGTACAATTATTTAAGAAGACAAAAATTTCTTATGTGTACAATTATTTAAGAAGACAAATTTATATAATTTCCAATCTAAATATATTTTCTATGCTGTTCATACTGTGTACACAGTTAATCCATCATAAACTTTGACGTTATATTTTAAATTAAAGTTGAAATCACAATATGAGAATGTAATTTTAGTATTTAAAAAAGAATAGATGAACTATAAATGATTTGATGGATCATGAAAGTGTAAAAGGATGATTGTTTAAATGTTCAATATTGCCTTTTTATTGGAAAAACAACATATATACATACATTCATACATACATACATACATACTTACATGTATATATATATATATATATATATTTTTGTAAGTTTGGTAATGTGTGGCAGATAGCTAGGATTTTCTTATGGAAAAATGTATATCATCTCACAGCAGAAAATGCATCTGATTATTAAAATTTTATCGTCCAAAACATGCATTCTGTTGTTGCAAATTACAGGAAAATGATGCAATAATTAAAAGACGATTTTTGAGTTGTTATATGCTTTTGTGATATTTCACAGTTGGGTCTATCATTCATCCTTAAAAGCTTTTCTTGATATCCAAAGTTGAAAAAAAGAAGATATAGAGAAAAAAAGAACATGAATAAAATTTTCAATAATAAAATATAGTTTGGCATCTCACAAGGTTTCAGAAGTAAAATCTAACTTCTTAAAATATTATTTAGTGTAGTAAATGGATGTGGAGAGAAAATCCAAGGATGGAAAAACGGTATCAATTTGAATTTGGATAGAGAGCATATTCTCTAATTACATGCCAAAGCTCATTCCAGACTCCATTACAGTGAAAAAAAGGAAAAATTGAGGGATAACACCCTGAAAATCCACAGGATTCCTTACTTATTTCTAACAAAATCACTTTGAATCGATGAGTAAGGGTAATTTTGAAATTCTAAAATTTCATGCTATTTACGAGAGGGGTTTGGTTAACAAACCATGTGGGCTGCCCATGTCACCACCCCACTGTTGATAGAGAACGTTGTGTTTCTAAAAAGCAATATGGATTGCAACCCAACAAGGTAAACAAAATGGGTATTAAACCCCACAGACATGTCCAGGACCGATTGAACCACATTTCTTCATGGACCACCATCATTTGCCATTTCCAGCTCACTTGTTTGACCTGGTTATTACGCTTTTGTCTTCTAAAAATTCATGTTCAACAGTATCAATTTGATCATCTTGATGCTCCAATTATCTCTTTGACGTCCATGATTGCTATCTTGGTTTCCATCACATCTTCCCATTAAAAACGCTACACTTTCTCAGTACCTTGATAGAGCCTATGATATATTAAAAAAAATTGACCATAGAAATGCCAAGTAACATAGGATGGTCCGATATGAATTTACATTTCTTCTTAAAAAACATCAAGATTGAAGCATGCAAGACCGCAAACCACGCTAAATTAACAAACAAAACTTTTGCATTTCCTTGAACCTCACGAATCACGATTGATGCAAAGTCGTCATAATTTCGATCACGACTAATATATATTTTTTTGCCCAAAAATTTGGCTTCTTTTGCCACCCATAATTGTCAAGGAAAAGGCTCTATGGTTTGGAAAATGATGTGTCTTTCCATTTCTAATGGATGGCACAAACATTCAAAGATTCAAACTGCTCTGGTCAAAGATTCAATTTAGATCCTTGAATGTGGGGTGCCTTTACATCCAATCATCTATCCACCATGAGACATGTCTTACAGCTTTTTTCCATCCAAGTGAGCTAGCCAACAACGAAGAAAATTGTATTCAAATTAATCACAGCATGTACCGGGTCAAAGGTTCATTTCTTCCACGGCTTGATGTTATATAAAAAGTACCTTTTCATGCATTATATTTGCTAATGGACCATTAATTAATTCTCATTAATTTTAATATAGAAAATGAAATGTTTCTGCACCCCCAAAAGAATTATTGATAGTTTTATAGAATTTGCCACTTGAACCTTATGATTTTGACGCTTCATTTACTACTTTTTTCAGTTTTTCATGCATTTCCTGGCATTGTATGTAGCTGGTTTTTCTCTTTAATCAGCTTTGATTGATAATAGTACTCCCTGGAAGCACAATAACGAAGCTATTGCAGTCAAAGTTTTACAAATTTGCTTGTAAAGAAACATCATACTCAATAAAAAAGAAAAGTGTCAAATTAATTACGTGCTTATTATATTCACTCTAAGTGAGTGACTTTTGTTGAACTTTTCCTTTAATCTGGGCAAATGGGGTGCTCTTCTTTCTTTACAAATCGCAAAGTGCTTTGTGATCTGTTTTACAAAAGCAAATTACAATTGGCAGCAGCACTAGACAATATTATTTTAACGTTAGTTTTTGTTTCATTAGTTAGAAAAGAGAAGCCTATTCATTTAAGCTAGTTACATTTACTTTTTCTTCTACTTCAATTTTCTATCAAACATCTTTACATATAAATATATATGGACATTGACATACAAAATGTATGGACTATGACATTTTCTTCGGTGGTTGCATGATTTAAATTCATTTGTGTTGGGTCACATGGATGGTGAGAGGTATTGCATGTTTTAATATACAACTGTAGTCTCATGTTCCTTGATGATTATTGATGACCCTTCTACCAGGGTAAGTCGGTAACCAAGTCTGAGAGATGTCACTCTCTACTGCTTACAAAAGTCAAAAAGAGAGAGAAAGAAAGACAAATTCAAATACGCAATAGTTATAGCACCTTCCTCGTGCCTGTGCCTGTACCCGCGCCCGCGCTCACGCTTTTTGTATGGCAAAAATATATATTAGAATGTCCAAAGTATAGAAATTCTCTTAATATTTCTCGTACAATGGATGAAATTAAATTTACAATTATTGGTTGAAAATTTTGACATAGTGAGGTAAGCACATCCAAATGACAAACACACATGAATAAATTCTCCTAGCAAGTCATCGTATGTATAGTTTACATGTGGATATTGCCATGTGACATGAATCTAACAACTGGATTTTGGAATTTGACTTTAATCAAATGTGAAAAGGAATTTTAACTGAACTAAAGATTCAGCATGACAAAATGGGGCTGCTTCGAGGATCGCCACCAGAAGATATATATGATGAGGAGGCCGCCAGAAAAGTAAATTCTTCCTATTTAATTTCTTTATAAACCCTGATAATTAGTTGATGATATTCTCCATATCTAATCCTGAAAAAAGGAGAGGTTCCTTGGCCGGTTCCATCAATCCTTTACTTCTAAATCGTTGCTGCTTTTGGTTCCTATTTGATGGACAATGTCAACTATATCTAGGAATATATGTGCTCTCACTCAAGTCTCGCGACACGAGCAATGTGATGCGAAAATTAGAAATTAAATGTACATTTAATTTGTTATCCAAGAACGGTTATTATTATTATTATTTTTTAAATGGCGTTAACGTTTGATTCGACGTAGTTTCTGGAAATTGCGCACAAATTTGTTTTTAATTTGAAATTGTGTTATAGAATGATATATATTCCATGATTCTTGGCTTCTAAGGTCTAATTATCACAATAACAATTTCATTTTCATTGTGTTGAAATGGCAGAACACAGGCCATACTCTAGGACATTTGGTGCAAATTAGGCCACTTAGCATCAAAGAGAACAATTGCAAGAAGAATCAAAAGATACTTTAAATCGAGGCATCAAAACCTCAAACTCTACTATACACGAAGGGGCACAAGCTTTCCAACTGAATCAGAAGCTGATTCTTTCATTGATGATATTGACTTATATAACTCACTTAAAGTCTTCATCATCAATCTATACGTACAGTCACACATCAACATTTTTAATTGCACGATCCTGCATATAATATCGTGTTATGATTATAGGATATGATAATTAATTTTGTAATGATACAAATTGGGGATTCTAGATTTGAGAAGTCTATATATATATATATATGAGGCAGGATCGAGAGATATACTTTGACACAAATTTTCAAATTGAAAAGCAATTAATAGTGTAGATTTATTTATTTATCTTTTTTTGAGAAGAGGAGAGTTATCGTGTTACATTATATAATTGCATGTGCTTCAATTTCTCTCTCTTCACTCATGTTATTTTCTATTTTCTCTTCTCTCAATTTATTTATTTTTTTAATTGATTTCTAATTCTGAGTTATTCTGATGAATATGTTTGTTTAAACATATGTAATATGCATCTTATTTGAAAGTTCATATTGAGAGCTTCAAATCCATATATTGTTTACATAATTTTGTTAACTATATAAAGATAAATGATTAAATAAAAATTAAATTGATAATTTTTTATTTGATTTAAAGTTAGAGATGAAATAAAACGAAATATACAAATTTAAAATTAACAACTAATCTATACTGTTAAATGTTTTTTAATTCAATGGTTGAAAATTGTGTCAAATTTTATATGCAATCCTACCCCAAATATATATATATATATATATTCCTAACTTAGATCCAATCAAATTCATTTATATGAATTAAATATGAGAGAATTTATCTTAGGAGATAGAATGTAATGAATCAATTTAATTAGGTTGTCAAATTTGAGAAGTTATGAAGTATTAATGATAAAATTACTCATATATATATAGAGTAATTAAAGCATTAGTGTCCTCCCGATTTTAAAAAGTTATGATCAATCAAATTCACCTATTACATTTACATTAAATTGGAAAAAGAATTTGTTTTATAAGAGAAAATGCAATAAATGAATTTGATTGATTCGTTCCTAACTTGTTAAAATTAAGAGACATTGGTTGTAAAATTATTATTATTCATATATATATATTATATTATATAAAGGTAGTGCATGTTTTCTTCTCTCACTCCTGTCTACTAACATTCGCATTAACTTTTGAATTGTGCGTCAGATTTGGATCCCATTGCATGCCATACGACGTTATTGAAGTCCAAAGTATTATGCTTTCTAGAGCTAACTAAAAATAAACAAAGCCTAATGCAAAATTAATTACTTTCTAGCCAAATTTTATTGTTTAAGGGTGTCCACTACACTTAATACATGCTTTCTTTTCCTGAGAAAAAGAAAGCTAGACTACTACAGTTATTGTTTTTATATCTTAAAGCCAGATAGTGGCTAATTTTTCCTATTTGGACGTGGCAGAACTGGTTGTACCTTCGAAGATAGTTATGAATTATGAGCTCATTTTATGTAAATAAAGAGAAATTCTTAATTATATATATATATATATATATATGTATATGGTAGCTCAGGAGAGGATATTCTTTTGGAGACATTTGATTAATCATACTTAACTAAGCTTCTAAGACAAGATTAAGCAGGAAGCAATATTTCAGTAATCACATATTATTCATAAGTTTATATAAATTTATTGTTCAAATGATAAAGTAAACAAATTTATAATTACCACAACAACAATATATTATCATATAATCAATATAATTGTGACAAATCAGTTTACTTGCGTGACTTTAACAAAATTTTTGAGATTAGTGTAGCACGATTGAATAATTCTCATTTGTCTCGTATTTTTTTAGATACCATTTGCAGTGGGACAATTCGAACCTAACTAATTGTTAGACTGAATGAATATTCTCTATCATCAAATCACATTGAACAGTGGTCATTTCTCTCCCACTTGGTAATTGGATTTTGCTATTAATCATATTATGAATAACTGGGTTTAATCATTAGTTGTGTTGTCATTAGACCATCTTATTTGCCTAATCATTGTCCAATGTCAACAGTTTAATATATTCAAATGTAAACGATTAATTAATATGTAAATAAATATGGAACCTTACGTGATATATGAAAACAAAGGCTAAAGTGTAAATTAAGATTGGTGCAATTCAAATGTGGCATGACAATTCGTTATTGGGTGGTGATCTTTCTCCCAACGTCGCTGTCTCCTAATGGCCATTTCAAAATATTTAGTGTTTGAAGTGGAACTCGTCGGAAGAAAGCTTGTTTTTGTCACCAAAAGGCCATCACCTTCAATTTCAGTGGGCTTATGTCAGAAATAACATTCTCTAAAGCACGAAAGATTTATTATACCAATGCTATTACATTTTTCAAATTTTGAATTAAATTTCATATAAAATGAAATCACACAGTCTTTATAAATACAAATTATGTGTTATTAATTTTATTATGTTTGATCGAATAGCTAAATCGCGAAGATCATGTTCCAACTCTATGGACTAAATGGTCATCGTCAGCATCAATTATTGTTATGTGTCCAATTAGTGGATAAGGTATATAGGGTGGTGGATTCCCACTAAAGTATACGGTGTCTCGAGAAGTTATATAACGCAATTGTGCCGGTGTTTGCACGCTAATTCTGCCCACAATTCTAACATGAGATTCTCTCTGTTTTCGGTGAGTGCAGCGCACGAAACAACTTGGCAACCAAATTTATATTGCGTTTACGTGGACATGATAAAATTCCAAAGCTGATCGATTCATGGGTTAGTGACCGTGCTAGAGAGTTGAAAAATTGGCAGGCAAGGAGGATCACAAACGATGCACGTGAGAAAATGGGGGTGGTATAGACTTCCACTTGTAGTGTCTCGCGACATGATCAGTATATATGGAACCCACCGCCCTACTTATACACATTTATGTGATTCCCACCTCGCCAACTTGTTGGGAATTGGGATTCCTTAATTCTCGTACTCAGTGAACCGATAATTATCACAAAGGAATTTTAGGACTGGGGAGTAGTGAGTACTTTTTTTAACTTATAAATTCTAGGCTTCGTGAGTCACGCATTTCTTATTTAGACAGACTACTGCTTGCAATTAAGTCTCCACCCATCTATCAAAGTTGTAGCGATGCAATGGTAGCGCTTACATTGTACATCCACTTCTGTTTAAAGTTGTGGGTTCGCCATTTCTAGTCAGCAATGTTGTTTCTCCCTTCTTCTATGTATAGGCAGTCTCCCACCTTTGTATGAATCATTCTCCAAATCATGCCATTAATGTTCGATTCCATTGGATTCCGGTTATTTCCAAATCATGCCATTAATGTTCGATTCCATTGGATTCCGGTTATTTCCAAATCATGCCATTAATGTTCGATTCCATTGGATTCCGGTTATTTCCAGAGCACGTCCCAGTAATTTAATGTAATCAAAAATTTAAAAAACAGAAAGGAAAAAAAAGTCTCCACCCATCTCAAAGGCTATAAGAATCTTTACATACTTGAATTAAGAATCTAAAAAATCCCATGTCACCATTATCCTTTTCTGAAAGAAAAAGTAGTTAGTTAATATGGGTTACATTCAAAACTATCCTTTTCTGAAAGAAAAAGTAGTTAGTTAATATGGGTTAAATTCAAAACTATCAAAAATCAAAGGTAAAAATTTGTTTATAAATCATTTCAAGAAAACATTTGTTTATAGCTCATTTCAAGGAAAAACCACCTTTTTATGAGCCATTCTCTGGATCATGTCATTAGTGTTCGATTTCATTGGATTCCTGTTATTTCCAGAGCACGTCCCATTAATTTAATGTAATCAAAAATTAAAAAAACAGAAAGAAAAAAAAAGTCTCCACCCATCTCAAAGGCTATAAGAATCTTTACATACTTGAATTAAGAATCTAAAAAATCCCATGTCACCATTATCCTTTTCTGAAAGAAAAAGTAGTTAGTTAATATGGGGTAAATTCAAAACTATCAAAAATCAAAGGTAAAAATTTGTTTATAACTCATTTCAAGAAAACATTTGTTTATAGCTCATTTAAGGAAAGACGGATGAAGAGAGGTCCAAATGAAACATGGGCTCCATTCATGATAAGAGCCTCTCCTATCACGGATGGAGCGGTGAGGAAGATGAACATACGCCATTTAAACCGCAAAAATTCAATTTCTAGCCCTAATAGATGTTGTTTTTTACACAACCAAGTCCAAAAAGTAAAATCCAACACAAAAATTTAAACAAAAATACAAACAACTCAAAATCCAAATGAAAAATGGGTTCTTTTGCATGAATCTTACCTTTGAACGGCGGAGAACAATAAGGAAGATGGCTTGGCGATGTTGGTGGTGTCACAAGTTCCTCCTTCCGTGATGAGTGGTGGTATTCAAAAATGATCCACTCGTGATAAGAGTTGGTCATTATTTAAGGGGGGATAGTTGTATAGTTGTGGGCTTTGGGTTATTTTTATTTTTATTTTTGAATGACATTTTTAAATACAAGGGTAAGGGGGTAATTTAATTGCAGGGGCAGTTTAGGGAGTGCAGGGTATAGGGTGCAAATAATTTCTTGAAGGGGTAGAAATAATTTTCCTTTTTGGAAGGAATAAAATTGGTTTTTGCCTTTGAATTTGGGGCAGTTTGTGAAATTGTCACATTAAATAATTGATTTAGTTAATTGATTATAAGCAATTTTGTTAGTATGAAGTAAGAATATGCTTGATTGTTAGATTTCGAAAAAAAAAAAAAAAGAAAGAATATGCTTGATTGTTTAATTATGTGCTTGTAATATAGTAGCGTTTTGGAATATAAATATGTAATTCTCCCAAAAGTAAAAGAATGTCGATTAGAATTATCTGTTGATATAGAGTGTTTCTGATTTGCTATGGTACTCCTAATATCTTCATTTGCAATCGAAATTAAAGCAGATCCGTGAAGAATTCTTATAGCAAAAAAGAAAACATTTTCTCCTCCTTTCTCATGCATGTTATTATCTATAAGTAAGCTAATTAAAGTTAGGTACTCAAACAGTCGAACTAGAAACTTCCGTGAGGAACTGTATATTAAAATAAACAATTAGTATACACTTGCGAGTTACAATAGGATGCTTAAGTAGCTTTTATATCTCTTTAAGAATATAAATGAGGTGTGTGATGGTCATTGACGATTCATAAAGATAAGTAGTAGGAATTTTTTTCATGAACGTGACAACGGTACTAATTAAATTTAAGAGAATATATGATAAAAGTTGAAGTAGCTCAACGATTATCTCTTATTATCTCTTATGCTCATATTTGTAGATTATGGTTAAATCGTATTCACTTGTTTTAAATCACAAATTGTACTTTAAAAATATTTGAAGATCAGAAGAGTATGGAAACTTCTAGAAAAAAAAAATAAAAATCCAAGAGAATATGCGAATTTCTTGCAGAGCCAATCTAGAGGTTCCATTTATCTATTTTGTGTTTTAAATCAAAAGGGTAGCTTGCACCATACACAATAACAATGTGACAGAAGCTGATTGGTGCACCTTATTAGCTAGTGCTGTTCCCGTTAGATTTCATGATAAATCATCAAATAAAAAAAAAATAGCTACTTCAAAAAATAATAATAATAATAATAATAATAATAAATAGCTGATTGTTGATCATCTCCACGCGGACTCATACTTCGACTTTGACTCTGTCTTTATGGCCATTTGGCTTGCTTTCCCTAAACTATCATATAACATTAATAATCTTAAAATATAGCACTACAAAAACCGTGAGTTTTCAAATTAAAACCGAAATAATAAAATGAGTTTTTTCTTAATATCATCAAGTGTTCGCAAACTATGAGGTTTTTTTTAGCATTATTAGTATTGGTGAACTATAATTTGTGAACATTGATAATGCTGCAAACTTATTTTAATTGATATATATCACTTTTAGAATCATATATACAATTGAAGTAATTATAGCCATTTAGAATGCTGTAACTCATTAAAAAAAAAATGTTGTAATGGGCATGCATACATAATTGACACACTAAATAAATCAAGATTATTTAATGGTAGATATTAAAAATCATCGAATCAAACGATATATACGAATCCGACGATTTCCATTAATTTCGTCAATAACCTACCGTTGTTAGTGGGTTTTATGCATAAATCAAAATTTAAAACAGATGGTTAGAGCAGAGGGAGTTGATGATGGTGTGGGCAGGCCATGAATGCGCCACGCCATTTTTGCAACCGAAGTCGAGTTAACACGTCACAATTCAAAGTTGGAACAAAGTCGGGTCCCGTTGAAATGACGTTGGTTTTAGTAAAAATTTACGCATCGAAAGGCAAATGGCAATCATGCGATGAGTGTCGACAAGCTCAACATGCAAAACTGCAAGCCTTCTTCAGTGACAAGTGAAACAAAAGTTTTGCTCTGGGATTTTCGAACGTTATAACTTTATCTCCCCAAATGAACCTGTCCCAGTTCTAAACATATAAGTTTAAACATTTCTTCCTTATTCGGCGCATGTGCGACAATTGGTGAGATCTGCTTTTCTCTCCTTACGTTTTTTTTTTTTTTTTTTTTTAAGCTTCTCTAGACAAGTTAAACAAGTTAAATTTACTCGAGTAACTTCTCCAAAAAAAAATTTACTCTAGTAACTGCCCTATTGTCGCATCCTAAAGAGAGTAAAAAATCCTAAACATTTGTCATTTGAGTGCAAGTGATTGGCGTGGTACCAACCACCAACTAGATATGTGCGTATTTCTGTCAAAAGAGAAAATGCTACCCCTGTAGATTTTCGTAGCATGCGAAAGTGTAATTGTCTTTGTTCTCCAAATATTTGCAAAAGATTGTAAAAGACTTCTTTGGTTTTTTTTTTTTTTTGACATAAAAGAAATCTTTGTTTTTGCAATATAAAATTCTGCTATGTGATAAAATAATTTGGGTTTCATTGTATTGATGTAAATGATATAAGATTAATATCATTATTTATGTCTTCAATTAAGGAAATTTTAAATAGTGTCATAGATATCTCTAATTATTTGCAACCTTTCTAATTTATATGATTATATCTAACAAAGTCGCAATAATCACAATTTCTACTTGTGTTGTGTCACGTGTTATGTTATAAACCTTTATGTTATTATGCGTTAGATATGTAAATTATTTTTTTTATGGGTAAATTGCACAAACCTCCGTTGAGATGTGACATAATTGTACAAAAATGATGATGTTTGGATAACTCGCACTAACCTCCTCTGAGGTTCTAAAAACTCATCACAAACTTCTCTTACTATTAGTCAACTACAGTTAAATCTTTTCTAATTTCAACATCGAAGTGTCTTTGATTGGCACCACCCTGGTGCTAAGGTAGCCCGCTCTATTTGTTCAACTCTTGTGCAGATTGCTAGGTTTTTAGAAGCTGATTGACCAAATCCAACCTCCACATCAGCTTTTATATACCGACCCTCTACAATTTATAATGAGGACAACTCTTATACATTTTCTACTGAAATTGAAGCAACGGTATGGATGTGGAGGAATGAGTTTTCTCTTTCTAGAAATAAGAGTGCTCGCCAATACAGGGTTGGTATCCGTGATGTGGCCAATCTTCATTTTGTTGCTCGTTGACGTCGCCTTCAAGATTCATGTATTTTTCTCTATGGACATGGCAATGGTCGGATCACTATCTCTCAAGAAACAAGGTGGACTACGTTTGACAATGGTCTGACAACTCCATGACTCACCTTCTCTTTCAGTGAATTATGACTTTCTCTCTATAATAACTTACCATTTCTCTCTCTATGAAATTGGTGGACCATGAAAAGAATGGTAACGGATCAAATCAGGGTCGAATCAGTCAGTCCCAAATTCGCCCCCATTTTTTTATAGAGTGCTCCAAACCCGACCCGTGACCTGAACGAGTCACCACTTTTCACCTCAAACCTGAACTTGAACCTGCTTAGGGTGGTATGTCCTTAACCCGATCTCTATTGATCTGATTCAATTTTTAATAAGTATCAAAATTTATATTAAAACAAATAATAAACAAACATTAAAACTTAAAATAACTCAATCATTACCTCAATTTAACAAAACATCGAAATAATATCAACATAAAGCTTATGGAAAATATAAGTTCATTGAGTACAAACACCAAAACAATAACTATTATATAACAAAGTTTTATTACATATACCAAACTAATAAATACTAACAATGCTTCACAACGAAATAATAATGCACGATACTTAAAAATAAATAATAATAATGATGATGATGATGATGATGATGATGATGATGATGATAATAATAATAATAATAATTGGTTAACCGTATTGGATCGGACAAAAAATGTTTGATCCAAACCCAACCCGATATAAAATCAGGTCAAACAATTTTGACCAAAATCTAATTCGTAACCCATTTTCAATGCCCTAAACCCACACCAAACGGATCGGAATCAATGAAAATTATTTTCATAGATCTACTGACGTTAATCTAAAGGTGGGGTTACTACCACCAATGAAAATTATTTGAACGTCCATTTTTTTGAAAATATTTATATAACAAAAATATTCCTAAATAAAATTATACGCAAGGACATACACAAATTAGTAAAATATTTTTTTTAATTTTAAACAATTTTCTTTTTCATTTCTTAGCTAAAAATAAGACAAACAACTAAAAAAATCTATATTAAAAAAAAAGGTTATAAATCTTTAAATATACCCAATGACTTTTTTTTTTTTTTTGAAATAGAATATTTAAATCTTTCAAAATGCTAAACATTTTTTTTAAAAAAATTTTTATTTGACATTCATCTAAAAAGTAAAGGCTAACCTGAACACGAAATAAAATCTTATTCTTAATAGCAAATTTGGTGGCTTTTATCTTCAATTGTAGGTGCTTCTTCTTCTTATTCTTAATAAAGTATAAAGTTAAGGTCAAAGTTAAAGTGGTAGGATCAAGTGACATAAATTTTGCCACAATTTTTTAATTATTAGATTGAAAAGTGATGAATAGTATAGATTAGTTATTAATTTTGAATTTGTAGATCTCACCGTATTTTATTTCTACCATTTATTTAAATAAAAAAATTATCAATTCAATTTTCATTTAATATTTTCTCTTCATTTAATTAACCAAATCATGCAAATAATATATGAATTTATAGCTCTCAACATAAACTTTCAAATAAGATCCATATTGCATATGTTTAAACAAACATATTGATCAAAATAATCCAAAATAAAAAATCAATTAAAACAATAAACAATGAAATAGAGAATAGAAAAGAACATAAATGAAGAGAAACAAATTGGTTCACATGCAATAATCTAGAATAACACAATTCTCCAACAACTCTCATTTTTTCAAAAAAAATAAATAAATTTATACTATTCATTGTTTTTCAATCCAATGATTGAAAAATTGTATCAAAACTTATGTCAAAATTTGTGTTTTCAGATTCTACCTCATAGTTAAAAATTTATGTTTAAGTGAAATAAAGATAAATACTAAAAATAAAAAGTTTCTATTAAAAGAATTTAATTAATTTTGTTAGTATTAAAAAGTTTATTTTAAAGGAATATAATTTGGTTTGTATAGGAAAGTTTGTTTTGAAGGAATTTAATTAATTTTGTTTGTATAAGATTATTATTGACATATTTTTGGGTGCTTATATTAATATGTAGATTTTTAAACTTAATCAATGGGTGTATTAATAAATTGGGTGTGGAAATGAGATTTGTGGGTGGCAATATGTGGACCTTAACCTAATTGTAGATTTATGGTTGCAATTATCACAATAAATATCTTGAAACAATGAAAACCCAAATCAATAAACATAAAAATCTTTTTTAATATCCATTTACTACTCATTTATAAAATGTTGATTTTAAATTTGAATTGAAGGGTATTTTAGTCCTTCTGTGTCTTTGACTATTGACCATGATAATTTAACAGTGGTTGACTAACAACAGTGGAAGTTTGTGTTGAGTTTTTGAAATCTTAAGAGAGGTCAAGTTACCTGAATATCGTCATTTTTGTGTAATTTCGCCAAACCTTAGAGTTGTTTGTGCAATTGCCCTTATAACTAATAGGCTCTATATAGAAAAACAATAAAATCAAAATTAATACGATTTAAATTTCTCTCAAAATTCACACATATATTAGACCGTTGAAGATATAAAATCTTCAATTTAACTTAACAAGTTACCATTCTTATTTCAAATACCATTTTTCTAGAATTAATCCCTGCAAATTCGTCTTTTGAAACACAACAGACACAACAACTAAGATATAATCTTCGCAACCCCCAAAATCTGTGGTGATATGTTAGAATGCATATTGTGATACACATTTATCGAATCAAAATCAGCTATGTACCCACTGTCATTTATTAAGTAAAAATTAGGGTGAATTATTAAAAAACCCTCAACTTTTGTATAAAAAAAAGACCCCGATCTTTCCACAATATATGTTTTGTACCCTACTGTTACTCTCTCCGTTTGAAAAGTTTACTCTAAGCACTAAATGACTTATTTACCCTTAATTTAAACTTAATTAAAATTTAAAAATTAAATAAAAAATTTATTCATCAGATTTCCATCATCCATCTTAAAATAGACGGTATAGATTAATTTAAAAAATAAAAATAAAAAAGCAAGCAAATTTTAAAAAATATATAACAAAATTTGTTCACCATATCTCTACCGTCTATCTCAAAATGGACAGTAGAGATTAATTTGAAATTTTGTTTTTCATCTTAAAAGTTTTTTTTTTTTAATTAAAAAAAAAAAACAAGGTTGAAATCAATGGACGATGATAATCCAATCTGGAGATTGGATTTCCACCTTCAAAAATCAAGAGACCAAACATACACAAAAAATCATCTGCAATAACCTAAACACATCATCATTCAACCTCCAATGCAAAGACCTCAAACATCTTCAAACATATAAAATAAATCATCAAAAAGTCTGGTTATTGTAAAAATTCATCAAACCCAAAATTTGGGTTTGAATTGAACCCAGTTATGGGCTCCATTCGAATCCAAACTGTGTTCGATTCAAACCTAGATGTCTAGGTTCCACGACATCTAAGTTCGAATAGAACCCAGTTATCTGGGTTTGTAAAACTCAGATGAATAAGAAGAAAAAGATGAAAGAGAGTGGGTCAATATGGGCTTTGGTAGAGAGGGTGGTGGTTTGCGTGATAGCGGGTAGTGGTGGAGGTCTGATGGAAGATGATGAGGGGAGAGAGAGAGAGCCTGGTGAAGAAGAGATCAATTTTGAAATTTTTTTATTTAAATTTTTAATATAAATTTAATTATATATACGTTCCTTATATATTTTTTATTTTTTATTATTTTCTTATTTACACGTTTAATTAAATGCTTGATTTACTATCTTACCCTTAACTCACTAATAGTCATCGCTTTTTCAAATCGAAAGTGTAACTGCAGGGTGGAAAGCAAGTTTTTTTGAAAGGTCAGGGTGTTTTTTTTCTTTTTTTTTATACAAAAGTTGGGGGGCTTTTAGAATTCACCCTAAAAGTTAAAATAGAAAGAAACCTTATCTAAACCCAAAAAACAATAAAAAAATTTCCCAATTGTCAATCATGTAAAAATGTAACTTTTGGGAGGACAACAAAATAAAGGAATAATTCTAATTTTCTCTTATAGTTTGACACAAGAGTTAAACAACTCGCCTTTGACTTAAAAAATCACTAAGAACCCCCTGTAGTTAATCGAAATAGCCAAAAAAAATCTTTATCGTTTATGAAAAAAGCTAAAAAACCTCTTACCATCAATTTGAATGTTAAAAGTTAATATTTGACCATTAAATAGAAAGGGTAAAATCGTCAATTCATTATAAAGTAAGTTAAAAAAATGAACAAATAGATGAGTGTCACATGTATATTACGGGTGGAAGATTATGTTTTTTTCAATAACTAATAATTAAAATAATTAAAAAATATTTTTTTAAAATCATATCCACCACATAATTCAGGAAAAAAATAATAATAATAACACTTCATTTCTCAAAAAAACACTTCTCTCATCATCATCATATTCTTCTTCTTCTTCTTCATCTTCTTCATCTTCATTGTAAAATAAGTTAAATATATTTAAACAAATAGATGAGTATCATATGTACATTGTTGGTGGAAGATTATATTTTTTTTAAATAATTAATAATTAAATTAATTAAAAAAATATTTTTTAAAATCTTGTCCACCAAGGAAAAAAAAAACACTTCATTTCTCAAAAAAAAAAAAAAAAAAAACTCTTCTTATTCTTTTCTTCTTCTTGACTCAGATTTTCATCTAGATTCAATTAACCTAGATTTTCATTTGGGTTCAATTCAAACATAATCTTCTTGACCCAGATTTTCATTTGGATTCGATTAACCTAGACTTTTATCTAGGTTCGATTCGAATCCAAATCTTTTTTATCTAGGTTCGATTCGAATCCAAATCTTCTTCTTCTTCTTCTTTACAACCAAGATTTTCATCTGGTTCGATTTGAACCCAGATGAAATTGGATAGACTTGGTGCTAGGCGTTTTAGAGGAAAGGCAATTTAAAGGCAGTGATGACATCAAAAAATTGGATAGACTTGATGCTAGGCTTATTAATATTGTACCCACTTGAAAAAGACTCAACATTTTTATTGTTTCGGTGTTTGTTTTGTTTTCAATAAGATTTTGAATAAATGTATTTGTTGTAATTGTGTTTGGTTGATGGGATAATGTGGTTTTGTGTCTAAAGATTGATTCTTTTTGCCTGTTGATGAATGAATCCCAACTCATCAAAAGCCAACCAATTCATCATCTTTAGTTCAACATTTTGTTGTTAAGAATGATAATGATGATGGTGTGTGAATGATTAGTGGAGAGTGTTTGAAGATGATATTTTAGTTTTTTTTTTTTAATTTTGTTTTGTTAATTTTATTTTTTTTTCAGCTTTTCTATAATTGAGGGGTAATTTCATCGTTTGTGCACTATCACCGTTGGAATCCACTTTTCATTATCAAAGCTAGCAGAAAGGGGAAAAATGGGATTTGTCCAAGCAATACAGGAGAATTAACGTTAGATCAAACAGCAGGAGATATTAGAAGTATCTTTAAAATAAATATATTGCCATACAAACCAAAAAAAAAACAGTAAATTTAAAAATGTAAAAATGTATTTAAAGAGGACAATAAATATATTTCCAAATTTCAGTGATGTAAAAATGTATATTTAAATAGGACAATAAATAATTAAATATATTGCCATAATAACCTCTAAAGATTCCCAAGAACTCATAAGACTCTCCTTCATCTTCGGACACTATAAATACCACCACCACCCTCACTTCTTTTCCTCAAAATTCATCTAACATCCCTCTCTCTCTCTCTCTCTCTCTCTCTCTCTATCTCTCTCACATAAATGGCGCTTCGTAAAACGCTCGAAAAACGTCTGATTAACGCCGGTTACGGTTACAGTAGCCGCTTGTCGCCGGCCGTCGTCAGTCCAAACCAGACGCCGTCAACTCACACTCATGTTCCTCCAAATGCCGTTAAAACCAACTTCCACCGCGAGTACATAACCTCTCCGGAATTCGCGGAGAAAGGCTTCTTCCGCCGCTTCCTCCAGCGGAGAGCCATCAACCAGTCGGCGTCCAGGTTCCCTGAATTCCTCTCCTTGCCGGTCGGCGAGAAGCTGAGAGAGAAGCTCAGAAGCATGAACGTCAACATTGCCGGTGACCGTCTCCGCCTGGACGGGATTCCGCCGCCGGTGTCAACTCCGGCAGCCGGAAACTCGTTTTCCGTCTCGGGCTTGACGGTTCCGGACGCGAGGAAGCTGTTGAAGCTGTGGCAGGTGGAGAAGGTGAAAATGAGGCTGAGAGAGATTCCGGTGAGCTCAATTACGCATGACGAGTTTGTACGGATCTGCGTCGACGCTTGCGAGAACGAAAAACAAGGCGTTGAATTTTCAAAACTGCTGGATGAAGCTGGAAACGTCATCGTTTTAGGCAACATCGTTTTTCTTCGACCGGAACAGGTACCCGTATTCATTACTTTTGTTTGATATTTTTGTTTTTTTGTTTTTTAATTAAAGCCAAAAATATTTATGGCGTATATTTTAAGTTTGAATTTTTGTAACGATGACAGGTGGCAAAATCAATGGAGACGATAATCTCAGAATCCGTAGCGCCCCCAAATGACCCAAGAAGAAGAGAGCTGGACCAGATGGAGAAGCAAAAAGCCGTGATCGACGAAAGGGCAAAGGCGCTTGTTCGCGGCGAGCTCTATTGTGGGCTGGGCTTTTTGACCGCTCAAACACTTGGGTTCATGAGGCTCACTTTCTGGGAACTCAGCTGGGATGTGATGGAGCCCATTTGTTTCTTTGTAACATCCCTCCACTTCGCGATTGGTTATGGCTTCTTCCTCAGGACTTCCACCGAGCCCACTTTTGAAGGCTTTTTTCAGCGACGCTTCAAGGCCAAGCAAATGAAACTCATGAAGGCCCACAACTTTGATTTCGAAAAATATAACAAGCTCCGCAAACTGATTTATCCCGAAAGTTGTTTTAGATCTTTCGGTCACCAAGACAGTGGAGCTTCTTGGCAACATGCACCGCAAATGAATTAACATAGATTTTGGGTAGTTAGTGCAAAAAGAACAAAATTTTTTGATGATGATGAAAAATGTTAGTAGCTAATGTGACTAAAACCGGACCGTTCTATTTATAAACATATCAATAGAGTATCTATCACCTTACAGCCATTTGTACATATTTAACTTTGTTGAGTTTTCCTTTCTCTTTTTGAAAAAAAAAATCCATCAAATGAATGATAAACCAACCGGAAGAATTTAGACAGAGACTATCACATTATTGTCATTGCCAATTTGAAAGACACCTAGTTATGATAGTGTCAAATCGCGAAATTTTACGCTTTAGCACAATAGAGGCAAACAATCACGGAATTGATCCTATTAGTAATAAAGTCCTTTTTAATGAGCTACGAATGGTAATCAACCAATTAGAGGAAAAACTGGACCACGTTTTCTTTACTCCACATCGAATATTTTATTCATCAAATATCAAGGAATCTTCAAATTATATAACTAGTTCGAGGCATATTCTTGAAATAATCTTTGATAGTTGCAAATATATGGTTCTTGATATTAGGGCTAAATCCAATATGGCCCAAACTTGTTTGAATTGGGTCGGCCCAGAGTTGCTTACAAAGCCCACAGACAAGACATGACACGCTTTCTCGAAGGCTCTAAAGTACTCGTGAGTCGTGACTCGTCCCACCATATTATATTATCTGTCTACCATCAACGATTCTATTAACAAGTACTTTCCTGATTTTACGCGACTCTCGCCAGAGACTTCAATTCACAAGGGCAACAAACATGTCAATCGTCCCAATCAGTGATCGACAAGGCACGATCTCCTCTCCTTTCTCATCAGACATTTGGGATCCTTTCAAGATTGCACACGAATTTCCCTTCTCACTTGACCTCTGGGACCCATTCATTAATTTTCCATTTCCGTTCAATTTTCCTTCATTTTCTCGGGAAATCTTCCCATCCCTGGAAACCCAAGTGAGCTGGAGAGAGACCCCGAAAGCACACGTGTTCAGGGCTTTCCTTCCTGGGCTTACAAAAGACCAAGTGATAGTGTTCGTTGATAATGATCGAATGCTTCAAATCAGCTCCGAAGATGGCAGGTTCATGAGCAGATTCAAGCTGCCTCAGAGTGCAATAACCGATCAAGTCAAGGCTTCTATGGATCATGGAGTGCTCACTGTCACTGTCGCTAAGGAGATTGCACCAACAAGTTCCAATGTTAGGGTCGTTGAAATCACTGGCGAATAGTTCCCGTGGTTAAAAAATCTGCGAGTGTGTCTATGGAGTGTGCAGGTGTAATATATTCCATGTACTACAAGTTGTGTCATGTGTAGTAGTAGCACGTTTGTTGTAAGCATGTAAATCGTGAGTTTGGTTTTTGTAAAACCTGAGCAGTTGAGTTTGGTATGCAAATAATTTAATTTCTTAAATAATTCCTTGAATGCGAGAAGTTGTGGTTGTGAAAGTTATAACACACTTGAGGAATATCCTCTCCTAGCTCGGCCAAAAGTCAACAATATGACGATATTAAGTTGAAACCTGTGGGCTGTGATAGATATTGCACGTTCCATTTTCCCCGCCAACATGTGATTAAGAGGCCAATAATGTTTTTTTATAATACTAGTACTATATTCAGGGGGCAATTGGGAATTGGGATCAATTACGATTTGATTTTGACTTTTGAGATGTGATATGAGTATTTATTTTCAAAATGGAAGGAAGCAATACACAACTGATCGAGTAGAACTTATAAGTGGGGTTTTGGCTTAACACTTAATCAGACGTACATTTTCATTAATTATGTTGTTTTGTTTTTCTTGTTTGGACCATAGGTTTAGGCAGATTCTTAGGGTCAAGCGCAAAAGCACATGCGGGGGCCGAGAGGGTCATGCCTCCCTTTCACTAAAGGAAAATTATATATATATATATATATCTCTCTTGTATAGTTAGTATTTATTAACTATAAAATGTTACGATAAATTAAATTTATTTGTTATATTTGAATTATTTTTATTTTACTATTATTTTTTTTTTATGGATTTGAACGTGAAAGTGTGGTTACCATCACACGTCACACCATGCTTACAATAAGACCACCACAATTTTTTTTGAAACTCATAAAATTTTTATTATATTTTTTTGAGAAAATAAACCTAAATATTGTACTTTTATAGGAACTATTGGGCTCTATTTTCTAACATGGTGGACCTTTCCGCATGTTAGCAGTTAGGCCGACATTTGATGACCCCTATTGTGTTATCAAGTCCATAACCCCTCCACTGACACAATTTTTCCAAATCAAACTTCCAGATGTTTTTCTTCTTCTCCAGCTACACTTCGACTAAAGAAGACATACAATATCAACCTCAGTACAGAAATCAGTGCGTTAAAAAGGAGAATTTGAGGTGTTCGAAATGATTGCATTTCAAATATGTCTAAAAAGCCCGGACCCGGGTGGCTTTTCTTCAACCGGCCTTCCAAACAAACAAAAGCACCCAAATGTTTAATAGATTCCACATACAAACTGTCTCCTTTTTTTTTTAGGGGGGGGGGGGGGGGGGGGGAGGGTGGTGGGGTTAATAACTCATACAAACTTTAAATGCAATAAAAGTTGGCAAGTTACAAAACTCGTGATTTTTTATGAGACCTAAGTATTTTTTTCATCTTACTAAGCATCATTTCAGAACCTTTTTTAACCAGAATTTCACATGCTCAAACAACTGCATTTTCATCAACATTACAAGTGCTTATTTTGGAAGGAAAATGAAATGACCATAAATTATGCCTCTTTTATCTTTTTCATTTTTTTCTATCTTACTTTGCCAAGCAAAAGATACAACAACAATAATTCTATAAGCTATTTGGATTGAGTAAAAGAAAATCATTAGGGTTTGGTGCCCACTCCACCTCATCCTCATATGCTTTTTACACCCACAACTAACTCTGTCCCACGAAGTTTTGATTTTTTGCAATAGCAACTACTGTGCTAGCCCCAGAGCTAGTCCCCCTTCTCGAATACTACATTTGTTGGTCCAGTCCATGTGCACGTTTCAATCAATTACTCCCACGAAACCAATAATCGATTTGACTAAGTCATTATTATTTGGGGAAACTTCATTTAATCATTAAGATTTCAAAAAATATCAAAATTTTAAACATCTTTTGAAAACAATTCTTTTATCCTTAATTTTTTCAAAACTCTTCAAAATAGTCCAAACCATCAGTCAATTATCGGTCAAATCAAACAGAATGTATAAAAAGACCTTTTTACCCTTGGTGGTGATTAATAATACTTAAATTATCATATTACCCTTGAAACAACCAATTTATAAGTTAAAAATTAAAAAAAAAATTGTTGCAAAAAGAATTATAAAAAAAAAAAAATAGAGTTTCAGGGTTGAAGATCTACAACCCGGAAAATAAAATCCAGAACAATTTTTTCATCATCAACAGATCAACAATTCATCAACAGAAAAATTCAAATCAAAACCACCCATAATCTGTTCTTTCTTCTTTTTTTTCTTCACTGTTCTTTCTTCTTCCAGCTATCTCCCTCACCCATATCTGTAGTTCTTTTCATCATAATGAACCCACCAACACAACCTAACCATATCAGTTCCACCATACACCACCAATACAAAGATAACCTTTAGCACTCCAACACCACCCACATTCTGTTAGACGACCACCACAAACACAACCACATCACCATCACCATATGCTACCAACACAACATAACCACATCACTTCCACCATACACCACCAATACAAAGACAACAACCCTCAACAATCCAACAACACCCATAATTTGTTAGATCCCCACCACAAACACGACCACACCATCGCCACCACACGCCACCAACACAACACAACCACATCACTGTCAAACCATCATTACAAACATAGCCACATCATCGCCACCACACACCACCAACACAACACAACCACATCACCTCCCTCATACACCACCAACACAAAGGAAACCTTCAACACCCTAACACCATCCATAATCTATCAAACGACTACCACAAACACAGCCACATCACCGCCACCACGCACCACCAACACAACACAATCACATCACCTCTGCCATACCCCACCAACATAAAGACAACCCCTAATAACCTAACACCACCTATAATCTGTCATATCCATACCCAACACCAACACAAACAAACCCGGTCAGATCCATACCCCAAACACTGACCTAACAACGCTTATCAAAAAGCGATGATGAGAGAGAAGAATGGTGACGAAAGATGAATAGAGGCATAAGAGACTGAGAAAGAGACGGAGTGTGGTCGGATTTTGTACCTGGTTCGGAAGCCGTCATCGTTGCAACCAAGCTGAGCTTTCATTGTTCGTCAAACCAAAGATTGAGCCTGGTCGGTGATGCCCTTCAAGTCGGTGATGGAGTCGTAGCTGAGCTTGCAAGATGGCCTTCCAAGGAGCTCGCCAGAGCCATAGCACTCGTCACCGTCGGTGGTGCCCTTCCAACTTGGGTTCAAGTAATAAAATGGCGTTTTCCTCTAATGACATAGATATTTTTTAATTTTAATTAATTATTTATTTTTTTAATTTAATTTAATTTTTCTTTTATTTGTTTAAAATCTTTACCGTCCACATGTCACGATCCTAGTCTCTTACATGAAAAGACCATCTTACCATTCCTACCCAAATAATCTATCATCATTAACCGTTAGTTGATTGACGGTTTGGACTATTTTGAAGAGTTTTGGAAAAGTTAGGGATAAAAATAGCTGTTTTCAAAATATGTTTAAAATTTTGATATTTTTTGAAATCTCAAAACTAAAATGAAGTTTCCCCTTATTATTTTTGAGCCAGACTAAATTATTTTTATATACTTTATACCATGTTATATGATCAACAAAACAACCGATTAAATAAAACTACACTTAATAATTTTAAAAGTATTTATATATATAGTATATCATTCTCTAATAAAGATAAAGGAGAGGTCAAGTAATTCTATGAATCTAACTTAAATTATTTTAAATTATAATTTTTTTTTCTCATCCATTTATGTATTTATTATGTGTATATATATATTTTTAAATTTGAACATACAGTTGTATTTTTATCATCATCTATAATCTCCTACATATTCTTATTTGTGAATAAAATAGATGCGTTGAAGTTTCCTGTTTACATTCAACTCTGAATTTTATCTTGGCATCAGTGCCATCTCAGAGACACATGTCCAATATATATATATATGTATATATATATATATATATTGTTTTGTTTTATCATGACTACCAATAATACAAATACTTCTGAGTCTATGAACCTACCACCTACAACCACATCTACAAGCACCATAGATAATGCTTCAATCCAAAACATTTCTACTCCAAATACTTTGTTTTCACCAACATTGTCAACTTCACTTTTAACAGAATGTTTCACAACTTTTGGTGGCAAGCTTAGTTACTCATCAGTGATTAAACTTGATCGAAATAACCATTTACTTTGGAAATAAATTGTGCTCCCAATAATTCGAGGATACAAACTTGCTGGCTATTTACTTGGCACCAAACCATGTCCACCTATGTTTCTTCCAACAACATTAATTGATAATCAACCAACTCCAAATCCTATCTTTGAGCAATGGGTGATGCTTGACCAACTCTTATTGGGTTAGTTATTGAGCTCCATGATAGAGTCAATTTTAGCTAAAGTTATTGGCTTAACCACCTTTCATGTAGTGTGGTCTAAAATTGGAAATCATTTTTACCAATCCAAGCATGGTAATGCACTTAATTATCGCCAACAAATGCAATGAACAGTTAAAGGTTCCATGTCAATTGATGAGTATTTAACAAAGATGAAAAATCTTGCAAATCAAATGAAAGTTGCAAGTCATCCGATGCAAACTTTTGAACTAATAACTATTGTTTTGATAGGTCTTGATCATGACTATGACAATGTAGTGTCATTGATCACTCATCAGAAAGGAACTATCAGTTGGGCAGAAGTGGAGGAAAGTCGTATTGAGCAATTGAATGCTTAGGGTGAAATTAACCAAGTCTCAGTAAATTTTGCATCATGTAACAAACCTGAAAATTCTTCAAAATCAAAAGAACAAAGTTCATAAAGAAGAGGTCGTTCACAACAAAATGGAGTTAGTCGTGGTCGAGGATGGTCTAATGGAGGTCGAGGTACTGGTCGTTTTCATCAAAATCACAGACCTTCTTGCCAAGTCTATGGTAAAATTGGTCATGTAGATGTTATTTGTTATTATCGTTTTGATCATAATTATAATAGTCGGTGAAGTTCTAGTTTAGGAAATACAAGGACAAATTCAGAAGGAGATGGTTCTGTTTTTACTACCTCTCATAATATAGTTGGTGATCCATCCTGGTATGCTGATAATGGAGCAACAAATCACATTACAAGTGATCTGAGTAATCTGATGATCAAATATGATTATCAAGGTAAGAAATCTCTTGTTATTGGTGATGGTAGTAACCTTCGTATTCGACATGTAGGTAACTCTAAAATTCACACACCTACCACCATTGTGAAACTCAATCAAATATTGCATGTTCCTTCCATTACAAAAAAATTGTTGAATACTTCCAAACTAACCTTTGATAATAATGTTATTGTTGAGTTTTATTCTGATTTGTGTGTTGTGAAGGATAAGGTGATTGGGGCAATTCTCTTTAAAGGGAAACTTAGAGACGGATTATATCAACTGGATGTAACTCCTTGCCGTTCCACTAGATTCAAGACAAATCCAAAAGTTTTCTCACTTCAAGAAAAAATTTTCACCGAGTCTGTATCTAAATCTGCTTTATTTTCCAATAAAAATAGGTTATGGCACCAACGTTTGGGCCATCATTCTAGGAAAGTTTTAGGTTATGTTTTAAAACTTTGTAATAAAGATTTTGAGCCTAATAAATTATCATATTTTTATCATGCATGTTAGCTGGGTAAAAATCATGCTTTACCATTTTTTTTATCTGTTACAAAAACCTGTTCACCATTGGAATTAATTCATATAGATATCTGGGGTTCTACACCAATTTTTTTTCTGTTAATGGTTTCAAATACTATATTAATTTTATTGATGATTACACTAGATTCATTTCGATTTATCTATTGAAAAACAATTCAGAGGCTTTAAAATCATTCATTCAATTTAAAAATTTGGTGGAAAATCATTTTGACAAAAAATCAAAATGGTTCAAAGTGACTGAGGTGGTGAATATAAACCTTTTATGAATTTTTTGAGTCAACATGATAGAATTTTTCGACATCATTGTCCTTATACTTATGATAAAACTGGAAAAGTTAAACGAAAACATCGTCATATTGTTGAGCTTGACTTAACCTCACTTGCTCAAGCTTCACTTCCTATGAAGTTTTGGTGGGATGCTTTTGCAACAGCAGTTTATTTAATAAATATTTTGCTTACTTCTGTACTCAAAGGTGTCTCACCTTGGCAAAAGTTATTTAATTCCTTATCAGACTACTCATTTTTACGTTTATTTGGTAGCTCCTATTATCCATATTTACTTCCTTACAACAAAAATAAATTTCAATTTCATTCTTGTGAGTGTGTATTTATTGGATATAGCCGGTTCCACAAGGGATATCGTTTTTTGAGTCCTACGGGACATATTTACGTCTCTTGTCACGTGATTTTTAACGAAAATGAATTTTCATTTTCTATTGGTCCTTTTGAAACTCAAAATTCTTCCAATGTAATTATGTCTTGGGTATCTCTTTCTACAAATTCAACATAGCAAATGGGGTATGATTCTATTGACAATAATTTATCAAGAGTTTTTGTTGAAACAAATTTTCCAAGAGCAATCACCACCTCTTTATCACGTGTTAATCAGACTATTTTCAACAACATCTCTCATGATAAACCCACACATCCTAATCCGATTATCAATCAAATTTTATCCTAATCATTATGTCAGCTAACACAATCTCATGGTTTAACTACAACACACTCTCCCCATACAAATCAAACACATCAAACACACATCTTCACCAATTCACACCATCTGTTCTCATGCAAATCAACCACAAACATCACATGTTCCAACCATTAGTTTGTCTCCCAAATCATCACAACTAGATGTTCCACCACCTGTCACCAATTTAGACCAACCATTTAATATGTTACCATATTCATTCATACCTCTAGCCGATGCGTCTAAGTCCACTAACTCAAGTCATTCATTCGCAACGCAACACTCCACCAATCTAGATTTTTCAACCGAGTTCGCCCTAATTCCCAACCTGAGTGATCCAACACCAATGTCTTCTTTGGGTTCATCTTCAGAAAAAGATAAATGAGAGGTTAAGTGATTCTAAGAATCTAACTTAAATTATTTTAAATTATAGATTTTCTTATTGGCCTTTTGAATGAAGTAGTATGCATGGTACAATTTGAGGGTTATCTTGATCCGAGTAAGCGAACACATGTCTGTAAATTGAATTAAGCCTTGTATGGCTTAAAACAAGCTCCACGAGCTTGGTTTGATCGCTTACGGTAGACTCTTTTGAGTTAAGGTTTTTCTAATGTAGTGTCTGACAATTCTCTATGTCTTTTCAGGACGGGATCAACAATTTTATTACTATTTATTTATGTTGACGATATTATGATTACTAGAAATAACAATATTTTGATCTCACGACTAACCAAAGAACTTCATTATGTTTTTATACTCAAAGATCTTGGAGAGTTGAATTATTTTCTTCGAGTTGAAGTTTTTCATGATGATACTGGTATGTAATTAGCACAATCCAAATATATTCGAGAGTTGTTACAGCATTTTGGTTTTGAAAATTTGAAACCCTATACTACTCCTGCTTCTGCTACACATTTTGTTTCGGGGGGAGAGGTAATGTCAAATCCTACACTGTATTGTAATGCTGTAGGTGTCTTACAATACTTGACTTTCACATAGCCATAAATTGTTTTTATAGTAAATAAACTCAGTCAATCTCTTCAGACACGCACCTTATTCAATTGGCAGAGTGTTAAAAGAGTTCTGAGGTATCTAAAAGGTTCTATTAATCAAGGTCTTCATTTTAAACCAAGCTTAAGGACGGATTTAATTGGGTTTTGTGATGAGGATTGGGCTTGTAATCCAGAAGGCAGAAAGTCTGTAGCAAGTTATTGTGTTTATTTGGGAGAAAATTTGGTTTCTTGGTTTTCAAATAAACAGCATGTTGTAACTCATTTAAGTACAGGATCTGAATATCATGCACTGTCAAATTTGGCATTTGAGATTGCATGGTTCAAATCTCTTTTAGCATAAATCAAAATTTCTATATCTTAAGCTCCAATTGCGTGGTGTGATAGTATGAATGCAGGAGCTTTTTCAGCAAATCCTGTTTATCATGCACGTACAAAACATATTGAGGTAGATGTTCACTTCATTAGAGACATGGTTTTGCGTGGTGTATTGGAAGTTCGTTATGTTCCTTCATATGACCAAATAGCTGATTGTCTGATAAAAGTTTTGCTCTTCTCACATTTTGATTACCTGAAGACCAAACTCTGAGCGACATTTTCACCCCTAAGTTTTAGGGGGGGTGGGGGGGGCGATAAAGATAAATGAGAGGTAAAGTGAGTCTAGGAATCTAACTTAAATTATTTCAAATTATAGATTTTCTTATCTCATTCATTTATGTATCTATCATATATGTATATCTATATATATTTTAAATTTAAACATACAGTTGTATCCTTATCATCATCTATAATCTCCTATATATTCTTAATTGTGAATAAAATAGATGAGTTGAAGTTTCCTATTTACATCAACTCTGAATTTTATGTTTCTCTTAACATAGGTAGTTGAATACTTTTTCATCCATTGAGAAGTTAAGGTTTAATTTTTACCAAACGCATTTTAAAACTTGTATGAATAGTTTTTTCTTTTAAAATGAAAGTAACTATCTCTCATTTATATAATTAGATATTCAAACTTTAATGATCTCATTTATGTGAGTAAATATCTGAATTGTACAAGTAATTTTCGATTTAGACCATAACCATAAGACTTCAAACTTGTTCATTATCAATTTTAAGGAAAAAAAAAAAACAAAAGGGAAGATCCCAAAAAACCTCTTGACATATGAAACAATCTTGTTTTACCATTCATTGTTTAATTTTTATCCAAAATCCTACAAACGTTAGAAAGTTAACAGAACATCCCATAAAAGTTAAAAGACCACTTTAACCTTGAAATTTTTATTAAAAAATATAATAATCATAAAATACTATTTTCAAATGACAAAATTATAATTATTTTTTTAAAAAAATGATCTCTGGACGATAGAGATCAACACACCAAATTAAAAAATAAAAATATATATATTTAAATATACATAAATATCATCACCATCAATCTGGTTTTCAACAGTTGGAAACCCATAATTTTTGGGTTTCTAGGTGGCTGAAAACCACCACCATCATCAATCATCAATCCCACCCAAAAAAAAATTATCAACTCAATTGTCAATCATCAACCACGAAACCACTGAACACTAAACTCACTCATTAATCATCGACCACCAAACCACTAGGTTCGTTGTTGAACCCACAACGCCCCACCATCATCGACCGGAGAAGAAACTGGGGAGAGAGAGAGAGGGGGATAGGTGCGAGATCGAGAGAGAGAGAGAATTAGGGTCTCCATGTGGGTCTCTGATTGTGAAGACCATCTAGGTCTCCACCATAGGAGACCCACATGGGTCTCTAATGGTGGAGACCACATCGTCCGTCGGATAGAGAAAGAGAGAGGAGCAAGAAAGGGGAGAGAGAGAAGAGAAAGATAGGGGAAAGAAAGAGTTGAGAGAAAAAAAATTATTTTTTATATTTATATATATAAATAAAAATATATTTTTCTAATAATTCTATACTTAATATTATTTATTTTGATTTTTTATATTATAATTAATATTATTTTAATGAATTTTTCATTGGATTTCTGTTTTTGCCTCTGGAGTCAAACGATTAACCATATCAAGTTAGCAGAATCTGTGACCGTCAAGGATATTATCGTTCTTTTATACACCTCTAAAGAGTATTTTGACTATTTTTATTAATGTCAAATAGTATTTCGGAAAAACATGAAATAATGAGTTATGAAAATTTACATATTTCTATACATCAAGGAGTTTTTCTGGATTTTTCCGAAAAAAATAGAAGACACTGATATTGATGTACTACTAAACCATCCTGAGACACAGTACTAGACTAATCTTGTCTCGTTGTGAGCACCTTTTACCTATTTTATAATATTTGGCACTAAAGTTTGGTTCCATGATTTGGGATGCTTCACTTAATCACTCCTCTTCTCTACGGGAGTTGTTCAAAATTGCACCAATAAACGGAGACATGATCAGAATGGTTGTCCAAATCTAAACTACTGGCCTAATTTCCACGTCACCTTCTCAATCTAGGGAGTTTCCATTTGGTAAAACTAGTAGTGGACCCATCACGAAATTATTTAAGGGAAAATTTTCATTTTAATCCTTAAAATATAAAAAATTATCAAATTGTAAAAGATCTTTTAAAAACAGTTTATTTCATTATTAAAGTTTTGAAAACTTTTTAAAATATTTAAAACGTAAAAATAAAAGGACTCAATTACCCTTCCCTATCTAAAATGACCATTTTATCCGTACTAAATCAACATATTACAATACCATTCGATAAATAAAAAATTAACACATGTAAAATAATATGATAATTATTTTTTTAATATAATTATTGTTTTTTAGAATATTGTTTTACTCTTGATGGTGGTTATTGATGCTTATTATCATATTGGCCCTTATGAAATAATCATATTATAATGTAATTTAAGACATATAATATAAAATTAAAATATATCATTATTACATTAATACAAATTAATTTAAAAGTAAATTAAAAAAAAAATGGACTGGGTCAAGCAGATTGTTTCAACAATTTGGTGAACTAAATACTAGATCAATGGAACGATCTTGGGAAACCAAATCGTTGTTGGCGATATGGTTGCCAAATCATGGCCACAAATGATACAAGGAAACCAAATCTTTGCTTCGTCAACAGCCAAAAACCTCTTACTCTACCACCATTGTCATCAACGAATGATTGAACTACCATAATTACCTTTAAAAACTCTCCCACTAACTCTAACACCCATCCCAAAATGAGTAAATGTTGTTGACTGAGTCACTGTCGCTGAACCCATCTTTAAATACAACAACCCAATATTCATTTAGGTTTAACTTTGAATGCAAATGATGCACTAAGTTCAAAAACCCAAATCAAACCTAGATGTTGATCTGGGTTTGAAGTGTTCGAACCTAGATTGTCATCTAGGTTTGAAGTGTTCGAACCTAGATTGTCATCTAGGTTTGAACACTTCGAATCCAAATTGACTGTATGGATTTGAAGCCTCTGGTTTTGATTTTGTGTGTTTATTGTGATTTGTGATTTCTCAGTGATTTTATATGATTTTGATTTTGTGGTTTTTCAACGATTTTGTGTGTGTGACGTTTTTTTTTTTTTAATAATTTTGGTGTGTTTCCTTGATTTTGAGTGTCCCCCATCATCGATTGGAGGTCCATCTCTAGTGATCTCCATTAACATCAATGGAGATAGAGATGGAGGCTTGGACCTATATCAGATTATTATTATTATTATTATTATTATTTTAAATTTTGTTTTCTTAAATAATTTTAATTTTCACTGTTCATCTTAAAAATAAATTATGAAGATATTTCATTTTTTATATTTTAATTAATTTATTAGTTCATTTTTTAATTAATTAATTACTTATTTTTAAAATTTTATTTCAAGAATATATATATTTCATTTTAAAATTTGTTCTCTTTATGTTCAAAAGATGTTTATAAACTTGATAATTTTAGATATTCAAAGACTAAAATGAAGTTTCTCTATTATTTAATTAAAACTTAATTCTCTTTATATTTGGATGGTCCACTCACTGGGTCCCACCTGGATCATAATTTCATTTTCCCCTCCATCCTCCGATTTGATCTGTAATATTTTACTACCGCTTCTTGTTTTTCAATTTGAATATCAAAGAAATCAATTTATCTGCCTTCACATGCTGACCAGCGAAACTTTGAATGGAAGGAGTAAATGTCAAGATCTTCCCAACTAATCTAATTTGAATTTCTTCGAAATTTTATATTCATAATCTGAGTCCATTTTGACAAAGGACTATATTTGAATTATTTGATTATAAAATTTAACGAAGTCAACATAAGGACAATTATAATATAATGCCGTACGTAATTTTGTACACTAAAGTTCAAACCATAATCAATTTTTTTGATGGTTCCTTGTTCAAAATTAAATTTAATCAGTTCAAATGTAACAAAGTCAAGATAAGGACAATTATATAACTAGGTTTATGGAAATTGCGGAGGACATTAGCAAGAAGATAAATTTGCAATCCTCTTGCATATCTTTGAACTGATTAAATTTTAAAATTTTGAACAAATAACCAAAAAAAAAATTAATTATGGTTTGAACTTTAGTGATAAAACTTACACACGAGATTAGATTATAATCTATAATTGATAATAGATCTAATTTCTCTAAACTTCTAAAATAAATTTATCAAAATCTTGACATTTGATATATCTTTATATTGACTCGCTCTTATAATAGGAAATTTTTATTTTTTTAAGGCTTGATTATATCGTTATATTGACTCGTTCTTATAATAAGAAATTTTCAGTTTTTTAAGGCTTGACTAGAAAATAAACTCAAGTAGATTGAAGTATAACGTGAAAAACTTTATTTATTTTGAGAGAATAACGTGAAAAACTTTTATGTAAATGAGAATGATAATATTTCAATAGATTTTATAAAATTAAATGAAAATGAAAAAAGATGTTCATTAATGATAGTTTTGTAATAAATTTAAAATTAAAGATGTGTGCTATATACATAACTCGTGTTTGTATGGATACAACTTACAGGTAATTTTAGCAGTTTTCTAAAATTGAATACCAAGAGATAGATAAAAGTTTCCAAAAAAATAGAAAATTATGGTAAAAAAAAAAAAAAAGTGAGCAAAAATTTTCTGTTTAAGTTTTTGACAATTTAATGATATATCAATATAAAAAATAGTTGATAACTAAAATTATTAGATTTTGTTCTTTTACATACACCCCTAAACAAAAATTGATAGATAATTCTTGCTAAAAAAAAATAAATTTACTAATACAAATTACAAACACCATTGATTTATAGTGTCGGAGAAAGAAAAAAAATTAAAAACCGCTCATGTGGTTTTTTCCCATGGATGCGACAACAGAAATGGTCAGGCAAAGAAAGATTGGGTGAGTTTGGTTATTAAATTTTCTGCATTAAATGCAGAAATAACCAACCCTACATACAATACAAGCCAACCATTTGAGATTGGGTGACATCCTTCATTTTTATTTTTATTTTTATTTACGATTATGCGATATCTTCTACTTACATGGATTTTGGCAATTTTGGGCAAGCATTAACACTGACTTGTTTAAACTGCATATATATATATATATATATATGTATATATATTTTGCACTTTCTTGACCTTTTATTTTACTAGGATATTATGTTTTTGTCTTTTATCGTTTTCCCTGGGATTTGGACTTGCAATCAACCGTTATATGGCAGACATGGACGAGACTCCAAAAATGACAATAATACTGATGAATAAATAAATAAAACGCATCATTTGCCTGAGTTTGTAATTTAATTGTCAATGGGAATTGTGATTCTATAATTAATTATTGAATAATGTTATACTATCCAAAATTTATCCAAATTTTTTATCCAATGATATGACAAACTGATGTATAATTATCAAATTATTAATATATCATTTCAAAATTAATACGGTAACTACAAATCAGGTTCTAATATTATTTAGACAAAGTTTTTGGATAAATATTTTAGAAGTATAACATTATTGTTGATTATTTGGTGTATGTAAGGCAATGTTTGAGATAGAAAATCCTCGTATACCTCAATGAGTTAAATCTTATTTTGTTTTTGAATTTAATTAGTAATTACCTAAAGAACAATTTGAAGTAACATGATTTTTAAAAGGGTTGATGTTAATGATGGTGGATTGATGATGATGTTTTATTAGTGTTTCTTGGCATATTGGCTAAGGGTTGATGAAGGTTTTTTTATTTTTTGTTTTTTTGATGAAGCTGAGTGGGTGTTTGGTTGGTGATGTAATCACTGAAAAGTGAAGATCTAATTTGGAGATTGGATCTCCACCCCTTAAATTTTTTTTTTTTTAATTTTAAAAAAATATAATTTGTTTTTAAATGATGTCCACTTGATGGATGGTGGAAATCATTTTAATTTTTTTTAGAAAATTATTTTTTAAATTTTTTTTTTTAAATTTTACTATTTTTTATCAAATTTCCTCACTTAAAAATTTTAATTGTTTTATTAGATTACCATTTTGCCCTCAAATTTAAATACCAGTTGGGTATTTTAGACGGTAGGGGATGGTTTACCTAATAAAAATATAAAATTGAGACTAATCATGATTAGTTTACTTTTCACGAGGTTTTTCATGATATCTCTTGTTTAAATTAACACCTTGCTAATTAATACGATTTTTACACATCATCTCTTAACATAAATGAATGTGTATCTTTCTATTTCTCATCCTCTAAGAGTCTGAGATAGTATTTGATCTCGAAAAGTTCGGATAGACTTCTGACTCATTTAGTGTTAGATTTTAAATAATAATAATAATATTATGAATTTCTAAGATATTCTACCCACAATCTCATTTTCTTAAAAGTACATGTTAAAAGAATGATTCGAATCAGTGGCTGCTCAATATTATTGTTTGTTTAAAGGGGAAGAGCTTTAATATGCTTTTGTGTATAAGCTAAAATAAGTTATGTTGTAGTTAGTAGGACGAATTTCTTATATAATTATTTATTCATATTAAATAATATTACTTGAATGAATGAGATGTATATACCAATGCAAGAAGCAAGTCTCTGTTTTTTAAAGTAGAATAATTACTACAACCTTAATTGGTACTTATAAGTATTGATAAAGAGTTCCTTTTTTTATTTAAGCTCTAAATCGAAATTAATATTATGGCCAAGAATAATAATATATGTATAATCCAATAAATTAGCCTAAAAATGAATCCAAATGTTATGAAAAGCTTACAATGACATTCACCACATTCTTCCATGGATTTTATGTTAATGACAAATTATTTTCTGGTTTTTGAGTTAATTTGTTAGAGGTGTAGTATGAATTCGGTACTTATTGGAACCTCAGCTCGATCTCTTGTTAATTATCCCGTAAGATTTTGACTTTTTTACCCTATAGAATAAGTAGCGTCTTGAGGTTTAAATTCGAAATTTTAGGTGTCTTTTGTGCGTAAGCTTTCTACCATCAAGGCAACCTAATCCTTCACTCATTTGAGTTTGATGGTGGCAACTATACCATATGAATAAATCTTAGCTTACACTGACAGTAATAGTTAGATGTCACTAACTCCGCTAAAACTTAGCCAAAAATCAAGAATCATGAAAGATCATGTTTTCAAAATGAAACCATGAATGGAAATTGAATTGATGCCAAACCCATTGTTCAAAACAAAAGTTTAAAGTACAAAAGCATAATTATCAATCGTGACCTACTTTAATTATCATCCGAAGGTCCATCTTGTGTTAAAACTTTTTTCGCATGGAAGGACCCTTTTTCTTTTTTCTTTCCTTCTTTTTTTTTTTCTTCTTTTTTTCCACCATCGTATTACGTTTTGGTTGAGCTAACTTTTCCTCAAAAGTTAGATCTTTTAAATTGGAGGCGTTATATGCTCTCATTGTCAATACGCATTTATACAGTCAATCTAAAATATCTACTGCGAAAGAGATTTTAGTCAAATTAAAAAAAAAAAAAAAAGAATTTAACAAAATGCTTATCATATTATCCAAATAATAATCAATATTTGAAAGAAATAATATATGTCAATACAAACTGTTAATTTTCAAATTTCAATAGTGTCATTTCTTGCTATGTCTTCTCAAAAAACGAAAATTGTTATCTGGAAGCCAGAGGGGAAGTCTCTTTCGAATCAAATGCATTCCTTTCGTGAGCAATAGTAAGTTGAAATTAAACCATGGCTTGTCTACATCCTTTGATAGTTTGATGTGGACTGTATATACTATTATATTGTCACTTTTGCAAGCATATGCATTGTCAATGACATTTCCATGCAACTATTTATGTGATTTTTGTTTTGCATACCCACCAAAAAAGTTTGCTTGGTATATTAAAAAGAAAAAAAAAAGTTTACTTGGTATTTTTCAAATCAATACCTACCATAAGTTGCGTGTAAATTCCAAACTTTCATTGATCAAATGAGATGGTAAACATTTGATAAACCTATTCTAAAAATTCCACACACACACATATGTATAAAATAATGCTAGACTTCTTAAACTTTTTGTTTAAATCCATGTCCAAATGACATAACATATAAGTTGTCAATATCATATTAATTAATACATCTTCATATGATTTATAAGATGTTGACAACTCATGTATTATGTCATTTGAGTATGAATTTGGACAAAACATTTGGAAAGCCTAGTATTACTCATATATATATATAAAAGAATACCATATTTTTCAAATTTTTTATCTAAATCCATGTTTAAATGACATAACGTATGAGTTGTCAATATCATATTCACTATTATATCTTCTTATAATTTATAAAATATTGATAACTCATATGTCATGTCATTTAAGTATGAATTTGGATAAAAAATTTGGAAAAGTCTAGCATTACTCTAATATCTTATAAATCATGGGATGATATAATAATTAATAAGATATTGACAAGTCACATACCACATCATTTAGATACGGATTTAAGTGAAAAATATAAAAAACCAAGCATTATTCTAATTTTAATTCATCTTTTTCCCTATTTGTTGGAACTTACTTCCATTTTCTTTTTATTCATGATTAGTAAACACCTTTTTTTATGTAAGTATGCATCTCCTAGTCATGAGAGTGAATAACTAGATCCTTAAATTAATAACTGATCTTAGTAGATCTTAATACTTATTCGGTTACATGCTTATTTTAAAATATTTTTTTTTCACTATTTTTTAAAACTTACATATATTTTCAAATAGAAAAAAAAAAAAAAAAAAAAAAAAAAAAAAAAACAGAACCCTCGAGTTACATGCACTCTAAATGCCTTTTTCTTAAATATAGTAGTTGGATGGACTCGAAGTATTGACTACTACTTGCAAGATTATAACTAGTGGAGGGTAATATGGCACTAGATACACCTTTTTGCGTCGGATTTACAAAATTGATAATCATACAGCATGAAGAGATCCTTTATATGAATATATTTATGCAAAGTCATAATGGTGGGACCTAATCCGGTGACGCTTGGGCAGTTCGGCTGCTCGAATTATTATTCTATCACCTTCCAATATTGGATTAATATTTCATTACTTAAAATAACCCATAATTTGTCCACTTGATTAATGTTAGATGAGCTGTATTCTAACCAATATAAACTGGTAACCAAACACACATTTGAAGACAATGATAGATCGGATTTAGATTAGATTATAGTGATAAACTTTTAAGTATCATAATTGCTTATTAGTTAATTGAAGAATGTTAGAAAATGGATGGAAGGTCAAAGAAGGAAGAAAATATGAAACTTAATTTGGAGTTCAGCCAAATACCAAACCTAACCACCCATCTCATGTAGTGGTCTAGGCTCCAAGTTTAGGAATTTTTCCATTAACTTATCCACCCAAGTTGGATATGGAATGGTTCCAAACCAACACTCTAGTTCAAGTAATCTCCCGGACGCCATTTTCTCTCAACCAGTTTGTTTTTTTTTTTTTTTTCTTGTTTTTTTTTTCAATTCCATCCATATTTATTTCTTTTGATAGTAAAATTTTTATTTAAGAAATTCAATAATTTCAAATACTTATCATAATCCTCTTGAGATAATCAAAACTTTCCATTTGAGATAATGGGTTTATCTGATCAGCAAAGTTCAAAATTATAGAACAGAATGCCAACTTATGAGGATAATATTGATTTATATATATATATATTTTGTATCTTAAAATGATATGATAGGATATGTTAAATCATTTATCTCCCCCCCACCCCCAAAAAAAATACTTTAAATCAACAACAATTGAGGAAGAATAATAGACCTCCATTTACTGTATTATTATAATTTAGTACAGTCTATGGATAAGGAATCAATTTTCTGTTTTTCTTCTTCTCTGTTTTTTTTTTAGTCAATTTTCTGTTCCTCTTTTATATATATATATATATATATAATAAAGACAATATAAATAAAAGCAAATAAATGTATAATAGGGAAAGATTGGGACCACATGGCAATTTGCCATAAAGTATGTCTTAGAAAACCTGACAGCAATGCGGTTCAAAAAATGTGGCCCATTCATTATTAATATTTGACTAGTAATTCGAAGTTAATACGTTGAAGATATAGGGTTTTCAATAAATGCTGTGACTTGTACGGCATGATCCATCTTAATTTAATCCCTTCTATTTTGCATGATTTTTTTTTTTTTAATCTTTTTAGACCCATGTATTTTGAATTTCGTCATTCATGTCTCCCCCAGTCTTTATAATGTAATTTTCACTTACTTATCAATTCTATTAAAAAAAAACAGAAGTTCAACTCAAATTATAAACAAGTTTTGGAATTAAAAGATGAATTTCTTTCAAAATATTGTGACTATTTAATTATTAAAAGTACCGGATTGGTAAAGATATTAAATAGAGTGACTTTTTTTCTTTTTTCTTTTTTCTTTTTTTAATTGGGAAAGTAAATAGAGTGAGTTTAACATTATGATCGGTATGTTTTTTCATAACATTATATTATTTAAATCTTTTTTAATATAAGTAAATTTCAGTTGTAAAGAAGTTTAATAGAACGAGGTCATCATTATGATCTGTATGTTTTCCATAACATTATATTTATTTAAATCTTATCAAATATAGACAAATTTCACCGAGGTTATAACATGTTTATATTGTTATAATATTTTTTAAGTTTAAAACTCTTACTATATCCCAAGTTTAAAAAACAGAACTTTATTACAATTTTTTCTCCTTAATCTTAAAACCTACTTTACTTCTATGATGTAAAAGTCACATGATTTCAATGGATGTTAATTTACCATCATTACTATTTATTAATCACAATAATTAGATTGTGTAACGATAATCAACTAATTAAAACCTACAATGAAAATCATTATCTTCCATTGTCAAGTCTTAAACACTCCAATTTGCAGTCGTGATTCATGACCTGATCAAACAATTACTTCAACAGGTACGTGAATTTAATAAAATTTTTTCATCGCCTTAAAAGCACAAAGCCGCGTCAAACAAACAAAACAAACAAACAAATTAATAAATAAATAAATAAAACGAAGGACCTGTTTGCCATTTCCTGTAACACAAAGGACCAATCAATAAATACTATCCTGTATCATCCTGAGATTTCACTCCAAGTCGGTAATTTAAAAAAAAAATTAAGAGCAAATTGCACATACCCCCCTGAGGTTTGATGAAATTATATAAATATTACGATATTTGAATAACTCACAACGGACACTACATGAAGTTTCAAAAACTATACATAAACCTCCTCTGTCGTTAGTCAACCATTAGTCAATCACGGCTAAATCAAAATTTTGAAGGTAAAATGATCAATTCACAGCTAATAAATATTTTAATTAAAAATAATATTTTTAATTATTAAACTAATATTTAATATTAAAAAAAAACCACCATCTTCTTCTACCTCCATCATCATCATCCCCCTTATCTCCATCTTCTACATCCATGAAAATCATCAAATCATTCATCATCATCAAACTAACCAAATCAATTATCATCATCAAATACCCAAATCAAATAAATATATATCAAATAATGAAAATTAAAAATATTAAACAAAAATAATAAAAAAAAATTTGGTCTTCATGAGAGACAAGATCTGGTCTCCCATGGAGATCGATAGTCTCCATCGCTGAAGTAATCTTCAGCGATGGAGAGTCTATATCGCTAGAGATGCTACCGTCTCCAGCGTGGAGACCGACGGTCTCCATCGCTGGAGGTTGGTCTCCATCGCTAGAGACGACAACATTTTTTGAGATGGAGACAGCCCGCGCTGTCTCCATCGCTGGAGACACCGAGAGCGTCTCCATCGCTGGAGACACCGAGAGCGTCTCCATCGCTGGAGACGCCGAGACTTCTCCAGCGATGGAGACTGTCGGTCTCCATGGAAGACCATTTTTTAAAAAAAATTATTTTTTATGTTTTATTTTTAAATTAAATTAAAATATATAAAATATATTAATTTTAAATTTATTGAAATATATTTTAGTCTTTTTATATTTTTAACCATTGACTATGAGGAATTAACCGTTGTTGACTGACGACAGGGGAGGTTCGTGCAGAGTTTTTGAAGCCTCGGGTAGTACTCGTATAAGTTACCCAAATATTATTATATTTATGTAATTTTACCAAACTTCAGGGGTTTGTGAAATTTGCCCAAAAAATAAAAACAAATCCCATTTATACACATAAATTAGTAAAGCCCAAAAATTAAAAAAATAAAAAATAAAAAAAATAATCAGCTCTCTCTACCCACCCACCCTCACCCAATCTATTTGATTTTTATTTTCATCAGCTCCTCTCTCTCCACTGTAACCGCTTTTTTAAGTTTTCACTTCTCAAAAACAAGAAAAAAAAAAAAAAAAAAGAACTCAAAATTTTTTCGTTTCGAGTTTCGACTCTCGAGTGACTCCACGGCCACAGCCACATTGATTTGAACTAGTCTATAAAAATCGTTTCTGGCAAATCCATTCTTCCACTGTTATTTTCCTTTGTTGTCCTTTTCCGCATTAATTTTAATTCAAGCAAAATTAAACACAACAAGTTTGTGTGGAGCAAAGAAAAGGCCGTCTCAGTGTCGTTTGATTTATGCGTGTGTTTCTGTAGTGTTTGATATTTCAAAGAGTCGAAATGCAGACTAGTCTGCGATTTTTCTTGGTTTCAGTGGAACCGATTGAAAAATCGCCGGCGATTTGATGGAATTGAGACTGTTTGAGCTTCCGTTTTCGACATTTCATGGAGGTAATTATTCGGTGTAGCTCATGTACGGTGCCGAGATTTGATTCCAAGGCTCGATTCGCTGCCGTTATTTTTGAGGTTAGCTCACTTATTAGCTTCTATTTTTTATTTTTTTGCCTTTTTTTTGGGAGCCATTTAGGGTTTCTTTTATTTGTACTTCAAAAAGGAAAAAAAAAATTGAACTTATAAATGTAGAATTTTTATGGGTTTTAACAGTCGTAGTCTTCATCGATTCAGGATTTTTTCTCTTTTTAGTTTCTGTTATTTGTTAATTTTTTGGTGACCAAGTTTGGGTATTTCCTTTTTTTTTTTTAATTAATAAATTAATTATTGAGATGTTTAATTTGTTAATTTTGTGATGTTTTTAGAGTTTGGTGGAGAGGGAGATAATTTGATTTCTTGTGTTTATGTGGTTGTTATTGTTATTTTAGCTGATGGAGTTTAAAAATTTGATCGTTTTGATGGTAATAAATAATAATAGCTAGTGTGATTGATTTTAGGCTTTTATTGGATCTGCAGTGTTGTGTGTTAATGAAAATAACACGTGTTGTTTGTGTTGTGTTTTGGTTCAGATTGTATTGATATTGTTATTGTTTGAAGCTGCTAAAGCTAAGTCCCACGAGCATCAATTGCAATTGAAAGATTCTGAAAGGGGAAGTAAGAATGTTGTATCGCATTCGTGTATTCATGATCAGATACTCGAACAGAGGAGGCGGCCTGGTCGGAAGGTGTATTCCATCACCCCGCAGGTTTATGATGAGTACGGTAGCTTAAAATCCCTTCACCGTAAAGGAAGGGCGTTGCTTGGGACTCCGGAGGGTCTGGAACAGCAGAATAGTGCAAAGCAGCCTATTAGAATTTATTTAAATTATGATGCTGTTGGTCACTCGCTGGATAGAGATTGTAGGAAAGTTGGCGACATTGTGAAGGTTGGTGTTATAAGTAATTTGATAAATGTCAGCCTTGTATTGGGGTCAGTACTGTGTAACTAATGTTGCTTGTGTTTCTTTTTTGGGTTTTCTTCTATGTTTGATTGTTGTTTACCAGCTTGGGGAGCCTGCTGCCACTTCACTTCCTGGCAATCCGTCTTGCAACCCTCATGCTGATCCTCCGATCTATGGTGACTGCTGGTATAACTGCACGTTGGATGATATATCTGGCGAGGACAAAAGGCATCGCCTTCGCAAGGTTTTGGATTTAAAGTCTTTTCATGTATAGAAATTTTGTCTTTTTGCTAGATCTTTGATAAAGTAGAAGCATTAACTTTTGTAACCATTTGAATAAAGGCTCTAGGGCAGACAGCAGATTGGTTTAAGAGAGCCTTGGCTGTGGAGCCTGTGAAAGGGAACTTGCGGTTGAGTGGATATTCTGCATGTGGACAAGATGGTGGTGTACAGCTTCCACGTGAATGTGTTGAAGGTATCTCATTCCAATTGCTTCGACCTATTTATGTGGAAGTTATTCTAGTTAATAATCTGAGCATGTGTCATTTAATGATGTGTTCAAATTTATGAACTTACCATGCTATGTATTTAATTTTAATATTTTATACCAGTGGGTGTTGCTGATGCGGACTTAGTTCTGTTGGTGACTACAAGACCTACCACTGGCAACACTCTTGCATGGGCAGTGGCATGCGAACGTGATCAATGGGGGCGTGCAATTGCTGGTATTGTTTTTTATGGGTCATGTTTTGAGTGATTAACATATCTTGCCTTTGCATGCATAGAATTCTAAAGTGAAAGCTATGGTGCCTTTTCTTTGCAGGACATGTGAATGTTGCCCCTCGCCATTTAACTGCGGAAGCTGAGACTCTACTTTCAGCTACTCTCATTCATGAGGTCAGTTGATTTTCAAATTACCGAAAATTGGAAGTATGTAGACGATATTATCATTGATCAACCTTTTGAATCCTCCAGGTTATGCATGTTCTTGGCTTTGATCCACATGCCTTTTCCCATTTTAGGGATGAGAGAAAAAGAAGGCGAAGTCAGGTAAACCGTTTAAGACTTTCTGTGACTTCCACTAGGGAAAATGGCACTATGGAAGTAATATTTTTTGTATTAGCTTTAAAAGTGTTTTTTATTAATCAGGTCACAGCAGTCATAACTTACTTAAATATGTCCAACTAATTCCAAAGTATCTGAGGCCGCGTTTGATGTCCAAGGTTAAACTGGATTGGATTAGATTAAATTACTTAAGTACTAGCATAAAGGAACAGTATTGTATTCATTATATCTTTATATTGATGCCTTCAAAAAGTATTCCTTATTTTTTTCTTCTCTTCAGAGACATAATGGTTAATTTATCGTGTGCATCTCTTTTAGAATAATGTTGGATCTCCATTAATAGTTTCTCATATATTTTTACAGGTTACTCAACAAGTTATGGATGAAAAGCTAGGCCGGATGGTTACACGTGTGGTGCTTCCTCATGTTGTCATGCACTCGCGCTATCATTATGGGGTAAATCTCGCTTTTTAGAATATTCTTTGTCTATGGTTTGTGGCTTTAAATTTCATTGGTGACAAACCAGAAAACCTGCTAACTTTTGATGAGTGCTATATTGGCAGGCGTTCTCTGAAAATTTTACTGGTTTGGAACTGGAAGATGGGGGAGGACGTGGAACATCAGGTTTTCCTTGTGTTTTCTGTTATTATATTCTGTGTGATGTCTTGAGCAATGCATAATCATTTTCAGCAATCTATCAAATCTTTTCATTAACTTGAATGGAATCTGGAAACCAATAACTTTAGTGCAAAAAAATGAATGCGGGACAATAGAACTGCCACATTTTTGCATTGTATCTGTGGCTGTGTTGAAGTGTCTAATAATTAGTGCTTTGCTTGATAACTTGCTTACAGGATCTCACTGGGAGAAAAGGCTTCTGATGAATGAGATTATGACAGGGTCAGTAGATACAAGATCAGTAGTTTCAAAAATGACACTTGCTTTATTGGAGGATAGCGGTTGGTACCAAGCTAATTATAGCATGGCAGACCGTCTTGATTGGGGCCGCAACCAAGGAACTGATTTTGTTACCTCCCCTTGTAACCTCTGGAAGGGGGCATATCATTGCAACACCACCCAGTTGTCTGGATGCACATATAACAGGGAAGCAGAGGGTTACTGTCCAATTGTAAGTTACAGCGGTGACCTCCCCCAGTGGGCTCGTTATTTTCCTCAGGCTAACAAAGGTGCATTTTTCTATATTCAATGAATCTTATCTCCAGTTGTATTTGATATCCATTTTTTTATTTTATCTCTGTTTGTCTGTTAGGTCTTTCTATGTATGTAAAAAAAGGATGTTTCTGGATTAACTTATTACAGCTTCCTGCCCTTTATTATTTAATGATTCGATATAGATTACAACTTTGTTGATTGGTAAAACTTGAAAACATGCTGCAATGAGGTTCTCTGTGACTGTATTTTATTAGATCTGAGAGGATTCCCTATGATTTACCTTTGTTGATTATATCAAATGGCGGAAATTCACTGTTAGAAAAGCCTGCTGGCCATTATTGAGTTATCTTTGTTCTACCAGCAATATAAGCATTTATGACTGTTTAGCTCTAAATTATAATCGTACTTCAGTAGAGTTACTCAACTTATGTTTTATAGCGTATGTAACGATTAGAGCAATAAAATTGTTTGCAATAATGTTGACTGTGATGAATGATAAGTTAGTTTTTTGGCCCTTTGTGTTGAAGTGTTACTAATTTATAGTGTTGACCGTTTCAGGTGGTCAGTCCTCATTAGCTGATTATTTTGGCCCTTTGTGTTGAAGTGTTACTAATTTATAGTGTTGACCGTTTCAGGTGGTCAGTCCTCATTAGCTGATTACTGCACCTATTTTGTAGCCTACTCTGATGGATCATGTACAGATACTAACAGTGCACGAGCACCAGACAGAATGTTGGGTGAAGTGCGAGGGAGTAACTCCAGGTGAGATTGTGGGCTCTAGCAGATTTTCAAATGTGTGCAATTAATTAGTTCTAAGTTGCAACTTGATTTTGAAATTCTGTCAATATACAGGTGTATGGCCTCATCATTAGTTCGTACTGGATTTGTACGGGGTTCTTTGAACCAAGGAAATGGCTGTTATCAGCACAGATGTGTAAATAATTCACTGGAGGTATGGTTAGATGATTTTGACTTGTAAATTTCCTTTTGTAAAATGCTTTGTTATTTGTGTGCCTGGTTTGATTTACAAAAGGCTTACTCTCATGAATCATGATAGGTTTATCTCAGTGATTATCTAGAATATTGTGATGAAATATCAATTTTAAATTTGAAATAAATGTTTGGTAAACTTGCGACCAACTCTAGAGTACAAAATCTTGTTCATAATGGCCAAGTGTCCCTAAATTTTGCCTTCCATGTAGAACAATAAATAGAGCAGTTATCTTTCGTTGAATTTAATTTTGTAGTTATTATATGCTGCAATTCCGCTTACAATATTGTATTATGTACTTTTTAGGTTGCTGTAGATGGTTTATGGAAGGTGTGTCCTGAAGCAGGTGGACCGGTTCAGTTCCCTGGTTTCAATGGTAACAACACTGGTCAATCTGCCTGATTCTTTTTAAGTAAAATTAAATTTATTCGCACCTCAAGCTCTTTTCTATTTTTGTATCTGTAGGTGAACTGATTTGCCCAGCATACCATGAACTCTGTAGTACAAGCACAATTTCTGTGTTTGGGCAATGCCCCAATTCTTGCAATTTCAATGGAGATTGTGTTGATGGAAGGTGTCAATGCTTTCTAGGGTTTCATGGTCATGATTGTAATAAAAGTGAGCTGTTACATCCTGTTGTATACTCTATATTCTGTACATAATATTTAACTCATGTAGAAGGTTCTGAAATTCTGGGCTACCTTGTCTGGTATTAACTATAGATTTTTCAATTGACAGGATCCTGCCCTAGCAATTGTAATGGACATGGCAAGTGCCTTACTAATGGGGTCTGTGAATGTGTAAATGGGTACACTGGCATTGACTGCTCTACTGGTATTGGCATTAATTTTTTGAAAACCTTCTTCTGTTTGTTGACTTCTAATATCTCGAGTATGGCCAACTTAACTGGCGGCCTACTTTTGTGTTTTGTCTGCGCATGCATCCAACAAATGACTGGGTTTTCTTCCTAAGATTTTGCTTGGTTGTGATATGCAGCTGTCTGCGACGAACAATGCAGCCTTCATGGAGGGGTCTGTGATAATGGAGTTTGCGAATTCCGCTGCTCTGACTATGCAGGCTACACTTGTCAGAACAGCTCCAAGCTTGTCTCTAGTCTTTCAGTTTGCCGTGATGTGCTGAAGAAGGATGTGTCTGGAAAACACTGTGCACCAAGTGAACCAAGTATACTGCAACAACTGGAAGAAGTTGTGGTCAAGCCAAACTACCATCGTTTGTACCCTGGTGCTCGTAAGTTGTTCAATATATTTGGGGGCAGCTATTGTGATGCGGCTGCTAAGCGACTAGCCTGCTGGGTAAGTAGCCTTGTTATATTTGTTTTAATGATTTTCTCATCCCATCTTTCTTTCTCTTTAATCCAAATCTTAAATATAAAGTAAATCGATCAAAAACTTTCCTTTTTATGTTTCTTCACCCTGTAGAAATTGAATTGACATTCGCTTAACACACTTAAACCTAACTGCTGATACTCTCTCTCTGTTCCCTGAGACAGAAAATTGACTGTACCTACATATCAATGTTTATTTATTTATTTTTTTGTTCAGCCTTTGTTATAATATCTAGTTTGTGTCAATCTTAGGATTATGCCTTTGTTGTGATGTTGCTCTTTTCATTGCTTGGTAGAGCTTTTAGATGTGGTATAATTTATTGGCTCTCCAAATTTTCTAATGTTTTTCATATATATCATAACTGAGAAACTTGTGATTGAATAACCAGATCTCCATCCAAAAATGTGATGAAGATGGTGACAACAGGCTCCGAGTGTGCCATTCCGCATGTCAGTCATATAATATAGCTTGTGGGGCATCGCTTGACTGCTCAGACCAGACCCTCTTCAGCAGCAAAGAGGAAGGAGAAAATCAATGCACAGGTGCCAATGAGATCAAATTGTCTTGGGTTGACCAGTTCCGGTATGGTTTATTTTCAGGAAATAGTTCAACAAGAGCAATATTATTGTGGCTGCTATAGTGTTTGCCAGTCTCGTTAATATTTTTATTTGGCCTTGTAATTTTTCTAGGTTTAATGGTAGGATAGGTGCCATGTAATCAAATGTCGTAGATGTTAGGTTTTTTTACCTTGTGGTTGGCCCAAAAGTCATTTAAGAAATTGGGTGAGATTAGGCTTTCGAAGATGGAAGCCCTTTTGTAGAGAAAATTGAAATTGTATGAAAACTGAAAAAAGAAAAAAAGGAGAAAAAGAGGGAAAAAAAAAAAAGGAAAGAGAGAGCTTTGTTTAGAGTGAGCTGCGGTTTGGCCGAAGGCCTTTTAAAGCAAGAAAATGCCTCATATTTTCTTTATTTGGTGTTATCCTCATTGCTACTCTTTTTATGTGCTTTTGTTCTGAACTAGTGTGATACGATGTGCATGTATGACATGCTATTTGAACTCTAAAGCTTTTACATCAGAAATATTGCAAAAGCTGAATGAGGATACAAACTCAAGTGTCAATGAGACTTAGGTCTCAATTTTGATAAGAGACAATGAGCCGGTGCACAAGAAAGTAGTCCAAATTTGTGGATCAAATATAAGCTATAATTATGGACAATTCCTTGAAAAAGTATGTAATAAATGTGCCTGGATTAAATTGAAATTTGAGTGAACCACATCATCCATCTGAGTCACGCATGTCTCTGTCTGTTGTGATGGAAATGCATATAGTCCATGGGCGCACATGGGTGTGTATGGGCGATTTCAAAGTTGTACATTTAATACTAGTAAAAAAGTTTGAAAGTTGTACATCTAATAGCGGTTGATATGAAAAAGAGAAGAAAACCTGTTGGCGTACATCATTATAAACTTGTAAATATAATAATGTACTGATTCTTTTGTTTCTTGTGGAATGCTATCACTCCACGTGTATACAGTAAAAAACTCCAACCCTTTGTCTCTTGCGCACAGCCAGTTTTTCCATCTAAACAAGGAAGACGAGCAAGAAGCTTCGCACTGATTCTTGCAAAATTGTAGGCTCTTGGACTTGCTTACTTTGCTATGAAGATTTGACGATTGTATTTTTACTTCCGTAACGAGAATTGAGTTATTTCTTTCAATCCAAAACAACTGCCTTACGGTCGAGGCAGTATGATTATGAGAGTGATACTTCAATTGTATACATTCTGTTAGTCATCATTTTTTTTTTTATTTTTTTAAATGCTGTTAGTCATCGACTTTGTCACCATCATTATCAGGTTGGTCAAGTAAAATGTTAATACAGGCACGATTATCAATTTAGATTAAAAGTTAGAAGGGATCAGTTTCATTAGAAAGGATGAGTTCTTAGGTGGGAGGAGGCGTGATTTTGCGTAGGGTTTGTATAAATCTATTGTCATTTTAGTAAACTCTATAATTATGAAGTAGGAATTAAGGTTTTGGTTTTTTTTTTTTTTTTTCAACAGGAACTAAGTTTTTTTTTTTTTCTTCTCTCCCTCTTTCTGATTCTCAATTATAAAAACTCCCCTAAATCGAATTAAGTTATCCTTTTTTCTTAATAATTTCTAATTTTGTAAACTTACCCTTTCAAGTTAACATTCGACAAAATGCAGATCTCAAACTAACACAAATTAAGAATTGAGTTTTCTTTCATATGAATTAAGTTTTTTCTTTTTTTCCTCGTAATGATTTTTAGTTTGAAAACGTGCTTTTAAACCTAACGAGGATTATTTGAGTAGTCCGACGATACAAAACTCAATTATGTTTAATGTGAAAAAACTAACACAAAGTAGGAGTTAAGTTTTCTTTTCTTCTAATGATTTTCAATTTGTAAACACACCCTTAAACCTAACAAGGATTGTCCAAGTAATCCAACAGTACACATCCCAATTTTGTTTAATGTTGAAAAACTGAGACATGATAATAATATTAATTGAATCACAAGAAAGCTACCCAATATTAATGATAATACTAACCAAATTTATGCTTGCATGCAACACTTTTTACCTTCCAAAATACTATTTATTATTTATCATTCACTCCAACCGTAAAGCCATTCACTATCTAAGATCGTAATCAGAAAACTAACAGTTAAACTAAAATCAGAATTCTCAAAAATTGTATTTCTTGATCCAATTCCATTACAATTCAACCACCTCAGAAACTATAAATCCATCAATGCACGCCACGATAGTGTCCTTTCAATTCTGAGTCCAATTTACTAAAGAGTTAAAACATAGTTTTCACGTTAGTTTATTTATCTCACCCTACCAAACCAACCAACTCCCTATACAATTCAATCTCTAAAACAAATTAAGATTGTCAATTAAAAAGTTAATATATTCCAATAACGAGATAAAGTAATCAATATTATGAACTACATATGTGGCTAACAATAATGAATCAAATCTAATTCCAGAAACCAAGATATTAACCAGCCCAATTAACCTAATTGAAACAAATAATCACGGAAAAAGAAAAACACAATAATAATGACATCAATTTTCGGGATCCTAACTGGGGCAAAATGTGATCAAGTAATCCGACCCGGCACAAGTACAGGTACTTGAAGCATCATCGTATGCGTAACTATAGGCGGTCGGACACGCGTCCTTGAACAATTTCGAGAACTGTGTCGGCGGACATGTCTCCGGCGTCGAGTGGTCGCCGGTGCAGCAAAACTGTGGCTGGTTAAACTCCGCGCACGCGCTCTTGCACGCCACCACCGAGCCGGCGTCCGTCACTTGCAGCTCCGCCGGGCAGTTCCGGTTAAGATCAGCCACGCAGCCGGCGCGCTGGCAGTCGCCGGAGCCGCCCACCGCCTGCACCGCCAATCCGACGTTGTAGCCGTCGACGAGGCTGACGTCGTAGAAGTCCTTGTAGCTGGCGTCCTTCCCTATAGTGAACTCCACCAGGCTGACGGGTGGCTCGCCGCCGCCGGGACACTTCAACAAGCCGCCGCAGTCACCGGTGAGGCATTTGCCGTTCCCGGAGGCGTCGAAGTTGCAGCCTGTTCTTGCCCAGATACGTCCAGACCAGGTCGGCGGGACCGGGAACTGAACTGACGTGCCAGGAGCCAAGGCAAAACCTCCGTCGCCGAGGGTGGCGACGCCGTTCCCGCAGAAGGTACCGGGCCATATAGTGTAGGTGCATTGGTTTTGGAGAGTGAAAATAGTCGCCGAGGTTGCTACAATGCCTGCAAAATCGTTGAGAGAATCAGTTTCTATTTTCCACAACTTTTTTTATTCTAAACATGAAAAACGCATCATGGACTCCTGTCACGGTTCATGCACGTTTAGTGTAATTTCCAAATAACAAGAAAAAATAAAATAAAACAAATAATCAAATAAAAAGGAACGCACTACCATGAACAGCTAAAACATAAGTCAATGATGAAAATTAGAACCAATGTGCAATGTGATAAATGCATATATACCAAGTAAGAAGACAAGTAGAAGAAGACAGAGAGTCGAGCTGATCGCCATTGTTGTTGTTTGTGGTGGAGTGAGATTTGCCGTGAAAATATATATAAAACAAAGGGAGGTTAGAGAGTAGTTGTTGGTGGGATCGTGGAAGTTACAGCTTGGTATTTATAATGGGAGGGGTTCCCTTTTAATCTGGCAACGATATTGGTGCTGTCCTATATCTTTACGTGATCAGGTAATCTTGGGTTAAGTATTAAGTTTGCATGCTGTTTATTTATTTTTCTTCATTATGATTTATTTCCTGTCTTTTCGTGATCTTTGTTTTCATGGGTTTTGGATTGTGGCAATATCTTAGAAACTCGTGTGCTGTTAGGTAATTAATTAAGGAAATAATAGGTTTTGTCAATTCACACAACATTGGCATCGCATGCATGGAGTTACTGTTATCATCACCACCCAAATCTTTGAGGTAATTCGGGCAATTAATTTTTCTGTTTCGTCTAGTTTCCGTTTTCATTTATGGACTGTTTACTGACTTGAGAATGAAAATTAAAAAGGAAAAAAAAAAGGTTAAAAATCAAAACTTGATTTATTAAATAAAATCTCTTTAGGATTCACATGATTTAATTTTTAAAAATTTGGGTAAACATTGAAATTAATAAATTGGTAAACCAAACATTAATGTCTTTGAAATTAAATATTTATATTAGCAATTTCCTATTTTTAATTAAGTTAGACTTTTTCGTTAACAGGCTATTAATGTCTTTGAAATTAGATATTTAAATTAATTAAATATTTCCTTTTTTTTTTTTAATAATACTAAGCTTTCCAAATTTTTGTCCAAATACATACCTGGATGATATGAATTAGCTTGATTGAATATAACAACATATTTAATATTTTTACTTATCAAAAAGCAAAAAAAAGCAAGAAGAATACATATTAAAAAAGTAATACTTATTAAATCAACCTATAATTATCAAAAAAGGTTTTTTTTTTTTTTTAGCACCAAAAAACTGGCTCGATGTTTTACTACTATTAAAGAATTGAACTTATGTTTTCTAACATCTTTTACTATTTATTTTTTTTAATGATAAAACTACCCTTATTTTAAAATTTTAGAAAACCCATGCAAAATTTGAATTCTCAACATCAAAAATAGGACGCGGGTTGTGCCCTAACCCGCTTCATAAGGCGCGGGATCCACATAAAAAACAAAGGACAAGTGCGGACAACTTCCGCACGAAAATAAAAAATAAAAATAAAAGCATTGACCACATCTGCGCAAACAAAAAAGAAGGACGCGTGCAGATCGTATCTACCCAAACCAAAACAAAAGGCGCAAAGGCAATCCCCGCAAAGAAAAACAAAGACGCGGACGTAGTCCATGCAAACCAAAAAACTAAAGCACGAACCACTTTCGCGCAAACGAAAAACATGGATGATGCGGACAGTGTCCGCTCAGACCAAGAAAAGGCCAAAAAATCGCTATTTTTATCCATCCATGTTCTATGCTTCTCAAATTAAAAAACATATTTTCTACTTCTGTGTTTGTCACAACTCATCCAACATCAACTATCTTCAACAAAATCATCACTCATTCATTTCATTCATTTTCTCATAACATCATCAACAATAATAACCATCAACAACATCCATCAAAAAAAAAAAAAATCAGAAGAGGGTATGAAATAAACAAAAGAAATATATATATATATATAAATAGAACCAGATAGTTTTGGATTTTGAACCTAGAACCAGACCTAGTTCTAGGTTTCGAAACCCAGAACTAGATGGTTTTGGGTTTCAAATCGAACCTAGAACTGTTTGATTCTAGATTCGTAAACGGTAAGGAGACAACAAGAGAGATGGAGGACAGTAAGAAAAAGAGAGAATTGATAGAGAAGGAGAGACAGTAAAAATTGGGAAAGAGAGAGAAAACAACTCAGACTTGTAAGAGTTTTTTTTTTTTCTTTAAAAAAAAAAGGGTATTAAGGTCTTTTAATTTAGGAGAGGTGCAAGAAAAACTCGTTCCGATTTTTCAGTGTTAGTTAAATATGACACCAATTATTTGGTGCTATTTGGTGTTGTTTACTCTTATAAAACATTAAAACTGTATGTATTAAAAGATAAAGACCTAACGTGAGATTCCTGCCTAAGGCCTTGGATGTAGTAGAGTGAGATTATTGTTAGATCTATTATCTATACGGGAGTATTATCTATATTATCACTCCCATAGTATATTTATTATGATATATGTAGCTCTCCATGTGTAAAATCACATTCAATAATTTTTCTTCAATAATAATAAACAATCTGTATTTATTCTCAATTTGTATTCCAAATCATCATACTATAATTAATGTACAATATACTTTAATAATAATATAATTCACTTGTAATATATGATATTAATTTCAATAATTATTTTATCATGATTTATTGATATGGATACAAGTTGAAATTAAATGTTAAATGTCTAATATTTGGATATTACTCAATTGTGTATTTTTTTTTTTTTTTTACATTATAAGTACAATATACAATTATCGGGACCTTCCTCATATAGGACTTTAAAGTACAATCCGAATCTCTACTCCCAAATAGATGAGATAGAAAAACTGTCTATATACAGATATACCAGTGGGACTTTAAAGAAATTATTCATATTAGGTTATTAAAAAATTATCCATACTTATAAGCTATGACAATCGAATCCAACCTTCAGTTTGAAAGAAGCAGAATTAGGTGATGATGAAAACCAAGATAGCAATCATGGAAGATAAAGGTACAATTGGACAACGAAACAATTAAAGACAATTGTGTTTAATCTAAACTTGTTTTAATCTTTCTTAGGGTTATGTTTCAATTTGATTATGGATATCGTATCGATATATATGGGGTTCGCATCAGGTGAGAGTTTCATCGCTGCACCACTCCACTCATGAGTTACTCAAATTTACGTGTACAAATTGTAGATTCAAATAGTTTTGCATTTGGAATTTTTAAAAGTGGAGCAGTTAACGGTCTTCGCAGAAGAAGGAAAAACAAATAGAGCGATCAAGTGCAGGACAAGCATCTAGTAACGTGACTAGTGTGGGTTCCCTAGACAAAGGAGGCAGGGAGTGAGTGAGGGGACTCTGCTCGTCGTGAACGATGTCGTCAGACGGCGTTAATCACCCCACGTGGCAAACATCAGCACAACCTCCCACCCTCACACCTTCTTAGCCACTTGCCTTGCACGTGCCTTCCCACCCCACTTCCCGTAAACTTCACTTATCCACTTCCCAAATATAGGTCCCCATACGCAGATTACGTATGATGGTCCATGACAAGAGTTCTGAGTTTATGGATAAACTCGTGGGACAGACAATGGGGAAAAGAAGTGGTTAAATGTTTATCAAAATCTCACCTGAATGACAAATCAGTGAGTCTCGTGTCATCAGACTGTTGTGGGTTTGGTTAAAATGAAGCATTTGGTTAGAAAAGAAGTGAACTTGTCAACCTTCATTGTGTGCATTCGGTTTCTTTGTCTTTCTAAATTAAAATCCACAACATCGTCATGACTATCACAGCCTGCATTTTTATACAAATTGTAGACAATAACAAATATTTTGCAAGGAAGATTTAGACACTAAGATTGATAGCATATCTTAAAACATAAAACCTCATGATTTTTTTTCAAATTCAAAATATATGCTTGAAAATTATGTGGAAAACATAACCCACTACATTAGATGTACCGAAACTACTATCTGCCGGAGTTGTCGCAGGAACCATCGGACGTGGTGGCGGAGTTGATACTTGATTTGCTTTGAGGGATAGAGAGTGAGAGGAAACCGTGCTACCCTCTACCTAGAAGTTAGGAAGCCCTGGATGGTTGTTGAGACCTCTACATATTAGTCAAACATTAATCCATACCGTTATAAGTGCATAACATAAATAATAATCATAAAAGGATCACACTAATGGTGCGTTTAATTACATATACTCGGAATAATTTGAAATCAGAATGATCTGGAATCAAATTTGTTTAATATCGAATTGATATAGCGGAATCAGAATAAATTATTTACTTCAGTTACATGAATCGTAATCAGAATAAAAAATATTACTTTTAAAATTTTTACTTTAAATTGAAATCGAAATGAATTGTTTAAAAGTTATAAATATACTATTGATTAAAAATATGTATTCTTTTAGCAATTTTGAACAAAAACTATGTTTTTTTTTTTTAATCATCAAGGAATATGTATTTTTATATAATAATATTATGCTTATTAAACTATTTTTTAATGATTATAATAGTTTTTAACTAATAAGTTAATGTTATCTATTACACCGTCAATAAATGTAAAATTTCTTTTAAATTTTAAAATTTGTTATTATTATTATTATTTTTTGTTTTCAAATAGGGGTATAAAAAACTTTTTAATATTTAAAAAGAAATGCGAATGAGAATCCTAAGTGGGATGGGAGAAAAAACAATCTCATTCGGTTATTCCACAATCTCAAATTTTTGTGGGACCTATATTTTTAGTTCATATTACTGATTAATTTAAAACAAGTAAACACCAATAATCATATTCATTCCTCATTTTCATTCCTTAATCTCTCAAGTAAACATATCATAAGTCATAAAATCATACTGCTAGATCTAACAAGCGAAAGTGTTCCATTTGTAGAATTGATAACACATCAAATGTGTCAACACAAATGCTCTGAACATTTGATATTTGACCAAATGCATATTCATACCCAAATAGGAATAATTGTGCTAGTCTACACAAATAGAAAATAAATATAACAAAAACATATATATATATATATAGGTCTCATTGAGTATACATGGAATATCGATACACTTGATGAAAAAATAAGATATTACATTATAAAATCATTGATTATAATTTATTATATCTTTTTACTAATTTTACTTTACTGATTGTTTTGCTGTGATTATAATCACTCATTATTTTTTGTCAATACATAGATATAAGTTTACTTACCTTATTCAAATACTAACCTTACTCTTCAATTAGAGCTCTTGGATTGACATCAATAACCAGGGCTCCAATTGAGAAGTAAAGTTAATGGTTAAATAAAATAGCTAGATTCTATATATATATATATATATATATAATCAAATAGAAATGCATGTAATTAACTTGTTTTAATATTCATCGTTGATGTGGTGATTGAAAATTTCTGGTTCTGAATGCCTTCAGAACATGAGCATTAAATGCGTTATGGTGCATCTTTCAAAAAAAAAAAAACAAATTGCTTATGGTGCAATTTTGCTTTTCTTCTAATTTGGAGGGGCAATTATTAAGCAAATTGTAACGTGTTGTGACTTGTGAGGGGACCCAGATGGTAACTCGTCACCAATTTGTGGCAACAAAGCAAACACATTCAACAGTGAAGCCAAAACACGTTTTGCATGACAGCGCCAAACGAGGCGTCGTGTATTCAAGAAGGAAAATCGACAAAATTGGAAGATTGAGAAAGGAAAAGTGAAGGGAATGAGCAATGAAAAAGCAATGGGCAGGTAATGCCTTATCTTACTTCAGAACAAAAAGGTAATGCCTTACCTTCTTGTTCATCTGAAATGTGCATCATTTTGGCCTGTTCAGTTGCCGACCAAAGCAACAAAAGAACACTTCAAAGTTCATACGGACGTAAATGCATATATATCAGATTCATCAAGCTGTGCACATGTGAAAATCCTACAATTGGATCTCCACGTTGTAGCTGAGCCATGTAAACATTTAAAACCAATTTATATACTACAGAATGCTGAGTTGGTTTCTCAGTAGTAAGTATAGTATTTATTTGGTATGTGAAGAAAATTGTAAGATATATCATTCCTGCAGACAGCATCCAAATACAAATTCCAGCCCTGTTAATACTTATCAGACCAATTTGGCCTCGTTGAGAGAAAGTACTCATTCGAGCAAGCTATAAATTTCCCATTTCAGAAGCTTGAAATTTGGGTCCGCTGTAGTTCCTAAAAGTACTTAAATGCCTCATGGTGGCAGGGTCAGACCTACACCAAACGAGAACAAGCATGCATCCACCTCCATTTCCATCACGAATGCTAACTAGCACAAACATATATATAGAAACGAAATTGAACTTTTATTTAATGATAACTGACCTATAAACAGAGTTAAAAGTCTGATCAACTCAGTAGTGTGCCCTGCAACTTGGCATATTGCCGAGGCTTTTCAGAGAAACAATGTTTGAGAATTTCATAATGGAATCAATAATTTCATTGACAAAAGTGTATTCATTCCCCACATAATAAATATTCCCAAACCACTTAAAGAGCAGGGGATTAAAACATTCAACAATCAAGTGCACAAAATAGAATCTATTTCTCACGTGTGCTTCAGATATCTTTTATGATCAAATATTTACTTTGTTTTCTTGCTGCGAGAGCTTAGAACTGGCTGTGTGCGAAAATTGAAATATGTGGCACAAGTAAGAAATACACATGCGAAACCGACGTATAATGTACACCAAATAGATGAAAAAAAGGTTAGATAGGTAAATACGGCAGTTAAGGAAATTACCACAATAAAATTTACGAAACACTTCAAAGTAGAAAGTTGTTCTTCGGTGCCTTGGTTAGGAAAACAGCCTTCAGTTTTGAAATTTGAGAGGAGATGGTCCTTGAGTTGGAATGCATCATTTAACCAAGCAGCAGTCTCAGAGTAAGATCCTGGAATCTCTTTGACAGGGATACGTCGGATATGAATGTGAACTTCAGAAGGATCGACACCAAAGACATTGTCCAAGAAGGAAGGACGCCGATGCTTGTATGCAATAGTCACATCATAAACTGCAGTTTTGTGAGATCAGGGGTAACATATATAAGTTATAACTGATAAAAACAGCTATTTGGCAAAAGAAAAAAAAAAAAGGGAAAAGCGATGAACAAAAATTTATATTAACATCTAAGCAAAATAAGAAATGATGAATCATGCAAGCGTAAAAATATAACTGGTAAGAGTAAACTGAACACTGTTATAGAAATATATTCGCTCAGAATGGAAAAGACCAAAGTATCCTCTTTGACAAAAGAGTTGCCATCACTGTTGGCAAACATCACCAAAAATGCACATTATTAGACAAAACATCACCAAGAATGAGAAAGTTTTAACAAGCTAATATGCCTTTTCTTTATTAATAATCATCTGTAGTTATTTTCAGAAAACAGAGTTTCTTAATTCCAATGCGGAATCAAATTTAAAAGAATTAGGAACAATGTCCACCAATTGCAAGCAAATTTAATGAGCCAACAATAAGCATTTGTACTGTTTCCTACTGGAGGTGATACCTTTACAAAATCATCACTGCTTTCCAAAACTGAGAAATGATTTCTAATCCGGAAAAAGAAGTGAGGATGAAGTTAGAATAAGGACACTATAAAGCTACAGAATCAACTTCTTTGGCAACAAAAGCAATAATATAGGTTCCAAGATTCTTAGTTAAGGTTGCAAAAGAATATCGGATCAATTAACAGGCTACAAATTCAAACGGAGATAGTTAGATGCTAAAGTTCATTAGAGAATGGCAACATTTTGTTATATTGTAACGGTATAAAACCTCTTCTACCTACGGCAACATTTTGAGGATAGTCATTTTTTCATAAGATTTGGAGGTGTGGGCACACGAGTAGAATATCTCATTAAATGTATTTACTACACCACCTTAAGCTCTTTGTGGAGAGCAACTATATTTACAAGAGTGGAATAGTGAACCGAACCTGCATCCAATGAGCTACGCAAAGTTTCCAAGCAAACAGAGAAACCCTTTGTCTTTGGGAGAAGCACGTTATTAAGCACGGGAAGTCCAACTTCAGTTGCAAATTTTTTACTCTTCTTACATTTATCTATGCTGTAAGAAAATGCAAATGAAAATGTAACTCTTCCTAATGATGCACAGAAGTAACAAAGGCAAAACACTTGAATTTAGAACTGTTTTTATTCCCATCCTGCAAGCTGATATTTTGTAAATTCCAGCCATTCCAGATCCCTTAGTTCAATAAAGAATATCAACTTTTAATGGAGTAAAACTTTTCTTTTTTATTTTTTTCAGTTGGTTTTTTGGTGTTTGTTAGCGAAATACTATAAAGCAAACAAACATGCACTTGAAATAGAAGATGTAGGGATAAAGGCATTACGTAAAATCAGTTCCTTCAGGAAAAATTGCAAGCCATAATTGATCTTGGCGATTCTTAAAAGTGGAGAGCATTTGGCGCAGTACAGGTTCATCATTTTCCCACTTCCTTTCCACTGAAATGAACTCCAAAATATGAAATCCCCAACCAAAGACAGGTAGTTTCATCAAGCTGCTCTTAAGGACATACTTTATGTAACCTAGGCACCCCTTTCGCAATGCAAGATCCCACAAGTACATCCAATCGACCTCAGTGCTGTGATTGGCAATAAGCAACACACGTTCCTCTGCTGGGACAATATCTCCAGAAAAAACCATTTTAGTTCTGTTTATCTTTTCAAATAGGAAGGGCCACAAAGCTAGCCAAAGACCAAAGAGGAAAGATGTTGCTTTCCTACAATAACGGATGTTGAAAAGCCTCAAGCCGAAGGCAATAACTGGCCCAAAATACACTAAAAACATAAAAGCAGTGGAAATATACACCAACAAACATATCACACCGCTAAAAACCCGAATGGGAGTCAAAGGACGGTGCTTTAATGTTTTATCAGATTTGAGAGGACTGTAATCTTCCATTTGCTTCTAGGAACTTCTATAAGAATCTGCCTGTTAAGAACAGCTGCAATCATGTGTCTCAAAGTTACTTGAGCTGTTCTTTTAAAAGTTTTACTGGAAACAAATAGATACAAGAAAGTAAAACACCTACCCCTGTCAAGTCAAAAAGTAGAAAAGCAAATCCACCTCAATTTCAAGAGCACAAAAATCCAGTTTGAAAGCAAAACTATAATTATCATCTCCACCAGTGAACAAAACGATACTGCTTCAGTTATAATTTGAAGCAGCAGATCACTACAATCTAAGACTACAACTAATCTAAAGGGGCTGAACGCTCACCTAAAATTGGTAGTCACAGTCACTTTAAATAACCCAAAAGGTCCAAAACATGATGGGTCTTCTCGTATGGACACTTAAAAGAAAGGTGAGGACAGCAAGCTTCAGAAGATGACATTCTTCATTGCTTAGAAGTGACAGATCATCCATAGTATGGCTGCCTAAGAATTTGGTAGATCTGCACTCTTTTCAAATAAATCAACTACATGAGGATATTTCAAACTCAACTACATGACAGCAATTCAAACTACTGCAATCTTGTATTTCAAATTCCCAACTTTAAGGCCAAGAATCACTCACAAAAGCAAAGAAAATCTATCGGCAGCTTCAAATTACACCCTTGAAATCCAAGATAACTTCTTTGAAAGTTAACAATAACACATATCCAACACGAGTATCCCCACGCACACTCCCCAGCGGTTCACAGAGAAGACGTGAACTGATCATAACAAAGACTAACCCAAAGGGGCACTGTTCACTAACTCCAAATACGAATCCTCCTCGATCTTAAGAGCATAACTAAACTTCCTCATATGAATCTCCAAGTCAAATCATTGTCACTAACAAATCACATCAACCACGAGGCCAACAATGAGTATTCACTAATTAATTACACATTTTGAAAAACATAAATTAAAGGTCTATCGAATCCAAAACCACACAATAAGTATGCAAATATAAGACCGCTACCATGTACACAACACCTAAAAACAGATATTTTCGTTTTTAATTATCAATTTCTACTAAAAACACTGTAAATACCAAAAACAAAAAAAGTTAAATACAAAGTTAATTCTATTGTTTCGAGAGAGATTACTATTTAAAGAAAAAAAAAAATCTTAAAATTTAAAGATCCAATCTCAGAAAATTTATAAAAAAGAAAATTGGAAATCAATGCAAAGAAAGTGCGGTTTGTACCTCGTATCTGAAAAGACACGAACTGTGTTGAGTTAGAGACAGTTGAATTGGATTGGGTCTTGCGGTGTTCTTCTGTTACTCTGAGAAGATGAGATAAAGTCGTCGAATTCGAAAACGACCAATGGAACAGGGAAAACTTCGAGTCTAAGGTAGGTTCCGTTGGGGATGGTATATTCGGGAAAAGTAATCATGTGCAGGCGCGGCCATCGATGTGGAAAATGTTTATTGGTTGGTTAGTTTTGTCGGGAGAGGTGATTGGCTGATTTTAGGTGGGAGGTCAATTAGTTAGCGCACGGTGATTGGGTACTAGAAAGCCGCCCGAGTCTGACGCCAATCAGATAATTCAATTGTGTGACGTCACTACCGAACTCTATGATGGGATCTGGTTTCGTTGTGCAATTGTTCTCGTGCACTGCCTCCGTTCGGTCCAAAGAGATGGCCTCCCTTCACTTTGATTTTGGTGTAGACTGGCCCATCCGATTTTGAATACCATTTTTTTATTTATTCATTTGGGGTCTCTCTTTGAGATCGTCAGTTCTTCCAGAGATCAACGAAATACGCTTAACAAAATGTTAATATTATGGAAAATAATAATTAAATGAAATAAATTAAGAATTGCCTACACAATCGATGTGAAGCCCTATTTTTTAAATTTAGTATCAAATGTTTCCTACTAGCAGATTGAATGAACTCTATATGTCATCAAACTATAATAGGTAGTGACTATTAGAACGTGAGTATTGTATAACCAAACAATTAAAAAGATTATCATTTAAGAATACATACGGTGATTCTCATTTTTTTTTTATCTGATCGGTTATTGTAAAAGTGATTTTTTTTTTTTTTTTTTAATGTTGATACTTTATGGTTCTACCTTTTATTTATTGTAATGTTGATGTGTCATGAAATTAAGTTAGGTCACTTTAAGAAATGATAAGAATTTATTGTAAATATGATTTGACTATCTTATTTATTAGGTAAAGTTACTTATTAATAACAATATTTGGATATTCTCAATAACAATTCTCGGATATTGATCAATAACCACTCTTACAATCAATTCAATTATTGTTATTGATAAGTAACTTTACCTAACCTGTAAGTTAGATAAATCCTTTAAATATATGTATAAACATATGCATTGATCTTGTAGAGGTGGTTTCAAACAAAATTTAAATTGCCTTTCTGACAAACAGTTGGTGAGTAGTGAGCAACCCTTTTTATTTTCTTTGATATTTCAAATATTTTACCACCAACAAATGCAAGTTGAAGTGATTGATTTAAACAATAACAAAATGATACAAGAGTTTATATTGGGGGAAAACTTCATTTTAGTCCCTAAGGTTTCGCGAAATATCAAAATTTTAAGCATCTATTGGAAACAACTCTTTTAATCCCTAACTTTTTCAAAACTCTTCAAAAAGGTCCAAACTGTTAGTGAATTAACTGTCAACATGACAGATTATTTGGATGAAAATGGTAAAATAGTCTTTTTATAGAGAGCAAATTAATTTAAATAATTTATTATAATTAATTTTATAAAATAAATGAAAAAAAAAATAAAGATAAATAAAAAATGGAGATCCACCAGATTGGATCTCCACCGTCCATCCACCTGGATAGACAGTAGAGATCCAATCTGGTGGATCTCCACCATCTTCAACACACCAAACAACCCAATAACAACAACAATATAACAACCAAACAACAACAACAACAACAACAACAATATAACAACCAAACAACAACAACAACAACAACAATATTAAGAAAAAAAAATCAAAACTACTTATAAAAAAAAAAAAAAATCGAAACAGGGGGTTGATGACCAAACCCAGATGAAGAGTTCATCTGGGCTCGTCGGACCCAGATGAAGAAGCTAGGGTTCGTTAAACTTAGGTGAAGCTCTTCATCTGGGTTTGACGAACCCAGACGAAGACGCTCTTCGTCTGGGTTCAACCCCCAGACGACCCTTGGATGAAGAGAGCCTTCCTCTGGGTTCGATCGAACCCAAACGAAGAGCGGCTTCGTTTGGGTTCGATCGAACCCAGACGAAAAGAAGGCTCTCTTCGCCTGGGTTCGATCAAACCCAAGCGAAGAGAGCCTTCGTCGGGGTTTGATCTGGGTTCGATCCAACCCAGATTGAACCCAGATGAAGAGAGGCTTCATTTGGGTTCGGTCGTCTTCGTTTGAGTTCGAGGCTTTATTCGGGTTCGATGGAGAAGGATGGAGTGAATCTGGGCAGAAGAGACTGAAAAAGAAAGAGAAGGGATAGAGGAGGCGGAGAAGAACGAGGAAGATGAGAGATAGGTAAAAGAGAGGGAGGAGATCTTTTATGGGTTTAATCTGGATTCCAGATTAAAGAAGAAAAAGAAAAAATTAACTTTTTAAATTCTTTTTAAAAAAAAATTGTTTTATTTTTTAACTTAATATTTTTAAAATTGAATTTTTTTTCTTGAAATCTGTTTTTGTATTAATTTATTGTTTAATTTAAACAAAAAAAGTAATAAGATTTTTTTAAAAAATATATAATCACGTGTATATGTGTCAATTTTTCATTGGTCAGATGATATATAATATTTTAATTTTATTAAGGGTAAAACAGTCATTTTAAGTTATAAAGGGTAATTGAGTCTTTTTCAAATTTTTGGTTAGTTTGATTGTTAGTTGACTACGGGTTTGGACCTTTTTGAAACGTTTTGGAAAAGTTAGAGATTAAAAGAGTTGTTTCCAATAAATACTTAAAATTTTAATATTTCACGAAACCTTAGGGACTAAAATGAAGTTTCCCGTTGTATTATCTAATCCAACTTGGTAAGAGCTTATCTATTTGTTGGCTGCTTGTCAAGGCCCTGCTTAAGAGTTGCAGTTTTTTTAATTCATAGTCTATCATTGTACCTTACAAGTATGATATTTAAAGTGTATACAATCTAGAACTCATAGAAGTTTAAAATATTTCAAAAGTTTGAGTGTATTCAATACAAATTTGAATAAATTTTATTGAAATCTAGATATATCCAATTTAGATTTGTATAAAATCCATTAAAATTTAAGTATATTCAATTCAATAAAATCTAGCTATATTAAAAAAAATCATTGACTTTACAGATTTCATTTAAGTGATGTAATTAAATAGAGTTTAATTGGAATGTAAATCATTTTAAAAGTTTGAGTGTATTCAATTCAGATTTAAATAGATTTAATTGAAATCTAGATATATCCAATCTAAATACATATAAAATCTATTAAAATTTAGGTGCATTTAATTCGGTGAAATCTAGATGTATTCAAAAAATCATTAACTTTACATATTAATTTAAGTAATAAATTTGAATGGATTTTAAAATGATTTTTATAAAGAAAAAAAATTATAATAAATCTTACCATTTTCTAAAGATTTAATTGGATTTATTAAAGAATTATAACAAAATCAATATGGAGTTTATATCATATATGAATTCAACAAAGATCTATCATTAAAAAAAAAAAAAATACAATCAAACTCGAATAAACTTTAGATTAAATATACTTTCTTTAATTTAGCGTTTAAATTGAAAAATAGATTACAAACTTTAATAGTAGTTGTATTTCGTAGGTTGGGTGTAGAATTCCTTTTTAATGACAACATTAGGGCCCTTAATTTATTAAATGATTTGACTTGTACCTATTGGTCTACTTAAAATCAATTCCAACTTAAATTTGTTTGCACGTCAATCTATGGTTGAAAAAATTAGTAGATTTTCCCTTCATACGTATGATAGATATTTGAATCTCACCATATATATTTATATATCAATAAACTATTAGAGAATTTCTTCTCTTTATTATGAAAATAGGTTTTTAAATAGCGAATAATGTCCAACCCAATGGACCTAGTAAGCGTGAATTGGTATGAGTATATTTTCGATCACGTTTATACAATTGTATCGAGTACGAAAATGCCTATTACAATTTAAAAACATGATAAATAGTTTTAACAATATTCATCCATTAGTAGTTCTTTCCATTAGTTTTGTTCCGAGAGTATGTAATTCTATTCCTTATGGCACTGCCAAATGGGTTTTAAGCGACAATAGCTCAAATGTATGTGCCGGTAGATTTCCAAGTTTGCTGGTTAAGCTTTCTGATTTGAAGGTAGTATTGTAGTGAGGTTTTTCTCTTAATTTTGTTTTTAATTTAAAAAAAAAAAAATTGGAGATATATCACTTGTGATGAAGGAGACTGAAACATAAAAAATTATTATTTTAAATAAGTGTTCATGCTTAAAAGTAAATTATATTCGTTTATATAAGTAAAAGAGGTTAGGCCTTCACTTTAAATGTTAGCTTCATTTTCAAATTATATTTATTATATACATATTACTTCTATAATCAAGACATCCTAACTTTAAAAAATAAGGATCAATCAATCAAATTCATCTATTGCATTCTCTCTTCTAAAACAAATTCTCTCTCTTATTTAATTTAAATAAAATGAGTGAATTTGATTAGTTGGTCCTTAATTTTTAAAGTTAGGACGTCCTGATTATAAAACTTCCATTATATATGTGTATATATATATATATATATATTTATGGGAGAAAGGATAAAATTAAAAAAAAAAAAAAAAAACTACTCATATATTGTGTTTTGAAGTAAGGGTGTGAGTTGAATTTCTGACATTTTAGAATTAAAGAAGTGCACATTGCATTCAAACTCAAACACAGATCACTATAGTGAAAGTTCATGAATTTCGAATTTTCCTTTATAGGCCTTAAGTCTACAACAAAAGAAGAAAACGTCCGGAGGGAGTAATGATCAATTCAAGTTGGAGTAAAAAGATTATAAAACTACACAAAAATTGATTTATAATTCAAGTAGTTCTATAAAAAGTTGCTAAACCTGTTTTCTTCTATATTTAAATAGCAGATATAGTTCATACCCGATATTTTAGGAATATCATCTCAAATCTGGGAGTATAACATTGACATGCAGGAGGTTTTACACTTTGGTACTCGTTTGTTGTAGATTAAAATCTGATATCTCTTTTTTTTTTTTTTTTTTTGAAAGAAAAATCTGATATTTCATGTGGTCCCAAAAAACAAAGATAAAAAAATTGTTAAAAAAAAAAAAAATCTGATATTGCATTAATGTAAGAAAACTTCGATTTATATAATAATATATTTATTTTGCATCCAGAAAAAAGCAAGTACATTTGGCAAAAAAATTGAATCCACATGTGTCGTTATTGAAATATTAAAATATTCACCATGCTCAGCTGAACGTTGACACTTGGGTCGCCTTTTGTATACCGTGTTGGTGTATAATAGACTTGAATTTGTTGCATTCTAATTATCTATTTGGTATATGATTGGATAGAAGAAAAATTATTATAAATGATTTTATCATAAAATATAAAATAATTTGATTTAAGAAAATAATTTGAATATATTAATATTTGAAAATGATATTATTTTAAATAAAATATAATCTTATAAATTATCTTAACATCGCATATTAAATAGAAAATATATACATTTGTAAAAGAAATTACATTAAATATAAACAAATTAATAATATAAACATTAAAAATATTAATGCAATGTAAGCAAAATAATAATATTAAAATAATTAATTATCATTACAAATTAAAAATAACATAAAATGATAAAATATTAATTTGAAAAATAATAAATATTAAATTTAATTTGTAACATTTACTTAAAAGTTAGTAATAATAATAACAACTACTTTGAAATATGAAAATTAAATTATGAAGTATTTATAAGAAGGAACACAAGAGTAGTACATTTTTTAACCAAATAAAAGATTTAAAAAAAGAAACAGTCAAAGCGATAACAATGAAATGGTAAAAGCGTTAGTCTTTCACTTTCTTTTTTGAGATTGTGGTTTCGATACCCCACTACCGCAATACTTGAGCTTCTCTCTCATGTATGTGAGTTGCCTCCCACTCAATATGGGTTACTCCCTCCCATGGAGAGTTATTCCTTAGGTCATACCCCACAATTATATTTATTTTTTGAGATCAGATAAGTATCAAGGAAAAAAACAAGAAAAAAAAAAGACAGTAAAATGCATCACAAAGTCAGAAGAACACAACATGTGAAACAAAGGAGAGAGAGTGTTGTTTTGAATCCAGTCTCTTTACTGGATTCATAAAAACCCATCGTGAGGATGGATTTCACAAGTCCAGTCGTGTTGGTTGAAAAGTTAATGTACAGAGGTGATAAATCCAGGCCATTGCAGATACCAAACATCATATTCGAAAATTATATCCCCTCTTGTATCCATCATGCCGTTGTAAACACAGCCTTGACGTTAAAATGGGAGCTTCACTGGAAGCTTCGTGGACCCGTTAGCTACCGAACTTGTTGAGTATTCAATGATTTTGTCCCATGAAATTAAAATAACAATTTAACATTAATGCTCCGTCACATCTGTGAAAGCCATTACAATTCATTTATTTATTTATTTAAAAAAATTATTTATTTATTTTGGACATCTTAACTTATTTATTTATTTTTGATCATTACAATTCATTTATTTTGATGACAATACAAGAATACAAAACATAACATACCAGCACATAGACAAAAGAACTGTTGTCTACTCTTCCTCCAAACGTTTCTGATGTTTGCTTAAGCCCTAAGTCTAACACAGACAAAAGCTTCAAAGTTACAAGTTACAACTTCTTTGGTAGTTGAATAAAGCTCTGACAGGTACATATTCATGTTAAGAAAATATAATTATGATAGTAATTTTAAATTTAAATAGATAAATTAAAATAATACTAAATATTTCACGTTTTGATTTACATTTATATATAAATTAATAATGCATCAAGTTGACAAGAGAATGCATAAGTATTGATAATTTATTTCACTTACAAAATTATCATCTTATTGAAAATAATATAAATTGAGATATAAGTTAGATTGTCTCACAAATATTTTATATACGTCTAGATTTCAATATATCCCAATCCATAAATAAGTTGTAACAAAAAATTACATCCATTCATTATTTATGTAGTTAATATATATTTTATTTAAATTCAGTATAAATATTCAAATTTCAGTTTTGTGAATACTAATATAATATCACAAAATCTAAAGAAACCACTGTCCTATAATATCACAAAAATTATATAACGTAAAGCCGATTTACACCATACATCATTTCACATCCAAAAAGAAACGACGTAATTTTTTTTTTTTTGTTTTCTCAATAACATTACAAATAAAATCTAAAAACCGAAAACTGGAAAATCCAGAAAAAAGATATAAAAATAAAAATCACGAGGCTGATCTTCAACGTTAGCAGAAGAGCAGAAATGTGTAGAACAAGCCTCGTCTTAGGCAGCTTTTGCCTTGAATATCTTCTTGTTCTTCAAATACATCTTGACGTAAAAATTCAAGAACAGCAACGATATCACAGAATTGAGGACCGAATTGAAAAGCCAGGCGCCGATACCGTTGCAGCCACCTTTCAAGAAGTGAAACGCGAGCACGCCGACGTGGCAGACCAAGTTGCACCCCAGTAGAGCCACCTGGCAGTTGACGACGAACGGGAAGCAGGCGCTGGGCAGCCCGATGGCCGTCCAGAACCGGTAGCCGTAGACGACGGAGTAGAGCAGCGTCGTCAGGAGTATCGCCAGCACTTGAAAGGACTGCGAGAACTCTAGCCAGAGGAACGACGTGAAGAGGAGAATCGACTGGTTGAAGAGGTGAAAGAACGTCAGCCGCCGGTGGCGGAGGACGGTGAAGAATGTGCGGAGGAGATGGAGGAATCGTGAGAGGTAGAAGACGTACGACCAGAAGAAGACGCGCCCGGAGGGGCGCGTCCCGAGAGGGAAGCAGAGGAGCCACTGGAACGGTGTGGTCCTCGTCCTCCGCCAGAACCACCGCGTGTCACGAATCTCTGCCGCGGAGGAGAGGCAGATTCCGACGAAGATGACGGCGGAGACCAACGTTACGGCGAGGCTGTGCACGGCCGGGATGGGGCCGAGCGGGACCCGTCGTGTTGGGCGGAGAAGAAGGGAGAGGAGGAGGTGGAGGACGGTGGCGGCGACTATGTAGACAGATATAGCTGTGAACAGAAAGGACCACGTGGAGCCCCATGATTGGGTGGGGCTCCAACGGAAGTTAACGATTGTTGGGTGCTCCGATAACCAGTATCTTATATTTGTTATTATCATTTTTGTAGATGACGTCATTTTTCATTGATTTGAGATTGAGATCAAATCTCTTCTCTTGCGGAGATCAGAACTTTGAATGTGAAAATTTTGATGATCTCCAGGAAGAGAGAGGGGAAAGATACTGGTTAAAATTGGTAATTGAAGAAAACAGAAGAGCTTCGAAGTTGAAATTGTTAGTTGGAGAATGCGATGGACTCGTCAATGTGTATATATAGATAGCGGAGATCGATAATAGAAATTAGAAAACGCGAAATTGATTATTTTCGGTCAACTTTATATTTTAACTTTCCACACACCAAGTAAAATATCCTCCGCGTATATTGTTTCTGTCACACGTGACTCATATGAGTCACGTTTCTGATTAATAATTGATAACAAGTTAAAAGAGAGCTAATTATGGATTCCTGTTTATTTTTTATTTTATTTTGTTATACTTACAAAATAATCCAAAATTCACTTATAGTAATACTTCGAAGTTTAGTAAGACATGTTCAAATTAAATAAAATCATAAAATATACATTTATGTACAATTTAAAAATTTATTTATATTTCATAATTGTAAGGTGCAAAAGAGACCTAATGGAAAGAACGTACCTTGGTACAATTAAGAGGAGACATACGGTAAATATCATAGACTTTGATCGAAGAAGGTATTATATATAGGATATTAAATTGGATGATTAAATAAGTTATCAGAGGTAGAGAAAGTCAACTTTTGAGGAACCAATCCTCAAGTGGATAAAACTATAGAAGTGAGATATGTGGCAAATACCTTGTCATCCCAAAAATAATATGTGTGACAAATGACAAATACCTTGTCATGCATTGCAATACTTAAAGGTAAATCTTGTTTCTTTATAAAAGGTGATTAAGTGTTTATTTGAGGGAGACGATGGTTTTTGAGAAATAACGAGTTTTTAAAAATAATAAATTAACTTAAGCTTTGGAGGGTGCTCCCGAAAATAATCTTCGAGTCACCTTGACGAAGGTTTTATATGCAAGTGACGATAAGAACATTGGCACTAGAAAGAGGGTTGAAGAATAAACCTCTGCTAAATTGATCTGAATCAACCAGTTTTAGACAAGGCATTGAATATATTTGATCACCAAGTGGCTAATGTTCAAGAGAACTTGACAGTGACACAATCATAGGCTATGCTTAAGATCCAACCATCAGTGCCAACTTATACACACACACACACACACACACATATATATATATATATATATTATGTTGAATCCCATGATGGTTTATCAATAGATGCCTTCCAGTTTTTTACAACAATAGATTGAAGAATATTCAAGTCAAATGCTACACATTTATCCACAGTTTATGCTTCGTATGTCCTATATCCAATGCCTTATCCACATATGTATATGCCAAGCCAACCTATCAATGGATGCCAGATCAAAACATCTATCAAAACCTAGAAGCTCAGATCAATACTTTGACTTAAAATGCGATAAGGGTAATTGCGACCATAGTTGATAGAAGAAATGACCACCGAGGAGATTCAGATGAATTGATTCAATATCAAGTAGAAGAATGAGATTCAGGTCCTAGTTGAAGGTAGAAGTACAATGTGACCAGACCATGATTAATCCCCACTTTCCTATTAAGTAGGAATAACAAGATCTACGGAGGAAAAAGATGGGGTCCCAGAGGAAGTGCAATGGAGGTCTAGAAAACAAAGTGTTGGGGAACCTCAACGATAGGAAATAGCCTATGAGCCTTATCAAACAATGAATTGAGACCTTCAATACGAAGTTGGTTTACAAAAAAATAAGGGAGGAAGTAGAATCGTAGAACTATTATCAATCAAGACAATGGGTGGCAAGAAGGCTTAACCTTCGAGAAAGGGCCCTATCAAATATTGTAATGAGGGCATAAATCTCGGAACATATGCAATACCCCCATAAGATCTTAAATTTTTAAATATATTTAATAAGATCTTAAATTTTTTAAATATAAAGGATATTTATAATTTCCACCCCAATGTTTGATTCTAATCTGAAACGCCTTCCCTAGTTTTATAAATAGCCGTTTTATCCCTCACTGTCAGTTTTTCCGTTAAAAAGTTAACCAAAGAAATAAATAACTATTTTACCCCTAATTTAAACTAAATTAAATAAAAATGAAAAATAAAAATAAATTTAGTTAAAATAAAATTAAAAAATCAAAATTATATAATAAAATTATAAAAGAAAATCTCGACCATCTTTTTTTCAAATGGACATTAGGGATTAATTTAAAAATAAATTTAACATTTATATTTATTTAAAAATTTAATTTTTAAAATTTTATTAAAAATAAAGATAATAGATCTTCACCGTTCATCTCTAAGGTGGATGGTGGAGATCAAAGAATTAAAAAAAAAAATTGAAATAAGAAGAACAAAATCGTTGAAAAAAGAGAAATTAAAAAAAAAATCTAATTGAAGATCCGGGTTAAGTTGAAGAATGATTTTCAACTCATAACCCAAACCTTCAAAATATTAAAAAAAAAAAAAAGCACCATCCAACATCACCACGCACCACCACCGAACATCACCACACACCAAAACACATCCAACATCACCACACGCCACCACCCGACACCAACCAACAACACAACCTCCAACTAAAACCACCAAACCCATTGACACCAATCAACACCACCAACATAACCTCTAACCTAAATCACCTAAATCTAAGTTCGAATCTAAACTAGAAATCTAGGTTTGATTTTGGCCCAATTTCTGAGTTCAAATCGAACCAGAAAACTGGGTTCGATTTGAACCTAGATTTCTGGGTTCAATTCAAATATTGAACCCAAAACATCTGGGCTTGAGAAAATAGAGAAGAAGAAAAAGAAGATGATGATAAACCTATCATGAACGACCAGATAGAGAGAGAGTTGGTAGAGATAGAACAGAACAGATAAAGAGAGAGAGTGTGTGTTTTTTTTTTAATTTTTTATATTAAATTAATTTTTAATTTGATAGATGGACAGTGAAGATAAATCATTTTTTAATTATTTTTTTATAAATAAATAAAATAAATTTTTATTTTTTTGGTTATTATTATTTTTTATTAATTTATATTTACTTATTATCTCTGTTTACCATTTTATCCTTCCACCCCTAATGACAATGGACGGAATTCGTAGCAGCAAGGAGTTAATTCTATATTTAATTAAACCTTAGGGAGGTAAATTACTAATTACGAAACTATGAGGAGCAATTTCAGATTAAGATCAAATATTGATGGAAATTATAAATATCCCTAAATATAAATTAAGAGGGTGGGGGGTTTTTCACACGAGATTTTTTTTTTTAAAATATATATATATATATATATATATATACCTTCACACAAGATGTTTTCTTGCAAGTTGTGCCATGCTTTCCCATTTTCACCCTTTCTATACGCGCTTGTGGGGCCAATGTTGCTGGTCAATTGAGGAGGGCAATTAGGTGTCGTAGTGGCGGCTGCGTACTAACACCGTTACTTTAAACGGCGAAATTTTACCAATCTATACGCATATTTTTTCTAAATTTAACGGCAAGTATCAACAAATATAAATTATAAAATTAAAAGCGAAAATCACCAAACTGTTATTTAACAATACGTTACTGGACCGTTGATCTACAAGCCCGCAAACCATCAACGGTCTATAATAAACGTTGATGATTGGCCTCAAGATGAATGCCAGATGGACAATCGACGCGATTTCACCCATTCAGGTTGGAGATACCAAACCCCGAGTGGTACGCGTTTAAATTGGAAAAATGAAAACTTAGAAACGAGGAAAAAAAAAAAAAAAAGAATTCGAGGGCCATAACAGGTTTCTCGCATCCTCCTCGTTGACTTGGGATCGATCGATCGATCGGCAAATCGTTCGTCGATCTCTCTATTTTAAGGTCTGTAGTATTTCGATTTTATTTTATTTTTTTCCTGAATGATTATAGTAAACGTGTTGTTTGATTTGTTTGACTGATAAATGCATGTTTTATTGTAGTAATACATTTTATTTTTATTTTTTAATTAATTAAGTGTTGGATATTGTGATTTGAGGGAAGATCTGGTGTATTGATGCTTGAATTTGTTATTTTTTTTGTGTATTTGATTGTATTGTGGAGGCTTTGTTAATTGATTAGAAATTTTATTGTTTGTTATATATTTTTATGTGATTGTTTATGTGAAAGGAAGATAAAATTGCATTAATTGTATGATTTTGTATTCTGTCGTGCTTTTTTTTTTTTTTTTCCGTCTCAATTGTTGAAATTATTATCTGCAAAAACGATATTTTGAAGACTGATGAAATGTTGTCATTGTTGTTTAATAATTCTTCTTGTTGATCTGTGTTGTGGTGTGAATTATAGGCGTTTGCAATTTGTTTGTTTGTCGTAGAGATGGCAAGTGGATTTGGGGAATCAACGAGCAGGACACCTCATAGCCCGTCTTTTTCTAATAACAATAGTAATTGTGATGCTGGTGACTTTGAGTGCAATATTTGTTTTGACTTAGCTCAAGATCCAATTGTAACCCTATGTGGCCATTTGTTTTGCTGGCCGTGCCTTTACAAATGGCTCCACATTCACTCACATTATAAGGAATGCCCGGTTTGTAAGGCCCTTATTGAGGAGGAGAAGTTGGTCCCGTTGTATGGCAGGGGTAAAACGTCGACTGACCCTAGATCAAAATCCATCCCTGGTGTTAATATCCCAAATCGTCCTGCAGGGCAGAGACCTGAAACGGCTCCTACACCGGAACCAAACCATTTTCATCAACATGGGTTTGGCTTTATGGGAGGTTTGGGAGGGTTGGGAGGTTTTGCACCAATGGCAACTGCTAGATTCGGGAATTTCACGTTGTCTGCAGCTTTTGGTGGTCTTATTCCGTCGCTGTTTAATCTTCAGGTTCATGGGTTTCCTGATGCTGCCATGTATGGTGCAGCTACTGGCTTCCCTTATGGGTTTAATTCATTTCATGGTGGTCATGCTCATGGATATCCACACCATACAGGTCAAGGGCAGCAGGACTATTATCTAAAGAGACTGCTTTTATTTATTGGCTTTTGTGTTCTTGTTGCTCTTATTTGGCAATAAATTATATCTGCAGTTTAAGCTTGAACTGCCAGAGGATGTTGAGACATGTCAATCTTATGTTTGTAAATCTGATAGGGAATTATTTTGGTGACTGAGGAATTGTTTATATTATACTATTAGTGCTCTTTGTAGTTTCTGATGTTTGTGATCAACATGTGGAAAGCATCAATTATCATTTTTTTTGCTTTGCGAGAAGCATTCCTGACTCCATAACAGATGGCTGGATATTAATGCTGGAGTATAATATAGCAGCAGCATCGTGGTTTAGTATTCCCTATTCACTATTCTCACTATTTAGCATTAAGTTTTACCTATATATTGGTATGTTGAAAGTTACTGTATATATCTATTTTCTGATTGAATCTGCTGTAAACATTTGCTGATGTGAAAATAGTAAGTTGGTGTTACTTGTCTTTCCTTTGAAGTCCAGACCTTTATCTGCAAGACTTAAATGGAGACAAACAGCTGTTTCAACTCTTTACCTGTCGATGGAACAGGGGTGATGATGAAGTTTTGATAATGTTAGCTCTCACATGTTCTGCTCAGGTATTCTTGAGCTTACTGATACTGATGTCTTTGGAAATTGACAGTCCTAGATTCCATGAGTTGTACGAGAATATAGGATTCTTGCTGGATACATTAACTTACAATAATGTCCAATTATGATGGCAGGTTGTAGCGCCCATGTGCTATGACTTAAAGGGCAGGTTTTGTGGTGGCAAACTAAAAGTGTGTTAAATGATTTCTTGAGTAGTCTGATGCATGCCTTTCTGCCTAATGGGAGTTGATATTCTTATAAACAGTTGTGGGTGTGATTGCTGTCTCTAGTTATGCAGCTTCCTTTACATAATTATGCTTAAATCTTATCCTTGGTATTTCTCAAGTTTTGGTTCTGTAGAAGTTCTTTAATTTTGATATAGTTTCTTGGAGTGGGCGACTATATTGTTGCTGGAATTTGCTTTTAGTGACTGTTTGAACAGTTGATATGGGTGGGTTTTGAGAATGTTGGTTTTGTGATTTAGGATCCATTACTACAGTATTGTTATTCCGTGTTGTGTGTGGTTAAGTGAGCTCAAGAGTTCTATCTTGTAGGAATTCAGCTTTTGTGCTAGAAAAATTTTAGTTTTAAATGGAAATTCCTTATTGTTGATATTTTTGGCATTGGAGCGAATTTTTGACTGTGCAGGATGAGTGTTATTTAATTGATAGGGTTGATAGAATATATTTTGAGTTCATATCAGGTTTAACTGTTCAGGTTAAGATTTTTAGAGTGTTTACTTAAAAGCACTGGAGTGAGGCTTTGAAGTGACTACAAAAGTGCAGCACACACACAACACTTAGCTTTACACGTTGATAGAGCTGACCCCTGTCTGGAGTTCTGCAGCTAAGGGGACATAATTAAGTGTTCCTCATCTCCTTTTTTTCCCTCAGTGGAAGGACGTTCCTTGGCTCTTCTTTAGTCTCGTCAAGAGTTCAAACCTTTTACTGCATAGGCAACAATGGAGCAGGTCAGTTGTAGGGGTGGAACTGCCCATGAATTAAGATTATGGGAAGCACTTAATTTTGTTTTTAAACATTTTGATATAGGGGAATGAAGAAGGCATCCGAAACACTTCATATTTCCCAGTCCGAAGATGGGTTCTTTTCTGACTTGCATGTTTCACAGAAAATATAAATTTAGAAGTATTTGATGCTGGCGAGTGGCGTGGCTGGTTGGCAGTGTACAGTGTTACTTCCTGTTATGTGTAGTACTGAGCAAAGCTAATTTGCCGGTTCAATTAAGCAGATCATGACCGAATTACAATAAATAATTTGGGAACCCTCAAACACTTGAAAGAAGGACAAATGACTAGAAGACCTTGTATGACAAATTTGAAAATTTAGGGCAGCGAAATGTGGATAATGCTCATTCATGCTTAGTGCAATCAACTTGCACAGCAAAGTGAAGTCTCCCTTTGTAGCAGGTGGTTGCCTTTTTTGAGATTTCAGCTGGACCTTGGAGGGTAGTCATTGTTATATGTTGAGTAGTGCCGTGCATGATAGGATGGAGACACGCGAATTGATATTACTAGATATATGTTTTTTCACTTTGTTTTGTTCCCCACGCACACATACAAATATTTTGATTCCAATTCTTTGGTACATTCTGTGCCTCAGAAGAGTGAAAGAACGTTCAGTCTACTCCGCTCGTCGTATTTGGATAGATAAGTGGAGGGTACTGGATGTTTTCTTTGACCTAGTCACTTGTGTTCTTTTGTGCTTGATTTTGGCCCAACTCTTACCTTGAAGTTAATGGTTTGTCAGCTAAAAGAAAAAATTTGGAGCAGAAAGGTACTCAACCCAAAACATCCACGTCGAGGACTCGAAATTATGGCCTTTTGAGTGAGTCATGACTGGTGTGTAGACCTGAATCCTCAAGGATTAGATCAATGAGCAGATAATAGTCTTCCTTAATTACCCATTACGAATTATAGCAAGGGAAAAAAAAAACAGAGATGGTAGGTCTCCAACAGAAAGCAACCATATATTGTTGAAGTGATTTCTGCTAAGATACTTTTAGAATGAACTATTGTTGTTTGGTTTATTGTGTCATTTGTGTGGTCCTAAATTAATGTTTTTCAGCTGAGCTTTTGATTAGTTAGATCAATTCTCTGATCCATCAGTTCAAAGATAAATATTAGACTGTGGCCCCCCAAAACTTTTTAGCACATGGGTTGCTTGATTTCGGCGTTGAATCTTTGCCTACTCGTATTGTTTTGGTTTGTGCTCCCGCTCGGAGTTCTGTTTCCTGCTTGCACTCTAACAGTTTATATCATTGCTATTGATGAGATTGTCTTGGGGAGATAATTATTGCAATCTAACCGTTATTTAATTTAAATAAATTTATAAGAATTATCATTTTGAAGAGAAAGCTTCAACAATAACAAATATAAAATTTCAATAATATCAACTTACTAGGTTCCTTATTAATCAAAATCATATTTACAATCAAGGATGTGATGTGATTAGGAAACAATTTTACAACAATACAAATAGTGCATTATGTTTCATTGAAGACTTCTTCTATTATCAGATTGCGTGGTGAAAGAATTGGAGTATCTACGTAGTAATTAATCATCAAATTCTTACTTGACAATGATATAAATTAAATATAAATGAGAGAATAATTCATTTTAAATTCAAGTAACCTAGGTTGACAGGTACATAAAAAATGATTTGTAACAGCAGCATGCAATTACATGGAAGAATGAGTGAACGAGTATTCTTCGATTCAAGTAATTTATCGCTTTCCCACTTTAAAAATAAAATTAACTATAGAGACAGAGAGAGTCAAAATGTGGAAACAGCCAAGCCAGCGTAAATAATTATTTTGCGGGAGGGTTCTCGTCGCCAAATTAAAACTGATGTCATATGGTGAGAGAAGCTCCTTTTTAAATTTATTTTTTCAACTAGTTTTAGGCACAGAGTTGGTGGGTCGTGGATAGAATAGAATGCTTCCATTTTATTTATAATAAGAATGATACATGTAATATTCTGTTTTGATCATAAAATTAGTGATATTCCGAAAATACGAATCATTGTCATGGGAAGCATGCGCAGTTTTTAGAATAATATGTATTAAAAAGGTCAGAAATTAGGTGTGGTATTTTTGTATGTATGTTAGAATAAGTCTTCTTAGATGACAAAAATATTATTATAGAAGGAAGACTAGGAAGATAATGAATGAAACATTTTGGTAATTATAGGAGCTCTATGACGTATTTGAATTTTTTCTTTTGAAGATATATATCAAACAAATTAAAAGTCCATTAGGATCAACAAACACTATTTATATCATTTGAATAACTACGATAAAAGAATGAAACTACACAACCACCCACTAAGAAGTGGCGTACCATATATTTAAAATTTCAATGATAAATATAATAGGATTATTTTTCTTATAATTTAAGCAATTTGTACTAATATATCAAATGATGAGGGATATCTAACATCTGATGAATCCAATAAAATTAAAATGATATAAACTGTTAAATCTTGAGAAACTATTGTTTTCTATATAATTTGAAAATGTAGGTTGATTTTTAAGATGTAAGTTAACGAACCAATTTTAGAATATTTCACTTCTATTTTGGAACTTAAAATATAAAGCTAGTTGATATACTTAGTTTCCTTTAAGTGACTATGAATATATATTTTGAAACTTCTGTTCACTAACTTTTGGATTGTAATATTAGTACATTACTATTACATAAATCAATAAGAGAAATAGAATGAAAAACAGGAATACAGAGAAGGTTCTTCGAAATTGAGCACAAAAAGTCTAGAAAAGTGTTCTAAGACTATGACCCGTTTATCACGTGAAGCACGAAGTTCATGCACTTTTGAGAGCTTGAGGAGCCGACGAGGGGCTTTAGTTGCCGGCTTTCAACATTTTGAAATCCTTGATTTGCATTGATAAATCACCGACGTGTAAAATGTACGTATGTACCATTGAAAACCAAAAAGACCAAAAGTGAGCTGATAGAGCATGTGCTATTGATCCAGCTTGACTTTCAAGGACCCACACACGTACCAGTCGTGGGTCATGTGTGGGTCAGGTGTCGGTGACTAGGCATATTTAGTGTCAAACGTTTTCATTAATGCATGCTCAAGTAATTATAAATACTGTCTGTCACAACTTACACCGCCCGTTTCTCTTTTAGCTGACACTAAATTAAATACAGGAGATCAAAATCTGTTTCATATTTATTTTTATAAATAAAAGATAATTATGGTTATAATAGAGTAAGAAAATTATTCACATAAGCTATATGAAAATTAAAATTTCAACATTTTAAGAGATAATAAGCTATACAAACATCTATGTTAAGATGTGGTGTTTTATATGTTTGCTATGGTTTTGTGCGTTACATTGTACTTAACCCAAACAGAGTCTCATAAGTCGCCATGAGTGAACTAGTGTTTGGTTGTTGACATTGTACTTGGGACAATTCTTGGCCTTTTGTTTTGTAAATGCATCGATTGCCGTTGAGGAATTATGACACAGTCATGGGTCTATTAATCGTCCCAGGAAATAAAAAATGATTTCACTTTTTTTTTTTTAATGCTTATTTTATCCATTAGCTGTGTACATTTATATCTTGTAATATCAACAGTTATTGCCGTTATGTTCAGTTTGTTTACTTTGAATGTATTTTAATATAGAATAAATTATAATTAAGTTATTAGTTGAAATCTAATCTTAAACAGAGCCAACTTTATAGGTTTATTATAATTTAGTTATCTACTGTTAACCTAATTCCGTTAGCTTTAGTGAAAGACAGTGTGAAATACCCTCGAGGTTAAAAAGTAAATCGTTTTGACCTGATTTGATTGAATAAAGAATTAAAAAAAAAATCACCAAATCATTACATTTTAAAATAGGCAGTAAAAACTAATTCATAAAAAATTGAAAAATAATTCAAATAAATCAAATAAGCCAAATATTTATTTAAACAATTAAATAAAAATTTCTATCTTCAGAATGTTCTTGATCACTCCAATCTTCTTTAAGTCCCCTCACCTTCCCTAACCACTGCCGCATCGTTGGCTGGTTCATTGGCCCCCTCTCTATGAGTTTTCCATCGCGAGACCAAATCCTAATGTTGTGCGTCTTCGTCCTCCTCACCACTCATTTGATTGATCAGTTGATCCACACTTACCAATACTGTGCCTGCCAACTCCATGCCTTAAAAAGACCTCCTCTTCCGTCGTCGACTTCGTTGCTCGATGTCATTTCAATCTAAGTTAGAACCCAGATTAAAGGTCTATGTTCAAACCTAGATGACTTTCTAACAAGAAGCCGATTCTACAGATAATTGAAGAAGGGAGAGAGACAATGATAATTGGGGGAAGAGGGAGAAAATTGGTGGTAGTGGTGGTCGGTGGTGAGAGGCAGGTTTTGTAGATGGTGATGATGATTCTAAGGCAAAGGAGAGAGATAGGGATAATTGGGGGAGGAGAAGGGAGGAGATTGGTGGTATTAGTGAGAGGTCGCAGTTGGTTTTGCAAATGGTTATGATTTGTTGTTGTTTTTTTTTTTACTTGATGAAGATCTAGTTAGATTAATTTTTGATGATCAAGGGTGATGATCTGCATATGATGATGATGATCTGGTTAGATTGGTTGTTGAAGATCAGCAGGGGATTCAATTCCATCTTTATTATTTATTTTTATTTTTAATATAAATTTATTTTTTTATTTTTATTTAATTTTAGAAAGTTTCAAATACAGTCCAAAGATAAAAATATCTATGAATGTGTTGAAATTAACTAACTATTGACTGATCTAAACTAACGACACGTAACTAAATTGTAATAAACCTATAAAGTAGACTCCATTTGAGGATCGGTTTGAACCAAGTAGTAATTTATAATTTACTCTTTAATATGATATAAATATTTGGTACCACAAAATTGTGTTTTATTAAGTTGTTTTGATAGTACTACGATTTCATAACTATAATTAATGTGACTCTCCAATGTACCGTTCTATCGTCAGATTATGGTAAGTTATAAATCAATTGATGGGGTTGTAGTAGTTTACCCAACAAAGAGGTGAGAGGTGGAAGAATTTAATCTTTAGTCAAATCAATGTCATTGATCCTTTCCCTTGACCAAAAAAGGGTTCGTTTTTCATTAATTTATCAACCGTATAAGCTGGATTCTTGTTTTGTTCAAAAGTTATGATTAACCAGTTTAAGAATATAAGAGTAAAAAAGTACGCAATTTTGTAAGCTTGGAACATGTGGTTCTTGTTCAGTTACTATTGAACTTATAGTTCAAATGAGCAATACAAACAGAAGCTAGTAAGCAAAATAATGAATGAGACGATCGAGAGGCGACAAGGCTTCTTCTTCTTCCAGTGAAAATGACATATCATTTACTAGGTGTTACAAATCAATTAGTTTTAGTTAGCTTTTAGTGAATTGGTCGTGCTATATATGAAACAACAAATTTCCAATTGCTTACGAAAACGAGAGTAGACTTGGCCACAAAGCATGCTCATTTGGTTGCTTAAGCATAGTTTTCTCCGAGTGTGATAGTTCAACATATGTAAAATTCATATAAAAAATTTGTCATGAAGAAGAGTCATCACCAAAACTTGTATGTTCGAATAAAGTAGACTTTCGTTTTCTTTGAAACTAATCAAGTTGTGAGCATACAACTTCATAACCTACAGAAATTTTGTTGTCCCAACTTCGTGACAATTAGATTACTCTTGTGTGTTCAAGAATCAAAGAGTTACCCAACTTGACAAGCCCACATTAGTAGCACTTTTCTTCGGCATAAAAGAAGCAACTTTCGTTTTCATTTCTCCGTTTCTTTTCGCCTTATTATGGACGAATAATTAACATCATTAATTGATTAATAAATTCAATACACCAACCTCCTTTTATTTTCCGATTAAGATACATGAAAATGAAACCACATTGACACTTTCACAGCTTCACTAATCAGCACAAATATATTCAAAACTAAACCATTTTCAATGCAATTTTTCTAGGTTTTTTTTTTTTGTTAAGATGGAAAATGATGTAGGACCTTACCGGACTCATATCCAAAAAGGGTAGACATGAATCTAAGAGCCAAATGTGAACCCATCAAAGCTTCCTTAAAGAAAAATAATTGACCAAGATCTCTCTCTCTCCCTCTCTCTCTCTCCTCTCTCTCTCGGGTCCTGCAGCCCAGCCACCCAACCAGCTGATCTCCCTTGTCATTTTTTAAATCAAAACCGTGTTTTCAACTTTTTGCACCTCAAATCCAAAATCAAACCTAAGCACCCAACCGATCTCTCTCAATAAAACCGAACAGATCGCTCACGACCTCTTTGAAAATCTTTCACAAACTATGCCTCCAAAATCATCAAAACACAAACTTTTCTCTCTTTTCCTCACCATCTCACTCAATCTTTTGGTCACCAGCATCACCAATGCCGTCCTTACAACACCACCATCACCGCAAAATACAATCACTCAAAAATTCAAAGAAGCCCCGCAATTCTACAACTCTCCCGACTGCCCCTCTGTCTCCGACGACCCCTCCTCCTCCTCCTCCGACGATGATGACGAACCCATTTTCTGCGCCGAGGAGGCCGTTCACGTGGCAATGACCCTAGACGTTGCCTACATACGTGGCTCAATGGCAGCCGTCCTCTCCGTCCTCCAACACTCTTCTTGTCCACAAAACATCGCCTTCCACTTCGTCGCCTCGGCCACCAACGCAAACATCACCTACCTCCGCGCCACCATCTCCTCCTCCTTCCCTTACTTGAACTTCCGCGTCTACCCTTTTGACGACTCCACCGTCTCCGGCCTCATTTCCACCTCAATCCGCTCAGCTCTCGATTGCCCTCTAAACTACGCGAGAAGCTACCTCGCCAACCTCCTCCCATTATGCGTCCGACGTATCGTCTACCTCGACTCCGACTTGGTCCTCGTCGACGACATCGCCAAGCTGGCAGCCACTGACCTCGGCGACCACTCCATACTGGCTGCACCCGAGTACTGCAACGCCAACTTCACTTCCTATTTCACGCCGTCGTTTTGGTCCAACCCTTCACTCTCGCTGACGTTCGCGAACCGCAAGGCTTGTTACTTCAACACGGGGGTGATGGTCATCGATCTCGACCGTTGGAGAGGAGGAGACTACACGACCAAGATCGAAGAGTGGATGGAGCTTCAAAAGAGAATGAGAATATACGAGCTGGGTTCGCTGCCTCCGTTTTTGCTTGTTTTTGCTGGCAACATTGTGCCAGTCGACCACAGATGGAACCAGCATGGACTTGGTGGAGACAACTTTAGAGGTCTTTGTAGGGACTTGCATCCGGGTCCGGTCAGTCTCTTGCATTGGAGTGGAAAAGGCAAGCCCTGGGCTCGGCTCGACGCCAACCGTCCGTGTCCGTTGGATGCTCTCTGGGCTCCTTATGATCTCTTGCAGACTCCGTATTTGTTGGATTCGTGAGAGTCATGGTTTTGTTTTAGGCTCTCTCATTGGATCCGTCAAGGTTTTAAATTTTTCTTTGACATGAGAGAGCTTGTAGATTATACAGGTATCGTATACAATTTTTTTTTTCTTCTTTTTTGAATATTACGTTAAAAATGTGTGTAAAATAAGGAGAAAAATAATCCAGGCAAAGAAAATGTATATGTTCATGAATATCCATCTCGGAAGCCAAAAATAATTGTATCAAAGTCTCGATAGCAAAAAAATGAGCTATTTTGGGTGGTTTTCATGAATTTTTCTGTTTAGTAAAATTTGAAGTAAAAGGAAAAAAAAAATGTTCTGTAAATAGAATATCTTGTTCTTCGGTTTTTGTAGATTTAGTTTGTACTTGTTTTAATATTTTACAATGGTATATAATGGTTTAAATATCAATTTGCTTCAGGTTTTTTTCTTTTTTTGAAAAAAAAATTATGTTCATTCAATCAAATCAAATTTCTGAAAATTGTTATACACAATATTAATGGTATAGTTAGGAGCATTAAATGGAAAATTTTATAATTTTGGGGAAAAATTGAATTCTTGAAGATGAAGACGGTGAGAGGTTCTCTGGGGATCTTGAAATTGAAAATAATAATAATAATAATGATTAAATTTCTCCTTTATTAATTACTGGAGAAGTTGCTGGAAAGCCATTTTGCCAGCTTATTATCGACTCTTTCAAGCAAAACAAATAAAGTCCAAAGTCCCCAATTAATAATTAAAGACACCTAATCGATGATTGGAGAAAAAGGCATTAATTTTTTTTTTTTTATACATTAATTTTTTATTTTTATCCATTTGAATGGGTGAGTATATACATAGTTAATATTAGTTTTTTCAAAAATTTTATTTAAATTCATGTTCAAATAATGTAATACATGAGTTGTCAATATCTTATAAATCATGAGATAATATGATAATTAATAAGATCTTAATAACTCACATGTTATATCATTTGAACATGAATTTAGATAAAATTTTTAAAAAATCTATCATTACTCCTATAGTTAATATTTAATCAAATTAGATTCCATCAACCAAATCATGTGCACTTGTTTTCACAAAATTATTTTTATTATTTTATCCCCTTCATTTGCTTCTAAAACAATCAATCAATGAACCTCTCCCTGAAAGCCCAGTCATTCGTAACACAATTCTTAAAGCAAAATTTTATCTGACATTTTTGACTTTTATTGATTTTGCATCTTATGTTCTCCTGTTTTTCTAATTTTATATGAAAAGAAATAATAATAAAAAAGAATATACTTTTCAGTGCCAAAGTGGTTTTGTGAGACTTTTTTCTTATGCAAAAAATCGAATAAATAAATATGATAGCAGCCGTTTTAAATATCTTTACAACATTAAAAAAATCCAAGTTGGAATAGTCATCAATAATAATAATTGGTGCCATATGCCCCTCCAATGATTCCAAAACCATTTAAATTATCCATTAACAGCTCCCGATAATTTACCTTTAAAAAAAATTACTATTCTCCTCATATTATGACAAATTCAAAGTATTTGATAAAAGATCTCTCACATTTAAAAAAAAGATTACAAGAATATTAACTTAAACATTTAATTCCCGATGTATTAACAATTAAAAAACTTTAATATCATCTAGGAATCTAAAATATAATTACATATAAATAGCCGCATTATTGGAACTTACTGATTCCCAAACTAAAAAAAATCTAATTACAAGTTGCAAATACAAAATCCAATATCATTAGATCCAAATCTTTCCCAATCTAAAATGAAGAGGACCGAAATAGAAATCGAAGAATTTTCAAAACGCCACCCTGTAATATTTTCTATTTTCGTTTTAAAAATTTAAACATAAATATCAACCTATTATATTATATAGATATAAAGGACAAAAATTAGAGTGTCGGTGGAGTCATCCCCGCAACAGGGATGGAGCTCATAGAGGCTTCCCTGAACGACACGTGGCAATTTGTGAGGGTTATGCGTTCTGTACGGCAGATCATTGACGAAGTCTTCTTGCGGGTCCTACTGTTGTTTCTTAGGAAAGCTACCGATCTACTACTTGTAGAACGTAGATTAGATGCACGGTGAAGCAGTAGGATTGTGCCACGTGGACGCATTTGCCATGTGTCAGGATCGGAACGGGCAGATTTATTGTAATGTCCACTGAACCCAAAATTTTTTAGGGTAGGTTCGATGTGTGATCCCATTATATGTTTTTTATAGGTACTAAATTCCTCATATCTTGGTCTGCTATTATATTCCATTTCTGATATTAATGCTGTTTCTACTTGTACCTTCAATATCTTTTCAAGTTGTATTATAAGATATGTGTTCTGTTTTCTGAATATTTATATGTGTTGTACATTACATAACATTAACAAGAAGATTGTAACCTACAAAAAGTACATGTAATTTAGTATATGTTTGGTTAGTGTAAGAAAACAAATTTATTGAAAATTTGGATATATGTTAAAACTTTATTTTACATTCTTAAACTTTTAATATTTAAGGACTTATAGTGCAATTAAATAATGCATTTAAAATTTTGAATTATTTAAAATACTTTTAACTCTATTCTCAAAATGGCCAATTATATATTGTTCGAAAAAAATAATGACCAATTTTATATAAATTAAGAATTAAACTGTTATTCTTTAATGCCTCAGATCAATAATGACATCGCGATTAATTCTAATCTTCATATCTAAATTTATAGTAATGATTGAATCAATGTCTTCTATGTTATTTATATTACTCGAAGTAAAACTGATGAATTAAAACAAAAAACAAAAAACAAAAAACGTAAGCAACTCAAGTTGTTTTATATTCTTTAACTTTGCGATAAATTGATTTTTGTCGTGTGATGATTGACTTCAAAATTTATACCAAAGATAAAACTGTAACTCACATAGTCATTACTCGGTGCAGATTCAAAATCTACAGGTTGTGTATTTATTTGTTTTGGAGTTTCTATAAGATAGTGAATTGACAACGTCCACCAAATTAGACTGCGACAGGTTAATTAATTAATTCAAACATTCATAATCTCAAAGTCGTACACAATGTGCCAGAAGAAAATTTGCACTTTTTTTTTAACCTTTTTTCACGTACTATTGTAGTACTGTTTTTGTACCATATTTGTTCTAACATTTCCAATTAAATATGCTTAAGCAATCAAATTAAACAATTTTTTTGTTTTTTCAAAAACGCGTTTGTAAGGAATCATTTCCTGGGTCCTGACAAAGATGGAACTGCTCATGCTTGAAAGCATGGCAACTGGCGGCCTTTTACTTTATTTATTTATTTTATAAATTCCAAGTCTAAATCTGCTAGAGCCTAGAAGTTTCTTCAATCCTTTTTTTAAGAACTTCAATTAACCTTTTAGTTTTTGTGTTTAGGGTTTAAGAATTTCAATTAACCTTTTAGTTTTTGTGTTTTTGATAAAAAAAGATTATCATTTACAGTATTTTTATAATATTGATATTGAAATGGAACGAAGATTTCTCACGATATGCATGAATCATTATTAATATAGCCTAGATATTATCCTATAATAAAAGAAAAATATTAGCCAAACAAGGTTTATAAGATGCTTTTAATGAGATTAAAATGCTACCATTAATGGACGAAAAAGTGCAAACCACCTGCATTAAAATGTAACATGTGGGAATGAGTTGTACTTGGACCATGGACTTACATTAATTGTGACTTTTAAGTTTTAGCCACGCATAGAATGGTCTTCAGGTATGGTTTTTTTTTTTTTTTTTGAAGAAAATATTGAAATATGGTTTTTGAACTTCAAAGATAGGCCATCCTGAAGAGGAGAGAAAGAGATTGTTCACCCAATATGCTTCACAAATCAATCAATGCTTTGTTTTTATTCTTAGAAGTTGGAAGATAGTGTGAAATTGATCATAATTTTCGTATATTTGGATCACATATGTAGTTTATTCTCTACCTATTCACATATTTTTTTAGAATTATCATGACAAATGAGTTTCTAACTTTCTCATGTAGGCTTCAGTTTTCTTGGACATATTCGTGATGATCAAGTGTGTGATTTGATTTATTTCAAAAAAAAAACAAAAAGTGTGTGATTTGATTATACGTGGCTTGACCAACCTGTCTTGTAAGAGGACCACTTCTAGCTGTTATAAAATGCAACACATTATTCACCATCATGAAGTGAACTGGTGCCAGGCCTAGAGTGAGATGTTTTTGGCGGCAGTGACTTTCTACCACATATTCTACCTAAGTTACAAGTAGTTTTCAGCGAGACTCGGTCTATCAAAATCTTCCATACAATTTTTTCCTTTTTAATGTATTCTTGATTACGTATTGTATAAATTCTGAATTTTAAAATTAGTAATATCCAGTCATTTAATTTACTTAATTAAAAGTAATCATAATTTAGTACCGACATCTGAGCTTTATTTTCACACAGAACATGTCAAATGTGACGAGGGGTACCCGTTGTGTGATGACTCCTACAAATGAAAATAGGATTATAAAGTGCAGGTAAACATTTTAGGGGTAATAGAATCAGAATATTTCCTTGACGTACAGGACCACATGCAAGGTTTTTCATCGAATAAGGCAATGGCTACAACTGATATAATGTAGGTACAGCTTGATATGGCTACAACTGATATAATAATATTTCTGGTAACACTAACATCATCACCTAAACTCAAAGTGAGTTATTTGTTTTAGTTGTTTTGTTCGGTTGTTGAAAACAACACTGCCTTTTCTCTATTATTTCACATGGGGGTGCCTGAAACCCAAAGTAAGAAACCACTTAGATGGGGCAAAACTTCCCTGTCGTTTACCAACTTTAGAGGTGTCTGATATTCCAAGTTGTTGTTAATATCAGATGAGCAATACTTGTCATCAAAATTTTTTTATTATGTTAATGAGTGTTAAGAGGCATTTTTCAGGATGGCTTTGATGCTCATCTGACCTCGCCTCTTTTCTAATGAAAATCACTACTTGACTGAAAACTCAATAAAATAAATTAAACTCCAAGTTGTGTTCTGTTAATTTTAAAAAGTTCTGCCTTTATTTATGGATTGATAGAGAATTACGTTGATTCTCCTTTCATTTCAGTTTTCCATTAAAAGGACAACATGACAGGCCTGTGATTTGATTGATACAACTTGATTTCCTTTGAATTGCATTATATCATCTCAGAAACATTAAAAACATTATACAATTTAAGGATGACGGGATTTCAATTGGAGTATTGAGAAATACCTTTCACTAGAGGTTCTAAGACCGAATCAGCCATTAAACAGTCAACTACTACAATATTTAACCATCTAATAGAATAATTCTCTGAATAAATTCTTGGGATAACTGGTCCCTATGATAACCATCGCTCGTTATCAGTTTGAAATTTAACTGCAACAATAATGTCTAAATATGTCAAAAGGACAGTAGCATAAGTGGTAAAGCGCTGCTCCCACTTCCTCTATTGATGTTGCAATTTTGACACTCCACCCCTCACAATATGTGAGCTTCTCCCCTATGCATATGGGTTTGTCCCTCCACTCAGTGAGTTGCTTCCTCCCGTCTTGGGAGTTGTCCTTAGGATCGCACCACAGAGTCAAATCTCAGTTAATCCCAACTGTCTCTTGAGCTAAGAACCAATCATAAGGAAAAAAAAAACAATGTCTAAATACTTCCATAAAATTGCTACACAAACAAGAGAATCTATTCTTGATTTCTTTCTACATTTTCTGTCTGAACTACAAAGTCGTACAGCAGGAGTGGCTGACCATGGATGCATACACAAAAAGACTTCAACTCAGGCAAAAAGCAACTCTCTTGAGGAGGCTTGGGAAAGAATGGCCTGGTTCTGGACAGAAATGACAAGCAAAATTTTGGATCCATAATTGCAGTTCAAGAGACGATTAAAGTTCCAAATACTGAATGCATAAATGATTGTTTTATTAATCGAATGAATGTTATCACATTGCTTCCTGTAGTAGTGAACAAGAACCTGGGACATGAGTGCCGGTCTTATTTCAACTTCATAACATTCTTGTACAGCTGTACATGCATTGACTGATATCCTTGATTGCAGATCCAAACACTAAAGGCAGAGGTTCTGTCCATCATTAAGGCCAACAACATATGCTGTCCCCAAGTTATGGCATACAAGTAGAAGTATCATGCTGTAAAAGTTTTGTAAAAAACAAAAGCACCCATTTACCTTTGGAACAACAAAAGAACCATTTTAAAAGAAGATGAGTGTATTTTAGTGTGACAGACCTCCATTCCCTCAATGCTGCAACTCCATGGAGCACCATCATCTTCATGAGATCAGTAACGCTTCTGAACCCAAAAAGGATGTGACCTATAGTAAATTAGAACATAAGGCTTTGTTGGAAACCAGTCAAAAAATTATATAACCCAATAGACAAAACATATTAATTACAAGCGATGCATGCAACCAGCAAAAGTGAGATTTTCCATATCCATAGTGTCCAAGGAACCCTGACTACAAGAAGTGCCCATTAGTTGCTTTATGAGGTCAAAAACCATCATTGTTCTTTAATAAGTAGCTGAATTATAGGAACACATACCATAATCTGATTTGACATTTGAATACAATTACACATCACTGAGCACCTGGCAACCTAAAACATATAATTTGTTCTTGCCTTGCACCCTTGCCTAGCCCATTTATATTTTAAAGAAACAAAAACAGCTTGAACAAGATTGTAATAACAAATATGCTTTCTAAATACTGAGATAAACTAATAAAATGCTTGCAAACATCATGTTTTAAATGTAACTGCTCCTTGCAGCAAGCTTTATGACAAGGGTGATCCCAGATGTAGAGACTACGGAAGAAAAAAATGCAAGCCAACCCAGTGTAGATCACCTATACAATACGTTTTTCAAAAACCACAATACAAGACAAGAATCCGGCAGGCAAAGTAAATGCAATATTTTAGAATCTGTGTGGGAATATATATTGCACCTCAGTATCAGCATTTACAGCTCTCAACCATAGGATCTGAAGCATCATGGATGCCAAATTGTGTAAGGACATTCAGGAATCTCCACTGACCAAATCTTAGTATGCAACAAGCATAGATTATATGCACAAAAAAGAAACAAAGAAAAGGTATTTTTAACACAGTTCTTTCATATGTGCTCGAAGGCAGTATTTTGTTTTGTCTGACAATAAGAACGTGAAGCTCCAAAGAGAAATTTATGATGCAGGAACAAACAGTTTCCAAGTCAGGAATGTTGCTGCAAACTGCCAACTAACAAGCAAAGTTCCTACATTATTTCATATACACATCCTTTTCAGCAAATTAATGGCTTTCTATCTATCAAGTTCTTCACATTCTTAAGCATAAGTTCACTTGACATAAATGGTATTTATTCATATAATCATTTACTTTTAACCTCCCAGGAAATACTACTTCAATCAGCAGTTACTACCCCTTGGAAAAGACTACTCAAGCAAAAGAGCAGAACAAAAGTATTATTTGAGAAAATGGCTCAAAAATTGAGCCACTGTAATTCATCTATATAACTTGGCGATACCCGTATCACACCAGCAAGATGGACAGGATACTCTTCTTGCATCCCAACATATTCCCAAACTTCCATAAGCCAGCCAGCAACAGACTATTCACAGTAACGTCTACCATCCATGTCATACATCAGTCACATAGGCTCCTATTTATATTTTCTTCTGAAGGAATAATGCAAGAGCACAATCTATAATCTATATGTTCAGGAGCACAACATGAAGATTAGATTTGTGGGGCCCCCAAAGTACACTTAATAGATTGCTTACAATATCCATTATGAGCTAACAAACAGATGAATTTTTTTTTTTCTTAAAAAAAAAATTATTTTCACTGTAATTTAAAGTTAATTTTTTTTAAAAAAAAAATGTTTAATTACCAGCTCAAACATTTAAATAGAATAATTAAATTTATTAAAACATCTAGCAATATTAATTTTGAAAACTATAAAAAAATATTTACATATTTTTTGATTAATTATACTATATATACAAAATTTCATTTTTCAAAATATCTTGGGGGTAGGGTCCCCTTCGGTCTTCAAAGGTTCCATCCTTGTGTATCATCATTCTCTTGTTGTGACCACATATCCCATATTTGAGGTTTCCAGGCATACATGTCGAAAAAGAGCATGCACTTATTTAATTTAGTCAAAATAATTGGGAGAAGTGATAATAAACATGTAGTATCAAAACTGCACAATGAGAATACACAGTTGAATTTAATCACACAAGATTAAAGAAATAGCAACATAAGAGATACATGCAAGGGAAGGAACACTTGTAATTACCCATAAAAACACAGCTTCAGAGCAGATTGAATCCTCTCCATAATTTCCATGAAACACTCTTTCAAAATTCAGTGGCTGCAGCCTTCAAAACTTGCTGAGCTAACCCATAATGCATAAGGTTAACAGCTCATGGTCAAGGAAGTTTTGACCTGCACAAAAAGCAATCGAATCAAAACAGAAATCATGTCAACAAACTGTATTCTTTAGTTTCAATTTTCTTTTATCGAATAGAGAGGAAGCATGATGAATAGAAATTACCTTGGTTCTTGAGGAATCAATAAAAAATAATGCTCCTCCTATCATAAAGGTTGGAAACTCCATAGGCAATAGCGAAATTCAAAGTCCTTCCAACAAAAGAAATGACCTTAAACCGCTCAATTCATTGACCATTCATTGACATGCCGCTTCAGAAACACCATACACGTCAGGAAAAATGGTGCACTCCATTGACTCCATTTGTTTATAAGAGAGAGCATCAGAAAACAAACAGCTGGGATGCATCAGATCCTGAAACTTGCAGATCTTCTTTAAATCTCCACATTTGATGTAATCCTGAACCAACTTAGGTAACGTGGCAAAATTTTTATCCAAACCGGACTTAATCATTTGATCTAAAAGCTTCATGCATTCTTTTGTGTCTCCTTGAGCATGCAGGGCCTTTATCAAAGAGGAGTAGGTAATAACAGAAGGACGAATACCTTCTTTTATCATTTTGCATTTCAAATTAAAAGCTTGTCGAATATTACCAGTTTTACAGTAACCATCAATCAATATATTATAGGTAACAATGTTGGGTGCCAGTCCTTTCAGGTTAAGTTTGTAGAAAAGCTTCAGTGCTCGATCCATTTTCTCTGATTTACACAAACCAGTTATTAAAGCGTTGTAAGTGACAATGTTCGGAACAAGACCCCTTTTCAGCATCTCATCCCTTAAGTTGAAAGCTTCATCAACATCACCAGCAGCAGCATAGCCATGAATAAGGGTACAATATGTAAAATTGTCTGGAATAAAGCCTGCAAGCAACAAACCCGAGAAAACACTTCTTGCATCAGCAACCTTTCCAGATTTGCATAAGCCCGCAATAGCTACATTGTATATCACATTGTTAGGCACACACAAACTCTTAGCACTTTCATCAAGGGAAAGAGCAATTTTCTGAGTTTCCATACCCACAACATTGGCCACGAGAGATTTGAGATTTGGAACAAGATCCAAATCCACCATCTTCTGCAGAAGAACATTTGCTTCATCAATCCTATCAACCCTATACAAGGCACTGACAATTTTGCTGCAAATAATTAAATTGGGGGCAAACCCCTTCTCAATCATATCAAAATATACCCTAAAAGCTCTATCCAACATCCCTACATCACACCAACCAGTAATAAGTGCTCCATAAGTTACAATATTAGGAGATATTGACATAGTCTGCATTTCAGAAAGAATATCAACCACTGTACTTAATTTCCTAGAATTAAAAGCTCCACTAATGAGAGAATTATACATTTCAATGGAAGGAACAATTGCTTCCTTTTCCATCACATCTTTAATCTTAAAAGCTTCTTCAACATTTCCGACTTTACAATAACCATCACTCAGGGTTCTATATGTTATTTTGTCAGGCAAACAACCCAACTTCTTCATCTTTTCAAAGATATTCTCAGCTTCAATCATTTTCCCCATCTTGCATAAGCCATTAATCATTGTATTGAAAGCAACTGTGTTATTGGAAAAACCCCTAGCTAATATATGATTCCACAGCCTCAAAGCCCCATCAAAATCTCCCATCCTGAAGAAAACATCAAGCAGAGTACAATAGCCAATCTCATTAGGGGACACACCTCTTTTCAACATCATACACCAAAGGTGCAAAGCATCATTAAAAGCGCCCGCATGACACAAACCTTTAAGAAGAGTATTATAAGTAACTACAGTTGGTTCTACTCCCTCACGAAGCATCTCATCACAGAGCTTAAAGGCCTCAGTCATATGACTTTCTCTACAGTACCCATCCACAAGCGTGTTATAACTAAATGAATCTGGCATTAAGTTCCAATCTTCCATACTCCTCAACAATCGCTTCGCTTCGAAAACTTGACCAATCTTACAATAGCCATTGATCAATGAGTTACAAATAAGCCAAATTCATCTTCATTCCCTTCTTCAACATATCATCCCGAACCCTAACAGCATCATCCACTTTACCAACTCTACAATACCCATCTATCAACACACCATAATGCACATTCATCCACCACCACATCCTCCTCTTCCTTCAATCTATGAAGAATATTCTCAGCTTCTTCCGTCTTACCCTGTTTACAATAACCCTTCATCAACAAGGTACAAGTAATCACATTCCCCGAAATCCCCTTCTCACACATCAACTCCAACACTCTTTTTGCTCCCTTCATGTCACCCAAACTAACATAACCATCAATCAAACTATTATACGTCACTACATTCAATTCAAACCCCAAATTCCCCATCTCTCTCACAAACTCCACAGCTTTCTCCACTCTGTTCTCCTTACAATAAGCACTAACCACAATGGAACACGTAAAAACATCAGGCACTATGCCAACACCAATCATTTGCTCATAAACCTGCAATGCAACATAACTTTGGCCCTTTTTAACCAAATTACTCAACAAACTATTACAAGACCTCAAACTCGGGACGCGGCCGTACTTCCCCATGTTATCAAACACATGTAGAGCATTCTTCAACATGCCTTTCTCAGCATAAATTTTCAATATCATATCAAAAACAGTAGGCGAAAACGTAAATTCCTTATAAACCCTAACTAGTTCATCCCAAACTAAAAACCCTAAATAATTGTTCTTGCACAAACCAACCAATTCATATAAATAAGTTCTGGTTTCATCATACATTTTAACACGTGACAAAATGTGAACAAGCTTGCAATAAGACTTGATGTTTGGTCTGAAATTTTGTTGCTTTGAAGCGAGTTTGAAAAAAACCTATGCAAGCGTTAGGGTTTAGTCTCAGTCTCTGGAGGACCGAATCGAGGAGGTCATCGGAGAACTCGAAAGAGAGGTTGTCGAAAGCGTCGTGTCGGCCGAGGACGAGGATGTTGGTGATGCGGTCGAGCAATTCGGGTCGGGTCAGCTTGTATTCGTGCCGGGGCTTCCAGTGGAGGAAGCGATACACGTGGCGGTGTTGGTGCTGGTGTGAGCAGAGACGAGAGAGAGAGTGAGGAAGTGGAAGACAGAGAGTACCTGAACATTGGAGAAGACACGAGTTTGATTTTGGCGGCGTTGTTGAAGAAAGACACGACATCATGCCGTTAACGACATCATCGGCCGTTACATGTAGAACAAAGCCTGCATTTTTTTGCGGTTTAAGGTTTCGCTGTTGTCTCAGAGCTCGAGAGTTTGAATGAGACTGGTGACCGTACGATATTGATGGGCCTTATCTTCATGGGCCAGTAGGGTTAGGTTGTGACCGTACTATCTTCTTATTGTTGTGGGCATTTTGGGTTAGGTCGGCTTTTGGATCAGGGCTATGTAAATGAGCTCTGAAGAGGTTTTACTTTTTCGGGCTAACTGTTGAGGGTATTACTAAATTCATTCAAACTAATTTCTAAGTAAACTCCTCTCTTGAGAGGACTAACAATAGGCCCAGGTACGGTATCCCACTCGCGAATGATGAAAATAATACGAGGAGATAGATTACTCCACATAATACAAATAACTAATCGAATATAATTATGTGAAATCTTTTTCTAATAAAATTGGTTTCAACTTGGCCAAGCATGGTTTGTTCAAAAAAAAAAAAAAAAAAAAAAGTTGGTGAAGCATGGGGCAACAAAATTTTAAAAGGTTGATCAGGCAACCTTGTTAGCAAATGTAACCAACGGAATGGTAGGATTAGAAGGAAAATAAGTTAGGGACTTTTGCCAAACCTAAAATTAGGGACACTCAACAAACTCATTTACCATACCTTGATAATCTTTGTTCAGTCTTCTTCAGATGGAAAAGATTCACGTGACTTCACTGTTTGTCTGCATTTTCAACTTTATATGATTTCATGATTGGTCTGCAACTTTCACGGAGCCATTCTACTAGTATTAACTTGTTCATTAAAGTTACTCTTTTAACCTTCAACTGTGATTTGTTATTATTATGAGTAACACTCTCAAAACTGAATGCGAATTTCAGCACAAATGATATAACAATATTAGATCATTTAACAAGAAAAAAAAAAAAAATTTCGAAAACTCTATTCATCGAAAATTTAATTCATGAGTGTGATGTAGACATGTAGTTGAGTTTTAAAAGTATCTTTAAAAACTTCTAAGATAAAAAGAAAAACTTTATGGATGTTATATTTTTAAAAGAAGAGTATTAGTATATAACACAAGGCATCAATACCTAATTTTACATATCATGAAAAAATAAATATAATTTTTTTATTCATTTTTTTTTAACTTTAACAATTTTATTTTTAAATCTTTCCAAAACCGAAAAAGAAAATTATTTTAAACTTTATCACGAGTCAAAATTTGTAGGGCGGATTCATGAATTTTCAATCTAGCTAGCACGCCACTCTAACTGCTAAAACAAATCCTAGGCAATAGTACTCATAAGACATGAGTCATGATGCCTGGCTGGCATAGGAAATTTCCTTTCACTTTCCGCACCTCGATGAGAGGAAATATCGAGAGGAACCTAGAAAATGAAAACGAAAACGAAAAACGAAATAAATGTCCCATCAATATACTTTCCAAAACAAATGTACCTTTAATAAAAACCAGCCCCTCTCTAGTCTCTTTCTAGTGTCCCCCCGTTTCTAGGAATTAAAGCCAAGCCAAGAAATTACAAAGCACCTTCATTTATTGCCTGTCATATATTTCCTTGCACTTTTTTTTTTTTGACCTTTTTTAATTGGGACAGATCCGGAATGCAATCACGATCAAACCGAATAAAATATTAATAATACGGTATGAGAAATTACTTCCATATAAAATAAAACAACCACGTATGGATGAAGAAAAAAAAAACAACTTTGAGTGACGACGAGGTGTCGAATTCAGAACCAAGCATGGTCCCGAGTGCAGTGGCCGGCACTGCGGCATCACACGGATTGAGTTTCATGCTTTTTCTTTGTGCGACTCATCTTCACTTATGTGTAACAATCAAAAGTCAGTCGCAACTAACTTTGCGAAGTTAGTTGCAAGCAACTTTAAAAGGGAAAAAACAAAAAAATTAGTTGCAGTAAGTTGAATAGACTAGGAGACGTGAGGTCACATGACGAGTGTGTTGCCATGATTCGTGCATTCGATTTTGACTGCAATGGAGTCCTCGGTTTCCATAAAATTCACCAGATGATGTCTTGTTCATCATATACCAGATGATGGCATCACATGGCGTGTCAACTAATATGATTCTGACGATCACAAAGATCGTCAAATAGCAGCCACAGGCCCATTTTATTATCTTTTAGTACAGCGATGCAACGAAAGTGGGATGTCGATGTCCGGTCAGATGTGAAACACCAGCGCATCATACGATGTAAAAGTGGATTCGCCGTTCTTAATGGGAGCTTATATGTATCTTCGGCCAACGATCCCCGTATTTGCGCTTGACAAGTGAGTTTGCTTCAACTTCTTTAAATTCAATACCTAAGAATGAGAGAAAGATCACTTTGTTAAGAAAACCCATTAAAATGGCCACCAGCTTCAAAACCATCCCAATTATAGGCAAAACTTTAGTTTGAATTTCTGTCTCTCGCTGATGAGCGTAAGCTTTTGTTTACATATATTTAATTTTTAATAATATGATTTGTATGCATAGATTACATCACATTAATCAGTGTCATTTTTGTTGGACTGCATGCAGATGTTAGTGCATTATTGGCAAAGTGTGATGATCCAAAAAGGAGTGAAGGCCCCAGTGTTCGTCAAGTTGTTAAAGAATAAGATCAGGCTTATAAGAGGCAAGATTCTTTTATGTGGTAATTTTCAAGCATGTACATTCTGACCATTTCTATATTGAGCCCGCAACAATGGTCGATCATTTCTCTAATTACACTATGATTTTTTGCTACTAAGTATAAAGGTCATGACATTTCCGAATTCCTCATCCATGAAGTTAAAAATAATGTACACGTATTTTTTGGCCTTCCATTAAATAAGAAAAAAAAACAAAAACTCAAAATCAAAATAACTTCATCAACTTGGATATAGGTTCACTCTAAGGCTCCATTTGACATACGAGATTGGATTAAAATTAAATATATTGGATTGGATTAGAATAAAAAATCATCATCCAATGTTTGATAAAACTTGAGATTAGATTAAAAATTATATCATATCTTGTTTGGTGTAGGTTAGGATTGGATTAAAATCAAATAAATTTAATTTTTTATTATATAAAATTAATTTTTATAAAAATCTGAAAAAAATGAAAAACAACCATAGTTTATTGTGAACCCAGTGTCTTCAACATCATCAACCTATAGTTCATCAATATCATCAATCTAATTCATCAATATCATCATTCCCATAACAACAACATCATCAACAATATTAAAACATGAACGAAAAAAAAAAAAAGACAAAAAACAAAAAAAGAATTAGAACGAGGGTTCTGGGTTTGTCGAACCTAGAACTCCCAAGCTAAGAAGAGAAAAAAAAAGAGGTAGAATGGATGTGTGATAAGAGAAAAAGGGAGGTGAGAGAAAGAAATGGAGATGTGAGAGAAAGAGAAAGAATATGAGAGATGAGAAATTTCATTCCCACCAAAAGTCACAGTTTTGGTGGGAATGAGGATTCCCAAAAGAATGAGAAATGAGAAATGAAGGAGTTTGAGATTTTTTTAATCTCAAACTCATTGCTTTCCAATTGGTCTCTAAATATGATATTTAAACAATTTGAAATTTTTAAATCTTAAATCAACTTTCCATTCCCATGTGCCAAACATCTCTTAGATTCCGTTTGGTGCGCATGATTGGAATGGATTGGAATAAAAAATCTCTATTGCATGTTTGGTAAAACTTGAGATTGGATTAAAAATTATACCATATCATGTTTGGTGTATGTTAAGATTTGATTGAAATAAAATCAATTTTAATTTTTCATTATATAAAATTAATTTTCTAAAAAATATGAAAAAAAATAAAAAACCACAACTCTTCATCTCATCATCAATCCATTTCATAACATCTCCCACAATTCGACATCATCAAACACAGTTCATCAATATCATCAATCCAATTCATCAATATCATTATCTTCCACACCAATAACATCATCAACAACATCAAAACATGAGAAAAAATAACCTTCAGAATAGGGGTTATGATGGCACAGAACCATATCCCAACTTTGAAAAGACAAAAAAAAAAAAAAAAAGGTAGACCTAGTTCATTTGGATGGAGGAGGAGATGAGAGAGAGTTGTTTGCGATGATGGTGGGTCGGCGTGGCGGAGATGAGGGAGAGAGAGGATGAAATGAAAAAATAAAAAAATAAAGAAAGAATCCCATGAACTTGGGATTTTGGAAAGTCTTGGGTAAGCTTATGATTCCATTTTCTAAGTTTAATGGGAATAGAGGTGAGCTTGAGAATGAAAAATTCATTCTCATCACTGGCTCTAAACATGGGATGTGGGAGAATAAAAAAAAAAAGAATTTCAATCTCATCTCCAATCCCACATATCAAGTATACCGCTAAGGTCTTGATTGTTACAAAAGACTAGATTGGATAAATTCCAATCCAATCCATTGTTTAGTAGTTGCATGAGATTGGATTTCTCCAATCCTATGCAACCATCTTAACCCACCAATATGAGACATTTTTTTTTTAAACTTTTTTTTTTATTCTTTTTCTTACAATAATTGTATAAACCATTAAATTTATTTTTAATATTAAAATATTTTTAGTTTTATTTTATAAAAATAATATAATATATAATTATTTTTATCCAATCCTATAATAGATCAAATGATAGACAATATCATTTTTAATCCAATCTCATATAGCACCGAACACATCACAATATTAATTTATCCAATTTAGTCCAAATAGTTTAATCCAATCTTACGTGTCAAATAAGATCTAATGGAATTGTTATAGCAAACCACATATATGTGTGTGTGTGTGTGTGTGATTTTACATAAGCTCTAATTATAGAGATGAAACATTTTAGGTGCAAGGGATATCAAAGAATTGGAGAAAACATCATGATATCCCTCGCACCCATAATGTTTCATCTCTATAATTAGAGCTTAAATAAAATGATAAACATATATATATATATATATGTGTGTGTGTGTGTGTGTGTGTGTGTGTGTTGTGTTGTGTTGGGGAGGGTGGGAGGGGGAGGGGGGTGAGGGTTGTTATGGGGGAAGTTTACTATAACAATTCCATTAGAGTGAACTTGTATCCAGTTGATGAAATCATTTTGATTTTGAGTTTTTCTTCAAATGGAAGACCAAAGAATAAGTGTACAATATTTTTGACCTCGTTGATGAGGGATTCGAGGAATACCATGATCTTTCAACTTAGTAGTGAAAACTTATAGTATAACTAGAATAATGATTGACATTCAAGTAGATATTTGTCAGCTTGGACTTCATAAAAGATGGCCCAACATTTAGGCACATTTTCTAATCATGATATTCTAATTAAATGAGATTACTTGTTCCTGGAAAAACATAAGTGTCTTATCCCTTCTACCAATAGTTCTTGGAAAAACATAAGTGTCTTATCCTTTCTACCAATAATGACTAGTAATGAAAAAGAAATCATAATTTTGAAATGCAAATCATATACCTACTTAAGCCAAATTACTACCCGTGACTCCTGCAACCGTTCTTGTAGGGTAATGGTTATCTGGTTATCTACATTAAAGACTGTTTCTTTACCTCTATACTAATCTCAACTGCAAAAAGCGTCTCATGAATTGCCTGAACAAGTTCTGCGGCGGACTTGACCATATTAGAGCTCTCTACCGGGCTACAAATGCCTAAAAGGAAAGCCTCGTCATTAGTGCATACACATGAAAGCATCAAGTGCAATTAGTAAAGCTTAGCTCCTAGCTTAGAATGTGTATAAAATCGTGTTGCAGAGGCAAAAGGCAACAATGGCGGGAGCTTAAAATAGAGAAAAGAATACACCAACCCTGGTTAAACAAAATCAACAAATTAACATCAATTAAACGCTTATTACACAACTAAACATGGAGATCAAGAAACAAATAAGCAGTTAAAAGAAGGAAAAAAAAAAAAAAAAAGGTAAAAGATATTGAGTTAAAGTGGATGAGACATATCAGACTATTTATTAACAATGTGATATGTAATGCTAAATTAGAGTTTTCAAACTAGAATTGAGTGGAACTAAAGACATCAGTCTCCAATTCCGTTCAATTCAAATCATTTATAGTCATACTAACTTACTACTAATAGCAAACTGAGCTATTGAGAAAACATTAAAAGACACCTAAACAATGTAAAACCATTGACTAAAGCAACAAAGTGATTGCATGGTTAGAAAAACAGAGCAATCTAAAACTAAAAGCAAGATTGAAAACATGAAACTGAAAGTGTAAATGGCAAACCTCAAAACTAAAGCTAAGATTACTTGATGACTTACAGTTGGGCAAGGTGAATACGTCTATCAACTCATGTCTCTACTATTATTAACAACAACATCACAACTGTAGGAAGTAAAATCTGCCAAAAATAAAAAAACGAAAAACAAATATATAAGTTGGTCAAATAAGTAAACGATCAAATAATTCAAATCGAAGTTGGTAACAAAGATAAAGTGATACAATGGTAAATTTAAAGAATTGAAAATTAAAGAAATCGAGATAAAAAGTGAGATGAGAGGGAGACCTCACAACGATAAAAGGATGATGAATTTTGAGAAGCCAATTCTTGCGAAGCTGATATGCATAAACGTACTCTTATAGGTCATACAAAGGTACCTCATCTAGTAGTGTTAGACTTGTGTTAGACTTGATCAATTTAATTGGTTTTGAATAAGTTAGTGGTAGCATCATTCTATTAGGATCATGTTAATATAATGGATGTTGGGAACAACCCATATTTTCCTTTCTTGTTGCATTATTTTCCTTATTTTAAGCATTGTGTAACTCTCCAAAATGAGATCTATAAAAGCATTATCCGAAAGCACATAATAAAGAGGATGAAAACTTAGTAATAACCACAACCTCTTAAACCTTTGTTTTCTCTTCTCTACTGTTATGTTTCTTTCTCTCTCTTGGTCTGCTCTGCTTTCTTCTTTTATTTGATTATATCAATTGATATCAGAGCTTGTTCTATCACTCATGGACACCCATGGCAAATCCAATAACGAGTTTCATAACGAAGTAAGCGAAATTCTCAGTCGACATGAATCAAACTTTGAACTTTTGACTTTCAACATTAACCAGATTAATGATGCTCTACAAATGGTAATGACAGACTCTTCAAGCTTTGCGTCTCGCTCGCACTTCCAACCTAACCGAAGCTTAAACCAACCCTTTTGCTTCAAGGGAATCATCACACCATCATACTTAACCAACAACCAACCGTTCTAGCATCATAGCCGATCAAAACCACCATCACCTGAAACTATCTTTTCCAAAGTTTGCTGGTGAAAACCCCATTAGATGGATTTACAAAGTTGAGCAATACTTTGACTTCATAGATGTTGCATTCGCACAACAAGTGTAGTTTATATCCATTCACTTGGAAGGAATCGCTCTCCAATGTCATCATTGGTATGGCAAATTCTAGGGACCGGTCACATGAGACGAATTCACCATGGCTATTTTATTAAGATTTGGGCCAACCGACTACAACGATCCCTCTGAGGCTCTTACTCGTTTGAAGCAAAAAACTACTGTGGAAACCTATCAAAAAGCCTTTGAGAAGTTGTCTCATAGGGTGGATAACTTACTTGAGAAATTCCTAGTAGGATTTTTTGTTGTTGGCCTTAAAGATGAGGTTCGTTTGGATGTTAAAGTCAAATAGCCGAAAACTCTATCTGATGCAATTGGATAGCTAGATTGATTGAAGAACGCAACTCCTTGCAAAAAAGGAATAGCACTCCTCTCCATTCGCAGACCACCACGTCCTTCCAATCGTAATCTAACAACCTGATACAGCAGTAGAACTTTTAGGACCCCCACCTAATTAGAAATTCAATCCAAATCCTTCAACAATTTTTTTTTTTTTCAAAATACCAATTAAGAGGCACAAGACCGTCGAGCAAAAGGGTTATGTTATTACTGCAATGAAAAATATATACTAGGTCATTGTTGTTATCGTCCCCAAATGCTTATGATCGAAGACTTGGGAGGACCAACGTCGCTTTTCAAAGACTTATCCGAATTTTATCCTTGCAGACAAGGATAATTTCATGGGGTTGGAATGATATGTATAAACATGCTCTTACAGGTCATGCAAGGGAACCTCATGTAATAGTGTTAGACTTGGTCAATTTGATTGGTTTTGAAATAAGTTAGTGGTAGCATCATTCTATTAGGATCATGTTAATGTTATGGATGTTGGGAAACAGCCCATGTTTTCCTTTCTTGTTGCATTATTTTCCATCATTTCAAGCTTCATGTAACTCTCCAAAATAATGTCTATAAAAGCATTATTGAAAGCACGTAATAAATGGGATGAAAACTCAGCAAAAACCACCACCTCTTAAACCTCTGTCTTCTCTTCTCTCTTGTTATGTTTCTTTTGTTCTTGGTCTTCTCTGCTTTCTTCTTTTATTTGATTATATCAATTTAACACAATCGTGAATGTCTGATAGCAATTGGTGGCTTGACTGAGTTTGGTTTTTGATCCACAGTGGTAGATACGTTTGGGTATAAAACGAAAATTGAAGTTCTTTGAATATTGATATTATAAAATTGAATTAATAATAAAATGGGTATAAGTTTTATGTACTTATAAAAATAGAGTATAATAAAATTAAACAAAAAATGGTATTAAAAACAATTTTAACAGAAATTTTAAATATTTTATGGGGTGGGCAAATAAAAAGGGTGTACATACAATTGAGGGGTGGAAATATCGTCACTTTTTACTTTATAGGGCTAATGTGGAGTGTATTACTAAATTCATTCAACATAATTTCTAAGTACACTCCTCTCGTTGAGGACATACGATTGGCTCAGATATGGTGTCTCCCTCACGAATGATGAAAACAATACAAAAGGATAGATTACTCCACATGATACAAATAATTAATCGTATATAACTGTGAAATCTTTTTCTAATAGAATTGGCTTCAAGTTGGTCAAACATGGGGCAACAAAATTGATAAGGTTGATCAAGCAAAGCTTGTTAGCAAATGTAACCAACGGAATGGTAGGATTAGAAGGAAAATAAATCGAGGACTACTGCCAAGCCTAAAATTAGGGACATTCAACATACTCATTTGCCATACCTTGATCATCTCTGTTCAGTCTTGTTCAAACTGGAAAAGATTCACCTGACTACACAGTTTGTCTGCACTTTCAACTTTATATGTAACTTTCACGGAGCCATTCTACTAGCATTAACTTGTTCATTGAAAGTACTCTTTTAACTTTTAACGGTCATCGTGTGATTTGTTATTATAAGTAACACTCTTAAATTTAATGCAATTTTCAGCACACATGATATAACTATATTAAATCATTTAACATGAAAAAAAAAAAAAAAAAAAAAAAAAAAGCACTTCTAAGATAAAAAAGAAAAACTTTACTGATGTTATATCTTTAAAAGAAGAGTTCTTTTTTCTTTTTTTTTTTTTACATAAAGAGCATTAATATGACAGAAGGTATCAAAACTCTATTAAATATATTATATTTATTTTTTTAATATATTAACACATAATTTTATACACCATAAAAAAATAAATGTAATTTTTTTTTCATTTTTTAACTTTAATATGTGCCTTTCACAATTTTATGGCGAGTCAAATTTTGTAGGGCGGATTCCTGAATTTTCAATCTACCACATCGCATATACACTATAACTAGATAAGTAATAACCTAACATATTGTAAAACCAATCCTTAGATAACATCTGTAGAGTCCGGTTGTTTATATCCATGGTTATACTAACTAAAAAATAAAAAAATCTTTAGGCAATAGTACTCATCAGTCATGAGTCATGCGTGGCTGGCATAGGAAATTTCCTTCCACTTTCCTCTTGTCGATGAGGAAATATCGAGAGGAACCTAGAAAATGAAAACGAAAACGAAATAAATGTCCCATCAATATACTTTCCAAAACAAATGTACCTTTAATAAAAACCAGGCCCTCTCTAGTCTCTTTCTAGTGTCCCCACGTTTCTAGGAATTAAAGCCAAGCCAAGAAATTACAAACCACCTTCATTTATTGCCTGTTACACATTTCCATGCCCTTTCATGCTTTGTCTCTGCGGGACTGATCTTTACTTTATACACTCAAAAGTCAGTTCCAAAGTTGGTTGAATTATAAAAGGGATAATCCCAATTTCCCCCCTGTAGTTTGATGAAATAGCCAAAATCCCCCATCGCTTTAAAAAATCGTTAATATCCCACTTTTGATTTACAAAATGGATAAAAAACCCCTTGTAGTTTATTAAAATATCCAAAAAACCCTTTACCGTCAATTTGAACGTTAAAAATCAACAGTTGACCGTTAAAATGGAAGGGCAAAACTGTCCAAGTGAAATAAAATATAAAAAATATAAATATTTAATAAAATAATAATTTACTATTAAAAAAATTGAAAAACATCTTCACCGTCCATCTTAAAGCATGGACGGTGGAGATCAAAAATATTTAAAAAAGTTTAAGATTTTTTTCTCACTCTCTCTTCACTTCTCACTCTCTCTCCCTCTCTTTCCTCTTTTTCTTCTTCTTCCTTTCTCTCTTTCTCTCTCTCTCTTCTTCTTCTTCTTCTTCTTCTTCTTCTTCTCTCTTGGCAGTACCCTCGGAAACCCATTCCGACGGAAACCCGATGGGTTTTCGACGGAAACCCAGCTCTCTGGGTTTCCGACGCTGAAACCCAGATCGGATCTGGGTTTCCGCGTCGAGAACTCAGATCGGAGCTAGGTTTCCGTCGCGGAAACCCAGATCGAGCTGGGTTTCGACGCGGAAACCCAGATCGCAGCTGGGTTTCCGTCGGGGAAACCCAGATCGTAGCTGGATTTTCGTCGCGGAAACCCAGATGGATCTGGGTTTCGATCGCGGAAACCCAGATAGGCTCTGGGTTTCGATCGCGGAAACCCAGATCGCAGCTGGGTTTCCGACACCGGAAATGGTTGATGATGTTGTTCGTGTTGTTGCTGTTGCATTTGATGATGGATTGGTTGATTAAAGATGAGAGAATGTGTCTGGGTTGGTGTATTGGTTGAGTAGAGATGAGGAATGTGTCTGGGTTGGATGATGATGGATGGTGATAGTGTTCTGGATGGTCACAGTGTTGAGGGGCAGTTTGGTCTTTTCATTCCCTATTATAGTTAAAAACCAACTTTCATTAACAGAGTTAAAAGAAGAGGAAAAATAGGATTTTCAGAAACTACAGGGGGGTAATTAGCGATTACGTTAAACTACAGGGGGGAAACTAGGATTATCCCATTATAAAAAGAAGAGCTTTTCTTTTCCATAAATACCTGTTGCACACCTTGTCAAGAAGTTGTAGCCAAGCTATTACTGATACAATTTGATGGCAACAGCTATAGTTTCCAAGCCTGCCAAATGGTTTTCCAACAAGAATTTGAAGCTAAGTCTCCCTCGTTTGCGCTCTAAATCCAAATCCTCAAACCCCTCTTCACCAACTCTTCTCACACCAAGAAATGACCCCCAGGAAGAGCAGCTACAACAAGTATTTCGTCACTTCGATACCGATGGAGACGGCAAGATTTCGACCGAGGAACTCAAGTCCTACTTCCTGTCTATAGGTGAGTCCATGTCGGACGATGAGGTAGGAAAGGTTATTAAAGAGTTCGATTCGGATTCTGACAGTTTATTGGAGTTCGATGAGTTTGTCCGGCTAATCATGGAAGGAAACAATGAGGTTGATGACGATCTTAGAAGGGCTTTCGAGATGTACGAAGTTGACAAAGGTTCTGGCTGCATCACGCCAAGAGGACTACAACGCATGTTGAATAGGCTAGGAGACGTGAGGTCACATGAAGAGTGTGTTGCCATGATTCGTGCATTCGATCTTGATGGCAATGGAGTCCTTGATTTCCATGAATTTCAGCAGATGATGTCTCGTTCATCATGTAATAACTAGCATCTTATTATATCTATATATGAATTTAGTTATTGTTAGTTACTGACTTACTGTTTAGTTTACATGAACGTTACTGTTGAGATTTAGTTAATTTTGTAATGAGTACATAAAATGTGACACCAGATGTTTAAAAAAGAATCATTGGATCTCTAATAAAACAAAATCAAAAATTTAAAAACAGGAGCAATAGGGTACAAAAGAATCAGCTTCCTCATATCTACTTCGTTGAGTCAATCCCTACCTGAGTGGTCATCAGGTTCTAATAGAAAAGGGCCAATATATTTAACCATGTGTGAGTGAAAAAAATCACAGCGAGAATTTTAGGATTGACCTTAGATTGGAAATCTCCCAGTTGTGCGGATATGTTCAAGGGTAGCTTCAAGGCCATATTTTTGTACTGCCTGCAGGCCAGCTCTGAATCCATCTCCATACACTGGGGAGGTGTCTGATTCAATCTGGTTCAAAAAAAATGCCCCAATCTTTTTATCAAATTGAGACATTGGTCCCCTTGGATTTCTGGAAGTAGAGGAGGATGATGACGTAGAGGCAAAGTTACTGCCTGAAATAGACCTGAGCTCGGCAGTCAACCACATGTGTGCTAGAACCTGGCAAATCCCTTCTTCAACCTGTTGATTGAAAGGCCGGTAACCTTACAAACAAACATTATATGTGTCAGTGTCTCCAAAAATACACACCCATATGACATTTTATGGTTTATTTTCAATCAACAGGTGAATTACGAACTGATATGAGCATGTGAGGCCCAAATCCGGAAAAATATTGAGGGGATCATTCCTTGAAATTCTTAGGCGATGGATATGAAAAAATATAAATATCATAACTTCATAAGACGTCATGAAAGTACGATAGGACAAACCTTGAAGTCGCAACCAGGCATGCATCATTTCGTGAGCTAGGATTGAGCCAGTTAGTAATCTGTGCGCATAGAGAATTCCGATTGTACATCAATAATTATTATCGTCTATTGTTAATATTAAAGTTAATATCTTCTACTAGAGAATGAACCACCAAATGCAAAATTATTAAAGGCAAGAGGAAAGTCGGTGAGTTACACCTAAAAGAGATTGTCTCCACTTAGTTCTAGTATCAAATATTAAGTGAAGAGAACTGAAGTTAAGATACCTTGGGAGGCCATATAACATGAGAATCGCAGTCACCTCACAACGCCTTCTCAATCTATAAGGCCCTGTTATCATACCCGTTGCTCGATTTCCTCGCTTTAGAATCTGGTTATTTTTCAGGTTCAATGTAACATAAGTCTATAACCAATATAATGACTATACATGTAAAATCCACCAGTCTACTTCAGAAAGCAAAAAATAGAAAAAATCTTACAGTGGTAATAGTCTGTTCCTCAGAAAGACAGAGTCCTCTGGTCTCTGGCGTGTGATATTGGCCCTGCCCAGCACAACCATATTTCAGAATCAACTGTGGAACTTTAAGAAAAGATTAAAAACTGTCAACAGCATAGAGTTAACGTTGAACGGTCCATAAAGACAGACATGTCGCATTTCCATTAGTGCAGCAATCGTTTCATACCTATGTTTCCTAAGATCTAGAAGCTGGAACAAATATATGTTTGTTTCTCTGAAGTGACTCCATCAAGCCAATTCAAAATGGTTGATTTTATATAGATATGAGGAAAGACCAAAGAAAAAAGTTACTAAAAGACACCGTTTTGTAATAGCATTAATAAGAAAAAGCAAAATCCACCAAAATCTTTTATAAATTTAATAAATAAATATGCATTTCCACTTTTTAAGAGCTCAAATGCATGAGACGTAGGCAGACACCAGTATCATATCATATCAACGATGTATTATTATGTTAATTATCACCAAGGAAAGCAACCTACATGTCATTGCAAATATAAGATGATTTTAACACTTTTTTTCTTACATGCTTTTCAACCTCTCTGGCGTCATTTAATGCTTCCCTTTCAACCAAAAGTAGTGGAATTTGCTGCTCCACTTTCATATTTAAACTTTCATAAAATTCTTGTACATCATAATAAAGGGGTTGGCATTGACTGGTATCCATGATTGCAGAGTCCAGACACTCTAGGCAGAGCTTCCGTCCATCATCAAGGGTGACATATCCTGTATCGCGTGACTGCACAGTATGAACAGATGCATCATCTATCAAACTTTGTCAGAAAACACAAACACCCTCGGAACAGTGAAGAACTATTTTGTTAGGAGATAGGAGTAGATCACTCTTACTAACCTCCATTCTCTCACAGCTGCAGCATCGTGGAGTACCATCATGTTCATGAGACGGGCAGTACTTCTGAACCCAAAAGGGATGAGCCCTATATTCAATAAGACCGGAAGGGTTCGTTGGGATCTGTCAAGAAGATATATAACCCAAAAGGACAACACCAATTGATAATCAGGAATATATTCCAAGGACAATACAAAGTGCATTTACATGACTTCATTTTAATATCAACATGGAACATCCAGCAATTTAAAAAAATATGTATATAGAACATCCAGTAAACTTGAGCATGCTTTATATCTCTAATCTCCAAGGAACCACACATACAACAAATACCCATTTATTGCTTTAAGCCTTTAAGAGGTAAAAAGTCGCCATTATATTTTAACAAGCTGATGTCGTATACGAACACATACCCTACTCCAATTGACATTAAAATTACAATTATACATTATACATTTTAAATTTGCTGAGCACTTTACTTTTACTATCAGGCATTTATTGAATTTTTCGTTCTTGCTTTGTCTTGCCCATTTATAAATTTTAAGGAAAATACAAAAAGCTTGAACAAGACTAAAATCAACAAGATAATTTCTTAATACAAGACATACTTACAAAATGCTTACAAACATCGCATTTTGGATGATACTGCTCCTTGTAGCAAGATTTATGATAAGGGAGATTCCCAGACATAGAGAACTACAGAAGAAAAATTCAAGTCAGCCAGTAGACATCACCTGCACAATATATAACTACCAAAAACCACTGGTGGCATAAAGAATTTGGCAGAAAAAGAAAGCAAGTATTTAAATCTATTTAGGAGTAAAAATTGCACCTCAGCATCAGAAATAGGCAGGTGACAAGTATGGCATCGGAAGCATTCTGGATGCCAAAATGCATTAAGGCAATTTAGAAATCTACCGTGACCAATCTCAGTATTGCAACCAGCGCAGATCCTACCCAAAAGAATACATTCTTAATCACATTTCTTGTCTAGGTGACTTGAAAAAAGTTGTGTCAAAAGCAATTGAAATGTGAAGCTACACAAGCAAATGTATGATGCAGCAGGCAGACAGTATTCAAAATTGGTTTTGTTGATGCCAATTGCTAAGAAAAGGTACTACAATATCCCAAACTTTAAGGTTCTTTTCACACACTTAGATATAAGGTTCACTTCACATAACTGCCATATTCATGCATATGATCATGACTTTACCAAAAGTGGCATTTTTCTACCTCTTATTGATGTACTCCAGCAAAAATCCAAAACCAAGGTGTCACAAGAAAAACTAGCATAAAAATGAGCTATTATAATTGATTGATGAATATAGCTCAAAGGTACCTGTAGCCCACTGGAAAGTGGACAGGGTTAGGTTGATACACATGTCCATTTCCATGTTGAGAAGGAGGTTCAAAGTTCAAGCTTTCTTGTAGAGCTCTAGCTAGTTGTTCATCTTCTTCCACTTGAAGTGCACTGTCTATTCAAAATATTGAAAAAATAAAACAAACTGTGACATGTTTTGGTTCTAAGAAATGCAGAACACAGAAATGAACATTTTAAGCATAATGCAGGAAACCCTTCTCAACAGTAATCAACCAGCTATGCTTATATACATAATATGTTTGACACATTAAACAAACAGAAAAAATATGTCCAAAATAGTTATTCAGTGTACCAACACAAACTAAAGTATATGCTTGAACACTGATGATTATGTTTCTTCATACGCATAAGTCATTTAAACAGACACAATAATAGGCTACAGATATATTGACTATAGGGAGAGAATATATTTGCATGGAAATGCAAATTGTATTCTCATTATGGAACTCAAAAGACCATCTTAATACAAATAGCAATTTCAAATATCAGTAGATTGTAAGTTTTTCACATCAAACAATCTATTTTAATCAACATTCAAATAGGAACTGTAGGACTCGAAAGAAAGACAACAAAAAGGGAAAATCTAGCATACAGTATTACACATGGAAAGCAGCAAAGACTGTTTCTGCATGGCTGTTGTTTAGGAAAGAGAACAAAAGCATGAAAATTTAGCATGCTATAAAAATCCACAAACAGAAAGGAAAATCTAAGTAAAAAATTCAAATGCAATAAAATAAACAGCAGACAAGCAGATGCGTAATAACATGTGGAGCAGAGGAACACAATGGAGACACATGAACTAAGGAGAAATTTTTAATAAAATTACAAAGAGCATTGGCATAAAATTACATATTTCCCTAATTTACTGCTCTCTATGAGGAAGTGCCATGTCTCACAGATCTACTCCAACAAATTTTCACCAGAAACAGGCTGGAACACAACAACCAGAGATTGTTTTCTTTAGTTTCTTTTTTTTTTTTTTTTTATTTTTTTATAGCATTGCAAATTTCAATCCTTTCTTAATAATTCACAATCCCAAAACCCTGTGAAAAAGAGAAACTGTCTTCCTATAAGACATAGCGTTTCTACCAATATTATTACAATATCTATCTGAGCCTGACTAGAAAACAATTCTAACAAGTAGAATATATTTCCCTGGAACACAATATGCACATATGATGTGTGATGTTCAAGAAAACAGATTATTTCTGATGCAGAGTATTCACAGTAAAATCTAATACCCATATCACTTACCAATTACGTATGGCCCCCTTTGATTTTCTTCTGCAAGGGATAGTGCTATAGCATGATCTATATCTTCATTATTTTGCTCTGGCCACATGTCCTACATAAAAGATTCCCAGAAATATATATCAAAGGAGAGCATACTGATTCTTTCAATCAGCCATAGCAATTAGGAGATATGTTTGAAAACATGTAGCATCAAGCCATCGACAAAAGCACGATAAGAAGAAAAAATAAGATTCAGTAATAGAATACTAAAGGAATGTTACATAAAAATACACACAAAAAATACATGTAACTACCCCTGAAGTTGAAGGTGCATAGCCAGTTGGATCATCTCCATAACTTCCATGATAATTTCGTTCTGAAATTCCCTGGCTGGAGCCTTTAAAAATTTTGCTAAGCCAACCCATAAAGCATAAACTTATCTGCTCATAATCAATGAAGTATTTACCTGCACATAAAGCCATTCAATCAAAATAAGTAACAGAAATAAGCAGTAGGCAGCATTTGAGATAATTTCCATAAGTCTTAGTGTTAAACCCTAAATCATAATGCTTGAAAATATCAAAACCCCATCAATATTTTGCATTACTATTCTTCCTTTTTCCGGTTTTATACATGTGAAAAACGAAGAACGAACATTAACTTAAAAGACAAACAGCAACAGATAATGGCAATCATTTTTCATTGTAACAATCACATGAAGAATCAAACCAAGATAACATAATAAATAAAAACATTTATTAATGAATACCCAAATCTCAGGCAAGTCAAAACCCATGTCCATTAAAAAAATTCAGGTCAAATTTGGTCGAAACAATGTTCCAACAACTCATACACATAGAGATAGAGATAGAGCTGTCAAAACTTATGACCCAGAAGATCATATCACTTGTACATTTCAATAAATTAAACCAACTGGCATTGGAGTATCCCATATCCACTACATTCTCTTCAATAAGCAAAACAAACACAACATATATTACCCACCAGACATTGAAGTTACCCAAAATGTTTGAACTACAAATGAGTAACAAAAACATCATAAGTTCTCAATATATAACACGAAAAAAGATGGTTATAGCTAGCTCATCATGCCCAACAAATTCATGACATGTAACCTTTTTCTTTCTAAAGAGAAAAAGAATAAAAAATAGTGGAGAAATGACTCACCTCTGACAAATCAAAAAAACCGCAGAAGCAGAACACACCCGGATCAGATAATAAGATCCAAATGCTCTCAAAAAGCCAAGATAAACAAAAATAAAAAAAAAAAATTGCAGAACTTCAAAGAAATATCTTTATCTCTCTCTCTCTCCCCCTCTCTCTTTTTCTCTTAATCTATACAGGAATGTTTAAAATAAAAACTTGGAGACACCCTTTTGATTCTTTAAACCAAAAAACAGAAAAACAAATCAAAAAATCAAGATCATGCACAGGAAGAATAGTAAATGGAGAAGAAGAAATACTTCGCAACAAATGGAGGCGTATAAGCAAATTCAAAGTCAAATAAAGAGAAAACGCAGCACATTAGAATAGTTGTTTATATAAAATTAAAATAATAATAATAATAATTAATTAAAAAATGATAATGGGTACCCCAAAACCCCAATTGGGTTTTGACTATATTCCTACAATTTGCAAGGCATGTAGGGTCCTCCTAATTCTTCAACCAGAAGACCCCAACAAGGATCTTTGAAGAATGCGTAAAGAGAAACGAACGTGTTTTTCTTTTTCCTTTTCTTTTTTATTTTTAATATTTATTTATTTGTTCGTATTTTTATTTATGATTATTATAGTATGTACGCAATTGGAAGCTAACTGGCTTGTGTTTGTGTTTGTGTTTGTGTTGTTTTGTTCAATTGAAGCGACTTGACATGGTGGGTTTAAAGTGAAAGTACCAAAAACAGTTTCAAAAGTTTGTAACTTTTTAGGATGAGTGTAGGGCGTTGGGAACTTGCAAGTCTTTTAACTCCCTCCTCTTGCCATGTAAAAGAGATAAAGTGGAAACTGTAAAGAAACTAGAAGAACAAAAGGAAAAGAAAAATATGGATTTCAACCATGAAAAAAAAAGTTCAGATTCTTCTCTTTTTAGTTATAAAGGATACCCATGTTCGTTATTTATGCAAAAATCTTTTCTTTGAGATAATTTTTATTATAGTTGCATGTGAAAACATGCAAAAGTTGGATTGCACTGTTAAATATATCTTATCCCTTACAAAAAATATATACTGATATATTATAATTTATTCAGATTATTATTAATAATACATTTAGTTGCATTTCATAATAATTTATCCTTTTCAAAAAAAAATTCATAATAATTTATCCAATGTAAAACAAAATATGGATTTATAATAATTGATGAATTAAAATAAAATGTCTGTTATCTATCATCATCCAAAATTTTGAATTCAAATGCTTTATCACAATCATGAGAATCTTCATCGGTTAAACTAGTTAGATAGTTGAATTTTATGCTTTTACTAATTCAAAATAAAAATCAAAGAAGTGACTAATTTATATGTGAGATTTACTAAACTTAATCTCCAAGTAAAAATTTAAGTTATCTTCTCTTATCACAATTAAGATTTCTTACTAACAAATTGATGAAAACCAAGGAAACAAACAAATCATTCAAGGTATTCATCAAAGTCGTCCTAATGATCATTTGACCATCAATAGTGGACCATTGACAAAGGCCAAAACTAAGAGATTAAAAAAAAAAACGTTAAATGGGCTGATTGAAGAGATTTGGGTTAAGAGTCTTGTACAACATGATTTAGACAGTTTAGAAGAGAATTTGGATTTGTAAATCTTGGAAGTTAATGCATAGCTTGCAAAATCTTGGAGATTCAGAGTGAGTAACGATAAGCTTTTCAAAAATTTTGACAAATCTATCATCAAATGATATGACATGTGAATTATCAAAATTTTATAAATCATGAAATAATGTGATAATTAATAAGATCTTAACAATTCATATGTCATATCATTGAACAAAATTTTTGAAAAGTCTAGTATTACTCATTCAGAATATCTTACAAATCTTTGAGACTTAAAAGATTTTGTGAATTTAATACATATTTAGTAGGTTACTTTGGTAGGATTTTTATTTTCTATTATGTTTTGTCTCTATTTTAGTTATTTCCTATTTGTTTTGAAAATATTTTGTCTATATATAAACATGTAACCCTTTAGATGCAATAGTGAGATTGATTTAAGTTATAATATTGAGAGACTTTTCTCTTTGGTTCTTTTGAGAACTACGTGGTCTTCAATTTAGTTTTTATGTGATCATCATAACTTATCTCTCACTTTGTTATCTCTTTATTGTAAGTGACGTCAATATGTTTCTTTTACAATTGTGGTTATTGGTTGTTTTATTAGTTATTGATCGTCAAATAATCAACAGATCAAAGTTTTTTTTTATAAGCTTGTAATTAACCTTCTTAGGATTGTTATCTAATATTGAAGGTGCGTATATAGGGTTTGCATCATAAATGCTCTGCAATTTTCCATTCATGCGCCTTTTCTCTTTGAGGATGAAAGTTAAATGCTTAAAGGTGAAATTGAAGTTGTTTCAAACGCAGACAAAGAAAAGCCAAGCTGAAGCCAAGCAATTATAATGGGCTAAGCCGAGCCCATCAACATCACTATAGACACGTGTTGGTTTAAAAATAGAAGTATATATATATATATGACTTTTGTTATGAATGTAGAAGTAATTAATAATACAAACACAACACATATACACGAATGGAACACGTCTTCCTGCTATTTTTCGTTCCTTTTCACATTTAAACGCGTTTTATTGACTTCATTCAATGGTCATACATACCTCATCTCATGTGTCTTCGGCTACTCGTCTCTATTTTCTGCATTCAGATACAGACCAAACCATTTTTATTCTTCACGACGCGTTATATAAGCTCTAAATTCTGGGCCTTTTTCATCCCAACATTCAAAAAGGTGCATTAAGTGATTGATTCATTTTAATTGGACCGAAATCCAACGCAGCTCAGCTTCTGTTACGGTAATTGTTTTTAAATTATTACAAATTTTAAAATTTTAAAAATATTAAAATATGATTAAAATTCACAATATTATTGATATTGGTCAATTGGGTGTAAAAAATTTATCGTTGAGTAACTATTTATAATTCACATTTGGTAATGACCCAAACTTTTACATATAAAAACTTTTATATGATGTCATAACTAATGTGTGACATTAATATCGGATAGGAAAAATCCTAAAAAACCGTATGACTTTTAATAGATTATTCATTTTCTTCCTCGTGTGGTTTCGTTTTTATCCAAAATTTCTCATATCATCAATTTTTTAGCAAAAACGTTAAAAAAAGTTAAAATATCGAATTTACTCTTAGTTTAAATATTATTAAAATAAAAAAGATAATTCCAAAAATCTCTGACTTTTGACATATTATCCATTTTCTATCATGTAGTTTTGTTTTTATCTAAAATACCGTCTGACTTTAAATTGAAACACCTAAAATATCCCTGAATTCATATGAAAAAACGATAATACCCCCGTATGGTAACATATTTTGTTAGGTGGATATAGTTGAATGTTTGACTCCAGAGGCATAAAGGGAAATGTGATTAGAAATTAATTAAAAAATCAAAAATCAAAATAAATAGTATTAAATATAAAAAAATGACATAATTTCATTTAAAGGAGATTGATGATGGTGGTTCAATTTGAAGATGATGGTTCCAAAATCTTTAATCTGTGAGAGATTGGATGGTGATTGATGAAATCCATAATCTGCTTGAACATGTCATGGTTGAGATAAAGGAGATGGTTGATGAAACCCATAATCCGTCGCTTCAGTTTCAATCATGGTTGTAGTTTGAATATGTCAAGATAAAGGAGATAGAAGTAGAGAGATTCAGATCGATGAGATAAAGGTCGATAGAAGAGAGTAAGGTGAAGAGATTGTGATGGATTGTTTATATTTGGTTTTAGGTTTTTTTTTTTTTTCCCTAGATTCTTTCAAATCAAACAAAACATTTTTTTTTTTAAAATAAGGTTTTTTAAATTAATTTTTTTTTAAATATTATATTTTTATATTATTTATTTTGATTTTTTATATTTTTATATTTAATATTATTTATTTTAATGTTAAATTTTAATATTATTTAAACTAAAGGTAAATTTGACATTTTAACTTTTTCTAAAGTTTTTGTTAAAAAATTGACTGTAGAGGAGATTTTGGATAAAAACGAAATTATCTGGGGGAAAATGATTAATCTATCAAAAGTTAGACAAGTTTTTAGGATTTTTTCATTAATTTTTCATCGCATTTTTCTTTTTGACCCTAGAGTCAAACAATACCATGTCCACCTAACGAAATTGTTACCGTTAGGGATATTATCATTCTTTCATAATCTTTTAGGAGTATTTTGGGTGTTTATTTTAAAGTCAAATAGTATTTTGGATAAAAACGAAATTATATGAAAAAAATAGATAATGAGTAAAAAATCAGGCGATTTTTTGTGATTATCGCTGTTGGATACCCGGTGGTATATATAGACAAATATTTTGGCCTGGTTTGGTCGCAGCCCAGTCAATGTCAACAGAGATGGCTTACGGTAAAACTACTCTAGAAACCATTTTCTTTGAAACTTATCCTAATCAAATCAACCGTTTATTCCAACTTTCCAATAACAATTGTTATTACCAAAACATAATCCGTACAATACAAAGAAATCATTTTAATATCCCAAAAGTCAAGAACATTTCAATATGAAGTCACGTTTTTTTTTAAGTCACTCGGGTACAGAATGAAGCAAGGGACGACATGACCAATTACAAATACTAAAGAAAAATAAAAATGTACAGTACTACAATTTCCTCAAGGGTTAGACTGGAACATGCAGTGGAGGGTACAATGTTGTCACATTTTATATTTAATTTTGAAGGAGTACTGGGTCAAATTTATGTCCGTGAACACAGAATTAGACATTGAAAGACACAAAAGAATGAGTAGATATTTTTAACTACCGGTAGCTGACGACTATTTATTAACCACCAAACATAGGTGAGCTTTCACTGGCTTATGATCAGAACTGTAAATGTCATCAATTGACTCATAACAACGTAGGCTCGCGTTGATTTCACCAGGGTCTTCTATCTTGAACAAGATCCTGTCGGTCCATGATGGAACTCGTACCTGCATGAAAGGAAAGGAACATTAATGCAAATGCAATGGCTAGCACAAACTCCTGTGGAATCAACGCGCATGCTTATTTATCGATATTTATCCTCGAAATTAATTTGAATTTATAAGTGAAGCAATACCTTATAACTCGTATCGTAGTTGCTACTGCCAATATTATACTTGTATGTTGGTTTAAATGTGAGTGACCCTTCACAGTATCCCTCAAAGATTTCTCCTCTTTCGGCTTCTTGTAAGAGTTGATCTTTGCTGGTCAGTAACTGTATTGGTGGACACAAATATCGACACAATAAAATTTTAACAAGGAGTTCAACTTGATAAAACAAAATTGAATATTGTTTAATCACATACTCTTTGAAGATCTTTTTGTATGAGGTTTCTGGCAGGGATGTGCTGTGATTCCTTGTATCCGGTAGTTAAGATCTCCCAACCAGACCGTCATCTGGGCGGACCTTGCATATGGGTTGACATTTTTGGAGAAAAGCGAGTGTGATATGTGCCTGCACTGAGAGTTTCTCTCTTCTACATTTCGAGCATGTGCTGCAAATTAAGCAAATTCAAAGTTAGAACAAGGTGGCGAGTAGATGATAATACAATGTTGTGCAATGTGAGTGGAATGCTCATATTTTACGTTGAGGTGAACAAAATATTGAGAACTGATTTTGGGCATGTGGTTTAGGCCCTATTTGTAATGGGCTATTTTTTTTTTGTTTTTTGCTGAGTTCAGCCCAGCAAGGACGGTCTAACGAGGCAACGTCATAAGCGAGGCTTTGATTTTAAGAAAATCTTTGTTGAATAAAATGCTTATACTAATGATTATTAAATGAAACATTTATAATGCATGGATTTATGGAAGGAGTAAAGGTTCTCTAATTTCACTTTTTTACTTTTGTTATATAATGCATGGATTTATGGAAGGAGTAAAGGTTTTCTAATTTCACTTTTTTACTTTTTGTTATATAATGCATGGATTTATGGAAAGAGTAAAGATTCTCTAATTTCACTTTTTTACTTTTTGATTATATAATGATACATCAATACAAAATATAGTGGAAGACCAAAAATTTGCTTTTTTTTTTCTCCAACGCATCACTGAAAATTAAACTTTTGTGGAAGATTTCTACCCTATTTTGTGAGAGCAAAAGTTTTCTAATATTATTGATATCTTAATGGTATATAGTAGTTGATCGGACCTAAGTAGATTTTCAATTAGATTTTTGTCAATTTTTTCTATTAAAAAATAAATAACAAATATACATAAAATTCTTAATTGAGTTGATTATGCACATTTTCCTCTATTCTAGTAAATGAAATTCAAATCCTGATAACAAAAACAAAACAAAATAACTTCCAAAATCCTAAACGATGCTTACCAGAGAGATGGCAAGAGATGTAGACCATTCTGATTCCTCTGTAATTGATTCGGATTGCCACAGCTCCTTTTTTTCTCCTAATTAATCCTCCAAAGCCCCCAACAGAATATTTATCCACCTTTAATTCTACACACAACAAAATTAAAAGCAAATTATAGCGAACTCAAGCAATGATCCCTACTATTACTCATCTGTTTCACTTACAGCACTGCTTTTCAACTTTTCATATATATACAGAATAGAAGACCTCTTCCTCTTATATACCTCTGACAAAAAACTCTGAGTTCTTCGGCCCAAACACATATAAATGCAGTGATTGCATGATGGCTTTCGCAAAGAGGCTACATTTTCAAAAATAGATACAAAGAAAATAGTAAAGCCAGCCAACTATATATGCTCACAAAAAATAATTCAACAGCTAACAAATATTGCAGATACAAGATACTCCAAAAAAAAAGGGAATAATATAGTCAAGACAAAGAAAATGCTAACATAAAAAAGTGTAGAATGATATATAGAATCTGAAAGTACACCATCTTTTAATTCCTGTACAGAGTTTGATAGACAAACATAAATTATCAACAACACAATGATTAAGTGAAATAATAGAGAGTAAATAACGTTAATTCAGAATATAATTAGCAGTTTTTTTATTTGGGATTAGCTAGGAAAATTTTGATAGAAATTGAAAGAGTTGATTAGTGTAATGAATTATGATATTTTGTAAAAGTCATTTATGTTTTTAAAATTATGATATAGATGACTAACAAATTTCGGGCTGGGGATATTAGGGACCAGCCCCGCGCGCGTTCAGAAGTTGACTTACGCATGAGTCTCGGCGAGAGCTGTCTGCAACAACCGCGCAATGTTGTCTCGAGGCACCTCTTGCAGACCAACAACTAGTAGATCAAATTTGCGGTTGCTTCCAATCATCCCAACTAAATCTTCATAACGCACCTGATCATCATCATCATCATAAATTTAGCGCATTAATAATTTTTATGTTGTCTAAGCATTAGAATATCGTATCGTTCGAGATATATAGCTAGTTTAATTTGCAAAACCTGTCCGTTCATGTTCCAAGTCACTATGCAAATGCAAAGATCCGAGTTTCTTGAGAAGTTGCAGTGATTATCGGCTCCTACAGTCTTTATTCCTTCATGAGTAGTACCATCGACATGGTCGTGGTGGTCGTGGGTGGAGTACTCGATTTGTTCTCTCTTCATTTTGACTCCTCTTCTGCAAAATTCGACAACCCATTCCTATCATTTACGCATAATATAAAACAGTGAAAACTTTCAAGAATGAAGAAGGAAGAACACATATAAAATTATTTGAATACCTTTTACCAGCATGAACTCCAATGAAATTTCCCATCAGTAGTATCACTACGTGATTCGATCGCCAAAACTCGTAACTTCTTCTAATCTGATGATTAAAGAGCATGCAAACGTACTATGTTATTGATAAGAAAAAAACTGATAATCAAATATTTTGGGAGGGGGGGAGAGCAAGCCAGCTAACTAGAAACAAGAGATATATAGCATAGACAGCTTGCAATTGATCTTGGACTTTACATTTATATATGACGTTACAAATGCAGAAAATGGGCCTTTTGGCGGTGAAGATATGGAAATTATGGAAGTCAAGAATCTGAAATCTTCGGATATGCATGTGTATGTCCCTTATTTTGATCACCAGTTTCTCAACGAGTTAGGTCGGGCTTGATTGACTATATATAAGAAGTTAAATCAAAGTTGACAATGACGACGTTACCCGTACAAGCCAGCCACAACATATAATTTCCAACAACCAATTTTTCGTCCGAAAAAGACCATCTCTCTATCTACCACTTCGGCGACAACATTTTCAGCTATATTATAATAAGATATCGTCCACGCCATGCAAGTTAAATCCAGCTCTGATGGTTCAGAGTTCAGACCACTGTGACCTGTTCTTTTTTACGGGGTTTTGTTTTGCTTTCTAAAACTGTTTTTTGTTTTCAGTTTTTTTCTCATATTTTGGTATGAGAATATCCAACTACAATTCTATTTTTTAATTTTTTTGAGGAAAACTACAATTCATTTTTGCTTTGTCTAAAAGAAGAAAAAAAATAGAATGTCTGATCAATTTTGTGTGCTTACCTAATAGAAAGAATATATAAAGATGGGATATTGCAACAAAAGCCTATTGGTATTCTAGTCTTCATTCATTCGTTGGCTCTTGTTATAAGTTACCACCTCATACCTCCAAAATGTGTATACGTGTCGTCTTCTTACGTGAAAGAACATACAAAATGAATCAAGAAACAAATTGGTTTGGGTTCCTTGTGGTTGTAGAATTAATGTGGTTGCTTTGTTCAATACAACTTATTATTATACATGTTATGAAGACTTTCTAGCAACTTATTTCATAATTCCATATCATTTCTCACCACAGGTAGCGAATAAGGAGCAAATACATATAAATTTATTACATCTATATGTAAATGCATGTTTAATCTATCAAAATAATATTGATAAACAATTTTATTATTGATTAAGTTGAATTGTTGTCCACCCCATATATGATGATAGTGTTGTAGTCTCTCACATTATTACTTATTAAAAAGTAAATGTGAAACACTATCACCTTTGAGTATAAATAGTTATGCATTTCTTTATTTATCAAGATGGTTAGGCTTAGATTCCCACCAACTGTTATTTACAAGTTCGTATAAGTTCCCTTATTGTAGGAATACTTCGTTCATTCTCAATTATAAGATTAGAAATTAGGGTCATACATGTAGTGGTATGTTAGCAGCACTCTCAACAGCTTATTAGAAATTAAAAAAAAAAAAAAATGCAAATGTTCTATTTTATGTGATGTCTAAAAGGCTATTCATATCGTGTTAATGGTAAGTAATCTCATCGACTTCTAATAATTCTCTAACATGATCCGGTTAAGATTACAAAAACATCCTTATTCTAAGCCAAATTGCAACTTGATAAATTTATTGTTTAAATTTCATAGAGCTTCCCAAAAATTAATTCTCTATTTTTTTTAAAGAACATTTAGAAGAGTATATTTAATCTAAAATTTAATGAAAATTAAAAACATTTTAAAATTTTGGATATATTCAATTCAGATTTAAATGAATTCCATTCAAATCTAAGTGTATTCAATACAAATTTATATGAAATTCATTAAAATATAAGTGTATTCAATTCAGATTTATATAAAATCTAATGAAATTGAAGTATATTAAAAAAGTAAAACTATACTTTTTAAAAATGTTATCCAGATTCATATATAAATGATATGACATATGAGTTGTCAATATTTTATAAATCATAAAATGATGTGATAATTAATAAGATATTGACAACTTATATACCACATTATTTAGATATTGATTTGAATAAAAATTTTGATAAACTTAGCATTATTCATATTAAAAATGTCATAGATTTCATTTAAATAAGAGATTTGGATGAATTTTAAACAGATTTTATAAAAAAAAAAAATTATAACAAATCTTTATGTTGTTTTGGAAAGTTCATTAGATGTCTTAATGAAATAGCCAAACCTTTAAAATAATAATAATAATGACCTTGTTTATGAACCGTGGAGCCCGCTGAGGCCTCTTTCTCTATCTCCGTCTCTCACGTTGGCCGCTTCTTCAGGTACAAGGATCCGCTTCCTGCTTCACTCGATTCCGATTTCCATTCTTTTCAATTTCGATTTGCACTATTGACAACATCTTTTTGTTTTCTGTTTTCTGTTGCTTCTTCTAATTCTTCTCTTTTTTTTTTTTTTTTTTATTCACTTCAAAACATCGTACAACGGATCTTTTCTCTTTCAAGAATCTGCAAATTGTTTTTTGGCAATTGGCATTGCATCAATTTGGAATGACCAGAGAACGTAAACAATCGGATTCTCAATTGTGTTATTTATTTCACGAAACAATCACGAATCGTCCTTCAATGAATTGTTGTTAATTTATCTGGCAATCACAGACTCAGCATAGTTGTTTTAAGACTGATTGTGGTTGGGCATTCTTGTAATTTGGAGATCTGGCTGAGATTGTTGTTGATTTCATGCATCTATACCTGTTAGTGTTTTTAAAACTTATTGTACTAGGGCATTCTTGTAAACGTCGAGATGTCTCTTTGAGATTGTGGTTTGGTTTCGTTATCTTGTTAGGAGAAGATGCTGCATTGATTCCAGCCCAGATTTCCAGATAGCTCAACGAAAATGAGTATGGTAAGTTTGATTGTATTGCAATTGCGCGGTGTAATTAAGTTTTTTTCTTTTATGTGAATTCTTTTCTGTTGAAAGTGATGGATTATATGATTGAAACATTTTGCATATCCTGAAATGAAATTACTTCTCGAATGAATTTCATAAAAGTTGAGAAAATAAGTGGAGAATAATATAAAGTTCGTAAAAGGTTTTCTAGGGTGCTTGGAATTTTATGGTTTGTATTGTACGGAAATTAGCTCTTGAAATCCATAAAGTTTTTGGCGATTAGGTTTTTTTGAAGGATATCTAATTTTAATATCTTATAGTGTTCCCATTTTCTGCTGAAAAGCAATCAACCTCGTTGGAACACTTTGTATTACCTGTAATAAAATTCCTTGTTGAATGACTTCCCTAGAAGTTGAGAACATAAGAGGAGAATATTGAGTTTATAAAACATTTTCTGGGACGCATAGAATTTTGCAGGTTGTGTTGTATGGAAATTAGCTCTCTCTTGAATTCGGCCATAAAATTTTTCAAGGTTAGCTTTTTCAAGGATATCTACATCTAATATCTTATAGTGTTTTCGATTCTTGAGTGATTACTATGGAATCACCTTTTATTTTTGAAGTGCTTTTGCGTGATTGTCTTCATCTGAGATTTAAGATCATTCATGAGTCAGAATTGTGATATTTTTTTTAGCTTTACGTAACTTGGAGGTCCTTGGCATGTTTTGGGTTCAGGTGCTACACTCTATTAGGTAAACCGCTTGCTTTACTTATTTATGGTGTATGGCTTATAAAATTAGGGATATTAGTTCTAAATTTTTAAAGGAAGGGTGAGAGTTTTTTGGTTCTCATATGGTTTTGTTTTCGAAGCAAAGGATCATGGAGAGCTAGTCGGTGCCATTAGCACTAGATACAATTTTTATTGTAGTATATTTTATAGAGGAACAAGTTAAGGTTTGAAGAATTACGACTGTTAAGGTTCTGGGAACATGAAATGAAGAATTGGTTGTGAGTAAATGAGCGATGAAATGCATGATAACAAGAGAAAATAGAAGGACAATGAAAACAACTAGGAAGTTACAGAAGAAAAGAAGCCATTGCATGAAGTATAGAAATCCCATAAAGTCATAAAACATGATTGAATTTTTATGAAAAAATTACTATAATAGATATGAAAGTGCATAGACATCTTTATAGACTTGATTCTTACTTGTCTTGATAAGATTAGGTCTCTTAAGTACTTAGTCCAGTCCTTGTGCGTAAAACAGGGTGTTACAATTTAAATTCTATATGTTAGAGCCAGTCCTGTTAGGTTAAGCTTATGAAATCAATGGGATATGTTCTGCACATGGTAAAGGGTTATATAGTAAGGTAATTAGTTCTCCAACATACAAAATGAAAGGCTGGTCTACAAGAACTTCTCTGTCTGCATGTTTCATTATAGAATATTCCTCCGCTACAAATGGGGTCAAGTTGACATTTATGTTGTTTCAGGATCGCAGCTTCATAAAATATAATATTAGCAATTTTAGTCTGTGTCTAATGTTAGAAATTTGCGTGAAGAAATTATGATAGGCAAGAATGCTTCTATAGAATACTACTATTAAATTAGTATTACGGTTGGTTCAACCATTTTGTCAATCGATACAAAGAGAATACTACCCAGAAGCCTTTTCAATTCAAGTGGCTCACTGATGCTGCTACTTTAGGTTAGAAATGATACTTGGCAGCTACCAGTAAATATGCAGACTCTATTTTGATCATCCTCCTTCTGTTTGCATGCATGTTAGTAAATAAATATATGATTTCATACTTAAACAAAATTCAGCTTTGGAAGATGTGCAGTTTTATTAGTTTACCATCACAGATTGAGTTAATGAATGAGGACAAGGGTTTCTTTACTTGGTCATATACAGTGACTGAAGCCCCTTTTGTATCTGTTGGTCTTGGCAATCTTGCTTGTTTGAGATGTAGTAGTGTTATATCCGTGTAATAGTTTTTGCTCTAGACATAGATTTGTGATGGAATCAATAAATGTAAGGAGTTAGTGGAAAAAAAATTTTAGTATTTATATGTTCTCTCTCTCTCTCTCTCTCTCTCTCCGGTAGACATGTGATACATTGGGTGAGCCTGATTGTCGTAGTCAATATTTCATTCTCTCTCTCTCTCTCTCTCTCTCTCTCCCTCTCCGGTAGACATGTGATACATTGGGTGAGCCTGATTGTCGTAGTCAATATTTCATTCTCTCTCTCTCTCTCTCTCTCTCCGGTAGACATGTGATACATTGGGTGAGCCTGATTGTCGTAGTCAATATTTCATTCTCTCTCTCTCTCTCTCTCTCTCTCTCTCTCTCTCTCTCTCTCTCTCTCTCTCTCTCTCTCTCTCTCTCTCTCTCTCTCTCTCTCTCTCCGGTAGACATGTGATACATTGGGTGAGCCTGATTGTCGTAGTCAATATTTCATTCTCTCTCTCTCTCTCTCTCGGTAGACATGTGATACATTGGGTGAGCCTGATTGTCGTAGTCAATATTTCATTCTCTCTCTCTCTCTCTCTTCGGTAGACATGTGATACATTAGGTGAGCCTGATTGTCGTAGTCAATATTTCATTTTCTCTCTCTCTCTCTCTTTCTCTCCGGTAGACATGTGATATATTGGGTGAGCCTGATTGTCGTAGTCAATATTTCATTCTCTCTCTCTCTCTCTCTCACTCTTCGGTAGACATGTGATATATTGGGTGAGCCTGATTGTCGTAGTCAATATTTCATTCTCTCTCTCTCTCTCTCCGGTAGACATGTGATATATTGGGCGAGCCTGATTGTCGTAGTCAATATTTCATTCTCTCTCTCTCTCTCTCTCTCTCTCCGGTAGACATGTGATATATTGGGTGAGCCTGATTGTCGTAGTCAATATTTCATTCTCTCTCTCTCTCTCTCTCTCTCTCTCTCTCTCTCCGGTAGACATGTGATACATTGGGTGAGCCTGATTGTCGTAGTCAATATTTCATTTTGGCTTTTTCCCTTTTATATAGACACAATAACTGCCATGTGATTCCCTTATCTCTATATTTGATTCGTGTTTTTGTCCACTTGAATATTCCAGAAGCACAGAGAACCGCCCAAATCACCTTGCAAAATAGAGACAGATCAAGATAAAATTAGCAACTTACCTGCACATGTCATTGACCAAATATTGTCACAGTTGCCAATTAGAGATGCAGTGAGGACTAGTGTTCTATCGAGAAAATGGAGGTACAAATGGGCTACAATTCCACATCTTGTGTTTGATAATCTGTGTGTCTCTGTCTCTTCCCAAGATCAGAGTCTTGTTAAGAATAAGCTCGTTAATGTTGTTGATCATGTTCTCTTACTTCACAATGGACCGATATTCAAGTTTAAGCTCTCTCACCAAGATCTTCTTGGTGTCACTGACATTGATCGATGGATACTCCATATTTCAAGAAGTTCAGTCAAAGAATTTATACTTGAGATTTGGAAGGGGCAGAGGTACAAGGTGCCTTCTAGTTTATTCTGTTGTCAAGAGTTGATCCATTTGGAGCTATTTAATTGCTTGCTGAAACCTCCAACAACCTTCAAAGGCTTCAGGAACTTGAAGAGCCTTGATCTTCAGCACATTACCCTGGCCCAGGATGTTTTTGAAAATTTAATTTACAGCTCTCCTATGCTTGAGAGATTAACATTGATGAACTTTGATGGTTTCTCCCGTCTTAACATTGATGCTCCAAATCTCCAGTTTTTCGATATTGGAGGTGTTTTTGAAGATGTTCGTTTTGAGAACACCTTCCATCTATCTTTGGTTTCCATTGGTTTATATGTAAATGTCAAAAAAGAGCAAATATTGGCTCCTGGAAGTTCTAGTAAACTGCTCAAATTCTTCGTTCATCTTCCTCATATTCGAAGGCTCGAGATTCAAAGTTATTTTTTGAAGGTAGATTTTTTAAGTCATTATGCTGCTCACTCTTGTTTCAAAATGTTTTGTGAATTTTGCTGCAGCTGTTGTGAGTTACAGTCATTTAGTATATTTTTCTAAGATTTTAATGTATTTCTTGGTTCTATATCTTCTGTTTGCTCCAGTATTTGGCTATTGGCAATGTTCCAAGCAAGTTGCCTCGACCATGTGCTGATCTGAATTACCTTTCCATACGCATAAATTTCAATGACCTCAAGGAGAGTTTAGCTGCTCTATGCCTCCTAAGAAGTTGTCCTAATATCGACGAACTAGAGATGCTGGTTGGTTTATTTCGTTGTTCTCTTAAGTTAATGCGGATTGGCATCATTATTTCGTCTAAATTAATGACAATTAGATGCTCTTATTTCAGCTGTTGACCTATACACTATTATAGTGATGTCTTGATTCTGTCTAACATCTTGCACTGGATGTAGGCTCGACCAGAGGAGATGTGCACATCTCCTCTGAGTGACTTTTGGACCGGTGACCATTGGAGCTCCATGTTTCCCCAACTGAAGGTAGTGAAAATAGCAGGCATCTCTGGTATAAGATCTGAACTGGATTTTATTAGCTTTTTGCTTTCAAACGCACCTGTGCTTGAGAAAATGACTGTCAAGCCTGTTTCTGTTGATGGAGGATGGGAGTTGCTCAAAGAATTGCTGAAATACCGACGAGCCTCGACTCGAGCAGAAGTCATTTATTTGGATCCTTAGACCTTTTTTGGCACACCCTATTTTGTATAGGATTGGATTTTAGTACAATGCAGTGTTTGGTATATATATGGGATTGTACAAAATGTTTGGATGACTCGTTTATGATAATTTGTACTTTTAGTTTTTATCAGTAAAAGAAGAAAAGTGGAAGTCCGAGTTTCTTGGTTAGTGTTTAGATGTTGTGTTTTAAAAGAACTTTTGTATTCAGAAGAGGTTTTAAGACTGTTTGGTTGGAATATTTTAAAATCTCTTATAACTTTAATATGACTTTTGTACCCTTCAAAAAAAGTTTTTAAGCCTATTTGATAATAATAATAATTTAAATTTCTTCTAACTATAATATGCGTTTATACCTTAATTGAAATAAATTATATATACATACTCTTTTATGAAATTTTATTTTATATAGGATGATATTATATTATTTCTTTAAAAAATTATAATAAAATAAATAGAGTAACAAAAATTCATTTTAAATTCTAATTCATCCACGGGTAATAATTTATTGTGCTTTTGCAACTAGCTAACATTCATTTATGCGTGTTTTCATTTTAAATCTATTATCTTGTTTGTTCCTAAAATTAAAAATCATTTGAAATGATTTCATCCGAGCTGCGGAATTTGACAAGCACAGAAATAGCAAGTATATCATTTAAGGTTTAGCCTAGCACTCCAATTATTGTATCCAAGATGATACTATAACACCATCACAAGCAAAGTTGTCAGCTTGTTTTTAAGTGCATATATAGAATAGAAGATTACCAATTTAACAAATGCACAATTTAAAAAGATGTGAGGACTAATCTCTTTGTCACGATTCGCAGCAACATGAGAGATGTATACTTAGTAAATGATTTCGCCGGCAGATTAGTCATTTTGACTTCATACCTTATACATCTTACACATGTTGAAGACTTAATGTCTATCTTCGCACATTCACTTCCAAAAATGCTCATTTGCTTAAAGTTCTCATATGCTATAGCTCCTGTACTGTTTCTTTTACAAAGGAATAAGCACACCAAAACAGAGTTTGAATAATACTATTGCTTATATCACAAACATGTACAGTTACATGAGTAAGCATGTTTGTCATAAGGGCCCAAAAATATTCATCACACCCAAATATAGTCTGAAAAGTAATATTGCATATCACAAACATGCACAGGAAAACATACTTACAAGTCGAACAACATTCATTTATACGAACTGCATTAGTAACTAGAAAGTATAGAAACTTCATTAATACAAACAGCTTGTTAATTCCAACTAAGAAAAAGATATCAATCCAGAATAGTACCTACATCTTTTTATAACCAAAGTGAAAAAGTGTATCAAAGAGATCTTGCAAAAATGAATAAATATAGTAACAACGTCCTACAATTTCACTAGCCTGCCTTCTCTTCCTGCATGAAGACATCCAAGAACCTCATCCCTTCAAGACCATTTGTGTTTACAATTTCCATAAAATGAAGATCAAACAAATAGTCTCCTGGAGATAAGTCGCAGAACCTGTAGCTGAGGTTTCCAAACTGTGCCAATGCTAAATGGATGACATGTCTTCACCAAGTTTAACAGGTCTCCTTATTTTTCTTCCCAATATTACAACAGAAGCTGGATCTTTAGAGACCTGTTGCTTAGCAATTCAACCCAGAAAAATTTGCGAATGGAATTATATATGCCTGCAAGATCCCATATTCTTATATGCCATTTAGTGCTGGCCTTTGAGCATGTGCAGGCCAACACTTTGCCATGGCAGAATTGAAGGTTAGTCTCTCTCTCAATCTATCAAATTCAGCTCCTCGCTGTCCCCGAAATACCAGCACTGACCTGTGGTAACGGACAATATGGTTCCTCAACATGGAATCACTCTAAATGTTAGAAAGGTGAGACTCTTTATGTTTAAGAATGTGTTTGAAATAGGATAATGAGAGGATTCAGTCTCCTAGTGATTGTTCATTATCCATTTACAATTGTTTCAAAAACCAAATATTTCATTTGTAACATGATGGAAATGAATAATAATTTCTCTATTACAAGTATACAATAGAACCCCATTAAGCTTACCTCTGTTGACGCACAGACGGGGAAGCAAAATAAAATTGTAGGCAAGACAATTTGGTGCTATATCAGTAGAAAATAAATGAAAAAAGAAAAGAAAGGAAGACATTTTCTATTATTTTTTGCATTCATAAGCAGTTATATAGGACCTGTAAGGAAATTAAACAAAATGCCATACCTCCTTCATGCATTCCTTATACAAATCAAAATGTTCTTGACATTTACTCTTTTCTTGCCCGATTTAAATTCTTCGACACCAGAAAAGTTTGCTTTCAGGATTTAAACTTCGGCAAGAATTAATTGATTGTTAAAATGGTACCCAAAACAAAATTTTTTCAAAGTAACATAAAAGGCAAATCCCTCTTACAAATTTGTTCAGGATTTCAAATTTGTTATGACAATCATAGTGCTATTCAAATTACCCATAATAATGTCTTTTATGAACGTACTAAACACATTAAAATTGATTGTCATTTTGTTCGGTAACAATTAAATTTCATTCGATTTCTTCTGCTGATTAATCCATTGATATCTTTACAAAATCTCATTATCCTGGACGTTTTTGTGAATTGGTTTCCAAACTTAAACTTACATGCATCTTATCATTTTGAGTTTGCGGGATGTTACCGTATTAGTTCTGATGCAGCAATATAGAGTTTTGTTTTAAACTATGGGTTACCTTTTAATATTTTCAGCTTTTAAATTTCTCTGCTTAGCTGTTATTATTTTATTTGTTGTTTTATTATAGCTTAAAATGTTGTGTTTTATGTGAGGAATTCTTCAAGTCTTAGGTGGGTTTGTTAGAGAACTAAATGACCTGTTAACTACACAATATCCAATTTTTGCAAAAATGTTATAACACAAAAATATAAGAATGTTGTAACATGTTCAATTCAACATGTTACAACACAATGAAAAAATAAAATAATACATTAAAGAAATAACACAAGCACATTTTTTAACGTGATTCGGTTTTACCCTATATCCACGATATCATATTCAGAGAATTCAACTTATTAATGAATAGATAAAGGTACAACCTATGCTTTATACAAACTAAAACTACCTCCAAGTTTTGTAGCAATCTCAAATTCATTAATGAAGTTGTAACAAACTCTACTTGCTTTTAATGATTCCAGCTTCCCTAAACTCCCTTCAATCAGCTGCAACCTATCTTCTCCCGAAGACTTCACAAACTTGTCATCCCAACAAGCTTTTGGGCACTAACCTATATCAACTCAATCACTCAAACAAGACTTAGAGAACAAGCTCTTTATGACTTTACAAACAGTCACTCTAAAGCTTACAGTGCACTTCTTAGTTTGTCTGTTTGCTTGAATCTTTTCTGCTTTACTGCATCCTAGTATTTATAGTAACTTTATGCACAACACGATTTGAAAAGATAATACAGGATTAAATAAATAAGAAATTAATTCACAGTTTCAACACAAAAAATAGATAATTATCAAAAGATAAATATCTCAAATAAGGAAAATAAAATCAGATAAAAATAAGTCTCATTTTTTAGCAAAGATCATATCCTTAAAAACTGTTCAGATGCATTTTTTATTCTACTCAACAGTCGATAATCTTCAAGTCCTACAAAAAATACCTAGAGATACATATTCACCTGAAAAGTTTCTTAAAGATAAATTTCAAGAAAAATAAAGAGAAAATTATCTTTTATCTTTAGAAACTTAATTACATATTTATCTTGACATAAAATCACATGAAAACTTATAAGATAAACCTTGACAAACATAAATCTCGAGAATCAAGTTAATCAAGTCACTACTTAAAAATACTCTTGAGTTCTGCACTGAACACAGTTAACAAAAGAATGTTGTGACACAAATTATGTTCTGATGTTGCAACACTTTTTCACACCTGGTGTTACAATGTCTTAGCAATCTATGTTGCTCATAGTAAACTGCCTTAAATAAGATGTCAATACTTTATGCACAACACACTTTGCATCAACAAGAACAATATAGCTGGCTATCTCAACTAGTTTCTGGTCAGTCAATTTTTTATTATAATTTGACAGCTTGATGATATTTCAAAGAGAATTCTTCTTCTTTTAATAGACTTCTACGTCACTTGGTATCAGAGCACTTAAGTCTCTCTTATGGCGACGATGGCGGGCAAGAGTAGTAGTCACCATGCTTGCGACGATGATCGTAGCATGCAGGCCCTTTGGGCAGCCATGGCAAAGTTAGAGTGAGGGATTGAAACACGTTTTGAGGCTTTTACATAAGAGTTGCAACAGTCCATCGTTGCAATCAACCATGTTCTGGGGGTGAATTAAAGAGCTCATTGGTTTCGAGAGCGAGTTTTACCTTTTGAACGCATTGATGGTGCTCCAGGACACCACCATCTCAAATATCAAGTTCGTGAGCATCCTCCAGTTATTGATGATACTGACTCACAGGAAGAAGATGAACCACTTTAACAGCGATTACTTGTTGATTTGAAACTGATGAAAGGTTGAAGAAATAGCTATAGGTGGTAGAAGGTATGTTTTGCATTTAAAAAATTATTATAATTTTGGTAATGTTAAGTGTAGACCCAAATTGGATATCCTATGTTTCGATGGTCATATGCATATTGAAGATTTTCTTGATTGGGTTCAAGAAATGGAAAAATTGTTTAATGTATGGAGATATTTAAGATAAACAAATGAAATTAGTTGCTTACAAACTTAAGGGTGGAACATCCGCATGGTGGGAACAACTACAATCCCATCACAGAAGTGAAGGCAAACAACCTTGGGTAAGTATGAGACATATGATGAAAACACCAATTCCTACCTATTGATTATGAACAATTACTTTATTAGCAATACCAACAATGTAAGCAAGAAATTGTTCTAGTGAATGAGTATACAAAGGAGTTTTATCGTCTTAATGCCTGAAACGATCTCAATGAGACAGAATGGCAACAAGTAACGAGATATGTAAGTGGTTTGCGTGATCTGATACAGAATCGCTTGACTATGACTTTAATTTGGAAATTATCTGAGGCTATGGATTTGACATTTAAAGTTGAAAGCCAACTTACTCGCATTAACACTCGAAGTAATTATAACCAAAAATGTGGGGCAGAATTTCTTTCTGAGAAGCAAAAATACTCTATAGGTTCAATACCATTTCCTTCCATATCTCCTTACGAAAATGATTTTGAAACCGATTTTGTATAACAAGATTACAAGAATGCAGGTAAAGCTTCAATGTTGGCTCCTAAATCAAACCCTTATGCTAAGCCAATGACTGGCAAATGTTATAGGTGCAATCTTTTAGGACATCGTTCTAATAATTGTCCTCAACGTAAACAAGTGACCATGGTTGAAAACACTAGTGATGTTGAGAATGAGCATGAAGCTAGTAAAGAGGATTGTCTCACTTACTATGTAGAAGATTCTACTTACTCCTAAGCACCAATCTCACTTACAAAGGCATATGATCTTTCGGACTAGATGTACTATAAACAAAAAGGTATGTGTTATAATTATTGATAGTGGGAGTAGTGAGAATATTGTATCCAAAGCCCTTGTGAAAACTTTACAACTTCCTAACGAAAAGCATCCTAATCCATATAAAATTGGATGGATCAAACGAGGGATCGAAACTAAGGTTACTGATGTAAACTTCATTTCTCTATTGGAAAATATTATCAGGATGAAGTTCTTTGTGATGTAGTTAACATGGATGCTTGCCATGTCTTATTGGGTAGACCTTGACAATTTGACCATGATTTTCCGTGCAAAAGGAAGGAGAATTTATATGAGTTCCAATGGAAAGAAAGAAAGATAGTGTTGATACCTCTTTCGAGTAAACCTATTGCAGCGGTAAAACCTACTCTCCTTATAGTCTCAAGGTCAGAATTTGTCACTACTATTCGAGAAAATGATATGATTGTTGCTCTCTTCGTCAAAGAAAAAACTTTTGTGAGTAATCTAGTTTCTTAAGAAGTTTAAAGTCTTTTGAATGAATTAGCTGATTTGTTTCTTGCAAAGTAGCCTGGTGAACTCCCTCCTATGAAGGTCATTCAACACCACATTGATTTTGTCTTAAAATCTATGATATTGAATCTTCCATACTATAGGATGAGCTTGAAAGAATATGAGATATTATAGGATCTTATTGATGAGTTGCTTAACAAGAAACTTATTCAAGTCAACTTAAGCTCTTATGCTGTACCAGCTTTATTGGTGCCAAAAAAAGATAGGAGTTGGCAAATATATGTTGACAGTCGAGCTATTAACAAAATAACAGTGAAGTATCGTTTCTCCATTCCTCGTTTTGAAGATATATTAGACAAACTTTAAGGATTGATAGTGTTTACCAAGCTAGATCTTTGTAGTGGATATCACTAAATTCAAATCTGACTTGGAGACGAATGGAAAACAACTATTAAAACACGGGAAGGCTTTATGAGTGGCTTGTGATGCTCTTTGGCCTTTGTAATGCTTTTAGCACTTTATGCGAGTCATGAATCAAGTTTTGAAACCATTCATTGGAAGATTTGTTGTTGTCTATTTTGACAACATCTTGATATATAGCAAAACAATTTATGAGCATTTGGACCATCTTCGAGCAATCTTGGAAGTATTAAGGAACAAGAAGTTTTATTTTAATCTCAAGAAATGTGAGTTCTTGACTAATAGCATACTGTTTTTGGGTTTTGTCATTATTAAACAAGGCATTGAGCCATATGAAAGTAAGGTACAAGTCATAAAAGATTGGCCAATTCCAAAATCAATTCATGAGGTAAGAAGTTTCCATGGCCTAGCTACATTCTATCGTCGTTTTATTAGAAACTTCAACTCCATTATTGCTCTTATTATTAACTGTTTAAAGAAAGGTAAATTTAATTAAGGAAGTGTACAACAAGAAAGCTTTGAGTTGATTAAAACAAAGTTTAGTTAAGCTCCAGTTCTAGCTCTTATCAATTTTGACAAAGCATTTGAGGTTGAAATTGATGCGTCTATGAATGGTATTGGGGTTGTTTTGTTGCAAGAAGGCAGACCAATTGAGTTTTTTAATATGAAATTGAATGAAGTTAGGCAAAGATGGATCACCTATGAACAAGAGTTGTATGCGATTGTTCGAGCTCTTCAACATTGGGAGCATTTTTTAGTTCAAAAGGAGTTTGTCTTGCATAATGATAATCAAACACTCAAATATGTTGACTCCCAAAAACACCTCAACCATATGCATGCTAAGTGGATTCTTTTTCTACAGAAGTTTACCTTTGTCTTCAATCATAGGCCTGGACAACAAAATCGAGTGGTAGATGCACTCAGTCGAAGGGCATTCTTTTGACTACTTTAAAAACAAAGGTTATTGGTTTTGAAGCACTCAAAGATCAACATCAAATTGATGAAGATTTTTCAGATATATAGGATAGTTGTAGCAAACATGATTCTATTATTGATTTCCATATCCAAGAATGTTATCTCTTTAAAGGTAATCAACTTTGCAATCCTAAAATATCTCTACGTGAGCATTTGATCCGAAAATTACATGGTGGTGGCCTTACAACCCATACAGGTAGGGATAAAACAATTATTCAGCTAGAAGATCATTTTTATTAGCCATACATGCGTCGAAACATTGCCAAGTTTGTCCAAAATGGTGGTATTTGTTAATCTGCAAAGGGTCAGACACAAAATACTGGTTTATACTAACATTTTCTTGTTCTAGAAAATATTTGGGAGGACTTAAGTATGAATTTTATTCTTGGATTGCCTAAAACTCAGTGACATGTTGATTCTGTATTTGTGGTGGTGGACATATTCTCAAAAATGACACATTTTATTCCTTGTAAAAGGATTGCTGATGCTAATAACATTGCTAATATTTTCTTCAAAGAAATAGTCAAATTATATGGAATTCATAGTTCCATTGTTTCGGATCAAGATGTCAAATTTATTAGCTATTTCTAGCGAGTTTTGTGGCACAGGTTTGATGTTTCTTTGAATTTTAGCAGCACTGCAAATTCTCAAACTGATGGACAAACTGAAGTCATAAATCGAATCTTGGGAAACATGATCCGTTGCAATGCTAATGACTATCCAAAATGATGGGATTTGGCTCTCCTTCAAGCAGAATTTGCCTTTAACAACATGATTAATCGTTCAACTGGTCGTTCTCCATTCTCTATTGTTTATACAAATCCTCCCAATTTTATTGTTAACTTGATAGCTCTTCCTTCTGGCAAGAACTAGGCAGCCGATATCCTTGTTGAACGTATATCTCAAATGCATAAGAGTGTGAAGCTCAAGTTGGAGGAATCGAATACTTGTTATAAAGCTAGTGTTGACAAACATCGTCGACAAAAGTTGTTCCATGTTGGTGATTTGGTGATGGTCTATGTTCGCAAAGACAGATGTCCAACTAGAGCTCACCATCATCATGGAAAAGTTAAGTGACAATGCTTATGTGTTAGATATCCCTCTTGATATGCAAATTTTAATTTTGGGAAACGCGTTCTCACGAAATAGCATCGACAATAAAAATCAGAATCCAATTCTTGACATCGATAATTTATGATCCCATGTCATTATTTACAATAGGATGAAAATACGAAATATTAGAACCGATGTTGTTATGTTATTAAAAATGAAATAAACAAACTTATTTCAAAAAAAAAAAAAAAAGAAATATACAAACTGTTTCCGCATCAAGACATACAAGGATTGTGTTAAAGGACAATATCAACAACATATGTTAAGGTTGACAATTTTACATTCACTTTATTATTTTTTGGGAAACAATTTTACATTCACTTATTTATATATGACAATTATGATTTTACAATAAATTCTAAAAAAAATTATGATTAAATGATAGAAGAGATGACAAAATGAGAAGTTGAATTTTCTGCATTTTACAACCATGAATCTAGAGGAAATGAATGCAACATGTTGTGAATGTGCCATCGACAATGAACTCGAGAATAACAATATAAAGAATGGTTGTTATGTTATTACAGATTATGAATAGTGAACCAAATAGTTTACAACGACAGTTGACCAATTAATGAAAATAATTTAGTGACGGCTACTAAACGATAAAAGATATCGTAAATAGACACTTCTTTCATTGGACAGCAAGGAATTTTACATCGAAAGCGATAACTGTTACTTTTTTTTTAATTAATATTTGTTACTTCTACTCTTAATTGGCCCGTAAATAAGCCGCATGGTTGGCTCAGCCGTCTATAGTAATAATCCATAATGATGATCACCTACCATTCAAGTTGAACCATTAACTGATAAAGCAGTGTCTATTTAAGATGTAACTCTCATGACTTGTCTCTTATTTTAGGATATTTGTGATGTTTCCTTCAAGTGAAATTTTTTTAAGTTAATTTAGTGAGAAAATTAATTTTGTTTGATGCTGTATTTTAAAAGTGATAGATGGTTTGAAAAATACATTATTTTCACAAGCGACTTTACATTTGGAAAATTGAATAAACTTTTTTATATTTAAAAAGGATATCTTAAAATAATAAATATAGTAACTAAGACTGTTTGAGAACATTTATTTATTTTTAATAAAAGCTCAAAATAAGTTTATTAAAGAAATTAAACATTTGAGATATAAAAGGGTTTTTCTAATATTGAAAAAATTATTCTCAAATTAATGGTAAACAAGCAGAAAAATTTTCAAAAATAATTCTGTGATATTAAAAATAATAATAATAAACTAAACTAAACACATCATTTGATCTTAAACTAACTGACATTTTTTAGTACGTTAAATGTACTACTCTATAAAAATTGCCCTATGTGATATAAATAATTAAATTAATTTATTTATGTATTTGGTAGTGTGGTTTTAATAAAAATTGTGGGTGCCTTATAATGCTTACATGGAATTTCAGTAGAAAAATTTTATATAAGTTATTTATGTTGCTTTCTTTACCAAACATGGCTTGCCAGCAACACTAGATAATGCTTCTAAAATTGAACTTGGCGTGACCCAAGGCCAAACTCGAGAAGCATTTATTGAACAACTTGCCAATCTTGTGGTACGACTGACATTATTTATTCTGTATTTCGAATTTTGTTGTGCGCCCGATATATTTTGATATATTTTATCTTAGTATATGTATCTGCTTTCACATAATAATAATTTTAGTATATTGTATGTGTAATTGTTATCATGGTTGAGTATAGTTTAGTGACAAAAAATATTCATCTAATTGAATAATATTTAAAATTTAAATAGCTTCATTATATACAATATAAAAAATATATCAATTAAATTATCAATATATTGGGGATGTTTCTTACAAAGTATTCTTTATTTTATGTAGAGATATATACTCAGACCACTCGGAATTAATTTGGACTAAGGCCGTTCAATAAATTTCAAGATAAAAGCTTAAAGTAAATATTCAATGAATGTTAGATTTCAAAATAAAAATAAAAGTAAAAATTCCATCCATATATTATAGGACGACACTCAGCAAAATTAGTTGCTTGTTTCGTGTAAAGCAATTTTTTTTTTTTTTTTGTTTTGGTTTAAAGCATCTTCTCTTCTTGTTATATAGAAATGTTGACCACAACAACAAAATTCATTCGCTGTCCAACTCTAACAGGGACCAAACCACCAACACCAAATCAATATGGCATAAACGCCATTGAATATTTCGAGCTCCTTAGGCAAAATTTAGTAGATTGATATTTTCAAAATTAATAATTAAGAAAAAAAACAGAAAACTATAAAATAATTCTGATACTTCATCTATTGGTCCCCGGAGCCCTTTGGACTTACGGAGGTTAACCGCCAGCAAGGAACCATCCACAGCACGTGCCACTGGTCATGCACTCACAGACAAAACTTTAATATATCGAACTCATGATGCCTTGTCACAACTCGAATGTCTACCGTCCTTTTCAACTATTTACCTACACATCAACGACTGCGATCTTTTATAAGAGCCCTTCAACTCATGAACTCTTCATTGAAAAAAAATGAAAGGGAACAACATTTCTTTTGCCGGTATAACAAACTGTCAACTAGAAATACTGTGAACTCCATAACTAACCGATCGTTAAACCAAATTTTTACAAAAAATAAAGATTGAAAATTAAAATTTAACTCGGAATATTATCGCTTAAATACAGCGACTTTTACTACCATTCAAGTGCTGGACAAAGGAGAAGCTATGGCTTTAGAAACGGCGCCGCTACTCAGCCACCACGGTGCAGCCAAACAGAACGGTGATGGGGAGCAGCAGCTGCAGCACAAAGCAGTGAGTGTTGTGAAGGAGTTCGGGTACGAGTCGAAGAGGCTGTGGCAACTTGCAGGTCCAGCTATCTTCACGGCCGTTTGCCAGTACTCGCTGGGCGCACTTACTCAAACGTTTGCTGGCCTGGTTGGCGAAGTCGAGCTGGCGGCTGTTTCTGTTGAGAACTCTGTTATTGCTGGTCTTGCTTATGGAGTCATGGTGATTAATTGCATTCTCTTATAGCAACTCCGTTTTCTTTTTGTTAACAAAAGCAGCGATTTTGTCAGTTCGTTTATGATACTTTTAACATAGTACTCTGTGTGTGTGTGTGTGCATAAGTGTTTCTATGGCGATGATCTGACGCTTAAAGTCAGATTTTAACAAAACACTACTTTTGTTTTTTCTTTTTTTTTAAAAAAAAGAGACTAAACTATTAAGAATCTTCGCTTTTTATATATTTGGTTAGATGTTTTTGTTTCCTATAATTCGTTGCCGTCACTATGGGCCATCCTGTCCCGTTTGCAGTGGCCGAAGCTAGAAGACTTTAAATGGTACCACTTTCAGCAAAACGAATCTTTAAATGATTTATAGTTTATTTTTAAAAGGATCCTTTTTTAAAAAAATAAAAAAAATAAAATTGTAGTGATAATGTATACTTTTTTAAAAAGGTTTTATTATGCTTAAGCTTTTGATAGAATTGATTATAGAATGAGTTTTGTTGGGGTTTATTCAAATAATTTAATTAACAGTAATGATATATAAAAATAATACTATAAAGCCATTTAAGGACTTAAATCCATTCTATCATGCAAACATTTGATAGATAATTGTGGTATAGTGCCTTACTAGGCATTAACTATAGCTCCGCCACTGCCGCTCCTAGATGTGTTATGTTTTTCGATATAAATAATATAGTTTAGTTTCAGTATGCATAATATTTTGTGACAATGGTGGTTAAAATTGATGCAGTTGGGGATGGGAAGTGCATTGGAGACGCTATGTGGGCAAGCATACGGTGCGGGGCAGCTTAGAATGCTTGGAGTGTACATGCAGAGATCATGGGTCATTCTGTTGACTACAGCTTGTGTACTTGTTCCAATCTATGTTTGGTCTCCTCCTATTCTAGAGCTCATTGGAGAGACCACTGAGATCTCTGAAGCTGCTGGTTAGTAACATTTTTATTCAATATTACAATGACATTTTCATTAAATCATGTGTCATTTTCACATGTGTTTCCACCCTTAATCAAATTATCTCATATATTTAACTAGTTAGCACATGACAATTAGATTTATTATAACTTCTTGTGACATTTATGTTCAATCATCAATTTTGAATATGTTTGATTCGTTAACTGAAACTTGTTGATGCAGGTAAGTTTGCTCTGTGGATGATTCCACAATTGTTTGCTTATGCACTCAATTTTCCTATACAAAAGTTCTTGCAAGCACAAAGAAAAGTCTTGGTGATGGCCTGGGTATCAGCTGTTGTTCTGGTGCTACACGCATTTTTTAGCTGGTTGCTCATATTGAAGCTTGACTGGGGTTTAACCGGAGCAGCAATCACCCTGAATACATCGTGGTGGCTCATAGTTATTGGGCAGTTTTTATACATTTTAATCACCAAGTCTGATGGTGCCTGGAGTGGATTCTCGTGTCTAGCATTTGCAGATTTATGGGGCTTTGTCAGGCTTTCTTTGGCTTCTGCTGTTATGCTTTGGTAAAAAAAAGAAAGCTCTCAATTTCCTCCTACTTCAGAATTGAATCTTATTAATACAGTACTAATATTTTTGTGGTAATTGAATTTCAGCTTGGAGTTCTGGTACTTGATGATACTGATAGTGGTAACAGGTCGTTTGACAAATCCTTTGATTCCGGTTGATGCCATTTCTATTTGGTAAATGTTTTCAAAATTTGCATTTTCTGGATGTGTTATCTCAAGAAGGAACACTATCTAGTGCAAATAAATAACCTGTGCAAATATTTGCAGCATGAACATACAAGGATGGGATGCAATGATTGCAATTGGATTCAATGCCGCAATCAGGTAATATTCTACAGTTCTTAGTTTTTCCCGCTGCACAATTGGCAGATGCATAGACACATTTGTGTGAACAACATAATTATATATTTACCATTGATATTTCTACAGTGTGAGAGTGTCTAATGAACTTGGGGCTGGTAATTCTCGGGCTGCAAAATTCGCGGTGTTAGTGGTTTGTGTAACATCCGTGTTTATAGGTCTTTGTTGCATGGCCTTGGTGCTTGCTACGAGATATGATTTCCCTTACCTCTTCACCTCCAGTGAAGCTGTTGCAGCTGAAACCACCAAACTTGCATTTTTACTGGCAATCACTGTACTTCTAAATAGCCTTCAACCTGTCTTATCTGGTAATGTAAATTAACTTTCAAGTTAGATTGCACCCAGAAATTAAGCATAAACCGTCCAAGCTAAAACTTATCACTTGAATTTTTTTCTTTCTTTCATGCTATTATTTCTCTAGGTGTCGCGGTTGGAGCTGGATGGCAAGCTATTGTTGCATACATTAACATTGGATGCTATTACATTGTTGGATTGCCTCTTGGCATAGTCTTGGGATTCACGCTTAGTTTTGGAGTGGAGGTGACATAATTAGTCTTCATGCGAATAAAATTAGATCATGCATAACGGTCTCTTTAATACAAGTTTTTTTTTTACTTGTATATTGCAGGGTATTTGGTCCGGGATGATTGGAGGCATTTGTTTGCAGACCTTAATCTTGGTCGTTGTCACTTCATTAACTAATTGGAATAGAGAAGTCAGTATCTTAAATACTCTCTTCATTGCCCGTTAAAATTCTTCTGTTTAGTTCATATCTGAAGCCTAACCTTCACTTGACTATTATGCAGGCTGAAGAAGCAGAAAGCCGCGTCAGGAAATGGGGAGGATCGATAGGCGATCATTAATGGCATTGGCAATTGCAGTTTCTGCAGGGAGCAAATGCCAACCAATAACGTAACATTGTTCTAGGCACACAATTGCATTTTCAGTGCAGAGAGTTGCAGAGAAATTGTAACCCTGCTGAACACTGAAACTGTAATTTGCTACTTGCGATGAGACTCTGATACAAGGGCAACACAAGGATTTTGTTACACTTTGTAGTGGTTCACTTGTTCCTACGGATTTAGGAAGGGGACGCTACTTGAATCTACTATTTGCGGATTTTGAAATGTTCGATCAGTTTTTTAAACAAGTGATCCTAATAATCTAGTTAGTTCCAGAAAATTGATGTGTTTTCCGTGTATTTCTGTCAATTTATTTTGTAAATTTAATTATCTTCTAACGAAAGTTTTCAAGTCAACTCATACCTGGACCAAGCCATGGACCTTGAATTGCTGAATGTTAGCTGTTAAACATACTGCCCTATAAAAAAAAAAAAAAAAAAGAGTATTGGACAAATAAAATATTATTATATACAGAAAAATGTATAAATTTAACAACTCTCCTTTTTTTTTTTTTATAAATATATATATATCTCTCTAACACTAGAGCACACTACTATTAGGACCAATAAAGATAAAACTCTAACGTATAATTCAAAACTGTACTCGTAAGAGACGGGAGAAAACTACTCATATAAAAGTGGGAAATTTGTCCTCATATTATGAATTATATGAGTTTGAACCCACCACTTTTTAACTTTGAGATGGGTGAGATGGTCTTAACCAGTAGGTCATCTGACTTAACTCAACTTCCATTTGTTAAATACATCCAATGATAAGTAATTAAAAAAAAAAGAAAAACTTATGGTTAAGATTTTAATGTTGATGTCCTAACTATAGGACTTTCACTTTACATACACAAGTAGATATGTAACAAGTTAATAATTAACCTCTGAACAATGTCAAATAACAATAATAAAAATTAGTCTCTTAGTCCTCATTAAAAAATCTTTCCATTTTTGTTTTGTTATTTATAAAAATAACTTTAACAAATTATAATCTAGTAAAACCTATCAATATTAATTTTATTAAAACATTTTCAAAAGAAAATTAAAATAAATTTCTTTCATTTAAAAGGTATTTTAATATAATTAAATCAAGTTCAATTCATAATACCTCACATAAGGTTCTATACAAATATATACAAAGCCACTAGCATGAGTGGTAAGCACCCCGGTGCTTCTCACTAAAGGTTTCGGGTGTACTTATACACAGGGTGCTTCTCACTAAAGGTTCGGGTGTACTTATACACATCAAGTGGATAATTTTAGTTTGACCCATCAAAGAGAGTAAGTAAATTATATAAAAATCACTCCAAATTGAAGACAGTTTTTCCACTTCAATATGAATCTCTCTCCTTATTTAACAACATAATAGATTTTTAATGATGTTGTGATCCGGATTGTACCTTAGCATGACTATTAAGGAGTTTCGGTAGTTGTAGCAATGTATTTATAAATAAAAGAGAAAGGAGAAGAGAAGAAAAAAGAAAGGAAGAAAGAAAAGAGAAGAGGAAAAAAAAAAACTCTATACAAATAGGATATGCAATCCTGCCTGGGTTGGTACAAAACTCAGTCTTAATAGCTAAATGTTAATCATTTGCTATACAAAACGACACCGTTTGGTATCATTAAACAAACCGTCATCTCCCGATCCTCTCTCATCCTCTCAAATTCCTGCGAAATCCAAACACACGCAACAACCATGGTGCTCTCCATATCTTCTCTCACATCCTCTCTCTCCTCTCTCTCATTTTCCTCCCAAATATCTCAGAAACCAACCACCTCCCTCGCATTTCACCCGTCGAAATACCCATCGATTTCGACCGTCCTCAAGACTCCTAAACTCGTCGTGTCCGCAACAGTAGCTTCTCCGGTGGAACTGGAGACAACCAACCTCAAGAAGTACGTCAAGTCTCGGCTTCCCGGTGGATTCGCCGCGCAGACTATAATCGGCACCGGCCGCAGGAAAAGCGCCATAGCTCGCGTGGTCCTCCAAGAAGGCACCGGCAAAGTCATCATCAACTACCGCGACGCCAAGGTCCCCTTCTCTCTCCAAGATTTCATCTTTTCTTTATAAAACTAGCTTGCAAAAGGACTCCTCTTTGGTTTCTAGTGTTGTCTATCATTCAAGAACTAGAGATGTTTCTAGGTCAGATAATTCCTTGTATAGTTTCTTTTATTACCTAGAGATGGCATTTGGTATGGATTCCAAGGATGGGTGGATGGTGCATAGTCCTTTGTTAGGTGATTGTAATGAGGCAGCTTTTTTGGGTCATCTATATAGGTGTTAAGTTGGACCTAGTTTTATGAGGAAAGCCTGACCATTGTTCTTTTTTGGACCAAGTATTGCAAAAATTGATGCTTCCAAATATTCCAACAAGCACAAATGAAGCCAGCTGTTCACGTAATGGCTTAGAAAAGCTGTTTACCATCATCTGGGTTGTGTCTAGCCTTGTCTAGTTAAACGAAGTTTGCTTATTGCTGCATACGTTAAAAAATTGGATAACATTACTGAGTGCTGGACTTTTGGGTCTGAAGCTGAAGGTTTGCGCAACTAAGTTTGTGGAGATTACCTGAGGGATATCTGATAGTTTTGTTCCTGCCCAAGTACTGGGATAGTGTCTTTGTTTTAGCCATATGTCTTACACCATAGTTGATTGTTGTTTTCTTATATGTTGTTGAATTCTGCTTTTCTTGTGCTCTTGCTCTGTGAAAGAATGTGTTTTTGTGGCAATTAGGCTTTCAAATGGATTGTAGGACTACATGGAATGTGCTTTTGTTGTGACATATTCGTTAAGGATCGGCTTTTATCGATTTGCTATGCTTAGTAATTTTCTTGATTTTCGAGTGTGCTTATGCAGTCTTATTCTATATTTTGTGCAGGAATATCTTCAAGGAAATCCGTTGTGGCTACAGTATGTAAAATTCCCATTGGCAACTCTCGGCTATGAAAGTAGCTACGATGTATTTGTCAAAGCACATGGAGGTGGCCTTTCTGGCCAAGCTCAGGCGATATCCCTAGGCATCGCTCGTGCACTTTTGAAGGTGAGTGAGGATCATAGAGTCCCTCTTAGAAAGGAAGGGCTCCTGACAAGGGATTCCAGAGTTGTAGAGAGGAAGAAAGTTGGTCTCAAGAAAGCCCGCAAAGCCCCACAATATTCCAAACGTTGAGGTCGGAAAACATGAACTTTTGTCTGTAGATCTATTTCTGCTCTGTGTTCATGAACATTCTTTTAAGTCATGTACTTTAGGTTCAAAATCATGGAATTGTAAACCGTTTTTGATAGATGCCTGAAATTATCCACAGCAGTGCTGACAATCTCTTGAATGCTGAGTTCCTGTGACGAAGAAATCATGAACTTGTACCAATGTCTGTGACTAGGAGGTGGAAAAAATTTGGGTCTTGACAGCTTTGTATGTTTAATTTTTGCCGGGGCTGACTATCAAATCTAAGCCCACTAATGCCTTTATTCTTCCTGCTTTGTTATGCTAGACTCTGCTGGTTGTCTATAAATTGTTTAATTCAATGGGTTACTGGTTAATTGATCTTAAAAGCTTCGTTTTCTCATATAGAAATTATAGTCACTCACTTGGCGGGTTAGTTATGGGTATTGCTTTGACGTAGTCGTTAACATTGCTTAATTCTTTTGACATCCTATTCGTCCTGACAGACATTCTGGTCTTGTTGAGATTGATAACATTTCAGTATTTGGTTATGTAAACTTTTTGACTAAATTTGAATTTGGTCTTAATTTGAAAATAATTAAATCCAATTTGATTTAATTTAAATAGGTTAAATTTAATTTAATTTTTATAGAAGTAAATCTCAACTAAGACACATTTGAGGTTGATATAATTTAAAGGAGTGCAGATATTGTCACCCATAAATGTGATTTCTATATCCAAATTTCTAATATACTCATTATTAAACTTAAAAGTCTACAAATTAGTGTAAGCATCTGAAAATGTGTCAATAATAACCCTATACAAACAATAGTAATTATATTCCTTTAAAACAAATTTTCTTATACTGACAAAATTAATTATTGATGAATACATATAAAATAGTTTGATTATACTACTAACTGAGTTGTTATTGATGAGTAATTTTACCTAGTCAGTGATATAATCAAACCCTTTTATATGTATCAACTCATCTATTGTTGCGTAAAGAATGAGATATAGAAGTGAATTATTTAGTGTTGATTGAAGAATCTAATTCTTGAAATTAGATTCTTCTATCAACTTCTAACACTACACAAAAAACCATTAAACAGTATATTTTTTTATATGTATCGATTCACTGATTGTCGCGTGAAATGTAGCATATAAAGCAAAATATCTAGAGTTATTTTGAAAACCGTTCAGAAGTTGATCTTTTATATATATCAAGTTACCAACTAACTTGTTGTCATATAAATGAAAGGATATTAAGGGCAAAATATCCAACATTGTCTAAAAGCCCGAAAACAAGCTGATTTTTTATATGCATCAACTTACCAATTGCCTTCCTTCCAAAAAAAAAAAGAAAACATCACCAATCGCCATATGAACGATGGGATATAACTTATAAGAGGTGAAACACCTGGCCTTATTTAAAAACCAATCGTACATTAAGTAAAGGATTATATCCAATCTAACATAATTTAATCGAATTGAATCCAGTCCAGTTCATTAATATGACATACCAAAGGCACTCTTATATACATGTATCAAACTCATCAACTGCTCCAAAAAGATAGAATAAAAAAGACAGAATATCTAGTATTATTTAAAAAGACCATTAAGAAAATTTCTTATACATATCAACTCAACTATTGCTATATGATAAATGAGATATAAAAGAAAGAATATCATACAATATGATAGTTCAATATGATTTGCCATCCAATCCAATATGATATGATGTACCAAATACAATTTAGTCTAATAGTGCACTGAATAGAGGATTATGTTCAATCTAATCCAACTGGATCTGTTTTATTCAATCCAATACAATATAATACAACATTTCAAATGTAGCATTACATATAATAAACTTACCAATTACTGTAAAAGTGATATAATATAAAAAGTGAAATATATAGCCCTATTTAAAAAATCATTAGGAAATCAATATGTCACCTGCATCATTACCGTTTGTTTGTTTGTTTGTTTTTTTTGTTTTTTACAGATAGTTGTTGATGCAGCGGCATCCAATTCATGAGAGTTTGATTCACTTTGGCTAGACATCCATGGTTCGATCTGTATCCGGGAGCTTTGAGTTAAGGATAATTTTTCTATGCAATGTGGACCTTTTCTTTTGCTTTTAGGAGTTCTAGTTTCAAACCACGCCTCGAAAACTCTGATTAAGAGTATTCGGTAAAGTTATACGGTATGTAAAATACTCATGAGATATGTAATAAATTTTTTTAAAAAAACACACATTTTTTTAAAGAGTATCAACACACTTGTTGTCATAGTAAAAATGGGATATAAGACACAAACCTCGCATTACTAATGAATTAACAATTAAAAAAAAAAACAAAACAAAACAAAATAAAACCTAAATTCAAACTTGAAATAATAAAAAAAATTTGTTTCCACAGAGACAATATGAGCACTTGTCAAACAAAACACATTTATGCAGCAACCATCCTGGACACGACATACATTCTACATAGTACCTCCCTCCCGCTTAATCTGAACACTAGTAAAAAAAGGGTGTTTAATCCAAACCAGTAATTGAAAGCCACGTGCAGAATGAAAACATACGCAACCAAACAATAAAAATATAAAACCACCAAAGCCAGAAGTCGTTGCTTCTCCAAAGCAAACCAGTCTGTGACACTAGTTTCCCTCGCACTCGTTCCCTACTTTAACTGGACTCTCTTCGGTCGAACCATTTTGTTAAGTCTTCTGGTGCTAAACAAGCCAGCAAACAGCAACCCAGTAACAATACGACATAGGGCTTCCCTTTTTTTTTTTTTAATTTATCTTTTTTGTTTGCTGATCTCCTTCGCTTTGTTAAAAAAAAGCGACTTTTTTTTTTTTCCTTAAATATCCGGGAATTTTATCTCCTTTTTTTTTGTGTTGGCTGGTAAATGGGGGATCACAGAGATATTGACAACGGTTATGTTTCTGATGGTGATGGTGATGTTAATATCTCTGATGCTGACGATTTTGATGATTATGATGATGAAGCTGATGATTATGACGATAACGCCGACGAATTTCAAGCCGTTGACGTGCCCACTGATACTGGTCCGTCCTGTAAGGTATGATTTTTTTTTTTTTTTTTAATAATTTCTTTCGGTTTTATATATAAAGAATATATGTTTTTTTTTTTTTCCCAAGTCTGATAGAATATGGAAGATTTTTAGTTTGTTTAGCAAAAGTGTTTAAAGCTTTTGATTTGATTATCGAACACAAAATAGTGAAGATATATGTTGATGGAATCTCAAACAGTCTGGTAAATTTGCTGGTGCGAGTTGTGTTTTATATTTATCAAGATGATGGTGGTTGTAAAGGTGACAGTGTTGTGATATTTTTATATAAGATTTTTGGGATGATTAGAATTCTGAAGCTAAAATAATGACATTGGAGTGTTTGAGTTAGAAAACCAAAAAAGAAAAAAAAGCTAAGTGTGAATTTTGAATTCTTCATGAGAGTATGTTAAATTCTCGAATTTATGCATGTGAACGAAATGAAGTGTTTGCTAGCAATCATATAAAAGTTTTCCAACTGATTACTCTTTCCATTGGGGTATTTGGTTTTCATTTCGAAATCAGGGGATGATTGTCCTTTTGGAAATGAGCATCCACAATGATTTAGTTTTTAAAATTCCTGTATTTGGTGTTCAATCGTTGAAAATTAGAGTTCTTTGCACTTATTTAATTTGATGGTTACTTTTCAATTGGATGTGTAGCTGCAGAGAATTCAGTTCCCCTCAGTTCATATTGCCCCTTATTTTGTAATTTATTGTTTTTCTTAATCAGTTTTCATGTTGTGTATTTTGCTTGTAATCTTCCTTTTTGCAGGTTATTACCAAAAAATCGCTCTTGTCTGCGCAGGTAAAATATCTAGTCTTGTAGGGCTTTTTTACCTATTTGTTTTTCTTTCTTAAAAGAAAAGGTGGAAAGGTATCCTAGTTATGCTGGCCTTGTATCAAATGTGGGTATTTAATTTTGCAGAGAGAGGATTTGGTAAGAATCATGGACTTGCTGTCAGTCAAGGAACACCATGCAAGAGCCTTACTTATTCATTATGGTTGGGATGTCGAAAAAGTACTTGCAGTGCTTGTAGAGCACGGGATTGACAAATTATTTGCAGCAGCAGGTGTAAAAGTTGTGGAGCATGATGACCTTTTTTCATTCCAGTTTTCATCCACAGTAACAGTTACCTGCAATATTTGTTTTGATGATGTATCTGCCAGAGAAGTTACTACTATGGACTGCGGTCATTGCTTTTGCAACAGTTGTAAGTATGCCTTTATGAATGTTTTTCTTTTACGGCGTCTTTGAATGAGAGTTTTCCTGAGTTCTATACAACATCTCAATAATTTCTCTTGACAAAGCATTAAATTATCATTACTTCAGTTTGCTAAAACATTGCTTATGTCAGATGATAGCCTCTTTTTGATTCGGATGCATGAACATTTAGAGGGAAGTATAGTTCTAGATAACTTTAATTTCCACGTCTAGTAAGTCATTTTGTTCTGCAAATTGGTTTGATAATAGCCATGGTGGAATTGCTGAGCTGGCAAATTTCTGTAACTGTTGTCGGTTGTTTCAGAAATAATATGAGTATTTATAGTATTGATCAAGAAATAACTACAATTATTAAAGGAGCAAATCTACCTGAAGCACGATGGCTTAATGAAGATTCTTTTTATCTTCCACATATAGTTCTCAACTTATTTAGAATTATGATGATCTTTAAACATGGACTTCTTTTGTTTTTACAGAGCATGCAAAGCGTGACTGAATTAGTTTTTTTGCTTATTGTGCTCAGGTTGGACCAGTCATTTTATTGTGAAGATAAACGAGGGCCAAAGTAGAAGCATTACTTGCATGGCACACAAGTGTGGTGCTATCTGTGATGAAGAAAAAGTCCGATGTTTAGTTGGTGCAAGGGATTCTGTTTTTGTGGAGAAATTCGATCGTTTCCTGTTAGAATCATATATTGAGGATAACAAACGAGTTAAATGGTGCCCTAGCGTTCCGCATTGTGGAAATGCTATACGAATTGAGATTGATGAACTTTGTGAGGTTGAATGTACATGCGGGTTACAATTTTGCTTTGGTTGCTCATCTGAAGCGCACTCACCTTGTTCATGTCTAATGTGGAAACTCTGGTCCAAGAAATGCCAGGATGAATCTGAGACAGCCAATTGGATCACAGTCCACACAAAACCTTGCCCAACTTGTCACAAGCCAGTTGAAAAGAATGGAGGATGCAACATGGTGAGATGTATCTGTAAGCGCACATTTTGGTGAGTGTTCTTATCTGTTTCTTTTGTGCTGCTAATATATTTTCTTCTGTGTCTGTTTGTATGTGTATAATTGGTCAGCATGGTGGTGGTTAACATGACTGCATAAGTTCACTGGTTAATTTTTCTTTTCTTTTACATTCAGACTTCAGAGATTGTGTCGCTTTATCTTAAACATTGACAACCACATTGATCTGTAGCTCAGTCACATATATATGCAAAAGTCTGTACTTTCGTCTGCTCTGTATTTGCGAGTGTCAGGTATTGTAAGTGAGATCTTGGTAAATAAGCTTTGACTACCAAAATTATCCAAGGAAGTTGCAATTATGGTTGCTTCCTGATGTGAATGACTTAAGTGTCAATCTGTGGAGCATTTAGATATTTCTTGAAAATGATTTTCTTTGATGTATTTTTACCTGTTACTATGAATTGAAATGTTTTTGTTGTAGCCTATTTCGTAAGCACTTCTGTTGTTTTTTGCTTAAGTATTACATGAAGTCTAGGATTGAAGTAATTAGTCAGTTTAAAATTATTATCATATTTTTGTGATGACTGCATATTAATGGTGTTTTTGTTTTACCATGTAATGAGTCCATACTAGAGGTTGTACTGACCTGAACATGTCATCAATGGCATCGCGTATGAATTTCACTCTTACAAAATTTGAAATCTTCTTCCTGATTATGCAGTTGGCTTTGTGGTAACAACACCCCTGGAGATTTTCACAGTTGTGGACGATACAGAGATAAAGCCATTGACACTCAGTGTGCAAGGCGGGATCTGGAACGCTATATGCACTACTACAATCGTTACAAAGCTCATACAGATTCTTTTAAGCTTGAACGTAAAATGAAGAAAAGTGTGCAAATTAAGATAAACAGACTTTATGAATGTGAGACATCATCTAAGGACTTCAGTTGGATAACAACTGGACTCCATAGGCTCTTCAGATCAAGGAGGATTCTTTCGTATTCATACCCATTTGCATTTTACATGTTCAGTGATGAGCTATTCATAGAGGACAGGAAAACAAAGAAGCAAAAATTGGAGAAGAACAGTCAATTTGAGGATGATATGAGGAAGGAAAGGAATATAAAACAGAACTTGTTTGAGGACCAACAGCAGCAGTTTGAGGCAAATGTTGAGAAACTTTCAATGTGTTTAGAAGAGAAATTTGATTCGTACTCCGAGAATAAATTCAAGGATTGGAAAATGAGGACCATTGCTCTTTCTGTGACCACTGATACTCTTGGCCGAAATCTGTAAATTTGTCTCTAACTCCATCAATTTTGCTCTTTCTTGAACAACATTTAAATTGATTGATGGATAGAATTGTTCTATGCACTAGGGGACTAGAATCTAAAATAGACCATGTAGAATGTAGTAACTTCCCAATGTTAACTTCTTTGTATCTAAGTCATATGCATGTATTGACCATATGCAGGTACGAATTTATCGAGACTGATCTGCTGGGTTGCATCAGGGATTTAGATCATAAAATAGCTCCTTACAAGCCGGAGGGTGTGGTGAAAGCTTCAGAACATCAGAGTAGCTAGTTTGGGCACCTAATAGTTGGAGCACCAAATGAGTTTTTTCTTTGTTTTCTTATTCGAATCATCGATGTAGTTTGTCCTTTTTTTCTTATGCAGTTGGATGTTTATGTCTCTTAGACGTTGTTATCTATGTTATATCGTATATGTTTGTATTATCTCTCTATTGACAAAAATAAAGGCCTTCATATTTATGAACTCTATGTTCATGCTTTAGAATTTAAGGGTCCGTGTTTCGTCTCTGTATTGTTTTATGGAGAAAGTAGGAAACTTTGAATTTGAAATATGGTCTATCATCAAATGCAAGGAAAATCTTTTCCAGGAAACCAAATTATAATCATATTGACATAATATGAGTTTTATTTCTTTTATTCTTCCTCAAGTTTTATAATTTATATAATAACGTCGATTCACTTCGATAAAAAGTTTTTAGACAAAAATTTTACATAGCCTAACATTATTCTCTTATAATATTTAATTAGCTAGTTAAATTTTTTTACTCTAATCAATCATAATCACCACCAAAAAATCAATTCCATACTCAAATCACTAAATCATTAAGGTTTTAATAATAGAAAATTAAAGAGGACAAAGAAAGAACAGGGGAAAAAATTAAAAAAAAAAAAAAAAAACCTAGGTCGTGCAATCTCTATTATAGGAAAAAAATATATATGAGACTATCTTAAGTTCATACAGTAAAATGAATCAAGTAAAATGAATCAATAAAAAAGGTAAGAGACAAAAAAAAAAAAAAAAAAACACAATGGGGCACTTCTAAGTTTTGGAATATTATGAAACACCCTCTAGAAAGTAAAATAATAGAAAATTACATCCGATTTTTTGTTTTATTAGGTAAACCGCCTCCTATTATTAATTTTCTGTCCAAAATATAATATTTTCCGTCCAAAATCATGAAATGACTAAAATATCCTTATCCTTATTATGATCTTATAAAATTTCTCTTATACCCTTCAAATTTACGAAATGATTAAAACATCATTTAAATTATTAATTAATTAAATATTAAATCAAAAATAACAAAGTTTAAAAAAATATAAAAAATAAAAAATAACACAGTTTTTTTTTAAAAAAAAAAATAAACACCTAAACCTTATTCATTTTCGTCTCTCTCCACTCCGTCTTCTCTTTTTCTCCTTCTTCTACTCTTCTTCTTTTTTATCTATAACTCTTCTTCTGTAGGTTTGATGCAAACCCATATCTCGATTCGAATCAAGCCCAGAAGTGGATTCCAATGAACCTAGTTTCTAGGTTCCAATGGAACTTAGAACTAAGTTTGAATGAACTTAGAAACTGGGTTCCATTCTTTTTGGGTTCGTTAAAACCCACTTTTACCTGTTTTGGGTTCGATTGGGTTAGGTTGATTGTGGTTTTTTTTTTTTTTGGTTGATTGGATTTTGATTTTTTTTATTGTTTTGGTATTTTGGGATTGATGTTTGTGATATTGGTTCCATCAGTTTTTGTGATGTTTGTGATGTGTTTTGTATTCAAGATTTTGAGATTGATGTGTTGAATTCATAAAGAGATGATAATTTTAAGTTTAGAGGATGATGAGTATGCATTTCTGGCAATGGATTTTTAAGAAAAAACTTTTTATTTTTTAATTTTCAATTTTCAGATGATTTTTTTCTAAAAAAAAAATTATAATTTTTTAACAATTTTTCTCATCTTTAAATTTTAATTATTTTATTACATTACTATTTTGCTCTCAAATATTAACATCGATTGGTTTTTTTAAAAAGTAGAAGACGGTTCACGTAAAAAAAATTTGATTATTTTGTCTTTTATGGGGGATTTTCATAATATCTCTTAAATTTTAGGGAAACACATAAAAAGACCGACGTGTGTCATAATTACACAAAAATGACAATTTTGACCCTTTTCACACTTAGAAGCATTGAACTTTAAAAAATAAAACAGAAATATCTCTTGTTATTAGATTAGTCCCGTTAACATCAAAAAGTATATATAGAAAGGCTGAAATGCCCCTGAAGTTGAAAAAGGAGGAATTATTTGCTATGCAAGATGACAAGGGATGGCTAGACATATTTGTGTTAACAAATAAAAAGACTTTTTTGCCCTTGACAAATATTACAAATTACAAAATTATAAAAATTAATAAAATAATCCTTAAAAATTAACAAAATTAATTATTTTCTCATTCTATATATTCTTATTTTATTTTAAAAATTTATAAAATTAATTAAGTTTTCATTATTTTATCATTAATATACCATTATTTTATTTTAAAAATTAATAAAATTCACCATTAAAAAGTCTAAAAACCATTTACGTTTTTAACAAGCAAACTTTCACATAAACAATCACTATCATCTAAAAAAAAAATCCAAACTTTAACTTTGTTCATGGATGACATGAAAAGATAACAAAAACCAGAAACACATACATTTGTCATCAAATTTATAGATAAAAAACTATAGAACAAATTTTAACAAAAACAGACAAGACAAACCCAGTTAACAAGCTGGTGAGGCAACTAGATTTTCTTCGAGAGTTAGAGACAAAGCAAACAGAGTCGGCACGAGAATTGGAGCTCCAAAGCAACAAAGTCTTTTCGACCTATTTGGAACTTGGTTGGATCTAAGTCCACCTATTACTTGTATTGGCAATCGGAACTCGGGTTCGTCAAACTCTTTATAGGTCTCTATTTTCTCTTCACTGTTGTTTTGGGTGCCAAACTGAAGTGCACAAATTCCCATGAAAACCACCTAGGTCTCAATATTTGGGATGAAGACCAACTAGTCTCCATCCTAATTTTTTATTTTTATATTTTAATGTTTTGATATTTTAATCTTAATTTAATATTAATAAATATATTAAAATGTGCAACTAATATGATTTTGGTTTGACAACATTTTCCAATTACTCTATTATCCTTGGGACTAATCATGTTTCGATTGTGTTTTTTAAAGTTCAACACTGCAAGTGCAAAAAGGATCAAAGTTGTCATTTCCATATAATTATGGCAAACATTGGTGGTGTTTCTGTGTTTTACTCCAAATTTTAACAGGACCGTGGGCCTTTAGTGTGTAAAAACAACATCTGATTTCCAATTGATACTTTCAAAATACTTGGGCACTTCAACGTCATTTACCTTTCCTGATAATCCACTCTAACAATTTTTTTTGTGTTTTTTTTTTTTTTTTTAGAGAAACTCTAACAATTTTCAGACTAATAATTACAGCCGGTCCAAGCTCTTTTTTTTTTTTTTTGGTCCTCCTGTAACGAAGTTAACTGTAAATGGCGAAGTGTACATTTTTCTCACGGATCTCCTTCACAGTATCACCCCCAAAACCCTAATTTCCACCAAATCTCAAATTACATTTCCCACACACATCAATCCAATTCGATCTCCGCAATGTCATCTTCTATGTTCAACAACAACAGCATACAAATCTCCATCTCCGACGAAGACTCCGACGAGCTCGGCCGGATGCGAGTCCGGGTTCGCAGAAAACGCAAGAAACAAACCCAGCGAGTCAAGGCCGAGTTGACTCGCCGAGTTTTTAGATTCTTCATCAAGTACTGGACGCTCTTGATCTTCCTTTTCGCAGCTGGATTGCTCCTCTTCGAGGCCACCCGAATTGGGAGGAAGCCGAGTCCGGTTGACAGCTCGGAACTCGGTGGCGGAGTGAAGCGGCCGCACTTGGTGGAGAACTCAGTACTCGGTGAGTTGAGGAAACCGAGTTCAGAGAAGAAACTGGATGGGAATTTGAATCGCCTTGATCCAGTGACCAAACTCGTTCATGGTGTCAGACAATGTGATTAGTAACTTTAACTCTTTCACCTCTGTATTTTGCATATATATACATATATATTTGAGATTGTGATTGTGAGGCCTTCTTTGTGGATGTTGTTTGTTAGTGTGCTTGGAGCTATTACCGCCTGAACAACTTGAGCATCTTGATGTTCGTGTAAATGAAGAATCTGAAAGTCTTGTAAAGAAAGTGGTTTACTTGTCCGACAATAGTGTACCTTATGTAGAAGGCAACTCTACCATCTCAAAACAGCGCGGTGAAGGCATTAGATTTAATTTGTTTACAGGAAATCAAAGTTTTGATCAGAGACAGAGAAGTTTCAAGGTCTTGAACGGGGCCTTTTTGTCTATTTGGATTTGTTTATTAGGATATTAGGTGATTGGTATAATGTTTATGTTCAGTTGGAACTATAAAGTTGACTTGTTGAATTCAGATTAGCAGTCTATGATTACTTGAATCGTGTTATTATATGGACTTTTGCTACTTTATGTGCATCTTGTTGATATGTTCTTAAGAAGTTTGTTGAATACAGGTGAATGAAACTGCTGAGGTGCATTGTGGTTTTTACAATGAAAATGGTGGGTTTAGAATTTCGGATGAAGACAAAAGTTACATGCAAAATTGCCAAGTCGTAGTTTCTACTTGTGCATTTGGGGGTGGAGATGATCTTTACCAACCGATTGGAATGTCTGAAGCATCACTTCAGAAGGTTAGCATGAATGATGCATAAAAATTGCTTTCTTACAATGCTCAAAATGCGTAATGTACTATATGGATTCAGGTTTGCTATGTTGCATTTTGGGATGAAATCACTCTTGCAGCTCAAAGATCAGCAGGACGTATAATTGGTGATGATGGGTTTATTGGGAAATGGCGCATTGTAGTTGTACGGGAGCTTCCTTTCTCAGACCAGAGGTTGAATGGCAAGATTCCAAAGGTACCATTGCTTTGCATAAGCATGCGTCTCTTCCTGATGTCATTTTGTTTTGTGTGTTTTCTGCCATTGTGTCATGTATGGATTCTAGATCAACATTGTATGACACCTCCATTTTACTTGTTCATATGATATGTAAGCATCATGGGTGCATGTTTTCTGTATTGATAAGGGTTTAAATTTGTGTTTGCTGTTATCAGATGTTGGCTCATCGTCTCTTCCCTAATTCAAAGTACTCTATTTGGGTAGACTCGAAGTCTCAATTTAGGAGGGATCCTCTAGGGGTGCTAGAAGCCCTTCTTTGGCGCTCAAATTCTTTGCTTGCGATTTCAGAGCATGGAGCTCGCAGTAGTGTGTATGATGAGGCTAAAGCTGTTATCCATAAACACAAAGCCACTCCTGTGGAAGTTGAGGTTCAGCTGGCTCAGTATCGTCGTGATGGCCTCCCTGAGGACAAGAGATTCAATGGAAAGAAAGGTATGCTTTTCTATAATACCAACTTTGATTATTGGAAAGTAGATGAATTTCTGTAGTTAAGGTTTTTTTCTTTTTATCTTTTCATTTTTTTCTGTTCATGTATAATTCTTCTGTTTCAACATAAAATAGACAACTTTTTTAAGTAGCTGTAGTTTTACCCTACCTTTATTTGTGCTCATCTAAGTGGGTATTTGGAGTCTTGATATGCCTCATTTTATGATGTTACCCTTCGTGTGCTTGCCATCTGTTCTCTCCAAATTCTTGTTGGAAGAGTGTAAACCTCAGTAGTGCCTATGGAAAAGTTTCATGAACCAGAAGTATGTCGAGTTTAATTTTTGCACACAATTCTGGTTTGCTGCTAGCTTTACCAGTTGCATTTGGTGATATTTTCTGTCAGTTTGTTTGAATGGTTGAAGTCATGGGTATAAAGGAAAGGATAGCTAAGATAGTACAGTGTTATTACATACTACTTCAAATTGGGAAAAGGCAAATAGCTTAAATGCTTGAAACTTCCTTCATATTCACAGGGCTTTTTAGATTCACCTTATTTTGATCTAATGATTTTAGTTTGTCTGTTTCATCATTAATTCATTGGAACGTGCAGCTCTAAATGAAGCATCTGTCATTGTGAGGAAGCATACGCCATTGACCAATCTTTTTATGTGCCTCTGGTTCAATGAAGTGGTTCGATTTACTTCTCGAGATCAGCTGAGCTTCCCATATGTTTTATGGCGGTTAAAAGAGCTAAAGAATGTCAACATGTTCCCGGTTTGCACCCGCAAAGATCTTGTTAATTCCATGGGTCACATACGCAAAGCTAAGCCTCTATTAAGTTGACAGTTTGAAGATTTAACATCCACTTATGCTTCACCATTGTTGTAACAGAGGATCCAAGAGGAGGATAGGCCGCTTCTATTCTTAATTTATTTGTAAATTCTTTTCTAGTGTTATCTTGGTGGCATTAATCTTGAAATTCTCGCTTCCACTAATTTCTTATTCTTTTGGTTGTAACACATGACTAGAATTAGACTACATGTTGTATTAATTTTTCAACTAAGAAATCCAGGCATTGCTATTTATTTATTTTTAGCATATTTGTGATTTTTTATTTTATAATCATAATGAAAAAAATATATTAAACATTTAGACAACTTTATAAATTAATGGCAGTATTATTATTTACGGTTGGTTAGTCCGAGCTACTCCATAAGATTTACCCTGCTTACTTGTATAAAACTGATTATGGTATTTGAATTTTTGTATTGCAAAAATCAAATTTGTGCCTAAAATGTATTTCAATGGCTATTAACCATATATAAAAAGGGGGAAGTGGATGGTGAATGGTGTGCGTATAAAAAAGGGAAATGGATGGCGAATAGTGAAAATTTCAACAGCCCAACATTTGTTTGAAAACAAAATTACCCTTTTATACACTTATGCTGAGTTGTTTGCATTTGTTTGAAAAGGGTAGAAGAGTAATTAAATGTTGAATGGATATTTGTATCAAAGTGAACAGGGCCAACTCAGAAAGAGAGGTTGATGGAGAGAAGTGAACAGAGCAAAATAAGATGGGTATGGTGATGAATCTGACAGGAAGTATCGGTAGAAGTATGATGATGAGATGGAATTTTAAATGGAGTCAGATTTTTCTTCATTTCCGCTACGATCACCCCAACCATCTCTTCCTTCTCTCTTCCGTCCTCCACTTCTTCCATTTCCGTCTCCGCACGATACGGCGGCGGCGGCGGCGCTTCTCCAAATACCGACGACATCAGATCGGATACTGTGAGGCTCATTGTTGCACAGCAGAACATGGTTAGTTTGTTAGTTAGTTACTACAACTTTTATATTTAATTTCGCTTTTATTAGTTATTGAAGTCGGAGTTGTTTGAAGAGGGTCAGCAATGAGATGTATAACAACGGCAATTTTGTTGAGGCTCTCAAGTTGTATGACAAGACGATTTCTATGTCGCCTGGAAAACGCCGCGTATCGGAGCAACTCAGCGGCGGCTTTGACGGCGATGGGGAGGTTCGGGAGGCTGTGTTGGAGTGTGAGGCGATTGTCAGGTTGGACCCTGGTTATGGCAGGGCTCATCAGAGGTTGGTTTCTCTTTATCTCAAGGATAGTGACTTTTTTCTTTTGTTTTGGTTATTTTTTATATAACAATGAGTGTGACTTTTGTTTTAGCGCTTGATGTTTTCTTGAAAGAATTATCATGTTTATGTTATTTTGTTTGTTTATCATGTATGTTATGTTATTTTGTTTGTTTTATCATGTTTTATGTTATTTTGTTTGTTGATTTCAATTTCTGTGTTGTGTTTTCTACTGTTTTTTTATTTTGTTCACAATGATAGTTTTGTTTTTGGGGCAAGTTTTAGTTTAGTTAGTTGTTACTTTTTGTAACACGGTGTTTCGCCTGTTTGTTTTGAAGTTTTTGGTGGTTTGATGATTCAGAATATGTTTTTGTTAACTGTTACTAACCCATGATTGTATGTGCAAAATTCGGAGATGGGTATTTTACGGATTCTTGATATATTATGCTTTTGAATGTTTATTCATGGTTGATGATCATCTGTTGATATTCATGGTTGATGATCATCTGTTGATTTTGTGTTGTAATTGTGCAGAGTTAATTTGCATGAGATAGGAAAATGCTGGAGGGTAGGAGGCTTTTGTAGCTGCTGCTTTGTTTGAATGCGGTGTCTTTTCTAATAGTAAAGAAGCAAACTTTTGTGTACAACTATTAATATTTATTTGTGTTTGTATGTGTTTCATGTGTATTGTGTAAATTTAGAGTTGGATTGTGTATTTTTGACTTGTGTTAGGGAAATTCTTGAAATTCCTTCTGTGCTATGTCAGAAGGGAGTTATGATACACTATTGATTCTAAATTTTTTTTTTACTTCCTGTTGTACATATATTTCTTTTTCTCTTAGAGATTATTGCATTTGATAATGTTGTTGTTTTTTTTTTTTTTTTTCCAATTAACTTAGCTTTATGTTTTGGTTGGTTTTTTTTTAAGGTTTTGCATTTAGATTGATTGATCTTCGTGCTGCTCGCTTCCCATTTGGTTGCTACTAGCATCCATTATTTGTAACATACTTGGATTGGTTGATTTGGTTTATTTCTTGGGTTTGACTGGTTCAAATTTATGGCTGTCCTTATATTTTTATCTGTGTTTGATTCAATTTAATGATTTATGGCTGGTTCTCGCTTCAATCGTTTAGACATGTCAATTTAATGCATTTTAACTTTTGTTATGTCCTTTTAACTCATTTTATTTGAGCTTTGTGTTGCTTGACTTTTGCTGTATGGGTGACTTAATCGATTCAGGCTTGTGCTTAATGTATATAGATTGTTAAATGAGCTCTTAACAAGCTAAGCTAGAGCTGCTTGGATCTGATCAACCTATGATATGTATCCTTTTTTTTTTTCCATGTGCCAGACTTTATGGACTGAAAATGCTTCTTCGGTCGAAACTTCTGTTTGCTAATCTTGGTTTTTGATCTAAAAGTTTTAAAAGAGCAAGACAAATAGTTCAATTTGATTAGTGCTGTTATTAATAACAACCTTTGTTTCATCAGGCCTTGTCATGACCAAATATACAATTGCTTTGAGAGAAATCTACATACAAGGAAGTTCTTCGATCACAGATGGCAATCTTGTGACAGAATTTGCGATCATTTGAGAAGCATCTAAGTCGATGTGCAGATAGCTGTAAGAATGGTGATTGGAAGAGCGCACTAAGGGAAACTGGAGTATCAATCGCAATTGGAGCGGATTCCTGCCTGCAGGTGTAACTAATATCCAGAATTTCTTCAATTTGTCTGGTTATTGGGCTTTTGCAGTTACATCCTGACTAATTAGTTATTGTGCTTTTTTGTGATTCAGAGGTACTCAGGGAATGCTCTGCATAGTGTCAATGCTAAAGTTGTTGGCATGCTTCACCACTGTATGATTATTATTTTGATTAATTCTTCCTTTATATCAAATTACTAAACAGTAGAGAACAATATATTGCTGGTAGGAAGTGTTCTCCTCCTACTTTTTCTTCTTGTAATATGGACTTTTGCTTCATATGGTTCCAAAGATCTCTGCATCAGTGTTTAAAGGATTGTTTCTTCGTGGAGAAATATTTTTTATTTTGTGAAAGTGCAAGCTGGCATGCAATTTTTTCCAGTGAATTATTTGAGCTAACTTTGTTTTAGATGAGTTTGATTACTGCTTTTATGTATTTTCTTGAACAGATGCTTGAATTCATCCAATATATGTCAACAATTTTGGGATGCTTAGCACTGGCCAAAACATATTCTTGTCAGATACACATGGTCAGTTTCACAACCTTGGGGTCAATTCTATCTGCTTCTATCTTTATTGGCTTGTTTTTGCTAGATGTGATGAATGTGTATGTGAATGTGATAGTTCTTTTTGTGTAGTTTTGAGATTATGTGGACTGGAAAAAGGTTTTTTTAAGGTTGAAGTTGTGATCTTTTTGATGTTTTGTGTGCAAAAGATAGATTAGTTGGAGGAAAGATGGGATTTTGAGGGTTAAAGTCGTGATATTTTTTATGTTTTGTGTGTAGAAGAGAGATTAGATGGCTGAAAGAAGGTGTTTCGAAGGTTAAAGTTGTGATCTTATTGATGTTTTGTGTGGAAAAGAGAGATTAGGGGGATGAAAGATTGTATTTTGAAGGTTAAAGTTGTGATCTTTTTGGTGTTTTGTGTAAAACAGAGATTAGGTGGAAGAAATATGGTATTTTGAAGGTTGGAGTTGTGATTTTTTGATGTCTTGTGTGTAAAAGAGAGAGCTTTGATGATTTAATGAAGGTTTGGATATTAATTGGATTGTTAACTGTGTTTGATGTTGGGAATATGGTTTTCTTGGCTGTTTGGAATTGCTTTTTGTATGCTTCAACTAAATCGAACAAGCAGATTCTTGCCTGTCCAATGTGCTGAAATGCTAACAAATTAATGATATCCTTCCTCTTCACGAGTCAAGTTCTTCGGTATGGCTGCAGAAGTTTATGTGCTTTATTTCCGAGCTCAGGTTGAGATGGCACTAGGAGGTGAGCTATGAACTATGATATTCAAATTCAAACTTTTTTTATTTAATTTGGTGAGTGAGAATGGATAATAGATGTGTTGCAGATTTGAGAATGCAGTTTCGGCAGCAGAGAAGACTGGTCTTATTGATTACAATAATGTAGAAATTGCAATGGTGTTAAATAATGTGACTTAAAAAAAAAAAAAAAAATGAAAAACATTTCATCTTGTTCATGTACAAGCGAAGAGTGTTTCTCTAACAATAGGTATTTGGACTTTTGTTTTGGATCTTTTGAATAATCTTTTTGAAGTTTAAGAATCTGAAAAACTAGGATGTATATAGAAACTTTTTGACATTATGGATGTTAATTTTATGTTTAGTTGTATATCTTCTCCCGTTTATGATATGATGTAAATAAGGTTTTTCTTTGTTATATTTATTTATTTATTCTTTTTTAAATACGAAATGTTAGATATAAATCTTATGATAACTTGAAATTTTAATAATCTATAAGACAAAAACGTATTGAATCTTCATTTTTGTTTTCTAATTAAACTAAAAGTTTTATAAACATATTATTAATCTAGTAGTAAATATAAATGTACACTCAATATAAATTGTAAATAATAATAATAAAATATTTAATTTTAAAACTTATATGATAATATATATATATATATATATATAAATTTAAGCACTTGTATTGTATGTGCAGCCCAAACTAGTTATTTGAAAGAGCTGTTAAAAGAGATGTTTCATCTCAAATATCTTCTAATTGACTGCTACAAAAAGAACTGATCCAATATTGTACTTACCAGATTCGTTTAGTCTCCCTATTTTGTAGATGGTGTTGGTTTTAGGAAATCCAGTTGATTTTGAGTTCTTGTTTGGTGAAGACTTCATATCAGACATTTATTTCCAATTAGGATTCTCTTCGTTTTCCTGTTGTATATTACGAATTCGAATTATCTTTTCTGCATTCTTCTCATCTCCACGCCAGCAACAAACCCTCATCTCTCATAACCAGGGTATATCAGCCCAGAAACCATGGCGACACGGCCATCGGAGTTGGTTCTAATTACGGAAATGCTCTCATATTTATATAAAATCTCTATATTGATTGAAATGTGTATTTGAGCCGTGTTTGGCTATAATTAATGACCCTCAGTTCGTTAAATTGCATCAAACTCAAACCCAAAGATGAAGAGGTTATTTGTTTTTTTTACTTCAAACTTGATAGTACTAAATTATACTTATTAAGTTGTTTTCGTTTTTTTTAAGTGATCAAATCATTTAAAGTTACCAAAAAACAACTGAAAAAATTAAGTAAGAATTTTTATCTTTTCACTTAATCGCAAATCACTTAATAATATTTACTATTCCCAAAATAACACAATTTCTAATTTATCTTAATTCTATATTAATCAAATTTCCCTTTTTTTTATTGATATTTAAAATATATATATTTGAAAAAAAAAACCTAAATACATTTTATCCCAAATTGTCTTGGAATTAAACTAATATATTTTAATTTATAATTTAAACATCCATTTTTCTAATTGTTTTGTTACATATATTAATATATTTAAATATAAGGTTATTATCAATTTACCTCATAAAAATAAAAATAATATCAAACCATCACTAGTTTTGAAAATATTAAACAAAAAAGTCAGACCGTCAATTGAAATATTAAAATAGTTAAGAAAGTGACGGATACATTCATGTTAAGGGTATAATCGTCAATTTTCTTTGATTTCTCAGTTGGGGACAACTGGATTGAATTAAAAATATTTAAAATTTTAAAAAAATTAAAAAAGAAAAGCAAAAGGCTTCAGGTTCATCAGTCATCACCATCAACATTACTCTCTCTCTCTCTCATTTGACCTACCACCGACCACCATTCAACTTCATCACCACCAACACACCATCAAAACCTAGCCTCATCACCACTCAACACACCACTTTAACCTATTGCCACCGTCACCCATGAACCAATACCATTGTCGTTGCTGTCCTCTTATACGATTGCCGAACTTCATCGCCCCTACCCTCTCACTACCGTCGACACCTACTTGAGCTCTGACTCAACACACCACCCTAACCTCATCGCCGTTGTCACCCATCAACCAGTACCATTGCCATCGCTATCCTTTTGGAAGACGGTAGAGGGTTTTTTAGCTAATATTTTCAAAATAGGGGGTAAAAGGAGGTTATTTTCGTTTTTATGACCTTTTTTGGATTTTTTTTCCTTATATAAAAATACGGTTAATACTATCATGTTTTAATTACGAATAAAATATTATTAATATGTATATAAAAAATGTTTTAGAATTTATTAAATTATTTATTTTTAGATGTTTGCATTAAATTAATTAAAATTATATAATAATAAATAGTAAAAAGGTACAAATGTTAACTTACTAGTTTTCAGATAATTTTAAATTTAAAAAACAAACAAATTTACAACATATTCAGAGGTACGAAAAAAAAAAAAAAACTTGTTGTTCAGATTTCAGGTTTTAGTCACCATTCAATCTTCAATTTTCAGCAGTACTATTTAGTTATTTTTTGTTAAAAAATCTCTCGATTTAGTTGAGTTTGACAGTTTTCTCAAAACAGAATAAAAAAACTAAATCATATGAAAGTGCATCCAACAAAGGGTGACCATGATCAATTTAAAGAAAAACATTACAGACATTGGTTTAAGGTATTTGGTTCTAATGGCTTATTCTATATGAGGTCTAACGAAGACTCTGAAAAATTTTTTTACACATGCAATCCTTTCACTGGAGAGAGGGAATATCTAATTTCCTACCAACCAAAGGGAGCGTGTTATGCCGCTCTAGCTACGTTAAGTTATTTATTGATGACTATTAGATTGTGGAAGTCCTTAGCCTTGAAGTCGTGCATACTTTCTCTCTCAAAATCAATTCATAAAAGTAATTGAAGATGATTTTCATATTGGTTATGATATTGATCACAATGAAGTAGCTTTGAATGAAGCAATTCACGGGAAAGTTATTTATGCATTTGATTTGATAGATAAGAAGTTCAAAACTTTGCCATTACTTACATATTCCGAAGAAATTTGGTCTGGAAATACCATCTACTTATTATTTTTGGGAGATCACTGTCTTTCCATAACGTATAATAAGAAGTTCAGAATATGATGAAATGTGGTGTGAAATCTTTCAAAAAAAATAAAAAAAGAGAGAAAGAAAGAATATGGAGTGAAAGAGAGCTAAGACGCCAAACTCATCAATCTTATTAATTTGGATTTGGAGTGACAATGAAACAATGCTTTGGTTCTGATACCTTAACCAATATCAACTAGTGAAAACCATATGTACGGAGGCTGAGTCACCCCACTGCATATTTTTTTCAAGATTTAATTCCTTCATGGCGAATTATTACTAAATATATATCTAAACAAAAGACAAAAAGTTCATAAATTTTAATCTAAATATATTCTTATATATATATATTTATTGATTCATATTCTCAAAGGCAAAAAAACCTATTAAATCTTGCATGAAATTGAAGTTATTTATAGACAAATTTCACCATGTCTTTCCTTTAAAAAAAAAAAAAAAGTTACCATGTCTTCAAATTGACTCCTATTGATGGTGTGTGTATATGTCAAAGGTTAAAAAACTGGTGTGATATTAAAGTTATTTATAAACAAATTTCATGGTATCTTTCCTTAAAAGAGGAAAAAATCATTTTACCTTCAAATTTACTCCTACTGATGATCAGTGGTGACTAATATGTGGAGATCAAACTAAAATTACACTCCCGTTTTAGCCAAAAACTCTAGAGGATTTGGTGAACAAATAACATAATTAATAATAAATAATGGTATTCTTTTTTAATAAATAATGTTATTTATTTAATGATATTTCTAGAGTGTAAAAAAATAATTCATCCCAAATTTTGAATGCTTCAAACAGTAGAGCTTCTCCAATTTTGTTACATATCAGATTTTATTTAGTATCCTACTTCGTTTCAGTTCTATAAACTTTAGTTGATTTTGATTCCTTTGTCAAATAAAGATTTCACATTTGTTAGGATTCCTATGTAAACTAGGATAACTAGGCTGGAAGGAGTAGTTATATTTTCCTTTTCTATTGCCAGTTGTTTTCCTTTTAATTATAACGTAAGGTTTTTCTTAAATCAATAGGTTTGTTTTCCTTGCATAAACAGGAGTGCTGTCTTCCTATAAATAGGGGATTCTTTCAATCGACAAAGCATGTAGAAGTTCCTTAATTTCTTCTCTCTAAATTCTCCTCTGTTTTTCTTTTCTTACTGCTTTCTATCAACTTCTTGCTGTTAGTAAGACCAATTAAGCAGAGCTCCATCAATATTCAATTAGGATTCTCTCTTTTAGTTGTCTGTGCCCTTCTAGTCTGCCATCTGCATGCCACACGACACCATGCCAGCCACAAGGCCTCTTCCTCCATCACCTGAGCTCATCAGCCCAGAAACCATCGAGACACTACCACCAGAGCTAATCACGGAAGTACTTTCATACTTGCCGGTAAAGTCTCTATGCCAATTCAGGTGTGTATCTAAATCGTGGTTGGCTATGATCAATGACCCTCAGTTTGTTAGAATGCATCTAGCTCGAACTGAAAAACAAAAAATTTTTTTTACTGAAAAATCTCTTTATTCAGTTGAACTTGATAGTTTTCTCCCAACAAAATCATATGAAAGATTGAAAGTGCATCCAGTAAAGCTTGACCAATTGAAGGAAGATCCTGACAAATACTGGATGGAGGTCTTTGGTTCCAATGGATTGTTCTGCTTGAATGATCATCCGAGTGAATGTGAAAAAGATTTCTTCATCTACAATCCTTCCACTAGAGAGTTTAAGAAAATTCCCAATTCCAAACCAATTGAAACTGGTTATTATGAGCTTCCAGCAGCAGGCTTTGGCTATGTTGAGTCTACTAGTGACTATAAAATTGTGAAAGTCTACAATAAAATCCTGCAAATTTTCTCTTTAAAAAATAATTCATGGAGAAGAATTGAGGGTGATTTTCTTGTTGGTCGTTGTACCGATTTGCAAGGAGTTGCTCTCAATGGAGCAATTCATTGGTGGAGCAATGGAGCTGTTTATGCATTTGATTTGATGGAAGAAAAGTTTAAAACTTTCTCTTTACCCGAAGCTTTTCCAGATTATTTTTCACTACCTCCTGAGATTCGCGAGGAGAAATTTGATGATTGGTTCAAAGAATTAAATTTATTAGGAAAATTAGGTGATCACTATCTTTTTATAAAATATAATGAAGAATTTTGGATCATGAAGGAATATGGTGTGAAAGAGTCTTGGACTAAAGTTAAAATAGCAAACAATCTTTATAAAAACTTAAATTTATTAGTTTCGAAAGATAACGAAACGATGCAAAACTTAAAGTTGTTAGTTTGGAAGGATGATGACACAATGCTTTGGGTTTCAAAATGTGACCAAAAGGTCATACTTTTGTATCAAACCGGTGGGAAAATATTCAAGGAAGTTGAGATTGATGAAATTGACCCAATTTTTGTGGCACTCGATGGAGGAGCAAATGCATATATTGAGAATTCTGTGTTACTTAATTACAACGGCAACTTTGCAACTTAAGGTATTGATATATATTTTTTCTAACTTTTTTTTTTTCCAGTTTTGGGATGGATTATGTCTTAAATATTATTTATTTATTCATTTTTTTGCTTTTTTTTTTTTTTCAGGAATTCTTGGATTTTGAGTTCAATAAATGAAAGAGCAACAAACAACTTACCATGAAAAACATAATTTGTTTTATCATTGGAAACGACCAATATAGTTTGTTTTATTAGCAAAAACAACCATTGATTGTCATGGTTTCCTTCAATTATGCTGATTAGGTTTTTTTCTTTTTTCCTTTACTATAAGGCAAGATGATTTTTGTAATTTTTAATATAAAGTCATAATCTCTTATATGCCTTTCTATTCTACTACTATGCAATTTTATCAAAATATATATGTTTTATCTATTTAATTTTTATATGTAGAAAGCTTCTAGCAAAAATTCATGGCTTGATCTTTCAAATAGTTATATTTTGACAGTCATAATAATTTTTCATTGTTGAGAAAGAAATAAAAAAAAACACACACACACACACAAACAAAATTTGTAGATTTAGTAGTAGCTACAAGAATTTGTGTGAATTAGATGGTTTTTTCACATTGAGAAAAAAATAATTTTGTTGGAATATTAGAACTTCAAAATTTATGGTCACCAGAGACATTATTTCAAAAAGAAAACTCCAGCCGACATAGCCATCCCATAAATTTAATTTCTCTATTTTATTATTTAAAAATGTATATATTGCTATAGGCACCCATCGAAAATTTGTTAATAATAAATATAACTATATAATAGAGTAGAGGACAATTACTATCTTAAAGCTATTGTAATTCTATAAGATTTTGTTACTTTGTATTTTCCTTTCATCATTTTGGTTCACTTTTTTTTTTTTTTTTTTTTCTTTCTTTCCCTATGTTATTATCGTTATTGTTATTGTTATTATTATTTTTAAGAGTGGTTATATTGTTTACAATTGTCGAATTGTAATATAGATTATTTATATAATAATAAAATTATTCTGTTTTAGTATATATTTTCTTCTCTATTTATTATTGTTCTGATTGTTGATTATCAAATATTATGATTATAGGTAAATTATTTAAGAAAAAATAGCATTTGTAATTAAATTTAAATTTAATTCTCTATTTTAGAAATAGGAATAGTTAAGATTAGTATTTTTAACTAAGAGTTTAGTTTTGGAATATAATAGAAATTAAAATTAAATTTATAAATATTTATTTTGGCATATTTTATTGAATTGAATTGGGATTAGAGGACGCGTTGGATGTCGTTTTCAAAATAGAGTTTTAGAGAATTATTTTTAAAAATAAAAATCATGTTTTGAAAATTTATAAATTACACCTGTACTTTTTTTTTTTAAACCAATTACAGCTGTACTTCTGCCATCATAATTTTTGTTTTCAAATATTATGGCATCATAATTACACTTTTTTTTTTTCGAAATGATCATAATTACACATTTACACGCGTACAAAAACAAGTTAAGAAAAAACGGCTAGTCAATCCACCGATACAGCAAAACCGACATAATTTGGTAAGATTTCATCTACACCGTTCGTACCAATCATCACCGCTTACTCGCAACCGTCTACATTTTAGACGCTCCTCTGTAGATACTTTTCTTCACCCAACTCTGTAAAATCCCTTCTCGAGTGAAGTGCCAGGCCAGGTCGCTTCTCTCTGTTCTGAATGATTGGAGATGGTTGGTGGCTTCTTTTCGCTTTTGTGTTCTTGCTGATTAGGGTTTAAATGATTGTTAGTTCTCTTGTTTTTGTTCTCGAAGATTTTAGAAATTGAGAGTGGTTGGCGGATTTTACCTTCTTTGGAGATCTAGTGTTTGCTCAGCTATTGTGGATTGATTGATCGAACAGAAGAGGATTAGATTTCAGTATTGTTGTTTTTGTTTTTAGTTTTTTAAGAATATTTGAAGTTTATTTTCTTGTACCTGAGATGAATTATTTCTAGTGCTCTCAAGGAAGTATTAGAGATTTAATGGTCTTTTGGCATGACATGCAAAGACGTGTTGGTATTGGGTTATGCACTTCTCTTTGTTATAGGAAGTTTTGGGTTTTTGGCACTTAAAAGCCCTGGAATGGTGTTTTACTTGGATTTCCATTAACACAGTGTGGAGGTTAATCTTTCTGATGTTTATCTACCTTTTTAGTGAACTGTTATATTTATATGAAAACAGAAGGTAATGGATGCTGTTTGTGTCTGGTGGATCCTCTCAGAGGTTTGAGATATGAATAGTGTTGGTGGATCGTAGAAGGTAGCTGTACGACAAGTTTCAGTGGATTAATTGGAATGGAATATGAAAGTAGCAGAGTTCAATTTGATTGTGGTGACAATATCATGCTGTATAAAACTTGTCTTCTACATCTCTGCTTAAATTGTTTACTCTTGACTTTTTAGGTTATTAGGTTTACTGTAAATGTTTGGTTGTGCCAGGGGGCTCACTGGGTTGTGTTAATAATCATTGTGATGTATTCAATTGTAAATGACTTTTCTGAAATTCACGTTTGTAATAAATTCATTTGTGTTTACTATAGCCTCTGAAGCTGATTTGATCTTTCGATTGATGATAATTTTTCTCGTGCTATTCACTTATTAGATAAGTCAATTACAGCCTTGATTATTTTGTTAGTCCTGTTGATAGAATTCAGTCAATGAGGTAAATTGTTAGTTTGTTTATTGGCAGGGAGCTAAATAATATGGTTGACAGAGATAGTCATGGAATTGTGGAATATTCAGGGGGTTCTCATGTTTTCTTTAGTTTGGATGTTTCCTTCCATTTCTTTTTCCAAACAGAAATTAGATCATAATTTGGTCCAATTTTACAAGAATCTCTTTTGCAGTTGATGACATATATGACTGCTGCGGAGCATTGTATACAGAAGGACCTCTACGATTAGCTGGAACATCAATATATTGTTCTTTTTTCTATATGGAGTTGTGGATAGACCACCAGCACTTGTAGTTGATTTGTGTCTATTCAGGGGTTCCTTCTGATTTATTCAATCTTTGTCATATTTTGTTTTTGCGGACCGACTTGGATTTTAAGTTTCTGTAACTTTTTCAAATATTCCTTGCAGTTGTAAAGCTATGTGAGGTCCTGGAGCACATTTGACTACAGGGGAAGGATTCCTATCTTAACTTCATACATAAAAGTGCACTATTAATATTTATCTGTTGGCATAGATTTCATTTAGGTTACTGATTTTGATTATCTACCTCTTTAGGGAACTCTTATGTTTGGTGGATCCTAGGAAGAAGCTATTTGATGCAAGTTTCATTTGAACTTGATCGTGGTCACTGGTCACTATAATGCCATATGAAACTTGTGTGGTACACTTCTGCTTAAATTGTTTACACGATTGTTTAGGTTATTGCATTTACTGTGGAGGCCTTTTCTGAATTTGACATTTGTTATAAATCTGAAGTAGATATAACTTTTTAATGATGTTGATGATCTATTACTTAAGTAACACTTATGTTCGTTAACGGATACCACTTCACTCTAAATTTTTCTCTTAACTCTCGCTTTTTCTTCTCATAGTTGTGATTGTAGTTTATACTAAGTTCATAATATGGTGATCTCTACGTACAAATCCTATTGCAGTTTGGTAATATTGGCCTTTTCCATGGGACTTTTATGAAGATGAAACCTATTCTGTTTTGTTTGTTCCAGAGGAGTAAGAAATTTTGTTGGCAAGATGCATACTGTTTTGTGGTTTTGGGGGCCTGCTGTTTCAAAAGGGGATGATTTCTTCAGTTATGTTTGTTTTGATTGTTTTTCAGATTGTGTCCTGTTTGAGATTTTTGCAACTGCAATCAGGTGTACTTCCTAGGTGTTCTATTGAAGTTGCTGCCTTTTTCTACTGACTTGTCTACTATATTCTCTTGATATTGTGGCTCCCTATAATTTCTTTTGGAACAGTTGGGTAAGGTGCAATTTTAGTTCAAGCGGAGGGTTCATTTCTAACTTGAACTTTTAGATCTTTCCAAGTTCTTATCTTTCATGATGATTTCTTCTTGTATCTTTTAAAAATTCACTTGTTGGATAAATTGATTGCAATCTTTATTATTTTCTGTTGGTCCTGTTGATAGAATTCAGTAAATGAGGTAAACTATTAGTTGTTTGTTGGTGGGAAGCTGAATAATATGGTTGACAAAGATATTTGTTGAGTTGTGGAAGTTTCCAGGGGGTTCTCATGTTTCATTTAGCTTGGATGTTTCCATCATTTTCTTTTTCCTAAAAGAGATTAAGTCACAATTTGATCTAGTTTTATAAAAATCTTCATTGCAATTGATGACAAATATCAGTGATGTCCGCATGGTAAACAGTTAGCTGTAACATTAGTATACTTGTTTTAAATTCATGTTCGTATATTGCATGGATTCTGCGATGACTTCTGGTAGTCATTGAAGGGCTGCTACAATTAGCGTGAACATTAATATGTTATTTTTTAAGTTCTTGTTCCTTACATGGATTCTGCTATGACTTCTGGTGGTTTTTCCTTTTGTCAGATGAGTCTTTGGAGTTTTAGGGCATCGTAGCTGATTCTCCAAATGATAGTTCGGTTATGGATTGGTGGTTGAGCCTGTCTTGGTACTTAGTTGTAGATAGACATTTTGAACTTTAATTGATTTTTATCTATTCAGGGGGTTTCTTCTGATTTATTTAGTCATTGTCTTTGTTTTCTGGTTTTGTGGGCAAACTTGGATTTCCAGTTTCTTTAATTTTTGTAAATATTCCTTGCAGTTTGTAGAGCTATGTGAGTGTAGGCTCGAGCATATTTGATTACAGGGAAGGATGTTCTGTCATAACCCTTTACATAAGTGCATTATCATTATATGTATGTATACTAACGTTGATTGGTTGCCAATTTTAATTGCCAGATTAACCATTGGGAAGAGCCCAGCTACTAGCTGTTGTAAACAGCACATTTGTAATTGGTGGTGGTATCGTGTTTGTAATGAAGGGGGTGTCTAATGAACTTATCTAGACTTGGTCCTTTTTACTTAGAAAGTTGTTTTAATTTTTTATTTTTTGAACTTATCTGGACTGTTGTTCTCTTGTTGACATTTTTGTAACTGCAATTAGGTGTACTTCCAAGGCATTGTATTGAAGTTGCTGGCTTTTTCTACCGACTCGTCTATTGTTCTCTTTATATGGTAGCTCTCTATAATTTCTTTGGAACAGTTTAGTAAGGTGCTATGAGGGTTTTTGTCTAACTTGAACTTTGAAATCTTTTCAAATTCTTATCTTTCATGATGATCTCTTCTTGTATCTTTTAAAAATTCACTTGTTAGATAAGTCGAGTACGGTCTAGATTATTTTCTGTTAGTCCTGTTTATCTTCAGTAAATCAGGTAAACTGCTAGTTGTTTGTTGGCTGGGAGCTAAATAATATGGTTGACACAGATGTTTGTTTAGTTGTGGAGTATTTAGGTGGTTCTCATGTTTCATTTAGCTTGGAAGTTGTCTTTTATTTTTCCTTGCAGAAGTTATGTCATAATTAGATGTAATTACAAAAATCTTTGTTGCAGTTGATGACAAATATGAGTGATGTGGAGCATAGTAAACAGAAGGGCTGCTGAGTTGGAACATTACGTGGATTTGTTCTTTTTATGTTCATGTTTGCATATTGCATGGATTCTGTTGCGACTTTTGGTGGTTATTGAAGGGCTGCTACAATTAGCATGAACATCAGTACATTTGTTATTTATTAAGTTGTTTGTATACTGCATGGATTTTGCTATGACTTCTGGTAGTTATTTTCTTTTCTCATATAAGTCTTTGGAGTTTTTGGGCATTGTTGCTGATTCTCCAAATGATAGTTGGCTGTGTAGCCATGGTTGTAGCCTGTCTTTGTATGGAGTTGTAGATAGACAACCAGGACTTTTAGTTGATTTTTTTCTATTCAAGGGTTTTCTTCTGATTAATTGTCATTGTCTTTGTTTTCTGGTTTTGTGGCAAGCTTGGATTTCCTGTTTCTTTAATTTCTCGTAGTTCGTAGTTCATAGAGTTATGTGAAGTCTTGGAGAATATTTGACTACAGGGGAAGGATTTCCTATCTAAACTTCATATACATAAATGCATTATCAGTTATAGGCATAGATTTCACTAATGTTGATTGGTTACTGATTTTATCTACCATTTTAGTGAACTCTTAGATTTATCTGAAAACAAAAGTGAATTGATGTTGTTTGTGTTAGGTGGATCATGTTTTGAGGTAAGAATATTGTTTGATGGACCCTAGGAGGAAGCCATCTGATGCAAGTTTCAATTGAATTTGAAATCTCATTTCGTGTAAGAATTGTTTGTTGTACTTTAGCTTAAATTGTTTACATGATTTTTTAAATTATTAGGTTTACTATGGATGCCTTTTCTGAATTTATATTCGTAATTAATTTGGAGTAGATATAATTGTTTGATGATGTGGGAGGTCTCTTACTTAAAGAGTAACACTAATGATCATTAATGTGAACTTTTGTGGCTTAGAGCTCGTCTTGCATGATTTTTTTTTCATTTTGGTCAGATAAATCATTGGAGTATGAGCGTGTTTTGCAAGTCTTGTTGGTAAAATTCAGTAACCAAGGTGGTGTTTCTAGAGTGCAAGATTTGTTATTGCCAGGGAATTGAATAATACAGTTGACAGAGATTTTTGTTAAATTGTGTTTCAGGGGGTTCAGATCTTTAGGTGGTGTTTGGATGCGTTTTGGAAATGGTTTTTCATTTTCAAAAACAAAAAATGGGAAAAAGTTGTTTGGTTACAAGTTTTTAAAATGTGTTTTTGAAAATGAAAATCACCTTTTTGAAAATTGTAACTAAAAAGTAAAAAACAATTTTTTTATGTTTTTCACAATTTTCAAAACATGTTTTCAAAACAAATCATTACTTTTCTCTCCAAACAACTATTTTACTTATTTTAAAAAACAATACCGAACAAATTTACATCATTTTCTATTTTTGAAAATAAGGTTTGAGAAATCCTACCAAACATATTATATTTTTAAAATCATCATTTTAAAAACATGTTTTTCATTTTTAAAAATAGTTTTCGAAAACACTATTTTAAAAACGAGTCCAAATGCATATTACTTTTTATTATTATTTTTTTTCAGAGAAATTAGGTCATAATTTGGTCTAATTTTACATTAGCTTCTTTTGCAGTTATTCACTTACAGGAGTACTGTAGTAATGTAGAGCATTGTAAGCAGAAGGGGACTTTTACAAATAGCTGGAATAGTTTTTATTTTTTATTTTTTTTTTATTTGGTATATTGCATTGATTCTCTTATGACTTTCAGTACTATTTTCTTTTGTCAGATATGTTAATGGAGTTTTAGGCCATCATTGCTGATTTTTGAAGTACTAGTTGGGTCATGGAGTGCTTGGTTGTATCATGTCTTTGTGAGGAGTTGTAGAAGACTGGGACTTTTAGTTGACTTCTATTTTTCAGGGTGTTTCTTATGATATATTTCATCATTGTCAGAGTCCTTTTTTGTGGCAAACAGAGTTGGATTTTTATTTACATAATTTTTGCAGGTGTCTTTTGCAGTTTGTTGAGCTCTATGAATATAGGCTGGAGAATATTGGACAACAGGGGAAGGATGTTCTGTTGAAACTTTGGTTTATGAATGTATTATCAGTGTAATCATGTCTGTAGGCATATACTTCATTCTAATGTTGATAATACAATTTTAATTTGCTAGACTAGCTATTTGAAGTGCTGATGTATACCAGATTTTTGGGTAACTGGTGTTGGCTACTTTGTATCATGTCCGTAATCAGAAAGTGGTCGATGGTTGCAATTTAATACATTATTAAGGGGGTGTATAATGAACTAATCTATCCTTTATGTCTTAGTTTTTATGCGTGTTATTTTTCTTTAACATGATGTACTCTCTGCAAATCTTTGTTGCAGTCTGCTGTGAGTGATATTGAAGTAGAGTCAAATCTAACATGATCTTTAGTGGTATAGAGTTCTTATTTTTCTGTATTAATTTGTCTCGTTCTCTTTGATAAATTCATTTATTAGATAAAATTATTTTGAGTTACGGAATGACAACTCATTTTGTCAAGTCTTGTGTTGGTATGTTTATTGGCAGGGAGAAGAATAATTATGATTGACAAAGATTTTTTTTGAAGAATCCAAGGGTTTCTCATGAATCATTTAGCTTGGAACTTTCCTCTTCTCTTCTTTTCTCATTGAAATTATGGATCATAATCAAGTTCAATTTTGTGAAAATCCTTTTTTGCAGTTATTCACATATATGAGTACTGTTGGAGTTGTAGTAAACAGAAGGGCTAATACAGTTTTCTGGAGAGTTAGTATATACATATATTTTTGTAACTTCCTTTTTGGTAATTGCATTTGTTTTCTTGTGATTTTGGTAGTGTTTTCTTTTTATCAGATTTAGGTCATGGTTGCCTGATTTTCAAATAATAGTTCGGTTATGGAGAGGTTGTTTCATGTCTTTGTAAGGAGTTGTAGATGGACGATAGGGCCTGGTAGTTGACTTGTGTCAATGAAAGGGGGTCTTTATGATTTATTTCATCTTTGTTTTTGTTTTTAGTGGCGAACTGAGTTGGAAATTAATTTAACTTAATTTTTGCAAATATTCTTTGCAGTTTGTTAAGCTTGACTGTCGGCTGGAGCATATTTGACAACAGGGGAGAATGTTTGTGGTGTAACCGTGGTACATTTAGTATCAAATGTGAAGTTGAATGGTTTAGAGTTCTTTTCTTGCATGTTATTATTATTATTATTATTTTCATTCTCCTTAATACATCCATTCGTTAGATAATTCAATGAGTAGCATCTCATGTCTGCAACTTGTTGGTAAAATTAAGGTAGCGATGGTGCTGCTAAACTGCTAGTTTCTTTATTTGCTGAGCAGAATTGGTTGGATGTCGTCGTATATGCAGGGTTTTAAGTGTTCTGAAGGAAGTAAGAGATAATATGATCTTTTGGCATAATTTGTCTGGGATGCATAGATTTGGAATTTTGGTGAAACTCTCGTATAATTTTAGTGTTTTGACTGTTTTTATGTGTTCTTGGCTTTGAATATCACAAAGATACCACTTGAGCTTCTGTTTCTTATAGAAGTTTTGGATTGGAACGTTATAGATCATAATTTGGTCCGATTTTACAAAAAACATCTTTTGCAGTTGATGACATACATATGTGAGTGCTGTGGAGCATAGTAAACAGAAGGTCCGCTACAATTAGCTGGAACATCAGTATAGTCTTCTATTTTCAGCTCATATTTGTATTACATGGATTCTGCTGTGACTTATGGTGGCGGTTTTCTTTTGTCATATCAATCTCTGAGGTTTTAGACCATCATCACTGATTTTCCAAATGATAGTTCGTGTCATGGAGTGGTGGTTGTAACATGTCTCTGTATGGAGTTGTGGATAGACAACCAGGACTTTTCATTGATTTGTGTCTATTCAGGGGTTCCTTCTGATTTATTCAATCTTCATCGTCTTTTTATTTTTTTTTGGGGCGGGGGGGCGGGCCGCTGGGGCGGCCAGACTTGGATTAGTTTCTGTAATTTTTGCAAATATTCTTTGCAGTTTGTAGAGCTGTGTGAGGTCCTACAGCATATTTGACTACAGAGGAAGGATGTCCTATCTTAACTTCATACATAAGTGCAGTATGAGTATCTATACGTATAGGCAGAGATTTCATTAATGTTGATTGGTTACTGATTTTTATTTGCCTTTTCAGTGAACTCTTAGATTTATCTGAAAACAGAAGTGAATGGATGATGTTTGTGTTTGGTGGATCATCTCAGAGGTTTGAGGTAAGAATATTGTCTGGTGGACCCTAGGAGGAAGATATCTGATGCAAGTTTCTGTTGAATTTGAATGTGGTCACACTCTCATGCCGTGTAAGACTTGTTTGGTACACTTTAGCTTAAGCCGTTTACATGATTTTTTAGGTTATTAGGTTTATTATGAAGGCCTTTTCTGAATTTAATATTTGTAATTAATTTGAAGTAGATATAATTTTTTGATGATGTCGGAGATCTCTTACTTGAGAGTAACGCTAATGATCATTAATGTGAACTTTTGTGGCCTAGAGCGCTTATCTTGCATGATGTTTTTTTTTTTTTTTTTTTTTTTTTTTTTTCACTTTGGTCAGATAAATCATTAGAGTATAAGAACATTTTACAAGTCTTGTTAGTAAAATTCAGTAACCAAGGTGGTGTTTCTAAAGTGCAAGTTTGTTATCGCTAGGGAATTGAATAATTTGTTTGACAGAGATTTTTGTTGAATTGTGAGTCAGGGGGTTCATATCTTTACTTTCTCTCTTTTATATATATAGAAATTAGGTTGTAATTTGGTCTAATTTTACATATTTTGCAGTTATTCACTTACAGGAGTACTGGAGTACTGTAGACTGTAGAGCATTGAAAACAGGAGGGGACTTTTACAAATAGCTGGAATATATTTATTCTTTTTAAGTTTTTCTATTTTTTTTGGTATTTTGCATTGATTCTCTTATGACTTTTAGTACTATTTTCTTTTGTCAGATATGTCAATGGAGTTTTAGGCCATCGTGCTGATTTTTCAAATACTAGTTGGGTTATGGAGTGCTGGTTGTAGCATGTCTCTGTGAGGAGTTGTAGAAGACTGGGACTTTTAGTTGACTTCTATTTTTTCAGGGGTGTTTCTTATGATATATCTCATCATTGTCAGTGTTTTTTGCAGCAAATAGAGTTGGATTTTTATTTACATAATTTTTGCAAATGTCCTTTGCAGTTTGTTGAGCTCTATGAGTTTAGGCTGGAGAATATCGGATGACAGGGGAAGGATGTACTGTTGAAACTTTGGCTTATAAATGTATAATCAGTATAATCATGTGTGCAGGCATAGACTTCGTTTTAATGTTGATAATATAATTTTAAATTGCCAGACTAGATATTGGGGAAGAGCTGATATATACCAGATTTTTGGGTAATTGGCGTTGGCAATTTGGCATTATGTCTGTAATCAGAAAGTGGTATATGGTTGCAATTTAATACATTATTAAGGGGGTGTCCAATGAACTTATCTACCCTTTAGTCCTTATTTCTTAGTTTTCATGGGTGTTATTTTTCTTCAACATGATGTACTCTTTGTAAATCTTTGTTGCAGTCTGTTGCGAGTGAAAAAATAGTAAACAAAAGAGCTGCTTCAATTTTTTTGGAACATTAGTATTTTTGTTGTAGGGCTCGTCACTGATTCTCTAAATGATAGTTCGGTTATTGAGTGGTCGTTGTAGCATGTCTCTGTATGGAGTTGTAGATAGACAAGTAATTTGTGTCTATTCTGGGGTTTCTTCTTATTTACTCAGTAGTCGTCATTGTTTTCTGTTTTTTTGGGCAAGCTTGGATTTCAATTTTCTTTAACTTTTGCAAATATCTCTTGCAGTTTGTTGAGCTATGCGAGTGTGGACTGGTGCATATTTGCTTATGGGGAATGATGTTCTATCATAACCTTTTATATAAGTGCATTATCAGTATTTATGTATATAATAATGTTGATTGGTTACCAATTTTAATTTCTAGAGTAGCCATTGGGAAAAGCCCATCTACCAGCTTTTGCAAGCAGCAGTTTGGTAATTGGTGGTAGTACCATGTCTGTAATCAGAGGAGTGGTATGTGGATGCAGAACAATGCTTATTAAGGTGGAACTTAATGAACTTATCTACACTGGTCCTTTTTTCTTAGAAACTGTTTTTCCCCCCCTTTTCGTAAACATGTGCTGTTTGCAAATTCTTGTTGCTATCTGTTGAGTAATGTGAGTGTAACATTGAAGCAGAGTTGAGAAGTACTAGATGTTGGTTTAGAGTTCTTATGTTGCATGATATTGTTTTCTCATGCTCTTTAATAAATTCATTGGGTAGATAAATTATTGGAGTATAACCATTTATCTGTGGTGGTGGTAAATTCAGTAACCAAGCTGCTGTGGTTAAATTCAAGGGTTCTTTGAAATCACTTAGCTTTGATTTTTACTTTATTTTCTTTTTCGAAGAGAGTTCTTTTGGTGTATTGCATGTGTTCTCTTATGACCTGCAGTAGTATTTCCCTTTCTTAGATATTGTCAATGACGTTTTTGGCCATTGATGCTGATTAAATAATGGTTGGGTTATGAGTGCTGGTTGTAGGATGTTGTTATGCAGAGTTTTAGATTGTTGTAGATAGACAAAAGGGACTGTTAGTTGACTTATGTCTATTGGAGGGGTTTTCTGATGATATATTTCATCATTCTGTGTTTTTCAGTCGCAAACAGAGATGGATATTTATTTACATGAATTTTTGCAAATGTTCTTTGCAGTTTGTTGAGCTTTTTGAGTGTAAGCTGGAGAATATTTGACTAGGGTAGAATGTTCAGTTGTAACTTTAGTATATAAATGTATTATTAGTATATTTTTGTGTATTGGGATAGTCTTGATTCTAATGTTAATAACCAAATTTTAATTTGCCAGACTAACTATTGAGGAGAGCTGATCTATCATCTTTTTTGGAAAAGCAGTTTGGTAATTGGTGGTGGTGGCATCAGGTCTGTAATTGGAAGGGATACAATCTAATACATTATTGAAGGGGTGTCTAATGAGCTTGTCTATTGTTCGTTAGTTTTTCTGTGTGTTATATTTCTTTAACATGATGTTCTATTCTTTACTGCAGTCTGTTGCAAGTGTAACATTGAAGTAGTTTTGGGAAGGACTCGACGTATAACATGAACTTTAGTGGTTTAGATTTCTGAGCTTGCGTGATAATTTTGTCAATAAATCCATTTGTTAAATAAATTTGATTGCTTTATGGAGTGATAACTCATTTTCTGCGATTCTTGTTGCTATGTTTATTGGCAGGGAGTTGAATAATATGGTTGAGAAAGATTTTTGTTGAAGTATTCAGGGGGTTCATATGAATCATTTTAGCTTGGATAATTCTGTTTTCCTTCTTTTCTCATAGAATTTGGATCATGATTAAGTCTAATTTTTTGCTGTAATATACAGAAGGGTGCTACAGTTATCTGGAATATATATATATATATGTGTGTGTGTGTGTTTGAAGCTCCCTTTTTGTAAATTGCATGTGTTATCTTATGACTGATAGTATTTTCTTTTTGTCAGATTTAGGTCATGATTGCCTGATTTTCAAATAATTTTTCGGTTATGGAGAGGTTGTAGCATGTCTTTGTAAGGAGTTGAGATAGACGACAAGGCCTTTAGTTGACTTGTGTCAGTGCAGGGGGTTCTTTATGATTTATTTCACCTTTGTTTTTGTTTTCAAGTGGCAAGATTGAGTTGGATTTTACTTTAAATTAATTTTGGCAAATGTTCTTTGCAGTTAGTTGAGCTCAGAGTGTTGGCTGGAGCATATTTGACAACAGGTAGAAAATGAATGTTATATAAGTATCGAACATGAAGTTGAATGGTTTAGAGTACTTTTCTTGCATAATAATTTTTTTTCTCATCCTCTTTAGTATATCCATTTGTTAGATAAATCATTTGGAGTATCTACTCATTTCTGCGACTTGTTGGTAAAGTTAAGAACACAGGTGGTGTTGCTAAACTTCTTGCTTCTTCGTTGGCAGGGAGCTGAATAATATTAGTGGAAGTTTTTTGTTGATTAGTGAAGAATTCAGGGTTCTAGGGAATCATTAAGCTTGGATTTTTTCTTCTCCTTTTTTCTTAATGAAATGACTTTATATTGAGGTCTAATTTTATGAATCTCTGTTGCAGTTGTTCACATATATGATTTCTGTAGAGCCATATTAACAGATGAGTTGCTACTATTATCTGAAACAGTAGTATATTTGTTCTTTTTTAATGTCTTTTTTTTGTTAAAATATTGCATAGGTTCTTTTATGACTTCGGTTGTATTTGTTTTTTGTCAAATGAGTCATCGGAGTTTTGGTCATTGCTGCTGATTTTGCTTATAATAGTTCGTTATGGGGTGTGGTGGTTGCAGCATGTCTTTGTAAGGAGTAGTATATATACGACAAGACCTTTAGTTGACTTGTGTCTATTCATAGGGTTATTTGTGATTTATGATTTATGATTTTTTCATCGTCTGATTTGTTTTAGTGGCAAACATAGTCGATTTTTATTTTAAATTAATTTTTGCAAATTATCTTTGCAGCCTGTTGAGCTCAAGTGGTAGGTTGGAGCAACGGGGGAAGGATGTTCTGATTTGACTTCAATATGTAATTGCATTATCAGAAGACTTCATTCTAAGTATCTGTCTTTATTGTGTTTTTAGTGGCTAGATAAGTTGAATTTAGTTTAGGCATAATCCCGAAAAACCTATTGTAGTTTGCAAAAATGTTCATTTTATTACTTATGGTTTCATTTTTATCCAAAATCCCTCCTGACGTTAATAAAAACACTCAAAATACCCCTAAAGGCATGTGAAAGGATGACTATGCTTCCGATGGTCACAAATTGATGATGAAGTCATAGGGGGTTAAAATGAATATTTTATGTTAATTTTTTAACGTTAGGGGGGATTTTGGACGAAAATGAAATTATAGATGTTAAAATGAACATTTTTGCAAACTACAATGGGTTTTTGGGGATTATCCCTTTAGTTTAAATTAATTTTTGCAAATTTTTGTTGCAATCATATAAGCTATGTGAGTGTAACATTGAAGTAGAGTCGGAGAAGAGCTTGATATCTTGATAATGTTTATGTGGTCTTGTGCTTTTTTCCTAGGTTTTTTGATTAATTGATTTGTTAGATAAGTCATGGAGTATCATCCTTGTTCTGCAAGTCATGTTTGTTAAATTTAGAAACTGAATCTGTGTCGCTGAACTGCTAGTTTGTTTTATTGGCAGTGAGTTGGATAATTTGGTTGGCAAAATTGAATTGTGTAGTAATCTGAACTAACGAATCATTTAGCTTGGATCGTTAATTTTCTCTTTTTTTCCTCAAAATTCTCTTTTGCTGCTCATATATGAGAGTTCTGTGGAGCATTGTAAACAGGACTGCTATAATTAGCTGGAACATTAGTATTTTTTGCTCTTTTTAACTTTTTTTTTTTTTTTGGGTATGTCGCATGGGTTTCTTATGATTTCTTGTAGTATTTTCTTTTGTCTGGCAGGTCATTGGAGTTTTAGCCTATCGTTAATGATTTTTCAAATAATAGTTCGGTTATGCATTGGTATCTAGGAGGAAAGAATTGATGATAGATGACCAGAATTTTGGTTGACTTGTGTGTCTATTTTTTGGGGTTTCGTATTTTAATCAGTCTTTCTTGTTTTTGGTTTTGTTTTTTATGGGCGATTGAAGTTGGATTTTAATTTTATTTACTTTTGTAAATATTTTTTGCAGTTTCTTGAGCTGTGAGTGTAAAGTATAGAGCATAGTTGACCACAGGGGAAGGATGTTTTATTAGTGTGTTATCAATATGTAACAGGCATGGACTTCATTCTACTGTTTATAACCAATTTTAATTTGTCAGTGGCCATTGGGGAAGAGCCCATTTACCAGCTTCTCCAAACTATGGTTTGGTAATTGATGATGCAACATTCTGTAATCAGAGGGTGGATGCAGTCTAATACATTTGTAATGGGGTGTCTAACTTTAACTTTAGTGGTTTAGAATTCTTATCTTGTGTGATTTTGTTTTTCATGCTCTTTAATAATTCCATTTATTAGATAAATCATGTTGGAGTACCAACTCGTTTCTGAGAGTCTTATTGGTAAAATTCAGTAGGTGTGATATGTCATGATTTAGGGGGTGGTCTAATGAACTTGTCTTCTTTTCTAATTTTTATTTATTAATTATCATTATTATTATTATTATTATTATTATTATTATTATTTTGTTATTTTACCTAAGTGATGATGTTTTATTTGCAAATCTTTGTCGTAGTTTACTAGTTTTTGAGGTTGATCCCATCTCTCTGTGTCTATCTGGTTTGTAATATGCTAATTTTGTTGTGAAATATGGTCTTTGCTATTCTGTCTTCTATTTACAATTCATAATTCTTCTGTTGGTCAGTTTTTCTGCCTGTTTCAATGTATGTTAAGCTTGGGTGTTTCGAATTAAAAAAACAGAAGGGGGGGGGGGGGGTGGTGTGGTGCGGCGGGGTGGGGTGGGGAGTGGGGTTGCTCTGCCTGTGCTGGTGAATCTTATTTTGAGATGAGATATTATCGTTTAGTTCATGTTGGATGTTTGAGATACAAGACTATCATCAGTTTGACACTGGTTGCAGCTAGCTGATGGTCTTGGATCTCAGCAGTGACGAAACCAAGAGAGATCTGGTAAAAGTCAAAATGCTGCTATTATGTTTATTGATCCAATGTTTTTAGGTTTATATGGTCTAAATTAAGAATTCTGCCCCTCCTGCCTTACCTGGAAGTAGTAGTAGTACCTGTGGGATTTTGAGTGATTGTTGTGTTTAATCTGCGACTTTGGACTGTTTATTTCTTTAATGGCTTGTGATATTTTTAATCTTTAGGTGTAGCAGCATACCGGAGATATGCACTTGAGGAGCGATAAAAATGTATAATATCAAATATCAAGTCTTATGTCTTCAGAAAAGAATTCTCAGAAATTATAGCATGCAAGGCCTATGTACGGGTACAGATTGCCTGACCTTTTTATGGTAATTTTATGGTCTAGCCTATTGTAATCGGTATGCGTTTATAGTGAGTTGATATATTTAACTTTTTAGGACGGATTATATGGTTTAATTGACTTTTTTTGCCATCTTTTGTGAAACCTTGAGTTTGAGATGACTGGTAGGTACTCTCACTTGTCCAGTTGTTTCTATTTATCTGTTACTTAGTGTCTTAGTTTGTTTTCATTGGTAGAGCAGTGGATCTTGGTAGCTCTCCCTCTCTTAGGCATACTTTAGTTTTAGAATGTGGGGATTTGAAGTTGTTTATTATTAAATGAACTACAAGAGCTTTGATCCCAATGGAACGGGTACGTAGGCGTTTGAGATGTCATCTCAAACTCAAGCCCAATATTACAATTGTTTTTCTTAGTTGATGTGATCTTGTCGGAAGAAAAGAGCGGAAAACAATAGTTTGATTGGTTGCATTTTGTCAATATTGTTGCCTTTTAATGCAAGTATAAAATTTATTCTAGTTTTTTTGTTCATTTGAGAGATCGTATTTTTATTTCAAATTCCATTCTTGAAGTTGCCCTTAATTAAAAATAATAATAATAATTTTTCACTTTTCGGCACTGCTGTTGCAGAATAATGGTTTTATTTCTCTAGGTGAGAGTAGGTCAATGTCAATATGAGATAAGATTTGCTTAGCATTGTATTTTGGGGTAAGATTTTGTATTGGCAATATGGCATTTGAAGTTGAAATTGTTTTGCTTTTGCTTTCGATGGATTTTGTATCCTCGTTTGGCTCAATTTGGTTTGACAATGATTGGTTAGCATTTGAATTCAAAATTATATTTTAGCTTTCACAGTGGATTTTGTATCTTGGTTTGTTCAATTTGGTAAGACCGTAATTGGATTGCATTTAAATTAAGAAGTGCTTCTGTTTTCAGTGATTTGATATTTTGCTGCTTTGAGAAATAATAGTATGTTTAGTTCAATATGTCAAAATTGTTGCTTTTTGATGCAAGTTGATTTATTTTTCGACAACATTGCTGTTTATTTAAATTTGAAACTCAAAATTGTCATTAGAAACTCTTAGTTTACACTTGAGAATCGCAGTTGATTAAATTCAATTTTTTTAAATGAATATGATCTTGTAAACAAGAAGGGAATGTATTGTCATTCTGCTGTTTTGAAAAGTAATAGTATGTTTAGTTCAATATGTCAAAATTGTTGCTTTCTTTTGCAAGTTGATTTATTTTTCGACAACATTGCTATTTATTCAAATTTGAAACTCAAAATTACCACTAGCGACTCTTATTTTACGTTTGAGAATTGCAGTTGATTAAACATGGTTTAAATGTTTTGGGCTTCTTATAATGAGAGGGTCAATGTCAAAATATGAGACAGACATTTGCATTTGAATTTGGAATGGTTCTTTTGTTTTAAGTGGTTATTATTATTATTATTATTATTATCATTATTTTTATCATTATCATTTTTATCATTATCATCATTATTATCATCTGCGTACTCCTTTCGTATTTGAGAAGTACTGGGTAAAGGTTCTTGTTTTACTAGTCTTCTTGCTTGAAGGAAAGCTGATATTTCGGATTCATTTACATAGTTATTCCACCATCCTGGAAGCTGACCAGTAAAACCGGATATAATAGCATTTGCTATATGATGCTCATTGTTATTATGTACCCTTAGTGCTTGAGTATACATAATCATATATTTGATGACAATTAATATTTGTTTGTCAGATATACCATCGACATTCCATTTGATTATTTTTCGATCACTGAAAGATGATCGTTGAATGTCATTATCAGCTTCTAATTCAATGTCTGCAGGTGAAGGCCTTGGATAATATGGTCGTTTTGAGTAAACAGGCTGGGGTTTTTGCTCAGTAAGTCTGTTTACTTCATGAAACATATTTTCTGATTCCTTTATATTTGAGCTAGAATCAGTTAAGACACTGACTTAAGGAGTTGATGGAGATATTTTTAAATGAGATAATCGTGAAATCAATTCGTTCATAAAGTCTTTTGAAGAATCTTTAAGACCCTTTAATTTAAAATATTTTAAGTCTGATGGTGGTTTGACCAATGTTGCCTCTAGAACTATTTGAGATGGAGGTTTTGATGATTTTGTTACGGTCAAACTAAATCATAGATTTTATTCGCATTGTCTGTTTATCTAACGATTGAAGATATAAATTTGTATAATTATTTTGCTCAATATGATTTATTTTCTCCTGAGAGGATGCTGAGCCTTTATATAACAACTTTTACTTCCTTTTTTATTTACAGAGATTTTTCTAGAGGATGGATGGTAGAAATATAACCATCAGCTGTATTATAGACCTTATTGTGATCTTTTATTTTTTGTATCGTATTTTCAGGAACATTTTCTACTAAACCAGGGATAGAATATTGTTCAACCCTGAAATATTCCTTTAAAAAAGAGAAAAACCCTATATTCTCTTTCTTATAATTCAGAAATTTATTGTATGTAATATGAAGCCAATTTTTCTACTTATCAGAGAAATTAGATTCAAATCAGTTTCTGATTTGAGCATATTGAGGACTATTGTAATATTTTTTTCGAGGTTTCTTTTAACGTTTCTTTTAATTCATTATGAATCATCATTACATTGAAACCTTGATAGCCCATATCTAAAAGAGTTGGGCTTTCTGGACGCTCTGGTCTAATTTCGAATTTAAGCGATCCGAATTTTCATATACAGGTCTATCTATTTCTGCTGTTTTTTCTCTAATTGTGCCTTTGAATATTAAATTAGAAGGAACGGAGGAAGTAGTCCTTCTAGATGGTATTGGTTTTGGTTGTATAGGTTCAAATATTAATTGAACCGAGCTATCATCTAGTTCATTTATTTCTCCTACTTGTGTCGAAGCTGATCTTCTCGGGATCACTTTTTGTAAAGTCCATTTTTCGAGAAAATGAACTGGATACCATTTTATTTTTTGCGGAATAACTATTTTTGTTTTAGCATTATTAATGCTAAATTGGGTTGTTACTCCCGTTTTATTTTGTATTATCCTGTGCAGATTTACATCTGGTACAAGCATATTTGAGATTTTGATAAAGACTTTAAATATTACAGTCAAATGACTGGTGCCAAGAGTCATATCAAAATCATGTGTTTGCAGCATGCAAATTGAATGATATATTGGGTGCATAATGTCGTCTGTAAAAGTACTTTGTATACATCTGAAGTGGGAGTCCTTGAACTTATTCTGCCTGACGTCTCTTACACAGGCTAACAAAGGATGTATCTAGCCCTTCTCTTGTTGGTGCTATTACTGCTACTTGGATCCAGCCAGCATGGCCAAATTTATGTAACTCTTTATATATTTGGAGAAGAGAGATTTTGGTAGTACATGTATTTCTGTTGTCTCTTCTTCAACAGAAATCGTATTTTTTATAGTCTGTATAATATAATCAGTTCTAAAATTAAACGTATTAGTTTTATGTACAGAAGATGGATCTATCGTAGGGATGGTCCAATATTTTAAATGTCTTTCTATATTAGTTATAGAAATAATTTCTTTATTTTTAAAAATAGAAGAAGTAGCTACCGGAAAAGAATCAGAAGAAGCAGAGGGAGAGTCAATATAATCTCTAATAAATGTTGAATCAGAAGATCTAAATCTTGTATTAAAGCTTCTGAACATTTTTCTTAAACCTTCTAGTTTAGTCTTCTAGGTTTTGCGTGAAATGGTTGAAACAGTTAACGATTTACAGGTCTTAACATGCCTTTTCGACAAAACGGCCAATCGCGCGGCAAGTTCTAACCATCAATTCGACCCAGAAAGTGAAGGATTGATGCTAAAAAGTATAGTACTTAACCTAGAATCTACCACGTTCAGCATCTATTGCAAGATAAGTTTAAATCATCCTAATATCTTCTTCTAGATTTACTATAGAAAAATAAAAAAGATTTATAATAGATTCATTACAACCTGATAAAATAATAAATTTATAAGCTAATTTAGTATATTTTAATAATTGATAAAGTTTATTAATGTCTCTCCTTTATAAGTGTATTGTTTGTTTATCACAATTTTCACATAAGTGTGCTATTTTTATGTGATAATTTTATCTAGAGTATTAACAACTTTTGATTTTTCTGTTTCCTCTATTTTTATTTTTAAGGATGGGGGGTCTTTAATATTACTTTCTCTTTTTTCAAACATATTTTGAAAGAAAAGTTCTTCCTCAAAACCATTTTCGAAAGGTATCATATAATTATTGAGTTCAAGAACTTGAATTCTTCTAGTAATTTCTTTGATCTCAGATTTCAACGTATTAATTTCTTGCTTCAATTCCATAGTTGTTGGTTCCCTTTCTGAAACTATACTCTTCACCCATTCTATTATTATATATTATAGGCATTTTTATATAAGAAAAGTGAAGAGGGCAAAGATTTAGATTCTTAATTAGTTCGAGTCATTTCAATATATTTTTTAAGAGTTCTTTTCTTTTCTTTTGGGTTTGATATTTTGTCTATTATATCCAGAATCAAACTTTGCTCTTAAGTTAGCATATTGATGCTAAGATCATTTATTTCAAGAGTGGTCTTAAAACAACCTTCTTGACATTGACAAGGTTGATTGTTTTCATCAGAAGAGAATTCAGAACTAGATTCAGAAAAATTTGTTATTTGATTAATTTCTTCATCTTCATATGAATATTCTTCCTCTGAAGATTTTATTTCTGAAAACAAAATTTGTAACAATTTATCTTACTATTTTGTAGGGATTTTTAATTCCCTAATTGTCTTGATCTTCTTTTCTTTTCGTCAATATTTATTGGCATAATACCCCTTCTTTCCACAAAGATAGCATTGTGGCTTTTTGGAGGAAGTGGCTTTTCGTGTCGATTTCTTTTTGTCCATTTTGTAATATTGTTAGGCTTTCGTATTTTTAGATCGCTTGAAATATTTATGTACTTTTATTATTTTCTTTTGTTTCTTGGAAGATTTCCTCCAAGACATATTGTGACTATAATCGTATTGTTTATAGAAATTTTCAAGGGTTTGCTTACCATATAATTTTTTTTAGTCAACTGCTTTTGAAGCTTAAGTTTATTGTGGAGTGCTAATCCTTTTAATACAATCTTTGAAGCAAGCTCTTCGTAACAAATATTTTCATAGGAAGAAAGATCTTGTTCTCTTAACTTTTTTTTATCCTTTCTGCAAAGAGATAGGGAAAGCTAGAGATAAATTTTTTTCTTCCAGACGTCAATATTAGCATCATTTCTTAAGAATATTCTTGAAAAAAAAAATGTATCTTTATACCATTTGAAGTGCGTCATTACTAATTATTGTGCTCTATCTTGGATTATATTAGTTCTGTCAACAAAATTTATTACGATGACAGCTAAAAGTGTATTGACAGGATTATCTGCGTACTCCTCTTGTATTTGAGAAGTACCTGGTAAATGTCCTTCTTGTTTTACTAGTCTTCTGGCTTGAAGGATAACTGATTTTTTGAATTCATTTACACAGCTGTCCCACCATCTTTAAAGCTGACCAGTAAAACCAGATATAATAGCATTTGCTATATGATGCTCATTGTTATTATGCACCCTTAATGCTTGAGCATACATAGCCATATATTTGATGGTAATTAATATTTGTCTATCAAACATACTATCGATATTCCATTCGACTATTTTTTGATTATTGAATGATGATCATTAAATGTCACTATTGGCTTCTAATTCAAGGTCTACAGGTGAAGGTCTTGGATAATATGGTCGTTTTGAGTAAACAGGCTGAGACTTTTGCTTAGTAAGTCTGTTTACTTCATGAAGCATATTTTTTGATTCCTCTATATCTGAGCTAGAATCAATTAAGACACTGACTTTAGAAGTTGATGAGGATATTTTTAAATAAGATAATCGTGAAACCAATTCGTCCATAAAGTCTTTTGAATGATCTTCAGGACCCTTTGATTTAAAAGACTTTAAGTCTAGTAATGATTTCACCAATGGTGCCCCTAGAACTATTTGAGAAAGAGGTTTTGATGATTTTGTTACGGACAAACTAGACAACATAGATTCTATTCGCATTGTCTGTTTACTTAACGATTGAAAATATAAATTGGTATAATTATTTTGCTCAACTATATGATTTATTTCCTCTTGAGAGGATGCTGAGCCTTCATATGACACAGTTTTTACATCATTTTTTTATTTGCAGAGATTTTTCTGGAGGATGGATGGTAGAAATATAACCATCAGCTGTATTTTAGACCTTATTATATGATCTTTTATTTTTTATATCGTATTTTCAGGAATATTCTCTACTAAATCAGGGAGAGGATATTGTTCGACCCTGAAATATTCCTTTAAAAAATGGAAAAACCTTATAATCTCTTTCTTATAATTCAAAAACTTATTGTATTTGGTATAAAGCCTATTTTTCCGCTTATCAGAGAAATTAGATTCAAACTAGTTTCTGATTTGAACATATTGAGGACTATTGTAATCTTTTATCAAGGTTTCTTTTAACGTCTTTTTTTTATTCATTGTGAATCATCATTACATTGAAACCTTGATAGTCCATATCTGAAAAAGTTGGGCTTTCTGAATACTCTAGTCTAATTTCAGACCTAAGTGGCAGTAATATCACTAAACAGAGATGGGGTAGATATATCATTGTTAGCCTGTGTAAAAGATGCCAAGCACAATAAGTTTAAGAATTCTCTTTTTGGATGTATACACAGTGCTTTTATAGACGGCATAGTTTATTTTGACTATGCACTCAATATATCATTCAATTTGCATGATGGTGCTGCCAGTGATTGTTTAGTACTTAATCTGCAAATACATGGTTTTGATATGACTCCTGACACCAATCATTTAGCTGTAATATTTAGAGTATTTTTCAAAACCTCAAATACACTTATGCTAGAAGTAAATTTGCGCAAGGTTAATAGGAGATAAAGTGGCAGTAACAACCCAGTTTAGCACTAATGATGCTAGAACAAAAGTTATTCTATAGAATTGGATTAGGTTTGTTTACCTAAAAAATGGACTTTGTAAAAAGCAATCTCGAGAAGATCAACTCCTTCTACATAAGTAGGAGAAATAAATGAACTGAATGATGGCTCGGTTTAGTTAATATTTAAATCTATACAGCCAAAACCAATACCATCTAGAAGGTCTACTTCCTCTGTTCCATCTAAGTTAATATTCAAAGGAACAATTAGAGAGGAAACAGCGGAAATAGATAGACCTGTATATGAGAGATCTGGATCGCTTAGGTTCGTAATTAGACTAGAGCGTCCATAAAGCCCAACTCTTTCAGATACGGGCTATCAAGGTTTCAATGTAATGATGATTCATAATGAATCAAAAGAAACCTTAAGAAAAAATTATAATAGTCCTCAATATGTTCAAATCAAAAACTGGTTTGAATCTAATATCTCTTATTAGCAGAAAAATTAGCTCTATGCTAAATACAATAAGTTTCTGAATTATAAAAGAAAAAATTATAGGGTTTTTCCCGTTTTTAAAGGAATATTTCAGGGTCAAACAATATCTTATCCCTGATTTAGTAGAAAATATTCCTAAAAATACGATACAAAACATAGAAGACCTTATTAGTACAATTGATGGTTATATTTCTATCATCCATCCTCCAGAAAAATCTCTGGAAATAAAAAATGATGTAACAGTTGTGCCATATAAAGACTCATCATCCTCTCAAGAGGAAATAAATCATATAGTTGAGCAAAATAATTATATCAATTTATATCTTCAATCGTTAGGTAAACAGACGATGCGAATAGAATCTATGTTGTCTAGTTTGCTCGTAACAAAATCATCAAAACCTTCATCTCAAATAGTTCTTGAGGCACCATGGGCACCACTAGACTTAAAGTCTTTTAAATCAAAGGGTCCTGAAGATCATTTAAAAGATTTTATGGACGAATTGGTTTCACGATTATTTTATTTAAAAATATCCTCATCAACTCCTAAAGTAAGTGTTTTAACTAATTTTGGTTCAAATATAGAGGAATTAGAAAATATGTTTCATGAAGTAAACAGACTTACTGAGCAAAAGCCTCAGCTTGTTTACTCAAAACGATCATATTATCTAAGGCTTTCATCTGTAGACCTTGAATTAGAAGTTGATAATGACATTCAACGATCATCTTTCATTTTTCAGTGGTCGAATGGAATGTCGATGGTATGTCTGATACAACTATTAATTACCAGCAAATACATGACTATGTATGCTCAAGCACTGAGGGTGTATAATAATAACAATGAGTATCATATAGCAAATGCTATTATATCCGGTTTTACTGGTCAGCTTCAAAGATGGTGGGATAACTGTGTAAATGAATCCGAAATATCAACTATCCTTCAAGTCAGAAGGCTAGTAAAACAAGAAGGACCTTTACGAGGTATTTCTCAAATACGAGAGGAGTATGCAGATGATTCTGTCAATACACATATATAAGAGGACCAACAAAAGGGATCTCTTAAATCGTCTATATCAAGCCAAAATATTTTCTAAATTCGATATAAAAAGTGATTTTTGGCAAATCCAAATTGTCGAAGAAGATTGATATAAAACCGTTTTTACGGTGCCCTTTGGACAATACGAATGGATCGTTATGCCATTTGGACTAAAAAATGCACCGTTTGAATTTCAACAAATCATGAATGAGACATTCAATGAATTTTCTCATTGTATGATTGTTTACCTAATGTGCTAATATTCTCTGCAAATATAGGTCAGTATTGGAAACATATTAATCTTTTCCTTAAAACAGTAAAAAGGGAAGGGTTAGTGGTTTCCGTAAGAAAAATAAGACTATTCGAAACAACAATAAGGTTTCTTGATCACAGTATTCGGCAAGGAGTTCTTACTCCGATTAATAATATTTGCTGAAAAATTCCGTAATGAAATTAGGGATAAAAAACAATTTCAAAGGTTCCTTGACAGTTTAAACTACTTAGCTTATTTTTATAAAAATGTAGTTAAAGATGCTAAGCCATTATATGAAAGGTTAAAAAATAATCCACAACCTTAGAATTATGATTGCACCAATGCAGTCAAGAAAATAAAACTAAAAGCCAAAGAACTTCTTTGTTTGGCAATTCTTCATCCTGATGCCTTAAAAATAGTGGAAACAGACGGCTCTGAATTAGGATATGGAGAAATTCTCAAACAGAAAATAAATAATAAAATTTCTTTAGTTCGTTATACTTATGGAATTTAGAAAGATGCCCAGAAAAACTATCTGATTATCAAAAAAGAAATATTAGCGATAGTTTTATGCATTTCTAAATTTCAAGAAGATTTATTAAATAAAAAATTTCTACTTAGAATAGATTGTAAAGCAGCTAAAGAAATTTTAGAAAAAGATGTTAAGAATTTAGTTTCTAAACAAATTTTTGCTAAATGGCAAACTTTGCTTTCTGTTTTTGAATTTGATATTGAATATATTAAAGTGGAAGAAAGTTTTCTTTCAGATTTTCTAACCCTAGAATTTTTGCAGAGCCCCACCTAAGAAGTCAGGAGTTGCTTCCTCTTCAATCTTGAGAAGAAGGAAGACAAATAAACGAGGCTCTTCAAATACAAATTTGTTGGAATACTTCTTGCAAACTTCCACACTTAGTGTTGAAATTTGGAGAAAAACAAATAGATTCCATTATAATAACCAAAAAATTTCTTCCAATACATCTGCTTCCCATTCAATATCCTAAAACTAGAGAATATTATGAGACTATTCTTCTAAAAATAGGAAGCAACAATGTTCATCATAATGATATTGATAATGAGCATGCTTACAACAAGTTCACTATCAATAAAGTGGTAACCCAACAAATATGGAATTCAAATCCTTAAAAAAAAAAAAAAAAAAAGTTTTAATAATAAAATAAACAGAAGCTTTCTTGATGGTTATAATTACTTCGATTACATTCAGGTTTGGAATTCTCTTAACAAGATCATACTGGTCTTTTAAAAATAATTTGGTTACTTTCAGGTGTAACTATATTAGTGCATCACTGAAAATTAGATTCCGTGAAAGTATAGTCTAAGTTATAAAGCCATTGTTTGGGCTGCTGTATCAAATCCTTTATTTGCACCGGATTGCTTCAGTTTCTCGAGGAAGAGAGCGAGTTCTAGTAGTTGAATATGGTGGTGGGTGTTCCATTGAAAACCTTAATAGTGATAGCGACAAGTGGGACATTGGGTTTGGTGGTGGATACGTGGGGTTAACATCAACGTCACCATCAACCGTATGGGAACTCGTTTATAAGAGAGAGTTTGAAATTTGAAGGGTTACTCTGTGTGGGCTGCATGCTTTAAGAGGGACACTCGTGAGACGTCTTTTAGGATTCAGTTTGTGACTTGCATCATCATCATTACTCTTTTTGCTCTCCAAGATGGAGTCGGTTTTCAAGATTTCAGTATATTGGTTTGATTCTCATTATCTTCTTTTTGCACCCTCTTTTGCATAATTAGGAAAATTTTGATCTTAATTGATTAATAGTTGACAACCATAAGAATATAGATATTGATTTGGATAAGATAATCAGATTCAACGATAACAACATTAAGGTATTACAAACCCTTAATTATCCTCACTTTATTTTTCAAAGGATATCTATGTTTATTAACAAAATTGAGGTTACCTTAATAGTAGTTGACATGTGTCAATCTCGAGTGTTAAATACTATATTTGAGTCATTTTCTATTAACTTAAATTTTTAGATCTAATAGTAACTAACATGGTATTAGAGTTTGAAGACTCTTGATTCAAACTCTCTCTCCCTCTTTTATTTGAAAATTTTCTCATAACATATGTTATACGGTAGAAAGCGTTTAACATATATCTGATATTTGTCATCTGTTCACATTACATGTGAAAGGGCATATCATGTGTCAACTTTGAGTCTTAAATACTATAGTTCGGCTCTTTTTCTATCAACTTAAACTTTTGAGTCAAGAACGTTCTAATTTATATCCTCTGTTTATGTTTCCATTATTCATTTAAGTATAAGTTCCACTGTTTTACCACTTATTGGTGTAATATTTGATGATTTTTGAGGAACGATAAGAAAGCAAACTTTTACAATTTGATCAATAATGTTCACTGATTAAAAGGAAGTTGTGGTAGGCTAAATTTTATTTACTCTCCAATTAATGGAACTTTTCTTAAAATTTAATGAGTCATCTCATTTGTGTGCCATTGATTGGGAAATTTCTATTTGTTACATTTGAAACATATTTGAAAAGTCGGAAACATTCATTAGCTAAGAGTTTCCCAAGTTGGTTGATTATATTCTTGTCGCATGCTAAATGCTAATAGTTTAAAACATTAGGAAAGCAAGCATGATACAAAAAAGATCGTATATATATTTGTATGCGTTGGCATGAATTCTTTACTTCAACATGCATGTGGTATTCGAACATAATTACAATGTCAACATCTTGTTAGGATACTTCATATTGGTATGCGTACGTTCATGTGAGCCATTGTATAGGTTCACAGCGATGCAAAAGAAATTACTAATAATTACCTTTTACCAAGTTTCCAGTCTTCCTCTTTCAACTCATTCTTTAAACTTAATTAACACTTACAATGATCAACTGTATATAATTTGTGGTTGTTTGGCTTTATCTGGAGTAATATTTGTTGTTAAATTAGTGAAGTTGTAATCTATTGGCAAAAGCTGCAGCGACGTAATGGTTAGCGTTAGCACTGCACACTCACTTCTTACTCGAAGAGTTGGGTTCGAAACTCCATGCCCACAATTTATGGGATTTTCTCTCCCGCATATATGGACCGTCCTCCCACTGGATGTATGAGCACAGTAAAAGTTTAATGCTGATAGTAAATCTTGCTCCTCTGATTGATGGAAGGCAAAAGCAAGCACTTTAGGGTAGCCAGTTTACCATCAAAGGCACCATAGCAGTGTTTAAACACCTGGCCAACTCATATAAGATGTCAACTGCTTGATCATTACTCTGCTGGGACACCACAAGCTTTGGAAGAACAACAGGAAGCATTTTCTTGACAAACTGTTCAGTTTCAACACCAAAAACAGCCTCTGCAAACTCTCTGACCAGTTTCCAACGGCTTGCGAATATGAATAGCTTCAGAAATTAGTACTTCAAATCCTCCTTTAAGATAAAAACAGCAAGATCTGTGTATTAACCTCGATGCACTCATTCTCACTGTCATGTGAGGATTATCAAGCTGCTCAACCAGCAAGTTGAAGAAAACAAGAGAAGCTGACTGTGTATATCAACCGCCGTCATAACTTCTTCTGTGGATTCCAACAGAGTCTCAAGGATCTGGGGATCATCCGCTGCTGCCAAGGCATGATTTATTATGTCCAAAAACTTTTCTTCGTTACTTTTAGTAGAAGCATTTCCATCCAAAAATAAACAGTACAAGATAGTATCCTGAAGGAGTGAACTAATCTGAGTGCAGAATGCTTGTCTTATGGCCTTCCTTCTGTTAAGGAGCAGATATTCAATGCATTAATCCATTCAGATTTTGTTTTAAGCAAAACATCTCCAGTCCCATGCACAAGGATCCGCCGAATAACTCCAACACAGGCAAATTGAACCTCTTCTGAAGACTCATCATAAAGAATATTAAAATATGTAGATAGTAGATAGATGAAATTACAACTGAAACCGGCATCCATGCTCTCAATATCAGACAGACTAATGATTTTTTGAGAAAATTCTTGAGTGTGTACAACAGTTATGTGAAACTTTGAACACCAGAAACCTTGTAGTAAATAATCTTCTGTCTGGTTATTTGTTTCTCATTTTCACTAGTCAAAAATAATTTGCAGGAACTTTTATCCAAATGTTCAACATCTTTACAAGATCCATAAAGGCATGCCAAAACCCCAAGAGAAGAGGGAATAATTTTCTTAACGTTTTCATGCTTATCTTTCTCCAAGAACCTGCAAAGTTGGAAAGGAAATGAAAATGATGATACATAACAATTAAGTTAGAAGTTCTTGAGTTGGTAAACTTACGCAATAGAAGAATGACCGAAAAACTATTCTTGCACTCACAAAAGACTAAATAACCAAACAGACATACAATTCATATATAAGATAACAAAAGCAAAGGAACAAACAAAGTCCACTATACACTTACTTCAGCCTCTAAAAGATATGCGGTAGCAATCCAAGACCAGACCACAAGATAATCACTGGTAAAGACATAACAGCTTCAACTCTGACTTGTTCATATTCATCAAGAAGAGCCAAATCCAAGACTTCTAATGCACTTTCAGTTGTTAAGCATTGACCAAGCTTGCAGACAACTTGAACAGCAATACATTTTGTTTTCCATGGAGAATGGGGTTCAGTAACCACAAGAGGATTGGTCCATGCAAGCTTTAGCACCACTTTTAGGAGATCTACACTATCACCGTTAGTTTTGAAAAGTTCAATCTCTGACAAAAGGGGGCCTGATTTCATTTGCATTAACCAGAAATTATACAATAATATCAAATATTGTAGTGTCAAACAGCCAAATTTCCAAAAGAAAAAACAAATAATTTAATTGATAAAGTTTATTCACTAATGTGATTACAGGCGTCAACAATCTCGTGTTGAGGGAAATTTGAAACTCAAAATTGCCACTAGTGACTCTTATTTTACGTTTGAGAATTACAGTTGATTAAACATGGTTTAAATGTTTTGGGCTTCTTATAATGAGAGGGTCAATGTCAAAATATGAGACAGACATTTGCATTTGGATTTGGAATGGTTCTTTTTGTTTTCAGTGGGTTGTTGTTATCATCATCATCATCATCATCATTTTTATCATTATCATTTTTATCATTTTTATCGTTGTCATCATTATTATCATTATTAATGATATTATGATTATTATGATCATGATCATGATCATCATTATCATCATTATTTTTTATAGAGTACGTTAATGATACCTTAAATTAGTTGATATTTGTTTTTTTATCTTGAATTTTATAAGATTTTATTTTGAGTTTCTAGTGAGATTTTATGTGGAAAGACTTATATTTATTTGAAGTCTACCTTAAATTAGTTGATATTTGTTTTTAATCTTGAATTTTATAAGATTTTGTTTTGAGTTTCTAGTGAGATTTTATTTGGAAAAACTTATATTGATTTGAGGTCTATATTAATTTAAGTGTATTTAAGTCCGTGTTTGGGTATAATTAACAACCCTCAAAAATGGAAAATCCCTTTTTGCTGAAAATTCTGTCGGTTTAGTTGAGTGTGACAGTTTTTTCGATGCAAAATCAGAAATTTAAATCATATGAAAGTGCATCCAATGAAGGGTGACCATGATCAATTTATAGAAAAACATTACATTCGTTTGAGGTATTTGGTTCTAATGGCTTAGCTCTAGTTCGGGATTCTTTCACACCATGTACCTTCATATTCCAAATTTCTTTATTATACATAATGGAATGACAATGTAACAATGCTTTGGTTTTCATCTCTGGACCTAAAAGATCATACTTTCACATCAACTAGTGAAAAAATTTGTGCGGAGGTTGAGTTGCCCCACTGCTTATTTTTTTAAGATTTAAATCCTTTATGGCTAATTGTTACTAGGTTATAATGGTATTATATATCTAAACAAAGAGCAAAATTTTTGTTGGGGATCTAACTTTAGATCCTATAACAAGCTTTAATCACCTTCAAATTCACACCACAAACAAGAAAGATTTTGAATCAATTGATGGGTAAATTGATCATTTAGAATTAAGTTACAGAATTAACTTGAATCTAGCTTAGGAATCATGCTAGTATTCTCATTATTGCTACCCAAAAAGAGTTGAAAAATACAGATAGATTGTCTCAAAAAAGAAGTGAGATTTCATTAATAATTTTAAAACAAAAACTATGCATCATAAACTCTTAACAATAATCATTTTTTATATAAGCACAGTTTTTCCTAGGAAACCAACCTTAGGAAATAGGGTCCCAAAAGGCAATAAAGTAATCAACTTGAGGAAATAGATCCTAAAATTAATTAACCTAATTAGTAAGAGGAAATATATCAATTAAAATAAGAAGTAAAATAAATTAATCAACTTAAGGAAATAGAGCCTGAAATGAATTAGTCAAATTAAGGAAATGCATCAATTGAAATAAGAAACAAAATATTAGATAAAATAGGAAAATAACTAATTAAATCTTAATTAAAATCCTAATTCAATCGCTGTCAATCAGCTTATGATCCTATATAGATATGTATATATATATATATATATATGCATAAGACGATTTCAAGGTATGGTGACATTTATATATATATAAATAAGTTGATTTGAAGACATAGTGACTTTTTTATAAAGTAAAGACACGGTGAAATTTGTTTACAAACAACTCAAATTTCATATTAGATTTAACGATTTTTTTGACCTTTAAGAAAATAAATATATAAAAGAGAAAAAAAAAATTGGATCCGAGTTATTTGTAGATAAATTTTACCCTTCAAAAAAAAAAAAAGTTGAAGTATGTCTTCCAATTGACTCCTATTGGTGGCGAGTGGTGACTTATATGTTTAGCCAAAAACACCCACAGGATTTGGTGACCTAATAACATAATTATTAATAAATAATGTTTTTCCTTTTTAATGAATAATGCTATTTATTCAATGATATTTCTAGTATGTAAAACAAATAATTCATCCCAAATTTTTAATGCTTCAAACGGTAGAACTTCTCCAATTTTGTTATATGTCATATTTTATTTGGTATCCTACTTTGTTTCAGTTTAACAAACTTTAGTCCATTTTGATTACTATATCAAATGAAGATTTCATGTTTGTTAGGATTCCTATTTTAACTAGGATAATTAGGCTGGTAGGAATAGTTATATTTTCCTTTTATATTTTTTGTTTTCCTTTTGATTATAACGTAAGGTTTTTCTTAAATCAATCGGTTTGTTTTCCTTGCATAAACAGGAGTGCTGTCTTCCTATAAATAGGGGATTCTTTCAATCGACAAAGCATGTAGAAGTTCCTTAATTTCTTCTCTCTAAATTCTCCTCTGTTTTTCTTTTCTTGCTACTTTCTGTCAATTTCTTTCTGTTAGTAAGAACAATTAAGCAGAGCTCTATCAATATTCAATTAGGATTCTCTCTTTTAGTTGTCTCTGCCTTTCTCTTCTGCCATCTGCATACCACATTACACCATGCCAGCTACAAGGACTCTTCCTCCATCACCTGAGCTCATCAGCCCAGAAACCATGGATCTACCACCAGAGCTAATCACGGAAATACTTTCATACTTGCCGGTAAAGTCTCTATGCCAATTCAGGTGTGTATCTAAATCGTGGTTGGCTATGATCAATGACCCTCAGTTTGTTAGAATGCATCTAGCTCGAACTGAAAAACAAAAAATTTTTTTTATTGAAAAATCTCTTTATTCAGTTGAACTTGATAGTTTTCTCCATACAAAATCATATGAAAGATTGAAAGTGCATCCAGTAAAGCTTGACCAATTGAAGGAAGATCCTGACAGATACTGGATGGAGGTCTTTGGTTCCAATGGATTGTTCTGCTTGAGGGATCATCCGATTGAATGTGAAAAAGATTTCTTCATCTACAATCCTTCCACTAGGGAGTTTAAGAAAATTCCCAATTCCAAACCAATTGAAACCGGTTGTCATGACCTTCCAGCAGTAGGCTTTGGCTATGTTGAGTCTACCAGTGACTATAAAATTGTGAAAGTCTACAATAAAATCCTGCAAATTTTCTCTTTAAAAAATAATTCATGGAGAAGAATTGAGGGTGATTTTCTTGTTGGTCGTTGTACCGATTTGCAAGGAGTTGCTCTCAATGGAGCAATTCATTGGTGGAGCAGTGGAGCTGTTTATGCATTTGATTTGATGGAAGAAAAGTTTAAAACTTTCTCTTTACCCGAAGCTTTTCCAGATTATTTTTCACTACCTCCTGAGATTCGCGAGGAGAAATTTGATGATTGGTTCAAAGAATTAAATTTATTAGGAAAATTAGGTGATCACTATCTTTTTATAAAATATAATGAAGAATTTTGGATCATGAAGGAATATGGTGTGAAAGAGTCTTGGACTAAAATTAAAAAAGCAAAAAATCTTCAAGAAAATTTAAATTTATTAGTTTGGAAGGATAATGAAACGATGCTTTGGGTTTCAAAATTTAATCAAAAGGTCATACTTTTGTATCAAACCGGTGGGAAAATATTCAAGGAAGTTGAGATTGATGAAATTGACCCAATTTTTGTGGCATTCAATGAAGGAGCAAATGCATATATTGAGAATTCTGTGTTACTTAATTACAACGGCAACTTTGCAACTTAAGGTATTGATATATATTTTTTCTAACTTTTTTTTTTTTTCAGTTTTCGGATGGATTAAGTTTAAAGATTATTTATTTATTCATTTTTTTGCTTTTTTTTTTTTTTCAGGAATTCTTGGATTTTGAGTTCAATAAATGAAAGAGCAACAAACAACTTATCATGAAAAACATAATTTGTTTTATCATTGGAAACGACCAATATAGTTTATTTTATTAGCGAAAACAACCATTGATTGTCATGGTTTCCTTCAATTATGTTGATTAGTTTTTTTCTTTTTTCCTTTACTTATAGGCAAGATGATTTTTGTAATTTTTAATATAAAGTCATAATCTCTTATATGCTTTCCTATTCTACTACTATGCAATTTTATCAAAATATATATGTTTTATCTATTAAACTTTTATATGTAGAAAGCTTCTAGCAAAAATTCATGGCTTGATCTTTCAAATAGTTATATTTTGACGGTCATAATAGTTTTTCATTGTTGAGAAAGAAATAAAAAAAAACACACACACACAAACAAAATTTGTAGATTTAGTAGTAGCTACAAGAATTTGTGTGAATTAGATGGTTTTTTCACATTGAGAAAAAAATAATTTTGTTGGAATATTAGAACCTCAAAATTTGTGGTCACCACAGACATTATTTCAAAAAAAAAAACTTCATCCGACATAGCCACCCCATAAAATTAATTTCTCTATTCTATTATTTAAAAATGTATATATTGCTATAGGCACACACCGAAAATTTGTTAATAATAATATAACTATATAATAGAGTAGAGGACAATCACTATCTCAAGGCTATTGTAATTCTATAAGATTTTGTTACTTTGTATTTTCCTTTCTTCATTTTGGTTCATTTTTTTTTTTCCCTCTGTTCTTATCATTATTGTTATTATTATTTTTAAGAGTGATTATACTGTTTACAATCATTCAATTGTAATATAGATTATTTATATAATAATAAAATTATTATGTTTTAGTATATATTTTCTTCTCCATTTATTATTGTTCTGATAGTTGATTATCTAATATTATGATTATAGGTAAACTATTTAAGAAAAAATAGCATTTGTAATTAAATTTAAATTTAATTCTCTAAAGAGTTTAGTTTTGGAATATAATAGAAATTAAAATTAAATTGATAAATAATTATTTTGGCATATTTTATTGAATTGAATTTGGATTGCAGGACACGTTCAATGTCGTTTTTAAAATAGAGTTTTTGAAAATTATTTTTAAAAATAAAAATTATGTTTTGAAAATTTATAAATTACACCTGTACTTTTTTTTTAAAACCAATTACAGCTGTACTTCTGCCATCATAATTTTTGTTTTGAAATATTATGGCATCATAATTACACTTTTTTTTTTCGAAATGATCATAATTACACATTTACACGCGTACAAAAACACGTTAAGAAAAAACGGCTAGTCAATCTACCGATAAAGCAAAACCGACATAATTTGGTAAGATTTCATCTACACCGTTCGTACCAATCATCACCGCTTAATCGCAACCGTCTACATTTTTAGACGCTCCTCTGTAGATACTTTTCTTCACCCAACTCTGTAAAATCCCTTCTCGGGTGAGGTGCCAGGTCAGGTCGCTTCTCTCTGTTCTGAATGATTGGAGGTGGTTGGTGGCTTCTTTTCGCTTTTGTGTTCTTGCTGATTAGGGTTTAAATGATTGTTAGTTCTCTTGTTTTTGTTTTCGAAGATTTTAGAAATTCAGAGTGGTTGTTGGATTGTACCTTCTTTGGAGATCTAGTGTTTGCTCAGCTGTTGTGGATTGATTGATCGAACAGAAGAGGATTAGATTTCAGTATTGTTGTTTTTGTTTTTAGTTTTTAAGAATATTTGAAGTTTATTTTCTTGTACCTGAGCTGAATTATTTCTAGTGCTCTCAAGGAAGTATTAGAGATTTAATGGTCTTTTGCCATGACATGCGAAAATGTGTTGGTATTGGGTTATGCACTTCTCTTTGTTATAGGAAGTTTTGGGTTTTTGGCACTTAAAAGCCCTGGAATGGTGTTTTACTTGGATTTCCATTAACACAGTGTGGAGGTTAATCTTTCTGATGTTTGTCTACCTTTTTAGTGAACTGTTATATTTATATGAAAACAAAAGGTAATGGATGCTGTTTGTGTCTGGTGGATCCTCTCAGAGGTTTGAGATATGAATAGTGTTGGTGGATCGTAGAAGGTAGCTGTACGACAAGTTTCAGTGGATTAATTGGAATGGAATATGCAAGTAGCAGAGTTCAATTTGATTGTGGTGACAATATCATGCTGTATAAAACTTGTCTTCTACATCTCTGCTTAAATTGTTTACTCTTGACTTTTTAGGTTATTAGGTTTACTGTAAATGTTTGGTTGTGCCAGGGGGCTCACTGGGTTGTGTTAATAGTCATTGTGATGTATTCAATTGTAAATGACTTTTCTGAAATTCACGTTTGTAATAAATTCATTTGTGTTTACTATAGCCTCTGAAGCTGATTTGATCTTTCGATTGATGATAATTTTTCTCGTGCTATTCACTTATTAGATAAGTCAATTACAGCCTTGATTATTTTGTCAGTCCTGTTGATAGAATTCAGTCAATGAGGTAAATTGTTAGTTTGTTTATTGGCAGGGAGCTAAATAATATGGTTGACAGAGATAGTCATAGAATTGTGGAGTATTCAGGGGGTTCTCATGTTTTCTTTAGTTTGGATGTTTCGTTTCTTTCTTTTTCCAAACAGAAATTAGATCATAATTCGGTCCAATTTTACAAGAATCTCTTTTGCAGTTGATGACATATATGACTGCTGCGGAGCATTGTAAACAGAAGGGCCTCTACAATTAGCTGGAACATCAATATATTGTTCTTTTTTCTATATGGAGTTGTGGATAGACAACCAGCACTTGTAGTTGATTTGTGTCTATTCAGGGGTTCCTTCTGATTTATTCAATCTTTGTCATATTTTGTTTTTGCGGACCGACTTGGATTTTAAATTTCTGTAACTTTTTCAAAGATTCCTTGCAGTTGTAAAGCTATGTGAGGTCCTGGAGCGTATTTGACTACAGGGGAAGGATTCCTATCTTAACTTCATACATAAAAGTGCACTATTAATATTTATCTGTAGGCATAGATTTCATTTAGGTTACTGATTTTGATTATCTACCTCTTTAGGGAACTCTTTATGTTTGGTGGATCCTAGGAAGAAGCTATTTGATGCAAGTCTCATTTGAACTTGATTGTGGTCACTGATCACTATAATGCCATATGAAACCTGTGTGGTACACTTCTGCTTAAATTGTTTGCACGATTGTTTAGGTTATTGCATTTACTGTGGCGGCCGTTTCTGAATTTGACATTTGTTATAAATCTGAAGTAGATATAACTTTTTAATGATGTTGATGATCTATTACTTAAGTAACACTTATGTTCGTTAATGGATACCGCTTCACTCTAAATTTTTCTCCTAACTCTCGCCTTTTCTTCTCATGGTTGTAATTGTAGTTTTATATACTAAGTTCATAATATGGTGATCTCTACGTACAAATCCTATTGCAGTTTGGTAATATTGGCCTTTTCCATGGGACTTTTATGAAGATGAAACCTATTCTGTTTTGTTTGTTCCAGAGCAGTAAGAAATTTTGTTGGCAAGATGCATACTGTTTTGTGGTTTTGGGGGCCTGCTGTTTCAAAAGGGGATGATTTCTTCAGTTATGTTTGTTTTGATTGTTTTTCAGATTGTGTTCTGTTTGAGATTTTTGCAACTGCAATCAGGTGTACTTCCTAGGTGTTCTATTGAAGTTGCTGCCTTTTCCTACTGACTTGTCTACTATATTCTCTTGATATTGTGGCTCCCTATAATTTCTTTTGGAACAGTTGGGTAAGGTGCAATTTTAGTTTAAGCTGAGGGTTCATGTCTAACTTGAACTTTTAGATCTTTCCAAGTTCTTATCTTTCATGATAATTTCTTCTTGTATCTTTTCAAAATTCACTTGTTAGATAAATTGATTGCAATCTTTATTATTTTCTGTTGGTCCTGTTGATAGAATTCAGTAAATGAGGTAAACTACTAGTTGTTTGTTGGTGGGAAGCTGAATAATATGGTTGACAAAGATATTTGTTGAGTTGTGGAAGTTTCCTGGGGGTTCTCATGTTTCATTTAGCTTGGATGTTTCCATCATTTTCTTTTTCCTAAAAGAGATTAAGTCACAATTTGATCTAGTTTTATAAAAATCTTCATTGCAATTGATGACAAATATCAGTGATGCGGAGCATGGTAAACAGTTAGCTGTAACATTAGTATATTTGTTTTAAATTCATGTTTGTATATTGCATGGATTCTGCGATGACTTCTGGTAGTCATTGAAGGGCTGCTACAATTAGCAGTGAACATTAGTATGTTATTTTTTAAGTTCTTGTTCTTTACATGGATTCTGCTATGACTTCTGGTGGTTTTTCCTTTTGTCAGATGAGTCATTGGAGTTTTAGGGCATCGTAGCTGATTCTCCAAATGATAGTTCAGTTATGGATTGGTGGTTGAGCCTGTCTTGGTACATAGTTGTAGATAGACATTTGAACTTTAATTGATTTTTATCTATTCGGGGGGTTTCTTCTGATTTATTTAGTCAATTGTCTTTGTTTTCTGGTTTTGTGGGCCAAACTTGGATTTCCAGTTTCTTTAATTTTTGTAAATATTCCTTGCAGTTTGTAGAGCTATGTGAGTGTAGGCTCGAGCATATTTGATTACAGGGAAGGATGTTCTGTCATAACCCTTTACATAAGTGCATTATCATTATATGTATGTATACTAATGTTGATTGGTTGCCAATTTTAATTGCCAGATTATCCATTGGGAAGAGCCTATCAACTAGCTGTTGTAAGCAGCAGATTTGTAATTGGCGGTGGTATCGTGTTTGTAATGAAGAAGGGGTATGGGATGTAATTAAGGGGGTGTCTAATGAACTTATCTAGACTTGGTCCTTTTTACTTAGAAAGTTGTTTTAATTTTTTATTGTTTTGAACTTGTCTGGACTGGTGTTCTCTTGTTGACATTTTGGTAACTGCAATTAGGTGTACTTTCGAGGCATTGTATTGAACTTGCTGGCTTTTTCTACCGACTCGTCTATTGTTGTCTTTATATGGTAGCTGTCTATAATTTCTTTGGAACAGTTTAGTAAGGTGCTATGAGGATTTTTGTCTAACTTGAACTTTTAAATCTTTTCAAATTCTTATCTTTCATGATGATCTCTTCTTGTATCTTTTAAAAATTCACTTGTTAGATAAGCCGAGTACGGTCTAGATTATTTTCTGTTAGTCCTGTTTATCTTCAGTAAATCAGGTAAACTGCTAGTTGTTTGTTGGCTGGGAGCTAAATAATATGGTTGACACAGATGTTTGTTTAGTTGTGGAGTATTTAGGTGGTTCTCATGTTTCATTTAGCTTGGAAGTTGTCTTTTATTTTTCCTTGCAGAAGTTATGTCACAATTAGATCTAATTACAAAAATCTTTGTTGCAGTTGATGACAAATATGAGTGATGTGGAGCATAGTAAACAGAAGGGTTGCTGAGTTGGAACATTACGTGGATTTGTTCTTTTTATGTTCATGTTTGCATATTGCATGGATTCTGTTATGACTTCTGGTGGTTATTGAAGGGTTGCTACAATTAGCATGAACATCAGTACATTTGTTATTTATTAAGTTGCTTGTATACTGCATGGATTTTGCTATGAATTGTGGTAGTTATTTTCTTTTCTCATATAAGTCTTTGGAGTTTTTGGGCATTGTTGCTGATTCTCCAAATGATAGTTCGGCTGCGTAGCCATGGTTGTAGCCTGTCTTTGTATGGAGTTGTAGATAGACAACCAGGACTTTTAGTTGATTTTTTTCTATTCAAGGGTTTTCTTCTGATTAATTGTCATTGTCTTTGTTTTCTGGTTTTGTGGCAAGCTTGGATTTCCTGTTTCTTTAATTTCTCGTAGTTCGTAGTTCGTAGAGCTATGTGAAGTCTTGGAGAATATTTGACTACAGGGGAAGGATGTCCTATCTAAACTTCATATACATAAATGCATTATCAGGTTATAGGCATAGATTTCATTAATGTTGATTGGTTACTGATTTTATCTACCATTTTGTGAACTCTTAAATTTATCTGAAAACAAAAGTGAATTGATGTTTGTGTTAGGTGGATCATGTTTTGAGGTAAGAATATTGTTTGATGGACCCTAGGAGGAAGCCATTTGATGCAAGTTTCAATTGAATTTGAAATCTCATTTTGTGTAAGACTTGTTTGTTGTACTTTAGCTTAAATTGTTTACATGATTTTTTAAATTATTAGGTTTACTATGGATTTCTTTTCTGAATTTATATTTGTAATTAATTTGGAGTAGATATAATTGTTTGATGATGTGGGAGATCTCTTACTTAAAGAGTAACACTAATGATCATTAATGTGAACTTTTGTGGCTTAGAGCTCGTCTTGCATGATGTTTTTCATTTTGGTCGGATAAATCATTGGAGTATGAGCTTGTTTTGCAAGTCTTGTTGGTAAAATTCAGTAACCAAGGTGGTGTTCCTAGAGTGCAAGATTTGTTATTGTCACGGAATTGAATAATACAGTTGACAGAGATTTTTGTTGAATTGTGTTTCAGGGGGGGTTCAGATCTTTAGGTGGTGTTTGGATGCGTTTTGGAAATGGTTTTTCATTTTCAAAAACAAAAAATGGGAAAAAGTTGTTTGGTTACATGTTTCTAAAATGTGTTTTTGAAACTGAAAATCACCTTTTTGAAAATTATAACTGAAAAGTAAAAAACAATTTTTTTATGTTTTTCACAATTTTCAAAACATGTTTTCAAAGCAAATCATTACTTTTCTCTCCAAACAACTATTTTACTCATTTTAAAAAACAATACTGAACAAATTTACATCATTTTCTATTTTTGAGAATAAGGTTTGAGAAATCCTACTAAACACATTACATTTTTAAAAACATCATTTTAAAAACATGTTTTTCATTTTTAAAAATAATCTTCAAAAACACTATTTTAAAAACGAGTCCAAATGCATAGTACTTTTTATTTTTATTTTTTTTCAGAGAAATTAGGTCATAATTTGGTCTAATTTTACATTAGCTTCTTTTGCAGTTATTAACTTACAGGAGTACTGTAGTAATGTAGAGCATTGTAAACAGAAGGGGGCTTTGACAAATAGCTGGAATAGTGGTTTTTTTTTAAATTTTTAAATTTTTTTTATTTGGTATATTGCATTGATTCTCTTATGACTTTCAGTACTATTTTCTTTTGTCAGATATGTTAATGGAGTTTTAGGCCGTTGTTGCTGATTTTTGAAGTACTAGTTGGGTCATGGAGTGCTTGGTTGTATCATGTCTTTGTGAGGAGTTGTAGAAGACTGGGACTTTTAGTTGACTTCTATTTTTCAGGGTGTATCTTATGATATATTTCATGATTGTCAGAGTCTTTTTTTGTGGCAAACAGAGTTGGATTTTTATTTACATAATTTTTTCAGGTGTCTTTTGCAGTTTGTTGAGCTCTATGAGTATAGGCTGGAGAATATTGGACAACAGGGGAAGGATGTTCTGTTGAAACTTTGGTTTATGAATGTATTTTCAGTGTAATCATGTGTGTAGGTATATACTTCATTCTAATGTTGATAATACAATTTTAATTTTTCTAGACTAGCTATTTGAAGTGCTGATGTATACCAGATTTTTGGGTAACTGGTGTTGGCTACTTGGTATCATGTCCGTAATCAGAAAGTGGTAGATGGTTGCAATGTAATACATTATTAAGCGGGGTGTATAATGAACTAATCTATCCTTTATATCTTAGTTTTTATGCGTGTTATTTTTCTTTAACATGATACTCTCTGCAAATCTTTGTTGCAGTCTGCTGTGAGTGATATTGAAGTAGAGTCAAATCTAACATGATCTTTAGTGGTATAGAGTTCTTATTTTTCCATATTAATTTGTCTCATTCTCTTTGATAAATTCATTTATTAGATAAAATTATTTGGAGTTACGGAATGACAACTCATTTTGTCAAGTCTTGTGTTGGTATGTTTGTTGGCAGGGAGAAGAATAATTATGATTGACAAAGATTTTTTTTGAAGAATCCAAGGTTTTCTCATGAATCATTTAGCTTGGAACTTTCCTCTTCTCTTCTTTTCTCATTGAAATAATGGATCATAATCAAGTTCATTTTGGTGTGAATCTTTTTTTGCAGTTATTCACATATATGAGTACTGTTGGAGTTGTAGTAAACAGAAGGGCTAATACAGTTTTCTGGAGAGTTAGTATACTACATATATTTTTGTAACTTCCTTTTTGGTAATTGCATTTGTTTTCTTGTGATTTTGGTAGTGTTTTCTTTTTATCAGATTTAGGTCATGGTTGCCTGATTTTCAAATAATAGTTCGGTTATGGAGAGGTTGTTGCATGTCTTTGTAAGGAGTTGTAGATGGACGATAGGGCCTGGTAGTTGACTTGTGTCAATGAAAGGGGGTCTTTATGATTTATTTCATCTTTGTTTTTGTTTTTAGTGGCGAACTGAGTTGGAAATTAATTTAACTTAATTTTTGCAAATATTCTTTGCAGTTTGTTAAGCTTGAGTGTTGGCTGGAGCATATTTGACAACAGGGGAGAATGTTTGTCATGTAACTGTGGTGCATTTAGTATCAAATGTGAAGTTGAATGGTTTAGAGTTTTTTTCTTGCATGTTATTATTATTATTATTATTTTCATTCTCCTTAATACATCCATTCGTTAGATAATTCAATGAGTAGCGTCTCATTTCTACAACTTGTTGGTAAAATTAAGGTAGCGATGGTGCTGCTAAACTGCTAGTTTCTTTATTTGCTGAGCAGAATTGGTTGGATGTCAGTCGTATATGCAGGGTTTTAAGTGTTCTGAAGGAAGTAAGAGATAGTATGATCTTTTGGCATAAGTTGTCTGGGATGCATAGATTTGGAATTTTGGTGAAACTCTCCTATAATTTTAGTGTTTTGACTGTTTTTATGTGTTCTTAGCTTTGAATATCACAAATATACCACTTCAGCTTATGTTTCTTATAGAAGTTTTGGAGTGGAACGTTATAGATCATAATTTGGTCCGATTTTATGAAAAATGTCTTTTGCAGTTGATGACATACATATGAGTGCTGTGGAGCATAGTAAACAGAAGGTCCGCTACAATTAGCTGGAACATCAGTATAGTCCTCTATTTTCAGCTCATATTTGTATTACATGGATTCTGCTGTGACTTATGGTGGCGGTTTTCTTTTGTCAGATCAATCTCTGAGGTTTCAGACCATCATCACTGATTTTCCAAATGATAGTTTGTGTCATGGAGTGGTGGTTGTAACATGTCTCTGTATGGAGTTGTGGATAGACAACCAGGACTTTTCATTGATTTGTGTCTATTCAGGGGTTCCTTCTGATTTATTCAACCGTCGTCGTCTTTTTTTTTTGGGGTGGGGCGGCGGGCAGGGTCGGGGCGCTGGGGCGGCCAGACTTGGATTAGTTTCTGTAATTTTTGCAAATATTCTTTGCAGTTTGTAGAGCTGTGTGAGGTCCTACAGCATATTTGACTGCAGAGGAAGGATGTCCTATCTTAACTTCATACATAAGTGCAGTATGAGTATCTATATACGTATAGGCAGAGATTTCATTCATGTTGATTGGTTACTGATTTTTATTCGCCTTTTCGGTGAACTCTTAGATTTATCTGAAAACAGAAGTGAATGGATGATGTTTGTGTTTGGTGGATGATCTCAGAGGTTTGAGGAAAGAATATTGTCTGGTGGACCCTAGGAGGAAGCTATCTGATGCAAGTTTCTGTTGAATTTGAATGTGGTCACACTCTCATGCTGTGTAAGACTTGTTTGGTACACTTTAGCTTAAGCCGTTTACACGATTTTTTAGGTTATTAGGTTTACTATGAAGGCCTTTTCTGAATTTAATATTCGCAGTTAATTTGAAGTAGATATAATTTTTTGATGATATCGGAGATCTCTTACTTGAGAGTAACGCTAATGATCATTAACGTGAACTTGTGTGGCCTAGAGCGCTTATCTTGCATGATGTTTTTTTTTTTCACTTTTGTCAGATAAATCATTAGAGTATAAGAACATTTTACAAGTCTTGTTAGTAAAATTCAGTAACCAAGGTGGTGGTGTTTCTAAAGTGCAAGTTTGTTTTCACTAGGGAATTGAATAATTTGTTTGACAGAGATTTTTGTTGAATTATGATTCAGGGGGTTCATATCTTTACTCTCTCTTATATATATATATATATATATAGAAATTAGGTTGTAATTTGGTCTAATTTTACATATTTTGCAGTTATTCACTTACAGGAGTACTGTAGACTGTAGAGCATTGTAAACAGGAGGGGTTTTTACAAATAGCTGGAATGTATTTATTCTTTTTAAGTTTTTCTATTTGTTTTGGTATTTTGCATTGATTCTCTTATGACTTTTAGTACTATTTTCTTTTGTCAGATATGTCAATGGAGTTTTAGGCCATCGTGCTGATTTTTCAAATACTAGTTGGGTTATGGAGTGCTGGTTGTAGCATGTCTCTGTGAGGAGTTGTAGAAGACTGGGACTTTTAGTTGACTTCTATTTTTTCAGGGGTATTTCTTATGATATATCTCATCATTGTCAGTGTTTTTTGTAGCAAATAGAGTTGGAGTTTTATTTACATAATTTTTGCAAATGTCCTTTGCAGTTTGTTGAGCTCTATGAGTTTAGGCTGGAGAATATCGGACGACAGGGGAAGGATGTACTGTTGAAACTTTGGCTTATAAATGTATAATCAGCACAATCATGTGTGCAGGCATAGACTTCATTTTAATGTTGATAATGTAATTTTAAATTGCCAGACTAGCTATTGGGGAAGAGCTGATATATACCAGATTTTTGGGTAATTGGCGTTGGCAATTTGGCATCATGTCTGTAATCAGAAAGTGGTATATGGTTGCAATTTAATACATTATTAAGGGGGTGTCTAATGAACTTCTCTATCCTTTAGTCCTTATTTCTTAGTTTTCATGGGTGTTATTTTTCTTCAACATGATGTACTCTTTGTAAATCTTGGTTGCAGTCTGTTGCGAGTGAAAAAATAGTAAACAAAAGAGCTGCTACAATTTTTTTGGAACATTAGTATATTTGTTGTAGGGCTCGTCACTGATTCTCTAACTGATAGTTCGGTTATCGAGTGGTCGTTGTAGCATGTCTCTGTATGGAGTTGTAGATAGACAAGTAATTTGTGTCTATTTTGGGGTTTCTTCTTATTTACTCAGTAGTCGTCATTGTTTTCTGTTTTTGTGGGCAAGCTTGGATTTCAATTTTCTTTAACTTTTGCAAAGATTTCTTATTTCTTGCAGTTTGTTGAGCTATGCGAGTGTGGACTGGTGCATATTTGCCTATGGGGAATGATGTTCTATCAGAACTTTTTATATAAGTGCATTATCAGTATTTATGTGTATGATAATGTTGATTGGTTACCAATTTTAATTTCTAGAGTAGACATTGGGAAGAGCCCATCTACCAGCTTTTGCAAGCAGCAGTTTGGTAATTGGTGGTAGTACCATATCTGTAATCAAAATATTGCATAGGTTCTTTTATGACTTCGGTTGTATTTGTTTTTTGTCAAATGAGTCGTCGGAGTTTTGGTCATTGCTGCTGATTTTGCATATAAAGTTCGTTATGGGGTGTGGTGGTTGCAGCATGTCTTTGTAAGGAGTAGTATGTAGACGACGAGACCTTTAGTTGACTTGTGTCTATTCATAGAGTTATTTGTGATTTATGATTTATGATTTATTCATCGTCTGATTTGTTTTAGTGGCAAACATAGTCGATTTTTATTTTAAATTAATTTTTGCAAATTATCTTTGCAGCCTGTTGAGCTCAAGTGGTAGGTTGGAGCAATGGGGGAAGGATGTTCTGATTTGACTTCAATATGTAATTGCATTATCAGAAGACTTCATTCTAATTATCTGTCTTTATTGTGTTTTTTAGTGGCTAGATAAGTTGAATTTTAGTTTAGGGATAATCCCAAAAAATCTATTCTAGTTTGCAAAAATGTTCATTTTATCACCTATGGTTTCATTTTTATCCAAAATCCCCCTTGACGTTAATAAAAACACTCAAAATACCCCTAAAGGCGTGTGAAAGGATGATTATGCTCCCGATAATCACAAATTGATGATGAAGTTATAGGGGGTAAAATGAATATTTTATGTTAATTTTTTAACGTCAAGGGGGATTTTGGACGAAAATGAAACTATAGGTGGTAAAATGAACATTTTTGCAAACTACAATGGGTTTTTGGGGATTATCCTTTAGTTTAAATTAATTTTTGCAAATTTTTGTTGCAATCATATAAAGCTATGTGAGTGTAACATTGAAGTAGAGTCGGAGAAGAGCTTGATATCTTGATAATGTTTATGTGGTCTTGTGCTTTTTTCCTAGGTTTTTTGATTAATTGATTTGTTAGATAAGGCATGGGAGTATCAACCTTTTTCTGCAAGTCATGTTTGTTAAATTTAGAAACTGAATCTGTGTCGCTGAACTGCTAGTTTGTTTTATTGGCAGTGAGTTGGATAATTTGGTTGCCAAAATTGAATTGTGTAGTAATCTGAACTAATGAATCATTTAGCTTGGATCGTCAATTTTCGCTTTTTTTCCTCAAAATTCTCTTTTGCTGCTCATATATGATGAGAGTTCTGTGGAGCATTGTAAACAGGACTGCTATAATTAGCTGGAACATTAGTATTTTTTGCTCTTTTAACTTTTTTTTTTTTTTTTTTTTTGGGTATGTCACATGGGTTTCTTATGATTTCTTGTAGTATTTTCTTTTGTCTGGCAGGTTATTGGAGTTTTAGCCTATCGTTAATGATTTTTCAAATAATAGTTCGGTTATGCATTGGTATCTAGGAGGAAAGAATTGATGATAGATGACCAGAATTTTGAATGACTTGTGTGTCAATTTCATATTTTAATCAGTCTTTCTTGTTTTTGGTTTTGTTTTTTGTGGGCGATTGGAGTTGGATTTTAATTTTATTTACTTTTGTAAATATTTTTTGCAGTTTCTTGAGCTGTGAGTGTAAAGTATAGAGCATAGTTGACCACAGGGGAAGGATGTTTTATTAGTGTGTTATCAGTATGTAACAGGCATGGACTTCATTCTAATGTTTATAACCAATTTTAATTTGTCAGTGGCCATTGGGGAAGAACCCATTTACCAGCTTCTCCAAACTACGGTTTGGTAATTGATGATGCAACATTTCTGTAATCAGAGGGTGGATGCAATCTAATACATTTGTAAGGGGGTGTCTAACTTTAACTTTAGTGGTTTAGAATTCTTATCTTGTGTGATTTTGTTTTTTCATGCTCTTTAATAATTCCATTTATTAGATAAATCATGTTGGAGTACCAACTCGTTTCTGAGTCTTATTGGTAAAATTCAGTAGGTGTGATATGTCATGATTTAGGGGGTGACCTAATGAACTTGTCTTCTTTTCTAATTTTTATTTATTAATTATTATTATTATTATTTTGTTATTTTACCTAAGTGATGATGTTTTATTTGCAAATCTTTGTTGTAGTTTACTAGTTTTTGAGGTAGATCCCATCTCTCTGTGTCTATCTGGTTTGTAATATAATAATTTTGTTGTGAAATATGGTCTTTGCTATTCTGTCTTCTATTTACAATTCATAATTCATCCATTGGTCAGTTTTTCTGCCTGTTTCAATGTATGTTAAGCTTGGGTGTTTCGAATTAAAAAAAAAAAAGGGGGGGTGGTGTGTGGGGGAGGGAGGGGGTGTGTATTGCTCTGCCTGTGCTGGTGAATCTTATTTTGAGATGAGATATTATCGTTTAGTTCATGTTGGATGTTTGAGATACAAGACTATCATCAGTTTGACACTTGTTGCAGCCAGCTGATGGTCTTGGATCTCAGCAGTGACGAAACCAAGAGAGATCTGGTAAAAGTCAAAATGCTGCTATTATGTTTATTGATCCAATGTTTTTAGGTTTATATGGTCTAAATTAAGAATTCTGCTCCTCCTGCCTTACCTGGAAGTAGTAGTAGTACTTGTCGGATTTTGAGTGATTGATGTGTTTAATCTGCGGCTTTGGACTGTTTATTTCTTTAATGGCTTGTAATATTTTTTATCTTTAGGTGTAGCAGCATACTGGAGATATGCACTTGGAGCGATAAAAATGTATAATATCAAATATCAAGTCTTATATCTTCAGAAAAGAATTCTCAGAAATTATAGCATGCAAGGCCTATGAATGGGTACAGATTGCCTGACCTTTTTATGGTAATTTTATGGTCTAGCCTATTGTAATTGGTATGCGTTTATAGTGAGTTGATATATTTAACTTTTTAGGACGGATTATATGGTTTAATTGACTTTTTTTGCCATCTTTTGTGAAACCTTGAGTTTGAGATGACTGGTGGGTACTCTCACTTGTCCAGTTGTTTCTATTTATCTGTTACTTAGTGTCTTAGTTTGTTTTCATTGGTAGAGCAGTGGATCTTGGTAGCTCTCCCTCTCTTAGGCATCCTTTAGTTTTAGAATGTGGGGATTAAAAGTTTATCATTAAATGAACTACGAGGGCTTTGATCCCAATGACTGGTGGGTACTCTCACTTGTCCAGTTGTTTCTGTTTATCTGTTACTTAGTGTCTTAGTTTGTTTTCATTGGTAGAGCAGTGGATCTTGGTAGCTCTCCCTCTCTTAGGCATCCTTTAGTTTTAGAACGTGGGGATTTAAAGTTTATCATTAAATGAACTACGAGGGCTTTGATCCCAATGGAACGGGTACGTAGGCGTTTGAGATGTCATGTCAAACTCAAGCCCAATATTACAATTGTTTTTCTTAGTTGATGTGATCTTGTCAGAAGAAAAGAGCGGAAAACAATAGTTTGATTGGTTGCATTTTGTCAATATTGTTGCCTTTTAATGCGAGTATAAAATTTATTCTAGTTTTTCTGTTCATTTGAGAGGTCGTATTTTTATTTCAAATTCCATTCTCGAAGTTGCCCTTAATTAAAAATAATAATAATATTTTTTTCACTTTTCGGCACTGCTGTTGCGGAATAATGGTTTTATTTCTCTAGGTGAGAGTAGGTCAATGTCAATATGTGATAAGATTTGCCTAGCATTGTATTTTGGGGTAAGATTTTATGTAGGCAGTATGGCATTTGAAGTTGAAATTGTTTTGCTTTTGCTTTCGATGGAATTTGTATCCTCTTTTGGCTCAATTTGGTTTGACAAATATTGGATAGCATTTGAATTCAAAATTATATTTTAGCTTTCACAGTGGATTTTGTATCTTGGTTTGTTCAATTTGGTAAGACTGTAATTGGATTGCATTTGAATTAAGAAGTGCTTCTGTTTTCAGTGGATTTGATATTTTGCTGCTTTGAGAAATAATAGTATGTTTAGTTCAATATGTCAAAATTGTTGCTTTTTGATGCAAGTTGATTTATTTTTCAACAAAATTGCTGTTTATTCAAATTTGAAACTCAAAATTATCATTAGAAACTCTTAGTTTACACTTGAGAATTGCAGTTGATTAAATTCAATTTTTTTTAATCAATATGATCTTGTAAACAAGAAGAGGATGTATTGTCATTTTGCTGGTTTGAAAAGTAATAGTATGTTTAGTTCAATATGTCGAAATTGTTGCTTTGTTTTGCAAGTTGATTTATTTTTCGACAGCATTGCTATTTATTCAAATTTGAAACTCAAAATTGCCACTAGCGACTCTTATTTTACGTTTGAGAATTGCAGTTGATTAAGCATGGTTTAAATGTTTTGGGCTTCTTATAATGAGAGGGTCAATGTCAAAATATGAGACAGACATTTGCATTTGAATTTGGAATGGTTCTTTTGTTTTCAGTGGGTTGCTATTATTATTATTATTATTATCATTATTTTTATCATTATCATTTTTATCAGTTTTATTATTATCATCATTATTATCATTTGCATATTCCTTTCGTATTTAAGAAGTATTTGGTAAAGGTTCTTCTTGTTTTACAAGTCTTCTGGCTTGAAGGATAGCTGATTTTTCGGATTCATTTATGAAGTTCTTCCACCATCCTGGAAGCTGATCAGTAAAACCGGATATAATAGCATTTGCTATATGATGCTCATTGTTATTATGTACCCTCACTGCTTGAGCATGCATAATTATATATTTGATGGTAATTAATATGTGTCTATCAGATATACCATTGATATTTCATTCGATTAATTTTCGACCGTTGAAATATGATCGTTGAATGTCAGTATTAGCTTCTAATTCAATGTCTGTAGGTGAAGACCTTGAATAATATGGTCGTTTTGAGTAAACAGGTAGAGGCTTTTGCTCAGTAAGTTTGCTTACTACATGAAACATATTTTCTGATTCCTTTATATTTGAGTTAGAATCAGTTAAGACATTGACTTTAGGAGTTGATAGGGAAATTTTTAAATGAGATAATCATGAAACCAATTCATCCATAGTCTTTTGAAGGATCTTTAGAACCCTTTAATTTAAAAGATTTTAAGTCTGATGGTGGTTTCACCAATGGTGCCTCCAGAACTATTTGAGATGGAGGTTTTAATGATTTTGTTACGGTCAAACTAGACAGTGTAGTTTCTATTCGCATTGTCTGTTTATGTAATGATTGAAGATATAAATTGGTATAATTATTTTGCTCAATTATATGATTTATTTCCTATTGAGAGGATGTTGAACCTTTATATGGCACACTTTACATCATTTTTTATTTCAGAGATTTTTATGGAGGATGGATGACGGAAATATAACCATGAGCTATATTATAGATTTCATTATGATCTTCTATTTTTTGTATCGTATTTTCAAGAATATTTTCTACTAAACTAGGGATAGGATATTGTTGACCCGAAAATATTCCTTTAAAAAATGGAAAAACCCTATAATCTTTTTCTTATAACTTAGAAACTTATTGTATTTGACATGAAACCAATTTTTTTGTTTATCAAAGAAATTAAATTCAAACCAGTTTCTGATTTGAGCATATTGAGGACTATTGTAATATTTTTTTCAAGGTTTCTTTTAACGTTTCTTTTGACTTATTATGAATCATCATTACATTGAAACCTTGATAACCCATATCTGAAAGAGTTGGGCTTTCTGGACGCTCTGGTCTAATTTCGAACCTAAGCGATCCGGATTTTTCATATATAGATCTATTTATTTTCGCTGTTCTCTTTAATTGTTCCTTTGAATATTAAATTAGAAAGAATGGAGGAAGTAGACTTTCTAGATGGTATTGGTTTTGGCTGTATAGGTTCAAATATTAACTGAATCGAGTTATCATCTAATTCATTTATTTCTCTTACTTGTGTAGGAGTTGATCTTCTCGGAATCACTTTTTGTAAAGTCTATTTTTCGAGAAAATAAGCTTGATCCTATTCTATTTTTTGCAGAATAACTATTTTTGTTTTAGCATTATTAATGCTAAATTCGGGTTGTTACTCCTGCTTTATCTCGTATTATCTTGCGCAATGTTTTGAAAGGCGAAAAGTGAGGCGAGGCGGTCGCCTTGACCTTGAGGTGATTGAGGCGATCGCCTCGACTCCAAATAAAAAAAAATTTTAAAAAAATATAAAAAAAAAAACCCTAACATATAAAATCATCCATAACATTTTAAAATATAATGAAAACTAATGTTAAACACATAAATATCAAACAAAATAGCAACACAAATAAAATGTGGATCATCCACATCATTCTACACACAAAATCATCAATATAAATCCTAACATACAAAATATCAAATAATTCATATTATCCTAACGACCACTAGTATCAAATAAATAATCATTTGAATCTAATGGCCTTAAAATCTGAATCAAAACGTAAAGTTGAATCTAAGGGAAGGTTGCATCTTCATCTAGTGTGTCATCCTCTAAAGAATCATCTTCCTCATCAATAGTCTCATCCTCCTCCTACTCGGATTTAACCTGTCAACAATATACAAAATTGTCAACAATGTACAAAACTATCAAAAATATACAAAATTGTCAAAACAATAAACAACCTATGAAATGCATGACCTAAAATGATTAAATCAACAATATATCAAAATTGTCAACAATATTATTCTATGTTTATCGACAAAACAAATTCACTATATATTGGAATACCCTAAAACAGAGCATGGCGATTGACCTTGACATCACTCGGTTATGTGTAAAATGTAGATAAAGTGATAACAGATAGTAACCAATCAGTAACCAATCAAAAGTCCAAGAAAAGTTTCAAATCCAAAACCGAAAAAACCTAATACATGTTCGACTATACTCATCTTAGCTCACACAAGATTCAACAAGAAGAAAAATGCATGCATGAACAGAATGGTAAGTAAACATGCAAAAATATATAGTATATAAGCTCAAATTCAGCATTTTAACCAAGACCTATTGTACAAACCCATTGTATAACAACTTAAGGTCAAAAGAAGTTGAAAGAAACTTACTTGAGACTGGAGAGAGCTAGCTATCGGCGTCAGATCTTGGAAAAACCAGAGTTGTCGGCGTCAGATCTTGGAAGAACCAGGGTTGAGAGGCTTTGAGTAACTTAAGAGGAGGATTTTAGTGATGGATGGAGAGGATTTGAAGGGAAAATCACACCAAAATGACCGAACAGTATGAAAACGGCACAAAGACAGGAAAAACAAGTTGTTTTCATGATTTTGAGGTGAGTTGAGTGTTTTAACTGGGAAAAAAACAATGTTGAAATGACCTTTTTGCCCTCAGACCGCCTCAAATCGCCTCGGCCTCACCTCAGACAGAGGCGAGGCTGAGGCGGTCGCCTCAAGGCGTCCAAGGCAGGTCTGATCACCATTTTCGCCTAAACTGGACTCCTTGAGGCGCCGAAGCCACCAAGGCGGTGAGGCACGGCGTCGCCTCGCCTCGCCTTTCAAAACATTGATCTTGCGCAGATTTACTTATGGTGTAAGCGTATTTGAGATTTTGATAAAGACTTTAAATTTTACAACCAAATGACTGGTGCCAAGAGTCATATCAAAACCATGTGTTTGCAGATTAAGTACTAAACAATCTCTGGCAGTACTATCATGCAAATTTAATGATTGATATATTGGGTGTATAGTCAAAATAAACTATGTCGTCTGTAAAAGTGCTTTGTATACATCCAAAGAGGGAGTCTTTTAACTTATTGTGCCTGACATCTCTTACATAGGCTAACAAGGATATATCTAGCCCTTCTCTGGTTAGTGCTAGTTACTACCACTTGAATCAAGCCAACATGGCCAAATTTATGTAACTCTTTGTATGTGGATAAGAGAAATTTTGGTAGCAGATGTATTTCTGTTGTCTCTTCTTCGATAGAAATTGTATTTTTTATAGTTCGTATAATGTAATCAATTTTAAAATTAAACCTATTAGTTTTATATACAGAAGATGGATCTAACGTAGGGATAGTCCTAATTTTTTAAATGTCTTTCTATATTAGCTATAGAAATATTTTCTTTATTTTTAAAAATAGAATTAGTAGCTACCGGAGAAGAACAAGAAGAAGAAGAGGGAGAGTCAATATCAACCTTAATAGATGTTGAACTAGAAGATCTAAATCTTGTACTAAAGCTTCTAAACATTTTTCTTAAACCTTCTGGTTTCGTCTTTTAGGTTTCACGTGAAATGGTTGAAACAATAAACGACTTATAGGTCTTAACACGCCTTTCCAACAAAACGGCCAATTGCGTGACAAGTTCTAACGCCCAATTCAGCCTATAGAATCTACCACGTTCAGCATCTATTTCAAGATAAGTTTAAATCATCTTAATATCTTCTTCTAGATCTAATGTAGAAAAGTAAAGAGGATTTATAATAGATTCATGCCAACCTGTTAAAATAACAAATTTATAAACTAATTTAATAGATTTTAATAATTGATCAAGTTTATTAATGCCTCTTCTTTATAAGTGTATTGTTTGTTTATCACAATTGTCACATAAGTGTGTTATGTTTATGTGATAACTTTATCGAGAGTATTAATAATTTTTTACTTTTTTATTTCCTCTATTTTTATTTTTGAGGATGATGAGTCTTCAATATTATTTTCCTTTTTTTCAAACATATTTTGAAAGAAAAGTTCAACTTCAAAATCATTTTTGGAAGGTATCATATAATTATGGGGTTCAAGAACTTGAGTTCTTCTAATAAGTTCTTTGATATCAAATTTCAACGTAATAATTTCTTGCTTCAATTCCTTAGTGGTTGGTTCCCTTTCTGAAATCGAACTCTTCACCCTTTCTATTATTATAGTATAGACATTTTTATATAAGAAAAGTGAAGAAGGCAAATATTTAAACTCTTTAATAGTTAGAGTCATTTCATTGTATTTTTCAAGAGCTATTTTATTGTTTTTTGGATTTGATATTTTGTCTATTGTATCCAGAATCAAACTTTGCTCTTGAGTTAGCATATTAATGCTGAAACCATTTATTCCAAGAGTGGTCTCAAAACAACCTTCTTAACATTGACAAGGTTGATTGTTATCATCAGAACATAAATGAGAACTAGATTTAGAAAAAATCAATTGTTTTATTAATTTCTTCATCTTCATCTGAATATTCTTCCTCTGAAGATTTTATTTCTGAGAACAAGATTTGTAATAATTTATCTTGTTCTTTTATAGGGATTTTTAATTCCTTAATTGTCTTGATCTTCTTTTCTTTTCGACAATATTTATTGGTATAATGTTCATTCTTTCCACAAAGATAGCATAGTGGTTTTTTGGAAGAAGTAGCTTTTCGTGTCGATTTCTTTTTGCCCTTTTTGTAATATCGTTGAGCTTTCGTATTTTTAGAGCGTTTGAAATATTTATGCGCTTTTATTATTTTCTTTTGTTTCTTGAAAGATTTCTTCATAGACATATTGTGACTATAACCGTGTTGTTTACATAAATTTTCTAGAGTTTGCTTGCCAAATAATTTTTTTAGCTAGCTGCTTTTGAAGCTTAAGTTTATTGCAGAGTGCTAATTCTTCTGATACAATCTCTTAAGCAAGCTCTCTGTAACAAATATTTTTATAGAAAGAAAGACCTCGTTCTCTTAACCTTTTTTTTTACCCTTTCTACATAAAGATAGAGAAGGCTAGAGATAAAACTTTTCCTTCCAGACATCACTATTAGCATCATTTCTTAAGAATATTCTTGAAAAAAGTATATCGTTATACCATTTGAAGTGAGTTAGAGACAGGCATTCGAGACTTATTACTAATTCTTGTGCCATATCTTGGATTATATTAGTTCTGTCAACAAAATTTATTATGATGGCAGCCAGGAGCGTATCGACAGGATCATCTGCATATTCCTCTCGTATTTGAGAAGTACTTGGTAAAGGTCATTCTTGTTTTACTAGTCTTCTGATTGGAAGGATAACTAATTTTTCGGATTCATTTACATAATTGTCCTACCATCCTTGAAGCTGATTAGTAAAATCGGATATAATAGCATTTGCTATATGATGCTCATTGTTATTAGGTACCCTCAGTGCTTAAGCATACATAGTCATATATTTGATGATAATTAATATTTGCCTATTAGACATTCCATTCGATTGTTTCTTGATCACTGAATGATGATCGTTGAATGTCTTCATCAGTTTTTAATTCAAGGTCTACAGGTGAATGCCTTGGATAATATGGTCATTTTGATTAAACAGGTTGACGCTTTTGCTCAGTTAGTCTATTTACTTCATGAAGCATATTTTCTAATTCCTCTATATTTGAGTCAAAATCAGTTAAGACATTAACTTTAGGAGTTGATGAAGATATTTTTAAATGAGATAATCATGAAATCAATTCATCCATAAAGTCTTTTGAATGATCTTCAGGACTCTTTGATTTAAAAGACTTTAAGTCTAGTAGTGATTTCACCAATGATGCCTCTAGAACTATTTGAGATAGAGGTTTTGATGATTTTGTTACGGGCAAATCAGACAAAATAGATTCTATTTGCATTATCTGTTTATCGAAGATTGAAAATATAAATTGGTATAATTATTTTGCTCAACTATATGATTTATTAAAAGAATTTAAGCCTTCATATGGCATGGTTTTTACATCCTTTTTATTTGCGGAGATTTTTCTGGAGGATGGATGGTAGAAATATAACCATCAGTTGTATTGTATACCTTATTATGGTCTTCTATTTTTTGTATCGTATTTTCAGGAATATTCTCTACAAAATCAGGGATAGGGTATTGTTCGACCATGAAGTATTCCTTTAAAAAAGGAAAAAATCTTATAATCACTTTCTTTTAATTCAGAAAGTTATTGTATATGGTATGAAACCAATTTTTCTGCTTATCAGAGAAATTAGATTCAAACTAGTTTCTAATTTGAACATATTGAAGACTATTGTAATCTTTTCTTAAGGTTTCTTTTAATGTTTCTTTTGATTCATTATGAATCATTTTGATTCATTATGAATCATCATTACATTGAAACCTTGATAGCCCATATCTGAAACAGTTGGGCTTTCCGGACACTTTGGTCTCATTTTGGACCTAAGTGGCAGTAATATCACTAACCAAAGAAGGGTTAGGTACATCCTAGTTAGCCTGTGTAAAATATGTCAAGCATAATAAGTTCTAGGGTTCCCTCTTTGAAAGTATACAAAGTGCTTTTATAGACGTTATAGTTTATTTTGACTGTGTACTAAATATATCATTCAATTTACATGATGGTATTGCCAGCGATTGTTTAGTACTTAATCTACAAACACAAACACATGGTTTTGATATGACTCCCTACTCCCTGGCACCGGTCATTGTTACTCCTACTTTATCTCGTATTATCCTACGCAGATTTACTTCTAGCGCAAGTGTATTTGAGGTTTTGATAAAGACTCTAAATATTATAGCAATCCAGTTTAGCATTAATGATGCTAGAATAAAAATAGTTATGCTGCAAAAAATAGAATTGGATCAGGTTTGTTTTCCCGAAAAATGGACTTTGTAAAAAATGATCCTGAGAAGATCAACATCTTCTACACAAGTAGGAGAACTAAATGATGGCTCGATTTAGTTAATATTTAAACCAATACAATCAAAACCATTACCATCTAGAATGTTTACTTCCTCCGTTCCTTCTAATTTAATATTCAAATGAACAATTAGAGAGGAAACAACGGAAATAGATAGAAGTGTGTATGAGAGATTTGGATTGCTTAGGTCCGAAATTAGACCAGAGCGTTCAGAAAACCCAACTCTTTCAAATATGGGCTACCAAGGTTGATATCAAGGTTTCAATGTAATGATGATTTATAATGAATCAAAAGAAACCTTGAGAAACGATTATAAAATTGGTTTGAATCTAATTTCTTTGATAAGCAGAAAAATTGACTTCATGTTAAATACAATAAAAAAAAAAAAATTATTGGGTTTTTCTCTTTTTAAAAGAATATTTCTGGGTCAAACGATATCTTATCCCTGATTTAGTAGAAAATATTCCTAAAAATACGATCCAAAAAATATAAGACCATAATAAGGTCTATGATATAACTATCCGTTATATTATAGTTATATTTCTACCATCCATCCTCCAGAAAAATCTATGAAAATAAAAAATAATGTAAAAGTTGTGCCATATAAAGGCTCATCATCCTCTCAAGAGGAAAGAAATCATATAGTTGAGCAAAATAATTATACCAATTTATCTCAAATCGTTAGGTAAACAGACGATGCGAATAGAATCTATGTTGTATAGTTTACTCATAACAAAATCATCAAAACCTCCATCTCAAATAGTTATGGAGGCACCGTTGGTGAAACCACCATCCACCATCAGTCTTAAAGTATTTTAAATTAAAGGGTCATAAAGATCCTCCAAAAGACTTTATGTATGAGATAGTTTTAAAAATATTCCCAGCAACTCTTAAAGTTAGTGTCCTTAACTGATTTTGGCTCAAATATAGAGGAATCAGAAAATATGTTTCATGAAGTAAACAGACTTACTGAGTAAAAGACTCAGCCTGTTTACTCAAAATGATCATATTATCCAAGGCCTTACCTTGAATTAAAAGCTGATAATGACATTCAATGATCATCTTTCAATGGTCGAGAAATAGTCAAATGGAATGTCGATGGTATGTCTGATAGACAAATATTATATGACTATGTATGCACAAGCACTGAGGATGCATAATATGCTAACTCAAGGACAAAGTTTGATTCTTGAAAAATACATTGAAATGACTCGAACCAATAAAAAATCTAAATCTTTGACTTCTTCACATTTTTTATATAAAAATGCCTATAATGAAATTAAAAAAACGGGTGAAGGGTTCGGTTTCGGTTTCAGTTTCAGAAAAGGAACCAACCACTAAGAAATTGAGGTAAGCATTTAATACGTTGAAATCTTCGATCAAATAATTATACGATGCCTTTAGAAAATGATTTTGAGGATGAACTTTCCTTTCAAAATATGTTTAAAAAGGGAAAGTAATATTGAAGACCCTCATCCTCAAAAATAAAAATAGAGGAGATAGAAGAGTCAAAAGCTAGGCTCATATAGAAGAGTCAAATTATCACACAAAAATGGAACACTTATGTGACCATTGTGATAAACAAACAATACACTTATAAAGGAGAGACATTAATAGATTCAAGTATTGATTTAATTGCATCTGTGAAAGAATAATTCATTCTCAATATTTTGAAAAAACTACTCAAATACTCAGTACCTGTTAATGGTTTCAGAATGGCCATTAAATATAAATTATTAGGTGTTGTAGTATGTAATGATGGAGTATGTTTTGAGACTTCATTTATACTAGTCAAAGATCTTAATTCTATTGTCATATTATGAACTCTATTCTTTACAATGTTGTATCCCTTTACGGTAACTAAAGAAGGATTGGAATGCGAGAAAAATGGAAAACATATAAAGTTTGCTTTCATCGTAGCTCCACTGTATAAGGAGATTAATAATCTCAAAGATAAAATATCTTATAAAGAAGTATTTCTTTTCTCCCTTCAAGAGGAAATGAGATTCAAGGAGATTGAAAATCGAATACAATCTCCTCAAATACAGTATGAAATTCAAGCATTTGAAAATAAGTTTGAATATGAAATATACAGCACTTTGCCAAATGCTTTTTGGGAAAGAAAAGAGCATATAGTTCATCTGTTCTATGAACCTAATTTCAGTGAAAAGCAAATTCTCACGAAAGCTAGGCTCATATAGATGAATGATAGACATTTGGCAATATGTAAAGAAGAAATACAGAATCTTCTTAATAAGGGCTTAATAAGATCAAGTACGAGCCTCTGGTTCTGTCCAACATTTTATGCAGACATAGAAAGGGGAGTGCCTAGACTTGTAATTAATTACTAATCATTAAATAAGGCACTTAAATGGATAAGATATCCTATACCCAACAAAAGGGATCTCTTAAATTGTTTATATCAGGCCAAAATATTTTCTAAATTCAATATGAAAAGTGGTTTTTAGTAAATCCAAATTGTCGAAGAAGATCGATATAAAACCATTTTTACGGTGCCCTTTAGGGTAATACGAATGGAACGTTATGCCATTTGGACTTAAAAATGCACCGTCTAAATTTCAAGCAAATCATAAATGAGATATTCAATGAATTTTCTTATTGTATGATTGTTTACATAGATGATGTGCTAATATTATCTGCAGATATAGGTCAGTATTGGAAACATATTAATCTTTTCCTTAAAACAGTAAAAAGGGAAGTGTTAGTGGTTTCCGTAAGAAAAATAAAACTATTCAAAACAACAATAAGGTTTCTTGGTCACAATATTCAGCAAGGAGTTCTCACTCCGATTGATTGATCTATAATATTTGCTGAAAAATTCCTTGCTGAAATTAGGAATAAAAAGCAACTTCAAAGGTTTCTTAACAGTCTAAACTACTTAGTTGATTTTTATAAAAATGTAGCTAAAGATGCGAAGTCATTATATGAAAGATTAAAAAATAATCTACAGCCTTGGAATCAAGATTGTACTAATGCAGTCAAGAAAATAAAACTAAAAGCCAAAGAACTCCCTTGTTTGGCAATTCTTCATCCTGATGCTCTAAAAATAGTGGAAACAAACGTCTCTAAATTAGGATATGGAGGAATTCTCAAACAAAAAATAAATAATAAAATTTCTTTGGTTCGTTATACTTCTGGAATTTGAAAAGATGCCCAGAAAAATTATTCAATTATCAAAAAGGAAATATTAGCGGTAGTTTTATGAATTTCTAAATTTCAAGAAGATTTATTAAATAAAAAATTCCTACTTAGAATAGATTGCAAAGCAGTTAAAGAAGTTTTAGAAACAGATGTTAAGAATCTAGCTTTTAAATAAATTTTTGTTAGATGACAAGCTTTGTTTTCTGTTTTTGAATTTGATATTGAATATATTAAAGGGGAAGAAAATTCTCTTTCAGATTTTCTAACCCGAGAATTTTTGCAGGGCTCCACCTAAGAAGTAAGGAGCTGCTTCCTCTTTAATCCTAAAAAGAAAAAAGACAAAATAAACGAAGCTCTTCAAATACAGATCCGTTGGAATACGTTTTACAAACTTCCACACTTAGTGTTGAAATTTGGAGAAAAACAAATAGATTCCACCATAATAACCAAAAAATATCTTCCAATACATCCGCTTCCCATTCAATATCCTAAAATCAGAGAATATTATGAGACTATTCTTCTAAAAACAGAAAGCATCAATATTCATCATAATGATATTGATAATGAGCATGCTTACAACAAGTTCACTATCAATAAAGTGGTAACCCAACAAATATGAAGTTCAAATCTTATAAAAAAAAAAAAAAAGGCTTTTTCAATAATAAAATAAAGAGAAGCTTTCTTAATGGTTGTAATTATTTCGATTACATTTAGGCTTGGAATTCTGTTGACAAGATCAGATTGGTCTTTTAAAAATAATTTGGTTACTTTCAGGTGTAACTATATTAGTGTATCACTGAAAATCAGATTCCATGAGAGTATATTGTAGGGTTACAAAACCATTGTTTGGGCAGCTGTATCAAATCCTTTATTTGCACTGGATTGCTTCAGTTTCCTGAGGAAGAGAGTGAGTTCTGGTAGTTAAATATGGCGGTGGGTGTTCCCTTGAAAACCTTAACAGTGATAGCGACAAGCGTGATGTTGGGTTTGGTGCTGGATACGTGGGGTCAACATCAACGTCACCATCAACCGTATGGGAACTTGTTTATAGGAGAGAGTTTGAAATTTGAAGGGTTACTTTGTGTGTGGGCTGCTTGCTTTGAGAGGGACACCCGTGAGACGTCTTTTAGGATTCAGTTTGTGACTTGCATCCTCATCATTACTCTTTTTGCTCTCTAAGATGGAGTTGGTTTTCAAGATTTCAGTATCTTGGTTTGATTCTCATTATCTTCTTTTTGCACCTTCTTTTGCATAATTAGGAAAATTTTGATCTTAATTGATTAATAGTTGACTTCCATAAAGCCTCGTTTGATACACGGGATAGGATTGGATAATTTATGTGGGATTGGATTGGATTAGATTGGATGGGATAAAATAAGATTGGATTAGATGTTATCCCATGTTTGGTGAAAGTAGGATAGAATTAAAAATAGTGGGTATAAACTTGGATTTTAAAGATATTTCTCAAGGTCTTTTTAGAAATTTTGCAAAACATATATTAATTTAGGGTTATTATCAATTTGCCCCCTAAAAATAAAAATAATGTCAAACCATCACTGGTTTTGAAAATATTAGCTAAAAACCTCCGACCGTCAATTGGAACAGTGAAACGGTTAGAAAAATGACAGATCCATTAATATTAAGGGTAAAAACGTAATTGGACGTTATTATAAATAATGGGATACAGTTGGTATATAATATAATATATAATCTTTTAATTAAATAAAGAATAAATAAAAAAACAATTGAAAATAAATTAAAAGAAAAAAAAAGAAGAAAAAACCTTTAAAAAATTAAAAAACTAAATTTAAAAAAACCATCTCTCTCTTTCTCCCTCTCTCTCTTGTTCTTCTGTCAGTCTCTCTCTCTTCTTTTTTTGTGACTCTCTCTCTCTTCTTCCTCTTATTCTTCTCCTTCAATCTCTCAAACCATCACTAGATATGGAAAAACCACATTCATCAAGTCCATTCATCAGATCCGGCTCGAAATCACCGAACCACAACGGAGTGAAGCCATGTCTCGAAAAGTCATCGCCGTCGTTGAAGCGGTGCGGTAGGTTGTCTGCTGTTGCGTCGAGCGATGCGGCGGTGCGGAGATGGATCAGCTGGTGCGGCGATGTGGTAGGCTATCTGCTGGTGCGTCGAGCGGTGCGGACGCTGTCGTTGAAGCGGTGCGGTAGGCTGTCTACTGTTGCGTCCAGCGATGCGGCAGTGCGGAGATGGATCAGCTGGTGCGGCGATGCGGTAGGCTATCTACTGGTGTGTCGAGCGGTGCGAACGCTGTTCCCGACGTGGTTCGTGGAGAAGATGGAGAAGACAGTGAGGAACGACGGGCTGTGTGTCGTTGTTGTGGAGCGACGTGGCGCGGCGCAGCGGTGCGGAGGTGATGGAATTTTTGTGATTGTTTGTTGGGTTGCAGAGAAACTGATGGAATTTTTGTGATTGTTTATTGGGTTGCAGAGAAACTGATGGAATTTTTGTGATTCTTTGTTGGGTTGCAGAGAAATTGATAGAATTTTTTGTGATTATTGGTGGACTGAGTGTTTTACATTTTTTTGTATTTTGCTGGAAAACTTTGATTGTGATCCAGATCTTGAACATGATTTCAAGAGCTGGAAACTTTGTAATTTTGACTTTGTAATTTTGTATTTTTTGTTTGCATTTTTTTTATTTATTCTTTAATGAAAAATTTTTGTTAAGATCTGGGTTTGAATATATATTTTTTTAATTTATAATATTTGTTAATATCTGGGTTTTATTTGTTAAGATTTGAGTTTGAATATATATTTTTTTAATTTATAATATTTGTTAAGATATGGGTTTTATCTTGTTACAAAATTTTATTTTTATGTTATCAAATTTAATTAATTTTTTAGGTTTTGTAAATTAATATTTTATTTTTATTTATATTTTACTTTTATTTTATTAAATTTATTTAATTTTTTAGAATTTTTAAATTAATTTATTATTTATATAATTTTTTTTCATTTGGTTATGAAAGGATAGTATGATAATTGATTAATTGTTTGTTTTTTATTTTTTAATGTTTTAATATTATAAGGGTATTTTGGTCTTTTATTATTTTTATTACAAAACCGCTGATAACTTGGATGAAAACCGCTTTTTGAGGAACGGTAGGGGGGTTTTTGGCTATTATTTTCAAATTAAGGGTAAATTGAGGTTATTTTGGTTTTCAGGGGGTTTTTTAGGATATTCCCATTAATTTAAGCCATTTTCCGTCATTTTCCACCATTTCCAGACACTTCTCAAGCTACAAAATCGCAGACCGTCGACCACCATCTCTCTCATCCCTTTGTCTTCCGCATCGAGCCCCCACTCTCATTGCCACGTCGCCAATTAGCCCACCGTCGATTCGGTCTTTCTTCTTTTCTTTTCCTTTCCTTCTTCTTTTCCATTGACGTTCACTCTGTCTTCCTCGCCGATTGTCACTTAGTCTTTCTTGTCGTTCATCGCTAGGTTTTCCTTGCTGTTCCTCATTGGGTTTTCCTTGTCGGTCGTCACTCAGTCTTCCTCACCAGTCGTAGTTCACCATTGGGTTTTCCTTGCCATTTGTCATTGGGTTTTCCTCGCCGGTCGCAGTTCGCCGCTCATGGTCTTCCTCGTCGTTCGTCGTTTGCCGATTGCATGTGAGTGTAGTGGGATTATTTTAACCTATGTTTTCGGTGAGATTGATTTATCCCAAAGTAATGGGATAAAAATGAGATGAGTTAACTTAGTGAAGAGGCTGTGGAGTGTACCAAATGTGGGTTTGGATAAAATCAATCCAAACCCAATCCAATCGCAGCGAACAAATGAGGCCTAAGAATATAGATATTGATTTGGATAAGATAACCAGATTCCACGATAACAACATTAAGGTATTACAAACCCTTGATTATCCTCACTTTATTTTTCAAAGGATATCTATATTTATTAACAAAACTGAGGTTACCTTAATAGTAGTTGACAGGTGTTAACCTCGAGTGTTAAATACTATGTTTGAGTTATTTTCTATTAACTTAAATTTTTGAATTTGATAGTAACTAACATGGTATCAGAGTTTAAAGACTCTTGATTCAAACTCTCTCTCCCCATTTTATTTGAAAATCTTCTCATATCTTATACGGTAAAAAGCAGTTTAACATATATCCGACATTTGTCATATGTCCACATTACATGTGAAGGGACGTATCATATGTCAACTTCAAGTCTTAAATACTATAGTTTGACTCTTTTCTTATCAACTTAAACTTTTGCAGTTAAGAACGTTCTAATTTATATTCTCTATTTATGTTTCCATTATTCATTTAAGTATAATTTCCATTGTTTTACCACTTATTGGTGTAATATTTGATGATTTTTGAGGAAAGATAAGAAAGTAAATTCTTACAATTTGATCAATAATGTTCGCTGATTAAAAGGAAGTTGTGGTTGGCTAAATTTTATTTACTCTCCAATTAATGGAACTTTTCTTAAAATTTAATGAGTCATCTCATTTGTGTGCCATTGATTGGGAAATTTCTATTTGTTACATTTGAAACATATTCGAAAAGTCGGAAACATTCATTAGCTAAGAGTTTCCCAAGTTGGTTGATTATATTCTTGTCGCATGCTAAATGCTAATAGTTTAAAACATTAGGAAAGCAAGCATGATACAAAAAAGATCGTATATATATTTGTATGCATTGGCATGAATTCTTTACGTCAATATGCATGTGGTATTCGAACATAATTACAATGTCAACATCTTGTTAGGATACTTCATATTGGTATACGTATGTTCATGTGAGCCATTGTATAGGTTCACGGCGATGCAAAAGAAATTACTAATAATTACCTTTTACCAAGTTCCAGTCTTCCTCTTTCAACTCATTCTTTAAACGGAATTAACACTTACAATGATCAACTGTATATAATCTTTGGTTGTTTGGCTTTATCTGGAGTAATATTTGTTGTTAAATTAGTAAAGTTGTAATCTAAAGTCAAAAGCTGCAGCGACGAAATGGTTAGCGTTAGTACTGCACGCTCACTTCTTACTCGAAGAGGTGGGTTCGAAACTCCATGCCCACAATTTATGGGATTTTCTCTCCCACATATATGGACCGTCCTCCCACTGGCTGTATGAGCACAGTAAAAGTTTAATGCTGATAGTAAATCTTGCTCCTCTGATTGATGGAAGGCAAAAGCAAGCACTTTAGGGTAGCCAGTTTACCATCAAAGGCACCATAGCAGTGTTTAAACACCTGGCCAACTCGTATAAGATGTCAACTGCTTGATCATAACTCTGCTGGGACAACACAAGCTTTGGAAGAACAACAGGAAGCATTTTCTTGACAAACTGTTCAGTTTCAACACCAAAAACAGCCTCTGCAAACTCTCTGACCAGTTTCCAACGGCTAGCGAATATGAATAGCTTTAGAAATTAGTACTTCAAATCCTCCTTTAAGATAAAAACAGCAAGATCTGTGTATTAACCTCGATGCACTCATTCTCACTGTCATGTGAGGATTATCAGGCTGCTCAACCAGCAAGATGAAAAAAACAAGAAAAGCTGACTGTGTCTATCAACCGTCGTCATAACTTCTTCTGTGGATTCCAAAAGAGTCTCAAGGATCTGGGGATCATCCGCTGTTGCCAAGGCATGATTTTACTATGTCCAAAAACTTTTCTTCGTTACTTTTAGTAGAAGCATTTCCATCCAAAAATAAACAGTACAAGATAGTATCCTGAAGGAGTGAACTAATCTGAGTGCAGAATGCTTGTCTTATGGCCTTCCTTCTGTTAAGGAGCATATATTCAATGCATTAATCCATTCAGATTTTGTTTTAAGCAAAACATCTCCAGTCCCATGCACAAGGATCCGCCAAATAACTCCAACACAAGCAAATTGAACCTCTTCTGAAGACTCATCACAAAGAAGATTAAAATATGTAGACAGTAGATAGATGAAATTACAACTGAAACCAGCATCCATGCTCTCAATATCAGACAGACTAATGATTTTTGAGAAAATTCTTGAGTGTGTGCAACAGTTATGTGAAACTTTGGACACCAGAAACCTTGTAGTAAATAATCTTCTGTCTGGTTATTTGTTTCTCATTTTCACTAGTCAAAAATAATTTGCAGGAACTTTTATCCGAATGTTCAACATCTTTACAAGATCCATAAAGGCATGCCAAAACCCCAAGAGAAGAGGGAATAATTTTCTTGACGTTTGCATGCTTATCTTTCTCCAAGAACCTGCAAAGTTGGAAAGGAAATGAAAATGATGATACATAACAGTTAAGTTAGAAGTTCTTGAGTTGGTAAACTTACGCAATAGAAGAATGACCGAAAAACTATTCTTGCACTCACAAAAGACTAAATAACCAAACAGACATACAATTCATATATAAGATAACAAAAGCAAAGGAACAAACAAAGTCCACTATACACTCACTCCAGCCTCTAAAAGATATGCGGTAGCAATCCAAGACCAGACCACAAGATAATCACTGGTAAAGACATAACAGCTTCAACTCTGACTTGTTCATATTCATCAAGAAGAGCCAAATCCAAGACTTCTAATGCACTTTCAGTTGTTAAGCATTGACCAAGCTTGCAGACAACTTGAACAGCAATACATTTTGTTTTCCATGGAGAATGGGGTTCAGTAACCACAAGAGGATTGGTCCATGCAAGCTTTAGCACCACTTTTAGGAGAATCTACACTATCACCGTTAGTTTTGAAAAGTTCAATCTCTGACAAAAGGGGGCCTGATTTCATTTGCATTAACCAGAAATTATACAATAATATCAAATATTGTAGTGTCAAACAGCCAAATTTCCAAAAGAATAAACAAATAATTTAATTGATAAAGTTTATTCACTAATGTGATTACAGGCGTCAACAATCTCGTGTTGAGGGAAATTTGAAACTCAAAATTGCCACTAGCGACTCTTATTTTACGTTTGAGAATTGCAGTTGATTAAACATGGTTTAAATGTTTTGGGATTCTTATAATGAGAGGGCTCAACTGTCAAAATATGAGACAGACATTCGCATTTGAATTTGGAATGGTTCTTTTGTTTTCAGTGGGATTGTATCATCATCATCATCATCATCATCATTTTTATCATTATCATTTTTATCATTATTATCATCATTATTATCATTATTAATGATATTATGATCATTATGATCATGATCATGATCATCATTATCGTCATTATCATTATCATTTTTATAGAGTGCGTTAATGATACCTTAAATTAGTTGATATTTGTTTTTTTATCTTGAATTTTATAAGATTTTATTTTGAGTTTCTAGTGAGATTTTATGTGGAAAGACTTATATTTATTTGAAGTCTACCTTAAATTAGTTGATATTTGGTTTTTTAATCTTGAATTTTATAAGATTTTGTTTTGAGTTTCTAGTGAGATTTTATTTGGAAAAACTTATATTGATTTGAGGTCTATATTAATTTAAGTGTATTTAAGTCCGTGTTTGGGTATAATTAACAACCCTCAAAAATGGAAAATCCTTTTTTGCTGAAAATTCTGTCGGTTTAGTTGAGTGTGACAGTTTTTTCGATGCAAAATCAGAAATTTAAATCATATGAAAGTGCATCCAATGAAGGGTGACCATGATCAATTTATAGAAAAACATTACATTCGTTTGAGGTATTTGGTTCTAATGGCTTAGCTCTAGTTCGGGATTCTTTCACACCATGTACCTTCATATTCCAAATTTCTTTATTATACATAATGGAATGACAATGTAACAATGCTTTGGTTTTCATCTCTGGACCTAAAGATCATACTTTCACATCAACTAGTGAAAAATTTGTGCGGAGGTTGAGTTGCCCCACTGCTTATTTTTTTAAGATTTAAATCCTTTATGGCTAATTGTTACTAGGTTATAATGGTATTATATATCTAAACAAAGAGCAAAATTTTTGTTGGGGATCTAACTTTAGATCCTATAACAAGCTTTAATCACCTTCAAATTCACACCACAAACAAGAAAGATTTTGAATCAATCGATGGGTAAATTGATCATTTAGAATTAAGTTACAGAATTAACTTGAATCTAGCTTAGGAATCATGCTAGTATTCTCATTATTGCTACCCAAAAAGAGTTGAAAAATACAGATAGATTGTCTCAAAAAAGAAGTGAGATTTCATTAATAATTTTAAAACAAAAACTATGCATCATAAACTCTTAACAATAATCATTTTTTATATAAGCACAGTTTTTCCTAGGAAACCAACCTTAGGAAATAGGGTCCCAAAAGGCAATAAAGTAATCAACTTGAGGAAATAGATCCTAAAATTAATTAACCTAAATAGTAAGAGGAAATATATCAATTAAAATAAGAAGTAAAATAAATTAATCAACTTAAGGAAATAGAGCCTAAAATGAATTAGTCAAATTAAGGAAATGCATCAATTGAAATAAGAAACAAAATATTAGATAAAATAGGAAAATAACTAATTAAATCTTAATTAAAATCCTAATTCAATCGCAGTCAATCAGCTTATGACCCTATATAGATATGTATATATATGCATAAGACGATTTCAAGGTATGGTGACATTTTTATATATATATAAATAAGTTGATTTGAAAACATAGTGACTTTTTTATAAAGTAAAGACACGGTGAAATTTGTTTACAAATAACTCAAATTTCATAAACGGTTTTTTTTGACCTTTAAGAAAATAAATATATATATAAAAAAAAAAAGGATCCAGTGTGAAGTTATAGTTATTTGTAGATAAATTTTACCCTTAAAAAAAAAAAAAAAAAAAAAGTGTGTGAAGTTTGCCTTCCAATTGACTCCTATTGGTGGCGAGTGGTGACTTATATGTTTAGCCAAAAACACCCACAGGATTTGGTGACCTAATAACATAATTATTAATAAATAATGTTTTTCCTTTTTAATGAATAATGCTATTTATTCAATGATATTTCTAGTATGTAAAACAAATAATTCATCCCAAATTTTTAATGCTTCAAACGGTAGAACTTCTCCAATTTTGTTATATGTCATATTTTATTTGGTATCCTACTTTGTTTCAGTTTAACAAACTTTAGTCCATTTTGATTACTATATCAAATGAAGATTTCATGTTTGTTAGGATTCCTATTTTAACTAGGATAATTAGGCTGGTAGGAATAGTTATATTTTCCTTTTATATTTTTTGTTTTCCTTTTGATTATAACGTAAGGTTTTTCTTAAATAAATAGGTTTGTTTTCCTTGCATAAACAGGAGTGCTGTCTTCCTATAAATAGGGGATTCTTTCAATCGACAAAGCATGTAGAAGTTCCTTAATTTCTTCTCTCTAAGTTCTCCTCTGTTTTTCTTTTCTTACTGCTTTCTATCAACTTCTTGCTGTTAGTAAGACTAATTAAGCAGAGCTCCATCAATATTCAATTAGGATTCTCTCTTTTGGTTGTCTGTGCCCTTCTAGTCTGCCATCTGCATACCACACGACACCATGCCAGCCATAAGGCCTCTTCCTCCATCACCTGAGCTCATCAGCCCAGAAACCATCGAGACACTACCACCAGATCTAATCACGGAAGTACTTTCATACTTGCCGGTAAAGTCTCTATGCCAATTCAGGTGTGTATCTAAATCGTGGTTGGCTATGATCAATGACCCTCAGTTTGTTAGAATGCATCTAGCTCGAACTGAAAAACAAAAAATTTTTTTTATTGAAAAATCTCTTTATTCAGTTGAACTTGATAGTTTTCTCCATACAAAATCATATGAAAGATTGAAAGTGCATCCAGTAAAGCTTGACCAATTGAAGGAAGATCCTGACAGATACTGGATGGAGGTCTTTGGTTCCAATGGATTGTTCTGCTTGAGGGATCATCCGATTGAATGTGAAAAAGATTTCTTCATCTACAATCCTTCCACTAGGGAGTTTAAGAAAATTCCCAATTCCAAACCAATTGAAACCTGGTTATTATGAGCTTCCAGCAGTAGGCTTTGGCTATGTTGAGTCTACCAGTGACTATAAAATTGTGAAAGTCTACAATAAAATCCTGCAAATTTTCTCTTTAAAAAATAATTCATGGAGAAGAATTGAGGGTGATTTTCTTGTTGGTCGTCGTACCGATTTGCAAGGAGTTGCTCTCAATGGAGCAATTCATTGGTGGAGCAGTGGAGCTGTTTATGCATTTGATTTGATGGAAGAAAAGTTTAAAACTTTCTCTTTACCCTGAAGCTTTTCCAGATTATTTTTCACTACCTCTTGAGATTCGTGAGGAGAAATTTGATGATTGGTTCAAAGAATTAAATTTATTAGGAAAATTAGGTGATCACTATCTTTTTATAAAATATAATGAAGAAATTTGGATCATGAAGGAATATGGTGTGAAAGAGTCTTGGACTAAAGTTAAAATAGCAAACAATCTTTATAAAAACTTAAATTTATTAGGTTCGAAGGATAACGAAACGATGCAAAACTTAAATTATTAGTTTGGAAGGATGATGACACAATGCTTTGGGTTTCAAAATGTGACCAAAAGGTCATACTTTTGTATCAAACCGGTGGGAAAATATTCAAGGAAGTTGAGATTGATGAAATTGACCCAAAATTTGTGAAATACAATGAAGGAGCAAATGCATACGTTGGGAGTTCTGTGTTACTTAATTATAACGGTAACTTTACAACTTAAGGTATTGATATATATATATATATATATATATTCAACATTTTGTTTGCTAGTTTTGAGATGGATTATCCAATTATGTCTTAAAGATTTTTCATTTTTTCGTTTTTGGCTTTTTTCAGAAAGTCTTGGATTTTGAGTTCAACAAATGAAAGAGCAACGAACAGGTTATCATGAAAAACATAAATTGTTTTATCAGTGGAAACAACCAATATAGTTTGTTTTATCAGCGAAAACCACCATTGACTGTCGTGGTTTTCTTCAATTATACTAATTAGGTTTATTCTTTTTAACTATACTTGTAGGCAAGATGATTTTATCAATTTGTAATATGAAGTTATAATCTCTTATATGCTTTTCTACTTCTGTTACTATGCAATTTTATCAAAATAAATATCTTTTATCTATTAAATTTTTATAGGTAGAAAGCTTCTAGCAAAAATTTGTGACTTGATCTTGTAAATAGTTATATTTTGATGGTCATAATAGTTTTTCATTGTTGAGAAAGAAATTAGGAAAAAAAAAAAAAAAAAAAGACAAACAAAATATGTGGATTTATTACTAACTCCAAGAATTTGTGTGAATTAGATAGTTTTTACACATTGAGAAAAAATAATTTTGTTGGAAAATTAGAAGTTCAAAATTTGTGGCTGCCACAGACAAGATTTCAAAAAGTAAACTCCAGCCGACATATATTCTATTAATAAGTATAGATCGGCTCAATCTCAAACTCTCTTATCTTGAATTGGATGCAATCAATGTGGTTTCTGAAATTGTAAATGATACTCCTTTATGGAGTCCTGTTTTCCGCATTGTGGACGAGGTTAAAGCACTATGTAAGAAAGTAGAGGTTCAACAATATCACCCTATTCCACGTTGTTATAACAGGGTGGCATGCACTCTTGCTTCTCTTGTTTTGCTCTCTAAGGAGGATAATAGATGGCTTGATATTAAGTCCGACTGTATTGTGTCTTTTTTTAGAAAGAAAGTTTGTTTGGATTTCTTTTATTTTTTTTAAAAAAAGCACAACCACTATTTTAATTTAAAAATATATGTATTGCTATAGGCAGCCACCCAAATTTTGTTAACAATAAATATAACTATATAATACATGAATTTTCTCCTTTGGTTTGGGATTATTTAATTGAATTAAAACCATAGCCCTAAATTCTTGATCGTTTCTCATCGATCATTAGTCAATTTGCTTCCTAGGGTTTGGTTTTCATTTGTTATATGGTTGTTATTCATTTGACAGGTAGCAATAGTAATAGATGAAATAGCCAAATTCATTTATTAAGTGTTTAGTTTTGTACTGTCATATTAATTTTACTTATGTTTTGTAAGTCTAATCTTCATTGTCATGTTTCTTACATCTAGTTCATGGAAAATATTTTCATATTTTAAATTATAAAAAATTATATGATACCCCTTCTACCAGCGGCCCTAGGTAAAGGCTTTCTACAAGTGGAAACACTTTTAATTTCTATAACATAAAATCCTCATAAAAACGATCAATCAAACATGGTTAAAAGTAATGTTTGATCTGGAAATATTGCATGCCCATACATTTTAAAATTGAATAAGATTGACCAATTTACCCATGAATAAGGACAAAAAACTGAAAATTGAAAATCGAACAATAAATTAAAAAATGAAAAACATTAATATTTTGAATAAAAGAAAAAAATATAAATTTGAAAAAAAAAAGTTATGAATATCTACTGTTCATCATTTTTTATGGTTGGTGGAGGTTAATATTGTAAAAATAAAATAAAATTCAGATGAAGATGAATATCTACCCCACCCATCTCCCCATATGAAGAAATAAAAATAAAATTTTAAAATGGAAAAAGTAAAATGTCTTATTAAAGTGTTTAGTTTGGTACTGTCTTATTAATTTTACTTATGTTTTGCGAGTCTAATCTTCATTGTCATGTTTCTTACATCTAGTTTATGGAAAATATTTTCGTATTTTAAATTATAAAAAATTATATGGTATCCCTTTTACCTCCAACCCTGGGTAAGGCTTTTTACAAGCGGAAACACATTTTTATTTTTGTAACATAAAATTCTCACAAAAACAATCAATCAAACGTGGTTAAAAATAAAGTTTGATTTGGAAATACTGCATGCCCTCACATTTTAAAAATGAATGAGACTGACCAATTTACCCATGAATAAGGGCGAAAAACTGAAAATTAAACGATAAATGAAAAAAATAAAAAATATTAATATTTAAAAAAAAAAAAAGAAAAAAAGTTGAAATTCGAAAAAATAAAGTTATGAATCTCCACCATCTATCATTCTTGATGGTTGGTGGAGATTATTATTTTAAAAATAAAATAAAATTAAGATGAACATGCATATATGCAGATGAAGAAATGAACATCTACCCCATCCATCTCTCCATATGAAGAAATAAAAATAAAATATTAAAAAATAAAAATATTAAGATGGAAAATATAGAATAAAAATCAGATGAACAGATGAACATCTACCCCACCCATCTTCCTATATGAAGAAATAAAATTCTTTCTTCTTCCACCTATTTCTATCAGTCTCTTAATCATCTGAATTCGTTGAACCCATAGCAAGGGGATGTAGGGATTGGCCGAATGAATTTGTGGTTGAAGATGATTGGCTTAACTGGGTTTAGCAAGTTGGGATTTTTGGTTGAAGATGAATATTAGATTGACTGGGTTTGACAAGTTTGGCAACATGAAAATGAAGTTAGGACTTGGGTTTGGCAAGAAACGAAGATGTTGGGATTTGGCAAGTTTGGCTTCAATCAAACCCAAGATGCAACTAAATTTGGGTTCGATTGAACCCATATTTTGTTCAAGTTTGGGTTTGATTAAACCCAAATATTTGCAGATTTGGGTTCAATCAAACCTATATAATCAAATCTAAGTTCAATAGAATTTTGATCTGATGCTGAAGATGAATGAACTTAGATTTTGATATTGGTTCATAGCAATGATTGATACTCCAACTGATGGAGATCTAATTTGTATCTCCACTAGTTTAAATTAAAAAGATGAACCCATATTATTCTTTTCTTTTTTCTTTGTGTTGTTGTCTTATTGGTCTTGGTGTTGAAGATGAATCGTTGAAGATGTTGATTTTTCTTTTTCTTTTGTTTCTTTTTTATTTTATTTAAAATATTTATTTTAATTATATTATTAAACGTGATGTCCACCATCTATCTGGATGGTGGAGATGAATTTTTTAATAAAAATATCACTTTGGTAAAAGATAAAAATACCTTTATATCAATTAAGTTTGACTAGCCTTGGCTGATGGAGTGGGAGTTTGATGTTATAAAATCTTAAAAAGTTAATATGCTTGTAAAACGTCATTGTCTAACTAGTAATTTTATGTTGGGTTTATTTATATATATATATATATAAAGTTCATTTGAAAAAGCAACCACAGCTATTCTTGGGTTTCTAACAAGTCCAAGCCAATATATTCCAATGTTTTAAATAAGTAATATACCGGTCAACAAATGTACTATTCTAGAAGCTTCTAATGCCCTAAGTATGTATAAAAGTACTATTCTCAAAAGGAAGTAAATGTCTAAAACTAGATCGAGAGCCCACTAATCGTTAAATTGATCAAATCAATCTTTTTAGTTTGATTTGGTTTTCTAATTTGAAAAGAATTGTTTTGTTTTATTATAAGAACGAAGGATTTAGCTATCTTATCCAATCACTAATCTTACCCATCAATTGAAATCATTGGATTGACTTTAATAATCATTCTTATAACCAACCTAAATGCTCTAATTAATGAGTAAGATTAGTGGTTGAGTGAGGTAGCCAAACCTTAGAACAAATTACACAACAATCCTCTAAGGTATGTTTTAATTAGATAGAAATAGATTTATTATTTTATTACACAACACTCCACTTTGTTTGTCAAACTCCGTTAAAGTTAGATAAACTCATATGACTTAAGGGTAATTTCGTCTTTTAGATATATATTTTAAATTTTATTTAAAATTTAAAATTATAGAAAATAAATAAGACTTAAAAAATAATTAAAAAGTGAAAAAGAGATCTCCATCGTTCATAAGAGAATTCAAAAATAAAAATTAATTTTTTTGAAAAATAATTTTAAAAATTTTCTTAAAAATAAAAACAATAGATCTCTACCATTCATCTCTAAGATAGACAGTGAAGATCAAAAGAATTAAAAACAAATACAATTGAAAAAAAAAAATCTAACAAAAATGGAGATCTAACCCAAATTGGATCTCCATGGTAACAGTGTGGAGATCCAATCTAGATTGGATGTCCACTCAGTTCATCACCCAAATTATCTTCCACACATTCATCTTCCACATCCATCACTCATTTTTTCAACAACCTTTAATCATCATCCATCCATCTTCATCAACATCAACCTATCATCATCATTAACATCAACACCAACCCACCATCATCAATCGACCATTATCAATATCAATCCACCATCATCACTAAAAGGAAAAAAAAAAGTTGAAAAAAAATGAACACACCATCATCTTCATCATTTAAGTTCGTTGAACTCAAATGAACTTCATCTAGGTTTGACGAACCCAGATGAAGAACACACTTAGATGAAGAACACTTTTATCTGGGTTCGATGAACCAAGATGGACATTTCATTTGGGTTTGACAAATTAAAATGAAAAACATTATATTTGGGTTCGATGACCTAAATTGAGAACACCTTTATCTGGGTTCGTTAAAACCCAAATGAAGAGAACACTTTCATGTGGGTTTGACAAATCTAGATGATGAACAACACTTTCATCTGAGCTCATCAAACCTAGATGAATATCTTTATTATCTATTTTTTTTTTAAAAAATATTATCTAATTTTTCTTCATCTTCATGCGGTTAAGGTAATAAATATGATATAAATTGTTTTTAAATTAAAAGGAACCTAACTTTTGATATAAATTATAATTTATATAATTATAATTATGAAGGCTCAAATTAAATTTATATTTGAAAGATCCATCAAACTAGACCAATCTAAATTTATTTGGTGTGGTTTGGTCTAAGAAAAATCCAAAGTTATACTATTTTTACAATATGATAAATTTTTGTTTGGTTTGGTTTTAGTTCCAAAAAAAAATAAATAAATAAAAATTCAAACCAAACTAGACTAAGCCAACCTAGTTTGAAGGTTGAAAAATTAAAAACTAAAAAACATCAATTTCATTCATAAGTGTCCATTATTATATGAATAATAAATCTATATGTGCAATTCAAAATAATAATAATAATAAATCCAAGTGGAATATATAATGATAACATTATGTTAATAGTTAAATTATTCGAGAAATATAGTATTTGTAATTAAATTTAATCTAATTTTAATGTATGAATATATAAAATTAGGATTTTAGGTGGATTGCCAAAATTTGGGCTTGGAAAATAATATAAAAGTTATTTTCATATCCTTTATAGAATAGATTGGATTCAAATTCTGTAAAATGCTGAAATTTATGCTTATAATTTCTTTTAAAATGAAATTTTATGACTTTTTTTTTTTTAATTTTATGTTACCATATATCACACGTAGTGCTTTTTTTGAAGTAGTAAATACTGAATGTGATACAAATTGGTTTTAATTTAAAAGAAGTCCAACATTTGATAAAAATTTCAATTGTGAAGGTTCAAATTAAATTTATATTAAAAAAATCCCATCAAAGTAAATATATCTAATTTGATTTGGTCCGGTCTAGTTTAGAAAAATAACTGATCCAAAATTATCCTATTTTATATAAGACCAGAATTTTTTATTAGGTCTAGTTTTAGTCCAAACCAAACCAAACTAGACCATTTTCAACCATACTTTGAAGATTGAAAAATTAAAAATTAAAAATATTAATTTTATTAATAAATTCCCATAAACTATGAACAATAAATCCACAAGTGGCATATATACTGACAGTACCATGATTATTGGTAAATTATTTAAGAAAAAATAGCATTTGTAATTAAATTTAAATTTAATTTTCTATTTTGGAAATAAGAATTGTTAAGATTAGTATTTTTAGCTGAGAGTTTAGTTTTGGAATATAATAGGAATTAAAATTAAATTTATAAATATTTTTTTGGTATCCTTTATTGAATTAAATTTGGATTAAATTCAAACACCATAAAATGTTAAAACTTAGGACGTGTTTGATATCGTTTTTAAAATGAAGTTTTTTAAAAATATTTTTAAAAATAATAATCATGTTTTGAAAGTGATGTTTTTAAAAATATAATATATTTAATAGAATGTATAAAAAAATTGTTTTTAAAAGCAGGCAATTGTAAATGCTGTCAAATTTTTAATAAAAATGTTGTGTTTTTTTTTAAAAAAAAAATTTATAAATAAGCTTCAAACACCTTTAGACCCATTTTTGTTTTTAAAAATAAAAAATCATTTTAGAAAATGAAACCAAACACCTTTTTTATGTTTTTAAATTCTTAAAAACTAAAATTTTATGAGTTTCTTTAAATTTACAAATACACCAAATCCATTTTTTCTGAGGATCTTTTTTTTTTCTTTGAAATTTTTCTTAAGGGTTTTGTTTTGTTTTTGAAATCTTTGAATATGGAGTTTCTAAAAATTGGTATTAATATCCAAAAAAATAAGTAAACTTTAATTTGTTGGATAGGGAAATGAAAAAAATTAAATTTATAAATTACAGTACTACTTATGTCATAATCACACGCGTTTTTATAATCACATACAAAACGCGTTAAAGAAAGGCTACTCAATGCACCGATAAAGCAAAACCGACATAATTTGGTAAAATTTCATCTACACCGCTCGTACCAATCATCACTGTTTAATCACAACCGTCTATATTTTTAGATGCTCGTCTATAAATACTGATTCCTTTGTTCACCCACTTTACGAAAATCCTTTCTCCGTTAGGTGCCAGGTCTGGTCGCTTCTCCCTTCTCTTAAAGATCGATGGTTCTCTTGTTTTTGTTTTTTGAAGATTTAGAAATTGGAAGTCGTTGGTGGCTGCTTTCTCTCCTGTGTTATTCACGTGTTATTCGCTGATTAAGGTTTAAATGATTGTTGGTTCTCTTGTTTTTGTTTTAGAAGATTTTAGAAATTGAAAGTGGTTGGTGGATCGTACCTTCTTTGGAGATCTAGTGATTGCTCAGCTATTGTGGATTGATTGATTAACAAGAAGAGGATTTGATTTCGGTATTGTTGTTCTTGTTTTTAGTTTTTTAATAATTTTTGAAGTTTAGTTTCTTGTACCTGAGATGAATTGGTTGTGCTCGTATATACAGGGTTCAAGTGCTCTCAAGGAAGTATGAGAGATTAATGTTCTTTTGGCATGGCATGCAAAGATTTGTTGGTATTGGGTTTACATCTTTCCAAGCACTTCTCTTTATTATAGGAAGTTTTGGATTTTTGGCACTTAGAAGCCCTGGAATGGTGTTTTGCTTGGATTTCCATTAGCGCAGCGTGGAGGTTAATCTTTCTGATGTTTATCTACCTTTTTAGTGAACTGTTATATTTATATGAAAACAGAAGATAATGGATGCTGCTTGTGTTTGGTGGATCCTCTCAGAGGTTTGAGATATGAATAGTGTTGGTGAATCGTAGAAGGTAGCTATACGATAAGTTTCAGTGGATTATTAATTGGAATGGAATAAGCAAGTAGCAGAGTTCAATTTGATTGTGGTGACAATATCATGCTGTATTAAATTTGTCTGCTACATCTCTCCTTAAATTGTTTACTCGACTTTTTAGATTATTAGGTTTTCTGTAAATGTTTGGTTGTGCGGCTTGTGCCAGCGGGCTCACTAGGTTGTGTTAATAGTCATTTTGATGTATTCAATTGTAAATGCCTTTTCTGAAATTCACATTTCTAATAAATTCATTTGTGTTTATTATAGCCTCTGAAGCTGATTTTATCTTTCGATTGATGCTAATTTTTTTCATACTATTCACTTACTTGATAAGCCAATTACAGCCGTGATTATTTTGTTAGTCCTGTTGATAGAATTCAGTCAATGAGGTAACTTGTTAGTTTGTTTATTGGCAGGGAGCTAAATAATATGGTTGACACAGATATTCATTGAATTGTGGAGTATTCAGGGGGGTTCTCATGTTTTCTTTCGCTTGGATGTTTCCTTGCTTGTCTTTTTCCTAATAGAAATTAGATCATAATTTGGTCCAATTTTACAAGAATCTCTTTTTCAGTTGATGACATATATGAGTGCTGCGGAGCATTGTAAACAGAAGGGCCGCTACAATTAGCTGGAACATCAGTATATTGTTCTTTTTTCTATATGGAGTTGTGGATAGACAACCAGCACCTGTAGTTTATTTGTATCTATTCAGGGTTTCCTTCTGATTTATTCAATCTTTGTCATATTTTGTTTTTGCAGGCGGATCTGGATTTTAAGTTTCTGTAATTTTGTCAAATATTCCTTGCAGTTGTAGAATTATGTGAGGTTCTGGAGCGTCTTTGACTACTGGGGAAGGATGCCCTATCTTAACTTCGTACATAAAAGTGCATTATCAATATTTATCTTTATAGGCATAGATTTCATTTAGCTTACTGATTTTGATTATCTACCATTTTAGTGAACTCTTAATTTATCAGAGAGCAGAAGTGAATGGATGCTGCTTGTGTTTGATGGAATCTCTCAGAGGTTTGAGTTAAGAATAGTGTTTGGTGGATCCTAGGAGGAAGCTATTTGATGCAAGTTTCATTTGAATTTGATTGAGGTCACTATAATGTTGTATGAAACTTGTGTGGTACACTTCTGCTTAAATGGTTTACACAATTTTTTACGTTATTGGGTTCACTGTGGAGGCCTTTTCTGAATTTGACATTGGTAATAAGTCTGAAGTAAATATAATTTTTTGATGATGTTGATGATCTATTACTTAAGTAACACTTATGGTTGTTAATGGATACCACTTTGTTCTAAATTTTTATCCTAAATTCGTAATATGGTGATCTCTACTTACAAATCCTATTGCATTTCAGTAATATTGGCCTTCCATGGGACTTTTATAAAGATGAAATCTATTCGGTTTTGTTTGTTCCACAGGAGTGAGAAATTTTGTTGGCAGGATGCATAATGTTTGTGGTTTTAGGGGCCTGCCTGTCAAAAGGGGATGATTTCTTCAGTTTTATTCGTTTTGATTGGTTTTCAGATTGTGTTCTGTTCGACATTTTTGGAACTGCAATCAGGTGTACTTCCTAGGTGTTGTATTTAAGTTGCTGCCTTTTCTAATAACTCCCCTACTATATAGTCTATATTCTCTTTATATGGTAGCTCTCTATAATTTCTTTTGGAACAGTTGGGTAAGGTGCAATTTTAGTTCAAGTGGAGGGTTATGTCTAACTTGAATTTTTAGATCTTTCCAAGTTCTTATCTTTCATGATAATTTCTTGTTGTATCCTTCAGAAATTCACTTGTTAGATAAGTCGATTGCAGTCGTTATTATTTTCTGTTGGTCCTGTTGATAGAATTCAGTAAATGAGGTAAACTACTAGTTTGTTGGTGGGGAGCTGAATGATATGGTTAACAGATATTTGTTGAGCTGTGGAAGTTTTCAGGGGGTTCTCATGTTTCATTTAGCTTGGATGTTTCCTTAATTTTCTTTTCCCTGAAAGAAATTAAGTCGCAATTTGATCTAATTTTATAAAAATCTTCATTGCAGTTGATGACAAATATCAGTGATGTGGAGCATAGGTAAACAGTTAGCTGGAACATTAGTATATTTGTTCTTTTTAAGTTTGTGTTTGTATATTGCATGGATTCTGCTGTGACATCTGGTAGTTATTGAAGGGCTGCTACAATTAGTATGAACATTAGTATGTTATTTTTTAAGTTCTTGTTCTTTTCATGGATTCTGCTAGGACTTCTGGTAGTTATTTTCATTTGTCAGATATGTCTTTGGAGTTTTAGGGCATCGTAGCTGATTCTGCAAATGATAGTTTTCAGGTTATGGAGTGGTGGTTGCAGCCTGTCTTTCTATATTAGTTGTAGATAGGACATTCAGAACTTTTAGTTGATTTTTATCTATTCAGGGGGTTTCTTTTGATTTATTTAGTCATTGTCTTTGTTTTCTGGTTTTGTGGGCAAACTTGGATTTCCAGTTTCTTTAATTTTTGCAAATATTCCTTGCAGTTTGTAGAGCTGTGTGAGTGTAGGCTCTAGCATATTTGACTACAGGGAAGGATGTTCTATCATAACTCTTTACATAAGTGCATTAACATTATGTGTGTGTATACTAATGTTGATTGGCTGCCAATTTTAATTGCTAGAGTAGCCGTTGGGGAGAGCCGATCTACTAGCTATTGTAAACAGCAGATTTGTAATTGGTGGTGGTATCGTGTTTGTAATCAAGAAGTGGTATGGGATGCAATTCAATGTTTATTAAGGGGTTGTCTAATGAAATTATCTAGACTTGGTCTTTTATTTGAAGAAAGGTTTTTTTTTTTTTTTTTGGGAACTTATCTAGACTTGTGCTCTCTCGTTAACATTTTTGTAACTGCAATTAGGTGTACTTCCTAGGCGTTGCATTGAAGTTGCTGGCTTTTTCTACCGACTCGTCTACTGTTCTCTTTATATGGTATCTCTCTATAAGTTCTTTTGGAACAGTGGAGTAAGGTGCTCTGAGGATTCTTGTCTGACTTGAAATTTTAAATCTTTTCAAATTCTTATCTTTCATGATGGTCTCTTCTTGTATCCTTTAAAAATTCACTTGTTAGATAAGTCAATTACAGTCTAGGTTAGTTTCCTGTTAGTTCTGTTGATCTTTAGTAAATCAGGTGTAAACTGCTAGTTGTTTGTTGGCTGGGAGGTAAATAATATGGTTGACAAAGATGTTTGTTTAGTTGTGGAGTATTTAAGGGTTTCTTATGTTTCATTTAGCTTGGAAGCTTCCTTTTACTTTTCCTCACTAGAAGTTATGTCACAATGAGATCTAATTTACAAAAATCTTTGTTGCTGTTGATGACAAATATGAGTAATGTGGAGCATAGTAAACGGAAGGGCTGCTGAGTTGGAGTGTGTATTTGTTCTTTTTATGTTCATGTTTGTATATTGCTTGGATTCTGTTATGACTTTTGGTAGTTATTGAAGGGCTGCTACAATTAGCATGAACATTAGTATATTTGTTATTTATTAAGTTGCTTGTATATTGCATGGATTTTGCTATGACTTCTGGTAGTTATTTTCTTTTGTCATATAAGTCTTTGGAGTTTTTGGGCATCGTTGCTGATTCTCCAAATGATAGTTTCGGCTGGGTAGTGGTGGCTATAGCCTGTCTTTGTATGGAGTTGTAGATAGACAATAAGGACTTTTAGTTGATTTTTATCCATTCAAGGGGTTTCTTCTGATTCATTTTAGTCATTTTCTTTGTTTTCTGGTTTTGTGGGCAAACTTGGATTTCCTGTTTATTTAATTTCTCGTAGTTCGTAGAGCTGTGCGAGGTCTGGAGCATATTTGACTACAGGGGAAGGATGTCCTATCTAAACTTCATATACATAAATGCATTATCAGTATTTATATGTATAGGCGTAGATTTTATTAATGTACGATTATCTGAAAACAAAAGTGAATGGATGTTGTTTGTGTTTGGTGGATTGTCTCGGAGGTTTTGATAGTGTTTGGTGGACCCTAGGAGGAAGCCATCTCATGCAAGTTTAAGTTGAATTTGAAATCTCGTTCCATGTGAGACTTGTTTGGTATACTTTACCTTAAATTGTTTGCACGATTTTTTAGATTATTAGGTTTACTATGGAGGAATTTTCTGAATTTAATATTCATAATTAATTTTGAGTAGATATAATTTTTTTATGATGTGGGAGATCTCTTGCTTAAAGAGTAACACTAATGATCATTAATGTGAACTTTTGTGGCTTAGAGCTCTTATCATGGTGTTTTTTCATTTTGGTCAGATAAATCATTGGAGTATAAGCACATTTCGCAAGTCTTATTGGTAAAATTCCTTAACCAAGGTGGTGTTTCTAAAGTGCAAGTTTGTTATTGCTAGGGAATTAAATAATATGGTTGACAGATTTCTTTGTTGAATTGTTATTCAGGGGGTTCAGATCTTTACTTTTGCTTTTCTGTTTGTGTTTTTTAAGAGAGATTAGGTCGTACTTTGGTCTAATTTTACATTAGCCTCTTTTGCAGTTATTCACTTACTGGAATACTGTAGTACTGTAGAGCATTGTAAGCAGGAGCAGGAGGGGGTTTTTACAAATATCTGGAATATATTTATTCTTTTTTATTTTTATTTATTTTTGGGTATTTTGCATTGATTCTCTTATGACTTTTAGTACTATTTTCTTTTGTCAGATATGTAAATGGAGTTTTAGGCCATCGTTGCTGATTTTTCAAATACTAGTTGGGTTATGGAGTGCTGGTTGTAGCATGTCTTTGTGAGGAGTTGTAGAAGACTGGGACCTTTAGTTGACTTCTTTTTTTTCAGGGGTGTTTCTTATGATATATTTCATCATTGTCAGTGTTTTTGGTAGCAAATAGAGTTGGATTTTTATTTACATAATTTTTGCAAATGTCCTTTGCAGTTTGTTGAGCTCTATGAGTATGGGCTGGAGAATATTGGACGACAGGGGAAGGATGTTCTGTTGAAACTTTGGCTTATAGATGTATTATTAGTGTAATCATGTGTGTAGGCATAGACTTCATTCTAATGTTGATAATACAATTTTAAATTGCCAGACCAGCAATTGGGAGAAGAGCTGATATATACCAGACTTTCGGGTAATCGGTGTTGGCTAACTTGGCATCATGTCTGTAATCAGAAAGTGGTAGTATGGTTGCAATCTAATACATTATTAAGGGGTGTATAATGAACTTATCAATCCTTTAGTCCTTATTTCTTAGTTTTAATGTGTGTTATTTTTCTTTAACATGATGTACTTTTTGCAAATCTTTGTTCCAGTCTGCTGCAAGTGACATTGACGTTGAGTCAAGTCTAACATGAACTTTAGTGGTATGGAGTTCTTATTTTGACATATAATTTTGTCTCCTATTTGATAAATCCATTTTTTGAGATAACTTATTTGGAGTTACGGAATGACAACTCATTTTTTCGAGTTTTGTGTTACATTTATTGGCAGGGAGCTGAATAATTATGATTGACTATGATTTTTGTCGAAGAATTCAAGCGGTTCTTATGAATCTTTAGCTTGGAACTTTCCTCTTCTCTTCTTTGCTCATTGAAATTATAGATCCTATTTTGCAGTTGTTCACATATATGAGTACCGTGGAGTTGTAGTAAACAGAAGGGCTGGTACATTTATCTGGAGTGTTAGTATAACGTACAGTATAACATGTATATGTATCTTCATTTTTCGTAATTGCATTTGTTTTCTTGTGACTTTGGTAGTGTTTTCTTTTTGTCAGATTTAGGTCATTGGAGTTTAGGTCGTGGTTGCCTGATTTTCAAATAATAGTTCGGTTATGGAGAGGCTGTATCATGTCTTTGTAAGGAGTTGTAGATAGATGATAGAGCCTTGTAGTTGACTTGTGTCAATGCAAGGAGGTCTTTATGATTTATTTCATTTTTGTTTTTGTTTTTAGTGGCGAACTGTTATTCTAGCTTAATTTTTGCAAATATTTTTGCAGTTTGTTAAGCTCGAGTGTTGGCTGGAGCATATTTGACGACTGGGGAGAATGTTTGTCGTAGCTGTGGTATCTATAGTATCTAACACAAAATTGAATGGTTTCGAGTTCTTTTCTTGCATGTTATTTTTTTTCTTATCCTCTTTAATACATTGATTTGTTAGATAAAAAATCATTGAGTAGCATCTCATTTCTACTACTTGGTAAAATTAAGGTAATGATGGTGCTGCTAAACTGCTAGTTTCTTTATTAGCTGAGCAGAATTGGTTGGATCTCCTCATATATGCAGGGTCTGAAGGAAGTAAGAAACAATATGATCTCTTGGCATAATTTATCTGTGCTGCATAGATGTGGTGGAATTTTGGTGAAACTCTTCTATAATTTTAGTGTTTTGGCTGTTTTTATGTGATCTTGGCTTTGAGTATCACAAATGTACCACTTCAGCTTCTGTTTCTTATAGAAGTTTTGGATTGGAATGTTACAAATCATAATTTGGTCCAATTTTACAAAATTGTCTTTTGCAGTTGATGACATATATGACTATATGAGTGCTGTGGAGTGGAGCATAGTAAACAGAAGAAGGGCCGCTACAATTAGCTGGAACATCAGTACATTCTTCTTTTTTTCAGTTCATATTTGTATTACATGGATTCTGCTGTGATTTATGGTGGTTGTATTTTTATGTCAGATGAGTCTCGGAGGTTTTAGACCATCATTGCTGATTTTCCAAATGATAGTTCATGTCATGGATTGGTGGTTGTAGCATGTCTCTGTATGGAGTTGTGGATAGACAACCAGGACTTTTCGTTGATTTATGTTTATTCAGGGGTTCCTTCTTTATGTATCCAATCATTGTCTTCTTCTTTTTTTTTTTTTTTTTTTTTTTTTTTTTTTTTTTTTTTTTTCTTTTGGTGGTTGTAGCATGTCTCTGTATGGAGTTGTGGATAGACAACCAGAACTTTTCGTTGATTTGTGTTTATTCAGGGGTTCCTTCTGATTTATTCAATCATTGTCTTTTTTTTTTGGTGGGCAGACTTGGATTAGTTTCTGTAATTTTTGCAAATATTCGTTGCAGTTTGTAGAGCTATGTGAGGTCCTGGAGCATATTTGACTGCAGGGGAAGGATGTCCTATCTTAACTTTATATGTAAGTGCAGTATCAGTATTTATATGTATACTCATAGATTTCATTAATGTTGATTGGTTACCTATTTTTATTTGCCTTTTTAGTGAACTCTTAGATTTATCTGAAAAGAGAAGTGAATGGATGATGTTTGTGTTTGGTGGATCATCTCAGAGGTTTGAGGTAAGAATATTGTTTGGTGGACCCTAGGAGGAAGCTATCGGATGCAAGTTTCAGTTGAATTTGAATGTGGTCACACTCTCATGCTGTGTGAGCCTTGTTTGGGACACACTTTAGCTTAAATTGTTTGCACAATTTTTTAGGTTATTAGGTTTACTATGGAGGCCCTTTCTGAATTTAATATTCGTAATTAATTTGACGTAGATATAATTTTTTGTTGATGTCAGAGATTTCTTATTTAAGAGTAGCACAATGATCATTAATGTGAACTTCTGTGGCTTAGAGCTCTTATCTTGCATGATGTTGTTCTTTCATTTTGGTCAGATAAATCATTGGAGTATAAGCACGTTTTATAAATCTTGTTAGTAATATTCAGTAACCAAGGTGGTGTTTCTAAAGTGCAAGTATGTTATTGCCAGGGGAATTGAATAATATGGTTGACAGAGATTTTTGTTGAATTGTGATTCAGGGGGTTCAGATCTTTACTTTTTCTTTTTTGGTTTTTTCAGTAGAGAAATTAGGTTGTAATTTGGTCTACATTAGCCTCTTTTGCAGTTATTCACTTACAGGAGTACTGTAGTACTGTAGAACATTGTAAACAGGAGGGGGCATTTACAAATAGCTGGAATATATTTATTCTTTTTTTTTTTTTTTTTCCTTTTTGTGGTATTTTGCATTGATTCTCTTATGACTTTTAGTGTTATTTTCTTTTGTCAGATATGTCAATGGAGTTTTAGGCCATCGTTGCTGATTTTTCAAATACTAGTTGGGTTATGGAGTGCTGGTTGTAGCATGTCCTTGTGAGTTGTAGAAGACTGGGACTTTAGTTGAGTTCTATTTTTTCAGGGGTGTTTCTTATGATATATTTCATCGTTGTCAGTGTTTTTTGTAGCTAATAGAGTTGGATTTTTATTTACATAACTTTTTGCAAATGTCCTTTGCCGTTTGTTGAGCACTATGAGTTTAGGCTGGAGAATATTGGACGACAGGGAAGGTTGTTCTGTTGAAACTTTGGCTTGTATTTGTATTATCTGTGTAATCATCTGTGTAGGCATAGACTTCATTTTAATGTTGATAATACAATTTTAAATTGCTGGACCAGTTATTGGGGAAGAACTGATATATATAAGATTTTTGGGTAATTGGTTTTGGCAACTTAGCATCATGTCTGTAATCAGAAAGTGGTATATGGTTGCAATTTAATACATTATTGAGGGGGTGTCTAATGAACTTGTCTATCCTTTAGTCCTTATTTCTTAGTTTTCAAGTGTTATTCTTCTTTAACATGATGTATTCTTTGTAAATCTTTGTTGCATTCTGCTGCGAGTGACGTTGAAGTAGAGTTGAGCCTAACATGAACTTTGGTGGTATAGAGTTCTTATGTTTCCAGATAAATTTGTCTCATTCTCTTTGATAAATCCATTTGTTAAATAAATTATTTGGAGTCACGGAATGACAACTCATTTTGTCAAGTCTTGTGTTGTTATGTTTATTGGCAGGGGGAGCTGAATAATTATGATTGACAAAGATTTTTGTTGAAGAATTCAAGGGTATGAATCATTTAGCTTGGATCTTTCCTTCTGTCTTCTTTTCTCATTGAAATTATAGATCATAATCAAGTCCGATTTGATGAAAATCTTTTTTGCAGTTGTTAAGATATATGAGTATTGTGGAGTCATAGTAAACAAAAGGGCTGATACAATTATCTGGACTGTTAGTATAATGTATATATATATATATATATATATTTTAAGTTCCTTTTTCGTAATTGCATTTGTTTTCTTGTAACTTTGGTAGTGTTTTCTTTTTGTCAGATTTAGGTAATTGGAGTTTAGATCATGGTTTCCTGATTTTCAAGTAGTAGTTCGGTTATGGAGAGGTTGTAGCGCATGTCTTTGTAAGGAGTTGTAGATAGACGATAGGGCCTTGTGTCAATGCAGGGTTTATTTCATCTTTATTTTTGTTTTTAGTGGCGAACTGGGTTGGTTTTTTGTTGAACTTAATTTTTGCAAATATTCTTTGCAGTGTGTTAAGCTCAAGTGTTGGCTGGGGCATATTTGACAACAGGGGAGAATGGTTGTCTTAATTTTGGTATATATAGCATCTAAAATGAAGTTGAATGGTTTAAAGTTCTTTTCTTGCATGTTATTTTTATCTCACATTGTCTTTAATACATCCATTTGTTAGATTAATCATTTGAGTAGTGTCTCATTTTCTACAACTTGGTGGTAAAATTAAGGTAACAGTGGTGCTGCTAAACTGCTAGTTTCTTTATTGCTGGAGCTGAATTGGTTGGTTGTCCTCATATATGTAGGGTTTAAGTGCTCTGAAGGAAGTAAGAAATAATATGATCTTTTGGAATAATTTCTCTGGGATGCATAGATGTGGCCGAATTTTTGTGAAACTCTCCTATAATTTTAGTGTTTTGACCTTTTTATGTTTTCTTGGAGGCTTTGAGTATCAGGAATTTACCAGTTCAGCTTCTCTTTATCACGAATTAACTAGTTGAGCCTCTGTTATAGAACATTTTGGATTTTTGACACTTGGAAGCGTGTATGTTTGGGTTTCTATTAGCACAGTGTTGAGGCTAATCTGTCTGTTTATCTTCCTATTTAGTGAACTCTTATATAACTATTTGAAAACATAGATGTGGAAGTGAATTCTGTTTGTGTTTGGTGGATCCTCTCTGAGATTTGATGAATAGTGTTTTGTGGAGCCTAGAAGGAAGCTATTCTATGCAAGGTTTAGTTGATTAATTGGAATGGAATATGCAAGTAACAAAGTTCAATTTGATTGTGGTGACTCCTGCCGTATAAAACTTGTTTGGTACATCTCAGCTTAAATTTTTTACACGATTTTTTAGGTTGTTTGGTTTATTGTAAAGGTCTTTTTTGAAATTGACATTTGTAATAATACATCTAAAGTTGATATAATTTTTTTATGATGTTGGGGATCTATTAAGTGATACTAATGATCATTAATGGATACCTCTTCGTTCTAGTTTATCTCGTTATCTTACTTCTTGCTTTTTTGAGATCGTAATTTTATATCCAAAATTTGTAAATCTATGTTGCAGGACAAGCATATCTTGGAACTTCTACAATATAATAATGTTTTTGTTTGATTTTCTTATTTCTCACTACTGTGTCTAGTGAACTATTTAGCTATTGTCTTGGTGTTTTAAACTTTTAGTTGTTGATTTTCATATGTAAATGGATGTTGAGATTATAAGTTGGTGATCCCTACTTACAAATCCTATTGCAGTTCAGTAATATTTGCCGTTTCCCTGGGACTTCTTTGAAGATGAAACTCATTCGGTTCAGTTTGTTCAATATTGTCATAGGAGTAAGAAATTTTGTTTATAAGGTACATCATGTTTGATTGTGGTTTTAGGAGTTTGTTGTTCAAAGCAGGGATGATTTCTTCAGTTATATTTGTTTTGATTGGTTTTTCAGATTGTGTTATTAGCTGTTATTGTCTATTGTGAGGATCTTTAGGTAACCATATATAATTTCTTTAGCATTTGGAAGTTATGAACTTTGAGCATTGAAAAGCTCTGTTCTAGTTGACATTTTGTAACTGCAATTATTTGTAAACTTCCTAGGTGTGGCATATTGAAGTGGCTGCCTTTTTCTACTAGGTGTGGCGTATTTTCTGCCTTTTTCTACTGACTTCTTTTTATTCTCTTTATGTGGTAGCTTTCCATAATTCGTTTAGGAACAGTGGGGTAAGGTGCTATTAATTAGAGTGTTCAACTCTAACTTGAATTTCACTGTTTTAGATCTTATCAAATTTGTATCTTTCGTGATAATTTTTTCTTGTAATCTTCAAAAGTTCATTTGTTAGATAAGTTGATTACAATCTCGATTATTTTCTGTTCGTCCTGTTGATAGAATTCAGTAAATGAGATAAATTGTTTGTTGGTAAGGAGGTGAATAATATGGTTGACAAAGATATTTGTTGAGTTGTTTAGTATTCAGGGGGTTCTTATGTTTCGTTTAGCTCGGAGGTTTCATTCCTTTTCTTTTTACTCAAAAGTAATTGGTCACAATTTGGTCTAATTTTACAAAAATCTCTGTTGCAGTTGTTGATAACAAATACGAGTGATGTGGGAGCATAGTAAACAAAAGGGCTGCTACAATTTGCTGGAACATTAGTATATTTGTTCTTTTTTAAGTTCTTGTTTGTATATTTGTTATTTTTTGAGTTATTGTTTGCATTGTGCATGGATTCTGCCATGACTTATGTTAGTTATTTTCTTTTGCCCAAGTCTTTGGAGTTTAGCTTGGATGTTGGATGTTTGAGATACAAGACTATCATCATTTTGACACTTGTTGCAGTCAGCTGATGGTCTTGGATCTCAGCCGACAATACTCTGAGAGATCTAGTAAAAGTCAAATGCTGTTATGATGTTTACCGATCCAATGTTTTAGGTCTATCCGGTCTAATGAATTCCGTTCTTCCTGCCTTACCTGGAAGTAGTATTTGTGGGATTTTGAGTGATTGGTTGTATTCAGTCTGCATCTGTCGACTGTTGTTTATTTGTTGTTGTGATATTTTTGATCTATAGGTGTAGCAGCATACTGGAGGTATGCACTCGGAGTGATAAAAATATATAATATCAAATATCAAATCTTATATCTTCAGAAAAAAATTCTCAGAAATAGCATGCATGGCCTATGTATGGGTACAGATTGCCGCACCTTTTTATGGTAATTATATGGTCTAGCCTATTGTAATTGGTATGCGTTTATAGTGAGTTGATATATTTAATTTTTTAGGACTGACTATATGGTTTATTTGATTTTTTTTGTTGTCTTTTGTGAACCCTTGATTTTGAGATGACTGGTGGGTACTCTCACTTGTCCAATTGTTGCTACTTGTCTATTACTTAGTGTCTTGGTTTGTTTTCATTGTTAGAGCAGTGGATCTTGGTAGTGCTCTCTCTTAGTCATCCTTTAGTTTTAGAATGTGGGGATTTAAAGTTGTTTATTAAATGAACTACGGGGGCTTTGATCCTGATGATGGAAGGGGTACGTAGGCATTTGAGATGTCATCTCAAACTCAAGCCCAATATTACAGTTGTTTTTCTCAATTGATGTGATCTTGTTAGAAGGAAAGAGCGGAAAACAATAGTTTGTTTTAGTTGCATTTGTCAATATTGTTGCCTTTTAATGCGAGTATGAAGCTCAAGCCCAATATTACAATAATTTTTTGGGTTTCTAATAGTGAGAGGTTCAGTGTCAAAATACGAGATAGATGATTGCGTTTGAATTTGGGATCGCGCTTTTGCTTTCAGTGGATCTTGTGTCTTGGTTAGTAGCTCAATTTGGTATAACAATGATTTGATTGGATTACATTTGAATTTGGAATTGTGCTTTGCTGTAAATGGACTTGTATCTTGGCTATAGCTCAATGTGGTATGATGGCAGTTAGATTGATGGGAGAATGTAGACAGATTAAATCTTGATTGATCTAGTTTGAGTATTTTAATTTGATAGGCTGATTTTGCTGCTTTATTTTACTGTGATTGGACGTCAATCAAAATGTGTTGCAAAGCTTCACCTGAAGTTCCTGTTGCCCCGGCAAGATTCAATGTTAGTACTAGCATTTGGTATAAATGCAACACGGTCGTTGGAGGTGGTACTAATTAGTTCCATTTATTCTCTTGTTATGGAGGGGGGGACTCTGTGGTTCCAGTGATTATCTTTAGATGCTTTGACGAGTGTAGTAATTTTCATTTCTGGATATGTGTTGGGTGACGAGGATGAATCTAGAAATTGTGGAAATCTTGATTGTGTTGAGCATGGAAGGCGAGAAATACATACATTGTTGTAGTGGTCCAAGTTTTCTTGACCTTTAATTGTCCTCCACCTGTATGAGGTATGTACACATCATAAAGATGAACTTTCTTTTTATTTATAGTGTGCGTTAATGATGCCTGAAAGGCTGAAATTAATTATTTTGAGCAGGTTTTCGTACAAGATGATTGGTCGCCGGTTTGTCTGTTTGGATGTGGGAGTTGAGTTGCTGCTGTTAAAAGATATGACCTCCAATCAGCATTCGGCCTTTGAGAGATGTTAATTGTACTTCTGTTTGATAACTTGTACAGGATTATAGTTGCGTCTGTCACAAGTTGTTGACTTGAGAGATTAAGGTCATCCGTATTACAAACCTGTACTTCTAATTAGTCTACTTCGAAATTCAATCCAAGTTGCTGGTACTTGTAAATGAATCGATGGAATAAGCTGTGACTTTGTAATCTGTGGGTAATCGAGCTTGGTTTGATTTTAAGTTAATGAAATCAATGTTTTCAATCTCCCGAAATGGCATTGATATGGTTTGCACAATATCACCATTTTTGGTAATGAAAGAATGGTATTGTTGGGATTTTGTTCGGTAAATTTCGTAAAGCTTGAACGATTCCAACAGAGCTGATTGAATTATTACGTACTTGATTTTAGGTTTCTACTTTTGTAATACGGTATTAATTTTTGATTTCATACCCCCCCAAGAACAAACGAAAAGGCTCATGATATTACAAGTGAAAAAAAAATAAAAAAAGGTGAACAGTTACTCGATGGAGTATGTGTCGGATCATCTAATAAAGTTAAAGCAGACAGGTCCGATAATAGTTCGCAGCATTACTAAAGATTTACGCTGTATATTTGTTTGTTAACTCTTGGACTGGCTCTTGCCATTTTAATTTTAGTAACTACTTGGTTACGTGGTTTAGGTCTGGAAAGCTACACAAAAGTGAATTAGGTGGCCAAAAACATTAGAAAATCTCCTATATTAAAGTGATGTTCACAATTAGATACAGAATCCAATAGTTTGAACAGCAACCAAGGTGGTGATCATAATGCTACCTCGAATCATATTCTGCACTGCAGTTGTTTTAGCCACTCTTGCAGTCATCCTCCTGGCTTTGTTCTCACCTGTGGCTCACAATAAACAGTCCAAGAATAACCATTCCAGACCTTGGCTGGCTCTGTCCTTGTACATCCAGCAACCCAAAATAGCAACTTCTGACACACACCACTCTCCAACGCCATCCGGTGCTGGTGCGTTCATCTTCCATCGTACCCTCACAGAGGGACCTGAGAACACATCTAGTCTTGTTGGTAAAGCACAAGGATTCATTGTTCCTATTGAAAACTTCGCAAATTCAGCTTTCAATATAGTTTATCTCACGTTTGACACACCTGAGTTATCAGGCAGCCTCAGTGTGGAGGCCAAACATGTTGAACATAAAAATAAAGAGGAATTAACAGTGGTTGGAGGTACAGGCTCTTTTGCATTCGCTCGTGGACTTGCCGTTTTTGCTCAGACGGATAGCCAGACCTATCATGTGAAACTTCAATTGAGATTTCCTGATCGATCTCAGACCATCCCTGGATAAACTGGAGCCCTGTTGTCCTTTCGATTTCTTGTCTTATAGTAACTTGGTTGTCATACTGGTAATTATTCTTGTCTTGATAGGAATAGTCTAATTGTATTAAGCATCCATCATTTATATTGACAGGTTATTATACCATCATATATAACTGCTCATGATCTTTCTGAGTCCAAAGAATAATTTTTTTTTTTAAAAAAAGAGAGAAATGACCATAGTATTATTCTCTCACATATAGTTGGAGGGTGATTGGTGCATGTTAAAGTATTATTCTCTTGGATACATTTAAAATTTTAGATCAGGACCTAAAAACTCTAATTTTGCTTCGACTTTCTTTTTCCTACTATTAGGCAGGTTGAACAAATTCGATATTATTATTGTGGTCCACGTCGATTAATAATTATAAATTCTTGAAAATTCAGATGAAAGAAAAATTTATGCTTAATATTACCCCGACTAACAAGTTAGGATTAATCAAAACATAACAATATGAACAACATTTTAAGTAGTAGAGTGAAATCGTATAGCTTCAATCGATCAAAAGTGGAAGGCTGGAGTCTAAAATTTGAGTGTAACGTACGGAGCTGACAATTTTCTCATCAATAAAAGTAGCTGACTCGCCTAACTTTTGCACAATCATTAGGTCATTGGTCAAAAACGACGTTATCACGAGCTGAGTCTACTCAATTGTACTTGTAGTTAACAATATGATCTACAATGTTACGGGTAGACGATCAAATCTATATATATAATGTTATATATATATATAGCAAAAATGAAATAAAATCTATTAAAGAATTAATTTATGAGTTTTTTTAACAAACCGACTAGGATGGCTAGAGGATTTCCATCCATAAGACATATACTTTGATAATGAAAGGGAAAAAATTTTCCAAACGTTCATTTTCATATACATAAAATTAAATCTTACTATAGCAGATAGAAAAATACACAATGATTAAACTTTTATATATCAAAACTTAATCAGTTACACCATAAGATATATAAAGAATAATGTTATACTTTATAAAATTTTGTACAAGATCTATCCAAAAAAAAAAAAAAAATTGTTCAAAAATTTTGATCAATTAAAGTGTCAAACTGATTTGTAATTACTATATTAATTTTAGAACAATATATTATTAATTTGACACATAAACTTGTTACATCAATTTAATAATGAATTTGAATAAAGTCTTAGATAATATAACATTACTGGATATATAAAGTACTATGATAAATAAATAACAATAGAATATAAAAATTAAAATTAAAATTAAAATAATAAAATATTCTTCTAGTAAAGATTAAAAATTTTCATCTGATTAACTAAAGTTCAAAACACAACTCATCAAGAAAAGAATACAAAGTTGATGATGTTGACGTATTTGACTTTTAATCAACACAACTTTAATGATTAGTCCATTGTAATTTACTTCACTTTCCTTGAAACGTCTCAAAAAATAAAAAATAAAAATCAATTCCTCAAGTGACAGCGCGCCTGGCGATGGTATTTCCAGAGACCCGGAGTAGACACTGAGTCGGATCTATCCAAACCCGTTAGACAATTCCCTTTCAATTTCCAAGCACAAGGAGAAACCGATATTCCACTTTTTTCCTTTTATTATTATTATTTTTTTAATTTAATCATAATTTAGGTGGTCGGCTTCTGTTAAACAGTTAATTGCACGCATTAAGCATTTCAATAATTCACGCGCCGCGTGAGCTTCTCTGATATCTCCTCCCCCTCCTCTCTGTCTCTCTCTCTGTCTCTCTCTCTGAGCTGGTAAAGCTGTTGTTGTCGCCTGCAACACTCCATTTGAACAAATAGAAAAAAGAAATGGCGAAGTCTAGTGCGGACGATGAGGAGCTCCGTCGAGCCTGCGAGGCCGCCATCGAAGGCACTAAACAGCAGATCGTGATGTCGATTCGCGTCGCCAAAAGCCGAGGTGTCTGGGGAAAATCTGCCAAATTGGGCAAAATGGCCAAACCTAGGGTTCTTGCAATTTCCAGTGCGTCTTCTTTTCAGATTTATTTCACTGCTGTGATGATCTAATGTATCTTCCAATTTACATTGTCTTCTAGTTGCTTAATTTAGTGGAATATTTCATATTCTATTGACGATTTAACTGTTCTTCCACATTGTGGTCTGTTTTTGCTTTCGCTTTATTGGCTAGAAATGGCAAAATCTAAGAGATGCTTCACGTGAATTGGCAATATTAGTTCAGTTTCTAGAAACTTGAATGATTCTTTGATGATACACGTAAATAGAAAAAAAAAAATAGTAGGAGTTTAGCTGTGTAGTACCCCTATTAAGTAAAATTCTCAGATTAGTTAAAGGATTGTCTAGTACTATTTATAGTTATGTGGAGTACAGTGGTTGTTAATAGGAATAGTTTGATAGAATGCAAGAATCAGTGATTATGTAAGGGGGATTTGGAGGGCTTTGTTGTGGTGTTGTGATTTATATTCTAATGGTCTGATAGTAGCAAGAGCTCTGTTTTTAATGGACACAAGCGGATTCCTTTCTGTTATAGGGTTGAAAGTTAGTGGATTTAGTATAATCATCATAGCTTTTGTTGTTTGACAACTCGCTGGAATTGAAATTGATTCCTTATGAAGATTTTTGTAGCAGTATCACTGACAACATATTGTTTGTGCAGTGAAACAAAAGGGTCAGCGAACGAAGGCTTTTCTTCGAGTCCTAAAGTATTCCAATGGAGGAGTTCTTGAGGTATTCTTTTGCGAGATTTTACTTTTATTTGTTGTAAGAATACCTGAATTTTATAGTCTCTTGCACCTTATCTTTAGCATAGCTGCGAAGTAGCTTTACCAAAGCCTGATTGCTACATTGGGAATCTTATTATAACATGGATATGATTTGGCCTCAAGTGTCTTCCCATTGGGCTAAATTGGCATTTTAGTCTAGTAAGATATCCTATATGGGTTATATATTGGGTGTCTAATACTCCAGAGGAGCTTGCCTTTCCAGGGTTGATGATGCTTGGTAAATCGTTATGCAAAGTAGTGGTGTTACTTGTTTTCTCTGTCTGCTTTTGGGAGGATGTTCTTTAAAATTCTTCTGGTCAGCTCTTGTTGCTGTCTACTTTTTTTCAAATTTTTTGTTCATTCTCTATAGATAGTTCCTTCTCTTTGTAATCTTTTTTAATTTATACTGTCTCCCCTCCTCCCCCTCCTCCACAACACCACCCGCCGCGCCCCCCCGCCCTCCCCTCCCCACCCCACCACACCTGCCCCCGCCCCCCGCCCCCGTCCTCTGTATTACAAAAGTCTTGTAGGAATTTGTTATGTACGTGGTATATTGTTGCAAAGTTGTGTTGTGTATGTATTAGCTGCAACTAATATTGCTAGTACTAATCTTTTGTTGCATGTTTGAAACTTATGAATTATAAGAATACAATAATTTTATATGTTGTGGAAAAGGAACTATAAGTCTATAAGTATGTATGGCTGTCAAAATAAAATCGCTTCCGATCAGAGAATGGCAAGTAGAATATACATCTTATGATTTTCGTAAAATCATACATGCTTTTAGATCATGCTTTGACCGATAAATTGTTGAAAATTTTCTGCTTGTGCAGCCGGCAAAGATATATAAGCTTAAGCATCTCTCAAAAGTGGAGGTTATAACTAATGACCCCAGTGGTTGTACATTCACCCTGGTAATGCTTCATTTATTAATTTTGCATAAAACAGCCCTATGTTACATGCTCCTGGGTGAATATATGAAAATAAGCAGTAGAAAGGAAAAAATAAATAAAGAAATAAGTAAGAAAAGAGAGAGCGCCTCTTTTTGCCCACTTTTAAAGTTATAAAAATTCTGTGACCCTTTTCAAAAAAGATTAAAAAATAAAAAATAATAATAATTTGCCCACGGCCCCACCTTTACTTCTTGACTGATCTTCTTATAGGGATTTGATAACCTCAGAAGCCAGAGTGTTGCACCTCCTCAGTGGACCATGCGCAATATTGATGACAGGTAACATTAGAGGATATCAACTTGTTTTTTCCTTTTCTCTTTCACAAGGGTAATTGCACACAGTTAAAGATACCCTTGTTTATAATGTTTTAAATTTATATTTGCATAATTGATTTATTTATTTTTGTTGTTCATGTTCTTGTAGGAACCGCCTTTTAATGTGCATTCTAAATATGTGCAAAGATGTGCTTGGCCGTCTACCAAAAGTTGTTGGTATAGATGTTGTGGAGATGGCTCTTTGGGCTAAGGTGCATGCTTTAATATGATATTTCACCTTAATCATTTACATGATTCTATGCGAGCATGTGTTTATCTTGTTCTTAGAGTATTCTTGTTTTCTATGTATGGTCAAAATTTTGTGGCCTCTAAGAGAATTTAAGTTAGTGCTCATGTTAATGCTGAAATTACTTATTTCATTTTCTGCTGTGGTATGTTTTGAAACGATAGATTCTCTTAGAGGACTTTTTTCTTTTTTCTTTTATATTTTCCTATTTTTAATTTTTATTTATTTATTTTTGCAATGAGAGTTGATGGGACTCTAAGATATCTACCGGTATTGTACTATAGCCAAGTTTATGGTTTGTAGCTCTTAAGTGCATTTAAAGGCTTATGTATATTAGAATCAATCTAGATAAGAAAGCGAGCATTTTTTGGTATTGTGGAGTCTTTGCCATTTTTTGGGTCATTTGGTAAGAGAGAAACAAAAGAATTTTTGAAGATGTTGAAGAAGAGGAGAATTTTTTATGGGATAAAATTTATTGTTTGGCTTCTCTTTGAGCTTCTATTAGCGAAGATTTTAAAAATTCTTCTTTGTTTTTCATTTTGTTTGATTGGAAATATGTTGTTCGTTGAGTGATTTTTTCGATTAATTTCTTGTTCTCGTTTTTTATTAGTGTTTTCGTGGACTGTTGGTTCACGTTTGTATTTATTTTCTTTAATTTGAAATAAAGTTTTTGTTTCCTATCAAAAAAGATCTAGATACATGTCATATTTCAAGTTGATAGTGGCTTATATGGCTTACAACTAAACGGGAAGCGAAGGGTTGGATTATCTCAATAATCTTAATTGAATTCATGATATGCTAGCATTCTTGCTGACCTCCGCATTTATGTATGACATGTGATTGCATGCCTTAAGGGATTGTGTTTGATTGAGATTTTCCTACTTACTTTTACTTAAATTGGGTACAGGAAAATACATCAACTGTTACTACCCAAAAAAAAGTGCAAGATGGGCCTGTTGAGGGCCAGGCTGCAGTGACAGAAAGTGACTTGAAAGTGACTGTCGAAAAGGAACTTGTATCCCAAGCTGAGGAAGAGGACATGGAGGCTCTCCTGGGCACGTATGTATTTGCATTTTATTTGTTCTGCTATTCTTTAAGCAGATTGAGACGTATTTTCTTCCAGTAAAACTATGGTTGGAGAGATCCCTGTAAAATGTGAAATGTAAATGCTAACAAACAGATGGAAAAAAACTCTGTGAGGTATACTTGTGTTGTAATTATTAAGATATATGCTTGGGATCCTTGAAATTATTCTAAAGCAAGGTCAAAATATGGGTTGCAGGCCTAAAACTTGCCTGTGATTTACTGTCTGCTATGATGCCCACTATGGGTTCTGACAACTGGGGGATCTACAACTTCTACGTTGGGTATATTCATTATTACAGTTACCTTTTCTGATTTTTGATACAACCCATTATTCTACTCCATTTAGATTTTGAAAAGCCTTAGTTTTATCTACCTTGGGTTGACTACACTATCTTTCACCTTATTTAGATTCCTGATAAATTCCTTTTTTTCTTTTAGACTATATGTACTTGTAAATGTCTTGAAGTACTGCTGATGTCTCATTTTTGGTATTCCTCTTGATATCAAGGATCCTTCCACTTGAACAAAAGTATTTCTTATTAGGCCAAAAAAAAAAAAAAAAAAAAAAAGGGAATCTTGTTATTCTTGATATTAATCCTCAGTGTTATCTCTTGATATTACAATCGGTGACCATCTTTTATGTTTGCCACTAAAAAATTGGGATGCTTATTTGACGATTGATGTTTGTTCTTCTTCAGTGTTCTAATGACAGAGTACGGTTAACTTATTGGTGTTGTCTGGAATTTCCCTTAAAACTTGTGTGATATTCACCTTGCAGCAGTCTAGTAGCATCATTTGTGCTACTTACCCAACTTTAGTTTCATAGGGTAGTGCAAAGCAGATCAAATCTTCTTTGATTTGATTTCACTTGATCTTTTCTGAATGGAAATCACTTGTTTCCTTTCTTGAGGTTGTTTTCCTTGTTAAAACATTTTTTGGTTATTTTTTGCTGCTAAGCTAAACAATTGTCTGTTAGGAACGCCCTGATTTCATATGTTTGTGCATTTTTTGAAGATGTTTAAGGCGTGAATATGTTTATGACCTGCCATTGTATGCCGTCACGTAGGGATTCTTCTAAATAGTTGTGGTTTTCTCATCTGCTGTATCACTGAACAAAAACCATATGCTGCCTTTGTACATCATTCTTTTGGGTACTAAACTCTGAAATCAATTAGTCCTGTTCTCATAGTTATGAGCATATATGTTTTGCAGTTATGTTATGGGTATTGGTGAAGCAGAGGCATTCTCTGAAAGGTTGAAGCGGGAGCTTCAAGCTCTGGAAGCAGCAAATGTGCATGCTATTTTGGAAACTGAACCTATGATAGATGAGGTATATCCTTTTCAGTGAGTTTTTGATATAATTTTGTTTTCTTGTCGTTGTTAAGTAACTGCTACCTAAAATTTTAAGCTTGTTGGTAACAGGGATTACAATAGTATTATGTTCTAACTCATCCCTTCACACAAAACCAATGAGTTTGTTTTTTGGACTTAGCAAAAACAAAAATTTACCAAAGACTCTAGTGTACAGACTCTTATACCATATTAAGCAATTTTTAGACTGAAAAGCTATATTTTTAGATTGAAAAGTTATAGCTTATAGGTAATGGTCAAAACATGACCAAGCACAAAAACAAATTTACCAAACAATCCTAGTAAAGCCAACTCTTATACTATATCAAGTAATTGTTGAACTGAAAAGCTGAAGCTTGAAGGTAAAGATCTAAAAAGTAGCATTAAACTCTAACTGTCTTGATGTGTTTTATTTCTATGGTTGAAAATGGTTTAAAGAATGAATCTCTTAGTTTTTTGCATTCTATAATCTTGCTCCCATATCCCATGATAGTCCAATAACGTCCGTTCTTGTTAGAAGTAAGACAAGCCAAACCAATTTGTTTGGTTGTGATTAGATTGAATAAAATATACTTTAATTTCAGGTTTTTATAACAACAGTCTATTCTCCCCTTCCATTTGATTAATTCAGCTGCTTTGCTATTCATTAGAAAGGATGCTATTGGTAATTTTTGTGCCTAAGGAAAAATATCTGTTTGGAATCACAGTTATGGCATTGCCTAGAATAATACTTAATTTGTGTCATCTATCTACCTGTTTCTAGTCCATTGTTCTTCCAGAGTTTCTTTTGTCGGTATTGTTTTGCATTGTTTCTTGTTTATGGTCATCATCCTTCACCTTATAAGGTTTCTTTTGGTGATGCATACATTTGCTGCTAAATTGTTGATTTGTTGGTTATGTAGGTATTGCAAGGCCTTGAGGCAGCGATGAATTGTGTTGATGACATGGACGAATGGTTAGGCATCTTCAATGTAAAACTTAGGCACATGAGAGAAGACATTGAATCGGTATGGGCCAATACAAAACTGTAATTTATGTGGAATTTATGTTGTTATGTTGCTTGTGCCATCATGTTGTGCCAGTCTTAGTTGTGCTATCATGTCCGTGCTTCTAGGTAAAGAATATTTCTTTAATTTAATTTTGCATTATATGTATCAACTGGTCAAAGTTGTTCCTTCTGCCTGTGCGGTTTTCCTTAAGATAGTGAATCCTAGTTGTTGTAATAAGATTTCTTCATGCTGATGATATTGTTGTGTGTCAAGCAACTCCACATACTCCAGTCTTTTCTGACTATTAGTATCTACAGTTATCTGGAAAATTGAGTAGCTAATTGAGTTGGCAAAGTGACGAAATGAGTTGCTATTATACCAGTTGCCTTTGCAATTTTTACATATCGGATTAGGGTAAACTTTTTAGGTATATTAGCAATTTAATGTTAAGTCTATACTTATAAAAATTTTTCTTGATATCGTAGTTGAGATTTCTGTTCTCTGAATTGGATAGGTAGAGAGTGTTACGGAGATATTGCATTTTTTTAAGTTGAGCTCCTCTGACCTCTTTTTATGTTGGCTTGTAATTTTATTAATGTCCAGATAGAAACTCGCAACAACAAGTTGGAAATGCAATCTGTAAATAACAAAGCACTTATTGAGGAGCTTGATAGGCTTCTTGAACGACTGCGTGTTCCTTCTGAGGTGTAATATCCATCACTTGCATTGTGAACATTACATAAACTTATTTTAGATTTATTTCTCAATACTTGCTAACAATGTGGTATCTGTTATAGTATGCAGCGTGTCTTACTGGCGGTTCATTTGACGAGGCACGCATGCCTCAAAATGTTGAGGCATGTGAGTGGTTGACTAATGCTTTACAAGGTCTTGAAGTACCCAATTTGGATCCTGTCTATGCAAACTTGCGAGCTGTATGCCTTCTGCCTCTTGTTTTTCGCTTTGAAAGTTTTTGTTGTTTAAGTAGATTATCAATATATACTTTGAATTTCTCTCTCTTAAAGTGGCTGCTGTAACAATTACAGGTCAAAGAGAAGCGGGCAGAGCTTGAAAAATTAAAATCCACGTTTGTTAAGAGAGCTTCTGAGTTCTTGAGAAACTATTTCTCTAGTTTGGTGGATTTCATGATAAGTGACAAGAGTTACTTCTCTCAGGTATTTTCTAAGCTTCAATCTCTGACGATAAATTTTTTTTTTTTAAACCGTGACTTAAAGTTTCTTGTTTGCTTGCTAACAGCGAGGACAATTGAAGAGACCTGATCATGCTGACTTGCGGTATAAATGTAGGACATATGCCCGTCTTCTGCAACATTTAAAGGTCAAACTACAAGACTATTTGCTCTAAGAGCTCTTTGTATGTGTTTGCTATTGTAAATGAATGTGTCACTGTCACTTGCTTTGTTTCTTACTATTTTTCCGCTTTTCATTTCCAGAGTCTAGACAAGAGTTGCTTGGGTCCTTTGAGGAAAGCTTATTGTAGCTCCCTGAACTTGCTCCTCCGCCGGGAGGTTAGGCAGCACTAACTTTCTGTTCAATACGTTAAACCATTTTCCTTGCGTTATACAAAGTTATGCATATATTTGTTTATTTATTATTAAATAAAGTCTTTGTTTCCTATCCAAAAATAATGATAATAATAATAAAGTTATGCATATATTGTGGAGACAAGGTTATATCTTCTGGTTCTTTTGTTTTCCCTGTTTGATATATATCTCAGTATTGAGCTGACCATAATACAATGAAATAAATGATTTTTTTTTTTTTTTTTTTGGTGAAATAAAAAATAAATTATTTTTGCTTCATGATTTGATGAACTTTGTTCAATGCAAAGAATCAAACATAGCCTTCTCTGATCTTTCCTTCATTCTTTCTATCTTCTTCTCAAGTGGGAAAAAAAAAAAGAAAGTACTGTCATGTTGTCTAAGACTTTGATCTTTTAATCATTTGATACTAGGGCTTTGATCTCATAATATTTTAAGGTCTGAAAGTGAAATTTCCACCTTTATAGCTCAAATTCATTTATTCATCAACAGGCTCGTGAATTTGCAAATGAGCTTCGTGCTAGTACAAAAGCATCAAAAAGTTCAACATTCTGGCTTGAAGCAGCTACGGGATCCAGTCAGAGTTCAAATACTGCTGATACCTCTTCAGTTTCTGATGCATATGCCAAAATGCTGACAATTTTTATTCCACTCCTTGTAGATGAGGTCAAAGTTCTACTTATATTCACATCTTCTTAGTTTTCAAAGTTATTACTGTTTATATTCACAATTCTTTCATCCACGGCTCAAATTCCAGAGTTCTTTCTTTGCACACTTCATGTGCTTTGAAGTTCCTGCACTTGTTCCCCCAGGAGGTGCCACTAATGGTAATAAAAATGGATCTTATGATGATGATTTGGGTATAATGGACATTGATGATAATGACAGCAAAGGTGGTAAGTCTTTTGTCAATGTACTTTCTTTCCGGCTTTGCTTGGTGTGAAATATATGCTATCTTGTTCTGCTTCTCCTAGATAAATTTTAAGCTGCAACAAGTTAATAAGAATGTTTTGTTTTCTAGGTAAAAATGCTGCGGATCTGGCAGCTTTAAATGATTCTCTCCAGGATTTGCTCAATGGAATTCAGGTAATGCACAAAAGTAGTATTTCCTATTTCCTTAATTTATGTGTTTTGTCAGTTGCTCTTTGTCATGCTATGGCAGGTATCCTTTATTAAGTGAGTTTCCATGTGACTGGATATTAAACCAAAGAGGAAGTTAAACAACATTTTGATTATGAATGTCTAGAGCAGACCATGTTTCTGGTCAAAGTTGCATCCTATGAATTTACTTTAAATTTTGTAAATATTACACTTTGACCCCTCACAAATATTTTCTCTAATGTAATGGCCCATCCAAATAAAAATTTGTGGCTCCACCCTTTATGATTGTAAGAATGTAGCTTGTTTTGTGGCTTTAATCTCCTCCCCTTTCTGTATGCTAGTTTTTATTTTGTTGCTTAGCTGTAGACTTTATTGGGAAGCTGAATATCTTATTTTATTACTTCAAAAGCTCCTTGTTTGACCTACCAAAAGGGGCCAGCTTTGACTTTTATGAATTTTAGGAAGACTTCTATGCTGTGGTGGATTGGGCATATAAGATTGACCCGTTACGCTGCATATCAATGCATGGGATTACAGAGCGCTACCTATCTGGCCAGAAAGCTGATGCTGCAGGTTTCGTGCGCCTTTTGCTTGGTGACCTGGAGTCCAGAGTATCCATGCAGTTCGCCCGTGTATGTTTTCGCCATGAACAGAAACAATATTGTTGCCATATGTATTGTGATGATTTTGGTGCTAAATGTTATGATTTGTGAATTGTGCAGTTTGTTGATGAAGCCTGTCATCAAATTGAAAGAAATGAGCGTAATGTACGACAGATGGGTGTCTTGTCGTACATCCCAAGGTAATGTTGCTATCAAAGGTTTATAATTTTAATGTTATTATGTCAACTTGCGCCTTTGTGAAGGACTAGTAATTGTGAGGCATCAACTGACCCATTTTTTGAGACCACGGAGAGAGGAAATTAAGTAAGAAGCTGGAGTTTAATGATTGGTGTACTCAATGTTTTGAGTCATGGAAATAGAAGTATTTCATGAGCTGTACTAGTTGCACCGGAGATACCACGAATGAGTTTCCTTTATCATTCAGATAACTGTTTACCTAAATGTGGGAAAAATTTTGGCATAGTTAAACCAGTCAGCATACACATTATATAGATAATGAGATAACTGGCTGGATTCTGCTGGAATGGTTTCCTTGATGAAGTCTTATATGCTGCTTGGGATGAGTGAATATGAACCTGAGGTCAATTCTCTTTTGAGAAGATTGAGGTGTGCACCATTTCTGGAACAATAATGCTCGACTTCCCAAAAAATCCTAAATTTGGATCCTATATGAGGTGGCATCTTACCTATAATTACCTTATCATTTCATTTTCTACATGAAATTACAAGTAAGATGTCATGTAATTATGGTCTCAAATTTTGTGGGAATTTTTTGGGATGTCTGACATTTTGTTTCTTGAAAGTTACATTGTGTAATTAGCCCATATTTTATGAAAACTTTCATCTGCTTGTGAATAGTATGATCAAATGCAGTTTGTTTAAGATATTGTAAATGAATGAAAGAAAAGAAAGAGAGAGCTGTTTACTGCATACTGTTGGAGATAAAGTTGAACAGTGTTACAGTGGAGGTGGTGTCTACAATAGTCTTAAAAGCCTGTCAAGTGTATGTTTATGGAAACACCAGAAGCAATTCAGGACATTTGTTTTTCTTTATACTATGAACATATTAAATATCAGTTTTTTTAGGTTTTTCAGTTCCATCCTTTCTTAGTTTTCCATTTATATATGTTCAATAGTTAAATGTAGTATTACATTTTATAAACATTTTCGCTTCTGCGTAGATTTGCAACTCTCGCAACCCGTATGGAGCAATATATTCAAGGACAATCGAGGGATTTGGTTGATCAAGCATACACAAAATTTGTGAGTGTCATCTTAAACGTGTAGTTCTAATTACTTTGTGGATGAGTGGCATTGTGCATCATGCAATAGTTGCCACTACATTACTTAGCTTAATAGAATGATGCAGTGCAGTAATTCAGACAAAGCTTTTCTGAGATGTGATAAGTTCATGTCTTGCTATTTTTTAACCACAAAACATAAAATACTAATAAAACATGGGTAGGTTAAATTTGTTGTTCGAAACTTGACTCCCTATTGTATTATCATAATATCCAGTATTAGAAAAGCATAGTCAGCCAATAGATTAGTGAGGGAAAATTCAATATCCTGGTCACATGTGTATACTTCTGACATGAAGTGCTAGACAACGGACAACCATATGGGCAGCATGATTATGTCTGTGAATAATGTTGTGTTTGTTGGCTAAGTTTTTGTATCGTAACTGAACTTTTATTGAATGAAAACTTTATCGTGAATCATTTTATTTTTTGTTCTTCATCAGTTATTTATATGTGAAATGTTACTTAGCATTGAGAAGATGTATGACCTTCATTAATTTGTCTAAGAGACATTTATCTTTTATCCAAAAAGAGGTGTTCTTTGAGCTGGCAACCCCAAACTCGCATATCATATTACTGACTGTGTATGTTTTGAGGACTCGATATCTAAAGTTTTGATTAAGAGTTGCTGTGCTTTTGTCTGAATTATGTGAAAGTCCTTGTTTGTATGTTTTATTCACAAAGTAAAATCACAGGGGTTACAAATTGACATTTTAGTTATTTGGTTGACAGGTTAGCATAATGTTTGTGACTTTGGAGAAAATTGCACAGACAGATCCAAAATATGCTGACATTTTTCTTTTAGAAAACTATGCAGCATTTCAGAACAGGTAATCTTTTCTTTTTCTTTTTCAGGGTTATAAAGTGTATTTCTATATTGTGTTCAGAAAGCAAAAAAAAAAAAAAAATTATTTGTTTTACTGAATTAAGATTCATTGTTGCTTTTAACTCTTCTGATTAGAAGCAGTTGCATGCAGCTTGTATGACCTGGCTAATGTTGTGCCCACTTTAGCCAAGTTTTATCACCAGGCGAGTGAAGCTTATGAACAAGCATGTACACGTCATATCAGCATGATTATATATTATGTAAGCAATCCACTTTTGTTTCTTTATCTCTCTTTTGATATTTCTAGAATAGCTATTTTTGTTAGATGTTAGATATATTTTTTTCCTTTAATGAGTTTACTTTTATGATGCATTCTTTAAAATTTTATATTGGAGTGCATCCTAATAAAGTGTGCCATCTACAGCAATTTGAACGACTTTTTCAGTATGCTCGAAAGATCGAGGATTTGATGTACACAATCACACCAGAAGAGGTTAGTGTATTGTAGATCATATATCATTATTAGTTGTGTTTATATAACTTTTATACTTAAGTGCTTGATATTTGTTTTACTGATGTTTGATGAGCAAATTAACTCACTGTCATAGTTTACATTTTTTCAAATTGAGAATGCACAAATACACAAACGTATGGCCTTGTTCTGTGTCTGAATTATAAGGGTTACCTAGTTCGAATTTTGTGCCTATTTCATGACATGAGGCACAGTGGTGTGCGCAGATCACAATTTCAATGAGCATTGCAAATTTCAATATTTGAACTTATGATTCTATTAGCCCCAAGGTTTTGGCTAGACAGATTTATAGCTTAGCTTTTCTCAAACCTCTAGATGATTAATTGCATGGCATTGAGATTGCTTGCTGTATATGTATAATTGCCAGTTAACTATATTCACAGTATTGATTTATGTATGATTACGACTGATATATGATTACAAAACTATATCCATTTTAATATATTCCATCTTCGGAATTGCCTACATCTAAATGCACAACTGGTTTAGTACAAGCACAGACTGTAGAATGTTGACTCCCAAATGTAGATCTTCTAATACACTATTCTTTAGAGATCTTCTAATGCACTATTCTTTAGAGTTATATGCATGCACCATTGACATAGTATACTCTTGACTGGTAACTGCCATAATTCTAATTCTACATCTGTGGCTTACAGTTGTTTTTGCAGATAATTGAGTGTTGTATCTTATTTCTTGTTACTGAATGTTTGGTTTATGTTTTTTGATCAAATATTTCAGATCCCTTTCCAGCTTGGATTGTCAAAAATGGATTTGCGGAAGATGTTAAAATCTAGTTTGTCTGGGGTAAGTCATTTTATCTCTTCACTATATCTTGTCCTTGACTTTGAAATATCATAAAATTACTCGTCCGGTACAGGTTGAGAAATCCATTGCTGCGATGTATAAGAAGTTGCAGAAAAACCTAACTTCAGAGGAACTGTTGCCTTCTTTATGGGATAAATGCAAGGTATGCAGACTGCTTTCTGGAAAAATAAGGATAAAAAAGAAAGTCATTTTGTGTCTACGGTAATTGAATGCTGTCTAGAAAGTTATTTGGCTCTATGGTAAATGGATATTAAATATTGCAAACATGAGTAATCATTTATGCATTGAGAAAAGTTCAGGCAGCATGATGCACGACTACTAAGTAGTACAATTGGAACTATCACTAAAACACTGACAAAATGAGAGAAAACTTATGCCATTTAGGACTCTTCGCCAGCAGTAATATGAACCTGAACTTGTCTGTTAGCTCAAAACCAAAGAATAAAGCTTGTTAAACTTTTATATGCTGACATGTCTACATATGATAAACAATATTTGTGTAGTCTTTTTGTCCTCTGATAATCTGATGGATGCCCATTACTTCTTGATTTTTGCTTTCTTGTCTGGTTCTGAAACCATATTTTTATGCTTTTGTTCTTTTCCCATTTGGAGTTGTTCTGCTCCACCTGCACATTTGAAGCAGGACCTGTTAAATTTTTTGTTATGGCATAGGAAAAGATCAAAAGAAGTAATTTAGATGAAATGCTTGAATGTTGTATTTGAACATTCTGAGGACAAGAATTTTATTGAACCCATATACTAACTTTTTACTCTGACACTGGTGGTGGATCTTTCTTGGACTGGTCTGAATATGGAATGATTAGAAATGAGATTTCTCTTTGTTTTGTGTTATGAAACATAAAGTTAATCTCATAACCTGAATAAATAACCTGAATAACTATTCTCTATTTTCACATATGACATACCCAGATTCTTAGTTCATTTTTCATTTTCAATTTTTTTCTTTTTGGGTTTCTTTCATATTTGTGGTTATTTTAATGGCTTATCTTCAGTCTGGGGACTTTTGCATCAATATGCGATAGTGTTATATGCCTAGGCCAATAATGTCAAGCCATGTGGCATGAAAAATCTAATTACTCCACATGAGGTGAAAATTTAATCACACCATACGGCAGGATGTTACTGGCCTGGAAGTATGCACTGTGGTGTACTGAAAAGACTCCGAAGATTTATCAACGCTATCCAGCTAACTATAAGTTTATGTTCATTTAGAAGTTATTTAATACATGTTATTATGTCTTTTCTATCTGGCAGAAGGAGTTTCTGGACAAGTACGACAGTTTTGCACAGCTTGTTGCTAAGATTTACCCCAGTGAGAACTTCACTTCCGTGGGGGAGATGAGAGATCTTTTAGCTTCAATGTAAACTGCGAACTATCTTGTGTAATTTTCAGTAGTACCTGGCCAAATATTGTGTAATTTTTAGTTCCTTTTTCGGAGTAAAGTGCTACATTACCCTGCTGTAATTATTTGTTTATTTTGTTTTTGTAGTAACAATTTTCCCATAATTTCATTTATTGGAGGCACTGTCTTCTCTAGTTGAAATGTTTGTTAAATACGTTTCATATTGTATCATTTCACTTAATAAATATGGTAATGGTTCTTCAGATAGTTGCCTGTTCTCTGTCTTGCACTCTACTAGATTGTTGGACTACTGTTTATCCAATGATACTTTGATGACAGATCACTCACATTTAAGAGTGACATTCGATGTGAAATCCGGAAGGAAAGAACTGCATTTTAAAGAATCTTTTGTCTGTATATATAATCGCAGAGGTGTAGATTTATCTTTGTAAGTTGAATTCTTTTATATCAGTGATGTGCTTTATTGATAGTCTTGAAACTTAAAACATACAAACACAATTGGTAGGATGTTTCTATTTTATTCATGTCTATAAACATTTACTGCTTATACTACAAAACGAATGCGAACAAGGAAAAAAATATGTTTAGTACACATGCTTTTGTAATCTGTTTGAAAAAAAAAAAAAAAACTATGTGTAGCCATGCCCTGGGCTACCCATCTTCCCTTGAAGTGCTGATAGAAAGCCTGGAGAGAATGAATATGCAAGCGGAGGAAATTAGTACAGCTCCGGCAAAACATGCAAAATCCGAACTAGAAACCATAGGTATATTGTTGAATTTTTCCAACACATCCACTTGAAGTATCATCATTGCTGCATACCCAATTCTTGATTTTGCTTGAGAAACCGACTTCATCTCCATCCATTTTGGGAGTGTCTGAAACAATACATACAAACAAACACCATATAAACCCTCTACTTCAAAGGTTTTTCTGTATCTAGAATTTTCATTTGGTCAATAATGGAAAAGCATGCATGTTAAGTTGACTAGCCTTCAAAGCGAAGAGGCCAAACAAATTTGATTTGGGAAGACATGGATCATTTTCTGTTATTTTCTTTGATCCCACAAACATGACATACAATCCTACCCCAAATATGAGCAAGGCAGTTCCAACTAAGAATGTGTCTGCATGAAAAATTAATGTGTATGAGGTTAGAACATGTAATAACAGAAAGACGTAGAAACAAAGATTATATATGAAGGAAAGAAAAGAGAGGACCTATGGCTTCTATAAGTAGATGCATTATATGTGCTTGGTCAGCCTTGTGTGACAACGTATTGAAAAACTGGAAATACGACTTCACAGACAGAAAGCAACCCTGCAAGACAATGAAAAATATCTCGTTAGACATGTCTTGTTTGTAGATTTTTTCTGATTATATATGAAAGTGTTTATTACCTCCACAAAACACAAAACTGAACCGAGTAAGGATCCGGCAACTGCAAATAATGTAAAGAATCGACAGTTTATTATAACCTGCATAATTCCATATCATGGTCTTAGCCACCTAGAAAAATGATACATGGCTTGATCGTTAAAAAAGCCTTCACAACCTATCAGTTCGAGTCACCTCATGACATATAAAATCTAAAAGAAGAAAAAATTGTAAACACTAATACAATATCAAATAAAGAAACATGCTATTTCCAAAAAAAAAAAAGAAGAAGAAGAAGAAGAAGAAGAAGAAGAAGAAAAAGAAGAAGAAGAAAGAAACCTGCTAGAAACTAGGAATATACAAAAAGAAACTCAAAGAGGTTAGAAACAGAAAGATGGACACCTGCTAGAAAAACCAGGAATATACAAAAAGAAACTCAAAGAGGTTAGAAACAGAAAGATGGACATACACTTTCGACGAACATCTGAATCTGTAATCTCCTTGGTCTTCTTTTCGAAAGTGGCCTTAAAACCACAAGCACAGCATTTGTAACATTTGCTAACAAAGGAGCCAATTCAATGCCTCCATCAACCTCTGGCTTTTTTGTAACCATCACACCATTCGACGTGGCAACTGAAGCCTTAACGGGCACCGTTGATTTCCCCCTATCACCATTCCCAGAAGCCCTCTTATCCCCGTTAAACCCTCGCTTACTTGCAGTACAGCTCACAGTTCTAGTTGACAAAGATGAAGAAGAAGAAATGACATGATGAGAAGGTCTAGAAGTACGCAAGAATCCAGTAGTAGTCGCCATTGGAACAAGTTCAAAAGTCCCCACGATTTATATATGCAGTACATATCTCACTGTTAAGTAGTGGAGGGTCGTTTATATATATACCATGCAAGGTGGGAAAACGGAAGATTCGTAGCATATTAGCTGGGAGTTGTCGCTACATGGAACGTATTTTTGTCATTTCACTTTTTCTTGGAGAGGTTGGTTTGATTTGGGTTTCGAAGTTTCGACCGTCCTAAATTCCACCGCATTCCACAAGCGTAATTTCTCACGTTGGGTTTTAGTTTCCAGGACGTGTGGGTCTGCATGAGTTTAGAGCCGCACACGTGTCCGTCCCTAATATTTCGGAGAACTTTTTAACTGGAGTTTGTCGTCTTGGTCACAAGTCACAAGTCACGACGAGAATCACAAAATTTGATACTGTTGCGATTCTAAACGTTAAAAGGGAATAGTAGTAGTCGGCAGCTTGTGCTACAGGACAATTCGCCAACACCGTTTGATTATTTTTATTGTCCACAGGCCTGATCAATTACTCCAACAACTTCATGTAACTTCTGTTTTAGCTTTTCTTTGGTTTTTAGAGATAACAGTATAATTTGTTATAGAGAAAGGTACCGATGCTAAACGCACTTAAGCTAAAAACCATAACAGATCAATAAAAATATTAAAAATAAAATGAAAAAGGAGAAACATAATATAAACATGTTTTGAGCATCTCCAACCATAATGGCTGTCAACTGTCATTAACTAAAATGGTTTAACATTTAGCCAGTTTTCCGGAGTTATTATCCAGAAAATGCCTATGAATGGTTATCTTCCATGTATCTTTTCATTACGTGGTGTTTGAAAGATAAAAATGACCTCGACCATTAAACTAAAAACATAAAAATAAAAATAAAAAATCTTTTCTCTCCCACAACTTTCCTTTTCGTCGTCTCTTCGCCAAATTTTCAAAAAACCGAGAAATTTTTACAAAGTTGAAAATGAAAAAAATGGCCTTTTGGGACGACTGCCAATGAGAGCAGTCTACTGCAGATGGAGTTTATCTTTTTAAAAACAATTTTGTTTTGTGAAAATTAATATAAATATAAATTTGAGATTAATTTGGGGAACTTTTATTTATAACGAATAAATACAATAAAATTACGGACAATAAACAAAAATGATGAGAGCTTTTAATTCAAGCTAGTTTGATTTTTTACCTTGTTAATTTTCATCCATTTTGAATAAAAATGACAGATCACACTAGATAGGCATGAGAGCCGAACCATAATAAATTCAACTATAATTAGTTACCTAGTCAAATTAATTATTTGTACCCAATTATTGCATGCAATCATTACAAATAATAATTGCAGTTATTCATTAATTTATCACCAAAATCTACATAATTAAGTAATGTAATTAAAGGGTCTATCTACTTTATATATGGTTCAGAGAAAATTATTCAACAAAAATCTTCAATAACAATTTTTGAATGGATTATAAGATTTTTCAATAAAGACCCTTAAAACTATACTATTTTTGATGGATTTATAAATTATGATTACTTTAATTTATCATATAAATCATTAATATGCAGTTGAGTTTCATATGCTATACATATTACATAATTGTGGTCGGAAAGTCGAATACAGTCCATAGATGAAGCTACCTACGATTAGGACATCAACATCACCACGGTTTGTAAGTCGGACGCCGTATTAATTTACAAATGCCTCGCATAACCACCATAACTTTCAGAAATTTCATCAAGTCAACTTAAAATCACTGTATTCCATCAAAGCACTTCAATTGTAGTCTCGAGTCTCAGTCAATTGCACTCACCAAATATCTTTGAGTACTATAGCGTTCAAATGCTTAAATAGTCTCTGAATTCTAGAGAATTATATGCCATTGCCAACTCACTCCCAAGCAAAGTCAAAATTCCACGTACGTACCTGAAATCACCACTATTCCTAACAATTGGCACTACGAAAAAACGAGGCCTCATTGGACATACCATTCAAACAAAACTTGTAACACCATCAAGTAGGATTGGGCAAGTCCATGTTCGGTTTGGTTCCATATCGATTGTTTCCTATTTTCAATCTAGAGGACTGAACATAGAAAGTTTGAGGGCTAAAACCAATCTAAACCGAACACAGTCCGTTCGGTTCGGGGATCGGTTCAATCATCATCGATTCTGAAAGCTCGGTTCGGCAAACCAAGCTTTGAGTTGCCCAGCCCAAATCCAAAAACTCAAAAAACTAATTAAACAACCAAAAACCAACACCAAATCCAGATTTACATGATGGGAGCTCAAGAAAATGAAAATGAAACCAGAAAAAAGCCAGACGAAAAAAAAAAATAGAAAATGAAAATGAAAGGGTTGGCAATGGGAGCTCAAGAAAACGAAAATGAAACCAACAAAAAACCAGAAGGGGAAAGCAAAAAAAAAAAGAGAGAGAGACAGAGAGAGGGTTGGTTGTCGACAAAAAAGAAAGAAGAAGATGAGAGAGAGATGAAAGAAGAAGAAAAGGGAAGAAAGAAGAGAGGGTTAGTTGACATGCATTAAATCTAATGAGAGAGAGGGTTAGGTAGGTGTGCAGCATTAAGTGGGTTATCTGTAAATTTATGCATATGCTCTTAAGGGTTATTTAACCCTCAAAGATACATGCATAAATAACCCTCAAAGGCATATGCGTGAATTGACATATAACCCATTTAAAGTAGCATCTAATGTGTTTAAAAAAAATACATATATATATATATATATATAAAGAGAACGGATTTGGTTTGGTTTACGAGTCTGGAGACCCAAAATCGAACAAAAACCTAGGTTGGTTTTTCGAACCCAAAACTGAACACCCTCCTTTTTATTGCATGAACCAACCCAAACACCCGTAATTTGGTTCGATTCCAATCGTTCGAGTCGGTTCATGTTAAATTCCACACCCCTATTATCGAGGTCTCATTTGTATGCAAAATAATTTTCTCAAGTGTAAGATCCCGGATTTCTAAAATTTTATTTATAACTAAACCTTAACATTAATAAACAAATAATAACGTTAAAAACTCACTAATTGGTGAATTGTTAACATTAGTTAACTCTTAAAGTCAAGAGTTCAATACATACAAAATCCCAAAAATCCGAGTTCCTACGCCTCAGAAAAATTGTGTGCACTAAACTTACAAGCAAGACCTAAGTCGAACAACAAGAGAAAAAAGCTTTACTATACTTTGGATTACAAAGAGCTCACCCATTAACACCAACAAGGGATATAAATAAATGGCGTAAAATTTGTTCTTTGATCAAGGTTGCAAGTGACATATACCAACTCTACATTTTCCAGGATATTCATGAGACCTTCCACAAGAGGAAGGTTCAATGAAATCCAAAAGTAGTGACACCAAACAAATGACTCATCTTGGTTAGACCCTACAAAGGCTAATTATTGTTTTAGTTCTATAACTAGAGATCACAATGAGATGGCAAACAACCATTTCTCTCAATAGAAAAAAGGAAGCACATAATCCTTTTTCCATGTTATGCTGCAACCAAAAAGGAATCTAAAATTGACATCACCCTCAAACCATGGACCATTTTAAAGAACCATATTTTGGCCATATGTTCACCTTGCAAACCACTTTCATTTTGTTCCAAATTCGTTTGAATCACAAAACAAAAGATCAAAACACACAATACAACCTCATGACCGCATCTTGTAATATCCATAAGATCCCAAACACATACCATACAAGACAACATGAAACATCTACCAAACACCTAATACCATGGTTCCAAACAATCCACCAAATACCGCTAGAGCTTCACATGGATACACGTTAGATTGATGCGGCTCAAAAGTGCTTGAGACATAATCACAGAAATTGCCTCATAAAATAAAAGGTCTTTTTCATCATCATAGCCGCATTTTCTCGTTATATATCCAATAAAATCAACACACCAAAATGAAGTTAATAAACACCCTATATCTTAATCAAAGTAGAAAACATAGACATGAATAGCTTGCACCAAATTAAAATAGCAAATGAATGGTCAAAACACTCAACTCTCAAAATTTAGAAGGAAAACAAGATGTATGCTTTTTATATTTGTTAAAATAGATGGGCTGGTGAGCAACAAAACGGAGCAGAAAGATCACAACTTGGAGATCTTCAGGATCGAATGTAAAGTTTAGGTTTTAAAAAGACTCTTAGTATGAAACACAATTTCAAAGTTACAAAACTAGTATTTCCTCTGTTCTCTCTACACCACCAATTCATAGACAAATATGCATAGACTTGGGATTCCTCTCAGACAAATGCCTCGATTGGTCGTCAAGGGTGAATGGATTAGAGATCGGACTCGTCATCAAAATTCATCATCACTGAGAAAACCCCAAATCAATCATCAAACTATTAAAAACATAATATTTACCTGTAAACCAGAATCCAGAGCAGCCAATTCCATTGTGAGAGAGTGGACCGCTGCGGACTGGTTTTCAATTTTGTCCATCTCCTTTTATGGTGTGACTACTAACTCATCCTCTGTATTGTGTTTAGGGTTTGTTAATTATACGAGACACTTATGTTTTCCTCTTATAGTTTAACATAACGTCAAAATCAATCAATAATTTTAAAAAATTATAATACCCCTCTTATAAATTTATAAAATAAATCAAATATTCTTACAATTTATAAAAATTTTTATCTTTAAAATTGATTTTAAATATCAAAATTTAATCATTGATACGAAAGAATAAAACTATAAAGATACTTTAGTTATTTAGCTTATTTCAATAATAATAGTAACGATAAAAAATAAAATAAAATTATTTAAAAGTATAAAAAATAATTAACGGTTATATTATACTATAAGAGTACAGTAACAATATCCCTAATTATATTAGCATCTGATGTCGAAATAACCCTTTTTTATATTGAATCTCTATCGTACATTATTGTGGGACTTGTTTTTGGAAGTTTGACGGCTCTGATCAACCCTAGGATCGCAGCTTTGGTTCCTCCGTTTTCCCCGTCAAATGTTACTCTGCTGCTCTGTGAATTGAACCATTTTTTCTCATGTGTGTGACATGATTCTCTCATCAATTTCAAGTTTTGGTCCGATCTCAGCATACCCAACTCCCCAAAATTCTAAAAAACCATACCCATACACGGTCTTCTCCAAATCAAACCAAATCCTAGATTTCAAGTCCTCAAAAACCCTAGAAAACATAACAACGTAAGTTGCTGTCTTTTTCTACAAACACCTTTTACATGCATTGAACATAACTCAATTCAAACTATTGTTGGTTCAGGTGTGAGTGTTTTGATCTTTACAAGGAGCTGGTACCTTACGATAAAGCATGGTCGTGGCAGAAAAACATAGTCAAAGAGAAGAAAGCGTTGATTGAAAGAAATGAAGAATGTGGAGACACTTTGATTATACTACAACACAGTCCTGTGTACACAATGGGTACTGCTAGCTCTGAAGAGTACCTCCATTTTGACGTAGAGGATCCTCCTTTTCAAGTTTTTCGAACCGAACGTGGCGGTGAAGTTACTTTTCATGGACCTGGGCAGGTGCTGATTACTTTTTCTTGTGTTTATGTCTTCATATTTAGTTCAAAATTTGGCATTTTGATACTATTACTGACAGAGCATATGTGAATGTCAACTTAGTTCTCGTCAGAGAATACAAGTGAATGTAGAGGCTGGAGCATTTTTATGACTAGCCAAATTGTTATCAAGTGTAAAAAATTCTATCACTAACATTTTGATTTTTCATGAAATTGAATGATTACAGAAGATGAATTGCAAAAATTGTATGTCTTTGGAAGTTTTTCATTTCACCATGTCTTGGTATCTTAAAAAAGAGAACTTTTTACAGTGTTAGCATTGTTGCTCCTCTAATGTGGATTCATGGGTATATGGGGATCAAACATCAACCTTTGTTAATTGAACTTGCAAATTAATTGGTTATTGGGTCGTTGTCTCTTTATTTCATTTTGTGTGGTTAACTTGTGATGGATGTTTTGTTCTAGCTAATTTGTAATGGATGTTTTGTTCTGTAGCTAGTTATGTACCCTATTATCAATTTGCGAAATCACAAGATGGATCTTCATTGGTACCTCAGGGCGCTTGAGGAGGTTGTCATTCGTGTTCTTTTCTCAACATTTTCTATCAAGGCTTCCCGGCTTGAGGGTTTAACTGGCGTTTGGGTTGGTAAGTACATTTTTATCAATTTTCTTACTAGGTTTATATGAGTATGAAACAAATGACATGGCTTAGAGCCATCATTCCGTTGAAGATTTTGCATGTTTTTAACGACTGTAATTAAACAACTTTAAGTTTATTTGTATTCATGCTTCAAATCATTATCATTTACTATTTGGACGTAGCATAAAGCATGCTGTATTGACTAATAAAACATATGTTTTCAATCTATTTCATAAGTTGAAACAAAAACATGGAAGTTTTTGAAGCCATATCAACCCAAACCATTTTAGGACTCCAAACCTGTGTCACCTTGCTTCAAGTATCTAAGCATTGAGGAGGCATGTTCAGTTATTGAGAAAAGATATTTTTAGGACATATGGTGCTGATATAGCTTTTATTATTTTATTAATGATCTACTTTCATACAGCTTTTATTTAAATTTCTCTATTATAAGGTGACTTTAGGTAGAAGCGATCAGTGAGAAATAGCAGATGCTTAGGTGAAGCTCATTGTTGACTTGATTATTGATCTGATTCATCAGAAAAAGTATTATGAGACTGGCATTACAATGGATTAGGTGTCTATGATTCTATAGCTCAATAATTTTCTACTGAAACTCTACGCAACTGCAAAATTATCATAGAAAACACTCAAGGAAGAATTCAATTTTGTTATCAATACATTGTTAGCAAGTTCTATGATTCTGCTGATTGAGGACCAGGAGTTGATCCGTTTCGTGGTGGGAAGTTACATTGTGAGAAACAGGCATATGTAATACTTTGATTTTATAATAACTATCTCTCGTACCATCTTACTAATAGTAATAGTTCTTATCTTCTCTTCAATGATTTAATTTTATCGATAAATGTTTGTTAACTGATTGCATTCTCTTCACCTTTTCTTCTCACTACTTTTCTGAATATTTGTAACAGGAGATCAGAAACTGGCTGCTATAGGAATACGTGTATCTCAGTGGATTACATACCACGGCTTAGCACTGAATGTTACCACCGATCTAACACCCTTCCGTTGGATAGTCCCATGTGGTATACAAAATCGTCAAGTTGGAAGTATAAAGGAGTTGATAGGACAGTCTCAGCCATTAACTGGATGCAGCGCTTCAGATCTTCATCATCCTGATGACTGCCATCTGATTGATATCGCTCACAATTCTTTAATCAGGGAGTTTTCTGAAGTTTTTCAACTTGAAGTTCAACATAAAATGATCCCATTGTTAGAGTTTTCGGAGAAAAACATCTAGCTCATTCAACTACAGACCTAATTAGTCTAAGATATTGGACCAGACATGATAAAATCATCTATGATGACGAATGATAATCTTTTAGGTGTTTGAGTGGTATTCTTAATGCGAGAATTGCTGAACTCGGCACCAGAAAATCCAACAGAATTGTTCATTTGGATTTACGACTGTAATTACACTCTCACCCTTACAGTTCCGTGAGTTCTTACCATGTAAAATTCAAACATATTACTCCAGTTGGGAAGATATAGTGGAAACGTTTGTTTCGTATTTCATGCTGGAAAATGGAAATTCTTGCGAAGCAAGCTGGTTATAGAATCAGCTGACTTTGTTTCTCCTGATTAGTCTGGTTTATGTAATAATGAATAGAAGAGAAATATCTGTTATCGTTGGATGTAACAATAATAGTGTTGTAATACTATTCTATAAATCCAAACTTCTAAAAATTAACTTCCCCTTGAATGAGATGGCTTCTTTTGTTTTTGTTATTTGTTTTTTTTTTTTAGTAATATTCTATTGAAAACAATACCGGTTGTTGGACTGTTACTCACCTTTGATTTTCCAAGGTCCCAACATCATTTTCCTAGATTTCTTTTTTTTAAACATTTTTGTCATTAGATTAGCTGACTGTTGAGATCTAATTAGGATGAGATTTTAAATCACAGTTTGGATTAGATGAGATAAGGCTATCCATATAAGTGTGAAAAAATTACGCACTCAATGGTGAGACAGGTGAGTCAGAATCTCCACAAAAATTACGCACTCAATGGTGAGACAGGTGAGTCAGAATCCACCACTTGGAGGAGTGTGATGGGCAGGTATGGCCTTTTCCACTGGGCCTAAAAACTTTTCTCTATTTTTTCTCAAAAGAACATGTGCTAGATATTTGTGGTCTTGTTCTGCAGTCTTATAGATAACACTCTTGACAATTCGGGACCTGGGCTCGAAAGATGTAACTCATTCTTCCGACATACGACTCTACCTATGTAATTTAATTCAACATTTTTTAAAAAAAAATGGCAGAAGCTGTTGCTAATCTTGTGCGTTTCTGCTCACTACCTACGTCTACACGTCACATTGAGAGAGCAACGCCCAAAATTCTCCAGTGTTCATTGGGTGTGTATGTTGCTTGCGTCAAATGCTATTCCATGACATCAACTTCCGTTGGGCTTAGAAGTAGTATCCAATATAAGAAGATGAAGGCTAAGTATTTAATGGCAAGTTCTCGTTCTCAACGGGTTGTTTGTGCTGACAGAGACAATAAAGTGGGCTCAGAATTAAAGCAATTATTCAGAGAAGGGAAAGTGAAAACATCTTTTCAACTCTTGGATGAATTGGAGAATAGTGGAGTTTTTCTGGAGTCGATTGATATTATTGACTTGCTTAAAGCTTGTGTGGATATGAGGTTGTTGGAAGCTGGGAAAAAGGTTCATGAGTACGTTATGAGGTGTCCATCAAAACTCACTTCAGCTGTTTATAATAAACTGGTGGAGATGTATTGTAAATTGGGAGACATAAGGAGTGCAAAAAGAGTGTTTGATGAAATTTCAGTGAAAGACTTGGATTCGTGGAATTTGATGCTTCTGGGTTTGGCAGAAAGTGAACAAGGAAAAGAAGCTCTTCAAATCTTTTCCCAGATGAAAGAAGATGGGGTGAGGCCAAATGGGTGCACTTTTCTTGGTGTTATTTTTGCTTGTGGTTGTTTGGGTGTAGTAGACGAGGGATTGAAGCATTTTGAGTCAATGAGCCGCGATTATGGTATTGAACCTACATTGGAGCATTATGTGGGTGTTGTTGATCTTCTTGGAAAGACACAGAAGATAGCCGAGGCTAAAGAGTTCATTAGAAAAATGCCAATTGAACCAAACTCTCTGGTGTGGGAGACACTAGAGAAATACTCAAAACCTGGACTGAGAAATCAGCTAGGTGAACTGGGTTCTTTTCCATCATTTTCGGGTTTTAGACTTAGCAATAAGAAGAAGGTGATGAACAAAGAAAGTTCAGACCAAGAGAAAGTAAATACAGAGAGAAGCAAGGCCTATGAGAAGCTCAGGTCTTTGAGCAAGGAGGTAAGGGAAGCTGGCTATGTGCCCGACACTAAATGTGTGCTACATGATCTTGACCAAGAAGCAAAAGAGAAGGCATTGATGTATCACAGTGAAAGATTAGCCATTGCTTATGGGCTCATCGACACTCCTTCTGGCACCACCATAAGAATCATTAAGAATTTAAGGATATGTGGAGATTGTCACAACTTTGTCAAGATTCTGTCAAGCATTGAGAAGCGAGAGATTATTGTTAGAGACAACAAGCGGTTTCATCACTTTAAGGATGGCAGGTGTTCCTGTCGTGATTACTGGTAAAAGCTTGACAAAAAACAATCTAGAATCTATACAATTCCGTGTTTGTAAATGATAAACAGAAGTGATGTAATTTGGATAATTACAATGTGTTCCTATAAACATAATCAACATTCCCTGCTTGTCACACGGGCAACCCTTGACATGCTCTAGCAAGTCTCTTCTGCCATAAATATTTCAGTAGTACTAAGTGCTGAAGATTACATGCTTTGTTTAACAATAGGACTAGCCTCCCTTACCTGTTTGCTTATAAATTATGTCAATGTGTGACTACAGACTACGAAGACAAATTTTGGCACCTTTAGGCTAGTAATGCAATAGGGGTAGGCTAATAATGCAATAGTGGTACAAGACGATTCCACTTTACAAGAGAAAAATTATAATGCATCTAACAAGCCTTATCACCTTCTCTGCAACCAAAAATGTCACTTAAAACAAGCTCAAAGAGCACCCTCATTTGGGGCAAATTTTGTGGACCTCAAGGTACTATGGTTATCAAACTCTACAACTGGCACTCCCCTAGGTGTTGCAACAACTATTAGGACCTAGTATTCTAATTGAGTGCAAAAACCATTGAAAACGTGTAAACAATAGCCCCTACAAATGTCAATAATTCTCAGCTACGGGTCTAGAAGGGAAAAGCCGTAGAAGAAATGTCAACAATGACCAGAGGCAAACCACGCCAAGTATTTGGAAGGTCACTACCATGGAAATCATTGCACCACCTTTCTCCATCAATTTTGGCGATCTTGGAAGGTCTTGCATGGATAACATTAACCTCTCAATAAAATGAGTAGCTTTAGTCAACTGATAAAGTCTATAAACCTGCCAACCAGAATAAAGCCATCAAGATCCTAATCCACATTTCAGAAAGATAAATATAAATTAAGAAACTACCTCAAAAATAATAGGAATAAGGGGCCAACAGGATGATCCACGCTTATCAAGACACGTCTCAAATGCAAGTTGAGCTGCACAGCCAACTAGAAAAGGAACTACTGCAACCAAAGCTGGTAGGCCAAGCATTGGCCAAGCTATGTAGACAGCAAACACAGGGGCAACCACCTTTAAGCCCATTGTGAAGAAAGCAGATGACAAATATCCCCTCAGCCCTGTGATGAGACCCCACCTCTTTGCGCTATACTGTAGATATGGCCTCTGAATGTGGTCGGTCACAACCAAAAATATCGCAAGACCAACATAAAACATGGACTCAAATGCCAATGAAGTCACAATTTCTGCACAATTATTGTCAGGAAAATCATCATGCAATTCTTTGTTTTCAAAAAGACGATCATTAATAACAAAAATTATCATGCAGGTGTGGAAAAAGTTATGCCATGAGTTTTGCATGAACAAATGGAATGACATGTGCCCATTAACTCAAATCACACAAAAGAGAATCACAATAAGTTTTTTTTAAAAAAAAAAAAAGAATGTCGGTTCACAATTATCTGTCATTAGAGTAAACATCTAGTTGTATAACTTCCAAGTTTAAATTTCTGTACCTGAGAAATAGAGAAGAAGTGTCCACCATAAATTTAGAGATGAACGAAAATGTTATAATAAAACAATAACCCAGGTAAAAATTTTGATACGTTCTTGTATTTATGAAAAGAAACAACTATCAAGAGGTAGCTAGTTGTTAATCAGGAAGACTCAAACCAAGAAATAGACTCCGGTTTAAAGCTTTACCCTGGCTTAAAGTGCTTGATCTTCATTGGCTACCAGGTGAACAACGCAATCAGCAACTTGTTAAAGATGTACAAGTTACTCATCTACGAACATCACAATAAATCTACACACTCTCCATCTAGTAGGCCAGCCCCTCTAAGAAACAACAAATATCATCCACAAAATTGTCCTTCAAATACTTTGGATAAAAACCACAAGCCCCCATCCTACACCACAATTGATAATAATTTCTAAAAGCGGAAGCCATAAGCTTGATCTTACTATGTAAACACAGAAAGCCTTGTATTTTTACCTGCAACCTGCTTTCCTTTTGACTCAAATTACACAAATATCAGAAGGAGCAGCATTGACAACTATTATATCCTCAATCGAATTGATCCCAATCCTCAAACTACACTAACATTTATAACTTGCAAACAAGTATTAGATAGTAATATGCCACAAGGAAGAATACACTTTTCAGCATTCGATAGTTCAAAACACACACACATAAGCAAGTTACAAAGCCTGAACCAGAACAACATAAAAGCAGAAACTACTCAGCTTTATAATTACCTAACAGAGTCTGGTTCTTAATTAAATTCTCTATCATTTCGCCAAGGAAAAACTGAGGAACAATCAACGAAGATATCAACGCAACGGGTGCCAAAACCCAAAGCAATGAGCCTTTGCCTTCTGGAAAAGGAGCTGACATCAAATTCCCTTCTTCCACCAGCTGGTAAGTCAATCCATAAAACGAAACTGAGCCTGATTTTCCACGAAATGGCTCCACCCCATTATAACTAACCACCGGCACCCCAGAATTTTCCCTCCCAGAAAACTCCAACTTTGCCTCTGAGATAGAATTCGAGGTAGCACACACTATAGCTCCTCCTTTCAAGCCCCGCAACAAAGACCCTTCAAATTTACACTTCATATGCACTGCAAGGGAAAAAAAAAAGGATCTTCATGAGCCTCTGATAATTATTGGTCCTAGTAAACAATCTAAACATAAAACTAAAACAAAATTTACTATTCAACGTTATAGATTTACATCCATTTGGAAAACGAAAGCTTTGACCTTTCGATTGGACGCGACTTGCAGTGACCTACAATGTTAAAATTACAATTAGAAATCAAAGTGAGTGAAGCAAATAAAGTTAACGAAAAACAAAAGTAAGATTAAGAATCCAAATGGAAAATAATCAGTGAAAGATTTACATACAATTTGATGAGAATTTGGACGACGATTTGACGATTTGAATTTTGGAACATAAAATCCATGACAAATGGATTGTACTTGCATTTTTGTTTTGGTAGATTTAGGGTTTTGGGATTTTGGGGGGTTTTAGCGTAGGAGTTGGTGATTTTCTCCACCGCTTAAACCCTTACTCCAACTCCAGTGGGTAAAGTGTTTGTTTGAAGCCGCGAATTTGGAGTGGCCAACAATGAAAATCGGACACGTTATCAAATAATTTATTTATTTTTTTTTTTTTTGACATAATTTAGTTATGTTTTCTGTTTGTTGATATGCGTTCAATGTTTGTACAATAATAATGTTCGTGTTGCTACAGGTGACTGTGTCGAAGCAAAAAGTTGCTCAATTGAAAATTTTCAATGAAATTATCTCACCAAAGGATCACCAAAATAAAGTATAACTAATAAATAAAGGGAAAAAAAAAAAAAAGAAATAAGCCTAATCTAACGGTAGAGAATCTCATTCAACTAACAATCACCCATTTCGAGTAGCTAAAGTGCAAATGATATTTAAAATAAATAAAATTTTGAATTTTTGCTTTTTATACTTTGCAGTCAACTTGATAATTTCTTTGCACCTTCGTAACCATAAAATTACCAAAAATACTTTCTTCATCTTTCTTCTTTTATCTAATCATTTCATCTTTTTTCTCACTTTATAAAAGGTTTCCTACAATATCAATCTCTTAAAAATATCATTGTTTGTGAATGTATCTATGTGTGACACAAAAGCACTAAGATTTGGAGACGAAAAGTCATCGACGAGGTTGAGGAGAAAAAATATATATATAAAAGGCCTTTGAAATGAAGGAAAATTCTGTCTATGAATGGGTGTAAAACTTTTATTTTAGTTATATCATTTTCTTTGTTGCATAATTTTTTATATATATAATTAAAATATAATCAAAAAGATTTATCAAAACTTATCAAGATTAAATACTATATGTGTTGGGAAAACTTCACCTCCCAAAACCTCTTCTTATAAAAAAATCTGTCTCCTGTAAGAATATCAGAAATAATAAAGAAATAAAATAGAAAATAATAACAATTACCACAACACAAGAATTTACGTGGAAAACTCCCAACTAGGAGAAAAAATCACGGCCCTCAGAAAGAAATTCACTATGTGAAAAATTATTACAATCACATAGACTATTCTCTCATATCCCACAACCCCAATACACTCACACTCTCCAAAGCATACATCAACTCACACCTTTCTACACTCTAAAATAATAAGAACAAGAAAGGAATTTAAGAAGAGTCAAAAACAATGCTTAAAGTGTCTCTGACTGGGGCGATTTGAAACCAAAACATTGAGCTCCTTTTATAGCCTTCAGAACCCATTCTCCCTTGTTTTGTTTCAGATGTGGGATTCACTCCACTTTTATTTTTGCTTTTGTTTCCGATGTGGGATTGGCTCCACTTTTTTTTTTTTTGCCAATTTCCTAGCAAACTCCACCTTGGCAAAATAAAAGAAACATCCTCTGCAGCTACGGTGCAATCATTGTCTATACCGACAATCATAATTCTCAACCCAGAGAACTATCATACTTCACCATAAAAGAGTACACTCACTTAGAATTACCACATTCTAAGAATTTTACTTCAGCACATGTCGAAAAACCTACTGAAATTTTATGGTGCAACTTCCACGTTTGGCTTTACCGGAAGTTCATCAGCCATCGACATACATTCCACCATACACCTTGCATCAATGCCAAACCCATGCCCGTGTGCAATTGTGAATCCGCTAACAACATATCCTCTTCCATGGTAACGTGGACATACCATAAGGATGTATTTCTCATTTCTCAAAGGAAATCTCCTTCTCCCATGAGGGAGATACTGTTAGCTTCTGTTTCGGAGCTTTTTGCCGAACCCGCTCCACCTTGACAATTTTTCTTGACGTGCCCAGATTGTCCACACCCCCAACAAATTAGATTCTTCCCGGAGTTCTTCTTTTTCCAATTGCTCCTATTTCTAGTTACCAACATTGTGTCTGCTGTTGAAGTGCGATCTCCACTTTTCAACCTTCTCTCCTCAGAAAGGAGTTTACCGGTAACTTCTATAAATTTCAGAGTCTCATTCTCATACATCAGGATAGGTTTCATGTACTCATAAGAAGGTGGAAGAGACAAGATGAGCCTTAATGTTTTATCCTCATCTTCAATTTTAACTCCAATAGCCTCCAGTTCAGAAACAATACCATTGAGAATACTCAGGTGATCTGAGATTTTCATACCTTCATCCATACGCAAAGTATGAAACTGTTCGTTTAGGTATAACCGATTTGAGATGTCATTTGCCTAATACAACTCTTCAAGCTTCTCCCAGAGTTTCTTGGCTGTTGATATTCCATACATGTTTGCAAGAACATTCTTGGCCAAACACAGGCGAATTGCACTTACAGCTCTCAAATCTAGATCTTCCCAATCTTCATTGCTCATACTAGGCTTCACAGAATCTTTGTCTTCGCTGGAATTTTCGTTGAGTACAGGGCTTGGTTTCTTCTCTAACGCCTTGTGTAACCCGAATTGTATCAACACATCTTTGACTTGCATTTGCCACAAGCCGAAATTGATCTTTCCATCAAATTTCTCCACATCAAACCTCATAGGGCTTGAAAACTTTGACATAACTGTATACTGGAATAGTGCACTTGTAGTCCGTGAACAATACACCAGGTAAGTTCCCAGGAAAGAGTGGTCGGTCACAATGGACACAGTTAAATACCAAGTCTTTCCTAGCCAGAACCTTCCCTAGACATGCACTTTTACACCACCACACTTATTCCAGCAACCAAGAACAATTCTTTTCTTATGTGGAAGATCAGACAATGCTGCAACCACAGAGCATACTAAGAATTTTCTAAAACATCTGACACCTTACCAACCAGGCAACCAGCAACCAGACTCTTATACCACTTGTTGGGAAAACTTCACCTCCCAAAACCTCTTCTTATAAAAAAAATCTGCCTCCTGTAAGAATATCAGAAATAATAGAGAAATAAAATAGAAAATAATAACAATTACCACAACACAAGAATTTACGTGGAAAACTCTCAACTAGGAGAAAAAAACCACGACCCTCAGAAAGAAATTAACTATGTGAAAAATTATTACAATCACATAGACTATTCTCTCATATCCCACGACCCCAATACACCCACACTCTCTAAAGCATACATCAACTCACACTTTCCTACACTCTAAAATAATAAGAACAAGAAAGGAATTTAAGAAGAGTAAAAAACAATGCTTAAAGTGTCTCTGACTGGGGCGATTTGAAACCAAAACATTGAGCTCCTTTTATAGCCTTCAGAACCCATTCTCCCTTGTTTTGTTTCAGATGTGGGATTCACTCCACTTTTATTTTTGCTTTTGTTTCCGATGTGGGATTGACTCCACTTTTTTTTTTTTTTTTGCCAATTTCCTAGCAATATGTATGACCTGAAAATCAATTTCAAAATCTACTCTCATAATAAAAGAAAAAAATTTCTTACATAAGACTTAAACCCCTATAACAAATTATAAGGGGAAATGCATTAACCATTTGAGTTTTCATAAGGAGTGATATTATATTATTCAAAAATTTATCTAAATTTATTATCCAAATAACGTGACAAGTGTAATTGTAATTACCACATCATCCCAAAAATAATGTGATAACTACAAATCAACTTACTACGTCATTTGGGCAAAATTTTTGGATAAATTTTTAAAAAGTGTAGTATTATTCTTCCACAAGTGGATATATCTTTATTGAGTAATAATACATTATCCAAAAATTTATTCAAATTCATTGACCAAATGATGTGATAAGCGTATGTGTAATTACCACATCATCAATACATCATCCTAAAATTAATATGGTAACTATAAATTAATTTGTCACAGGATAAAGTTTTTGAGTAAATTTTTTATAAATGTAATCTTATTTATCTTTACTACGTTATTTAGTTATTGGGTCACATCATTTGGCTGTGATAAATAAAATAAAAATGAATTGTTTTAAGGGCATGTATTAAAATTTTAATTTTTAAAGATAACTTATATGTATTTTTTTAAACATATTAACGTTCAACTCTTAAAAGAATAAATATCGTTTTCTTAATACAATTTTTCAATCTTTAAATGCCCACCTTGTTGTCAATTTCCCTTAAAAAATTGCAATATGACAACTTTCAACTTTAGGGTGTGAATCTATCCTCATTAATGTAATTTGTGATTTAAGTTACACATGTCAAATTGTAATGATTATATAAATAAATAAACCTATTACTCCCACCTATGGTATTGGACAATCAATAACAGACGTAGAAATTTATATGAGATGAGACACTAAAATGAAACATAATATATACAATAATATTAAAATTCAACTATAATATAAATATAATTAATTGACATATCAATACATATCAAACATATAAATATATATATGCACACGTGCGCACACACATATCTATATTAATTATACTAAAGGTCTATTAAAATCTACCAAGCTTAAACGCCTTATGTCTGACTAGAAAATTAACACATAAAACACTATATATGAGACTTCCACAATAAATGAAGAAAATTTTCTACACATGCTCTTAAATACATATGATGAGGTTTAAACTCCTATCATAAATGTGAATAGGAAGTGCATTAATCATTTGAGTTACAGGTGGGTGTGAATGTAAGGTGAATGAATAAATTATATTACTATTGAGTGTCATAATATATATATTTTTTTGAAATTGAGTTCCACAATATTACTATTTCGTATTTATTACAAATAATAATTATTATATTGAAAAATGAAATTCATAGCATAGTATATGATTTTATAAAATATATATATTAAATGAGAAAATTTATATCAAATTGAAATAACACACCTAATAAATGAATTTGGATAAAATCATACTTATATTGTAATTAAAATATTTTTAAGAAACAAATTAATAAGATAATAAAATTAACATTATCTTATAGCAAAAAAATGAAAGAGAAAAAATAGTTAAAATATCCTAATCTATTGGTAACTTTGATCCTACAAATTGAAACAAGAAAAGTTGACAAATTAGAAGTTGGATACGTTAAAAAATATTACAATTTATAAAAACAAAAAATTCAAAAAAAATAATAATAATAGAGTGTAATGATTTAATAAAAATTAAGAATTCACTAATTTATCCCATAAAATATAAATATATTATTATATAGACAAAGTAGAGAAGGAAAATCAATATGTCCAAAAAATATTATAAAAATTAAAAAAACAATGTTATGTATTAAGTTTTTAATTTTAAATGTAAATATAATATATTAAATTTTTTTTTTTTTTTTAACTTTTTGAGGTGAGGTACGGACCCCACCGAGACCCACATTGGTCCGTCTCAACGGACGATGGACTCGCTATCATGCATAATTGATTGCAAATGATATAAACTTAAATTATATAATAGAGGGTGCATTATTGCCACCCGACAAATTTATCTACACACCTAATTTGCTTAAAATTATAATATTAACAATACTACACAGAATTTACTCCTATGCTCACCCATTTTATAGTAGGAACAAAACAACTACATTTTTTCAATATGTTCCAATTCTAAAATCAGTTATAGGTTGACAGCATTTAGATTTCTTTGGCTTTTTTGTCTCGCTGTGTCTTAATTGATCATTAAAATAAAGTCTAAGATAACAAAGATGGATGGAAGTTTTTGTAGAAAAGTATTTTTCTCATCCTATCAAAATTTTGATTAATTATATATGATTCGCCTAAGCTTTTTCATTTTAATAATCCTAGTTGTCGGTGTTTCGAGTTTTATGGGATGTTGTATTTGAGACAAGAGGAGTCGAATGGAAGAAAATTAATGATAGGTGGTGCCGAGGGAGAGATGGATAAAAGAGAGCATGTTTTGAAAAAAAACAAAAAAAAAAGGGGGATTTGGTGAAGTAATGAGTCATCGTTATAATCCGGCGAGAGATTGCACCAATAATCTTCATCATCCAAGCACGAATCTACAAGCAGAATTCCAAAAAATTTTCATACTAGAACAACAGCAAAATTTTGATATTATAAAGTGGGTGTATAAATAAAAGGTTTTATAAAAATATTAATTTAATTCTTTAAAGTTATTTTTAAGATTTCATTTTACATTTAAAGTGATGTATAATCTTAATAGTTTTTTTTAGATACATCATGTGATATAATGGCTTAAATATAACTTATTGTTAAATTAAATAAATGTTTTATACCACCAAACTATCAAGAACAACTGTATGTTATTCTTAATATTTAATAGCAAGCGTACTAATAATTTGGATGTCCAAATTAATAGAGTGGGTGGCTGCACCCTATTATATAATAGTGGTATGCACTTGTTATTTGTTATTGTTCAATTTGAGGAAAGAAAAAAAGGATAAATGAGAATAATTTTGGTAAGTCAACTGGTATAGGAGACATAAAAGCATATTTGACTTCCAAATTTTAGGTAATTAATGTATAAATTTGGAGTGAGGAGATAAGGAGATGGACTATAACTTAAGATATTCAATATGTTTTAAGACTTTAAAATCATGTTGAATATTTAATGTATCAATTAATCGTATTGTTGAGTTGTCGGTGTGAATGTGAATTGTGGTTGTTCAAACTTGTTTTAGATATATTTACGAGATACTGACAACTTGGGGGAAAAAACAAAAGCATACTTATAATGTCACCATTTTATATATGATGAGATGATAAGGGAAATTATGAACATATTTTGATTATGTTATTGGTTTGTTTGCTTTTAAAAAATATGGTCGGAAGTTTAAAGTGAAATTGTGTTTTTATTAAATTATTCGTTTTGTGTTTTTTTTCTAAGGGTATTCATAAACAATTGCAAATAAATAGCTATAATTGATGCTAATTAGTGTCGACGATTACGCTAGTTTATATATATATATATATATTTATTTATTTACAAACCTAGAGCATATTATAATTAAATCTATACAAACTTAATAAGATTAAACACTATGTACGATTTCATAATATATTTTAAAAATGCTGTAAGATATTTACTCCCAGAGTCCCACTATACTACATGTGCAGCTTAAAAATCCATTTATTGAATACCATGAGAAATTTACTTTTACAATAAGAGATGAAAACTTATCATACGTGCTCTAATATTCAATGTGAAAATGTATTCACAAAACATAAAAGAGATATCTATTTTCATAATAAAAGAGTAAGGTGATAGAACTCCTCATATATACTCTCATAAGATCCAGATAAATCCACTTTTGTTACACTTTATGTATCGCTCAAAAAACTTATTCGTAGTATGCTGAAAGACATCTACTTTTATGATAAATAGAGTAAAAAGAGAAGATTCTCTTCGCGTGCTTTAATAACATCAGAATTCAGACATATGTGGCCCACAATTCTTTTTTTTTTTTAGGATAAAGATCATATATTAAAAAACCGAAAACATACAGAAGGTGCTGGTGTTATACCAGACTCTCTCCTGTGGAGAGCGATAAGCTAGTGTGGCTAATTTGTGTGCCACCTCATTGTTTTTCCTAGGAATAGCACTGCACTGACTATTACCTAAACTAGAACAGAGTTCTTTGATATCATCGACAATACAACTAGCATCACCGAAATCGTTGTCTTTAGAGGTTATCAAGGATGCAACGTTGCAGGCATCAACTTCAGCTAACCAGATTCTTAGGTTCAAGGATTTGGAAAAGAGAAGTCCTTCACGGAGAGCTAACAGTTCGTCGATTTCTGCCGTAAAATTTCCAAGCATTTGTTTAGCCAAAGCTCCTACTACCCAGCCCTTATTGTTTCTGATGATAGCCCCCAAGCCTATAGTTGAAGAGCCGAGGCGAAGTGCTACATCAGTATTCAGTTTTAGGCAATGGGCGGGAAGGGGAATCCAAGAATGGGAGGGGTGTGGGATGGTTGGGGAGATAGTTGTTGATAGTGCACGGCTTGAGTTCCGAAAGTTAACAAGGTAATCAGTGGCCCACGTGACCAGTTCAGGAGCATTTTTTCCTTTGCCTTCATGTATCTTGGCGTTTTGATTCCCCCATATACACCACAGGAGGACACAGAAACTACCAAGGCCCTCTTTGCCTGCATGTTGGTAGACCTTCCTTAAGATTTTTGGGATGGTAGAGTTTGGCATGTCCCTGATTAGGGAAGTAAAGGGTGTTTGGGACCAAACTTCTCGAGCTTTAGGGCACCAGTTTAGAGCATGAGATGTCGTCTCGACATCATTTTTACATGACAAGCAAGATGAGCTATTTATAACCTTCCTGTTAACGAGGTTCATATTCGTAGGAAAGGCATCTAATTGGCTTCTCTAAGCAAAAATTTTTGTCTTAGGAGGGATATTAAGACTCCAGAACTGACGCCACCATTGCTGAGATTTAGAGTTATTGGAGGAGGAGCATGGAGTGTCGAGTTGCGTGGCTAAACGATAGCCACTTCTCACTGTGTATTTATAACCTTCCTGTTAACGTGGTTCATATTCGTGGGAAGAGCATCTAATTGGCTTCTCCAAGCAAAAATTTTTGTCTTAGGAGGAATATCAAGACTCCAGAACTGACGCCATCACTGTTGAGATTTAGAGTTATTGGAGGAGGAGCATGGAGTGTCGAGTTGGGTGGCTAAACGATAGTCACTTCTTACTGTGTATTGCCCACGTTTCTCAAAGTGCCATAGTCATGCATCTTCTGACTCTTTTAAACTGAGGGGAATGGATAGAATAATGTCTCTATCTATCTCTGAGAAGGCACTGTTGATTTTCCTTATGTCCCAGCAGTAGAGTTGTTTGTTAATAAATTCTCCAACTGTGATATTCGGGTTGCCTCCCTGTCTTATTGGTTTGAATGAGATAAGGCGGGGGAGCCATGGGTCCTTAAAGGCATTAGTGGATGCTCCATTCCCAATTCTTTTCCTCAAACCATGCGTAAGGAGATGTCTTCCCCAGATAATGTTTTGCCAATCGTGTAAGGCCCCTGGTTTTGCCTCAACCTTTAGAAATGAGGAGTTCTTGAAGTACTTGGCTTTGAGGATGGATGCAGCTAGTTTGTTCTGGTTCGTCAAGATCCTTCATGCTTGCTTTGCTAAGAGGGCCTGGTTGAAGCGAGATATGTCCTTAAAGCCGAGACCCCCCACAAGCTTTCAGAAGACAAAGTGTCCTCAAACTTGTCCAGCTTAGTTTCCTGTTGTTGCCATTGGTTCCCCACCAGAACTTAGAGCAAAGGGAGTCTAGTTCTTTGCACAAATTGGATGGGAGTCTAAAAAGACTCATGGAGTGGGTGGGGATGGCCTGGGCGACTGCCTTAAGGAGGACTTCTTTTCCTTCAGTAGAGAACAAATTACTCCTCCAGGTTATGATTCTTTCCCGGACTTTGTCTTTGATAGCTACAAAGGTAGCTTTCTTATTGCGACCAACCAGAGATGGTAAGCCCAGGTACTTCTCATGTGGAGCGTAAGAGCTCAACCCCAAGTGACAAAGGATGTTTTGTTTGAGGTGGCTGTTGACATTGAGGCTGAGGGAGATACTGGGCTTGTGGATGTTTATCTGCTGTCCTGAACCCAGCTCATAAATCTTTAGGATGTCCAAAATTTTATTGCAACTGTCAATGGAGGCTTTGCTGAAGATGATGCTATCATCTGCAAAGAAAAGATGGCTAACTCGAGGACTTCCTCGACAGCATGTGACACCCAAGGTTCGACCATTACCTTCTGCAACTATGATGAGTTTAGAGAAAGCCTCCGCGCAAATGACGAAGACATATGGAGACAACGGGCAGCCTTGTCGTAATCCTCTGGATGGGGAGATCGAGCCAACCCGTTTTCCATTAAAAATGAATGAGAGTTGGGTGGTTGAGATGCATTCCATGATGAAGCTAACCCAATTGTGTGGAAAGTTCATCTTCCTCAGCACTTCTTCGACAAAACTCCATTCCACTCGATCATAGGCTTTGCTCATATCGAGCTTGAGGGCCATTAGGCCATTCTATCCCTTCTTTCGTTTGTTGATTGAATGGAGGATTTCGAAGGCTATCAAAGCATTGTCAAAGATTTGACGACCAAGGACAAAGGCAGACCGGAAATTGGATATGAGTTTTGGCAAACTGACTTTGATTCTGTTTGTGAGAGTTTTGGCAATAATTTTGTAGATTGTACTACAAAGGCTTATCGGTCTTAAGTCCTTCGGGGAGTCCGGGTTTTTAATTTTAGGAAGGATGATTAAGTCTATTTTGTTGAAGTCGCAGATAGAGTGTTACCCTTTGAGTATCTGATGACAAATGCCAAGCACATCATGCTGAAGGATATACCAGTACTTTTGGTAAAATAAAGGTTGGAATCCATCTTGGCTTGGAGCCTTTGTTGGACCGAGTTCGAAGGCTGCTTGGCATATTTCCTCATCAGTAAATGGCCTCTAAAGGCTTCTCTTAGCATCTTCCTCTAGGCTTGTGGATATGTGTGCGGTGTCTGCCTGGATATTTTGGGGGATAGGGTTTGAAGACTCGAAGATTTGCTTGAAAAACCTACAGATCAAATCTGTTATGCCTTTCTCCGTTGTATGATAACACCCCGTCTCTTCATCCTTTAACTTCATGATTGAATTCTTCTTCCTTCTTGTTGATGCACGTGCATGGAAATACTTCGAATTTTTATCTCCCGCAGCTAACTAGTCAGACCATGCTCTCTGGCGCCAATACAACTCCTCATCCGAGATCAGGTTAATTAGTTCGGTTTCTAATGTACTAATTCGCTTCATTACTCCTGGAACGGCCGCTTGTAGGTACATGTCTTCTAACTATTGTTGTTTTTCAGTAATTTTTCTGCTCGGATTTTCGAACTTTGCCTGGCTCCATGTAGATAACTTCCTTACGCAGTTGGAGAGCTTGATTTTCAGATCTTTGGGAGTTCGTGCACTCGTTTTTTCTTTCCAGGTTTCTTTGATGAGCTTCTGGCAATCTGTCTCTTTGATCCAAAATGGTTCGAATCTGAAACCTCTGCTTCCTTTTCTTTGTTTTAAGTTTCCATGCAGTTTCAGCAGTATCGGCCTGTGGTCAGAATGTTAGAAACCAAGATGTTCGACTATAGCATCACCAAACTTTTCTCGCCAGCCTGGGTTAGCCAAGTGTCTGTCTAAGCGCTCCTGGACATTCCGATCAGCTTTTCGTTTGTTGTTCCAGGTGAAATGAGGTGTTGAAAAGCCAATATCGATCAGGTTACAAGTATCGAGAGTTTGCCTAAAGTTGATCATATCCTGAATGCGTTTACTTGGGCCTCCATTTTTCTCAGACGGGCTGAAAATTTCATTGAAGTCCCCCCCGCATATCCAGGGTAAGTCATCTATGTTGTTGAGTCTTTTTAATAATTCCCAAGAGTTACTTGTTTGTGCAGCTTCTAGATTGCCATAAAACCTGTAAAACGCCACTTGTCCTCGTCTTCCATGCTTATGAGTGCGTCTATGTGACCTGGAGAGAAAGAACGGACAGTTACACACACCTCTTCCTTCCATAGCAGGAGTAGTCCTCCTCCTTTCCCTACACTGTCAACTTGGAAAGCTCCATGAAACTCCAACTTTGTTCCCATATTACTTGCCCTTTTTCCTTGAAGCTTAGTTTCGGACAAGAAAACCAAGCTTAGGGAGAAGCGTTAGATCACCCTTTTCAAGGTGAGGAATGCGCGAGGGTTCCCCAGCCCTCGGACATTCCAACAGAGGCCTATCATTGTTGTCGGCGGGCCTGCAATGCAGGCTCCACCGATGTTATGGGAGATAGGATTTCTATTACCTCATTTAGTTTTTTCTGGTCAGGATGATCATCTGTAAACTCTAGTTTTTTCCGTTTAGTTTTAGAGTTCTTCGATTCTGTTGATATAGTATCTGCGTCCATAGGGCTTGGGTGGGGTGAATTAGAGGGATTCGCAAGGCTGATAGAAGTGAGGGTGTTGGGTGGAGGGGTTTTTTTCATTCGGGACTTGAGAGTTTTCGAGGGGTGTAAGGGTTTTAGTGGAGGACTGTGTGGGGTTTTTGTCGGGGTTCTGGATTTGGTGTTTCTAGTAGCTCTTTTCCACTTCCTTGGGAGGGTTGCTTGGGTTTCTTGGTGAAAAGCATTAGCTACGAGAGGCATGGGGTCTACCACATTGGCTTCCATTCTTGGTGGGTCTACATTTGTTTGATTGTTTAAGGTATCAAGGTTATTGATATTAGCCTGCAGAGCCAGATTGTCTTTTATAGCCACAGGTTCTTTTTGCAGATTTGCAGTCAGTTTGTCTTCTTTTTCTTTGTTTATCGACAGCTCTTGTCCCCTTGTTGTCAGTTTACTTGCTTGCAACGTTAACAGGGCAATATCATCAATCTGATGTCTGCGCTCCTTATTGACAAAGATTTGTGGCAGAAGCAGGGCTTGTGATAATCCCTCTGTACTGGTTTTGGGGTTTTCAACTTTTGAGTTTTCCCTCATTTTTTCTTTTGTTTTTGGGGAGGGTTTGTTCGGTGAATGAGGTTTTGGCCTTGATGGGGCAGCCCGGAGTCACGAGCCGTATTCCAGATTGGTTCCCTCCAGGGCTTCTAGTTTCGCCTCATCATCTGGACACTCCTGCAGAACATGGCCAACCATTCCACAAGCAAAACAATATTCAAACATTTTTTCATACTTGAACACGATTGTTGTGGGCTCCTCTGAGTTGTTCAAATTGAGTTTCAGGATTCCCTGAAGGGGTTTGGATATATCCGTGCGAATTTTAACCGAAACGTGACTTCCCCAGTAGTCTTTTGATTCGGTTGAAAGATACACCACTGGACCCAGTTGTTCTGCAATGTATTTCACCGTCTTGCGATTCTTACAGATCAGTGGGGGTTGATGCATTTGGACCCATAGGTTAGCCCATCTAAAGGCCATTTTAGAGATGCCCCCTGCCCCTTCAGGTTTTTCGAAGACAATCAGGTGTTGGTTGAAGTGTCATGGTTCCTTGGCCATGACAGCATCTCTAGCCCCTTGTCTTTCAAAACGGAAAACAAAAATATTTTCACCTATCGTATCCACCATAACTCGGCCGTGAGAACTCCATAACTGTTGAATAACAGCTATGAATGTCTCCCTGTTTATTCTCTTGCTTGCTAGGACTTTCCCCACCAGGCATTGAGACAGGTCCTCCTCTCCTTGCTTTTTAAGATCTTCGGTGAGGGTGCAGATTTGATTCTCCTTCTTTGTGATGGTGAGAGATTGACATAGCTTAGCTAGGTCCTCCATGGAGTTTGAAAGTTTTGGGCTTCTTGAGAGTGAGTTTGGTGGGCAGGGGGGATAAGAGTGAAAGTAGAACGACTAAGAAGGATAAGACCTTAGGTGAAAAAGAAATGTTCTATTGGTATATCAAGATTTGGGGGGGAGTAACGCTTTGTGGTGGTGCTACACGGACACAAAGGTGTTATTGGGGGAAGAGAAACTTGGGATGTGAACATACAGTGTGGTACTTAGATTCTACTTAGGATGACTCTGAGTAGTAGGTACCAGGAAGAAGAAAGGGCCTCAGTTATGGTGATAGGAGTTGGAGAGTGGTAAAGGTTTCCTAGACTCTGAATCCTCTCACAAGGAGAGACTTGATACCCTTAGGACTAGGTACTTCATCCTTACTACAGAAAAAGGAGAAGACTTGATGTGGCCCATAATTCTACTCCCACTACATGAGGATATGTCTACTCTCGATATGAGGGGAGTGAAGGGAAAAACCTCATGCTGTCATGCATGCTCCATTGACACGGAGATACCTATACTTCTATAGCAACTAATAATACAAATTGATATAAATATCTGATAATTGTTTTTAGACAATTTTACTATTAAAAAACAAATAAGTTGACAATACATTTAAAAATCGGAAAACAAAAAACAAATAAGTTTCAAGTTTGCTTATCCAATTTTTAATAAAATTTAGGACTGTTCAATCTTTCAAACAAAATAAATAAACAACCACTAAGATGGGCACTTTATATCATCTATTTTAATTTATGATTTGTTTTTAAGGATCATATAATTTAATTTTTAATAGTTTTTTGTATCATTAATCATAAATTAAATTTACTTTCTCTCATAATGATTCAGTATCTTCAATCATTAACCACGCCCTAAGTACTAATTATGAATTATATTTTCATTCTTAGTTAGAATTATCTATTAGTAATTAAATGTGCCATAAGTTCTAATTATAAATTAAATTCTCTCTTTCTTATAAAGATTTAAGATTTTCAATTAGTAGTAGATATTATTGTAGTAAATTAATTTTCGAGTATAGCTCTCGACAAATTTGTTATCATTAGTGTTGAAAGATTTTCTATCATCTCATAATTATATAAAAGCAAAAGCACATCTAATAATTATAGTAATAGATTGTAAATATGTTGACTCATTAATAACATTTACAGTTAAACAAACCGCCAATATTAGTAGATAATGATAATAAGTGGTGGAGGATGATACAACAGTATATTCATAAATGTCATGTCCTCCTGTTGACATTCCAGCAAAATGATTCTCATCAATAAATCAATAATACTAGATATTCTACTTTTTAAGCCTTATTTGTTATATGGGATGAGACTGGATTTGGACTATTTTTTTTATCCAAACTCATGTTTGGTATTTTCACTCACCCTTCACTAATTCAACTCATCACTAATTTATCTCATTAATTTGGGATAAATCTAACACGTTCATTTACATGGATTAAAATTATTCCACTACTTACTCCTTCCCCGACGCCTCATCGTTGCCTCCGGTCACTTCTTCTTCTCCCTCACCTCCCTCTCCCTCTCTATCCGTAAGCCAATACTGCTCCTTCTCGCTCACCTATTTTTCCTTTTGTTTCGTCTCCGCTCGTCAATCTTTTTCTTCATCTTCGTCTTCGTCTCCATCATCAGTTTCTGCACTCGTCAATCTTCTTCTTTGACTCCCCATCACAGTTTTTGCGCCCATTTTCATCTTCGTCTTCGTCTTCGAGCAGTTGCTATGATTTCTTCAGCATCATCGATCATTGATCTCTTCTTCAACGTTGTAGATCGCTGATGAAGAAGGGTGGTAATGGAGAAGGTAAGCGATGGTGGTGGTTGTAAAACCAAGTTTGACTAGTCTTAATCTGTAAAATTTGTGAAAAACCCCTGAAAATTTGCTTTAAAATCTAAGTTCGTACCCACTATTTTTAATCATATTCTACTTTCACCAAACATGGGAAAACATCCAATCCAATCTCATCTCATCCTATCCAATCCAATCTCATATAAATTATCCAATCATATTTCGCGTACCAAACGAGGTCTTAGTTTTTATTTGTTATTTTTAGTGGATTATATTGTAATAAGTGAATAAATATACTTTGAAATAAAGTAAATAATCAAGCCTTTTTTGGAGTTGATAAAGAAGTTATTCTTTTAATTCCTTTTGTTTATGTAAGTAGGGAGGATAGGGTTTCTAATAAATATAACTTATAAGATGAAGAGTGGTTATTGGTTGGCTATGGTTGAGAAAGTTAGTGCTTCCTGTTATAATTCCTCTTTAAGCCTTAAATAGTGGAAGACCATTTGGAATTTGAATATTCCCTTAAGGGTGACGATAATTTTATGGAGATCTTGTAAGAATGCTATTCTCACTTTGTTGAATTTATGGTGTGTTTATTGGTGAGACTGAAGAATGAGAATGAGAATAAGAAATGTCTATGATTGTATACATTTACTTACTTTAAATTAATCTTTAATGGAAATGAAAAATGTAAGTTCTACACAAACTTAGGGTTATGGAATGATATTTTCATTACCCCTCTTAGGAATTTCATTTCTGTTCCTTTTCCCTTTTAAATATTAAAAGTCTCTTATATCCTTATTTTTTTTAAAAAAAAAAGAAGAAGACAAAATTAAAATAAAAACATTTGAAAAAAACCTATTTTATATTTATCAATGGTGTAGTGAATAACATTAAATTATTATTAAAAATATTATTATTATTAATTTAATAAGCATAATATTATAATAATAAAAATACATATTTCTTGATGACAAAAATATATATAATTTTCTAACAAAAATGCTAAAAAATTACATATGTTTAATTAAAAGCATTTTTGTAACTTACAAATAATCAATTCTGATTCCAAGTTAAATTAAACATCTCAGAATAAATATTATTGATTCTTATTATGATTCCTACAATTGAAGTAAACGATTTATTTTGATTTTGATACATCGATCCGTATTAGGTTAATCTGATTCTAAGTCATTCTAACTACGTACAAGTAAAATCACCATTACTGTCAAAAAATATAGAAGTGAATCTTGTGTGTATTAGATGTTGGGATGAGGTAGAATCAGTGGAACACGCCCTCATTTAGTGGAGAGAGGCTAAATAGGTTTGGGACCATACTACTTTCTAAAGTATGTTCAAAAAGTTTGGAGGTCGTTACTTTGCTTGAAATTAAAAGTAGTGAATTCTAGCTTTAAGTAAAACTATTATGGATTTGTCTCAATAGTTTTATGGGATATCTGTTATAATTGTAATGTGCAGTCTATAATGAAAAGGTTCAAAGGGCTCCAGACTCTATTTTCTAAGCAGTTGATTTTTAATTTGAGTTTCAATATACTCATAAAGCTTTGGCGGGAGCCGCTTGCAGATCAGGCAACGCCTTATTGGTTATGTCTTAGATCCTGGCCTCCCCCTAAAGGGAGCCCAAAACTTGGTTTTAATGTCGAAGTTAGGTAGGGATTTGGCTTTGTTGACATTAGCGCAATGATTAGAGATAATCCTGGATTGGTGGTGCCTTCTCAACTGAAATCGGTGAATGATTAGGTTTTAAGGAGGAGCTACAGCTAGCTCAAAGGTTAGGGCTCAGGATTCAGTTTGCAAAAGTTGAAACTTGCAATGTAGCTACAGCAGTGTAAATTCCAAGAAGCCTTTGAACAGAATAGCTAGCTTCATTTGTGATGATATGATAGCCTTATGTAAAGATGCTGAGTCTTGTAAATGTCAGACCATTTATGGAAAGGAAAACAATAATGTGTCACATAGATTAGCTTCTTCGGCATTTTCCTCTATGAGGGAACAAATTTTGGAGGCAGTGAGACCTGAATGTTTTCTTCCTTATCTTTGTTGAATTTGATGTTTAGTTCAAAAATGATAAAAAAATAAAACAACCACAATGTAATGAATTACGCTCGTTATTTTATTAAATTATGGAGAATGTTCGGATTTATTGGTTTATACATTACATCACTCAATGCGTAAAAGTATCATTTTAAGAATTCACTATAACATACAAATTCTCTTTTGTCTTCCATTAAAATGTAAGAAAAATCTATAAATTTACTCATAGTTCAAGTGGTAAGTACATACTTTTTTTACATCCGTGATAACGGTTTAAATTCCCATCCATTATATACATTATCAACATATGTAAAAAGTTTTCTATATACGTTTATATAAGTAAATTTTCAGATTACATATAATACTTAATTTTAGTAGATTTCGACAGACTATTAATCATTTATGTTAATAAATTTTCAATTACATTATAATTATTTCAAAAAATAAAAAAGGATGTAAAATCTTCCATAGAAGCACTTTATCTAATGCCATAATGTCATGAAAAATCAATTAAATGTGTTTTATTATAACATATGATTGATTTAAATGGTTCAATACACATATCAAAATACATTGGAAATTGGTGAAGTTTAAGGTTGTTTTATGGGATGCCTCACGCTTAAAATTATTAAAATTGCAAGTTCAAACTTATGATACAGTCATTTTCATGGAACTAACTAATCGATTGAGGATATGATTATAAGATAAAACCTGAAACGTTGAACATAAGTAATCATGAGAAGAGGCTATTTTTTTTTTTTTTTTTTTTTTTTTATGAAAAATTCAAAGACATTCTACCTCCAATAAGATAACATGATCCATTGATTGGACATATCAACTACTACATTTAATCTTTATGTTGGAATTAGGACAATGGAATTAATAATTCTCTATAATGGGAGTGCTAAGTGTCAAAAAAATGTTGCGCATCTTCTTCACAAAGTCGGTAGCCACTAAATAAAAGCGCAAATTTCATTGTCATCCCTATATTTTTAGGAAACCTTTCATATTTAAATATTTGTAGTGAAACGAACCAAACATCTCTAAATTATCATAAATACATCAATTTAGTCATCGTCGTTGGTACACCATTAGTCAAATGAAACATTGAGCTTGATTGAAAGGGGTAATCTTGACATTTTTAATTGAGCATTAGGAGAATGACACGTGTACACTCATAATTAGAACATATGTAAGCTTAGAATTCAAAATAATAGATACATGAAAAAAAACAAATTAAAGAACTAGAAAAGATAGATCTCCACGGTCTAGGAGATCAAATGTAACTAAAACAAATTTAAAATTTTTTAAAAATTAAAAAATTAAAAAATATAATTCCATCATCAATTTCAATGAAATGCAGATCTTCATCATCATCATTCATTATCCCCTCAACATCATAAATCATCTATGGTCTTAATTATGATCTGCATCTAGTGGAGATCCACCAGATGGAGATTGAGTGGCTGATGAATGAACTCAAATCTTTAAAGATTTGGGTTCGAATATCATGAAATTTGAGTTCAATGAAACTTAGATATTAAAGATCTTTGAGTTTAGATAACCCAAGTTTGAATATGCATAGATCTCTAAGTTTTGTCTTCACATACACACGCACACAAGGAGACCATATCTCTCTCTTTCTTGCTCGTCATACACACACACACACACAAAAAACATATACCTATCTCTGTCTCTTTCTTTCTCGTTCTTCACATACATATAACACATGACCCATTCTCGCTGCCACTACAACCACTGCCTCCTCACTAACACCACTACTTCCACCTTCATCGACCGTCACTTTTGGTCCTCCACTGGCACAACGATGGCCGTTACATTTGTTCTAAACGAAATTATTCTTGTTCTCTTCATATACTCACATACAACACATAAACCCATTCTAGATGAAGTTGTTCTATTTTGGTCCTCCATCGATTCAATGTCATAGTTGTCGTTCAAGCCAAAGGAAGTTGTTATGTTTAACGATATGGATTCCAAACTTTTTTTCTAGTTTTTTTAATTTAATTTATATTTTATTTTGTTTTATGTTTAGTTACGTTTTGTTGAAAGTAGAGAATCCGTGTTGGTTGTTTTGAGTTGGGAAAAGAGAAATGGAGGTATGGTATATTTTTGGTGTAGGAAGCAAGAAGTGATATAGAGCTTTGGATTGGTTTCTGGATGATCGATGCATACTTGGTATTTGTGGATCTTTGAAGATCTATGAACGAACCCAAATCTTCAATATAAAGATCTAGGTTCAATTTAGATCTTTCAACATATATATATATAGATATATAGTGAATTGGACTTTTTGGTTGAACCCAAACTCAGATGGCCAGATCTTCAATTTGAAGATTTAGATTCAACCCAGATATGATTAATTTTTTAAAATTTTAGATGTATTTTATAATTTAGTTAATAATTTTTAATTAAATTTCTACCATTCATGACAACTTGATGGAGGGTGCAGAATAGAGATTGTTTTCAAAAAGAAATTGTAAAAGGTAATATGATAATTTATGAGGGCCAAATGGACTTCCCCTTTTTTTAAGTTAAGTTTGACTGTCAAAATATCAGTCAAAGGGATTAGATTGATGGACTTTTAAATCTTTAGGGATGTTTGCACTGTTTCGCCCAATATATTTAAAAAAGAAAGGTTTCCAAAACATGTAGAGACCAAAATAAAATTTATCCTAAATAAAATCCTCGACACAGACAAGCTGCGAACGATGAAATCTTTCCAAAACTCGAAAACTGTCGTGTTGTGTATATTTTGGCGCCAAACTCTCTTGTAAATGATGAAATCATTCCAAAACTCGAAAAACGGTCGTGTCATGTATACTTAGGCGGCAAACTAGTTGTCGTTACTGGAGTAAAATGCGGCGCCCCTGCCTCGGGCGGGAGAAACTGATTTTTTCCATCTTTAATTTTTCACTCTTTGTCACGCACCACCAAGAGTGATTAAATACCTTCCTTTTTCAAGAGATTTGGAGTCTCAACCTTATTTTATTATAACACAAGTTGTATGTGAGACTTCAGGGAAAAATGATTTCAGTCATTATTATATTATATATAGTATTGCTGGTTAAGACTACAATCCAAACAATTAATTTATTATATTATGATATCTGTTTATGCATACACCTTCTTTAACTTTGTGTCATTGTATGTGAATTTTCTAATACTTACAGGCTTTTAGGGTGCCTATAGTTGATTTTCTCTCCTTATTGAATAACTTAAACAATCCTAACTTTTTTTTAATTTGTAAGTGTTTGTTTTGAAGCTGTGCTCCTACCTCTTACTATATGTTGAACCAAAAGCTTTTAAATATATTTAACGTGCTGTATTTTGTTCGTCAAGTGGGTAGTGTAATTTCACTTTATATTTAAAATAAAAGTTCAAATCTCATCATACATATTTATTAGTATGTGTAGAGAATTTTCTTCTATTATTATGAGAGTAAATATTTTCCAAATATTTTGAGAGTATAAATTTTAATCATACTTAATATTCTATCTCATTATATTTCAATAGCACCCCAATCATTAACGTTAATAAATTTTCAATTAGTCATGTTTATTCTTATATTAGATAAAACTAATTTTGTTTGAATAGAAGATATTTCCAAATTTGTGTTGAGGTGGACACCATCACACACAATGGACAGTTGTACATGGGATTTTCAATATATATATATATATATATATATTGTACATGGGATTTTCAATATATATATATATATATAACTTCAAAAGTTTTTCTAGTCATAGCGATGTAAAATTGTTATTGTTTATCTTGAGAATAAAAAATAAATAATTGAGAATAAATAAATTTTGTTAACTCAATTGGTATGAAGACAATAACAGCACAACTGTTAGAGAATAAATTAATTCGGAGGGAGGATATCGCAATTTGAACTTTAACCGACAATATTCGCCAACTTTTATGACCGTAAAATCGTGATGGATATTTATATTTAATCTTATTATTTATATATTATTTAAAAAAAGGTCATTGTGAATTGCAGTTGTTGCTATTTTAGAGATGTTAACGAGATATTCCAGACCTGTACATGCATAAAAAAATAGAATAAAATAAAATAAAATCACACTCAAATTGTAGTCATTTTGTCATCAGTTAAAAGGGTAGTTTTGTCAGTATATTGGTTATGTTGTTTTGCTTTGAATGAAAATATCTTCGTCTTCCTTTAATTTAAACAACCATATATCAAATAAAATATTTTTTTTAAACTATCATTTTTACTAGTTTTTTTTTTTAACTATTATCCGAATAGTTTCTTTGCATTGGTAAAGAATTGCAAACAAAGAAATAAATATGAAGGGTGTTTTTTTTTTTTTAGTATTAAAAAACTGATTGCATGTTTTCCTGGCACTATAGAATTGAATTTATATTTTTTTACACCTTTTTAATATTCAATTTTTTTAATGACAAAATTATCATTGTTTTATAATTTTAAAAAACTCGCATAAATTTTTAATTCTCGACATCAAAAATAATATGCGAGTCACACTCTAACCCGCTCTATATGGCATGGGATCCGCCCATAATGCGCGGATCACCCCCTGATCTGCTTAATAAGGCGGGGATAACACCCTAAGAGAGCGTGGGTCATGCCCTGACTCGCCCATAAACGCAGGTCAAATTCGCGCCCTATAAGGCACGGTTCAAACAACCCACGCCTTATAAGGCGTGGGTTGTTTGACCCGTGCCTTATATTTTCATCCAATTTTTTTATTTTAATTTTCATCCCTATTCAATCAAAAGAAAAAACGGATGTTTGCGCAAAGGAAAAAAAAAAAAAAAAAAAAAAAAAGAGAAAGCACAGATGTGAATAAAACAAAAGGGACACGGACCACTCCGTGCAAACCGAAAAAAGAGCGAGCGTGGTTCGTGCAAACAAAAAAAAAAAAAGGTGTGCGGATCGTATCCACGCAAACCCAAAAAAGAAATGTGGACGTGGTCAACGCAATCCAAAAAAAAAACGACAACGTGAATCGTGTCTGCGCAAACCAAAAAATCATCATTTCCATCCATATTCCGTGTTTCTCTCTACTTCTGTGTTTGTCACAACTCATCCCTCATCAATCGTCTTCAACATCATCACCCATCCATTTAATCAATTCTCTCATAACATCATCAACAACCACCACCATTAACATCCACCCAAAAAAATAAAAAATAGAAGAGATTCCATGTCATCCATTCTCTCATAACATCATCAACAACGATGGCGGAGGAAACGGCAAGAGAGATGGAGCAGCATGAGAGAAAGAACTTATAGAGAGAGAGAGAGAGGAAGGTAGAGAAAATGGAAGTGAGAGAGAAAAACCCCAGGTTATAAGTGTTTTTTTTCCTTTTTCTTGTTTTTTTTTAAAAAAGTTATTATGGCCTTTTTTTATTGGGATAATCCCAATTTCCCCTGTAGTTTGATGAAATAGTCAAAATCCCCCCTTACTTTAAAAAATCGCTAATATCCCCTTTTAATTTACAAAATGGACAAAAAACCCCCTTTGGTTTATTAAAATATCCAAAAAACCCTTACCATCAATTTGGACGTTAAAAGTCAACAGTTGACCGTTAAAATGAAAGGACAAAACTGTCCAAGTGAAATAAAATATAAAAAATATAAAAATTTAATAAAATAATAATTTAATATTTAAAAAGTTGAAAAACATCTCCATCGTCCATCTTAAAGATGGACGGTGGAGATCAAAACTATTTTAAAAGGTTTACTCTCTCTTCACTTCTCACTCTCTCTCTTCCTCTCTTTCTTCTTTTTCTTCTTCTTCCTTTCTCTCTCTCTTCTTCTTCTTCTTCTTCTTCTTCTTCTCTCTTGGCAAAACCCTCGAAAACCCATTCCGACGGAAACCCGATTGGTTTTCGACGGAAACCCAGCTCTCTAGGTTTCCGACGCTAAAACCCAGATCGGATCTGGGTTTCCGACGAAACCCAGATCGAAGCTGGGTTTCCGCGTCGATCTGGGTTTTCAACGCGGAAACCCATATCCGATCTGGGTTTCCATCGAAAAGCCAGATCGAAGCCACGGAAACCCAGCTTCGATTTGGGTTTCCGCGTCGAAAACCCTGATCGGATCTGGGTTTCCACGAGGAAAGCCAGCTTCGATTTGGGTTTCCGCGTCGAAAACCCAGATCCGATCTGGGTTTCTGCGGAAACCCAGCTTCGATCTGGGTTTTTATTGAGATCTGGTCTGGGTTTCCGCGTTGGAAACCCAGATCGGTTTCCGGTGCCGAAAATGGTTGATGATGTTGTTTGTGTTGTTGCTGTTGCATTTGATGATGGATTGGTTGAGTAAAGATGAGGGAATGTGTTTGGGTTGGATGATGATGGACGGTGATAGTGTTCTGGACAGTCACAGTGTTGAGGGGCACTTTGGTTTTTCACTCACTATTATAGTTAGAAATCAACTTTCACTAACAGAGTTAACAGAAGGGGTAAAATAGGATTTTCAGAAACTACAGGAGGGTAATTAGCGATTATATTAAACTACAGGGGGGAAACCAGGATTATCCCTTTTTTATTCAGGGAGTTGCTAGAAAAAATGATTCCAGTTCTTTAGCGCTACATATGTCATAATTCACTCTAGATATGAATTGACGAATGATTGCGTCAGTTGCTGATGGCAAGCATTAACAGTAGACCACAATATATAGTTTATGATAATATCTTATATAATGCAATTAATTACGACAGCATGATGATGATTTTCTTTCTTTTCTGTTCTTTTATTTATTTATTTGTTTATTTTTTTAAATGTAGATGATTGATCCTATTGGATATTGCAATATAAGATACGTATAGTTGTAATACAAGTACACATCATATTATCTGTGCACATAAAATATATATATATATATGGATTTAGGAAGAAAGTTAATTGACAATATTGTATGTAACTACGACAAGTTATATACTTATATTAACATTATATGTGACCGAGTTCTAATTACAGTAATTAATAGGAGATGTTGACCTTCACCGATAATATCATCTACAATTGAAGAGGACCAATATCAGTAGGCAATAATATTAAATGGTGGATGACGATATATCACTATTGATAAATATCTTGTCCTTCCGATCCACTCATTATCAAGTTCACTTCTTATCTGATAAAACTAGGCAAAGTATTCAAATTGATTGATTTACGACATTTTACATTCATTCAACGTGTAAAATTTTATCTACCACAACTTATGAATCCTCTTTTGTCTTCCTTAATCATTGCAACGAAGATATGGATGTATACATTTATACTTTTATAATGCATATTGTTGTCGACAATTAGAAATGGTCCAGCTAAGCTTTCTATCCAAGCAAAACCCGAAGTGATAACCTATCGAAAATTGTGAGGTATCCTGGGATGGAGGGCAATGGAGGCTAGGGCAGGCTACCCTAGCCTCCCAAAAATTTTTGATGTTATATTTATTTTAAAATATATATATATATTTTTAATTTATAATTTTTATGGTATAAAAAAATGTATATTTATTCCAAATCTATTGCATATTTACATTTATATTCAAATACTGCATATATTATAATTTTGTTTTTTACATTAAATGTGAAATTTTACTTATGTTTTTCATTTTTTTTTTATCATAAGTTAGATAATATATTATTTAAATTTCATATATTTGGTGTTTCTCATAATACATTCTTTAATTTGAAATGTGGTATTAATTATGAATTATGATTATTAAAATATAGATTGTCTATTTTTAAAGAATGATTGTTAATATTTTAACATTAACTATAATTCATATTTGATAAATTTTATTATATAGATATTTTATTCAAATTTTTTAATTTTATTTTTGTTAATATATTTATTTATAATATGAATTTTGAAGGATAAAACTTATTATATTTCTTTAACTAGCTATGCTTATATTTTCTAATTTATAAAATATTTTTATACCGCTAGAGTTTATTTAAAAAATTTATTCCAGCCCACGTTGATATCAAATCTTGACTACATCCTTGAAGGTATCAATTCATACAACGCCATACTATGCCTTTTTTTTTTTTTTTTGTTTAAGATGAGGAGAATAATTTAAATTCAGAAAAAACTATCCACATCTTATGATTTAAAGGACAAGATTGACACTTGAACCCTTAACCTCTTGAGATTAAAGAAAATATTCAACTATTTCTACTAAAATATAGTATGCCCATATTGTGCTTCAATATAAGGGCCAATTAATGTAATAGTGTTTTTACTGGAAGCCACATGTTTTTTGGCATTTTCGCTCTAATAGTATTTAGTTCTACATAATTTGAATGAAAAATATATTACATACGTAATTATTAAAATTCTCTTTTTCGTAAAGGCCATATTTTCAACAAAAGAATGCTCATAAATAACACAAGTTTGAATGAAACATAAATTTCATGCACACAATTAAAATGCTCTTTTTCATAAAGGTCATATTTTTAACAAAATAGCGCTGAACAATAACACGTTAGAAATTATGACATCCGGTCTAAAGAATCCTGTCGGTACAAACGCCAAAATTGATGGGTTTACTCACCTGAATTTCGGCGCTGTTGCTCTGGACGGAAGGAAGTCGGAAATTAGAGAGTTTCAACGTCTGTCACCCGCCACCCAAACTTTTTCTCCAATTCAAAGCAAGAAAATAAAAAAATATAGTACCATCCTACGTGATTATTCAATTCCGTCCTAAATTTGTAGAGTGACTATTACAAAAGGAAAATAATACCCACGCGCAGCTTGAGTAGTGGGGGCCTACAATAGATCCTCTAAGTGGGAACAGTGGCACCACGGTGTCACGTGTTTCTACACGCGCAATTGGGGTGTTGGATTTGGGTCAGTGTGGTTCGGTCTGGCGTTTGACATATCAACAGCAAAGTCATGGGTCGTCCCTGTAGTCGTACCTCGTTTCTCAGGCACGCGAGGGAGGCCCACGCGGTTGACGGTGAAAGCCCTCCTCGCAGTCCTACGCTTGAGAAAATCTGAAATTATGAAATTATTTTACAATTAACGTCGTGAGATGTATCAACAAAATAATATAATTTTATTTATTTTATACATATTTTTTTTATCGATATCACCACATCAACCTGGGGCAGTCTCATATATATATATATATATATTTTTTTTTTCAACATTTTGGGCAACAAATTTCAATGCAAAAACAAGTTTAAAAGTTTCTCTTTTTCTTGGAAAATAACTAGTTTAGAAGTTTGGCCTTTACTCTCTAATTGCTGTGTTCTTTTGGTGGAATAAGACAGCTTCGAGTCTTTATTAAATTTTAATTTATAGAGGTGAAAAAAGCGGAAATCTTTTTCATTTTTTTACCTTATTAATGGAAAAAAATAAAACGATTGTGAATTCAGATTCCACTTTCATATTATCAAGCCAATACATAAAATTCCATTCAAAGAAATTGAATAATGTAAAGTGCAAAATGTGTATTGCTCCTATCCGCGACAAATAATCAACACGCGCAAAAGACAGCAACAAAGAAGTTTCAGCATTCCTTCAAAAGGTCGTGGGGTTGGAAAATTCTGTAAAAGAAAAGGTGATATAATTGGATTTGTGTCTCGTGTTGAAATGACGAATGCACTGCACATATTTTAAAGTCAGAGAAGAAAGATAAAAATATATTATATTTAAAAGTTGGAGACTTAAAAATATAATTTATACGTAAACACATGCATCATTACAAATTTTAGAATGGAAAAATTACACTAAAGTACCTTCACATATCACATTATTATATCAATTGTGTGAGTTTATCGTTAATTACAGATAAATACCCTACCGTTAGTTGACTTAGTCAAATTTAACAGTTTGACAACATTTTAATAATGAAATGACACAAATGCCCTTATCATCTCTGTTCTCCTTTCTCTTCTGCTTCTTGTTTATCATCATCTTCTTCTGGGCATCTGGGTTTGAACCCAGATTCGACTGGGTTTACAGTCATGAACACATCAAACCATCACGAAATCCCTATCACCTTGAATCACTCATCCTCCTCATCACCACACAATCACCAAAAATACAAAAGTTTTGAACCTAGTTTTTTCGAACCATGACTGTGAACCAACTATTACCACACAATCAAGCAACCAACCATTACCAACCACCCACCACCACGCAAAAAAGGAAAAAAAAAAAAAAAAAGACAAGAACAGAAGATGACGAAGATGACCAACTAACAGTTCTGGGTTCGAAGGAACCCAGTTTCTGGGTTCGAATGAAACTCAGAAACTGGGTTCGAATTCGAATCCAGTTTCTGGGTTCCTTCAAAGCCAGTTCTGGGTTTCATTCGAACCCAGAGAAGAAGAAGAGCAGAAAAAGAAGAAGAAGATGATGATGATGATGAGCAAAAGAAGAAGAAAAAAAAGAAGAAGAAGGAGAGAGAGAGAGAGAGAGATTTTGTTTTTTAGAGAGAGAGAGAGACATTTTGTTTAAATAATATCCCAAATATTATTTGATATATAAAAAGTCCAATTTATCCTTGAACATTAATTTTACTGTTAATTGGTCGTTAGTCAAACCAAGTCAAAGGTATTTATGTGTAATTTAGATAAAACTTGCATCATGACTGTAATAATTCGATAGGTTCGGATACTTTAGTGTAATTTGTCCTTTTAAAATTGATTGAACCGTAAACATTCAATCAACTACTAAAACTAATATTATAAAAATAAATTCATTTATTTATTATAAACACCCCATTAAACTATTAATTCATCCAAATTTAAGTTTATACAACGCCTTATACTTAAAGAAAAAAAATACTGTTCTCATACTTTTTCTCTTTGTTTTATATAGAACCTTAATTCTAACTAATTATATTTCTCAATATCTATTTATAAGTTTTAACTAATTTTACTATTATTTTAATTCATCAGACTTGTATATAGTACACTTATTAGTCAAAATTGATAAACGAATACAAATATAAGTTTAATAATTAATAATTTTTTTTATAATATTGAAAACACCAATCCTAAACTAAACTATAAAAAAAATAAATATTTTTTTTAAAAATTAAAATATTTATCAATTTATTATATATATATTTTTTGCTTCACTATCATGATGAATGCTTTTAAACTAATTGAACAAGAAAATAACAAGTTCTTATAACTGTAGTCTCCAATTTATTTTTGCTCTTTAACTTTCTTTTAAAAAAATTATGATAATTATGTCATTCTACTGTAGTAAGATTTCGAATTAATATTAGCATAAATTGATAAGTATGGAAAATATTTTGATTCAATTATTTAAATATTAAATTAGAGATTAAACATATTAGAAAAGATTAATAGATATGAAAAGTATTTTAATTAATTTATTTTAATCAGATTGTCTATAATGGTAATTTTGTTTTAGATTATTTTTCTAACAAACTTTTTATAATGAAATTTTGGTATATAAATCATAATTTTGAGTGATAATATCTGCACCTAAAGTAAGAGGTCGTTTGTGTAAAGGATCCGACCCGGAATTTCTCTTTTATTTGGAATCCGAGTGGAGTCCTCCTGACACCCTAACGAGGATCTTTGCAGTCTTTATAATGGTGACTCTAAAGGATTGCTGTAGAGCAAAGTCAAAGGAACTTGAAACGTTTTCATTTCATAATCATTTATAAAATTTTAGGCGATTAGAGTTTAAAAAAAAAAATTTGACAGCACAACAACTATTTTCAAACGTTTCCAAAAATGTTCAATGACCTGTAAAACCATTTTAAAACATTTCTAATTTCATACATATCTCTACTTCCATATCAAAACCTCAAGTCAAACTCAATGATAAGAAAATCAACCATAAAATCATTCAACACCACGGAAGTCAATTAAATTTTGAAAATAATATTTATTCATACAATCTCAAATATGCAAATAAACTTCCATTAATTTACATATATCAACTACCAACATGAAAGTATATAAATTTATTTCACAGAAAATTTGGTCTTCAGTAAGGTTCGCCTAAACCGATGTTGGAGACTGCTCGCCTTGCACGTTAATCCCCATACCTGGGGAGGTTTTTCATTAAACATATAAAATAAATAAGCTAAAAGAGTTAAGTGAGTGTATATTAATTTCATTTCGTACATAAAATGTCTCCCTAAAAATCATTTCGAAATCTAAGGTTTCCTAAAAATTTAATAAAACATAAGTTTCATATAATGCAACATAAAAACATATATCACTGAAAACCATTAACATAAATATGTGGAAATCATTTCATTTATAATCATATATTATAAATCCAATAGAATTTAAGGTCTATCATATTACCATCAAATGTTCCATTTTTATGTAACGGGCCAGTTAATCCCCACTCTTGAGCCTCGGCCTTGACCCTCATGGATTTATATGTAATCGTCCCAGCTGTCCCTTGTCTTGGGCCTTTCTCTAAGCCTCGATCCTTAAGGATTCGGGCAGCAAGTATCGTCCCCTCTCACATATATGAACGACCACGCCACGGTAAAAACTTGCCATCCGTAGGGTATCACTCGTGGTAGTACCCTAGATATGCGCAGAGGACGACACGACAGACTCGACTCACCCCCCCAGGGTTAGTAACAAGACTATCCATCGGACTTGCCATACGCACACTAAGATACCTCGGTCGTAAAAACTTTCAATTCATAACTTGAAAACTATTTCATAAAAATCATAATGATTCAATAAAATTCATTCGTAACATAATAATTGCATTAAGCACACACTTAAATTGAGCGTAAGATATACTTTTTCAATAATAGCATCATGAAAATGAATTCAAATCTTTCCACAACTCATTAAACATTAACATTTCAATAATCATAAACATGTTTAAATTATGGTAAGAAAATATTTTTCAATGTTTGTAAAAAGAGTTTTACATTCACTTTTTCTTTGCTTGCGGAACATACGATTTCAACTCCTCCGCTTCTGCATTACCTATACCATTCATACACTTAATTTAGGCTATTTCGAAACCTAATTACATAAATACACATACTGTCTTGTCATCCATATTTATATACATACAAATTGTCCCATAACATTTAAACGCATAGAATTTGAAATTTTGTATAGTTTTCGTTTTATCCGAAACGATTTCAATTATTGCCGAATCACTTTTATTCAACCATTTAAGCATCCAAACACTTATAAATCATTCCAAATACACATAAAATCATGTTAAACCATCCAAAACACAGAAAATGAAAACCAAGATTGCTTGCACGTAACATGTTCGTTTTCGTCTGAACGACATTCATATGAATCCTAATTCAATTCTTTCAATTTTTATGGTTATTCTAACATCCCAATAACTCAATAAGTCATTCAAATGTATCAAAACCAGTAGCTATCAACTCTAGCACACCTTGGCCGAATGCTTCACAAATCATACACAACTTTTTCATTTTTCTTTTTAACTTCATTTCAAGTTATTTCTAAGCATTTACAAGCATAAAACTCATCCATATCATTCAAACTCATTTTGAACCTTTGTCCATCAGTTTAGCCGTGACTCATACCAACACAATTCATCCATTTTCTTCAAGTTTTCACATAGAAAATTACATGGAAATCACATGGAAACTATATCAATATCATGGCAACAAGTAGCATCTAAATTTCCAAAATCAAGTTTCCATTTCATTTTCAATTTTGAGTTAGTAAACTCACATTGGAAATCACTTGAAATCACTTTGAATGCCTAGTTGTCGTGACCACCTAGCTTCTCCCTTTTGGTTTTCCTCCTCTTGGCTTCATTTTCATTTTCATTTGCTCAAACTCGGTTTGCTTTTTGTTTGTCTCTCGGTTTATTTGCTTCTCTTCTTGTTTTTGTTTTTGTTTTTTGTTTTTTTTTTTTTCTCTAATGGACGACAACAATCTCAAATGGACGGTCAGCATCTTCATTTCTTTTGATTTCCCTTGACATGGCTTATATATATATATATATATATATATATTGCATTGGAATTGAAATTGCCATTGAATTTCTTCAAAATTATTGTTATGCCATCCACCAAAACTGGACAAGTGTCACCATGCATGCATCCTCTTTGACAAGTGGCATTCATGCACTAAATCTCCTTGACAAGTGGCATCCATGCACCTAATTTCCTTGACAAGTGGCGTTCATGCACTAAATTTCTTTGACACATGTCAATCGTAACATCTTTTCATATTTACGTTTAATATGAGCTTTTCGAAAATATTCATAACGGGTTATTCTGAGATCTCTTCGATACTTCCCTTAAATTTTTCGAGACCTATATTTGAATTTCTCTCGTCCTTTCTATAGTCTTCGAAATTCCTAAAAGTCATTCCATACCCTAATTTGAGTTCTCATAATCTTAAAGTTAACTTTAAAACGCTTATTAATGTAAATCCAATTTAAAATACGGATTTTTTTTTTAAAACATCTTTTAGAATTCTAAAATATCTTTCAAAATTTTTTATATTGACTAGGGACCCCGGTTAAATTATTATTAAAATTCTTTTGTAATTTCGACAGGATCCTAAAATATTATTAATCCACCTATGATTTAACAATTATAAACTTATACACCTCATATACACCTTACTAGATTAATAGAATAATTTTATTTACTTTAGACTTATACACATATCCAGAAATACATATTACAGTTTGTTTTTTTATTTGAATACTAAATAGTGTTGCTGAAGACTAAATGCTGAATAGTGACTGAAACCTAAAATCTGAATAGCATATTTGTTTTTTTTTTTTTTTTCCTTACCTTTGAATATATTGTAAATTTGTTTATTTTTTAAAATTAAAATTGTTTAAAAACTAATAATTTGACATTTATACCCTTTAAACTATTTGTTATTATGTAATTTTAATTAATTTAATACAAACATTTGAAAATAAATAATTTAATAAATTCTAAAACATTTTTTATGTACATATTAATAATATTTTATTCACAATTAAAATATGATTAAAAATATAGTAGTATTAACCATATTTATATATTTAAATATATTAATATATTTAAGAAGACAACTAAAAAATGAATGTTTAATTTGTAAATTAAAATATATTAGTTTAATTCTAAGACAATTTGAGATGAGATGTATTTAGACTTTTCTTTTCAAATATATATATTTTTAAGTATCAAGGAAAAAAAAAAGAAAAGAAAATTTGAATAATATAAAATTAAGATACATTTGAAATTATGTTGTATTGGGGAGGATAAATTTGGAATAAAAACTTTTAAATGTCATCAAGTGATTTGCAATTAAATAAAAGTTAAAAATTCTTACTTAATTTTTTCAATTATATTTGGGTAGTTTTAAGTGGTTTGACTACTTAAAAAAATAAATGAAAATAACTTAATAGGTTTAATTCGGTACTATCAAGTCTCAAGTGAAAAAAACAAATGACCTCTAAGCAATTTTGTGCATTTATTTATGAAGTTTGCTATATGTTAATAAATTTTCAAAAGATTAATGAAAATTAGATGAATAGGGGATACAAATCCAATATAATCAATAGTAAAGAAAGAAAAAAATATATAGAATAATACTAAGTTTTTCAAATTTTTTTATCTAAATTCATATCCACTAATATAACATGTGATTCGTTAATAAATTGATAATTTATATATCATATTATTTGATATGAACTTGGATAAAAGAAGGACATCACTTGATATGAATTGGGATAAAAGAATTTCGAATGATTAACATTATTAAAAAAAAAAATAGTAGATAAAAAACAAATACATAAAAAAAGGGAATATCCTCAAAAACCCCCTGAAAACGAAAATAATCTCAATTTATCCCTATTTTTGAAAATATTAGCCAAATAACCCCCTACCGTCTGGGAAAAACGGTTTCCATCGATATATTTAGTGGTTTTGTGATAAAAATAGTAAAAGACTAAAATACTCTTATTAATTAAATAAAAAATAATTAATTTTTATTTAAATCAAATAAAATATTAAAATATTAAAAATTAATCTAAACCTCAATAAAAATTTGAAAAAAAAAATTGAAGAAACTCAGATCTTCAATAAACAGTTGCAGATATGAGTTTCTCATCAAAACAAAAATTATAAAAAAAAAAAAAAACTCTTCAATAAATTTAAAAAAATAAAAAAAAAAATTAAGAAACCCAGATCTTCAACTGTTCATTGAAGATCTGGGTTTAATTAAATGAAAAAAAAAAAAAAAAAAAACTCATCAATCCTCTGTCACATTAAAAAACACAATCTCCTGCCACATCCGGAATACACAAATAACCAACAAAAAACACAAATAAACACACCCAGGCACCATTCAACTTCAACATCAAACACATCATTATCATCATCAACAACACACAAAGAAATCAATCAAATAACACATCAACAACAACAAAAAAACCCTAGATTTCTGTGTGACAAGATAAGCACACCGCCTGCCTGCTAGCCGGGCGAATCGAAGTTCTCTTCCGGTCAACTGTCCACCCAGTCAAGTGCAAAAAACACAGTAGAATCACGCAACGCACGCTGCTGGTGTGCTTCCTGTCCGCGAGGAGAAGAGCGACAAGGTTTAGTTCAGATTTGACAAACCGCGTCGAAAATCTCCACCTCCGTACCGCCGCACCACTCGACGCAATGGCACACGACTCACCGTTCTTCACTGTCCTGCCTGCAGATCCACCTTCGCCGTTCTTCCCTGTCCTCTCCACCTTCTCCATGAACGGCGTCGAGAACAATGTCCGCACGATCTGATCTATCTCGGTACCACCGCTCCGCTCGATGCCTCAACGCCACGACTCCATAGCACACAGCCCATCGTTCCTCACCGTCCTCTCCATGATCTTCGCCACGACGTCGTTTCTTCTCCGATTGATCTCCTCTTCTTTCGCTTCCATCATTGACTGGTCACCGTCACCGGTGGCGTAAGAAGAGAGAGAACTGCTGAGATGTAGTGATAGAGAGCGAGAGAAATAGAGATGGTGAGTAACGGAGAGAAAGAGACTGAGACGAAGAGTGACGGTGAGTGACCGGAGAGACGAAGAGAGGCGGTGAGTGACGGAGAGAGAAAGAGACTGAGTTGGAGAGAGAGAGAGAGAGAGAGAGAGAGAGAGAGAGATATGAGTGGTGAGAGTGGTTTCTGTTTTTTTTTTTCCTTTTTCTAATTAAAATATTACATATTATATTTCAGATATATTTCATTCTCTATAGACACGTTTAATTACCTTTATACCCTCGATATTAACAGATCTGTCATTTTTTTAACCATTTTACTATTTCAATTGACGGTTAGATTTTTTTGGCTAATATTTTCGAAACCAGTGGTGGTTTGACATTATTTTTATTTTGAGGCGGTAAATTGATAATATCCCTAAAAAAAATTATTAAAAAAAAAGTTAAGGCACACCTTTCACGACTCTATCAACTTTAAAAAATAAAGTCTCATGCACTCATATACCAATATCCCAATATTATTTCCAACAATGGACCCACCACCCAGGCGAGCCCCTATAAAAGGAAAGCAGAATTCAATACCACCATACCACGTTGCCTCCGAATCTATTAAATTGTATCCATCTCTTGCGCTGAGCTCAGAGTCTGAAAAACTGCTGAAAGTCTCTGTTGAGAGCCTCTGACACAGAAATGGCATCCACGTCTCTATCTTTTCCTCCTATAAAACTTCAGTTCCCGTCGTCGGAACAAACATCATCATTTTTATCATCTAAGTCCTACACGGGGAAGGTTTCTATCCGTCCGATCAGGAGGATCAGGGCATCCGTTTCGGAGAAGCCATCGGTGCCGGCACCAGCAGAAGCACCACCAACACCGGTTTCCCCTTCTGAAACTCCTTCCAAACAACCGATCCGGAAAATCCCTGGAAACTACGGGCTTCCTTTCTTTGGTCCCGTGAAGGACCGCCTCGACTTTTTCTATAATCAAGGTAGAGAAGAGTTTTTCAAGTCCCGTGTACAAAAGTATCAGTCGACGGTCTTCCGAGGAAACATGCCACCTGGCCCTTTTATTTCTTCGAACCCAAACGTCATCGTTTTGCTCGACGGCAAGAGCTTCCCTATTCTCTTCGACGTGACCAAAGTCGAAAAAAGAGATCTTTTCACTGGTACTTACATGCCCTCAACCAAACTCACTGGTGGGTACCGAGTTCTGTCATATCTTGATCCGTCCGAGCCCAATCACGCCAAACTCAAGCAACTCTTGTTCTTTCTATTGAAGTCAAGCCGAGACAAGGTGATCCCTGAGTTTCACTCTAGCTACGCTGAGTTGTTCGAGTCTCTTGAAGGAGAGCTGGCTTCTAAAGGGAAAGCCAATTTGAGTGAGGCCAACGATCAGGCGGCGTTCAACTTCTTGGCTCGGTCACTGTACGGCACAAACCCAGCTGATACGAAGCTCGGGCAGGATGGTCCGAAGTTGATTTCTTTATGGCTTTTGTTGCAGCTGGGTCCGTTAATGACTCTGGGTCTACCGAAACCGGTGGAAGAGTTGTTGCTTCACACATTTCCTCTACCTCCAGTCCTGGTGAAAAAGAACTACAAAAGGCTATATGATTTCTTCTACGCATCATCAGGTCCTGTCCTGGTGGAAGCAGAGAGGTTGGGCCTGTCACGTGAGGAAGCGTGCCACAACCTGTTATTCGCCACGTGCTTTAACTCCTTTGGAGGGATGAAATTCTTCTTCCCGAACATGATCAAATGGATTGGTCGCGCAGGAGTGAGGCTCCACACACAGCTAGCACAGGAGATCAGATCTGCTGTCAGGTCCAACGGTGGGAAAGTCACGATGGCGGCGATGGAACAGATGCCGTTGATGAAGTCTGCGGTGTACGAGGCCTTCCGTATCGAACCACCTGTACCGTTCCAGTACGCGAAAGCGAAAAAAGATTTGATCATATCGAGCCACGACGCCACCTTTGAGGTCAAAGAAGGAGAGATGATGTTCGGCTACCAACCTTTCGCCACAAAAGACCCCAAAATATTCGACCGGGCCGAGCAGTACGTGGCCGATCGGTTCGTTGGTGACGGTGAGAAGATGCTAAAGCACGTGCTCTGGTCCAACGGTCCCGAGACACAGAATCCTACAGTAGACAATAAACAATGCGTAGGAAAAGACTTCGTTGTACTCGTGTCAAGGCTCATGCTTGTTGAGTTGTTTCTGCGATATGATTCGTTTGAGATCGAAGTGGGATCTTCTTCTGTTACAATAACCTCGCTCAAGAGATCGAGCTTTTGAGTTGAAAAAGAAAAAACAGTTTGCAGAGGTAATACTGGAAAAGAAAAAAAACTGTATGTTCTCTTCAGGTGCTGTTAATAGGGAGCGGTTTGGTTCTTACTTTAGCGGTTGGGTGGTTTTTTCTTTTTTTTTTGAAAAGTTAAGATGTTGGGTTGTTGCATAGGTGCCGTCCTGATGTAGTGGCCTGGCTTATGTGGATATCGAAATTACCACTTTTGACGCAACATTGTATTTTTTTGCTATTTAAATCACTTTCACTGTTTACATATCTGCCGTTTTAATTGTTCAATTTGCTTTCTTGGTGGCCTTACAAATTTTCTTGTGGTATCTATCCTGTGGGTTGGCATGTCCAATTAATGCTCCTGACAACTACCGAATTCAAGTCATATCTCTCTATTCAAATTTTAAATTAATGTAATATCTAGGTAAACGTAATTGAGATTTAGTCTTGTATCTATATTTTTCATTTATGATTCAACCATTTTTTATGAGATAATATTGTTTATTATTTTTATGGAATGTTTATTCTTTTCTATGGGAATTTGATATATTGTTTATGTTAATTTATTTTTGCAAGACAAACATATTTTGATATTAATATGTTGAATATTATAATATATTCATTAATGTTGCAAAATGAGCGTATTGTGACAAAATTTTAACCTTCCGATACAAATGCAAAAGTCCAGGCATAAATCAATTAGTTAAGAGTGAATATTCTATTGATGTACTAACAATAGTTATATGTTTTTCTTTCTCAAAATATATATATATATATATATATATATTTTCATTAATTTTTTATAACACATGCCAATAAAATAAAGATTATTATCGTTATCATACCAACATCATCTGAACTTCTATTATAATAAAATTAGATTAGGTGAGATGTGAAATCATGATAGATATTTTAATTGATATTATTAAACTTTCCATGCATTCCTAATAAAATTAAAGCATACAATGTTGAATAACAAAAATATAATATTTTTTTAATATGTGAATAGTTATGTATTAAGATACTTAAAAAAAAGTTAGATTGTATTAAGTTAATCTTAATTTAAAAATGTAACTTGAAAATATAATCATTTATTTTCATTCAATTTAGGAGTTGCTATCCATCTTGAATTTGTGTATTTTTCTCATAATTAGATTGAATAAAAATGAATGATAGGATATTGAAATAACTTTTTAATCAAACTTTTCAGTTAATTTAGTTTAGTCCTTAAAAATTTATGTATTTAAATTTTGATATTATCATATATTTCCGGAGCACATAGCATCATCACCCATAAAACAATAAATGAAAAGTTCATGTGGCTGCACCTACTATTAAAAGAGATAAATATAAACAGATCTGTCTTTGAATTTGATTGAGCCAGGGAACCATAATTTATTCGCAACAGGATATTTTTATCATATGATTTTTTTAATAGCATCATCACCCATAAAACAATATATGAAAAGTTTATGTGGCTGCACCTACTATTAAAAGAGATAAATATAAACAGATCTGTCTTTGAATTTGATTGAGCCAGGTGAACATTATTTCTTCGCAACAAGATTTTTTTATCAGATAAAGCGACCGACCCATGGCCCATACCCCAACAAGAACAGTGCTTTTTCTCAATAAATGGATGCAATCATGTGTTCCAAAGAAAGGAGATCCCTTAAAAATGTGCAAGCATGTGAACTCATTAGTTTACGCACAAGTGGAATCCAGTCTCATCGTGATATACGAAATGACTTTGCGTGCTTGGCAACTGACAAGAGGAGGGCATGTCATGTCCCAGCTAGGATGGACCTAATAATTGTAAATAAATAAATTCAAACGACGTGGGACACACCACGGTAACATACAAGCAGTACACGCTAAAGTTGGGTGGGGGTCCTTTTTAGATGGATATCAGAAAAACTTGTTGACTTCTGAGGCTTTGAATTGACTTCGATCTTTTGACGAATGTTTAGGCATGAAGTTTGAATGGTTCAATGCAGTGTCATTTGTCGCAGAAATAAAATGAGGTTTAGTTTCCTCAAAATTGTTCCATCTCTCAGGCTGCCGCTGCTGCCATGGCAAATTGAAGATTTAATAATATTACACATGAAAAATGCATACAATCTAAAACACTAGGCGTCTTTAAATAACCGAGAGATTTGAAAGAGACCCTATCTACTGCGAAGGTCGGCTATAAAAGTTGGATGTTCGGTAGAGCAATTGACTATAAAATCGTTTTGGCGGCTGGATAACTCCGTTTTGCTTTTGCATTTTATTTTCGAGTGACAAATTGACACCCCTCAAAATATACGTCCTTTCGAAATAATACTTTATTAAAAATTTTAAAAAAATCTTAGTTTGTAAATAAATCTCATTTAATATCAAAATATCATTTCTTCAATCTCTTTGTATTATATTTTTGTAAGTACTTCCACACGCACTAATTTTGTTATATAATCATTTTTTCAAAATTTCTTAATCAAAAGAAGATGCTATATAAACAAAATAATTTTGAAAACTTAAATTTTGAACTAGTTAAGAGAAAGTTTTATTCAAATTAACAGTTTAATTTCATCCAAATATTAAAAAATAAAAGTGTATTGTGTATTCAGGAGCAGTGGCAAAACTTCTAAGTAAATAAAGTTCTGCAAATGTAGAAGGTGTCCATTATTCAGATGTAAGCAAGAGAAAAAAAAGCACATATATCACAAGTTTTTTTTTTTTTTTATTTTTATTTTATTTTTTTAAAGTAATAGAGGATTTTTTTTCTGTACTACTTAAACTTCTATCTATACAATTAAAAAAAAAAATTATTACTTCCTATTTCTTTACCTTATCATATGGAAAGGAAATTAAAAACTCTAGAGAGCACTTCTCTGCCACTTTAGAGGGTGGGATGGAGGCAAAATTATTTTAATTGGATCTAAGAGTCATTCTTATTATTCTATAGATCCAAGTCCATGACTTATTTGGAGTGAAGTAGATGATGATTTTTTTCTTCTAAAAAAAAAATAAGGATAGATTTAAATCTAACCTTTTCACAATTAGCTTTATGTAATGATCTTGATTCATTCTCCATTCTTCACAATAAATTATTTCTTAAAAAATATGGTAATTGAAATTAATATATAAAGGAGAAGTAAGGGTTTGAGAAACTTAAACTGATTATTTAAAAAGGAAGTTGAAACACTTTAAAGGGTTTTATACTTGAAATTTTTTATAATAATTTTTGGGTGTACTTATAAACTATTTAACCATTTTAGTAATTTTATTTAGAGTAATATTGGATTTTCATAAATTTACTTATTTGAAGGTGTTTATATAGTGTTTTAGTGGTGGAAATGTTGACGCTCTTTATTAAGGGTGGACATTTGAGTTTTTGGTTCGGTTTGAATTGAACATGAATCAATAAATCATCGATTTTTAAAATGAAAATTGAACGTATTTATTTGGAAGGCTAGAACTGACCTAAACCAAACAAGATCAAGTTAGTTCGGTTCGGGTTGATTCCATGTTTAACACCACAATCCCATATTTAACATCATGTTTAGTTGACTATAACTCAAAACTCAATCAAAACCGATATTCAACAAAATTGACCATAATCCACAAAATATTCAACATATAAAAAAACATGAATAAAATATACATAGGTTGGCGAATTTATTTATTTATTTTTTCATCAATTCTACCACAGTCCACAAATCAGACCACCCTAAAACTCAAAACTCAAAACTCAAACAAACCCACCAAATAAAAACATCAAACTTCACAATCCAAACAATCAAAAAAATCCCAACTTTAACAAACCCACCACACAAAACATTAAAACTTCACACAATTCCGCCACAAACCAAACCAAAGGAAGAACTTCAAGAACCTACTTGGAGTGGACAATATGATGGTGACCAGACGACATTGGTGGTGGAACGACTAGAGGTTGGAGCCATGTTGGTGACGTTGGTCAGGGTTGGATACGTGGAGGCGACAATAAAGTGAATAGATGGTTCGACGAAGGGGGCTGTCGGTGAAGGAGGCTTAAAAGTCAAGAAAAGGGTTCAGCGAAATGAGTTGTTGGCGAAAAAGAAAATGGAAAGATGAGAAAATGGAAAATCTCGATGGTGAAATTAGGTTTGGAGGGATGAATTTGTGCATGTGCCCTTGAGGTTATTTAAAAATTTGAATAACCCTCCAAGGCACATGCGTAAATTTGGTATATAAAAACGTATGTGTGTGTGTGCGTGCGTGTGTTGTGGGGGGAGGGGGGGGGGGGGGGGGGAGAGCATAGTGGAAGGTTGGTGTTTCCTAATTTTAAAAAGTTAGAATGAACCAATCAAATTCATTTATTGCATGTTCTCTTCTAAAACAAATTCTCTCATATTCAATTCAAATACAATTGATGAATTTGATTGGTTCGTCATAACTTTTTAAAGTTATGAGACACTGATGGTAAAATTATTATATATATATATGTATTCGATTTCGATTCGGGTTTGAAGACCCAGAACCGAACTACACCGAATACGAGTTGGTTCTCTAATGAGCGAACCGAACACCCCACATATATTTACACTAATCGACCAAAACACATGATTTTCGAGTTGTGTCGGGTCTGTTCAGATCGGGTTCTTGTTTCCTTATTCAGCCCTACTCTTTATTTTTTGAAACGCAAAAACCCCTGTGATTGTTTTAGGCCCAAGACAAGGATTGGACCGTGGGAGCTTTTATTATTCGTACCCCACTAATTTAATCAAGACAAGTCTCATCATTTAATCTCTAATAATAACAAATATAATAGAAGATATAGAATCTCTCATTCCAGCTATTGTTTTTTATTTTTATGCCAATGCAGATGAATATTGAAGACTGAGACATGAATGATCTCTTTAGAGCCATGACTCTAAAGAAGAATCTAATAATTTTGATGATGGTTCATAGGACTCAAACAAGGTAAGAACAATATGAAAATTAGTGTACGAAATACTGGGTTCCAGTATGTGTTCTGATAGTTATATAATGTGGACAACAGATTCTTATCTTGATAACATTAGTGGCCTAGTGGGGGTGTTAATGACATAGTCGGATGCAGGACCAGCATAATGTCAGCATCATGACTACGCAGGACCGGCGTGATTCTAATTTTGATGATGGTTTATAGGACTTAAACAAGGTAAGAACAACATGAAAATTGGTGTATGAGATACCGGGTACGAGGTTGTGTTCTGATGGTAATATAATGTGGACAAAGATTCTTGTCATGATAATATTAGTGGCCTAGTGGGGTGCCAATGACATAGTCGGATGCAGGACCGGCATAATGTCAGTACCATGAATATGCAGGACCAGCGTGATTCTATGAGTATTCATTGTGAAAACTTGTTAGATGTCACTCCATGATACCATGGACATGTAAAAACAAACTCAACAACATAACAAAACAGAAAAAAAAGAGACAATCATAAATCCAATCGTCTAATTGACTTGGAGGGTTGTAAGGAGAAGTTGGGGGAGGCAAAAAACTGTTACACTGAAATATTGACATTGAAACTAGATACAACCAGGATGAGATTTTCCTGAGGTCAATATATTGCATTACTTAGCAAACTATTTGATGAAGGTGAGCTTTGTTCACTTAACCATGGATCTTGAACAGACATTGGAGAATTATACTTCCTTCTTTCCATTGAATCCAGACTCCTAGTTCCAGTCTGCACCATAAATAGACCACTGCCCTCCATTCCTGCCTTCTTGACAGAGAGATTTAGTGGCTTTTCAGTTCTATTAGACGAAGATGAGCAAGAAGATACCGCTGATGTAGCTGTACAATTGATATCTTCACAAGTTGCAAATTTACTTGCACTGATTTGCTCCAATTCTGCTGCCACTTCCATCATTGATGGCCTCATGTCACTATGGAATGCAAGGCATCTAAATGCCAATTCGGCCACTCTATGGATTGAAGAAAGCGTCCAAGCATCTCTATTAGGCTCTAGAAATGGGTCTATAATCTCCTCCAAACGGCCCTTGCTAATCCTGTCAGTGACAAGAGCCGCCAAGTTCACTTCATTAGTGGGTCTCGAAAAGTCCACCACTTTCATTGCAGTTATAATCTCAACAAGAACTACTCCAAAACTATACACATCACTCTTGTCTGAAAGATGAAAATTCTGATGGTATTGTGGATCAAGATATCCTGGAGTCCCTTGTGGGGCAGTCGAAATGTGGGATATCTCAGTTTTTCCGAGTCTTGAGAGACCAAAATCTGCAACTTTGGACCTGAATCCAAAATCCAGGAGTATGTTGCTAGACTTGACATCTCTGTGGTATATCGGAGGGTCAATGGCAGAGTGAAGGTGGGTTATGGCTTGTGCAGTTTGTGTGGCAATGGTGAGACGGACTGACCAAGTAAGTCCATCACCCATTTCTCCATGTAAATGCTGGCACAACGTTCCATTAGGCATGAACTCGTAGACAAGAATTTGTTCACCATTTTCAATTGAGCAGCCAAGGAGGCGGACTAGATTGGGGTGGCTCACAGTTGATAGGAGCTTGATCTCATTAATGACTTGCTCAATACTCTCATTATCTCTGCTTTTGATCCTTTTAATAGCAACCCAAATGTCATTCTGGAGCTTTCCTGCATAAACTGTGCCATAGGCTCCTGTTCCAAGCCTTTGTTTGTCGGAGAAGTTATTTGTGGCTCTCTCGATTTCTTTGTATGGAAAGATGGGAACGCTGATCCCTGTTGCTTGAGATAGGCGGCGTTTTGTGTTTTTTATGGACTTTGAAGAGGAACGCTTATGCCTCCCAATACAACAGCATATTACACCCAGACTTACCATCAAAGAAACCACCGCAACGCTGCCTGTGAAAAAATAATACCACGTGAAAATTCAGTTTCAAAATATTATTACCAACTTGAAAATCAATCAGATGTTGTTAATTACATTAAATAAAATTAAAAATAATAAATAAATACCTCCAATTAAGACAGCTATTCTAGATTTTCCTCCACATTGACCAGAGATGTACTTCACAAGGTCACAACCTGAGGAAGCTGTTTCCATAATATTCAAAAACAAATAATTTAATTAGTAAAAAATAAATACTAAAGACTAAAATTAGGGAATAAAATTCATCATTTCATGTGGTTGTTTATTGACATGAAACAGTTGAGAGTTGTTCAGTGGTCAATACAATCTAATCATGCACTCATTAATATATTTGCTAGTGCGGTTAATTTTTCATTTTAAATAATCATGACACATATAACAGATTCAAGCAACAAATTAATAATGCAGAAACTAAAGAATGCTTTCAAGTGAAGAAGCAGACAAAACCCACCTAACTTCGAACCACGGGGTCTTTGCGTGAAAAAGCTGCCTAATCAATCAACAACTTTATCCTCATATTTTTGGTCTTCTGTCTCTCAGTAAACATGTAAATTTATCTTTAATTCCTAGACCATAAATCTTCTCCAAAAAATGCAAATCCTCTTATCCTCACTCTCTCACTAACAATAGCCACCTGTAATTTGTGCGTGTATGCATTATTATAATTACTCAGATCAATAGTCTAATTTGAATATTGTACTTAAAATTTGCTTAAAACCATCAATTGATCAAACTTCACGTCTAATAATGGCAGGAGGGTCTCTCTCGCTCTGATGAATTAGGTGAAACTACCCTTTCTTGAGGCAAAATAGACCGGACTGACACCTATCATTTGCCTACACAAAAGAGGGAAAGTAAACGAAAGGCCCGATCAACCGCATGATAGCGTGCCACTTTGGGACTCAGTGATTAGAATGCTTTGACTATGAACTGGCCCTTTAACTTGAGGGCAGCATGAAGTTAAAAGGTCCACAAACTCGTCTTTTCATTAAGGCAATTAACTTTACTTTTCCTCCAAAATAAAGGTTTTGTTTGAACTATGATTGGAGCACGCAAGTATGCTCTTTTAAATATTAAGGGTGCCACTTTCTCGTATAGTTGTAAGGGAATAAAGAGATATGTAGGTCAAGTCTCAAGAACAGTTCATATGAAATTTCATGAAGGTTGAGACTAGCCTAACTAATTCCACTAGAAATTAACGAAAATTTAAGCAAACGTTAAGTGAGATTTGATATTAAGATCTTTTATAGAAACATAAGATTTTTCACTTGTTAAATTAATTAGTATATATTAACTACTTAATTACTTGATTATTTCAAAATTACAATTAAATCAACCTGATCAATCGACCAATAAATAAATAGAGTCGCGACAATTAGAACCGACCTTATAGCAGCCTCTGCCGGCAGTATAGCCATCTCCATCAAATCCATCTTTACACTGGCACCGGAATCCTGACAGTCCATCAGGAGATGCAACTGTGGTACAATCAGCATCATCAGAACAGTCACAAGGTCCTACGATCCACCAACCCAACTCAATCACCTGAACATCTAATGAAGCTCCAGGGTGCTCGAACGCCTCAGCCGATATAGACGACATAAGATACTTGCACTTCTGCCCTGTAAGGTTTTTATACAATAGAAAGCCAGGTTGATTCTCTCCCTGCGAGTAGCAACTTATATTGCTGACTTTGCTGCTGTTTGCGTCGCATTTGAGAGACTGGAACTGAGTCTGGACGTCAGTGGAAGGTATTTTGCAGGTAGTAGGGGTGGAGTCGCAGTCGTATAATAATATGGCGTTTCTTGCAGTTGGGGCATAGTTTTTGCTGTAGAGTTGGTGAAGGGTGTCTAATGAGCGGTTGCATTTGGGTGCAATGATGGTTTTCATGTTGTCTTTGTTTATGGTGTCGATTGGAAACTCGCCGATGAGCATCTCACCATGTGAGCTACAGTTTAGATGAATATGGCAACTAGCAGAGAACCCAAATGGATATTGGACGCGGTTGCTGCCACATGTTTTGTTGCATCTAGCAGATGCATGGGCTGTGATTAATGGGAAAATCAGGATAACTAACAAGAACAAGATTGGTAGTAGACTCATGTGTTTAATTATGATAAAACTGGGGCTAAAAGAGGCACTAAAGAGTGTTTAAGATAAGGAAGGTTAAAGTTGAAGAAGTTGAAGATTTGAGAAGGTGAGGACTTTTTTGTTGTTGTTTAGTAGACTGGCCATATGATACAAGAGTGTTTGAAAATTTTTGCTTGTGATTATCCTTTGGAGATCACAAGGAACATGACCATGATCGAGGAAAAAGAGAGAAAAGCGAGTAACTTCTAGCTTGCTTTGAATGTAGCTTTGTTTTGATATTGATTGATATGAATTTGGGAGAATAAAGGAACGATGAAGAGAGAAAGAGAGAGAGAGAGAGAGAGAGAGGACCTTTTGTTTTCTCTTTTTTTCAAACTGCTATTGTCTACTTTTTCAAAATGATCTCAACTAAAACAAATAGACAGTCCCCTTCGAAATTTAACGTGCTTTAATTACCTAATGATATGTTTTTCAAATATTTTACCAAATTGATATTCAAATAATATGATATGTAAATTATCAAAATCTTATAAATCATAAAATGTAATAATTAATAGAATTTTGATAATTTATATGTCACATCATTTGAGAATAAATTTGAATAAAATATTCGGTAAATCTAATATTATTTGGTTTAATTATATATATATATATTTTAGTAATACTAGACTTTTTAAAAATTTTATCCAAATTTATACACAAATGATGTGTCATATGAGTTATCGATATCCTATTAATTATCAAATTTTATAAATTATAGGATAATATGATAATTAATAGAATATTGATATTTTTTTTTTTTTGACATCAATATTGATAACTTACATATCACATCATTTGAGTATATGTTTGGATAAAATTTTTGGAAAGCCTAATATTACTCTTTTTTTTTTTTTTTTTTTTATGAGTAATACTAGATTTCCAAAAAATTTTACCCAAATTCATATCTAAATGATGTCGTATATGAATTGTCGAGATTTTGTAAATAATGAGATAATGTAATAATTAATAGAATAATGACAACTCACATGTTACATTATTTGGATATAGATTTAAACAAAATTTTTGAAAAACCTAATGTTATTATTATTATTATTATTATTTTGCTACAAGATTCATTACAACGGTTTCTATAATCAAGGATATTTTTAGAAATTGACCTGAATTCTGTTTATGTCATTTGCCATTCAATTCCTCACATCTTATTACATGGTAAACATGTTCTTTCCTTCCACGCAAAAAAAAAAAATTTATGTTCACAGGGATGAATAATAGTATGTTATGTGACATCACTTAAATCATAAGTCAAATTAATGACGTATAAAGAAAATCTTCTGCATTTAATATGTTCTGTGCTTCCTTGATTTTATATATATATATATATATAATTTTTATGGTTGATGCTCCTTAACTTTAAATTGTTAAGATCATTTAATTAAATTTATCCATTATATATATATATATTTTAAAAAGAATCTTTCTTCAATTCAATTCAAATACAATGGATGAATTTGATTGAATGATCATAACAATTTAAAACTAGGAGCACCAACAATTAAAGTTATATATATAGTGATTTTACAATCATTGTCTTATAACTTTAAAAAGTTAGGACGAATTAATCAAATTAATCCATTACATTCTCTTTCTATTTAATTTAAATATAATGAATGAATTTAATTGGTTTGTTCTAATTTTTTATAATTAGAAGGTACTGATAGTAAAATTATTAAATATATATGTATATAGACACACACTGATGTTTGTAAAATAAATGCTTAAAACTTGAAACAAAATACTTTCTCTATTTAGTCATACTCATTTTTCGGTAAGTCAAAACTTGGTAGGAAGGTATTAAATCTTAAGTTCATTAGAGCTTAATGGATTTTTTTTTTCAATAATAGATTTTGATGAAATTCATTGATTGTATAGACTTCATATTGATTAAGAAATCTAATGAAATTTTTAGAAGAATGGTAAGATTTATTGTGAATTTTTTCTTTTCATAAAAATCACTTTAAATTTCTTCCAACTTCATCATTTAAATGAAATCCGTAAAGTTAGTGACTTTTTTAATGCATCTAGATTTCATTGGATTTCATATAAATTTAAATAAATATACCTAGGTTTCAAATCTAAATTGAATACACCAAACTTTTAAAACCCTTTAAATTTTAATGAAATTTTATATTGAATACAGCCCCTAAATTATTGTGAAATTAGAACTAAATCACTATGAAGAAATTACAAAAAGTACCTCGATAAATAGACCAACAATTTAAAATTTCTTTTAATTACTCAATACAAGCAAACAAAATTGCTTCTCTTTTCACTTAAAAAAAAAAAACAACCAAACGAACAAACAACCCATTGAAATTGCATCAGTCGCTTGCATTGGTCATACTGCTGGTTAAATAACACGTCAAAACATTGACTCAGCTTTTCATTATCATCATTAATTAACGCTTAAGGGGGCCGGTATGAATGTGCGGTCAATGAATTTGAAGCTTGAACCATGTAATTAACTTTCTCGTGATCAACAATCTACTGTCAAATTACAATGCCATAGACGGCAATCTATCATTACCATACTTTGGTTTGATTCAATGAATTTTTAGTAATTCAACTTCTAACTTTTAAAAATGTTTCAAAAAGTGAATGAAACAATTTATATTATTTTTCTGATATATTATCAATTAATGAAAAATATCATATACGAGATTATTAAATTGAATAATCTCATTTATGGACGGCTAACAATAGTAAAGTCATACGCAAAAAGTTTTTTTTTTTTTTTTTTTAAAAAAAAAAAGAACAACCCATTTATGGACAACATGAATGTAGTTTAAGCCGTGTTTTGCTCATATTGCCCTTTGTTTTTTTATGGACAATGATGAATATAATTAGTGGAAATTTTATTTAGTCCCAAAAGTTTTAAAAAATATCAGGTTTTTAAAACTTTTTTAGAAACAGTTTTTTTTCATCAACTTTTTCAAGATTCTTTAAAAGAGTTCAAATCGTCAGTTAACTAACTATCAACATTAACAAAATGTATTAAAAAATATTTTTACTTTTGATAGTTGTTAGTGATACATAAATTACTGGATTATCCTCATAAAATAATAAATTTACAAGTTAAATTATCTAAAATATACATGAATTTAAGTTTTTAAATTATAATTTAAATTGATTAAAGTTACCATTGACCGTCAATTGACTAACGGCTTGGATTTTTTTGAAGAGTTTTGAAAAAGTTAGGGATGAAAATGACTGTTTTCAAAAAAGCTTTTAAAATATAATATTTTTTAAAATCTCGGAACTAAAATGATGTTTTTCCACATAATTATAGATGTTGAATAAGCAGTCATTGCTTTCAACCTCTTGCCTTTATCTTAATCCTCAAATTTGTCATAATCAGGTTGTTATAGAATTGATTAATAGTAATTTCAAACATTAGGCCAATATATTCCAAACATCATTATGACTCATGATGCTTATGCCTCTAAAGCCTTAAATTGGGGAAGCAGCTCTTCATATGAGAAAAGTGAGAAAATATGAACACAGGGTTATACAACGGAATTTTTAATGATTCACATAGTTTATTCTAAATTTGTACTCCAAATTTATTTTTTATACGGGAAAAATGAGTATGTATCACTATTCATCCCAAATAATTATACGATTTAACATAGTAACTTAAAAATCTATAATTTTTTTTTTTTTCAAATACCCATTGAGATAGGAACAATTTAAAACTAATTTATTATCGATTTGGATGATTCCCCGTTTCCACAAAACCCCGGTGGCAAAAACTCTATAAGCTGCTAATGTTGAAGTCACAAACGTCTACAATTCTCCCAAGATTTTAATCACATCATTTGGATAGAACTCCATCACTTAGTCCACATAACAGAAGTCAACGATACAATGATCTCACTGGCTAGTATTCAATGATCTTCTGGTTTTCTTAAATGTGAAAGCTTACAAGCTGGCCAACTGGCCGAGAAGAAAATTTATATGTTATGTTTCCTTTTCACATATTCCAATTCAATATGAAACTGATCGAAATCTAGTCAATAATCCAGATGGGACGTCACTGATTTTCTGTACTTGTACAGGTCCAAGTAAAAAACTATAATGGACTGGAAATTGACAAGTGATAGAATTAAATTTCAGTGATCATGCAAATTAGAAGACATTCGCTGCTTAGTTAAGAGTACATGAAGACTAGTAGTAACATGATTGGGATACATCATGCATAAATATTACAAAATCTAACAAGTTGTTAAAAATATAACAATTGTAAACAAACAAAGCCCTGATAAAATTTAACGGAAAGTGTGCATTCATTGTATTGGTGGGTCTAATCGCATTAAACAATGTAGATTAGTGGGTCATTCACCATGTTTGAAAGAAACCACACTAATTTTGAGGTGTGAACATCTAATGTGTTTCTAGTGGGCCTTGGAAATTTTGGTGGGAACAAAAGAATTTTCGAACCAATCATTAAGAGCTAACGTATGCTTTTGGTTTATGTGATTTGGACTTTCTTGAGGCCGAAGCAAAGAAAATGAAGCTTGAGCCTCTTCTCTTAGGAAGTTCTTCAACCGATACTGCAAAATAAACTCTTTTTTTTTTTTTTTTGAAACGCAGAATAAACATTTCATTGTCAACGCCTAAAACATGCAATTTTGAGGTAAGGACCCTGGACCCAATTGGGCACAATTATGTCATCACGAAGCCCAAAGAGACGCCGATCTCTACACAAAGTTCCGCATTGTTTGTTGAGCATTTTGGTAAATAAACTCCACCAATTTCCAGCTGCAGTCAATAATCCTTAATTCTCCAATATGGGTGTACTTAGGAATGGGTTGAAGCTGGAATGCATTAAGCAAGCATCTTACACCACTATAATGGATGAGCTTTCAAATTTGTCCGAATATTCTAATGTTGGTAGAAGTTAGATATCTGTTTAATCTTCTACTACACACTTCAACAATTGGATATTAAAAGACTTTTCTATACATACACATGCACAAGCGCATATATATGTATAGAGAGAGAGAGAGAGAGAGAGTTTCAATTGTTCTTATCTTGAAACGAATAGCTTTTCTATCTATTTTACGCTACCATCAATGTCCATTATATGATATGGTTGAAAATTGAAATCAGGGGATAAGTACGTTTTGTTTGGATACAAAGCATCATATATAAAAGGAGGATTCTCATTGTTTAACAAAGCCGCTTTGCATCTTTCGCTATAAAAGAAACGATTCCACGTTTAGATATCGTAAACAGGCCAAAAGGTCATTCCATCGTATTCATAAATAGTGTCATTAAAGCAGAGATCCTTCCAATTAGAATCTTTCGTTATCTACACAACCATTTTTTCAGGGAAGTATTCTTGGTCTCCCTCATTTATTATGTGATTGTGTTAATGTGCTTAATACCATTGAATATATATTTTTTTGAGTGTTTAAATTTTTAAGTTTAATTAGTTGTCACTAATTATTGGAGCATATTTAATCTAGTTCAAAAGAAAAATTGATTCCGAAAATCTAATATAAAAACTAAACATATAATTATTACAAAATAGCTTATCAATATAAGCCTATGTATTAATTTATGTTATGTGACTACATAATTCACATGATAAAACTATAGCCTAGGTTTGCATGTAAGAGGATGTATTAAAATACTTATTGGTAGGATAAGTTAAATCTTTTGCCTGGTAGTTATTGACAGAAAGATTTTTTTTTTTTTTTTTTTTTTTTTGCCCTTTTTTGAAGAAAAGGACAACTGATTGATATTTAACAATACTATGTGTCCAATAGGCAGACTGGACATACTTCAAGCTTTGGTAGTTTTGATAAGAACAAAACTTCAATGTAATTATAAGCTAAATTTGAACTGCCTTGTAAAACGCTGTTTAATTTAGCTACATAGATGTCAGAGCCTCCTTTTAATGCAAAAATATCATCCACCTTTTATTTGGGGGCAAGTCAATTGTAAATTCACTAAAAACTAAGATTTAGAAATCATCAAACCCAGCAAGATAACATCTAATGGAAATTTTGGTTTAACAATTTTTTATAAACAGATTAAACTACACAATGGAATTCAAGCTCCACACGATTGCTTTAAACTGTACAAGGTGTTAATTTCATTATTCAATCAATAAAAGTAAAAATAAAAATAAAAATAAAAATAAAAATAATTAACAAGCAAACTAAGAGGAGAAAATGACTAGTTAAGGAGACCCAAAAGCACACAACTGATTATACATTTACATAATGCAAATCCAATTAATTTGTAGCTAACTAATAGGTAGTCACTACATGTGCATGAATACATATGTTTGTCAACTGAAACAGTTCTTAATTTTAAGGAGCAGCAAAAGCATCATCGACCCACCCCTTCTCATAGACGACGGAGACCTTATTATCGGTCTTAGAAGGGACGGACCAGCCAAGAACACCTTGGAGAGCATTCTTGACACTATTCAAACGCTTGCGATGTCGAATACGCTGCAGAACCACATCCTTTTCCAGCGTTTCAGAGGTGTGAGTCGGCCTGAGGTATAGATGGCTTGAAACAGTGTTCAAGCTTTCTTGTTGCTCTTCTTGCTCTTCGATACTGTTTGTTACGGTGACATCAGAGGTGGCTGATTGGTTCTTGGGAACTACTTGGGCCATTTTGTTAATGTAGCTGGACGATAGCGGCAATCTCTAGTAAGTAGACGAAAAGATACTTCAAAAACAGAGTTGAAAAAAAGATATTAAGATTGGGAGACAGGCGCATGAGGGGGTATTTACAGAGCAAAAGAAGTGGGCATCTCTGGTCGGTTTGGTAGGTTCGAGATGGCCTTGACAATGGTGTCATCAAAAGTAGCGGATTCCATGTATAGGATTTTTTTTTTTTGAAATGCATGTTTAGGTTTTTTGAGAACGCCGGTGTTCCTGGCTTTTTTGTTACCTATCCGTGGCTTATTCAATTGCATGTGACAATCACTGCGGTGCACATCAATCAATCAAATCTAGCTGACTATGATTTTTTTTTTTTTTTTTATAAGGATCTAGCTAACTATGGTTTTAATTTTTAGCCTATCAAAATTAATTTAAGATGAGATTACTGCTTAGCAGTGGCGCCCATCGACTGTCCCACACCGCATGCTTGTACCAGCGACAAGTGTAACTTCCTTTTAAACAAAAATATCTTTAGCTAGCTCTGAGCTCTGTTGTCCAGCTCCATAGTAAAAATTGCTTACAAGTTGGAAGTACCGTTTTAACCCTTATCTAGTGAACAGAACAATCTTTAAAAAAAAAAAAAATTCATTTTTTGTTTTGTTCTTTTTTTTTTCCCTTTGCAGCTCAGATCAGACATGAGAACTGTCTAACCATCACACAGATTTTATAGGTTTTTTGAAAAAAAAAAATTCGATTATTTTTGAACCACAAAAATTTTCCATTTCCTTTACTGAAATTAGAGTTTTCTTTTCCAACCGAATTAGCATGATAAGTGCAAATTAGAGATTAAGAGAAGAAGCGAATAGAAAGAGAGATTGGAGTAGACGTTTGGGAACATAATTCTGAACTATCCTTTTCATTAAACCTAGACCATTTTATAGGCCTTACATTAGAATGCAAACCTAATAACTGCAAATGGAAATCTAATAACTGCAAGCTACAATTAAGGAATAACACCAAGATGATGGAAAATGGGAAAAAGGATATGTCTGCTGCCGGTTGAAAGACCTTCGCTCCACTATTTCACTAATTGTTGAGACCCCACAACCTAACCACATTCATACCTAGCGGCTTACGCCCGTAGCAGAGCCCATATCGTCGCAATATGGAGTTGAATAAGCACAAAATTGATTATCAAACTTATGAGCATTCTTAATTAGTTATGAAAGGATTCCTTTCCCTCCTTACATTGATTGAATTTTGAGGAAACCTTGAGCAAATGATGTCTTCTCTCCAAATTTTGCTTACATTATGCAAACGCTATCCAAGGATGACTTCAGGAGGTCTTGATAAATTCTTCGGCATCAATTTTAAATGAATAAATCACAATAATCTACTTTTATAATATTAGAGTTCTGTATTCAATTATGTCAAAATTATTAAAAAATACTTACGATTTTTTATTTGTTCGGTAAATTAAAGCGTACTTCAACATCGCGAGAGAATAGTAGCTCTCCTTCGACCTCCATTACGGGGGTTGGACATCATGCCATTAATTTCTTCTAGTTGCTTCTAAATTTTAAAAATTATATATAATCAGTAAAAATGCGATCCTTATTATATTTTTATGGGAGTATTAAGGGGCTGTTTGTTTGTCTTCATAATAAGTCTTATTGTCACAAAAATCTTAGTTGAAGTAATTTTAGTTTTTTTTTTCTTACTTATAATTTAATACAAGTGAAAAAATACCTTTTTTTAAAAGGTACTTATATCTTAATGAAAAAGTATTTTAGGAATAAATTTACACTGACTTCCTAAATTAACCTTAAATTATTAAATTACTATTAAAATATCTCTAACATAAAAAATTTCCAATTCTATCAAACCCTAACCCTAGGACTAACGGCAACGGTTCCCAGTCATCAAACACTAACCAAAGGAGGCCGAGCTACCTCCGTCCTAATATTCTAAAAATCGATCGATTTTTGCATCAGTAAATTGGTGACCAGTACCTTGTCGGTCCGATAACCCCTAGATCGGGAGTCCAACTAGCTCGAATTAAAAAAAAAAAAAAAGAATTATCGGTCACCATTTTGAAACTTTGAAACCCCTCCATATGTCGCACGACGTCCTACCTCCACCATCGACTTCACTATCTCCTCATCGTTCTCACTAGTAAACGAGACCAGAACCATTTCGATAGGCTTAGCAGTTACAAGAGAGCAATTTGTGGTGGAGCAACGATGGTGTGACGTGGGTGAGAGAGGAGGGTAAAGCATCTGATAAGGGGTGCAGCGCAGATGAGGGCTTTTATGAGTGGAGGGATGGCATATGAAATGAGGGATTTGGATATATCTATATACGTATGTATGTATGTATATACATATATATTTATTTATATATACATATATATGTATATACATACATTTATATGTATATATGCATTTGTGTGTGTGTATTATAAAAAATTACACAAACCTCTCTTGAGGTTTGATAAAATTATATCAATATCTTATTTTGATCTTTGATGTTTAAAGAAATATCAGTTTACACATTCAAAGTTTATAAAATAATAATTTTACCCCTAAACAATACTCATCAAGTAACCGATAAATCGTTAACCGCTGTCTCACCAATCGATTAATGAATAGCGACTTTTGGAACCGTGCTCCTCCCCACATTTGACAAAGGAGGATGATCGCCCTCTACCCAAATAAAGGAGGAGGTTGCAGCTTCCTCCCATATGAATTGGAGAAGGTTGGAGACTTCCATGGCCGAGGCCATTGGCCTTTATCGTTAGTGCTAAAAGAGGTTATCGACCTCCTTTAGCAACGAAATTATACCTGACGAAGACTCCTCCTTCCTCAATTCTGTTTTCAATTTTTTAATTTTTAAATTAACATATTATTTTATATATATAAAATAAAATAATTAAAATATAAATTATTACAATTAAAAATTAATATATCTAAAATTAATAATAAAAATATATTTAAAAAATACAAAATATTTAAGAAGGGTATAATGGTGATAATCTCATCACATAATATTTGAGTTCAAAATTCCTACATGGAAAAACAAACAAAACCCAATATCTTAATTATTAAGTCTTAATAATTCATCACTTAAAATAAAGTCTTATGGGACTTAAGATAAAAAATCAAACACCACCTAAGAAAAAGTAGATATTTCCAAAGCAATGGGCCAGTTGCTTCAATAATCAATTTTCAAATCTATTTCTTAAAAATTGATTATATAGTAGAAACAAAGTATAAAATAAGTCAAATTTTAACTAGGTTACCAAACACTTTTTGTTGGGAAAAAAAATGAAGTAAATGACAACAAGCCTAGTGCACTTGTTCTAATAATTAACAAAATCTTTCGAAATTATTGAATGACTTTGAAACGGTGCAATGCAATTCATCGTTTTTAATTACATTTTCAAGGTTCGTTTATTGTTGAACTCTGTTTTAATTTTAATTTTTTAATTTCATTTGTTTTCAACGTATTGCATTTGAAAATCAATAACAATAATTATCAAAAGGAAACAAGAAACATAAGAATGTAGCTAAGTCTGTCATTAATCTATTTTTAAAAATGTAAAACCTTAACAAAAGAACAAATGGAAGTTGTCAAATTATATAGATAACCATGGCTGGGGCCTCACTGATGGCAGCCCAAATTGATGATGTCCATTTATTGACACACACGAGGCCTAGGTTCTCTCTGTGTCTTCTACACTGTCATCATGAGATTCGAAGAATCAAAATAATTTAATGCGGTATATTCAATTATGACTTTGAAAAACTTTCACAGACTTTTTTCATTTAATAATTTTTGTAGAATTTTATAGATTTCTAATGACTTCATAGATTTATGAAAGACTTTCATAAACTTTTATAAACTTTTTTAGAAAATACTTTCATTAACTTTGGTAGATTTTAAAAAAAAATTATGAAATACTTTTATAGACTTCTACATATTTTTATAAACTAAACTTTCAGCAACTTATAATATAATATATACTTTATAAGTTAATAAAATTATATTTATCATGTCAATATTGATGGAAAAACATGACACATAAAATAAAAGTAAAATCACCTCAATTACATAAATTGATAATCAAAACACCAAATATTTTAAATGTTTCTTTATTCATTTTATGTATTCTATGAAAAATAAAATCTTAAATATCTATTATTATCAATAATCTCAACATAGCTCTATATTTCAATAGCTATAGCAGTCTTTCCTTCACTAGCATACTATTTTTGTTGTTCTTGAGTCTCAAGAAATAAGTTAAAATCGTTATCTTTCATTAACTTCCATAGACTTTTATAAACTTTTACAAACTTTCATAAACTAAACTTTCAGCAACTTAAAATACAATATACACTTTATAAGTTTATTTTTTTTTTTTTGATCTGAAAAGAGGCTTTACAGCCTTAAGAACTAATATTAATCATTCGGGGCCAAGATACACCCACCACATCACAAAATAAAAGATCATACAAACCATTAGGTGCACTATCATAGACCTGAACACCTAGGGGCATCTGGTAAGCATAATTTGCCAACCAATCTGCACACCTATTAGCCTCCCTAAAAACATGATATACTTAAACCTCCCATTCCCTTTCAAGTAATTGACAAATTGCTGCAATAATTGCATCATGCATTACAGCAAGTGATGATCTCCTATTTAGTGCATCAATTACAAGTTTTGAATCACACTCCACAATGACCTTCCTTTCTCCCATGTTCCATGCCATTTGCAAACCAGTATAAACTCCTCAAGCTTCTGCCTGAAAGATTGAGCAACTACCCAAATTCTGAGCAAAACCCCTCTTCCATGTCCCTGTTTCATCTCTAATCAAACCCGCTGCAGTAGCCAACCAATTAGACATTTTTAAAGCTCCATCAGTATTCAACTTCACCCATCCGCGTTGTGGATTCTGCCAACAAATAAGTTCTTCATTCTTTGTCTTACCAACCATCTTTTGATATTGATCTTCCACATCTCTATAATCATGTGCCATCCGAATAATCCAATCAGTTATATTCGGTATTGAAACATCTTTCCCTTTGAAGACCAAATCATTCCTCCATTTCCAAAGATACCAAACAGTCACCTAGAAAATTTGTTTCCACTCTATACGACTCCCTTTATGGCATGACATTGACATATTCATGGCCAACCATTGTTGTAAAGGAAGTTGAAAGAATAGACCCCATAAGTCAGAACTTACTAGTCGATACCAGATGCGCTTGGCAACATAACAATCTTGAAAAATATGGATTTCAGATTCAACAGCCTGGAAACAGCGTGGGCAATTGGCACTCAAACACATTTTCCGCTTGAATCGCATATCATTTGTGAGGAGTTTATCACTAGTGACCAACCAGGCAAAAGTTCGAACTCGTTGCGGAACCTCTAGCTTCCATATCCGTTGCCACAAACCAGTAGATTTATCATTATTATCTCCACTTGTCAAGATATAAGCACTCTTAACACTAAACCTCCCAGATTCCTCAAAACTCCAACTCCTGCGATCACTTCCTCTATTTGTTTTGGGGGGAAAAGTAGCAGCAATTTTTAAACCAACTTGAACCGGAATTAACTCTTGAAACTCCTTCCATTTCCAATTTCCATCTGAGTTAACATAAGAAGCTACTGTACGATCTGCATCTTCTTGTGCCAATTGGGAACAAAGTTGGTTTACTAGCGGTCATTCTCCTTCAATCCAGTTATCCTGCCAGAACTTGATCCTATTACCATCACCAATTCGCCATATAGTCCCTTTACGAACCCATTGATACACAGAACAAATACTTCTCCAAGTGCTAGAATGGTGCCCTTTTGCTTTAAACTCATACAGGTCTGAATTCCTCCCATACTTTCCTTTAAGGACTTTAACCCATAACTCATTTGGTTTGGTCCATATATTCCAAGCCAATTTCATCAAACAAGCTTCATTCATCGCTTTTGCACTACGAAAACCAAGTCCACCTTGACTCTTCGGAGTACAAATAGTTCTCCATTTGATTAGGTGAGGTTTTCTATTATCAACAGTTGAACCCCACACAAAATTCCTAATCTTTTTGTCAATATCATCACAAAGCCGTTTTGGGAGTCGAATAGTTTGCATAGCATATGAAGGAATAGTGCTGAGTACTGATTTGGCCAAAGTAATCCTACCTGCAAGAGACAACAAAAATAGTATGCTAGTGAAGGAAACCATATTATATCTTTTATTAACACTTTATAAGTTAATAAAACCATATTTATCATGTCAATAATGATGAAAAAGTATAACACATAAAATAAAAGTAAAGTCACCTTAATTACATAAATTGATAATCAAAACACCAAATATTTTAAACGTTTCATTGTTCATTTTATGTCTTTTATGAAAAATAGAATCTTAAATATCTATTATTATTAATAATCTCAACATATCTCAACATAGCTCCACATTTCAGTAGTTATAGCAACCTTTCATTCATTAGCATACTATCTTAATTGTTCTTGAGTCTCAAGAAATAAGTTAAAATTGTCCCCTTTCATTAACTAGTAATGATAAAAATGATGAAAATTCATAGATATTGATAGATTTTTATAGATTTTTATTTACTTCTAAAATAAAAATATATTCCTTTAACAAGCTCTCGCAAATTATATATTTTGTAAGTTATATTTCTCATCTTTTTTGACATAATGTAAATAAATTGGTGAAAAACAATTATCAAAAGTAAAAGTTTAAGAAATTTCCCAACAAGTATGTAATAGGAATAAAAGTTGAAAAAAAATGATGACACATATAGATATAATTAAACAATCAAATTTAAAAATTTATATTTTTTAACAAACCACCAACTGAAAAAATCTCCAAATATTAATTTTTTTCTTTTTTATTTGAAATAAAGGTTTTTTCTCTTAATTTTTTAGCATAAAAAATAAAAATTTTGTTGATTGATTTTATCGATTTTAAAGCAATAAAATTTTCAAATAAAATTATTTGGATTAATATCCATCTAAACCTTTTTTTTTTTTTTGGTATTGTGTATATATATATAAATTATAAGATGTTTCTCTTTCTTAAATTTATTTTGCTGAGATATAATTCCTCAATTTTGATTCAAAGTTGAAATCTTCTGCAAAATAATAAATTTATGTCATTTAGAAAAGAAGAGGTCTAATAAGATTCAAAAACTAAATTTCAACATAGGAACAAATGTATTGATCATTATAATTCACAATAATATAGGAGTGAAATGTGTATATGTATGTAAATATATGCGTGTGTGTATTTTTAAAATAAGTGAAATATTTTTATTTATGACTATTATTAAGTTTGAGGAGATTCAAATGTGAAAAAAGATTGTGAACTTTGCTTTTTATAATCAACAACAAAAATCTACAAAAGGTTTTTAAGGAAGTGTGAGAGAATTTGTGAAGTTTGATTATCATAAATTTAACATAAAAGTCTTTAAAAGTATACTAAAGTTATTAAAATTTTAAATTTTATAAAAATCATTAACATTTTAAATATCTCATAACTTTTGTAAGCTTTTAAAAAGTTTTAATTGAATACTCCGTAAGTTTTATATACTTTTTAAAAATCATTAAAAGTTTATATTGAATATCACATGACTTGTATAGAGTTTTTAAAAGTCTATATTAAATATATCTAAACTTTTAAATTCTATAAAAGTCATTAAAAGTTTAGATTGAATACACCCTCTTAAATATAAAAGAAATGGTGACTGTATTTGCATCTACTAAAACCATATATGCATGCATTAAAAAATATTTTAAATTTATAATTATTATTAACTTAATATAAAATATATTATTCACTTAATTTTATTGTATTATATGTTTATAAATTAATGTAATCGAAACTATTTTTTTTTACGTAACTTACAATTTTTTGCAAAATGCTTAATAGAGTGTATTTATAAAATAAGTATGTATATATATATATATATATAGTTATAAAGAAGTGCAAATATTGATACTCTAAAAGAATATATATAGTTATAAAGAAGTGCAAAAATTGATACTCTAAAAGAAATTGCACATTACCTATATGAGGTCTGCTCTTTTGTAAACATATTGAACTTAAACCTTTTGATAACATGTAACACTCCTTCCTTTAAGTCAAAATTAGTTACCTCTAATGTTCGACCAGAATTTTAAACTACAATGACCAAAATACCTTAATACACGAAAATGGTAGTTTAAAAAACTAAATAAAAAAAAAAAAAATTGATGCTAAAAAAACTCATTAACTTCTATAATAATTTTAGAAATCATAATTTTTTTTAATGTTGAAAAAGTAAAAAAAACACACACATATATATAATTTTTAAGTTAAATCAAGTTTCAGGACCAGTCGATTTTATGCACCATTGTAAAATGCACAACATACTTATACAAATTAGTATATAAAGAACTTTTATAATTAGGTATATCTGATTTTAAAAAATAAGAATCAACCAATCAAATTCATCAATTGTATTCTCTCTCTTAAAACAAATTTTCTCTTCTATTTAATTCAAATGTAATGAATGAATTTAACTGGTTAATCCTTACTTTTTAAAATTAGGTATACATGATTATAAAAGCTCTCTTAGTATATATTGACATGATATTTAAAAAAAAAAAAAAGTTATGACCAATACTGATTGGAGAATAATCTTCTTTCGTGGTCTCTATCTACATAAAAGAACTAATAAGTGAGAACAAAAGAAATCTGGCAAAGTCATTCAAACTGCTGTTGTCCATTGGCATAGATACTCTAAAAGAAATTGCAGCATATTGTCAAACAGACCTTGAGGTAGTGAATTCCAGTCACTCATCCTTTCTCTAAAGTTAAAAAACAATAATAATAATAACAATAACAAAAGAGATAAATAATTGTTTTAAGGCAACTAAACTCACATTATCTTTAACTCTCACCATTAAAATTCGACTAAAAAAAATAATATACAACCATTAAAATTGTCATTTGTTAATTATATTGGATAATATTAATTTCCAATAATATTAATGGAATTTTATTATAGTAGTCATTTAATTTGTAGGTGTCATGTGAGAGTCAAAAACTTTTAAATTGAAAAAGTAATCAGTTATAATTAGTTGCTTACAAGTTGCTGTACTTTTTTTATATATGCATATTATAAAATTTAATAAAATAAAGTAATTTAATTTTAACATTATATATATAATAAGATAACATGACCGTAAATTATCAGTTATATTTTGAAATTTGGACAAACACTACAACATTTTTTTTCACATGTCACGTGTGGAGCTAATTAGTGAAGGCAACGAAGTCATCGTGGCCAGTGACATTTTCTTGCTCGAAGCAACCTAGATTTACGTAGGATGTCCTTGTTCTTGCCCGAATTTGGAAACCCATGCATTACTGCTGTTCACCAACAGTTATGCTCTGCATCGTCATGCTCGCCTGCTTTTACGCGGTTGATGCCACGTGTCATGTAAACAGTGGCCTGTTATAGGGTCCCTGTATCGACGTAGAGTTCCAGGTGTCAGAAGTATGGGGATGAGAACGTTGATGAAAAGGACAGAAAAACAACCGATCCCAAAAACTGAACACGTGGCGGCTGTATGGTTCGTCTAGGGACATGGGGTGACACCTGTCATAATATGAGTGGAATCTTAGTCAATTACGACAAAACACTTCCAACAGATTTTGGCCGTCCTGGTCGGGTCTGTTTCAGGTTTATTTTAACCCTTCTTGCGTGTGGTGGTTCATTGAATTCTAGAGCAAGCAAAATCTCCGTGACAACATGCTTTTTGTAGCATATGGTGGTGTTCATTTTAATATTTCTGACATAAAAAAAAGCCCTTTTATCATTTGATATTATATTTTATTACTTAAAATATTCGTAATAAATATTCTATAGATTTCGTGAGCATAAAGATGAAAACTATAGAAAGTTAAAAACAACATAAACATCAAAAAAGAAAAAACAACATGGACAAAAATTTAAAATTGACCTTTTTAAACCTATAGTTTAAAATTTGATGAACATAGTATCGTAATATTACCTGAAAAAAAAAATTATATTGTTATGAGGTGAGTTATTATAGTATAGATGTTGAAAACGGATAAGATAAAACATTTTTTTTTTAAAATAAAAAAATAAAAATGGAAGATTCAATTTAAGCATTGTCGAAGCGTTTGGAGTTTAGTGAATAAGAAAAAGATTTTACTAATTTTCTTGGAGAAAAATGAAAATTTGTCGTTTTGCTTACAAGGCCTCTAATTCTAGTATCCTTTAAACATCAAAATTGTGGGGTGAGAAAGAGAGCCCTTACAAATTGGGCAAGAGGGTTGCGACGTTAAAGGCATCTAATGGCTCTGATGATTTCAATGTAGAATGAGTGCCGTTTGGAATAAGCAACAAAGGATTCTGATCCAAGCATTTAGTGAAACAGTGCAAATAGCTTGTTCTTTAGCACAAAGCGAAGACAATTTTAGAATGGATGATGTGCAAGATAACACCGCCTAAACAGAAAGCTGGATATCCATCACTCCCCGAGTTCGCTGATCCTCACATCCCATTTCCAACTTCTTTCACATAGTTTAACAAGCAGGGATTTTTTTATTTTTTTGAAAAGTTTTGATGGATTTGACACGTTGAAAGTAATTCAAGTTAAAAGTTCGAAATTTTGCCGGTACATAATGTACGTGTTTTTTAAGAAACTAGTGTAACTATATATTGCAAAGACAAGAAAATTATGAGAAAATGTGAACTTTAAAGGATGCTTCAAGACATGACCATTACCGATAGCCAGTACTAGTCATACTACACGACCATGGTAAACAGTATATTGTACTATTCATGCTACGCAACCATAATATCATGCTGCTACATTACGATTCAAAGCTTTATAAAAATTCAAGATTTAAAAATTTAAAGAAAGACAATAATTATCTCTCGTAACAACCTGGTAACTTTACAATTTCAATATATATAGTAGCTATGATTGAACTTGTTTAGATGTTATATAGAATTTAAATAAAACAATTTTGCAATTTATCAGTAAATTTTAGATAAAATTTAGACTAGAGTTGAACCTAAATTCATTATGTTAAATCCATGGTGGGATCTAAATATCTAATTAATTAATATTGAGGGAAAATGAACTAGAAAATAGTGGCTCACCTTCGAGAAGAAAATAAAGGATGGTATAGCTGACTTGTATCTGTATTGTAATAATTATTTGCACTATTGTGTCTGCCTTTTGCTACAATGGCCGAAGGCATTGAGGCCAAGCTTTTAAAAGCCTGTCATTTGATGTTCTATAAAAAATGGAAAAAAGAAATCATTTTAAGTCGGGGCGTATTTTTCCCCACTACTTGCACTCCACGGTAAATTTAGTTAGTTAATTTGTAGAGCTCTTTCTCATTCCAAGTTCAATAATTGATGCAATTTCGTGTAAAAAGCTGAAGCTCTCCTACAAATAAATGCAGCAGAGCTTTTTCTTTCCCCAGAAAAATATAGACACACCTCCACGTTAATGGCAGCTCTTTTTTTTTTTTTTTTTTTTTTTGATTTTCAGATATCTTATCAGGGTTAGAGGATTATCGATACCAACTCAGATACGACTCTAATAGCACAACTTAAAAAACTGCTTTCAAGTATCAGCAGAGAGCTACCTACACCTTTGACACAAAGAATGAAATTTATGGACATTCAAACCTACGACTTGGAAATGTAGAAATAGGTGGAGGTGACTAATTACTACACCACCTTACTTGTGAGTGATCAAGCTTTTTTTTTTTTTTTTCTTTTTTTAATTACTTTATATAACTTATCTATTTAATTCTTATAATTGGGGTTTAACCATACAATTTCTTGAACTTGTTTCCATCACCAATTCCATAGTCCTTATTCCTTACATAAGCATAAAAAAAAAATTGATCAAATGTGTTCGTTACATGTATGTGTTAAACATATATGAGAGCTTCTCGGTACATGCATATATATAAATATTCAATCATTAAATTATGCTATGTCATATAAATTCATATATGGTGGATTATTTATATTTTAATAATATGATACTATAACACATAAGATACATACATGTATGACCATTAGAATGATCATATCATACCATATTTATATGTTCTCGCTTAATTTTCATATTGCTAATAAATTAACATTTGCAACTAAACCAATTTAGAAATTTTCAGTTAATATAGTCCGCTATGTAGGTCAAAACAGTCAGCGGCCCCACGTCTGCAGAGAACAAGAAAAAAGGAAAAAGAATAAAAGCACAGGATGAGCAGTGCACTTCCTAATTTTGCAGATACTATCCAGCCAGCAATAATTCATCTTAATTACAGCCCTTAAAATGGAAAACCCTACTGGGGTCCACTTCAGTGCAAATCTGGAAGGGCATGATCGGACGATCTAGCCCGCCCAATTTATAGGTTACGACCTTTAATTTATAGGATTTATCCTCCTCCATTACACAACCTTGAAATTAGAACCGAGGAATATCCAAAATTAGAATATGAAAAATAGACAACCACTGAATTAAAACAACCATACGTGACATGCATTGAAACTGATAAAACTAACACGCACGTTATTATTAGAAGTCGGACCCCGATTCTCTAGACCCCGTATGATGTATCTCTTATACGAAAACTCTACGTTGGATGTCGCCTAGGTGTCAACATCCTACGGTTGCTATTTTGTAAGCCGTTCCTCGTATGTTATATTTATATACCTCCTTCTCTCCTCTCCCGCCTTTAGCTCTTTAATAAAAACAACATTCTCCTCTCTCTCGCTCTCTCTCTCTCCACTTCTCCATTCCTCCACAACCATTTGAATCAGTTAACTTGGTTTTTCCTTTTTATTATTGTTTGTTTTTTGTCTTTGCATGTAGTGTTTTAGATAAGGTTCTTGGATTGGAATGAGAGAAGGAGGAGGAGGTGGCACGATGTTTGGTGAATCACACAAAAATACAATCCCAAGATCCAAGTTCAGCAACATGGTGCATTCGGATCCAAATCTTTCCTCAACAACAAATGATGAGGATTTTGCGGTGCGTCATAGTAGTGCTTCGGCTATGAGTCCGGCTTTTTACGACCCGAGCCGGATGAGCTGCGAGGGTTCACCCATGATGATGTCACCATGGAACCAAACCGCTGGGAGTAAATCTCCGTGGGCCCAATTTGACGAGGGCGTAGCACCAAATGGCCTCATCGGCTCTCTTGTTCGTGAAGAAGGTCATATTTACTCTTTGGCTGCCACCAAGGACCTCTTGTATACTGGCTCCGATAGCAAGAACATTCGTGTGTGGAAAAATCTTAAAGAATTTACTGGTTTCAAAGCCAACAGTGGTCTGGTCAAAGCCATAGTTATCTCAGGTGACAAGATCTTTACAGGCCACCAGGACGGCAAGATACGTGTGTGGAAAGTCTCTTCCAAGAACCCAAGCGTCCACAAAAGGTCCGGTACGTTACCCACTCTGAAGGACATTTTCAAAAGCTCTATCAAACCAAGCAATTACGTTGAAGTGAGACGCCACCGTACAGCTCTCTGGATCAAACACTCCGACGCTGTTTCGTGCATGAGCTTGGATCGGGACAATGGTCTCTTGTACACGGCGTCCTGGGACAGAACCGTTAAAGTCTGGAGAATTTCGGACTCCAAATGCCTGGAGTCGATCAACGCTCACGAGGACGCCGTTAACTCCGTCATAACAAGGCCTGAAGGTATGATATTCACGGGGTCGGCTGACGGCACCGTTAAAGCGTGGAAAAGAGACCAGCAAGCTAAATCGACAAAGCACACGCTGGTTCAAACGTTGTTGAAACAAGAATGTGCGGTTACAGCTCTCGCAGTTAATGGGTCCGGTTCGACGGTGTACTGTGGGTCCAGTGACGGTCTGGTCAACTTTTGGGAACGTGAGAAGCAGTTATCTCATGGTGGGGTACTTAAAGGTCACAAGCTTGCGGTTCTGTGCCTTGCGGCTGCAGGGAATCTGGTGTTCAGCGGATCAGCGGATAAAACCATATGCGTGTGGAAGAGAGGGGGAGCGATTCACACGTGTCTCTCTGTGCTGACAGGGCACACGGGCCCAGTCAAATGCTTGGCTGTCGAGGAGGATCGTGAGTCAAAGAGCCGTGATCAACGGTGGGTTGTTTATAGTGGGAGCCTTGATAAGTCAGTTAAGGTCTGGAGTGTCTCCGAGTTTGCCCCTGATGTCAATCCAACGGCTATGATGCCGCTATAGTCTCAGGTCTCATGATTAAGACTCATTGCCGTCAGCTGGGAGCTAATCCTCTGCGGACTGTCCTAACGACATCAGCAGGTATTGGGTTCTAACAACTGCGAGCTATGAGATACACTGATAATTGGACTATTGGGATGATCCCAGTGTCTGGTAATGCCACGTGGCCTTATGATTTTATTAGTTTGGTTGTTTTGGTAAAAAAATGATTAAATATGGAGTGGAGACACGTGGGGACGGATTTGCATTTTGATAAATGGGGAGATTTGGGGTTGTTTTGCATGTGATGGGGCCTGGAGGTAGTCATGGTTGGGGTTTGCCTAACAAAGTGGTAAAAAAGGCTCTTTGAATATTTAGATTCTTTTTTAATGGTATTTGTGAGAATAGTTTGAATTGCAATGGATGATTGGCTATTGTGTCACAATGTGAATGAGGATTACTTTATTAAAGAAATAAAAATTTATAACTTTTTAATTATAATGGGTTACATCTCTACTTCCCCTGCAAATATGTCAACTTTCTCGATTTTATGTGAATGTAGTGATACTATTTTAATCTTAATCATTTCGTGTAAAATTTATGTAAGTGAAATAAACAATTAATCAAAGAGCATGATGACTGCTATAGTCTATATCATGTAACCAGATTTGAGGGGTTAGTTGTAATATTCGAAACCAGGCATTTTTAAACATTTTGGCCACAGTTGAAAATGCAGTATAAGCCAAACAAAAGTTAATATGGTTTTGAGTACAACAACACACCAAGATATTGCATCAACAGATAATAAAGTAGTTTGGCTACTACCAACATGCTGAGTATTCAACTGGGTGTAATCAATCTGAAGATTATCCTTCTTGTGTTCTACCACAACTTGTACACTGAAAGCTAATGTATCTGATTGTCATAATCAATGGCATTATAAAAATTTTACAGACATTTTTGGCTACGAGCAATTCTCATTCATTAGACATCACATTAAGGAAACAAGGGAGAGAACATCTTACAGATAGTGCATCATCAGCATGAGCTCTCTACTCTGAACTTCTGATTGATTAAATCGGTTCTTTTCACATGTTTTCCTTCAAGAACTTGCCTATCTATACTTGTGGTAACTTGCGAGTAATATAACAAAGGAACAAATTGCTGAAGCGTCTATAAGGAACTTAAACATTATGGACTAGTAAATTCATGCAAGAATATGAATTTCAATAATTTCTACATATTGTAAGGAGTTCTTTTCCTGTGATAAAAATTGTGAACAAATGAACAAATTTTAAAGCATGTAACTGGAACTTATGAATATTTACCATAAAGTTCATATGAACGACAATTATGAATAAAAGAAGAGTCTCAAAATCATTGTGTTGACTCATATGACTAAACAGAGGGAAGCAACTTCCAATGGAAGAATAGAACCAGTTTAGAACTATACAAGTATTAGAAGACCCTTTTACCATTAGACTGAAATATTCAATGAGAAAGCCTACGAGAGTGCCACCCCCTTGCTTCGGGATTGGTGCGGGAGCTTAGACCAGGCAAACGGCCACTTCTATTACCAACAGAATTCAAGTCCAGAGCCAGTGGGATGATTGCATCTCCCCCTTCAAGAATTCTAAGGACCTAAGAATTGACAAATAACAGTCAGGCAACACCTCTGGAAACAGCTAAACAAATCCCAAAATTAACAGAAGGAACCGAATAAGAGATAGAAAATGAATCATTATTTGGAGGGTAATAGCAAACCTTTGACATTGGGGGTCTGGATTCTGGATCACGACTTAAACACAATGAAGCAGCCTGGGCCATAGCTTGTAGTTGAAAGGTGAAGTTTTGGGATGGTTCAGAGGCCAAGTGTGGATCAATTATGCAATATATTTTTGCAAGCATACGGCCTGGTTCTAATGTAGCAAGAGGGTGGAACCAGTCAGATAAGGCATGTTGTCCCTTGTAACACTGCAACTCGTTGGTTCTTTGACCAGTCACTAGCTCTAACAATACCACTCCAAATGCATAAACATCAACTTTCTCTGTAATTCTTCCACCCTCAACATATTCCGGTGCAAGATACCTGTATTTATTACATATGTAGCAAAGATTTAACAACAATTTTATTAAACTTTAACTTAAGTAAATCAAGAGTGCATCACAATAGAGGATAATAAAACTTATAGGAAGATCATCAGCTTTATAAGAACCAAATTGCTCGTGGATTGTTCATGAAATGGAATAAGGAATTTTATAAATTCATATATGAGAAGCATATGCATAGTTATGAACAGTACTCCGAAGTTCCAACAATTCGATCCTCAGTGCTTATGTTCCATTCAGAGTGCCACCTAGCCAGTCCAAAATCAGAAACCTAGAGAATCAACAATAAAAACACATGATGCTATTAGTGTTAAGAAAAGCATGACCAAAAAGATTTATTTTCATCATAAAATCAATCTGTAAATATAGGTTTGTGCTTTGTAACTAGAAATATTTTAATTTTGCATGTTAAGTCATGCAGAGGGTTTCATTCCTACGACTGTTCTAGACATAAATATTAGTACTATGCTAGAAATTTTCATTTAAAGAACATTGCCTGTCTGAAGAAGATGATTTCATTCTTTCATCAGCCTAAATAGTTGAAACAAATCCCATTATAATAAGTCCAGAAGTTAACATACCAGAGGCTCAAAATCATGCGTAAGGAGGATATTATTAGGCCGCATGTCTCTGTGTACTACACAACCAACTCTGCAATCTTCATGAAGATATCGTAAGCCTCGTGCTGTCCCAATTGCTATCTTTAGCCGTGATTGCCAATCTAGTTTGGCTGTTTTGTTTCCTGTCAGTCAGTCACAAAACAATTAACGAACTCTAGACTGTTTGAGGAAAACAAATTTAAATTGCAATTAAATGATATGAAACATATGCAATTAAGGTATTCACAAGACCATTGAATGAATACAAGCTGTCAATGCTTCTTGGAAGGAAAGGAGAAGAGAAACTTGTCATACCGTGTAAGTGGAAATCTAAGGAACCATTGCATATGTACTCATAAACCAAGACTCTCCTCTTGCTGTCAATGCAAAATCCAATTAGCAGAACAACATTTCTATGTTGCGCGCAGCTTAAAACCCGAACTTCCCTGCAGAAGTCAGCATCTGCTTGAGTGCCATCAAACCTCAACAGCTTCACTGCAACCACCTGGCCGTCTCTCAACACCCCCCTATAAACAACTCCAAAACCACCTTCTACCAAGAAATTCACATCTGAAAATCCATCTGTAGCCTCCTCAATCTCCTTGTAAGAGAATCGCTTTGGAGGCTTTCCAAAAACTGGTGCCTTGTGTTGACATAGCGAGCATAATGGAGGAGGTATAGAGGCTGTTCTACGTAAAGGAACTGCATCCCTGACGCTTGATTTAAAACTGTTTCTCATAGGATCAATATTGTTCAACTCTAGTTTCCCGGTTCTTTGATCTTGATCATACTGAATAAATTTATCAAGCAGGGTTCTAGAAGTTGGTGATCTGCTTCTCTGAGTATATCTAAGGTTGTGCGGTTTTGGTGGCTTCTCAACAACAATGTTGTTTTCAGGAACCCACAATACACTCTCGCAATTACTAGCTACAGGCGATGTTGTATTTGTTGACAGAGTGATAATCCTTTCTGCTTGAGAGTTTAGAGACATAAGTGGGTTATTAAAGTGATTCTCACCACCTACTGGTGCATAATATCCTCTGTTCAGCCCTTCAAAAAGAGGATTCTGTTCATAGACTAGGAAAAGAGATGTCATGCTGTCAGAATCCAATAATGAATCTTGCAGGTTAATTGTTGATGCCGTTGAAGTTCTTGGATCTTCATCTTCTGGGCTGCTCACCGGAGTAGAATGCTTAATTTTGTGTCCTTGCAACATTTCAGCATCCACAACTGGTGAAGCAGCGGCAGAGTAATAGGGAGTTTGGTCTTCATTTAAGCTTTGTAAATTAAGCCTAAGTACTTTCGCTTGAGACCTTTTCATCACTACAATGTTGCATTGAAGTTCCTCCAAACAATGCTTCAGCTCTTGCTTTAGTTTTCTGTTTCAGCAAAACAATCATTGCAATTGAATACATTTTCAACTTTTCTGATCTGAAACAAGGCTTTGGTGGAATATGACTTTGTGATCCATAGTAACATTAGTGGTCAGGAACTGCATCCTACACATTATTTATTAATTCATTGTTTTTCAAAGGCAATGGATAAGTAAAAATGTCAAATGATCTAGATATGATTAGCATAGGACAAGGACAGTAATGTTAAATGATTAAATTTTTGGTAGAAAAAGTTTTTCACCTGGTCCGTACGTGTAAAACCACAGTAGAAGTTGGACACCAAAGTCCTATATAGATGACACCCACTACAGCTCTAGTGTAAGTGCAATATTTATGTGTAATGTAAATTTTAGTGTAAGTGTCACGTCCTCTCGAGTTATATTTTTGGTTTTTGCCTATAAAGTGTTCTCAGCTGGACAAACCAACACATTAATTGAAGCAACAAAGTGAGCATCTCTAATTAAAATTTATAATCATTGGGGAGTTTTCAAAGAGGAAAATAGATGACTAGCGACCAACCGACCCATTAAATTAATAGCTCAGAAAAAAGAAATAATACTTTTTTATGTTTAATTACTTGTCCAGTACGACCCAGTTGGCTCCATTGCTCCTTGCCTCAGTCGCCACTACACTTCCAGATGTACCCGTTACCACCTTAATCCTCACTCTAACCTGCATTCACCAAACCATAGTTAGCTACTTTTATATTGTTTTATACGGGTACTAAATAAATTAATATAAAAGAGAAAAAGATCAGCTCCACAGACTAATTAACGAAAAATAATTTTTTCTAATGTCACAATACTCACTCAAAACAGAAAGCCTTCAACTTCAAAAGAAACAAAAAAAGACAAAACATTAAAAGTAATTTACATTTACGTCCCAGTAGCTGTGGAATGGGATGTGCAGTTGATAGCCTACAATCCGCAGACAATCACGAAGTACAGTAGTGAAGTGGGGCACCATGTTTAAGCATTATTAAAATTTTAGCAATATTATTATACTGAGCAATAAGTCCAAACTCCCAAAGCCACCAACCATAAACTTTTCTAGGCATAATTCTAAAAATTCATTATAATTTATAAAAGTATCAATTTTATCACTATAATTTTATTTTTATTCAAAATTATACATAATATTAAAAAATTAATAAAAAATAATCATTTTATTTTATATAATTTTATCATCAATTTATAATCATCGGAAGTATTATCGACATTTTATATGTCTCTAATTAATATTTTAAATATTTTTATTAACGTTAAAAGAAATTTTAAATAAAAATAAAATTACAGAAGATAAAATAAATGCTTTTATAAATTAGATTTTTAGATATTATTCTATTTTCTTTTCATGGGGTCTACGGTTGATGTCCACAGCAACATCTAGGCACATGCAGTCCCCTCTAGAAAAGGCTTTCAATCATTAACTCATAATTTGTTTTCATCTCACGAACAGCTGTTTAAGACGGTTTGGGATCCACGAATCTTCCATACTCTGACAACTCAATCAATTGGCCGGAAACTCGGGATCTTAACAAATCATTACTATTCACTTTTTCCTCTTAAAAGATATTTATTTTTGCCCTTCAGAGTAGCTTGATACATCCTCTATACACCAAATATATTAATTTAAATAATGTTTTTTATATATATAATACGAAAATAAATCATCATTTAATTTACAAATTTGATAATTTTGTATACATACAATTAATATAAAATAATGCCGTATTTTCAACCTTGTAACGAACTAGTTAATTTCAACCATCGAAAACCGAACGTCGTTTTCACATTGAAAAGCCAAAATGACCGAAACTAGTGAAATGACTATAAAGTACACTGTTCAGGTGAGTGTAGGTAACTAAAAATGATATTACGTGGAAAATGTGGTGAAATTCGAAGCGGACCTCAATTTGGTTATGATACTGAAGAACCATCTGCGAGCAGGTCTCGGAGATTTCACCAATTCGATCCGGAAACTTCTCGGCGTGACGGCTCTTACAATCTGCGGTCAACCTCGGAAACTTCCAGAACCACCGACCTTGTGACACACAAACATTCAAAGTTTCAAGCTACGTTTACGTACGTTTAGACGGTAAATTACGAAGCATCAAAATTTGGAAGTAACAGAATTACCTGTTTTCTGGGCTGGGAAGACAGCGAGCAACGTAATGCCGTCGCCGGGATGGACGACGTGAGTCAGAGCCCATGCTAACGCAGTCTTGGAGATCACTTTCTCTGCTTTCACGGCGACCACCACTCTCTCAGTCGCCGCCGTGTCGGTGGCGCGTTGACTCACGGTCGCTTCTTCCTTTGTCACCGGAAGCATCAGGTTTTGTCAAGACTCGGGCGCCGGAAATTGAGAATCTGAAGCAGTCACGGAATGCGAGCGGTTTTGGTTCGTTGGAGATTCTTTTGTTTTTCTCTTTGTGCGTAACTGTTGATGTCTTAAAAGCCGATTGAAGCGCAAAGTTGGAACTCTTAACCATGGTTAGTTAACTGTGGTTAAATTGAGCTCATAGTCCTTTTTGAACTTTAAACGAACATGTCTAATTAATGATGATCTCATTATTCACGTTGTGAGAAGTATCATGATGACGATCAAGTGTGTAAGCTATGATGTTGGATCTGTTCAATACACTGAATGATTGTCTATAACCATCGCACCGAAAAAACATAACTACAAGGCAGGATCTGGATCTAATACTCAAACGATTGTTGTTGATTTTTGATGATCTATTGAGCTATGGTAAAACTTCATAAATCAATGCATAAAATTTAATTTAATTACTTTCTATCTTTTCTCACTCCCACTTTTAAGTATAATATATATATATATATATATTTAACTTTTTATTCTCTCATTTGAAATATAAGTATATATCATATCAGTATTGAATATAAAAACCACATAGCAATTCAATATATTATAATATGATTAAAACATGAAAATAATGTAGGGTAGGTGTAAAGTACACACTAATAGGTCTAATGAGTCCAAAAACGTCACTAGTGTGCCAAGTCAATCGATAAAAAAAGGTGTAGCGCAGCTAAATTAACGTAGATGCGATTAACATGGAAACATGTACTAATCTCTAAACCTAATCCACCTAACCAAAACAGTATTTAATTTAATAATCATAATTTATCAATATAAAGTGTAACTATCAATGAGATCGAATTAATTATTAAAATGCCGATATAATAAAAAAATATTCATATAGATTGAGGGTAATTATACCGTGAATTAATAGTTATTTAAATATTGAAAGCAACCGTAAAGTAATATCAATGACAAGATCATAAAAACAAAGCATTTTGTCCCTCCAAATACTTTCTTAGCTATTTATCATTGATTGACTTGCGAAAGAAATAATGTAGTGGTGGCACAAAACTGATTCATCAATAAAAAATCACTACAAGAAAACATTCCATCCATACCAGGCATTAAAGGCCCGATATGAATATATTTTCTATACCGAACACATAATGGTCCAGTATAGAAAATTCATTTTTATAATAAAAATAATAATAATAAAATTCATTATCCACACTAGGTCCAGACCCGACCCGATATGGATATATTCTCTATACTGAGCACATAATGGCTCGATATAGAAAATCCCCCTTTACCCGACCTAAGAACTCCATTTTCCCCATTTCACTTCTCTCTCTTTTTATTTTTCTCTCACATCCTCTCCCCCAAACCCTAGCCATCGCCAAGCCCTTCACCACGTCGATCATCAGAGAGTTCTTCTTTTCCCCTTCTTCTTCTTATTCTCGTTGTCGCTGATCTCCTCTTCTCTTCTTTTTTTTTTTTTTTTTCCTTTTCTTCTTATTTTTTCTTTTCTTTTCTTCTCATTCAGTCGTTGTGTCGTGGTTTTCCGCCATCCGCCTCTGGTTCTTGGTTCCTCTTTCGCCACCGCTGCTGCCGTCGGGAAACTCTTCTTTGTCACCTTTGGTTCTTCTTCCTCTGTTGCTACATCTAGTTCCTCTTCCTCCGTCACCTCTGGTTCCCTTTCTTTGTTGCCTCAACTACCTCCGTTGGTTTGGGTTTTTTTTGGGTTGGCTGTTAGTGGTGGGATGAGTTTTTTCTACATTGATTGTCAATAGTGGGATGAATTTTCTTTTGGTTGATTATGGGTGGTGGGATGATTTTTTTTTTTCGTTTTTGCATTATTGGTGAACCTAGAGGTTGAAAACATGTAAATCAAATGGAGTGTTTATTTTTTACTGAGAAACTGTGATCGAAGATCTGGAAGCTTTGTATTTTTTTGCACCTTCTGTGGGTTTTTTTTTTTTAATTTATTTTTTAGTATTTCATTATGTTGGTAGAACCTAGATTTGTTTTTTTTTTTTCTTTTAATTTACTATATTTATTTGTGAGGTTAAATTTTTTTAATTTGCTATATTACTTGTGAGGATTAATATCAATATTTTAAAGATTGAAGTCCACCATTGGTCGATTGAGTTCAATGTTTATAAAAATATTTTATAATTAATTAATAATTAATAATAATTAGTTTTTTTTTTATTTTTATTTAATTTTTTAGAGGATAAAAAATATATATATATATTTTTTAATATGAAAATGAGTATCCATACCGAATGCCCTGATATGGATGAAAATATCCACTAGTTGACTCATTTCTTGTATGTGTATCCATACCAGGTATAGCCCGTATGATCCCTATATCCATACCAGGCAGGTGCCCAGTATGGATATTGTCAACAATTATATAGGCACGGTTCGGTTTTAAGAAAAACCAAACCAAATCGAAAATTTTCGGTTTTATTTTTTTTGAACTGAACCGAACCGATTTCATTTGGTTTGGTTCGATTCATTAGGTTTTGGGCCTATAATTTTGAGCCTTCAGTTGGTTTTGAGTTCAGTATGTTATATAAATTGCAATTTAAATAATTCAAAAGTAATAGCCCTGAACATTAAAAGCAATTGGCAAAACTAAAAACAATTCAAAACAACACTTAAAACATTTTCAAAACAGTATCTAATTAAAACATAGAATAGAATAGGCCAAAAAGTGAGTCACAATGAGAAAAAAAATAAAAAACTACCTTTATATACCCATCTTTTTTTTCTTTTTTTTTTTTTTAAAAAATTCGGTTCGGTTTTTTTGAGTCAAAACCGAACCGAACCAAGAATTTTCGGTTTTTTTTTTTTTTTTTTTTAAATTACAACCGAACCAAACCAAAAAATCGATTTTTTCAGTTCGGTTTGGTTAGGTTCGGTTTTTTTTGCCCACCCCTAATTATACCAGCTTTATTCATACCGGGCAGGATGTCGAGTATGGATAGTTAACCATATCGGGCATTGCCCAGTATGGATACCCATTTTTGTTGTAGTGAATCCATGGTTCTCAAACACAAAAATTTTGAGTACTTACGAATCAATAATGAGAAATTGATGAGAACTTAAGAAAATCTGTCTACCGTGACTTACCTTTTTGGATTTCCTATTCTATTCTGATTTAGATTTTTTTTTTTTTTTTTTTAATTTTAGACTTTAATGTTATTTTTTTTTATTAGTTGGATTCATTTCCTTTTAGGTGTAGATATTGAATTATTTTAAAATTTGATATCATTTCCTCTTAGGATTTGATATTAATTCTTTTAGGTTTTGATATTATATATATATATATATTTAAATATTTGATATTATTTCCTTTTAGGTTTAGGTATTAATTCTTTTTAGGTTTTCCTTTAATTGTTTGATATGTTTCCTTTATTGTTTAATTTTATATCCTTTAGTTGTTTTGATATTATTTTTTTTTAGTTATCATTTCTTTTTAGGAAGACTTACTTCTTAAGAAATTAGAAAGTTGTTGGTTATAAATAGGTCAATGTAAGGAATATGATTTTTTTATGGGGAATTATTAATAAAATGTCACTTCTTGGTGAGACAATTTATAAGCTTTATTTCAGCTTTTCTGGTTAGATTTACTTAGGATCGTTTAATCCAAAATTCAAGTCAATTAGTTGATTTGAGTCTAGAGAGTCAATTTGCCAATTTTGCTGGGATGATTGATTTGTATTTATCCTTGGTTAATTAAGGTTAAGTCAATTCGTTGATTTCACTCTAAAGGACCAATTTACCCAATTCTCAACCCTAACTGGTTCATTATCTCTCCTATCATGTGACGTAAGTAAGGGTGAATAAAGCTTGTTGTTAGATCTAAAATTAGGTCTTCAAAGGAAACATTTTCATTCTTTATCTCACCTCTATTTCAATTAGGGTTTTGCTAATTTACTGATTGGGTAAGGTTATCTATCAATAACAACCTTTGAATTGATTTTAAGAATGATTATTGAAGAATATCTAAGGGTTATTATTAATGGATAATCTTATCTAATCAGTAACTTAGTTAAAGCCTTTAATTGACAATATGATAATTGATAAATAAATATATATGGATAAGTGAGAGAAGTTATCATCAATATGTGTCCATTTAATAATTAGCCCATTCCATCAATAAGGATGTAACTTAAATACAAAAAATGGCATGTTTAACAGTATTTCTTTTTAGAATATGTTTAACATCATTATTTAAGAATATTATAAAAAAGGAAAATCCCAAATATTTGAAAATATCTTATTTTCCCCACCTATAGTTTCATTTTTATTCGAAATATCATCTGATGTTAATATAAACACTAAAAATATCATATGAAAGCATGTGAAAGTACAATAATGCCCCTGATGGTTATAGATTCCGTTTGGTTGATATAATTGATTAGGGGCAAAAAGGAAAATACAATGAAAAATTAATTAAAATACAAAAATAAAATAAATAATATTAAATATAAAATTACAAAAAATAAGATGAATTAATTTAAAAATAAAAAATAAATATAGAATAATTTTTTTTTCTCTTAACTACCTCTCTCTCTCTCTCTCTCTCTCTCTCTCTTTTCCTCTTCTCTCTCTCTATCTCCGGTGGGTGTTGATGGTGACGGAAGATCTCTATGGCAGCGGTGTTGTTGATGGATGGTGGCATAAGACCTTTCTCTCTTTTGCTCTCTTTGTCTCTCCCCTCTCTCTTTATCTCTCTAACTCTGTCCAGTTCGACCCTTGGAGACAATTGGTTTTGGATTTGGTTAAGTTGGTGATGTTGGTTTGGTTTGAGATTGATGTGTTTGACAACAAATTGATGGTGTTTGATTTGGTGTGTAATTGGTGGCATTTGATGGCAAATTAGGGTGTTACGAGCGAATCGGTGGTGTTTGATTGGTTGTTACAGGCAACTGGGTTCCACTGTTGGAGACCTAGTTTTCTACGTTTCAACCACTATAAACCTAGAAATGAGGCGAGAGAAGAAAGAGATGGAGAGAAAGAGGGGAAAATAAGAGAAAGAAAGAGGTGGCTGGTTGCAACAGTAGTTTGGTGGAGTCTATGGCTAGTTGACGATGTTGAGAGGTTAAAGGTATGATCGGTTGATGTTGAGGATCCATGACCGATGAGAGGTTGAAGGTTGATAATAATGATGAAGTTCATGGCTAGTGGAGATCTAAATTGGATCTCCAATATTTCTTTTTTATTTTTTAATTGGTGATCTCTATTTTTTTAATTTTATTATTTGACTAGTGTGTTGATCTGCACCGTCCATCTGATAGATATTATTTATTATTTATTTTAAAATATTATTTATTTTTATTTTCATTTATTTTTTTTATTTTTTAATTTGGTGTATTGATCCCCACCATCCATCTCATAGATGGATGGTGGAAATAAGTTTTTATTGATTTGTAATTTTTATTTTATAATTAATTTATATTTTAAATGAAAATCTTAGGGTTAAAAATGATTTGTTACACTTTGTCTAATTTTTTTGTTAATTAAGTAATGACAAGAAAGATTTTGTATAAAAATAAAATTAGTATGATGAAAATGAGATATTTCCAAATGTCAGAAGGTCTTTTGGGATTTTTTCTTATAAAGAAAGATATTAAAGTACTATACTTTTCACTTATTACTAGGAAGAGAAGTCAGAAAAGAAGAGGGACCAGCTTGAAAAAACGGTTAGAGAAAATAGGGTAACTTGGTGTAACACCGTGCAGCAGTGTTGAGAATGATAGATGGAGAGGATTTGTTGGTTGAGATCTAGAGATGAGGACCGATCATGCATGTTTTACTGTCTCAGAGATGGGAGCTCAACTGCATCGACAGATTTGGACACAAACACCATGTGATGGTAGTAATGACAGAGCGATATATATATATATATATATATTAATATGGATGACAATGTAGAGTAGAGTCAATAACGAACTCACAGCTGCGTAGGACCACCATATTGGCTGATGAAGAAATTAAGGTTAATGTACGTTATATATGAGGACCATTTTGGGGTTTTATGTCGTGTCTGCCCTTGACAAAACTTGGCTTTTTCTAGTTCGGAGTTCAAGGAAAAACAGGTAATGTTTCCCTGCTATTAGCTTAAAAGGTGGGGGTTTTGTAAGATTTCCATCGTCCCCAAGTCCAAATGGGTTCCCATTTCTTTTTCTTTCTTTTTTTTCTTTTTTTGAACCAGGGTTCCCATATCTATTTTACCCTAAATGAAAAGATTACTTTTAATATAATAACCAGAAAAATAAATTTTGTCCTATAAATCCACGTAGAAATATAAATAAACCATTTTTCACATAACAGTACTGAAAATGCCCCTTCATCACCACCACTACTACTACAAATTAAAAGGATTATAATAAATATCTTCCCTGATAATGTCATTTTAAATGCAATCAATTATAGTACATAAACTTGAACCTTAGAATTCTCGCCATTAAAACTATAAGTGATTAGTTTATTTAGATAATCAATATCTTAACATTTCAAATTATCACAGTACGTAGGGCTCTAACCCATTCAATTACTATCAACTATAAGAAAAAACCTCAACATTCCAAGCACAGATACTTACAATATCACTTTATGAAAAGGAAAACAAAAAAGATGAGTTGCATTTAAAATTCATATTAAATAGTTCCAAACGTACATGAATAAATGAAACAACATCTAAATGAATCAACATTCATAGAGAAGTTGGACTAGAAAAGCTTGCCTGACTCCGATTTTTGTCAAGTTATGTGGAGAAGTTTGAGCTTCGCTGCACAAATATATAAAGTATTTGAGGTAGCATCTGAAAATACATCGACTTTTATATACAAACATAAATTAGACTTGAAGTTTAACTGTAAGATAAGTGAGAACTAGTGTAAAAACTTGAAAGAAACGTTTAAGTGAACAATGAACTCCATGTGTTAATAATTAAAAAAAAAAAAAAAAATTAGAGATGTTTAAATTAAATACATTTTTTTCTAAAAAATGTATTTAGAAGTCAATCTCAAAAGCCCAATCATAGAAAAAAATGTATTTAGAAGTCAATCTCAAAAGCCCAATCATAGAAAAAAATGTATTTAGAAGTCAATCTCAAAAGCCCAATCATAGAAAAAAATGTATTTAGAAGTCAATCTCAAAAGCCCAATCAAACAACTCCAAAAAACTTCAAACAGACGTGTGTAAAGCTTTTAAGTAGCAGAAAGCTCAATCAAACAAGCATTTACTTCCAAAAGATAGTAAAACCTATAATCGGAGAAGCTTTTCCAACCGTACCCTCATTAGTCAGTTCATCAATATAGGTGAGATGGAAGTCGTGGACTGAAAAGGGCCTCAAGCGGGGCGGGCTTAAGGTTAGTCAGTCCCATCCCCTCATGTAACAAACTAGCAAGTGTGAGTAATACAAACCCATGCAACAAACTAGCAAGTGTGAGTTGCGTAACTTGAAGGACAAAAGAGATTCCAGGACACACCCTTCTACCTGTCCCAAATGGTACTAATTCAAAATTTTGGCCCCTAACATCGAAATCTTTATGACTTTTGAGAAATCTTTCCGGTTTAAACTCGCAAGGGTTAGGCCACACATTTGGATCTCGGTGAAGCTTCATAAGGTTGACGAAAAGGGGGGTGCCGGGTGGGACATGGTAGCCAGCGACGGTGCACTCCTGGATGGCTTCATGTGGAGTAGAAAGTGGACCTGCTGGACATAGGCGAAGGGTTTCCTTGAGAATGGCTTGCAAGTAGACCAAGCTTTTGATGTCTGATTCTTTCACTTGCCTTTCTCTACCAAGGTGGATGTCTAATTCATGTTGGGCTTGGCTTTCTCCAAGACATTTCGGTTGCTTAATATTAAAGTAAGAGCCCATGTCAATGTTATTGTTGTGGGGTCTGTGCCTCCCAATATCATAGCCTACAAAGAACCATAGCCCACAATTAGATCGTCTGTTCAAATTTAGAGTTTTGATCTATTTTAAGAATGTCCCATTTCGGTAGGGGTGGCAATTTGGAACCTAACATGACGGGTCGATGTGAATTCAACACGATTATTACGGGTTAGGGTTGAGTATATTTGTGTATTTGTTATTTTGTGGATTGTATTTTAATTTTGTTTTTATTAGAGTTATTTTAAAATTTAAATCATTAAATTTGGTTAAATGGTTCAACCCGTTTATTAATTAGGTCAACTAAACGGGTTAATAAATGATTCGTAAATAAACGGATTAACCGTGTCATATCCGTATTAACCTGTATCTAATTGTGTCGTGTTCATGTTAGAGATGTCTAACCCGTTTATTAATCGGGTTGTGTTCGTGTTGTGTAAAAAATAATCGTATCGTGTCCAACCCGGCCCGTCAACTTGGATTGTCACCCTTACATTTGGGCAATCAAGAATGTAGACACAAATTTTCAAATTCCAATATAGGCTTCATTTGGAGCATGTAACTGGATGAAATTAGATTGAATGAGATAAATGGATTGGATTAAATTAATATAACATTAAATTAATTAATTTTTTAATAAAAACATTTAAATGATTTTTTTGAAAAAAATTAAATTAATTTATAATAAATTATACATAATATATTATTTATTTTTATTGATATTAAAAATACTAATATTATACATATTTTCTTGTAAAAAAATTAGGCACAATTAAAATAAAATATAATAAATTAATATAAATAAAAATAAAAAATTAATTATAAAGAATAATAACATTTATTGAATAGCTGATATTAAAGTTATTAACCTCAAAAAACTATTTTTAATAAAGTATATTTGATATAATAAATAATAAAATGTATTTTTAATAAAATAAAAAACATATTAAAATAGTTAAGTCCCGCCAACCGCCAAGGCATGAATTTAAAACCCACGATTACCGATTCCTGCTAGGCATGACTTGTACGTTGGGCCCACGTGGGCCTGGGAGGGAAATATCTCTTTCCTTCTCGGGCCCAAACATGAGATTTGAATTTTGATGCGTTTGGGTTTTATCCCATCCCACCTGCTTATCAAACAATCAATAATTCATTATTGGTAATCGAGAACCAGCTGAAATTTCTAGGATTTTCACTTAGCAACCTATGCTTGACGAACTTAACTAAATACATTTTCATTAACAGTTCCTGACAATATTTGAATATCAGATAGTAATTGTCAAATGAAACGGTTTGCATGATTTTGTCTGTTAGAGAATGCAAATATTAAGAGACAATAATTAAGAGCTGGGTTGCATCTAATTATTTAGATTTGAGGTTGGAATGAAATTAAAGTCAGTATTTTCTAATTATTCTTTTGACGGTAAATTTCTAATTATCAGATAATCTGATAAAGAGTTTTTGAATAGACAACAACAAAATTAATGGTTTTGAAATTCGTACGATATCCCTTAGAAGAAAAGCTTTTTTCTTTTTTCTTTTTTTTTTTTTAAAAAATCATAAATTAGAATGAACTAATTTTTTAAACCTATACATTTGTTATTGATTAAAACAAATTTCAGGAAGATAAATGAAACTCAACAAATTTGAGAATTGAGAATTTGATGATGGATGATATACGTAGTTCACTGTTAGTCTACTAGTGACGCATCATAATTTAAGGAGATGAGATTGGCACCACAAGAAAAAGTATTTTTTACAAGCTTTAAAAAATGTCGTAAAAACTCTTTTACGACATTTATCAAAATGTCCTAACAAAGAATGCAGTAAAAGATTAACCATTTTTAATGCATTCCACTAAATGTCGTAAAAAGATTAACCATTTTTAATGCATTCCACTAAATGCTAAAAAATGCCGCTTAAAATAGTTTTCATGACAATTTAAAAAAATCGTTTAAGATACTTTTTATGGAACTAAAAAAATATCGTATAAGTCTTTTATTGGTGCAACAAAAAAATGTCATATATGTGTTTCTTTTAGAGCAGTCAAAAAACACTGCATGAAATGAGTTTTAAAACCAAACCAATGCTCCAAATAAAATTTTTCAATTCAAAATATTCAAATTAAACCAAAACAAAATGAACTTCATTACAATAATATCAATTGAAATATCCCAAAACTACATAACATTCAAAAGAATTTATTATACTTAAAAATTTAATTATGCTATATTAACCTAAAAGGCTGTCACAAAGTCATGTAAATTTATTTTACTCACTTTTCTTTTTTCTTTCGCGGAACAATCAAACGCATCATTCAAATAACTAAACAGATTCGTATACAACCTATGGTGTATGAATGACCCCTAAGAAAACTTATTGAAAGTATTTAAGTCATCCACCAATTGCAAAGTCCAGTAATGAATGATATTACACTTATCTGTTCCATATAAAGTCACTTAAAAAATCACACACATACATTGACGCGATCCGATCTGAATACCTCTAGCTTTGATCCGGTAGGTCACGCCGGGCACTCCAACGGATCTCTCTCAAACCCGACTTGTCGGGCTAAGCGAAACTTGTGGAGCGAACCCTAAACTTTTTAATACTTTCTAAAATATCATCGAGTTGGTTTTATTTAAAAGTTGAAACCGCGTAGAAATTTTTTTTTTTCGATTTTTAAATTCATTTTCTAACAAAATTTCGGTAGCATAACAGCTGTATTTTTGATATTCCGGAAAACCTTGTTTACAAAAAAATCATACTTCGACTATTTTTCAGCATCAACCCAACTTCCGATTGCCTGTAGGCCTCAAACATGCATTTGATTTCTCAAATCAATTTAATAAAATTCAAATCACAATTTAATAAACCACATTTAAATAAAAAACAATTTAAAAACAGTTACGAATGAATAATTACAATTTAAAAATTATTTATACATTTCAAAAGATATTTACATGGAAATATAACTGATGCAAAATCAACTGCTCAAGTGACGACGTGTCGCGCTGGCTCGCCTGCTGGAGGTGACGTCACTGCTCGACTACCTGCTGAGAGTACCTGAGGAGATTTTTATATAAAATAGAAAAATAATGAGCTAAAACCTGAATGAGTGATAATTTATCTTTTCTTTGAAAATCTAATTTTAAAACGTCATCTTCTGAAAACATTTGAAAACGATTCTTTATTTCTTTAACATTTCAAATTTAAATTTCTCAAACTTAATTGAAACAAAAGAATTTATATATAAACGCAAACATGCGTTTAAATTCAAAACTCGTAGCTTAAAATCATAAATAGCTTAAATAATCATCATAAATTTCTTCTCTTAAATTCATTTTTCTTTTAAAGTCATTTCTGGATATCTTTCAAAATTACCATAGTATCCCTAACTTTGGGGTCACGTGGCTTCTGTACGAGGAATAATCCAACGTAGAGGACCAACCGTGATAGCTCTGCTCTGAGATATCTCGCGACTATGTGTGGAATTTCTCAGCGCTAACCATAACACGTGAAACACCACCCCAGCGCTAACCATAACATATGAAACACCACCCCACATCAGCAATGACGATTCGACTGACAGACTTGGACATTTGTCCTCCTAGGTTGGTGACTTATCTCTCCCCAGGACTGTACCAACTGATGTGGGATAGATCGATTGGGTCAAATCTGATATGAAAATCTCTGAGGATATACTAATGATTTTGAAAATACTTTTCTTTTCTTTTCTTAATTCAAACTTAAAAACTTTATTTCTGAAACTTCATTTCAACAATCATATATATGCACATAAGTCGAAATTCTCATCTCAAGCAAAACTCATGCTCATATCAATGCATTTAAAATAAATTCAAGCAATTACTTATCAAATCAAATTTAATAATTTGAAATACTTTTAAAATTTTTAAATAAAACTCACTCACAAAACGAATAACTGTAAATGACGCGTATGGAGCCCCTACTCCTCTTGTCTTGATCCTCGAGTGCCCTCGTCACCTACACAACATATGGATACGTAAATTTTCGTTCGCGCCAACTTCTGGAAACTCGAAATAACTAAAATTATAGAATCGTCCCTAAGTGACCTTTTTTACGCATAACCCTCCATTTTTGGCTTCTTTATTGATTCTAGGGTTCCGAACTCCGTTTTCTTTATCCGAAACCTATTTATTATCACCTAGGGACGTTCTGGCACTAATGGAATCGCGTTCGGAGGCTCGAAATAAAAATCGTCCGATTTCGACCCCTTTAGGCCGAACACTATTCATAGCCCTATTTGGGGCTTTTCTTTATTTCATTTTCGCTTTGAACACCTTCTCAACTCACCGTCTAGTTGGTTCAAACATCGGTACGGAAAGAAACGGTCATCGGGTGAGAATTTTAGGCTAAAAACACGTTGTTTTCACTACTAATTTTGAGCGTTTTCTTGGTTTTGATTTCTAAATTTAATCTTTCACTTTTAATAGATTCAATACATCAAATTAAACTTGTTAGGGTCATCCGAACTCTCAACGGATGTCATAAGGGTCAATTTATGGAATCGCCATTTAAACTAGTTTAACGCGCGATTCGATTTCTCTTTAAATTTTTGATATTTTCTTAGTTTCATAAACTCCCAATAAACATTAATCCACTTATTTTTCAACTCAGTTTTTCTCAAAATCAACTAACAACAAATCGTAACAAAATCTACTTCGAAATCAATTTAATCACCAATAAAATCTTCAACAAAAACACTTCCAAAAACTTGAACATTTACCCTTTTTTCTTCCTTATGAAATCATCATCTCTCTCTTCGCGTTGAGCTCGATTTGGGGCTGATTTTAGATACGAAAATGGACTGGTTCGGGCTAGATCTCCTCCCTCATTCTTCTCCTTTGCACGGCCTCCCTCTTCCTTGGCCAAACCTCCCTTCACGACATTGTTTTGAGCCTGGTTTCGAGCTGAAAATAGGGTCGATTGAAGCTGGTTTGAGCTGGGTTTTCTTCTCCTCCTTCTTCTCTCTTCCTCTCTCATCCTCTTCCTCTCGATCGACCGTCGATCTGCTCTGATCTGGGGTCTGTCTCAGTTTACCTTTTCTGGTTTGCTTAGGTCTGTCTTGGTCGAGGTTTGAGCTAGATTTGTAAGCTTCTCGGCATCGGGTTTCGTGGGTTGGAATAGTTTGACCGGGACGACAACTCCTCGTCGTCGTCGGTCTAGTCTGGTTAGCGCGAGACGACAGGTCTGGTTTTGTCGTCGGCTTGAGCTAGATTTGAGCTGAGTTCGACTGGATTCTGGTCGGCATCGGGTTGGCAAGTTGCTCGGTAGGCGTTAAGTTCTTCTTCGTTTTCTTCTTCTTTTTTCTTCTTCTTCTTTCTCTCGCATGATAGGTCTGTTTTGCTTATTGTTTCAACTTCATTTTGTACTTCAATTTTTGTCTCAAGCTCATGTTTTCCTCCACAAATAATTTCAATAATTTCGATCACGTCCTGAGAAAATTTCATTCTCATACCTTAACTTTTAACTCAATTTCACTTTGACCCCAATTATTAAATCTTATCTTCGATTTAGTCCCTTATCACATTAAATAATTACTTGATTTCGTTTATCATTTTATCATTCCGCTTAATCTCCAATCAAGTTTAAATCGATCTCTAAAGGTTCCCTATAACCTTAGACGCTTCAATGGACCATTTAAAGTTTCTAATAGTTATTTAAGGACTATTTCTAGGAAACCCGTATAATTAAAATAGAGGGTTTACACACACACCAAAGCTAACTTCACCATATTCATGTCGTCGATATTTTTATTTGTCTAAAGCTTCATTTTAAACCAATCAACCATCATTATAATTGATATTCTACCCATACCAAAGTACTTTTGTCGTAGCCTCTGATTATTTGTATAAGATTTTTACATTTCAAACTTGAAGTCATCTCTAAACTGAAGTCCATTCACCAAACAAAACTCCACTAGGCTGTACCTTACCAAGTCATTTCCAACATGAAACCACTTAGTATCTATTAACTTGTTTTCATTTTGGATATGACACTCCCTCAAAAAAATATGGTGACAAAAATGCCCAAAAAACACGATTTCATTAACATCAAGAAAATGACCAAACAAGTGCCCTTAAAAAGTTTGAGATGATCAGAAGTAAAAGAAGATTTTATCAATCATATGCTTTCCCAATTACTGTAGCCGCTAACTAGTTTTGATTCTCGAGCCATTTTCTTTATTTTTAGTAATTTGTCAAACTTTGTTTCAGCCATTTACACTTATAAAAATAATTATTTCAAAATCTTCATGAACTAGAATCCAAACCAAAAATATATAAATTGGTTTCTAAATAACGAAATTGAAAATATAAATGAACCAAAACCAAACATGATGTGTGGCTGGATTGGAAATTGGTCTTAATCTTACCATTAAAACAAACCAATTTGGCATCCATAATAAAAATAAAAATAAAAATAAAAAACATTAAAATGAAAGTGAAAAAATATTAAAAACATAATGAAAAAAGCATATAAACCTCACTAACAAGCTTACACACACTAGATCCGGACAAAATTAAAAATAATCATAATAAAGAAGATCAAACCTAGATGTAAGCAGATAACGCGGATGATATTTCATTTTCCCATGTGTTCGAGATATTCATGAAACAAAATTTGTTACTCTCTTACCAAAAAACAAACATATACTAAACAAGTGAACTAACAAATGATTTTAACAAACTAAATACTATGTTGTATCCATAAAAAAATAAATTGTTCGAAAAAGGTATTAGTGATTATAATGCCATATATACTAAGCAAACAACATACATAAATTGTCATTTGTCCATATAAACAATCAAAAACCAATACAAACAATCAAAATCCATCCTAAAAAACAAACAATCAAAACCCACCCCAAAAAACAAACAATTAAAATTCACTAATACTTTATGTCCACACAAACAATCAAAACTCATCCAAAAAAATAAACAATCAAAATCCATCAACACTTTATGTCCACACAAATAATCAAAAACCAGTACAAACAATCAAAATGCATCAATACTTAATGTCCACACAAACAATCAAAAACTAACACAAACGATCAAAACCCACCAATACTTATGTCCACACAAACAATCAAAACTCATCCCAAAGAACAAAAAATCAAAACCCATCAATACTTTATGTGCACACAAACAATAAAAAACTAACACAAAAAATCAAAACCCACCAATACTTTATGTACACACAAACAATAAAAAATCAACACAAACAATCAAAACTCATCCCAAAAAACAAACAATTAAAACCCAAAAAACCCACACAAACAATCAAAACACACCACAAATCATTCAACAATAACCCAAAAAATTAAAATTAAAATGAAAATGGGTGAGTTTGGGCAAATTATATTTTCAAATGGGTTGGATTTGGCTTCTTGTTGGGATGGAATTTTCGTCAAATGATTGGTGGGCGTGCATGGTTAGCTTGGGCTTGTATTGATGGTTGCGGCTGAGCTTTAATGGGTGGTTGCGGTTGAGCTTAGGCAGTGATTGAGCTTTAAGTTTGATAGAGGTTGGTTGAGCTGGGGCAGGTTCGAGTGAAGGTTGGTTGACTTTGGTCGGCGGTTGGTAACTCGACATCGAACACCGTGATCGACAATTGGTTAAGTTTCGGTGTAGCTTGGGTGGTCTTCGGGTTGGTGTGGTGTGAACCACTGCAATCAGGTTGGCATTAGAATGGTCTGAAGGTACGAAATTGGGTTGGTTGGTATTGGTGTGATATGAAGGAAAGGGGCTAATATGGTTAAGGGTATTTTAGTAAATTAAGGGTATTTTTGCAATTTAATTGCTTCAAAGGGTACTTATATAATTCTAATGGGTATTTGGCGTACTCTTGCTAAATTCCCTTAATTATATTTGCCTTCTCAAATCCCAAATTTACTTTAATAACTTTTTAATAAAAAGCAAACAGGTCATTTACAAATGGCTAGCTCTAGTGATAAATAGTTTTACACAAAATCAATGGGTTGTACTAGGCAATGAAATAACAAATTTTCAAAATCAATGTAAATGATATGATAATTAAATACTAATTAGTCTTTTTGATAACATCTCATGGTTCATACAGTAAAAATAAATTAGACATTGTATTATTTCATATAATTATATACCCATATTTGAGTTGTTTTAATTAAATAAATTTTATGAATTATAAATATTACTATTCAAATTTTAAATGAAGTTTTATTGTACAATAACAACAGTCACTATCTGTAGAATATAAAACACCTACTACCATTAGAAGAAAAAATAAATAAATAAAAGACTACGGATGATTTAAAGAAATCGTGATACCCATTTATTTCAATTTACATCAGGTAGCCTGGAAAGTTGACACAATACGAGTATAACAAGGATCCTCTCGTGCTAGACATCTACGTACAAATCTTGAAATAAATAACAGAAGCTTGCTGATAACCAGTACTGAAGAGTAACATAACAATCTTACATACCTTTTTTTTAAAAAAAAAAAAAAAAAAAAAAAAAGGAATCCGAAAGGATTACTCAATTCACAAATCACAACTTATACTTAAAAGGAATATTCATTCATATAGGTGAGCAGGAAGTCGTGGGGTGAAAAGGACCTCAAGTGGGGTTGCCTTAAGGTTAGTCAATCCCATTCCTTCCTCCATGTCAGCCGGTACATCAGTTGGGGTTGTCAATTCAAATCTGTGCAACAAGTTGGCAAGTATGAGTTGCATAACTTGAAGGGCAAATGATATTCCTGGACACACCCTTCTACCTGTTCCAAATGGTATTAATTCAAAATTTTGGCCCCTAACATCAAAATCTTTGTGGCTTGAAAGAAATCTTTCTGGTTTAAACTTGTAAGGGTCAAACCACACATTTGGATCTCGATGAAGTTTTGTAAGGTTGACCAGAAGTCGGGTGCCCACTGGCACATGATAACCAGCCACGGTGCAGTCTTCCACGGCTTCATGCGGTACCGAGAGTGGGGCTGCAGGATATAGACGCAAGGTTTCCTTGAGAATGGCTTGTAAGTAGTCCAAATTTTTTACGTCTGACTCCTTCACTAGCCTTTCTCTACCAACTTGGGTGTCTAATTCATCTTGGGCTTTCTTCATGACATTGCGATTGTTCAGTAATAAAGTCACAGCCCATGTCAATGTAACCGTCGTGGTGTCTGTGCCTCCCAATATCATAGCCTGCAGAGAACCAGAGCCCACAAAGTTTAGATGGTCCACTCAAATTCTTTTCGCGGGCTCCTATTTGGGATGTCATTTGCCAAGAAACATTGAAAGTTGTTGAAAATTTTGTAGTTTATCCGGTGAAATTATTAAAAGTTGTGGGAAATTTTGTAGTTTGTCTGGAGAAATTTCTACCGTCTCTTTCGGACCCATTGAAGTGACAAATGTGTTCCTCGATCGAACTCCTTGTCACTTAGTGCCATAGGCCATACACTCGTATAAAATAATTCATTGCTTGTGGGTATACAGTAACAACTAACTGTTATATCTAGGTCTATTCCAGTCAGTTTTAATTTTGAATGGACAGGGTAATTGAGGACCAGCTAGCTGAAACTGTGGTTGATGAATTTAATTAAAGAAAAATTCATTGACTTTTCCTAATATATGAATAAGTATAGTAAAGCCATTCACAGATGCTGCATATATAGTGCAAATTTTTGCCGTTAGGTGAATGGAAATTTTAGAAGAGAAAATAAAATTTCATTATCAACTGAATTGCATCCAAGTCCGAAAGAGATTAGTCAAAACTTTCTTTATCATGCAGACTACTAAATAAAATACAACCAAATGGTTTTGAAAGGTATTGCCGATATACTTAAAAAATTAAGAACAGAATCTTGCAATTTTTTTTTTTTTTAAAAAAACGAAGCTCATAAATTAATTAGGAACTTATTTTGCAAGAGAGATCATTACTATATTTCAAACCAATAGATTTATTCCTAATTAGAACAAAATTAATTTTAGTAAGATAAATGTAAGTTAAGATGTTATATGACATATAATTTTAAATCGAGAATTTATGGGGTACGATCTATAAGTGACACACGGTTTAATTAATGGCCTCTTCAATCAAATTCCAATAGCTTAGCGTTTGCGTTGCATATTTAATTCTCCTTAATTTATATAAGATAAATTAATGGATTTAACTAAACAAGAAATATACCAGGCACGTAGCTTTGTTGATGGTATCAGCATCATAACCGGGAAGCTCCTCAGCATCATCAAGAACAGACAACATCATGTCCATAAAGTCACGCTCACCCTTGATCTTGCCTGAAATTCTCTTCTGTTTATGTTCTGTCAACCAGCCTTCAACAACTTGATCTATCTCTTTCCATGTCTTCTTCATGGCCTTCTCATATCCCCCTAAATCCAACCACCTCAAAAAGGGAACAGCATCTGCTAGCACAAAAGCCCCAGCCAACTCAAAAAATGTCCTCAGTGCCTTTCGACACCGTTCGTTGTCTTCACTCTCCTGCTTTGTTGTAGCCCCCGCGAATCTCTTTCCCACAACCATCCTTGTAACCATGTTTAGGGTTACTTCACCAAACCATCTCTTCATCTCCACCATCACCTTATTATCTGAACTAGCTTTGTTCTTCAACGTCCACAGATCATATATTTCTTTTAAAGATGACTTAACCTCAAATTCTCGGACATGTTTGAGCATTTCAAGCCTGTGGTTCGAGAGAATCTCCAGGGTGGCTATCTTGCGGATTTGACGCCAGTAAGGCCCATAAGGGCTGAAACCAAACATGGAGTAGTTGTAAGCCAAGATTTCTGAGCATAGAGATTTTGGGCGATTACAAAAGGCTTTATCGTGGGTGGTAAAGCACTCTTTAGCTATCTCCCAATTACTTACTATAAGAGTTCGATGTATACCCATCTTGATGGCGAAGATTGGACCATACTTGTCAGCCATGTCAGCCAGGGTGATGTGTGGTGGTTTTGGCCCTCCTAAGAGGTGGAGGTGGCCGAACAAAAGCCTTGCACCACCGGCTTCTGGCACCGCTCTTTTCTTCTTGTTTGTCTGAACATGTCTTGCTATCCATGACAGAGAGTAGACAAACAATAAAAAGGAAAGGAGGACAATAATAGTGGCAGTTGTTGGGAAACACAGAAAAATGTCCATCGATGGGTTTCTTAGTATGGCACGTAGTGGAAGTTTTCTGATTGGAGAAATATATAGTCCAAAGCTGGGCGGATTGCACAAAGACCACTTGTTGGTTAAGACAACTTAATCTTAGTTGGGCGGATTGCACAAAGACCACTTATTTGGCCCAATCGCAACCTTATGCAATTTTTTTTTTTTTTTTTTTTTTTTTTTTTGAGAAACAATCTTATGCAATTTTTACACATATTAAAAGAATCGGCACTGGTCAAACAGTTAAATCTAAAAGTTAATCAAATTGTGTAAAAGACTGAAGCTCCCCCAATATTATTTTGTTAATAAATTCATATTATAAATCAATATATTAATAAAAATAAATAATAAAAAGATTTAACAAAATAAAATTTATCAAATATTAATTATAGTTAATGTATAACATCGACGGTCTTTCTTTAAATATATACGATTTATATTTTGACAATCGTAACTTATAATTACTATCATACTTCAAATTAAAGAGCATGTTAAGAGAAACATCAAAAATATTAAATTTAAATAATATATTATGTAATTTATGATAAAAAAAGAAAAGATATGAAAAACTTAAATAAAATTTTATATTCAATGTATGAAATAAATTTATTTGGTATATAATATTTGAATAAAAATATAAATATAAATAAAAAATTACATATAAATAGATTTTGAATAGATATGTATTTTTTTATATCATAAAAATTAATAAATGAAATATATGTATATTAAAGTTAGTGATGGATATTCTAGATTGATTCAGAAATATGGAACAGTTGTTTCTCTTCAATTAATCCTACAAACTTTGCTTTGCTAATTTAACTTCATTCTGGATTAATCCAGTCCAATTCTTTCTCATTAGAAAAATCCAAACACTTTAAATATTAAAGAATGGATTTTTATTACAATCGACATTGGCATGCCGACCTTGAAACCGACTCTATAGGCTTAAAGCTTTGCAAAGTGACTGCTACTTGAGAAATACTTGTCAATAAACAAGCTTCTCATTTTTTCAACTCTCATGCATTTTTTAATTTCTATATAATAACAATTTATTTTTTTATCATCCTATCCATCAATCACCTATTTCCAACCTATCACCTATCAACCAAAGTTTTAATCATTATTTTCCCTACTTCACATTCCCCTACACGCCACACACACACTCCATTCCATTTGCTATTACATATATTTTAATCATCAATTCAACAATAAAAAATAACATAAATTTTATTTTATTTTTTTATCTTAACCGTGTATTCGCATCCTGACATCATGGAATGAGAATACAAAGATTATATGGAACGTGATTTTTGATATGAACATACAAGACACGAATCACGCCAGACAAAGAAATTTTTTATATTCTAAAGGTGCGGTCAATTTATGTGAAGCTAACACAAGTAATTATATTATCTAACACAGAGTAATTATATATCTATAATTATAAATGTCAATCAGATTAAATATACATATATATAGAGTTAGTATCACTTTATTCGGTAATATCTATTAGGGGAAAAATCATTTTAGTCCCTAACTTTTGGGAAATGATCAAATTTATAACTATCTTTTGAAAAAGGGCGAAATGGACCCTAACGTTTCGAAAAAATATCAAATTAGTCCTTCTTACTAGTTAACTAACAGTCAAAGCTAACTGATAACATTATATGCAGGGTTAATTTTGTCATTTTAGGGACTAAAATGATCTAAAAAAATAAAAAATAGAAACAATTAAGAAAAAGGTTTAAAAACAAAAAAATAAAAAATAAAAAAAAATGGTGATTTCATCGCCAGACCATAATCTGGTGATGAAAAATCACCAGAAAAAATTAAAAAACCAAACAACTAAAAACTGATCTGATGTCGAACCAGATTTGGTTTATCACTAGATTATTATTATTATTATTATTATTATTTTTAAAGAAAAAGCCTGATCTAGTGATGAATCAGATCGACTGATTCATCACCAGACCAGTCGATTCATCAGTAGATGAACCAGTCAATGCTGCAGCGATCGAGATCCAGAGTTGCAACGATGACCGACGTTGAGCCAATGGAGGACCAGAACTAGTGGCGGTGGATTTTGCGGCGACCAAAAGCTAGAGCTACGGCGACGGTCGATGCTGAGCAAGTGGAGAACCAGAACCAATGGCGATGGGTTTGTGGATTTTATTTGTTTTGACTTGCGTTTCAACTGAAAACAGCCACCGAATCGATTCATCAGTAGATGACCCAGTCAATGCTGCAGCGATCGAGATCCAGAGCTGCAACGACGGCCGGCGTTGAGCCAACGGAAGACTAGAACTAGTGGCGGTGGATTTTGCGACGACCGAAAGCTAGAGCTACGGCGACGGTCGATGTTGAGCAAGTGGAGGACCAGAACCAGCGGCGGTGGGTTTGTGGGTTTTATTTGTTTTGACTCGCGTTTCGAATGGAAACAGCCACCGAAGGACTAGAAACAGCCCCTTGTTCGCCGATCTATCAGTGGCGATGATTCTCCATTTTTTTTTTTAATTTTATTTGTGAGTTTTTTTTTTTTGATAGGATTTGGTTTTGAATTGATTTTCATTGAATTGCTGATGAGTGAGAAAATTAGGTTGATTTTATGGATGTTGTTTGCTTGATTGAAGAGATGAATCTTTATATGAAATGGGGTTGAAGATGAAGTTGAAGACGATTTTTTTCTTTTTTTTAATTTAATTTATTTTAGGGTTTGATTTTAATTTTCTAAAAGAATTTTTTTAATTTTAATTTATTTTTTGAAGTTTTTTTTAAAAAATTATTTCGTGTTTAATTTTATGGGTGTTTAAGTAACATTTTGAAATATTACTGTAATTACAGGGGTATTATGGTTTTTTAATCCATCTTAACAAAGTCCAAAGGCAAATAAGTCTTTTTATGTTTTTCGTTAGGTTTGACTGTCAGTTGACTGATGGGAGAGACTAATTTAATACTTTTTTGAAACGTTGGATCCATTTCGTTTTTTTTCTGAAACATAGTTAAAAATTTGATCATTTTCCAAAAGTGAGGGACTAAAATGATTTTTCCCCTATATATTAAGCAGTTACCCATGGCATGACATGCCGCAACCTCAATACGTTATGAACTTATGAAGCGCACATCAACAATATTCTGCTGAAGCGAGTATGGAACACAGGATTTTGAGAAAGAAACGGCTTTTGTGTTATCACACGTAGGCAGAGACAGAACGATAAGCTTCAGCTTAATAATCGAGTTTACTGCAATTTGTTTTGCGACAGTATAAACCAAATAATAAGGTTGTTTCCAAGGAATACACGAGGCCACTTGTGGACATTTTGTCAACCACACATGAATCTCAGCATCAGCTTAAGCTTCAACTATTAAATAAGAAGCTGGTTGAAACAAGCGATATTGCAAGATGAATTTAATGCTTTGCTTTTGATATGAAAAGCGTACGGGCTGAATGTGTCTCTATATATATAGACCGTAAAAATTACAAGCCGAAATGCTGAATATGTCTAAACAAGGATTATTACTATTAGTGCATATTACGGGCTCAATATGTCTCTATATACAAATTAATCTCTTCTTTGGTCAAATTAATCTCTTGTTTGGTTTTCAGAATTAAATATTAAAGTTGCTAATGTTTGTTTGACATTTCGACGAAATGATTTCCCAACCAAATAACTAAAACGGCAAAGTCGTAATTGAAAAAGAGAAAATGACAAAACAATAAAATTTTGAGAAACAGAATGGTTTTTTTTTTTTTCATTCAAATGGATTTCATAGTACGTGTTGAAAGTTAACTTGATTTTGGGTTCAAGTAATTATATTTATAGTTTTTTATTAGATAATTGGGTTACTATCAATTGAATATGTTGTTTAATAGTTTAGTAATATTTGAATAAATTTTCCTTTCAAAATTTATTTAGTTTAATTTACACACACAAGATTTAATAATACATCAAAGATATGGGATGAGTAACGTTATGGAATGATTTACGCTAGTATATATAACACAAATGTTTTAATTTGTTAACGTGTGTGGTTACATGTTACGAAAAAACAGTTTTATTTATTTATTATTATTATTATTATTTTTTATGTTGAAAGCCAAGAAAAAAAGAGAAGATCAGTTAACTATGAATTCCATGTCGAATAATGAAAATTAATTTCCTCCATCACTTACTATAATAAGAAACATTTTATTAAGGGCAAAGGTGTAGAAATACAGTAAACATAAGACATTCCGTCTAGTTTCTCTAATATTGTTTCTTCTTCGTAGCATATCTTTTTATTTTTTTCCCTCTGTTTTTTTTAATGCTGCCTGTTCCTACCATTTCTTTTCAATGACGTATTCAAGACGTTGCTTGTCATTATGCAATAAAATAATAATAATAATAAATTAATAAGTAGGTTAATAATGACCCGATGATATGCAAATTTTCTAAATCGTGCCAGACGGAGGAATTGGTCAAATTTTGAAGTTAAAAGATAAATTTTTCTAAAGCTCCAAGACACCGTTTCTATTTTTAAATATTTATCAAATAAAATATCGGGAAAGCCAGTTCTCTTCAACGATGAAGTAACATGCACATCAGAAGTAAAGCCAAAAATAAAGATATAGAGAACGATAGCGTTAATTATTATTGGATCGACAAATTTAAATTTATAAAAAAGTATTCAATTATAACATTAAAGATTTATAATATATTTTCTCATATATAAAAAAAAAAACAATTATAATATTAAATGTTTAAAATTAATATATGATACATCTTCTTACATATAATATAAATAGATGATAGATATAAAATATATATTAAATATTATTTATTGTTATAATATGAATAATAAGAATTTGAAATAAAATAAAAGAGGATGTTTAAACCAGAAATATTTAACTTTTTATATCATATTTGGTACCACCAACTTTAAAAATTTAATTTTATAAAAAATAATTTAAATATAATATTTAAAATTTAAAATTGACAAATGATAAATAACAAGGTCCCAGCTTGCGTATCATGATCTGTCGTTTTACGCTCTTGAATTAATACATTATCAACATGACATAATTAATTGTCTAGTGTGTGGAATGGCCACGTTTACATAATTAATTACAGCGCCCTTGACTTTAGAAGAGTGGCCACGTGATGGGATTTGTTTTTTGGCTTTTTTTGAAATAGCCACGTCATGGGATTTACTTAAACAAAGTTTAATTTGTATAAGTAAATCGTGGCTCATTATAGCACTTTAGTGTTATTTAAAACAAAAGTGAATTGTCAATCCCATATTTGTTGAGAAGTGGTTGGATTAAATATTATCCTTTCCAGCTCCTCTTTTGTCTCATGAAAACGGGTAAATTGATCCCACCCATAATGGCGGGTCTAATTAGTCTCCTCTTATATCCTTTTTAAAAATTAATATAATATATTTTTTTCTATAATCTCATCCCAACAGCACCATAGACATAATAATACTAATTTAATTCAGTCAAATCTAATCCAATCTCATCTTTTAAAAATAATCTAATCTAATCTCGTATAACAATCACACCCATGGAACTAGATATTAAAGTCGATTTACCTTTTATTAGGTGAAAAATTCTATTTAATTTTAAATATTAAAGAATAGTAGATTGAGGAGATCTAAACTCCTCTATCCAGTTGTCTCTCACCACTGAAAATAAAGTGATTTAAAAAAAAAAATGGTTTTCTAGATTTAAAACGAAAAGATGAAAAAGCGGAGATGGTGAAGGTTGAAAAAATAGAGATGGATCTCTCAAACCATTGGTCCATTTATTCAGTCAATGACGAAGATTTATTCATCCGTTGGACATGAAGTAAAGCTTAACAATCATTGATGGAGAGAAGAGGAATCACTTTATCAACGAAAAAATGTGGAGCACTAAGATGGAGCGCACCTCCATCTCGGTGCCTAAACTGCATTCATTTTGCTTCTGTTATAAGAATATGATTTTTGGTTCATCATTGTGAGAGTACCAATATAGATTATGTTTGGATAATCATTTGTATGGAAAGGTTAATTTAGGTTTCATAAGAAGCTACTTGTTTTTTTAATTTTTTTTTTTTAATTTTTTAAAGTGCTTGATACATCTTGGAGATCTTGTGAACGAAGGTGCAAAATTTGATCTTAATTGTTCTGGACGTGTTAAGTTAATTGATTGTATAAGTGAACTTGTCTTGCTCAATCCTTAAATTGGTTAGATAATTTTTTAAATACACCAATATAGCGATTCCTTACTATATAGACTTGGACGGACAAAGGCCATATGCTAGTGTGTGATGAAACTGCAAGTCTTCAAAATTGTGTATGCTTGCTTTTGTTGTATATAACAAACAAGTTGAATAAGTTATCTAAATTTTATATCTTGATAGATGTTTAAATTGGAATTTACGTATGTGATTCTTATTCTGAGGCATGTTAATGTTGATAAGTTCTTAAATTAGCATTTTATATATGCAGAGTTGCTTGGGGATCTCGGTGGGTTTCACTGGAATATCCATTATGTGTTGTTTGATTAAATTAATAGTTATTTTTTTACTCATTCAGATATGAGAAAACAACTATTAAAGAAACAAAAATGTTGATGTCTCCTTGGTTCAACTAAGATCAATGGAAATGAAGCTACGGATGTTCGAGTAGAGATAGGAAATTCAGAAGTTGAATACGTGAATCTGAGAACTTGTGTGATGTAGAAGATGTTGATACAAGTATAAAGGTATGGGATTTCCTTCTTTTCATTCTTTATTTGAGAGTTATTCATCTAAGCATGCATATACCCGACCTGCCTTGATATATCTGCTTTAGATTGCATGATATTTTGAGATCAACCATTGCTGACATTTAAAAGATTTTTGGTTCATGTTTTAGACACTTCTAGTTGGACTTGATTCTAAGGATTGGGTCCTGGTCTGTGAAGCACTTAATAATGTACGTCGATTATCAATATTTCACAAGGAATCCGTGCTGGATATTCTGCAAGTGTAAGTGTCTTACCCAATTTTCTAATTTAACGGTGTTACTTCATCATATACTGTTCAATATGGTTGTTGTTGTTTTTTTTTTTTTCCATAAATTAGTTTGACTTATGTGTACATTGGTGAACAGGGGAGATGTGATCCCGCTTGTAGTGAAATCCCTGAAGAACCCCAGAAGTGCTGCTTGTAAAACTGCAATTATGACAGCTGCAGACATTTTCAATTCGTATAATGACCACATCATATCATAGATTCGTTGGACCTTCTGGTACTTCACTTTCCCCAAATTCTGCTGTCACATCTGGCTATTTAGTTTCTTTTGTTAATGCAATGATTCTTAAATCCTAATTGTTCCTATGTGGTCAAATGGGTACAGCTGGTTCAGCTTCTTCTCAAGTCTTCGCATGATAAATGATTTGTATGTGAGGCTGCTGAAAGAGCTTTGGTAGCCTTGACTACTTGGGTTTCCCCTGTACTGTTGTTGCCAAAGAGTTAAACCATATCTTAAAAATAGCAATCCTCAAATTCGAGCGAAAGCATCAATGTTGTCAAAGTGTTCTACGACTGGTAAGGAGAACCTGTTGTCTATGTTGAATTTTCTCAAGTTAATCTATTAATTTGGAATGACAGTATCTCTCTTTGGTTCTGTTGATGTCTGTATTTCGCTCTAAAGTAAATGGAAAATGATTTTTTTGCTCTTCTTTTAAGCTTTCTGGGGAAAATCTAGACTTGGTGACACAATAAAAGCTTTTATATATTTGTTGCTTTGGTTAGCATATATATTGTGTTGCTCGTGTTTTTAGACATCTAGTTGTCTTTTATGGTCAGTTCCAGAAGTGTTCTTAATGCAGGAAATTTAGTTGTGGATGGCTTAAGTGTAAGGTGGGATATTCAACTTGTGCTTCTAGACGTTGGCGTGCTGATCTTACGATATAGATTGTACGGGCTGCTCATTAATTACTTTCTGCAATTGATGTTATAACTTTATTGTATAAGCCATATTAGCATCACCAAGTGCTCCCTTTTCAATCCGTATTTACCTGCTTTATCAACTTGCATATATGTAGGCAAACGTGCCCAAATTCGTTGAGACAACCACGCACCAATTTGCTGTTTATTTACAAAATTTATTCCAGCCCACCTGATATCAAATCCTGACTACGACCCTGTGTTTCTGGTTTCTTCTTCTCTTTTAGATGTTAGAAGAACAGAGTTTAAATGCCCGGTAGTAATTTTAGAGAAAAACCGAGTTGTTATATGCAGAAATTACAGAGATTTAGAAGCTGAAAAATGGGTTAAAGGTTAATGAAAGCAAAAAAAGAAAAGCTGGTCGTGGCTGGTCTCTCAAGAAGTTTGATTCTCTTCTCCAACAATTATGTCGCTGACCACACTAATCTGAAACCGAAACACTGGTCACATACACACATAGACAGTTTGGCTATACTACACGTAAACCCTCTGTCATAAACACATTACACGCAGAGGGAGAGAGAGACGCCGCTCGGCTTCGATCAAAACTGAAACTGAAACTGAAAAGGCCTTACCTGAAACTGAAAATGGCTTCAATCGAAACTGAAACTGAAACCGAAACCGAAAACCTTCATCAACAGATGATTGTGGAAACAGATGATTTCCTATGTAAAATCAGATATCTCCTTCAAATTATTTAATTATTAACGAACTTCTTTAGGATGCAATATTGTCCTAACAACTGTAAAAAAACTAAAATAACGAGCAATCTTGCAAGGGGCTATAGATTTTGTGTGGGTATCTATAGTGATCATTGATCCAGACCCAATATTATAGGCCCACGATTCAATTGGATAACAACCCAATGTGTCAGTCGACATTAATTTATGGCTCGACTCGTTGTATATCATCGGGACAACCTTATTTTACTGTTTTCTATCATCTTTTATATTTAATTTACTGACTTGAGTATTGGAGGGTCTTTGGTCGACACCACACCGATGCTAAGATCATTCATGTTTTCCTTTGCTTGATTTGTGCAGGATTCAAGTTACTAGATTTCATTAAGTCGACTGACGAGACCTGCTTTCAGTCAACATACTGTAGTTCAACCCCACTATAGTATCCAACATTGCAAAACAATTGACATCTCACTTGTACATGAAACAATTGACATAGCTCCTTATTCTTAAGTGAATAATTCAGAATTGGTTTGAATTATTGCAGGGGAAGTAGCTAGAAGAGGCCTCGATCGACCTTTACAAGGGATTGTTTTTAATTTACATTGGTGCATACGGTTGGTTGAGGTGTAGGGTATGTAAAAAAAACCAACAAACGAAAACATAGCTCATAGCTGATTATCTTCTCTAGACATCGTGAATTATGCGACCGAAATGAATATAGTTTAGCATAAATTGTGCCTAAATCTTGTCTCCTTAATAACTAGAAGTGCTAATTAACCTAGAGGATAGAAAACTGTCACGATGCCAAATGACTATTTCTTACACGTACTTTAGAGAGAACCCATCCTGGCATCATCCCCCATCACTAACAATATGATTTTCTAAAGCTTTTTGGTTGTCTCTGGATATTACAATATACCATAATGCCTGATTGGAACATGTATGTCTGCTTGCGGCTTCAAAAAAAAAATACAACAGAACAGAGCCAATGCAATTGAAAGACTTTCAGATCTTTCATAAACATCCCTAGAGTTGGTATAACTTCATCCGTGTATCCTTTTATCTTTACGAAACACCAGACGACATACAACAGTCTTTAATTTAAAATTCCATTCACAATGAGTTTTGTTGTTGTTTTAATTTAGAGGCTGAAAATGAGTGATTATGTGCTCCTTGAGCTTCAGAAGAAGTCGGGATTTTGATTCCAAGGTTCACTACACAAGTTGATGTTCGGAATAAATTTACATTTTTCTTCTATATGTGGTAAAAATATGATATGTAAATATTAATAATATGCCAACAATTTTAAAATTTTGGAGGTATCTATGTGAAAAATAGTCTTAATCTCAAGGATATATTGATACCATAATTGAGTTACAAAAGTAACTCGGTGGTATTACAACATTGCTTTCTTTTTTTATTTAATTAAAAATATAATTATACATCTATCGGTAGCATTGGTCATGGCGACTCTTTGCAGAAGCCCCAAATGAAAGACTCTGCCATAGGAGGCGAATGTATATCATAAAATTCTATAATGCATGTTTAGGAATTTAAAGTCACCGTTCAACAGAGAACATTTATACATAGAACAGATAACACGAATGTGTCACTAATCAGTAAAGAGTTCAACATTTCACGTGCTTTTTTATTCTGTTTAGATTACTCACTTCACAGCTCATACTTGGTCTAATTATCCATATAAGTGAGCAGGAAGTCGTGGAGTGAGAAGGACCTCAAGTGGAGTGGCCTTAAGATTACTCAGTCCCACTCCCTCACCAATATCAACCGGTTCTTCATTTGGGGTTGTCAGTTCAAATCCGTGCAGCAAACTAGCGAGTGCGAGTTGTGTAACTTGAAGGGCAAAGGACATTCCAGGGCACATCCTTCTACCTGTTCCAAATGGTATTAATTCAAAATTTTGGCCCCTAACATCAAAATCTTTATGACTAGTAAAAAACCTTTCCGGTTTAAACTCGCGAGGATCGGACCACACTTTCGGGTCTTGATGAAGCTTCGTGAGGTTGACCAAAAGGCGAGTGCCAGCTGGCACATGGTAGCCAGCAATGGTGCAGTCTTCTACGGATTCATGGGGTACAGACAAAGGCATTGCGGGATATAAGCGCAAGGTTTCCTTGAGAATAGCTTGCAAATAGACCAAGTTTTTGAGGTCTGATTCCTTCACTGGACTTCCTCTGCCAACTTGGACATCTAACTCATCTTGGGCATTCTTCAATGCATGACTGTTGTTGAGTAGTAAAGTGAGAGCCCATGTCAACGTCACGGTTGTGGTGTCTGTGCCTCCCAAAATCATAGCCTGCAATCAACCAAAGTCCAACAAAGTTTATAAGGTCGGCCCAAAATAAAGGCTTTATTACTTTCTCAAAGCTATCCGCTTATTGCAGTTGCACATTCATTTTGTTTTGAGTGACGATATTTAGACCCCTGAAAATTTGTTTCTACACCTTTTTAGTTAATTCATCCCATAAATTTTTAGAAGACAATTTAGTTTGTATGCACACCCCATTTATTATCCAATATATCCTTTACCTTTTTTTTTTTTTTTTCGAATTAATATATTCTTCATTATCTCAGTTTTGGAAGGAAAAAATATTAATAAATTATAGTATAGTTATAAGTTATAACATTAAAAAAATTGAAAATGAAAGTGAAAAGAAGGAAAAAAAGGTTAGAATAGACACAGTGTTTTGTTTTACATCTCTCTTTTTTTTTTTTAAATTTTTTTATTTAAACTATTTTTCAAACAACAACACAATACAACCCAATAAAATCTCAAATCAACCAAAAATGATAAATATAGAGAAAATCACTACCTTTGTTTACCGCAAGCAATAGTAGCTTTCTTGCTTTATCAAACTCTAAAGCTTCTTATTTTAAGAAACATCAAAGTATTGTTTGGCGTCAAATCTAGAATTTTGAGAATCAACCTAGAATTGGAGCATGGGCTATTGTGTCTTCTCAATGGTTTTCTCAATTATTTAATTTAATTTAATTTTTTTAGTTTATCTAATGTTTTTAATAAATATTTATACTAAATAGCTTCTAATTAAAATTTGAAGATAAGGGTTTAATCTTTAACTGTTGATTCAACCCTTAAGGTAATTTCAATTAAGGATAATGTAACAACATTAAAGAGATATTAATTTGGGGTGCATATACAACTTCTGAGGGGTGCAAATATTGCTACTCTTCTTTTTCTTTCCCGTGAAGACATAATAATTCATAAGCAATATCTTAGTTTCAGATAAAAACTTGTATGTATTTTTTTTAATATTGTCGATGTGTAAAATGATATAATATATAAAATTATTATTATTATTTTACTTTTTTATTTTTATCTTGAATATGTTCCCTACATATGTATATATTGATAAGGGTTGAAACTTGACCGCGTGTTTTATTGAAGATAGTTTGTATAATTTTTGACCCGTTGAAGCATATTAAAATATTAATATATCATTATCTTCCGTATAGCGTCACAAATTAAATTTGCAAAGCATATTACCTTCTTAACTTTGAAAACGCGGGTCATATTTGGGTAAAGTGATACTCATATAATGCAATTTACTACTGATGGCTATATAATAAAAAATAGTGATTATAAGACCATTCTACCCAATTACATAACTTATCCTAGTGACCGGACAACCTAATTCTCATAATTCAGTGACCAGATAAAATCAATCAAATCATTTCGAAAAAAAAAAGGGGATAAAATCAATCAGATCGATATTTCTCTGGCTATGCTTAATAAAGAAAAAGTCAATAACTCATCCTAATGATTGAATAGATGCATATATGTATTATCGATCGCTTATGTATGAAGAAATAATAAATTTTGTTAAACAAGTGCATACCAGACAGGTAGCTTTGTTGATGGTATCGGAATCATAATCGGGAAGCTCTTCAGCATCTTGGTCAAGAACAGACAGCATCATGTCCATAAAGTCATGCTCACCCTTGACTAAGCCTGAATTTCTCTTCTGTTTATGCTCTTTTAACCAACCATCAAGAACTTGATCAAGCTCCTTTGCTGTCTTCTTCATTGCCTTCTCATAACCACCTAAATCCAACCACCTCAAAAAGGGAACTGAATCTCCTAGTACAAAAGCCCCAGCTAACTCAATGAACGTCCTCATTGCCTTTCGACACCGTTCGTTGTCTTCACTCTCTTGCTTTGTTGTAGTCCCCGTGAATCTTTTTCCCACAACCATCCTTGTAATCACGTTTAGAGTTAATTCATTAAACCATGTTTTCATCTCCACCGGCACCTTGTGTGAACTAGCTTTATTCTCCAACCAGAGATCATATATTTCTTTCACAGACGCCTTAACTTCAGATTCTCGGACTTGTTTGAGCATTTCGAGCCGGTGGTTTGAGAGAATTTCCAGGGTGGCTATCTTCCGGATTTGACGCCAGTAAGGGCCATAAGGGCTGAAACCAAACATAGCGTAGTTGTAAGCTAAGATTTCCGAGGCTATAGCTTTTGGACGATTACAAAAGATTTTGTCTTTCGTAGTAAAGCACTCTTTAACAATCTCCCAATTGCTTACTATCAGAGTTCGATGCATACCCATTTTGATTGCGAAGATTGGACCGTACTTATCAGCCATATCGGCCAAGGTTATATGTGGTGGTTTTGGCCCTCCTAAGAGGTGGAGGTGGCCAGTCAACAGCCTTGCACCGCCAGGTTCTGGTACTGCTCTCTTGTTGCTTGTTTGAACGAGTCTTAATATCCATAATAGAGAGTAAAGAAACAACAGGAAGGCAAGAAGACCAGTAACAGCCGTTGTTGGAAAAGAAAGGACGTCCATGGGAACAGATAGGTTTCTAGAGTATAATGGAGATGTTTGGATTGAAAATGTATGATAGAAACGTGTTCACTTTTTTTTTTGGAAAACAGAAACGTATTCACTTGTCTTTATCAAAAAAGAAAGGGATAATCCCAATTTTTGCCCTATAGTTTGATGAAATAGCCAACATTTCCCCTTACTTTAAAAAATCGCTAATATCCCCCTGTTGATTTACAAAATGGATAAAAAAACCCCTGTAGTTTATTAAAATATCCAAAAAACCTCTTACCGTCAATTTGGACGTTAAAAATCAACAGTTGACTGTTAATATGGAAGGGCAAAACTGTCCAAGTGAAATGAAATATAAAAAATATAAATATTTAATAAAATAATAATTTAATATTTAAAAAATTGAAAAAAATCTCCACCGTCCATCTTTAAAATGGACGATGGTGATCGAAACTATTAAAAAAAGTTTAAAATTTAAAAAAATCTTCACTCTCTCTCTTCATTTCTCACTCTCTCTTTTCCTTCTTCTTTCTCTTCTCTCTCTCTCTTCTTTTTCTTCTTCTTCTTCTTCTTCTTCTTCTTCTTCTCTCTCTCTCGGCAGTACCCAAACTGGGTTTCGTCGGAAACCCAGCTTCGATCTATGGGTTTCCGCGTCGGAAACCCAGATCCGATCGCGGAAACCCAGAGACAACCCAGAGTCTTTGGGTTTCCGCGATCGTCGAAAACCTAGCTTCGATTTTTGGGTTCCGTCGAAAACCCACAAATCGAAGCTGGGTTTCCGACGACGAAACCCATAGATCGAAGCTAGGTTTCCGACGTGAAAATCCAGATCCGATCTATGAGTTTCCAATGCGAAAACCCAGAGATCGATGAGTTTTCGCCTCGAAAACCCATAGATCTACGGGTTTCCAGTGCTGGAAACCTAGAGATCTCTGGGTGTCCACGTCGAAAACTCGTAGATGGGTTTTCGGTACGAAAACCCAGAAATCTCTAGGTTCCCAGTGCTGAAAACCCAAGGATTTTTGGGGTTTTCGACGTCGGAAACCCAACTTAGAATATTTGTTGGTTTTGGTTTTTTTTTTTTTGTTATGTTGTTTGTGTTTTTTTGATGATGCTATTTGTGTTTTGATGATAGTTTGGTTAAATGTGTCTGGATGATGAGTGAATGTATGTCTGGTTGGATGATGATAACGATGGTGTTCTGTATGATGACAGTGTTAAGGGACAGTTTGGTCTTTTCGCTCTATAATCAACTCTCACTAACATAGTTAACAGAATGGGTAAAATAGGATTTTTAGAAACTATAGAAGGGTAATTAGTGATTACATTAAACTATAGGGGGGAAACTGAGATTATCCCAAAAAGAAAAGAAAAGAAAAGAAACGAATTCATTTGTCTATTCCTCTTATAATAATCTTAAATCTTTTCGTAATAAGCAAATATATACTAAATGGGATATTATGAAAATCACTCCCCCTTTTTGGGAAAAATAAAATAATCATGATTGCACCCCAGTTTTTTTTATCAGACAAACTATCCCTTACTAGTTAAAAAACTCACTTAGTATTAAATGTAAAGATCTTAATGCTAACCGGATGAATAATTTTATTTATTTTAATAATTCATTAATCAATAACAATAATAAATTAAAACATTCAATTTTTTTTTTTTAAAATTGTACTGTCCATATGAATAATTTTTTTAAAATAAATTTAACATGATTTCTACCGCCCATAACATTGATGGACAATTGAAATCATTTAAACAAAAATAAATCAAAACAAAAAGTTATTTTTTAAAATTTATTTATTTTTTAATGAAGTTCCAGTCTCTAGATTGGATCTCCAATTTTAATTACTCATCAACATCAACCAAAATCATTACCTATCCATTCTTACAAAAAAAAAAAAAAAAAAAAGGAAGCAACCCATTCAATAACCCATCAACATTAACCAATGCTACAAATATTAACCCATTCATCAACCCATATATATATATATATATATATATAAAGCAATCCATTCATTAACCCATATAAAAAAAAAAAAAAAAACTTCAAATGATTATCTGGGTTTGATCAAGCCTAAATATACATCTTCTGGGTTCAACCCAAATGATGTACTATCAAAAACGAAGAGAAGAGACTGAGAGGAGCAATCGCAAGCACAAGAAGGGTAGATGGTGGAGGAGTGTCTGACAACGGCTAGACCCTCCATGACAGAGAGGTGGACCTAGTAAGTAACCAATAATAGTGGTGGATGATGAGCTATCACAGGCACAAAGAGTACATGTTGTGAGTTTGTTGATGACGATGGATGAGTAAATTTGAAGGTGGATGCTTAATAAGTTTTGTTATTATTATTATTCTTATTCTTAATAATTTAAAGGGTATTTTAGTCATTATATAAATTTAAAGGGCACATTAGGGATTTCATAAAATCTTCATGAGGGTTTTTTTGATCATTTCATGATTTTAGATGAAAAATATTAATATTTGGATAAAAAGTTAACGATAACGAATGATTCTTTTAATAAAAAAAAGAAAAAAATAATCTAATAATAATTAATTTACTTTTCAATAGTACTTTGATGATATACCAAACTTAAATGGTAACAGCTTTGACTCTGTTTTCCCATTTTTCTAATGTCAAGGGTTGCGTAGCTTGGCCAATTCACTTGCATACACCAAGCAATTGATTATTTCCCACCAACGCTGACCAGTGTTTGAACTGAAGAATTGAGCATTGTTGCACACTTCCCACTAATGCCGATTAGTGCGTAGGGCCTAGTTGACTTTTAAAGTGTTCTTTTTCTCTGTTAGGAAAAAAATGGTTTTCATAGTCCTCTTCTCTATTAACATTATAAATAAAAAACAAACCTCCTTCACGGTACATACAACATAAGGATATAATTAAGAATGACGTATAGGTTGTAATTTATATGATATTTGAACTTATTTATTTTTAGAATAGTATTTTATATATAAAGATCTAAATTTAAAATATTATTAAGTTAAATAAATATTTTATAATATTATATAAAACAAATTACATCCAAACCCCTTAAGATAAGGTTTTAATCGGAAAAAAATTAAGTTTTATTTTTGTAACAAAGAAGTCCTATGTTAATAGTTAAAAATGGTTAAATTGAACAATTAACTATGATTTAATAAACAAAAATGAGAGTACTCTTAATTTTTAAACTTATTTTCTTTCAACATTTAAAATAATAAAAATTAATAATATTTAAATATAAAATAATTTAGTAAAAAAAAGAATTAAAAAATTTAATTAATCTTTATCATCAATCTCGGGGGTAGTAGAGATGAAATAAAAAAAAAGGAACTAAAAAAATAAAATAATAAAAATTAATTTAATAAAAAATAATAAATCCTCTATTGTTAATCTCAACACATGGACGGTAGAGTTGAAACAAAGAATAAAAACACGAAAAAAAGTCGGTTGAGGTGCAATATGGATATCGGACTTCCACCGATCGATAAACCCATCATCAACATTAACAAAATCAACCCACGATCAACGCTACCAACCGATCTGGGTTCTTCGTCTTCATCAACACCAACCCCCACCATCATCATACCCCCGTCTCACCACCTCGCCTCTCCGCTTCGTCTCCCTCCATCAACCCATCTGGGTTCCTTCGTCTCCATCTGGATAAACCACCATCAACATTAACATCAACCCCCACCATCGTCATCCCCCTGTCTCACCGCCTCGCCTCGCCACTTCGTCTCCCTCTGTTTCGCCGCCGACCACTCTGACTGGCCTCCGTCTTATCACTGCCGCGTTTGATTCTGTCATCTCATCCGGTTCGACGAACCCAGATGAACTCTTCATCATCTGGATTCGTCGAACCCAGATGTTCATCTGGGTTCAATGAGCCCAGATGAACTTTTGAGTATTTAAGTTTTCTAGTTTTTTTATTTTTTTTTATTTTTGAAGATGAAGATCATCGGTTTTTTGGTTTTTTGATTATTTGATTTTTGGTTTCGTCTCGAACCCGCTGGTTGTTTTGATTTTATTGATTTCATGATCCAAAAATCAAAAAATGTTGAAGGAGATGATTGGGTTTTTTGAAGATGAACAGGAGATGAACTGGGTTGGCAGGAGATGAATGTTGAAGACAGTGATAGAGAGATTGGATAAATTGTTTTTGTTGTTGATGATTATAAAGAGGAATGTTGGTGTTGATGTGTTCTTGATCGATTTCTTTGTGTGTTGTTGATGATGATAAAGAGGAATGTTCGATGTGTTTGATGTTAAAGATGAAGACGGTTGGTGTTTAAGATGATGATCCATCTGGGTTGGTGTTGAAGATGATGATCCAACTGAGCACAAATTTGTTTCTTAATTTTTTTTTTTTTATCCTTATTTCACTAACCTCATTTTTTATTAATTATTTAATGAAAGAATTATTCAAAACCCTTTAAATATATATCTTATTACAAACAGAAATCACTTTTTTTTTTTTTTAATAACGCCCTCCCTTTGACTCATCATTTGACCGTTTGAAATAATTGAAAAATGATAAAATAGAGTAAAAGACGAGAATACTCTTAACTAATTTATTTGTGGTCCTACTTTTGTAGGAAAAAATTTAAAAAACTTAGAAAATATCAACCCGTTCATATTAAAAATGAACAATTGAGATACAGTTTAAAAAAAAAAAAAAAACTTAAATAAAAAAGATACTGTATATTTATCTTATAAATAGAAATGAAAATGAAAAAAGTAAAAGAAAAAATTCTTAAAAATAAAAAATATTAATAATTTTCTTAAAAAAATTTAGGAAAAATTACACTCAAGTACTTGGACCTATCGTATTATTACAGTCATGATGTGAGTTTAAACTAAATTACACATAAATACCTTTGACCCGGTTTGACTAACAATCAATTAACGGTAAAATTAACATCTCAAGGGTAAATTGGTCTTTTACATGTCAAATAATATTTGAGATATTATTTAAACAAAATGTCTCTCTCTATCTAAAAAACAAAACTCTCTCTCTCTCTCTCTTTACATTTCTCTATTCTTTTTCTTATTCTTCTTCTTCTTTTTCTTCTTCTTCTTCGAGGTTTCTGGGTTCGTCACTCTCTCCCTTTTCTTCTTTTCTTCTTCTTTTTCTTCTCTTCTTCTTGTTCTTCTGGGCATCTAGGTTCGAACCTAGATTCGACTGGGTTCGTCGTGAACCCAATTGAATCTAGTTTCACGACGAACCCAGATTCGACTAGGTTCACTCAGTCAAGAACCCAGTGGAATCTAGCTTCGTCGACCTAGATTCGACTGGGTTTGGTTCGTCACTCTCTCCCTTTTCTTCTTTTCTTCTTCTTTTTCTTCTCTTCTTCTTGTTCTTCTAGGTATTTGAGTTCGAACCTAGATTCGACTGGGTTCGTTGTGAACCCAATCGAATCTAGGTTCACAACGAACCCAGATTCGACTAGGTTCACCTAGTCAAGAACCCAGTGGAATCTAGCTTCGTCGACCTAGATTCGATTGGGTTCTGGGTCGATTGGGTTCACAACAAACCCAGTCGAATCTAGGTTTGTCGAACCCAGGTTCGATTGGGTTCGTCGTGAACCCAGTTTTTTTGAACTCAGATTCGACTGTGAACCCAGTCGAATCTAGGTTCGACGAACCTAGATGCTTTAATTTGTTTTTTTTTTTTTTTTTTTTTCTTGAAATTTGTTTAAATATTTCTTAAGATGAGTTGATGATGATGGTTTGATGATGATAATTGTGGGTTGATGAATGTTTTTTATGTTGATGGGTGTTAATGATGTTTTGTTAGTGAAGTTTCTGTTGGTGTGGATGAGTGTTTTTAGTGTTTTGTTAATAAAATTTCTGTTAGTGTTTATTAATGGTGGTGATTTGTTAATAAAGTTTCTGTGGATGTTGATAATGGCGATGAAGTGTTGAAATTTTTTCTTTTAATTTTTTATTTAAATAATAATATTATTAATTAATTGAATTGTTTTGTATAAAAATAATTAATTAAATTATTTTAAAATTTAGTGTAACATGGCAGTTTTTAATTGGGATCTAATTATTTTTTATTTTTTAATTTATTTAATATATAAAAAGACTTATTTACCCTTCAAACTTTAACTTTTTCATCACATCAGTATTAGTCAAACCGGGTCAAGGGTATTTATGTGTAATTTAGTTTAAACTCGCATCATGACTGTAATAATGCAATAGGTCAAGATATTTTAGTGTAATTTTTTAAAAAATTTATAATAATTTCCACCGTCTATCACGTGGACATCATTTAAAAAAATTAAAAAAAAAGTTTTTTTTAATTAAAAAAAATTAGGTGTGGAGATTGGATCTCCATTGTCTATTATTTTTAATGGACAGGTTCGGATCTAAAGATTGGATCTCTACCCCTAAAAGTCATCATATCAATTAGCCACCCACCAAACCATCATCCTCCGATCTGCTTCATCAGCTTCTTCTCTCTTTCCTCTCCACCATACCCATCGTATCGATCTATTCCTACAACTTCATCAACTTCTCCTCATCTCTCTTTCCATTCCACCATACACAAGCAGATCATCAACACAAACAAAAACCACTCCCATCTTCAAATAAAAACCTCTCCCATCTTCAAATAAAACCTCTGCCATTATCATCAAACAGAACGCAAGAACATACCCAACATCATCATCAAATATTAAAAACCATTGCTGTCAAAGAAGAAGAAGTTTTGCTCTTCTTCATTTGGGTTTGTGATGTTTCTTAGAAGAAGAAGACTTGTGATGTTTGAGAAGATATCTGGGTTATATTCCGGGTTTGTTTATATATCAAACAAACCCAGACTTGTGATGTTTCGCGTTTAAATGGTTGAAGAAATCTAGGTTTGTTTGATTGGTTGAAGAAATTTGTGTTTATTTGATTGAAAACATCTATGTGTGTGTGAGAAAATCTTATGTTTTTATGTTACTTGGTTCCAATTTTTGCATTGATTTTGTGTTTTTGATTGAGAAAATCTGGGTTTAGTTGGGTTGAATTAATTTTTGTATTGATTTTGTGTTTGTTTTTGAAAAAATCTGAGTTTGATTTGGTTTAGTTGAGAAAATCTTACATTTTTATGTTATTTTGTTTTAACTTTTGCATTGATTTTGTGTTTGGTTTACATTTTCATGTTATTTTGTTTTAATTTTTACATTGATCTTGTATTTGGTTTGTGAACCGGCAGAATTGCTTCTTCACATGGGTTTGTTTGAGAAGAAGTGCAGAACTGCTTCTTCTAATTTTTTTCATCTTTCTTTTTTTTAAAAAAAAATGTTTTGATTTTTTTTCCTTTTTATTTTTAATCCTTTTGATCTACACTGTCCATTTTGAGATGAATAGTAAATATTCATTGATTTTATTTTTAAGAAAATGTGAAAATTTATTTTTTATGTTTAAAATTATGTTTTATTTTTTTTTTTAATTTCAAAATCATTTAATTTTTAATTTATTTTATAATTTTTAAAATTTTCAATTATTTTATACAACCTATTAATTAATGTAATTTAAAAAAAATAAAAATAAAAAAAAATGACCCAAATGCTTTTACTGCAGTTAACTCAAATGATCAACTATAGTCAATCAGTTAGTACATGGGACGATATTATTATAAAAAGCAAAAACAGTTTTCGATTATAATAAGATATATATCCAGAGATTTTGAGTAATTTTATCATTTTTTAATAATTTAAAAATATCAAATTAAATTTTAAATCAATTGAGGCTCTGACACGGCAACTGACCCCAACGACATCAACTGACCCCAATGAACTGATGATAATACCCTTCATCGTACTCATGGTGACTAATGGTAACTGATGACATAGGATTTTTTGTTATAAAAATGAAATTTGGTATCCGTGTGTTTAATATCTTACCTAAGGGGGATTGCGTGTAATTTACTCTATTATATAAGTCATTATCGGACCGTAAGAATTTTAAGATTAATAGTACAATGAAAAGATAAAAATTCATTTCATTATAATTTATTTATCACTTTTAATTTAAAACCCATTAACTCTTTATTACTATTTGAAAAATGAAGCTATAACTGGAATAAAGATTGAAGAAAGTAACAACACGATTAATGAAACTGAAAGCTTAAGAAATTCATTGATTGACAAAAGTGTTTACATGGCTAAATTTTACAAGAGTGATCTCTCAATTCTGGAATCTGCATCTACCAAGAATTACAAAGCATTACATATCAAGAAGTCACACACACTTCACATGATCAATTCAGTTAAGGCTGTATCAAATGACCACCAATAAAACTGCCACATCAGCAACTATTTTCCCGCCAATATTAACTGGAATCAGGTGGTAATCAGATGATCGTCAGCTCCTCTCGCTTTTGCTATTCCAGTATGTGATGCTGGACAGGCAAACAGAGAAGAATAGCTAAGCTTGCATTCAGTTGAGCTGTTGTTAGGCTGATGAGAAAACTACTGGAGTTGAACCTGAGTTCAGTTGAGCTGATGAGAAACAGTTGAGGAGGAGCAATCTTGCATCTTAACACTATTGTAAAAATAAAAGTTCTTAACAAGATCTTTTAGTCTCCAGCGTGTTTGTTGCATGAAAAACTTATCGTAGACAGATTCTTTGGTTTTTTTGTTTTCCTATGGCTATTCATGCTAAGAAAACGTCAGGAAATTAAGCTACGGTCTTGTATTGCACAACCCATTTGCAGAAGTACTTGATTAGCCAAACAAAATTCGAGCCGGCATTTAATATATGGATGTATAATTTTTGCATTCTCTCCTTTAAACTGTCATTTATTTTCTGTGTTAATTAAAATAATCAATACATAGAATGTAATAATTTTTTTTGTGTTTCTTTAAGCCAATTATTAATTCAGTTGTGTTTATATAATATAAATAGTTCTCCATCAAGGCATGCATGTCTCACTAGAATTCAGATACTAATTCAATGTTACTATCTCAGCACAATAAAGAATGATAAGAGAAAAACTTATATATTCGCAAATAAATAGAAAAGATATATGTTACATACATTATTTGAATTAGAAATACAAATTAAACATACAGATGAGAAGAAAGGCGTGGACTAAGAAGGACTTCAAGTGGATAGGCTTTAACAAAAGTCAGGCCTATTCCTTCACTGGTGTCCACCGGTTCATTCGATCGGGTTTCGAGATCAAAACCATGCAGCAAAGAAGCTAGTGTAAGATGCATGACTTGAAGGGCAAATGACACTCCAGGGCACATTCTTCTTCCACTGCTAAAAGGCAAGTATTCAAAATTTTGTCCTCTCACATCGAAATCTTTATGAGTAGTAAGAAATCTCTCTGGTTGAAACGCACAAGGATCTGACCAAACAGTTGGATCACGGTGAATCTTCCAAACATTAATAAGCAGTCGTGTTTGAGCCGGAACATGGTAGCCGCTCACGGTACAGTCTTTAACAGACTCGTGTGGAATCAAGAGCGGCGCAGCAGGATAGAGACGCATTGTTTCCTTGAGGATAGCTTGGAGATACACTAGATTTTTAATATCTGATTCGTTCACTTGCCTTTCTGATCCAACCTGAATGCTTAGTTCATTTTGAGCCTTTCTTAGAACATTGCGGTGGTTGAGAAGTAATGTGACAGCCCATGTTAATGTCACCGTTGTAGTATCTGAGGCTGCTAAGATCATAGCCTGCAAAAACATTATATATAGTAGTGTTTATTTATTTAATGTTTTTTACGTTACAGCAGCAAAAACGAGTACGCTGTAAGCCGGCTCATTAGTTTAGTTAGAACCTGGAATAAATAATAATTCAATTCATCTCAATTTTGAACCTTCAAAATGGATAGAGCATGTCAAAAATAATTTCTAGCATACAATTAATGGTAGTTGACTAATACATGCATAATTAACAGATTGGTGCCGATGCAATCCTATTAGTTTATTGAAATCATTACTGGAAGAAGATGTTTAATTAGTATCATTCTAATTTTATTAACAAACTATAAGTTAACTTGGTTAACTAAGAGAGGCGTACCAGGCAAGTGGCCTTATTGACAGTATCAGCATCGTGACCATGAAATTCATCGTCTTGCAGAATTGAAAGCATGACATCCATGAAGTCTTCGTCTTCTTTCGCCTCCCCAGAAGCTCTCTTCCTCTTGTGCTCTTCCAACCATCCTTGAACAACGATATCTAATTCTTTGGCTATCTTTTTCATTGACTTCTCATCTCCCCCAATATCCAGCCACCTCAAAAATGGTAGCGCATCTGACACCAAAAACTTACCACTCCATTCGAAAAAAGTTATTAATTCCTTTTTCCACTCATCACTCTCTCCGCACCGCTTCCCAACAATTAATTTCAAAATCAGATTAACAGTTACGTCACCAAACCATCTCTTAATCTCCAGCAACACACTACTACTTTTGTTCTTCGACCATAGTTCGTACAACTCTTTTAAGGAAGTCTTCATCTCAGATTCTCGAACATGTTTGAGCTTCTCAAGCCGGTGGTTGGAGAGAAGCTCAAGTGTGGTTATCTTGCGAGCCTGGCGCCAATAAGGGCCATAAGGGCTGAACCCAACCATGGAAAAATTGTAGCCTAAAAGCTCCATAGCAACAGTTTTTGGACGGTTGGCAAAGACCTTGTCATTTGTACTCAAACACTCTTTAGCAATCTCCCAATTACTCACCACTAAAGCTCGATGCACCCCCATCTTGATAGTGAATATTGCTCCATACTTGTCAGCCATGTTCCCCAAAACTCTGTGAGCAGGTTCTGGCCCTCCTAAGAGGTGTAAATGCCCAACCACCGGCCATGATCCACCGGCTGCCGGTGCTACTTTTTTCTTGCTTCTGTTTCTTAGCGCATTTTTTGATATAAAAAACACTAGGATTACAAAGGCCAAAATTGCAGCGACAGAATCTGTTTGTGATAATGGAAGAAATTCCATCGCTTGCGCCTTGTAGACTTAGACCTGCGTGTATTTATGTGGATTCCTTCTCCTTTTGAATCCTCCTGCCAAAAAGTAACAAACTATGATATGCACAGCGTGACATGATTTTTTGGGATTTTATTATGTAATTAATTTGGTATCGAAACAACTGTTGAAAGAAGAGGTTTCAACTTGCAAGCTCCACAACCGACAGACAATCAAGTCGGCAATATTTTCTGGCGCCGACTTTTGAATCCTCCTGCCAAAAAGTAACAAACTATGATATCCTTTTGTTTACAGATGTATTTTTCAATGTATTGACATCCATCAAGTCGGCAATATTTTCTGGCGCCGTCAATTAGGTCTCAGAAAACAAAAGATTACAAAGGCCGAAACTGTTGTGACAGAAGATTACAATAGTTATTTAAATATATATTGAAAGCAACAGTAATGTAATATATAATGACAAGGTTGTGCCTCCATATTCTTTAATTCTTAGCTATTTAATTATCATTTGATTGTCTTGCAAAAGAGACAATGTAGTGGTGGCACAAAACTGATTCATCAATAAAAAAATTCATGGTCCTCGATCACAAAAATTTTGAGCATTTAAGAATCAATAATGAGAAACATTTTCATTTTTTATCTCACCTCTATTTCAATTAATTAATAATATGATAATAGATAGGATAAATAAATATATATTAATAAGTGAGAAAAGTTATCATCAATATACATCCATTTAATTATTACGTTAAATAAAAATACAAAAAAAAAAAGACATATTAAACATAAATTTTTCTTAAATATGTTTAACACCATTATTTAAAAATATTATAAAAACATATTAAAGTACTATATTTTTCACTTATTAAAAGGAAGAAAAGTCAGACAAAAAAAAAACAAAAAAGGGACCTGCTTTAAAAAACGGTTGAGAGACGAGGACTGAGGGATCCCTGAAAATAGGGTAACTTGGTGTAACACCGCACACACAGCAGTGTTGAGAATGACTGAATGACAGATAGAGAGGATTTGGATGGTTATCTTGAGATGAAGGAACGATCATGCTTGTTTTGCTATTTTCAAAGATGGGGACCCCGACTACAATCGACATGTATGGACACAAACACCATGTGATGGTAGTAACAAGTTGGGCAGACCTCCTTTCTAAAAAAACAACACTAAAAACAAAAAGAAAAAAAAAAGGAAAGGTTGCAGACCTGATATAGGCTTAGGTGGGCCACGGGCCCCACCTCAAATTCTTAGAAAAAAAATAATTTATTGTATTTATTTTTAAAATCAACAATTTAATATATAGAATTTTCATTTTAAAAAATTTATGGTACATATAGATTTGATTTTACATTTCAATAATGTTTTTCTGTTTGTATACATATAAAAATTTCGTTCCTCACTTTTTTTTTTCATACAGTAATGTATTTATATCTTTATTGAAACAAATTACTGAATGTTTCATTTATTTATTTTTTTACAATATTACATTTTCTAATTACATTTTTTTTCAAATTTTTTATTTTTGTAAATTGTAATGTTTTTTAAGTTGACGAATTTTTAATTTAGTAAACTTTCCTCCTCTAAATTTGTAGCATCAAAATTGTTAATGAATTAAGATGTTTCAATTATTTTTATTACTTATTTCTTTCTTTGATATATGTTGTTGATTGTATTGTTTTATCGATATATTTTTAGAAAATATTTTAATTACAATTTAAGTATAATATTATTTAAGTTGTGTGTTGTTTCAAATTAATATAAATTTTCTTATCCAATAATTTTTTTATAATATCATTTATACTATGCTGCAATATTAGTTTTTAACATAATACCATGGAGCTTAGTGATGATATAATTATTCAATTTCAATGGAGATTTACATTCACTCATAATCTCATAGTTTAAGTCCTTAATATACTTCGCTTTTACATCTATGATAAGGGTTTGAGTCTCATCATGTACATCTATGAACATGTGTGAGAAGTTTTCTTTCTTTAATATAAAAGTCTCACAACACCATGGAAGTTGATTTTCAAGGCATGGTGTTTAATTAATTTTGGTAGGTTTTGATAGACCATAGATTTTATAAATTAATATATATATATATATATATATATATATATAAACAACATCTAACTGAATCAACACCAAAGCAAGGTAAAACAGATAGGCCTTTTTATACATTCATAAAGAAGTTGGACTCGTAAAGCTTGGCTGACTCCAATTTTTGTCAAGTAATGCGGAGAAGTTTAAGCTTCGCTGCACAAATATATGAAGTATTTAAGTTAGCATATAAAAATACATGACTTTCATATACTTGAAGTTTGTAGAAGGTCAATCTATAATTGCTATTAAGAGGCAGAACTCGTCGAATAGTTTTCAAGAATTTAATAACCTGCACAAATTGGACAAATAGAATTGTGATCTTAACGCTGAAGTTGTGTAAATTAAAAACACTCCGACACTCAAGTTATCAAAGGAAATAAAATAATTAAATGTAAGAAAGATAACGTACCACCATGAATGATGACGTCAGTCGACTAGAAATGAATTAAGTGTTGATATAAATTATAGGAACTGATTGATTATGAAAGACCTACGTTGCGCAAAGATAGTTGTCCTTTTAAGAGAGAGCTGCTATCTTATTTGATAGAGTATAGAGATTGTGAAGTCTTAAAGATATTGTTATTTGAGAGTAGAGGTGCTTGAAAGTGCAAGGATCTAAAAAGATTTTAACAGGGTAATAGTGCTATCAAAAAAGTTGGGATCCCCTTTCTTTTGGTGGTTCTCTCCTTTGTAGAGGAGGAAAAAGCTGTTGGAGGGTGAGTTCTAATGATAGGGATTAAGGGATCCGTTTCTTTGATCCACGTCTAAAGTTTATATATATATATATATATATATATATATAGGGGTAGGATCGGGGGACACAAGTTTTGACACAAATTTTGACATGATTTGTTGACCATTGGATGAGGAGGACTTTAATGGTTTAGATTTACTCACACCACTACATACAACTTCATTTTACACTCTATATAAGTATTTTCTCTCACATCTCTCTTCATTATTATACTATCTTTCCTCTCTCCCATTAATATTAAAATCTCAATATTTAAATTATTTTTTTCTCACCCAATCCAATTATATTTAAAAACCCATCAAGAAAATTTAAAAAAAAAAAAGCTACAATTGTTTTTTTTTTTTTTTAACTTGATAAATTTATTATTTAAATGATAATTTATTTTTTAAAATAGTTTAAATCAAACAATCTTTAGTAAGAAAAACTTTTTGGTTAAGTGTTTTGTGTTTTTGAAAAATAAAATCTATTTTACTTATTTTGGTTAGAAATTGCTTTTGAAATAAGATTTTTTTTTTTTAGTGGTAGTAAAAATTTTCTTACTAAAAATTGCTTGGTTTAAACTATTTTAAAAAATAAATCATCATTTAAATAATAAATTTATCAAGTTAAAAAAAAAATAATTGCTGTTTTTTTTTTTTAATTTTCTTGATGAGTTTTTAAATATAATTAGATTGAGTAGAAAAAAATAATTTAAATATTGAGATTTTAATACTAATGGGAGAGATGAGAGATAATGTAATAATAAAGAGAGAGGAGAGAGATAGTGTAATAATGAAGAGAGATGAGAGAGCTAATGTAATAATGAAGAGAGAGATGAGAGAAATATTTATGTAGAGTGTAAAATGAAGTTCTATGTAGTGGTGTGAGTAAATCTAAATCATTAAAATCCTCTTCATCCAATAGTCAATAAAATCGTGTCAAAATTTGTGTCAAAATTTGTATCCCCCAATCCTGCCTCGTATATATATATATTAATATTAGGTCAGTCAAGATGGCAAACCAATATGAATTTGGATTCATTCTCTTTTTCAATCCCATTAAAGTTCAGCGACAAACTATGATATGCACAGTGTGACTTGATTTTTTGAGATTTTATTATGTTATTAATTTCGTACCGGGACAAGATTTGAAAGACGGGGTTTCAACTTTCACGCTCCACAACCGGCTAATAGTCAAGATCCGAATCCTGGCAAACCAATATGAATTCTTTTGCAATCCTGATAAGGTTCAGCGACAAACTACGATGATATGCACAGCGTCATGACTTGACTTTTTGAGATTTTATTATGTAATTGATTTCGTACCGGAACAAGGATTGAAAGACGAGGTTTCAACTTTCAAGCTTTTCAACCGGCTAATAATTATTTAATAGAGTAGTCAATTGCTTCATCATGTACTAAAAATTAACAAATATTTACAGAAGTAAAGAATGATGATCTGAAATAAATTTAAAGCTGAATCCTATTATATCTTGATATATAATAATGAAAGCTCCCATGTATTTTTTAATGTATTGAAATCCATCAAGTCGATCGCCAATATTTTCTGGGGCTGTCAATTATATGTCTGATTAAACAAATGATTACAAAGGCCGAAACTCTCGTGACAGAAGCTGTTTGTGATGATGGAAGAAATTCCAATGGCAATGGATCTGTAGATGTGCGTTTAGAAAATGCCAAAACAAAAACACCCAGACAATCTATAATGTTTACTTTTTGGGAAGTGTATGAAGGTTTACATAATATTAAATGTATATTAAGAAGACCAGTGGTTCATATACTGGTCCATTATTGTGAATTTAGAAAGACAAAAAGAGAGAGTGACCAGAAGTCAAATCCGATATCACGTGCTGTAAACATGGACCGTTCCCCCAAAAAGAGTCCACATGCAGCTGCTTACGACAAATAATAATAAATAAGAACATGGGTGAAGCACTTGTGCATTGCCCACCGCAAATTTGGAATTCTTTGGGTGACGTCCAAGAATAAAATTCAAATCTTAAATAGTATTTTTTTGAAAAGAATATATATATATATATATATATATCACCGATACCAAAGAATTTACTCCAAAAAGAATATATATATATATATTATTGGTACCAAAAAATTTACTCCCTACATAAAATAAATATCATTTGATAAATAATTAAATTAAAAAATTATCTTATATTTTTATATATTTCTATTTAATACCTCAATGTATTTTCATTTTGACGCGATCCGATCCAGATACCTCTAACTCTAATTCAGTAAGTCACGTTGGGCACCCCAACGGACCCCTCTTATACCATATTTATCGGGTTAAGTGAAACCTGTGGAGTGAACTCTAAACCTTCTAATACTTTCTAAAAGATTGTTAGGTTAGTTTTTTTTTAAAACTAAAAAAGCGTAAGATTTTTTTTTTTCGATTTTTAAACTCATTTTCTAACGAAATTTCAGCAACATAATGACTGCATTTTTTACGTTCTAAAAAAACCTGTTTACAAAAAATTGCACTTCGACTAAAATTCATTACCAATCCAACTTCTGATTGCCCGTAGGCCTCAAACATGCATTTAATTTTTCAAATCAACTTAATAAAATCCAACCACTATTTAATAAACCACATTTAATTCAAAACAATTTAAAAAAGTTACGAACAAATAAATTTAAATCACAAATTACTTATACAATTCAAAAAGGGGTTTACATGTAAATATAACGGATGCAAAATAAATTGCTCAAAATGGCTTCGTGTCGCTCTGCCTCGTCCGCTGGAGGTGATACTACTTCTCGGCTACCTGCTGAAAATACTTGAGGATGTTTTTTTATATAAAAATAGAAAAATAGTGAACTAGAAGCTCAATGAGTGATAATTTATCTTTTTTTTTAAAAATCTGATTTCTAAATGTCCTCCTTGGAAAACATTTGAAAACAAATCTTTAGTTCTTTAGTATTTCAAACTTCAATTCTTAAACTCAATTTAAACAAGAGAATTTATATATATAAATGCGAACATGCATTAAATTCAAAACTCATAACTTAAAATAATAAATAGTTTGAATAAAATCATAAAATTTCTTTTCTTTTCAAATTTACTTTTCTTTCAAAGCTATTTCTATATATCTTTTAAAAATATCATAGTATCCCTAACTTTGAGGTCACGTGGTCTCTGTATGAGGAAAAATCCAACGTACAGAACCAATCGTGACAACTCTGAGACATCTTGCGACTATGTGCGAAATTTTCCAGTGCTAACCATAACACGCGAAACACCACCCCACATCAGCAAAGGCGACTCGACTGACAGACTAGGACACTTGTCCCTCCAGGTTAATGACTCATCCCTCCCTAGGACTGTGCCAACTGATGTGGGATAGACCGACCGGGTCTAATCTTATTTGAAAATCTCTGAGGGTATACTAATGGTTTTGAAAATACTTTTCTTTTCCTTTCTAAATTCAACTTGCGAGCTTAGTTTTTGAAATTTTATTTAAACAACCATATATATATATGCATATAAAATCAAAATTCTCATTTAAAGCTATAGCTCATGCATATATCAACGCATTTAAATAAATTTCAATTAAACAATTAATTTATTAAATCAAACTTAATAATTTGAAATACTTTTAAAATCTTTAAATAGAACTCACTCACAAAAATGAAAAACTGCCAACAGCGCGTACGAAGTCCCTACTCCTCTCGTCTCGATCCCCGCACGTCCTCGTCACCCTTTTTTTTTCCTGATGAAATCATCCTCTTCCTCTCCGTTTTAGCTTCGGTTTAGACTGGTTTGGGGCTGTTTTGGACTGGGTTTCGGTTGGATCTCCTTCCTCTTTCTTCTCCTCTACACGAGCTTCTCTTCTTCGGTCGAATCTCCTTTCTTCTTCCCCGATTTGTCGCCTCTTTTTTGGTTATGCTTCAGTCGCATTTCTACACTATTTTGGCGAGGTTGTGGCTGGACTTGTGTCGGTCTTCTTCTCCTCCTTCTTCTCTCTTCCTCTCTCGCTCTCTCCCTAGCTCGATCAACCTCAGTTTTGCCGTTTCTGTCTCGGTCCTGCGCGGTCTGGTTCTGGTCTGTCTTGGTCGAGGTTTGAGCTGGGTTTGTGAGCTTAGCGTCGGGTTCTTAGTCTGGTTTGGCAAGCTGCTTAGTCGTCCTCTTCTTCTTCTTTATTTTCTTCTTCTTTTTTTCTTTTTCTTCTTCTTCTTTTCTTCTTCTTTTTTCGGTTTCGTGCGACTGACTTTGATTTCAGTTTTTGATTTTTTTTGGTGATTCAACTAACTTTTGCTTTATGTTTTCCTCCACAAACAACTCTAAAAATACCGGTCATATCCTGAGAAAAATCCGTTCTCATCCCTTAGCTTTTAACTAAATTCTAGTTTGATCACAATTATTAAATTTTATCTTCAATTTAGTCATTTATCTCATTAATGATTACTCGATTTCATTTACCATTTTTGTAACGAGCTCGATCCAACCCCCTCTTGGGCCCCGGCCTAAGCCCAAAGGGATTTGGTTGCGATATGCCCGGCCACCCCATCGTGGGCCTTCCCCTCGGCCTCGGCCCACATGGATTCGGTGGCAGGTACTGTACAGTCCCCTTGCCTGCTTTTCTCGCCTCCCCCGCCACTCGAACCCATGACCCACAAGGTTATAGTCAATTAGGAAGCGTGGCGAGTACCAACTGAGCTAGCTCAGTTGGTACTCGCCATGCTTCCTAAATGACTATAACCCTATAGGTCATGGGTTCGAGTGGCGGGGGAGGCGAGAAAAGCAGGTAAAGGGATTGTACAGTATCTGCCACCGAATCCATGTGGGCCGAGGCCGAGGGGAAGGCCCACGATGGGGTGGCCGGGCATATCGCAACCAAATCCCTTTGGGCTCAGGCCGGGGCCCAAGAGGGGGTTGGATTGGGCTTGTTACAATTTTATCATTCCATTTAATCTCCAATCGAGTTTAAATCGATCTTTAAGTGTTCCCTATAACCTTAGGTGCTTCCATTGACCATTTAGGGTCTCTAATAATTATTTAGGGACTATTACTGAGAATTCCATAAAATTAAAAATAGAGGGTTTACACATTTAATATCCCTTTACATTTTCATTTATCCTTCCCTATTTTCTATTTAACGCTTCATTTTTTTTTTTTACTTTTAATGAGATTTGAAAATTAAAATTAAATAATTATTTATTTACTGACATGATCGTTTAACATACTCTCTAAAAATAAATAGTCACATTAATAATATCTATTCTTTTTAATATCATCTCAGTTTGATATTAATGAGTGATAATTGTATTAGAGGTGTTTATTTTAACTCAATATCTATTCATCATATGTGATATGTAATTTTTTCATAATCCACGAGATTATTGAAAATGCTCTAAGCTCAAACACAATATGAGGGTGTGGTGACAATTCAAATTCAAGTTTTATATTATGTCCTTGTCAAATTTTTTGATCTTATGGACAATGACTTTGGTGTGGACACGGTACCTACGATACTGAGCAAACATTTGTTTTTTTTTTTTAATGTCGACAAACATATTATGGAGTAAAATGGGTTTTTGCTGTCGGGGCTTGCAATATCTCATGAGGATAGGGAAGAAGACAAGACTTCATTAGTAATTTGATCAAGGGTAAGTTTGAGTACTAAAAGATATGAATAAATTATGAGCGTTGGAAGAAATACTTTGGGTAATAATAAAGTCACCCTTTTCTCAATTACATTTCACAGCATATTGTTTTGGTATTTGGCATTTCATTGCCAAATTGTGGTTTTGGAGACAACCCAATTGGCGAAGAAAAGATTGCATATTTCAATTGGCTTACATTCAATGCACAATCTTCGAAAATAAAATAATTTTTTTTTTTTTAATTTTTTCATCTCACTTATATTTCAACCAATAATGTAGTAATTAATAAATCAATATATTTTACAAATGAATAAAATTATAATTATATTATGAATATATGGACTTAACATCGCTTTCTTTTTGATAATATTCTTTACCTTATTTGTTACTATTTCATTATGGAAATAACCTATTTTATTGTTATTTTATTATGGAAAATATTCTTCCAATTTTCCTATAAGTAGGCCTATATTGTAACCATTGAGAAGATATAGCAATTGAATTCTATTCATTATTTCTCTCTTATTTTCTCTCTTTCTCTATTATTGTGATCAATGTCAATATTCATTGGCCTTATTTTATAATACGCTATCAACTCGAATTTGGTATGAGAGATTTCATTATTGTAATTTTATGTTACTCAAATTTCTATTATTGTGATCTACTTCCTACTATTTGATTCAAATAATCTTTCTAGTATGTGTTTCATAGAGATGTCATGTTATGCTAATGGATGTTATGTTAGATCCAAAATAAGGTTTTCTTCAAGTTTAATTGATTTTTGTCTTTTTGCTATTCTAGTTTATATGTTTATTTAAACATATACAATGTGGATCTTGTTTTGAAAGTATATGTTAAAAGCTTCAAATCCATATATTATTTACATGATTTGATTAATTATATAAAGAGAAAAGATTGAATCGAAAAATTTATTTTATTGGGTTGATTGATGCAAAAAGAGAGAAAAGAAAAAATTGTATGAATTTTTTCTTTGTTCCATGTATGGAGGAAAAAAAATTTTTATTTTCTTTATGTATGTACTATGTGGAAAATATATAGAGTGTGTATATATATATACACACACACACACACATTAGCTCTTTGTGAGATATCAATGTTCTTGGCATTTGTTTAAATAATTTTATGAACATTGCTATATGAGAACTGCTATTTTTGGATCTTCTGCAATCAAAAGTAAATTTAATATCATTGAACCTATGTTTTGATATTTTATTTAATTTGATATTCCTTCTAGCTTTCTTATCTGCAACATGAAGTTTGCAAGCAAAAATTAAAATTAAAAATTTTAATTTTCAAACAGAACCAGAAGTTTTATAATCCCAATTTAATTAGAATCAGAAGTTCTAAATTTTCAATTTCATTAGAACCAGAAGTTCTATAGAAGTTATACACTCTCAATTCAATTAGAATTAAAAATTCTAATACATTTATCTATTAGAACTAGAAGTTTTAAAGTGCTAATTTATTTGAAACTAGAAATTCTAGTTAAACTCTAATTACATTTTGTTGGTTTTCATGATCAATGTGGATAATTGTATATGTCAAATAAATTATAGTTGCCTGAAGCAACATTCTCAACCCTTGTCTATCTTATAGAAAGAGTGTGTCTTAGACCATGGATCTAACACAAAAGGCAACAAAATATACAAGTTTGTGTTTTATGTATAAAGCCAATGTTATGCATATACATATACACATAAAGCAATGTGACTCTTTTGGGTTATGAAAAATTAAATAAAGATCGAACGGATTTGATCTTGTGATGTTATGTTCTTGTTTTTTTGCATATGAAATAATGATTCCATCAAATTTGTTTTAATTGATTGGATTCTCGATGAACGGTTTGAATCCAAATTTTCGTATATTAAATCTGAACTAGAAGTTTCATATTCTCAATAAATTTATTTTCAATTTCATTTGGATCTTAAAACCTAAAGTTTTAGATCCTTACTTCAGTTTTAGATTATAATTTATTTAGATTTTGGAACCAAAAGTTTTAAAATTACGAATAAAAAATAATTTGAGAAAAAAATAAATCAATTCAAATTTGATACGAAAAGAACCAGTTTTGAACCCAAGTACATAGATTTGAAAACATGTCTCCTCATTGAGGGTGAGTAGAGACTTGACGATTTTTTATACTAACTTTTGTTCATGATTTCTGTAATATAGATCGTGAAATTTAGGTTCGTAAATACGTTAAAGCATTCTATTTTCTATTTATGAATTTTAATTCATCAAGGTATTTATTTTCATACTTATATATTTAATACGGATTACTTGATCGAGTATTTATATATAATGCTCTCATGTCTTATGTTCTACGGTTAAAATCTATTGGTGTTGTGGTTAAGCTGTTACCTTTCCAGTGACAGCATGAGTTTGATAGTGGTATGAGTTATTAGATATGGAAACTAGGCAATGATGACTATTAGAGTTTTCTAATAGTGATTTTGTTTGGCATCTTTTATAATATATCATAAAATTAAGGTACGATTGTAATTTGTTCAGAACCTGAAATTCTAAAACTAATTACAATGATTGATGTAATTTGAAAAAGAATTTCAATCTTACTTCTATCAAACCTGAAGTTTTGATTCACTATCAAATTTGGATATGTAATTATGAAATACCACTACATCATAACTTGAAGCTTTGGGTTTTTGAGAAGAAAAGGTACAATGTTTCATTCTTCTTATATTTTATTTAATTATTTTATTTGTTATTTCTCATAAGATTTTTTTGTTAGTGAAGGATATGTTATTTTCATCTTTTTTCTTTTGTCAGAGTAAGATACGAAAATAAGATACATGATATATATTTTCTTATACCTTAATTGTTTATTAAATATTATTACAATTTATTGTAATTGTATTTTGAGAAATTGTTCATTAATTTATTGTAATCTACATAAAGGATTATGATTTATATATCTTAGTAAAAGGATTCATTTATATTTTTAAAGAAATATATATGTATATTTGATCACCAAATAAATGAAGTCAGATGATTCAAATAATTTGTGCTTCAAATTTGCTCATGAAGTAGCAATGTTAACATTGTTTGAAGCGAATGTTAAATTATCTAATTGTCGTGATGATAATTATGGTCAATAAAGTTCTGGTGATCATAATAAATTTTAATCACCAAAAGTAGAATTCACACTAAAGCAAAGTAAGCAAAATGTTTGTTATTGGTGGAATATGAATTATAATAGTTGTGTATTTTAAGTATACATGAATATCATATTAATTTTTTACCAATATATAAAAGCTCTAGAAGAGCAAATTGTATATTACAAAGTGAAGAACAATAATGTTGTATAAGTGACACTTTGTTGGTTTAATAGATTCTGAAGGAATCTATTTTGATATATATTAAGAAAAGTATATTATATTATTTATATTGTCATATACCAGAAGTAAATTTTATGATTGAGACTATCACATGATCATAAGTATAATATGATAAAAAATTGTGATGAATCAAAAGTTTTTTCTTTCATCCAATAATACAAAGAAAATAATGCATCAAATTATTGAAAGTAATATGGATATCCATTATAGAACCTGAAAATTATTACCTAGTAAATGTCTTTGAAGGACAATAATTGATATTATAATTTGGTTCCTGAATGATATTATGTGACATTTTAGTCATTGAAGAAAAATATGATAGCCTAATATATCATTGAAGGATAGTAAGACAGTATAAATAAGTCCCAGGAGGACATTATGATGATATAAATAAGAACAAGAAGGATAACAAAATAAGGCCAATAAATAAATTTTCTCATCGTTAGGAGGAGAATAAAGATAAAAATTAGAAAACTTAACGACGTAAAATTATAATTGGCATGCATCTTTTATTATAATGATTATTGTATAAGTCATGTGAACCTGAAGTTCAAAAGATCACTTATTTGAAAGTTGTATATCCAAATGATTTTATACTCATTGCCAAATATATTAACCAAGTTGATTGCTCCTAAAGAACAATTTATGTAAATGATAACAAATAAATCATTCGTTACGCACAGAAGTGTAAAAAGTAAATTTGGTTGTAAAGTTATTATTCCTTGAGATGAATAATGAAAGTTCATGATCATTTTAAAGATCACGCTTGAGCTAAATGTAATCCTCATTATATAAATAAAGATTCCTGAACAGTTAATACTTTTAAAGAGATAGAACTCTTTGAAAAAGAAACAAAGTTATATAATCTTCCCCTATGATACTCACAAAAGGGATCTTAATTGCATATAGAAAAGTGTATTTATCTAAACTATAGATATTATAGTTTACCCTAAGAAGATGTGAAAGTTTATAGTAGCTCCTGAAAAGATATGTGTACTGAAAACTTAAAGAAAATTGAGATATCATATTTTATTACTCTCTATATTGCAAAAAAATGATGAGAATATTGAATAACATATTATGGATAAATATTGACATAAAAATTATTAATAAAAACAAATACAGAGCTATACTTAGGTAGTTGTATTAAACTTATCATGTGGACGCTTGAAGATGTCATATGTTTTGATCAAGATAATTACTCATATGAAAATTGTGACAATGAGATATAAATGTTCTCAAAGGGTTTACTGCAGAAACCCAATATTAATAATAAATTGTCTCATAGTTAATTTCATATGATAAGAATTACTAACCCTTGTAGAGGCTAGTACCCTAGAAGCGGTACAATCTCCTAAAGAGATACAAAATCTTAGAAATACAGAAACTTTCTTGGAGAACTGTGGAGTCATGATAAAATAATCATTGACAATTTTTGCAGTAACTATTGAGATTATAAATGATAATCATGAACCACGTAGTATCAATGAGTGTTGAAAAAAACATGATTGATTTAAGTGGAATGAAGTAATTCAAGCAGAATTGAATTCATTAGCCAAACGTGATGCATTTGGATCAATAGTCCAGACACCTGAAGACATCAAACCAGTTGAATATAAATGGCTATTTGTTTGAAAATGTAATGAGATGACACAAATTCACTTGCAATGGATATGATTATGTTTTGATTTTTAATTAGTTTGGCAGTCTAAAAAAGACTTCAAATTTGTCTTATGGATGTAGTAATGACATATTTATATGGGTAATTAGATATCAATACATACGTGAAAATCTCTGAAAGATTTAAAATATCGAAGCATATAATTCAAATTCCCGTAACTTGTATTCAATAAAGTTACAATGGTCTTTATATGGCTTAAAACAGTTCGGGTGAATATGATATATTCGTCTTAGTGAATACCTCATAAAGGAATAATATATTAATGATCCTGTATGTCTTTGTATATTCATAAAGAAATCAAAATCTAGATTTGCAATTGTAGCAATATATGTTGATGACATGAATTTAATTGAAACTCCTGAAGAACTCCTAAAAACTGTTGAATATTTGAAAAGAGAATTTGATATGTAAGTTTTTGAGAAAACCATTTATTGTCCAGCCTAAAGATTGAGCACAAATAAGAGAGAATACAAGTCCATCAACTCGATGGGACAGGAATGGAATCAAATATATTTTCCAATATCTTCGAAGAACTACAAGAGTGATAGTTGTATATCTTTCAATGGGAGTATATTAAGTTAATATCGACATATGTGCATTGCATTCTTTTTTCCTTTTATTAGGTTTTATCCCACTGGGTTTTCCTGACAAGATTTTTAATGAGGCAATCCCTTTAAGCACGTCCAAATACTATTGAAATCAAAGATTGTTGCATTTTTGATCCAGTAGGTCATGAAATATATTTTGCTTAGGTTTTTGTCCCATTGGATTTCTACTAGCAAAATTTAAATGGTGTCATCCCAAAAGTTTTATCAAGGGGAATATGTCATCTCTTTTTAGAGTTTTGTATCCCACACTCTTTTTCCTTTATCAAGTTTTGTCCAACTGGGTTTTACTAGTTAGGTTTTTAATGAGACAGTATTTGGACACATCCAAGAATCTTGAAGAGTATTATTAAGTGGTGTACGTACAAAGGGGAGTGTTATAAATATATGTACTTAACACCACATCCTTATTGATAATATTCTTTACCTTATTTGTTGTTATTTCATTATGAAAATAACTTATTTTATTGTTATTTTATTATGAAAAATATTCTTCCAATTTGCCTATAAATAGGGTTATATTGTAACTATTGAGAAGATACATCAATTGAATTAGATTCATTATTTTTCTCTTATTTTGTCTCTTTCTCTATTATTATGATTAATGTTTATATCCATTGCTTTTAGGCTTTATTTCAACCAATAATGTCGTATTTAATAAATAAATATATTTTACAGATGAATAAAATCGTAATTAATATATATTCATTCATCAATTGTCGTACCAACGTTATAATGTATTTTATGTTGAGATCATTACTTGTTGAAATTTGTCAGGGTTAGTTCACCAATAATTGTCATTTTTCGAGATTTCTCAATATGACTCAAAATTTTACCATAAATAATTTAGACCAATTCTAGTTCATAGGCACATAAACCAACGAATATCGCTTGTTGAAACTTATTTGGTGTTGACATTTAACCCTTTCAAAATTTGTAGGGATTAATCCATTAATAATTGTAATTTGTCAACCATGGATAGATAGAGTAGACTAATTCAAGTTGATAGACACATAAATCATCTAGATGATTGCATGTTAAAATTCACTTTATATTAACATTTTTGCCTTTCAAAATTGTCATTTTTCGTGATTTCTCAATGACTCAAAATTTTATCCATCAATAATTTAGACTAAGTCTAGTTCATAAGCGCACAAACCAATGAAGATCGTTTGTTGAAACTTATTTGGTGTTGACATTTAACCCTTTCAAAATTCGTAGGGATTAATCCATTAATAATTGTATTTTTTTCAACCATGGATAGATAGAGTAGACTGATTCAAGTTGATAAACATAAAAATCATCTACATGATTGCATGTTAAAATTCATTTTATGTTAACATTTTTTCCTTTCAAAATTCATAGAGATTCAACAAAGATTGTCATTTCTCAAAATTACCCCAAATTTGATTCATAAATAGAGTAGACTAATTCAATTAGATAGGCATAAAAGTCATTTTGAAGATTGCTTGTTAAAATTCGTTTAACATTGACATTTTTGCTTTTCTGAAATACATAGTGGTTAATCCGCTCAAAATTTTCATTTTTCAAAATTTCACAACATAACCCCAAATTTGATTGAAATCTAACTCTTTGAAAAATGACAAGAAACCACACTTGTGTGGACTGTGGAGCAATTTTTTTTTTTTTTTATGATATTTGTTCTGCTTGCTCTTTTATAAAAATAGGGTTAATTTCTCATTTCATGCAGCTTCTTCTACTTTGTTGGATGTTGAAGACGTTTTTGGCTAGCATGTGCTTTTCTTTTCTCCCATATTCCTAGCAAGCCAAGTCCAAATTTGCTCCCTAGGTTCAAGTTCCCAAATTGGTTTGATGGGCTTGTCCTCATCTTGAAATTTACAAGATCAACTTGGTATAATAGATCATGAATATTCTGTCATGATATTTATATAACTCTATTTTGTAATTAAGTCAACTATTTTATTATATTTAATTAATTTAAGAAATTGTTAGTCTTGTACAGAATTAAGAGATATAGGAAAATTTTCGTTTTGCGCTCATATTTTGATGAAATATCACTTTTTAATCATTAATCCATTTTTATCTTCATCATCTCTAACGTTTTAGAAATTCATCAAACTAGTTTTTATGACAATCAAATGTGATAGAAAATGTATAAAGACCGTAATGCCCTTAATCAGTTTATTTTTATTTTAACTAAAATAAAAGAAACAAATAAATCTCCATCCCAAAAGATGGATGATATATGGAGACAAAATATAACTAAAATAACATATAGGTTAATAATGAATATCAAAATATAAAAATAATATTACAAAATTTTTTAAAAAATACAAAAGATGTCCACCACTCATCATATTGATGGACACTGGAGACAGAAACCCCTAAATAAAAATTAGAAACCTAAACCAAGTAAAGGTAAAAGAATAAATGAAAATTAGAAAAGATACATCCAAGAACCTATCTTTCTTGCTCTTTTAAAAAAAGGGTTAATTTCTCATTTCATACAACTTCTTCTCCTTTGTTGGATGGTCAAGACGTTTTTGGCTAACATGTACTTTTTCTAGCATATTCCCAGCAACCCAAGTCCAAATTAGCTCCCTAGGTTCAGGTCCCCAAATTACTTCGATGGGCTTGTCCTCATCCTGGAATTTACAAGATCAGCTTGGTATAATAGATCATAAATATTTTGTCATGATCATATTTATATTGACAAACCCCTTTCCCTAGGCGATCTGCTGGCACCCTACGGTGACCCTCCAGCTAGCCCTTTTGCTCAACTAAAGGATCCCCCGCAGAGCTAAGTCATAATTTTTCTCAATCTTTTTCGAAAACAGCGGAAACGAGGGGAAATTTTTCATTTTTGTTTTATACCTTTGAAAATATTTTATAAAAATTTGGGCAACATCCCGTCTGTTTTTCGGACTTTGCCACCCTGTAAATAATAAAATTTAACACTTCTAAAATCATAAAAACAATTTCCCCCAAACTACGGAGCCTCAGGCTCTCATTTTCCAACACAACCACAACCACGATTTCATGTTTCAATTTATGAACTTATTATCAATAAAATCCTAAGTCATGCATCAATTTACTTCAAAAACATAATTTAAATCCACAAAATAATATTTACAAAACCATGTGGATATGACAAAATATTTACATCACTTAACATTAAACCAAAAGATAATTGGGAAATCACATTAGCACTGACGCCGCGACTGCCTAGTGTCGTCCGGGGAAATCCGCAGCTATGGTACCTGTGCCTGAGAGGTTTGTTTAAAAAAAATACAGAAAACGTTGGGTGAGCTTTAAAAGCCCAGTGAGTGTCATATAATCTCATTTAAAACCATACTTTATAAAAAAATCTCCCTAAAACAGTTTCAAATTCATTTATTTAAATTTAGTTTCATGCATTTATAGTATAAAACATATATTGCACGGTTTTCAATTTCATAAAGGAATCTCCTATGGTTGCGGGGTTTTTATTCAAAAATCATTTTTTTTTTTAATGAAACGAACTGGTCCGACTCCGCTCGAAGGTGTCCTGCCAACCAATCGTTTTCATTATCATAAACCGGATATGGTCCGACTCCGCTCGAAGGTGTCCTGCCAACCAATCCGGCTCCCGCCAACCTATAGTGACCCGTTCCTCATGGCACCCTAGTATGGAGCGGAATCCTGCATCGCTCTTTTCCAGGTCATGCAGCGGAATTGTAACGCCCCAATCCGGACCGCCACTAGGCTCCTATCCGATGGGTACGCCCGGACACCCCAACGAATCTCTCTAAGCCCATCTTGATGGGGAAGAAGGCATTCGAGGAGCGAACCCTCTTAACTGAAAACTTAACTTTAGCGGAAGCAAAATCTTTTAAATCTAAAGTTGAAATGGTTTAGGTTGGTTTGACACTATTCTTTTGGTCAATTTTAAAACTAAAAACCGGCAACATAACGGCTGTAATTTGAATAAACCAAAAACCTGGAAATCAATTTAAACACTTCAAACTATAATCACATCCAACCCAACTTCTCACAAATTCAGTTTATCAACATAATCACAAAGATTTAAAAGCTTCAAAGTCAAAAAATAAATATGTACTTTTAAATCTAGTAAGCTTGGTTTTTCAAGCACAAAATAATACTCTTTTACACAATTCAAAAGATATCACTCTTTTGATGCAAAATATACAAAATATATGCAATATAAAACTCAAAATATGCTTAATACATTATTCAATATGCAACTGCCAGTAATTGCGCCCACTTGAATGCGAAGGAGGGAGGCTTCACTCGTCTTCACCCACACGAGCACCTAAGGAGGTTTTAAAAACAATTTGAAGAGTGAGCTATAAAGCTCAGTGAGTGCAATAGTTTATAAACTTAGCTTTTCTTTTCAAAAATTTCCTCCTTAGAAAACTTTTATAAAAGTTTCTATTTCTTAAACATTTAAAGCTTAAATCTCATTCAATTGCATAGCATTAATATAAACAATTTATAATAACTTGTAAAGCATAAATCTGAACATGCTTAAAATAACTGAACTTTATAAAAGCACCATTCGTATCCCTAATCTCTGGACCACACGGCGACTTAGCTAAGGCCGCAGGTGTGGTAGGTCACAAGACGATGTATCTGACATCCACCGCAACCAACTCTCTGAGACCTCTCAGCAACTACGTGCGGAATGCTGCATCGCTAACCGTAGTGCGAGACCATATCCCACAAAGTAGGGGCGACATACTCACTCATAACTCTAACCACACAGTTAGTGACTCAATTCCCCCAACCCTTGCCTTACTAAGTGGGATATACCGTACGGGTCTGAACTCGATAAACTGGTGGGCACTTATGGCCTTTGAAAACTTATTTTTCTCTAATGCTATGCTTACAAATCTTTATTCTTGGTGCACAAGCACAAAAGCTTTAACTTGAAAGCTTTAAACTGGAGTCCTTGGACTCGTTTACTTTCTTAGTGCACAAGCACAAAAACTTTAACTTGAAAGCTTTAAACTTGAGTCCTTGGACTCGTTTACTTTACAAATACAATATATGTATTTAAATACAAGAACTTATACATGCAAAATCATAAATCTAACTTATCAATGCAAAAGCATAAAATCCCTTTTGAAAACCTTTTTGAAAGTGCACTCACCTTAAACTTGAGCTTAATTTGGATGAGTTTTAAATGCCCTCTCGTGATCCTGAGGGATGCTCTTCACCTACACAACATATATATCTTCGTAAAATTACGTTTGTGCAACTTCAGGAAACTCAAAATCATAAAAATTTACACAATTGCGCCTAAGTGACCCTTTTTAGGCGTAACTTTCCATTTTTGGTTTCTTAATTTAATCTTTGACTTTTATTAATCCCAATACGCCTAATTAAACTCATTAGGGTCATCCAAACTCTCAACGGACGCCATATGGGCCAATTTACCAAATTGCCCTTCGAACTAGTTTAGTGCGCGTTTTGGTTTCTCTCTAATTCTTTGGTTTTCTAATCTCCCAATAAGCTTAAATCCACTTATTTTTCAACTCATTTTCACTCAAAAACAACCAACAAACAAATCATAACGAGATCCATTTCAAATCAACTTAAATCACCAACGAAATCATCAATTTCTAACTTAAATAACTCACCCATTTTCTTTCGCGTTAACAACGCTTTGAGGATGATTTTCGAGTTGTTTTGGACTACTTTTGGTGACAGATCTGAGCTGGGTTGGAGCTGATTTTCTTCCTCCTTCCTTCTCCTCTCTTCCTCTCTCTCTTTCCCTCTCACTTCGCCGCGATTCACGGCTGAAATCGCCGCCGTTCTGCTGTCTCTGTCGCGCGGGTGGAGGGCTGTTTTCAAGCTGAAAATCAGCTCAGATGCAGCTGAAATGGAGAAGAATCAGCTGGGTTCTGCACGCAGGACTGCAGGTGACTGGACAGCAGCTCGCCACTGCCTTTTTCCTCGCCGATCGGAGCTGATTCGCGGCTGATCTGCTCGGCTTTTCGCGCTGGACGACAGCTCGCCGTTTCTGCTCAACTTCGGCAGCTTTGCGGCGGTCGATCTGCACGGCAGTGACGTCGACCGGAGCTGCTTGGTGGTCGCCGGCGTCACTCCTTCCTTCTTCTTTCTTTCTTCTCTCTTCTTCTTTCTTTTCTTTCTTCTTTCTTTCTTTCTTTCTTTCTTTCTTCTTCTTCGCGAGAGAGAGCTGCGGGTCTGATCTGTTTTTATTTTTTTTTTCAAAGTCAACTTCATAGTTTTTTGGCTTCTAATTTCCTCCTCAAAACTCTCAATAATTTCACTTACGCCCTAGAAAATCTCATTCTTCCCCTTAACTTTTAACTAAATCATACAATGACCACAATTTTAAATTTTATTTTCAACTTAATCCCTTATTTCCTTAAAATTTACTCGATTTCATTTACCATTTTAACTTCCCGTTAAATCTTCAATTGAGTTTAAATCAAATCTTAGAGGTTCTCTATGACCTTAAATCTTTCCATAAACTATTTAGGGTCTCAAATAAATACTTAGGGACTATTCCTGAGTAATCCGTACAATATAAAAATAGAGGGTTTACGGGAATCCTGCATCGCTACAGAGCGGAATGTGTCTCGCTCGGGTAAGCTAGCAAATCATATACCTTTCACGCGCATTGGGCTAATCTCTTAGACATCTGACTGACACGACTTCTTACGGGTATCTCCCGCGGTTAGTTTAGTTAGTGACATACTGACAGTACTAACTCTACCAATGCGCGCTTCGGGTACTCAACCCAGACCGTACTCATATGATACTATATGGGAAAGCCATAGGTTTTATTTTCATATTTTCAATCCATTTCACATATAAGCAATTCAAACATGAAACCATCATTTCATGAAATCACAAAATCATATCATCAGTTACCGTGCCATTTATCATTTAAATCATATTTCATCTTCATCAAAAATATCAAAACATGCATGAAACATCCATTCATTTATCAAATCAACAAAAACGTATAAAAATCAGTTTGACACTCACCTTCCGCTATCAATTCCAAACGGATTTCCGGAAGCCTTTAAAACTGCGCTCTAGCGCTCTTCTCTAGCTCCACCGGATCGCTCGTCACCTACACAACGTATATATACGTAAATTTACGCTCGCGTCAACCTCCGTAAACTCAAAATAATTAAAAACTACATCATCGTCCCTAATTGACCATTTTTTTAGGTGTAACTCTCCATTTTGATTCCTTAATTAAATCTCCGACTTTTATTAACCTCAATACGCTTAATTAAACTCATTAGGGTCATCCGAACTCTCAACGGGCGCCATATGGGTCAATTTACAAAGTTGCCCATTAAACTAGTTTACGCGCATTTTGGTTTCTCTTTGAATCTTTGGTATTTTCTTGGTTTTCTAAACTCCCTATTAACTTCAATCACTTATTTTTCAACTTTTATTCAATCAAAACTAACCAACCAACACATCAGAATAAATCCATCTCAAATCAATCTATTATTAACTAAATCACCAACCTTTAAACTCAAACAACTCACCCTTAATTCTTCCTTGCGTTGACTTCGCTTTGGGGTGGTTTTGAGATGGATCTGGGCTGGGTTTGAGCTGATTTTCTTCCTCCTTTCTTCCCCTCTCTTCCTCTCTCTCTTTTTCCCTTGGTTTCGTCGCCGCACGGCGCTGTCTCCGCCGCAAGTCTGCTGTCCGATCTGCACGCGTGGAGAGCTGTTCTAGACGCTGGATCGGCTCCGTTTCAGCTCCGTTCAGGTCGGGTTTGAGCTGATCTAGGTGCAGGTTGGGTTGGAGCAGCTCGTCGGCGTTGGTTGGAGCTATTTCGTCGGCGATTGCAGCTCGTTTCCACCTTGATCTGCCACAGTTTTGCTGCAGATTTTGGCTTCTGTTCGTGGCGACTGGATGGCTGGACGGCGAGCTCCACGGCTGGTCGACGTTGGCTTGGTCGTCGCCGGCGTCACTCCTCCTTCTTCTCTCTTTCTTCTTTCTTTCTTCTCTCTTTTCTTTCTTCTTTCTTTCTTTCTTTCTCTCTTCTTTCTCGCGAGATCTGCGACTGGTTTTGGTTGTTTTAAAAGTCAACACACATCTTCTTGGCTTCTGTTTTCCTCCACACAAATCTCATTAATTTCACTTACACCCTAAAACAATTCCATTATCCTTCCTTAGATTATAGCTTAATCTTACTACGACCACAATTATTAAAAGTTATCTTCACTTTAGTCCCTTTTTACATTAAAGATTATCCGATTTCATTTACTCTTTTAACTTCCTGTTTAACCTCCAATTGAGTTTAAATCAATTCCTATGAGTTCTTTATGACCTTAAACGTCTCCATAATTCATTTAGGGTCTCTAATAAACACTTAGGGACTGTTCCTGGGAATCCGTACAATAATAAAACTAGAGGGTTTACATATATATTTTCTATTTATAATTAAGTCAACTATATTATTATATTTAATTAATTTACGTAATTGTTAGTCTTGTACAAAATTAAACGTATAGAAAAATTTTCATTTTTGTCTCATTTTTTGGTGAAATATTATTTTTTTAATCATCAATCCGATTTTAGTTGATCTCCATCTTCTATGATCATCAAACTAGTCACTATGACTATTTAACTAATGGTCAAATATGATGTAAAGTGGATAAAGACTGTAATGCCCTCAATCATTTGATTTTTATTTTAACTAAAATTGACGAGACCCAATCCGGATCTTTCTAAAACTCTTATTAGGTAGGGTCTCGTCGGGCACCCCAACGGATCCTTCCTAAACCCTACTAGGCGGGTTAAGAGAAATTCATGGAGCGAACTCTTAAACTTTCTCTTTAAACTCTTTTACTCAATTTTCTTTTGAAAATCAGTTGGGTTGGTTTCGTTTTAAAAACTAAAATATCATTTCAATTTAAAATCCAACTCATTTTTCAAAACTAAAATCCGGCAGCATAACGGTTGCATTTTTGACATTTCCAAAACCTGTAAAAAGGAAATTTACACTTCTAACTATTTTCTTAAATACCACCCAACCTTTTTATCCACAAACATTTATTTCAATCATAATTTCCTTCATCAAAATGAAAATGTGAAATTATAATTCAAATCATTCGCAACTTGCACAAAATTTAAATGAATTAAAACTTTTATCTCATAAATACATAATTACCACTCATTTACACATCCAAAAGAATATCTTTACAAACTACTTCTTTGATGCAACAAAATATGCAAAACACAATTATGCAAAAGCTTTGTCGTGTCAAGCCCACCTAAACTTCCGAATGAGCTATCTCTTTCCGGTCACCCACGCCAATACCTGAGGAGGTTTTTAAGATAAAATAGGAAAACTATGAACTATGAAAGCTCAGTGAATGCTTATAATACTTTTTAACTAAAGCTTTTCTTTTCTAAAGTACTTCCTCTAAAACTTTTGAAAGTATAAATTTCTCTTTCATAATCATTCTCAAATTTAAAGCTCATTCAAATGTAAAGCATAAATATATAAGTTGTAAACTCATATATGCATCCAAATGTGTATAAAACTCATAAATTTAAAAACATACAAATGCTAAACGATTTCATTACTTGCAATAAAACTCAAAAATTTATTTTCTTTACTTTCAATATCTCAATTACTTATTATACTTTCTAAAAGCACCATTCATACCCCTAAAAGCTCTGACCACACGACGATTAGCTACGCAGCTCGTAATGGCAATGTCACCTAGCAATTTTGAACTGACACCAATCATGACACCATCTAAGACATTTCACGACTATGTATGAAATTCTGCATTGCTAACCATAGTACAAGATAATATCCCACATAAGTAGAGACGACACGACAAACTCGATTTCCCCCCAAGTTAGTGACGTATCCCCCCAGGACTTTGTCATACTAATGTGGGATATACCGCCCGGGTCTAAAACTTAAAAATGAAATCTGAGGGTATACTAATGACCTTTGAAAAACTCTTTTACTTAAACTTTCTAAGTGCAAAAAGCACAAATCTCTTTTCTAGACACATTAAGCACCAAATCTCATTTCTGAGTGCAGTAAGCACTAAAACTTATTTCTGACTGCAATATGCACTAAAATATTTTTGCTAAGGGCAAAAGCCCAAAATATCTCAACTTTTAAAAGTTATAAAATAGAACATTTAAGCTCAAATCTCATCAAAACTTATCTTAAAGTTTTTCAATACCAAGTAAATTATAAAAGCAATTACAAACACTTTGAAACATAAAGTGTAGCACTCACCTAGATTGCCAACTTGGTTCAAGGCTCTTCAAGGGCCTTGTCGCGTTCCGCTTGCTTTCTCCTCACCTATATATTATATTCTCGCTTAAAATACATAATATTCAGTTTCACAAAACTCATTAATTAACTTCTAATTCAAATAACCTATAAAAGGGTATTTTTCATTAAAAAAGCTTCTCTACTTGATTTCTACTTAACTGAAGCTCTAAAATTTTGATTTCTTTCGATGAACCTTATTTATATTCACCTAGGAACATCCCCATATGCTCGAAATAATTTCTTGAAGCCCGAAACGAAAAGTCACATTTTTGGCACCCCATTTGGTTGAACACTAGTCATAGCTCAATCTAGGGCTGCTCTTCACTTCATTTTTACTCCATTCATCTCCCTAACTCGCATTTAGGTCACCCGTAAAATGATTCTGAAAAATTTCAACTATTGGGTGGTGAAACCTAGGAAAAACCTTACTTTTTCACCATTTTTTCAATGCAACTTTTACACTTTTAGTTTCTAAACTTAATTCTCTTCACCACTAACTTGAATATGTTTAACAACACTCATCTATGTCATTAAAATGCATATAAAGAGTGGCATTTCGTGAAAACCAAAAATGTCTTTCAGTTAAACCAAACTTTGGAAAGTTATCCATATTGTTTCCTAACACTTCTATACATTTGTCTTAGGTTTTTCTAGCATGGATTTCACATGGAATCATGCTTAAAACCATCAAATTTCATTGGCATTACATACCTCTCACTATGGCCTTTCATGGCCTAACATAAGCCAAACTCAATTCATTTAACTTTTTCATGTCAAATTCACTCAAACATTTAATCAAACACTTTGTATACAACACATTTCAATCAACTCAAACACAAATCAAACTTAGAGTTTTTCCAACACAACCCTATTATCTCAAACCTCAAGGATTTCACATGATCTACTCTTACTTTTGGTCACTAAACACTCACCTCACATCACACATAAAAACCCACATCACATTCCAACCAAAACACCAACTAATAACATCATCCAACAATTTCGAAAATAGACAAACTCACCTTTTTTCTTCTTGGTTCCTTGTTCTAAGATGGTTCTCTAACTTAGGTGAGCTTGAGGACTTGCTTGGAAGCTCAAAAATGGGGTGGAATCACTTGATCTCTTTGTCTCCAACTTGGTCGAACCCATTTCTTCATTATCGGCCTCTTCTCTCGTTTTTTTGGTGTTCTTCACGGCTACTGTGTGTCTCGGTTTCTACCTCTGTTTTGTGTGTGAAATGGCTTGAGTTTAGAGGTTGAAGATGGCTTGAAGTTACTTAATCCACCTTTCTTCCTTCTTGACCGAGCAAATCTCTTCTCCTCTCAATCTCTCTTGGCCTCTCCTCTCATTTCTATGTTTGTTTTCTGTTTTGTGCGTTTTGTGTGTGTGTGTTCGTCACATTTTTGTGTAAATGAAGCAAGAAATTCATGCTTGTTCCACTAACAATTTCAAAAATGACAATCACGTCCTCAAAAATTTTGTTTTCATCCCTTAACTTTAACTTAATTCTACTTGGCCCAAATATTAAAACTTGTTTTCATTTTAATCCCTATATCACACTTACTTATTACTTAATGTCATTTACATTTTACCCTTCCATTTATTCTTCAGTTGGGTTCAATCAATCTCTAAAAGTTATTTACAATCTTAGACACTTTCATTGATCATTTAGGATCTCAAATCATTACCTAGAGACTATTACTTGGAAAACCATAAATATATAAATCAAGGGTTTACAAAAATAAAAGGGAAAAAAGAATATCCACCTCAAAAGATAGATAGTAGAGATAAAAACTAACTAAAATAAAAAATTAAAAATATTAAAAATAAATATTAAAATATAAGAATAATATTAAAGAAATTAATAAAAATAAGAAAGATTTCTACCATCTATCAGATTGATGGAGAGTGGGGATCCAAACCCAATAAATAAAAGGGAAAATCCTAAAAATCCATTGACTTTTGATGGATTATCCTTTTTTTCTCATTTAGTTTCATTTTTTAATCCATAATCTACCTTTTGTTGTAAAGATAACAGAAAAATTTTAAAACAAATAAAAATATATTTTTACCCCTCATATTTTTATTTAAAAAATAAAATACTTATAAATGATATTTGAAAAAAAAAATTATAAACTAATAACATAAAAGATAGAAACAAATTAAATAATATTTTAAAATTAAAAATTATATACTAATTAAAATTATCTCTACCGTCCATCAATGAGATGGACGGTAGAGATCACCCCATCAAATTTAAGAAATAAAAATATTAATAATTTTTTTATTTAAAAAAAACGGAGATCTGGATTAGATCTCCACCGTCCATCCAAATTGGATGGATGAGGTGGAGATCCAGATTGCATTTCCACCAATCATTACTCCAACATCAACATCATCATCAACCTTCAATATCTATCAACCTAGATTTTCAGTCATCAATCTCCCATAATCATCAGTACACACCATCAAAATCAAAACCCTAATCAACAACAATTAATAACCTAAAAAATAACTATCAAACAACAAAAAAATTACACCACAACAATCAATAACCCAAAAATAATAATAATAATAAAACAAAAAAATGGTGGAATCCAGGTCCTTACCACGAAGACTAGAACTAGGTCTCTAGGTCGGAGACCCAATTTAATCTCCATGATAGAGGCCCGAACTGGGTCTCCGGTGATAGAGGAGACCCAATTTGGGCCTCCATCTTGGAGACCCAATTTGGGCCTCTATCTTGGAGACCCAAGTCTCCACCATAAGATCTCTCATGGTGAAGACCTTTTTAGGTCTCCATCAATTGGGTCTCCGACGATAGAGACCCAGTTCGGCCTCCATCATGGAGACCCAAGTCTCCACACTGAGAGACCAGTCACCGGAGACCCAGTTCGGGTCTCCAACTACTTCATCACTATTGAACTCACCACGTCGTGCCTATCAATTGACTCATAAATCCGATCAGCGATAGAGAGAAAGAAAAGGGGAAAAGAAGAGAGAGAGAGAGCAAGAGAGAGGAGTTGAGTGGAAAAGTTTTTATTTTAGTCTTATACATAATTTTTATTTTTAAATAAAAATATTTTTTTCATAAATTTATATTTAACATTATTTATTTTTATTTTTTTTATTTTAATTAATATTTTCATTGAATTTTCCTTTTTACCTTTGGAATCAAACGGTTAACCACATCAACCTAACGAAATATATGACCATTAGGGGCATTATCATCCTTTCATACGCCTCCAAGGGGTATTTGAGGTGTTTACTCAAAAGTTAGGTAGTATTTTGGGAAAATTACACTAAAGTACCTCGACCTATTGAATTATTACAATCATGATGCGAGTTTAAGCTAAATTACACATAAATACCTTTGATTTGGTTTGACTAACAATTAATTAACGGTAAAATTAACATCTCAAGGGTAAATTGGTCTTTTTATATATTAAATAAATTAAAAAAATAAAAAATAATTAATTCCCAATTAAAAACTGCCACGTCACACTAAATTTTAAAATAATTTAATTATTTATTTTTTATACAAAACAATTCAATTAATTAATATTATTATTATTTAAATAAAAAATTAAAAGAAAAAGTTTCCAACACTCAGATTCATCGCCATTATCAACATCAACACAAACTTTATTAACAAATCACCATTAACAAACACCAACAAAACTTCATTAAAGTATTAACTCACATCAATACCAAAAACATTCATCAACCCACAATTATCATCATCAACTCATCTTAAGAAACATCTAAACAAATCTTAAGAAAAAATTTTTTAAAAAAAAAATACAAATTAAAGCATCTGACGAACCCAGTCGAATCTGGGTTCGTCGAACCCAGATTCAACTGGGTTCGTCACGAACCCAGATTCGACGGGGTTTACGACGACGAACCCAGTCGAATCTGGGTTCACGACGACAAACCCAATCGAATCTGGGTTCGTCGCGAACCCAAATACCCAGAAGAACAAGAAGAAGAAAAGAAAAAGAAGAAGAGAAGAAGAAAATGGAGAGAGTGACGAATCCAGAAACCTCGAAAAAGAAGAGAGAAATATAGAGAGAGAGAGAGAGAGAGAGAGATTTTGTTTTTTAGAGAGAGAGAGAGAGAGAGAGATTTTGTTTTTTAGAGAGAGAGAGAGAGATTTTGTTTAAATAATATTCCAAATATTGTTTGATAGATAAAAAGACCGATTTATCCTTGAGATGTTAACTTTACCGTTAATTGATTGTTAGTCAAATCAGGTCAAATGTATTTATGTGTAATTTAGCTTAAACTCGCATCATGACTGTAATAATTCAATAAGTCGAGGTACTTTAGTGTAATTTGCCCTAGTATTTTAGATAAAAACGAAACTATATAAGGAAAAATAGATAATCTAGTAAAAGTCAGGGCGTTTTAGGATTTTTCCTAAACAAAACTTAAAAAACTAAACAAAATAGAGGTAAAAAAGTAAAAGAAGATTAAAAGGAAAGAGAAATGGAAGAATCCATCTTTCGTTCGAACAGATCGAAAAAGATTTTTTTCACTGGACACGAGTAGTTTGATGGAGGTTTATGATTGAGGCTTTGTGTTATATGATGGTGTTAGGGTTGTGTTGTCTGATGGTGATTGAAGCTAAGTTTAGGATTTGGAGGAGACGCCTAGCTCCACCAGGCTTTTGAGAAGGAGATGCTTAGGTAAAGTTTGACCGCAAAGTGCAGGAGCTTGGTGGAGCTTGCGTGAGTGTTGGCACTGGCGGAGGCGAAGAATCTGGATGGTGACGCAAATTTGAATCATCTATAGTAATGGCGCGAAGTGCTGACTCAAAGTTGGTTGGCGTTGGTGTAATGAAAATGGATGGTTATGCAGCTAGTGCACACGATTTTTTAATCTGAATCATCAAGGGTAATGGGTTTTGCTGTGACTGCCTCATTGAAAGGAATTATCTATAGTAATTTTTTAAAAATTAAACATTTGTTGATTTACATTAAGTTAATATTGCATGCTCTTGTTTAATTAAAAACAATGAGATAAATAAAGGGTGATTTTTATATAGAATATGATTTTATAAATTTCGAGTTTTCTAATTAGGAAGTCACAACGTTTAGATCGAGGCGCTAATGAAGTTGTTTGGTATGGGACAGCAGTACTAATAAAATTCACAAATTAAACGAGCATACACGTTTTATAAAAATAAATACAAGCCACTAACTTCGAAAATTATTGAAGTTGATAACATTCATTCAACTTCAAATTAAACATACAGGGAAGGAGAAAGCCGTGGAGAGAGGAGGACATCAAGAGGATACTTTTTAACATAAGTCAAGCCTAAGTCCTCACTCGTATCTATCGGTCCATCCGATGTGGGTTCAAGATCAAACCCATGAAGCAAAGAAGCTAGTGTGAGTTGTGTAACCTGAAGAGCAAAGGACACCCCAGGGCACATTCTCCTCCCAGTACCAAATGGTATGTATTCAAAATTCTGTCCTCTCACATCAAAATCCTTATGGGTTGTAAGAAACCTGTCCGGCTGAAATTCACATGGGTCTGACCAAACATCCGGATCACGATGTATCTTCCAAAGATTAACAAACAGCCGTGTGCCTACTGGGACATGATAGCCACTAACAATGCAGTCTTCCAAAGATTCATGAGGAAGAGAGAGTGGCGAAGCTGGATATAGGCGCATTGTTTCTTTGATAATAGCTTGGAGGTAAACTAGATTTTTCAGGTCTGATTCGTTCACTTGCCTTGTCGAACCAACATGAGTTTCTAATTCATGTTGAGCCTTCTTTAGAATATAAGGGTGGTTGAGGAGTAAAGTGAGAATCCATGTTAATGTCACCATTGTGGTGTCTGCGGCCGCTAAAATAATAGCCTGCAAAAACGTTAAGTAGAGAGTAAGGCATAGACCTTTGTGTTAAATTTGCAAAAATGAGTAATTGAGCTGGCTCACAAGTAAGAACTTTGGAGTTAATTATTCAATTTATCTCAACATCAGACATTAAAAATGAATGGAGGAGCAAGGGCAGAGCCAGGATCTAGATGGTCGAGGGGTTAAAAGAAAATTTTAATTTTTTAATTAACACAAATCAAATTTATAAAATATTTAAAAATTAAGTTAATAAAATTAAATTTAAATATCTACTATAACAGTATAGAAAAATTAATGTATAAATATATATATATATATATATATAACATCTCTCTTTTTTTTTAAAAAAAAAATGATGTAAAATATATATTGAGTTTAAGAAAATATTAATGCAATATTTTTTTGTGTTTTAGGATAAGGAAGTCTTTGACATCTTATAATCAAATCAAGTGTTCAACCACTCATACTAAAAAGTCCAGTGCAAGATAATTTGAATAATTATATATATATATATATATAACTTCTGACATTTGGTCGGATATTTATCGGGATCTATTGATAAAGATTGTTTAGTGAACGACCTATAAATTTACTTGTAGAATTAGGAGATGACTATCCACAATTATGTGAGAAAATTGTTACACACATTGTGGCTCTAGTGAGGGCAAGACTATTACTAATGTTTGTAATCATCATAAATAAAAACCAAAATTATATATAATTTAAAAAAAAACTGAAAAAAAAAAATGCATAAAGATAAATATAAAATTATGATTAGATAATCAACAATGAGAAACGAAAAATGTGTTATAGTATATATAAAATGAATTCTATATAAAATAGGTCTCTTAAAATAAGTAAATATATATGGTAGATATACAATTAAATTAGAGATGACACTTGTAAAATTTTCATTGGTTTTGGGGGTGGGCGCGCATGGCGCCGGTAGGCCCCTCTCGCAAATATATTTTCTAAAGTATTCTGGATATGTGACTAACATATTAGCAAATTAGCAAGAAAATGTAAGTGCGTAACCTTGCATTTTACCATGGGAACAATCAATTAGCATAGTTGGTTAAGAGAGGCATATATATACCAGGCAAGTGGCTTTATTGGCAGTATCAGCATCACGACCCGGAAATAGTTGTGCATCATCTTGCAAAACTGACAGCATCACATCCATGAAGTCTTCGTCTTCTGTTGTCTCCCCCAATTCTCTCTTCCTCTTGTGCTCTTCCAACCATCCTTGAGCAACAATGTCAAATTCGTCGGCTATTTTCTTTATTAACTTTTCATCTCCTCCAATATCTAGCCACCTCAAGAACGGCAGCGCATCTGACACTAGAAACTTGCCACTTAAAACGAAAAAAGTCGTCAGTTTTTCTTTCCACCCATCACTCTCTCCACCCTCTTGTGCACTGCATCGCTTTCCAACAACTAATCTCAAAATCACGTTTAGTGTTACATCTCCAAGCTGTCTCTTCATCTCCACCAACGCTTTATTCGACTCACCACTTTGCTTTTTCACCCATAGTTCGTACAACTCTTTCAAGAAAGTCTTCACCTCAGATTCTCGAACATGTTTGAGCTTCTCAAGCCGGTAGTTAGAGAGAAGCTCTTGTGTGGCTATCTTGCGAGCCTGGCGCCAGTAAGTGCCATAAGGGCTGAACCCTATCATGGAAAAATTGTAGCCTAAAAGCTCCATAGCCACAGTTTTTGGACGATTGGCGAAGGCCTGGTCACTTGTAGTGAAACACTCCTTAGCTATCTCCCAATTACTCACCACTAAAGCTCTATGTAGGCCCATCTTGATGGTGAAGATTGGTCCGAACCTGTCAGCCATGTTGCCCAAAACTCTGTGAGCAGGTTCAGGCCCTCCTAAGAGGTGTAAATGTCCAATCACCGGCCATGCTCCACCGGCTTCTGGTGCTGCTCTCTTTTTGCTCCTTTTTCTTATCACATATTTTGATATAACAAACAAAGAGAAAAGAAAAATTATGATGGTCCAAGTTACGGTGACAGCAGCTGTTTGTGATGGTAGAAGAAAACCCATTGTTGCTAGTCCTAAGTAGTAGAAGTGAATTATAAATATATCCAAGACGATCTATACTGTTTGCTTTTTTGGAAAGAAAACCATGGTTTCTGTACTTTTATTTTTCTCTAGGTGCACAATGGTATGTTTATTATGCAATTCAAATTTTATGGTCAGTTTAAAGTCAAGATTTGAATAGCAAACGTTGTGCTAAAAAAAAAAAATCATTACAACCGACAAATTCTAATTCTGATCAAGTACAGTGAATATCCATTTCTACGCGTGCGTGACCTTCTTTCTTAGATTTTGCAATGTATTGCGGGCCAGAGGTAGTTTGGAATATTAAGTTGAAAGACGCGAATTTGCAATAGAAAAGTTTCTCCCAGTGACCATTTTTTGTTTGAAGACAAAACCAATCACGGAATCTCTTACTCAAAAATAATAGTCTTCATTTATATAAATATATGATAAATTGATAATATACCACAAACCTTAAATTCTTATTTCTAGTTTTCAAAAAAAAAAAAAATCTTACTTCTGAAATATTATTCCCCTCAAAAGACTACCTCAACTCTAAAATCATAATATTATATAATCCAATCTTAAACCTTAACTAATATTCTAAAAATCTGTTCACAAAATAAATCACTTATTTTTCTTAGTAAAATATAAATAATTAAAAATGAAAAAATATATATAAAAATAATCTTTTTACCGATTTATTGATTTTATTTGTTTATTTTTGTAACCTATTCAATTTCTCTTTTTCTAGGTTAAGTTCTAATTTCCATGTATGTTTCACGGTTTTACAATTTCGTCTGACCCTGACCCCTTTATGGATACTAAAAGACACAAATCAACATCGATAGACGTTGATCGAAATCGTACGAGAAGCAAGAATCAACTAGTTTTTTAGCTAATTTTTGTTGTCAACTTTTAAAAATGACTAATATCCTCCTTTACAAAATCGAGTTCCAATCCCAATATAACTTTAAATAATTTTTTATTTCATTTAATCCCTCGACTAATTTACAATAGAAAATGCTAACCAACACTAACTAAAACTTAGCAAGAAGTGTGATTTGCTAGTTTCTTTTATTGATATTATTTACTTGTTTTTATAATTGATTGAATTTCTTCTTTTTAGATTAGTTCTAATTTTGATGTACGTTTCGTGCTTTTACAACTTTATTTGACCCTTTTACTGATTCTAAAAGACATAAAATAATTTTAACCTACGCTAATCAAAATTATGCGAAAAGTGTGAGTTTACTGGCTTTTTAGCTGTAAATGACTCCTTTTCAAGATCAAGTTTCAATCTCAATTTAACTTTCAATAGGGGTGACAAAACGGGTTGGCGTGTCAGATCGAGTTGAATTTGATTCAATTTGTTTATGAATTCGACCAATTCAACACAAATTTGTTTAAGAAGCAAGTAAATATTTTTGGATTCGATACGAATTCGTTTATAAATGAATGACACAAATCGACACGATTAATTCGTTTATTAGTTGCATCATAAAAGATCCAAGCCCATTAACTTGTTAATTTATTTAACTCGTTTAATTCGTTTAACTCATTTAATTCACTTAATTTGTTTAACAAAAATCAATTCCAAATCTTCACCAACATAAACTTAAATCCAATTAAACCAACCAAATTAAACCAATCAATACTCATAATCTTCTCCTTCATAATGTTACCCAAATTCATATACCATGAACTCAAGAAAATATTAAAAAAAAAAAATACAATCCAAAAAAACAAAAAACCAAAAACTCAAATCAACCATTTTTCACAAAATCCAACACATGACAATTTTAATCATAGATATCCATCACATCCAAACCCATCAATATTCAAGAACACAGCAATTTCACAAAATAAAGCAAAAAAATAAATATATATTTACAAAAATTTTTAAAAAAATAAAAAACAACAGCAACATTAAAAAAAAAAAAAAAAAAAAAAAAAAAAAAAAACCTAGGGGTGTGATGACCGTGAAGGAGAGGGGTGGAATGGGTAGAGGTGGCCATGAGGGAGAGGGAGGGAAAAAGGGTGGTGGTGACCATAAGGGAAAGGGGTGGAAAGGGTGGTGGTGACCATGAGGAAGAAGGATGGTGGTGACCGTGAGGGAGAGGGGTGGAATAAGTGGTGGTGGCTACCGAAGTGAAGCGTGAGGGAGGAGAAGAGGGGAAGAAAATGGGTAGAGGATGGTGGTTGCCAAAATGAGTTATATCTAGGGTTGGGTTAAATGTGTGTAAATATATATATATATATATATATAAATGGAGAATTACATAGTTTTTCCTATAATATGTTCATATTATAATTTTACCCCTGATTTAATTGTGTCAACCCGTGATTTATTTAAGCAAACCCAATTCGATTCATTTAATAAATAGATTAAACGGGTTGACATGATTACGATATGAATTCATTTAACTCAAACCCATACTCATTTACTTTTTGCGAATTCGTATCAACCTGTCGTGTTATAACCCATATTGCCACCCTTAACTTTCAACCTTCTTTGTTTTATTTGATCCTCAATCGATAGTAGAGGATACTAATTGACACCACGTGAATAGTGTGATTTTTCTAGTTTTTTTGTTATGAGTTTTTGTTATATATATGTATATGTTATTTCTCTATTTTTATAACCGATTAAATTTCTCTTTTTCTTTAAGTCTAATTCAATCATTTGCCCTTTCGAGCCAACCTAAACATCTAGTTCATTTTGGGGTTTCTTTAAAACATCACACTTGTTAGGAAGTAAAGTTGGAACCCATATTAATGTCATTAATATACATGGTGCCTAAGCCTGCTAAGATCAAAGTTCTATATAATAATGACAAAAATACGGGATATATATTCAACTTTATGTATCAAAATTATAAAATGAATTTATTGTAGAGGGTCGATCTATAATTACTGTCTTGAGGTTGAACTCATCAAACAGCTTCAAAGAACCTAGTAATCTACATAAGTCAAACAAAACAGAATACATGTGATCTTAAAATCGAGGTGGTGTCGGCCAAAGACACCCTGATGTTCAAGTTGGAAATGGAAATAAGATAAAAATGGATGGAATAAATAAAACAAAGAAATAATAATATTGTAATTTGACCTAATATGAAATGTGCACTAATTGAGATTGTAGGAGTCAATTGATTGTGAGAAAGCTATAGAATGTGAGTATAGTCGTCCGTCTAAGAGAGGGTTAGTGTCTTAAATAGCAGTTGTGATGCTTTGAATATGATGTTATTTGAGAGTGTGGGTGCCTGAAAGTGTAGAAATCTAGAGTAATTTTGGCAGAGTAAAAGTGCTAGAGAGAAAAGTTGGGATCCCTTTTGTGTCTATCAGCGTCCCTTTTTACCATTGCATCCATCGACTAATGAGACAATATATTTTGTTTTTATTTAGGCCGCAGTAACTATAGTTTTGTCCAATAAATTTACTTTCCTCTTCATCAAACATTTCTTTAAGACATTGAGTTGAATATGTAGAAGGAATTCATCAACAAATTCTTGCTTTTTATTTTTACTTTTCATCTTAAGGAAATGTTACTGTCATCATTAGCATTTCAATGAAGAAGACAGGGAAAATGCGTACGGCCCCTCGTCCCACATGCGAAACTTAACTATCCAAACTAAAAATAGAAGCTGGCTTTTTATGCACAGAAACTCAGAAAACATAACAAATTTCTTTTTTGATATTTCCTCCATGAAATGCCATTATATTTTTTTTGTTAGCTGGATAGATAATAATAAATAGATTAATAACCTATTCTTACTAATTAATTAATGACGACGACGGTATTTATTTATAAAGAATCAATCACAAATTTATATTACAAGTTAAGATATAGATAGGAAGAACTGGTGCAACATATTAACATTACATACGTCTAATTACCGAAAGTCAAGTTAAGCATATAGCGAAGGCAAAAGCCGAGGAGAGAGGAGGACTTAAAGTGGAGAGGCTTTAAAGTTTACCAACCCTATTCCTTCACTTGTATCCACCTGTTCATTTGATTGGGTTTCGATGTCAATCCATGAAGAAAAGAAGCTAGTGTAAGTTGCATAAGATGAAGAGCAAATGATATTCCAGGGCACATTCTTCTCCCACTACCAAACGGCAGGTATTCAAAATTGTTTCCTCTCACATCAAAATCTTTATGGGTTGTAAGAAATCTTTCAGGCTTAAACTCTAAAGGATCTGACCAAACACGCGGATCACACTGAATCTTCCAAATATTAACAATCAATCGAGTTCTTGCTGGGACAGGGTAGCCGCTCACTGTACAGTCTACCATAGACTCATGTGGAGTCAACAGTGGCCTAGAGGGATAGAGACGCATCGTTTCCTTAAGGATGGCTTGGAGGTAAACTAGATTTTGGGTGTCTAATTCATTCACTTGCCTTTCTGATCCAACATGAATGTTTAGTTCGTGTTGGGCCTTTCTTAAAACATTCCTATAATTGAGCAGTAAGGTGAGAGCCCATGTCAGTGTCACCGTTGTGGTGTCTGCGGCTGCTAAGATCATAGTCTGCAGAAATGTCATATATATATATATATATATATAAATTTCACTCTTTAGAGTTAATATATTATCCGACTCATCTCAATTTTTTACTTCTATAGTGAAAGATGAATTTTGAAAATGATATCTAATATATGCCTAAAATTACCATAGTATGATTTATTAATAAAACCACTCATTAAACTTGACAATGTCTTAGGTTTGAGTTCGCTACACCTAGAACAACATTTAAAATAACAAAACTTATGACTAAAATATGGTTGATGCATAATTAACAAATTGTTCTCTTTCCTAGCTAAAAGTTTCCTTGTTAGTCGTTTGACCATTTGAATTTCGCTTATAATAATAATAATAATAATAATAATAATAAACAAACTATCGAGACAATCCTTTTTTTCAATTATTACAATTTAAGGATTTGGGAAAGAGAATGAATTAAACCCATTACAACATTATTGGTGCAGATGTAAGGAACTTATTATGGATCAACTTTATTTAATCTTAATTTATTTATTAATACATTAAAAAATTGTGAATTAAGATTCATCCTGTTGTTTACATATGTAGATTTAATTTTATGACATGTTTAATTATTAAATTTCTATATTTGTGATTTTTTATAGGGTTCTTAAAAGTGATACATACATTGGTAGATGACCTAGCAATTAAAAGGATTGGTCTATAGATTGTGGCATTCATATATAGTTTTTTCTTAGTTTTTATATTTTAACATGAGATATATCTGATCTACTTACTTCACATATAAGGTTCTCTAATAATAATCAATGGATATGATTTTTTTTTTTTTTAATATTCATTAGAATCATTACATTATCCTTTATGTGTTGTCTTATAAAAAAAATTGAGAGGATCTCGATCCAAAAGTTGTAACAATACATGTTGTCATTGACAGTTACCGAAAGAAGAAGAAGGAGAAGAAGAAGAAGGAAAAAAAGGAGCAGAAGAAGAAGAAGCAGAAGGAGAAGAAAAAGGAGTAGAAGAAGGAGCAGAAGAAAGAGCGGAAGAAGAAGAAGAGAAGGAGCAGAAGAAGGAGGAGGAGGAGGAGGAGGACAACAACAAGAGAGAGACGATCTAAGTAGAGAGAAAGGGAATGTCGGTTTTTGTTTTTTTTTTTTAAAGAAAATTAAAAATAATATCAAAAAAAAAATTTACCCCTGTCTTGGTTAATTTTAACAGAGATTCTCTAACGATAATAGGCTAAATTATAATTAACAGTAAACTTTAACTCTTCTTGTAATTATTTTCAAACTAGTAGACTAAATTGTGAGTTGCTCTAACATGTTATGTAACTCTAGAGCTAACGCAACTAAAACTAGAGGCAAAATTAGAAGTTTAAAGGTAGGGCCACAATGTATCTAACAAAGTATCTACTACACATAACAATGAAGCAAACAATTAAATAATAACACTTCATTCTGTGTAAGTTATTAAATAAAAATAATAGAATCATACAATTTTTTGTAATATTATTATTATTAAGGACATGAAAGAATAAATATGTAAAACAACATAAAAATTTGGATAAAAATCATTTTAATCTCTAAGTTTTAGGAAATGAACAAGTTTTAAACTATATTTTAGAAAATGACTAAATCAACTCTAACGTTTTGAAAAATTATCAAATTAGTTATTCTCATCAATCAACTGATGGTCAAACCTAATAGTCAACATGATGGGCATGGGTAATTTTGTCGTTTTCAATCACAATTCAAAATCTTTACACATATACAAAACAGATCATATGGAAAAAAAATTAAAAAAATGTGTCAAGATCTTGAATTCTGATTGAAAATGACAAAATTACCTCTACCAATCATGTTGACTAATTAGATTTGACTGTCATTTGACTGGCGAGAGAGAGTAATTTGACACAATTTCGAAACATTAGGGTTGATTTAGTCTTTTTCCGAAATATAATTATAAATTTGATTATTTTTTAAAACTTTAGAACTGAAATAATTTTTATCCTAAAAATTTTTATTTTTATTTTTAAAACATTTGGTTTCTAGGTCACTATTAGTCTAATATTTATGAACCAATATAGTTGGTATTTATTATAAGATTTATACTCAATATGGAAATATAAATATATAATAAATTATTTTTATATATTAAAAGCTCCTCGTGATTTTACTTTTTTGAGAACACTGCAAGGCCCATGGCCCGTATTGACTTCTCTAGTTTGGCTTCCAAGTCCTAACCACGACCGTGGACACAGCAATCTGAACAGCTCCAGGATGCAGCCCATTTTGGACTTCTGAAAATAAAGACAATATATTCATTGATGAGTAAAATATATTACTATGCAATTTGATGGTAAAGAGTTCTAATTCAATCTAATAAGGATTAAAATTTGAATCGTACCACTGCAAGTGGTGTCTCAAGGAGATAAATAATTAAATATTAACTAAGTCATATGAAAAGAAGAAAATCTCAAATGCCCTACAATGTATATATTCAATCATTAAAATATGTTATTTAATATATATATATATATATATATATTAATTGATTATTGTATAATATATCATAACATTATTGAATAAGAAATGTGTATCCGGTGTGTATCTATTAGTGCTTTAATCTAATTTGGAAAGCTTATTACAGAACATCATTATCAATATGAGAAAAGCATTTAACTATTATTTATTTGTAATTATTTTAAAACTTTTCACCTTTTACTTTTATAGATGTTGGATAAATATATATATATATATATATATATATTTTTTTTTTTTTCTATAGAAACTATCCTTTATTGGGTATCCTATAATTTTAAAATTGATTTGTTTTATATAAATAAAAGTGATTAGAATTCTAGATACTAGACAATAATATATGCAGTGGTTGAAAGCTTACACGATCGAAATGTATTCACCATAACATCACCATTTATTTTTTATTATTAGCATCAAAAGAAAAGCAATCACATTGTATCAAAAAAAAAAAAGAAAGAAAAGCGATCACAGTACACATTTTAAGCAGAAGTGCTACAACCGTTGTACAAGCAGAAATCAGAATAGTCCACTCCTCTTATTTATGCAAATGCATTTATCTAAATGGCAATTTTGTTCTTGGAGATGAACCGGCAAGCGGGGTTTAAGAAGAACTTGAAGTGGATTCAGTTCTTGCTCAACTTTTTCTAATGTGTGACAGTGGTTAAGCAATAGCGAGAGTGGTATCAGTGCCTCCTACAATTATAGCCTGCAAAGTCCAAATCCAACCTTTGTCATATTAATATATATAAACTATATTGAAACATAAAATTTTCACATCAACTTAATACGCAAGCAGAAGAAAATTAATTGAGTACCGTGGATGTGGATTTGATGATGGTATCAGCATCATAACCAGGAAGGTCGGTACCATCAAGGGCCAAGAGCGCGCAACACGTCCATGAAGTAGCTTGCTCTTCATTAACGGCTGGTTCATCGGATTTTCTCTTCCGGTGATGCTCCTCTAGCCTTCCTCTCCAAGACTATCAAATTCTTTGGCTATTTTCTTCATGGCCTTTTCATATCCACCCAAATCAAGCCATCCAAGACAAGGCACAGCATCTCTCAGCACAAAAATCCCAGCCAGCTCAAAGAATTCCCTCATCGCCTTCCTGCATCTCCTCACTTCTTTTTCATCACTCCCAGCACCAGCATATCTGTCCCCAGCAACCATTCTTAGCACCAAAATTCTAAATCATGTCCCCAAACCGTTGTTGTGCATCAACCAAAATACATCCTGACCCATCTTTTTTCTTGGTACAAAGCTTTTACGTTCCTTTCACCGCGTTTTCAACTTAGCGTCAGTAGGTATCGTCTTCGAAAAATCAAATTAATGATTTTTTTTCAGTTGGAATGGGGCGCTATGGGCTACACGCAGCTCATGCAACTTTTATTAAATTAAATAATATCATACTGCAGTACTGCACAAATAACCAATTATGTATATTCATATGTTAATAACTTACGTATGAGCCTTAAAATGCATTGTTAAATTATATGGTGCTGCGAGTCAACATAAAACCAGCTGGACTTGCACCACGAGTTGGCAGCTTGTAAATTTGTTTTCTTACTAGAAAATTCTTTTTGCCTAAATGGTAATATTTAGCCAACTTTGTTTCTGAAGGACGTCTCATATCTCTTATCATGAATCCATCAGAATTTAGTACATGATCCATAATAAGATAAGACAGCATTTAAGTGTAAAAGTTTAGATCCATTGGAGCTGAATTCGAATTTGAAAAGCTCATTATTTACAGGCATATATATAACTTACATATTTCTCGAATAGTGAACACTTAACATAGAGCTAAAAATTATTTTAAAATTTTACATTTTTCATCTTTTGCTATGTCAGACTGATATATATATTTTTTATCATTTCAAATTATCAGTTATTACAAAGATTAATTTTTTAGTGCAGAAAGTGAGTTTTTGATGGACTAACAAAAGGTGTTTAGCGTAACACCTTCAGAGAAAACAGTCATGGAGGTTCAAGCTCCAACAATGGTGGAAGAATATAGAGAGAAAACCTAAGTAAAAGACTAATTGCTTTTTCTTGATTAATTGATCGAATGAAACAGACAAGGTATATATACACTTTAGCTGATTAAATCACACCCGTTGTTGTGTAACTAATTTCCAGGATTATAACGAACTAATGTTAACTGATCAGCGCCAGCTCAGCAAACTAAGGAGGCCACTATGTTTGACTCCTCTGTATTCAATCCTACGTTGGATCCTGATGAAATATTGCAAGACTGCAACCTGACAGAATCATTGACCTTTGATTTCTCCTGAAGTACTGATTATTTGAGACTTCATGAGTTGGTCCTTGACCAGTAGTTATACTCCTTACATTTAGATTTAGAGAAAAATAATCAAAATTTGGAATATTGAGAAATTATAATTTAATTATGTATTTATTAATGTGATTTTTCCTTTCTTTTGGTAAGAGAAAATCACCAACAAAAGAAAAGCAATAACACTCCATATTAATCTTCAAGTACAAACGTCATACAAGCATAGAATTCCACACATGCAAATTAACGCATTCTACTTGGACAATTTTATTCATAGAGATGAACTGGCAAGCGGGGTTTAAGAAGAACTTGAAGTGGATTAGCCTTGGCGTTGGTTATTCCAGGGGTTCCAGTCATGTCCACCTCCACATCGGAAATAGGTGAAACCTCGTAAGCTTGAAGTAGACTAGCCAAAGCTAAATGTGTCATTTGTAATCCAAAAGCTATTCCAGGGCAGGCTCGTCTACCAGCACCAAATGGGATGAGCTCAAAATGTTGACCTTTTACATCAACATCCTTGTGTGTAGTGAGGAATCTCTCGGGCTTAAACTCCAGCGGATCAGACCACACCCGTGGGTCCGTTTGCAGCTTCCATATGTTGAGCATAAGCCGGGTTCCTTTTGGGACGTGGTAGCCACCAACGGTACAGTCTTCACCGAATTCACGTGCTCCTGAGAGCGGTCCAGCCGGGTATAATCTCATTGTCTCCTTAACTACGGCTTGGAGATAGGCAAGTTTACCAATATCCGATTCAGTCAACAATCTTTCTTTGCCCACTATAATATCTAATTCTTCCTGAACTTTTTCCAATGAGTGACGATGATTAAGTAATAGTGAGAGTGCCCATGATAGATTAACAGATGTGGTATCAGTGCCTCCTACAATTATAGTCTGCAAAGTCCAAATCCAATGTCATATTATTAACATATAAAAACTAAGTTGGAACATATAATATTCTCGTATCAAATTAATATCCAAGCATGCAGGAAAATTAAGTACCGAAGATGTCGCTTTGATGATAGTATCAACATCATAAGCAGGAAGGTCGACACCGTCAAGGGCCGATAGCAACACGTCCATGAAGTCTTGCTCTTCTTTAGTGGCCGGTTGACCAGATTCTCTCTTTTGACGATGCTCCTCTAACCATTCCGCTGCAAGACTATCCAATTCTTTGGCTGTTTTCTTCATGGCCTTTTCATATCCTCCCAAATCAAGCCATCCCAGATAAGGCACAGCATCTCTTAGCACAAATACTCCAACCAGCTCAAAGAATTCCCTCATCGCCTTCCTGCATCTCCTCACTTCCTTTTCATCACTCCCAGCACCGAAATATCTCTTCCCAGCAACCATTCTAAGTATCACATTCAAACTCATGTCTCCAAACCATTGTTGCATATCAACTAATATACTTTCTGACCCGTCTTTCTTCTTGGTCCAAAGCTTGTACTTTTCTTTCACTTGGTTTTCTACTTCGCTGGCTCGAATATGTTTAAGTAACTCAATCCTGCGGTTTGAAAGTAACTCAGTGGCTGTTATTTTGCGCATCTCACGCCAGTAGGTGTCGTATGGAGAGAACCCAAAGTTGGCATAGTTGTAGCCTAATAGCTTCCCAGCTGTGAGCTTGGGACGAGACGATAAATCCACATCATATTTGGTGAACAAGTCCTTGGCCACCTCCCAGCTACTGACCACCAAAGCTGGGTGCACACCTATCCGGATTGAGAAGACTGGCCCGTACTTGTCGGCTAACTCTCCCAAGACGAAGTGAGGTAGTCGGGTTCCCGTTCCGGACAAGAGGTGGAGATGGCCTATCACCGGCCATTTACCGCTGGCTTCTGGTGGGTTGGGACCCTTTGTAGATTTGAAGGTGTACTTCCTTAGAGAAAAATAGGAAAAAACAAGTATCGCAAAGACTCCAACTGTGGTGGTGTTCAGATATTGAAGAAGGAAATTCATGGTGGATTAGCGTGCTTGGAAGTGAATGCCTAGTTTCTTCAGCGAGCATATATATTGAGATTTAAGAAATATCTTGGACCTAATGTTTCAATTGTATATGTACAAATTTATCTGCTTAACATAGTGCTCACCGTGTTTCAAAAAAAAAAAAAAAGAAACATCGGTTTCCAAAAAAAACCAAAAAAACAAAAACGTAGTGCTCATCCGAGCGACAGCAATTATAATATTTTTAAGGAACCAATCCAATTCAAACAATTCAACAGATGGATAAAGATTCAAGGAGAAGCATGATATCAGAATTGACTAAAGACTAAGAGTAGCTTAGAAATCTCAAATTCATAAACAATATAGTAGTGGTTTGAATAGCTACGATATTATTTATCACATTAATAGACAATTAGTTATAAGGATACAAATTACTTTGTATTATTATTTTGTATCTTTTGTGTGATGCTAAAATAATATATTTGTATTTTCAGAAAAGAAAAACAACAAAAATATCTGAAGCAGCCATTGAATGATTGTTGTGAAAAGCCTTGTTAGATTTCAAACAGTGATTAATATTTTATTAATTAGTGATACAAATAAATGCTTCTGAATAATACTGTTAAAACAAATATATATGAATTGTTGGTTCATGAGTTTTGAGTCTCAATCTACATGCCGTGTATGGTAACAAGTGGCATCTAATTTGGCACACAAGTTTCGAGTCTTGCGGAATAAAGAAACGCTGCCTCTATTGACTTTTAAGAGATGTGAATCAAAAATAATGCCTATTGTCCCCACATCATTCTGATCAAAGATGGCATAAGATGGCATTGAGATATGGCTATCATCCCTTTGTCCTTTTTTTTTTCTGTTAAATTATTAAAATTAATTCAAAAGATAATCGAGATTAAATTAATACCTCACTGATAATATGACTCAGATACACCTACACCTGACTCTTATCTCTTTGTTGTCCCTTTGTTATTTGTCTTTTTCTCGAGTGTTTTATTTATCAATTAATACACAACTAGGTTCACTTGAATAATTTTTTTACTCAAATGAAAGAAAAAGAAAATCACAAGTTGAAACATTCAATGTGCTTAGTCAATGAATCAAGGAATTAAATAATTAATTTTTATGATAATGATGAGGACACCAAGAATATAAAAATCACAAGATTTCTAGAAATAGATTGAATATGTTTTGCACAGGTATTAAATCGCCATCTATGGTTTATAAAAAACAACATAGGATATTGTATAAAAAGAGTTAAATATACAAAACCCCTCCAAAATTAATTTTAATAAAGATGCATGAACAATTTGTTTTTATAACACTATGGTCCCTGGATAATAATTAACAACTGTTAAATGAGATGGTTGACTAGCTTTTTTGGTGAAATGATCAAAATGTCATTAACTTTTCACTCAAACTTGCCACATACCAAAAAAATTAAAAAATTAAATAAAAACAAAAATATATATCATAAGCAAATTTAAAAACTAAATAAGAAAAAATTCTATCAATTTTCTCTCTCCCTTCCTCTCTCTTTTCTTCTTCTCCTTGTTCTTCTTTGAACCCGTCACACATTCTCTCTCTCTCTTTCTTTTTCTTCTCTTCGTCACTCCACTCAAATCCACCCAAATCCCACCAAGTTTCTCCGCCATCGAAGCCAGTGTCGACCTCTCTCTCCATCCCCCTCTCTATGACATCTTCCTTCTCTCTTTCTCCTCTTCTTTTGTCGAATCTCTAGCCTGGTCGGTTTCGACTTCATCATCATCGACATGGAGCACAACCCGGTGGCATCTCCGATGCCCTCACCTGTCTCTACGCCTCGTCGTCGTTTGAACGTCGGCTATCTCGCTTCTTTGGATTCAATTGATTATGGGTTTTCTTAGGTTGTTTTCAGTTGATTGGATTTTGATATTTTTTGGGTTTTTTTTTTTTATTGATTGTTTTGGTTTTGTTGTTGGTTTGATCTAGGGTTAGTTGCATTCTATTGCTATTTTGGTTTAAGATAATTTTTGATTGATTATTTTGGTTCAAGATGATGTTGATTTTTTTTGGTTTTTTTTTTTGTTGATGTTTATTGAAGATTTTGATTAGATGCTCACTGGAGATTTAGGTTGATGTTTAATTTTGGTTTTATTTCAATTTTTTGTTGTTTGAAGATGAAGATGAAGTTCATCTTCATCTTTTATTTGTGAAGGATGGTGAAGAGAGAATTAAATAGACATAATTTTTTTTTTTTTTTTTTTTTTTGAAATTCTAGGTTTGAAGCTCAGATATTCAAGTTGAAGATCAAACCCATCCCTTCAAACTTTTTTTTTTCTTGTTTTTTTTTTTTATTCTTTGATCTCTACCATCCATCTTAGAGACTGACGGTAGAGGTAGATATTTTTTTAAAACAAAATTTTAAATTATTTTTTTGAAAAAATTATAAATATTAATATATTTTTTTAATTTTTAATTTATAATTTTTCACACTAATAAAAAAAATTTAATGAAAACAAATTTTATCTCTACCATCCATCTTTTGAGATGGACGGTAAAAATTTATTTTTTTAATTTATTTTTTATTAAATTAATTTTTATTATTTTAAAATCTTAAAAAAATTAATTTAAAAGCTAATGGCATTTTTGTCTTTGTCCCTCAAACTATAATTGACTGTCAAATTTAACACACTTTAACTGTTAAGTAGGGGCTAATCTATTACAAAAATCAAACTTCGTTTTCACCTATATTAAGCTAAACCTCAAGGTGATCTTATGTATTTAACTCTTATATAAATTTCCTTACAGATTTCGTAAACGTTTGTATTTTCTTATTTGATATCAAGTGAGGTAACTCACCCTTAACCCCCACGCCCCCAGCTAGAATCTTGTATATCATGAAATTTAAAAATAATTTCATTTAAATACAAATTTTCACTTTGCTTAATAATATAATAACAATTTCATATTTAGAAAAAGAATTATATCAAATTACAAAAGAATCAATACTTATAAGTTTTACTCGTCAACTAGCCACTTGACGATAGTCCCACAAGCTGAGAACCCCCAAATCGAGGGTTCTAGGTGGTCGACCTCGAAAGAGAACTCGGGGCTCCGAGCCACGTGCCTCTTCTAAGCTGGTAGAGGCACAAGCGGCGAAAATAGAGAAGAAGAGAAAGTTGTGATCACCATTCTTGAACTTGGAGATATTTGCAGCAAATCCAACGGCAGTCATGGAGGTGAAAAACGAGAGATGCAACAGCCAAAGTTTGACGAAAACAGTTACAAATCAGCGACCGTAGCTGGATGGAGAGGATGGAGATTGAAAAGGGATGAAAGTCGACTGGTTCAAGTCAGGAGACGAAGAAATTTGGTCTGACCTAGGTTGACTGATGGGCCATGAAAACGTACCTGATGGTATGGAAATTGGGTCAGCTGTCATTCACTTATATTGGGCTTGGAATTAAGAATGGGCCTGATGGTATGAAAATTGCTTTATATTAATTATTAATATGTTAATGGTTCGTTATTTTATTTATCTTATATAATTTATTATGTTTTTTTATTAAATTAATGAGAGTAAATTCATTAATGTGTTAGATTTGTCGTTTACATGATTGTATTTTGACCTTAATAAAAATCTTTTTCACAGATTTGATCAAATTAAATTGACTAGTCACTGAGTATTCGTCGACTAACTGACTAGTTGCTAGTCGTTAGGTAACGCTTTCTTAAACAATGGTTACAGACAAGCAAACATTTCGTAAAGGTCAAAAACAAAAAAAAAATTAATATATTAACTTAGCTTCGGGTCTAGATCAAGAATTTCGGATAGAGCAAACCCATCCCCAGCTTGGCCCGTTAAGAATTGGCTGAACTTGGCTAGTCTCATACGCCTAGCTTGGGCCTGGCAAAAAATGAAGCCTATTTCAAAAAGAAAAAAAAAAAAAAAAAAGAAATTGGAGTTAGATTTTTGCTTCATTTTACTGTCCTTGCACAGTGCACTCCAAGAAAGCCTGTTCTTTTTTGTTTCCTAATTAAGGAAATACTTTATACTTCTTTGACATCGCATATAGCTTATTATGTACAAGTGCTGCAGGTATTCGTGAAATTTAGCAATCCATCAAAAACTTCAAAAGTGAAGGAACATATTTTGTAATTTCTACATTTTTTCCTTTTAATTATGAATTCCTATAAAGTTCCCACAATTTTTTTATAAGAAAATTAAGCTGGATTTTGAAAAATATACAGTATCACTAAAAAGATATATAATCAGAATATTTAGCTTTTTCTAAATAACAACTCCTACCGCCCTCATGTTTCATTGTTCAATTTAATTTTAACGAAGTTCACAGGTTAACAATTGAATATAAAATGTAAAAAAGACTGTCAAGTTTTTATTCCACTCCAGAATTTCCTCCAGGTTTCATCGAATCGCAATTTTCATCACAGTTATAAAATATTTTATCATGCTTTGTTTAAAGGACCAAATCTTTTGTCAAGACTTTCTAAGTTAATTATGCATCCAAATCAAAAATTCGTTGTCGCCTTCTAAGTCTCGCATTGACAAGAATTTCAATGACCAAGTAAGTGAAAAAGAAAATTAGCATGCTCCAAGTTCACCTAGCAGGCTCTTAAGCATCAAGGATCATTGAAATTGAATAAAATACATAATTACATGAACAATTAAGCTCTAACTGAATCCGAGGTCCATATCTTGTAAAATTCAGTTATTTAAAGCACTTCATGTATAATCTGAGTACAAAGTACAAACCACATATTAAAACAGATAACCAGACATTTTAGATTCACTTGTCAACCAACAGATTCCAAGCAAATCACATCACTAGTTGAAACTAAAGTGCAAACCATTTATTTAACCCTTTAATCCTATACTTGGCTTTATATATATATATAAAATCTCCTTCATTGCACACTTAAAAAGTCAATAGAGGTTGGCAGGGAGGCGAGGAGAAAGGAGAACCTCCAGTGGGGTGGCTTTTGGGATGGTTAAACCAGGGCTCTCAGTCATGTCAACAGGCTGGTCCAATGGGGTTGATATCTCAAATCCATGAAGAAGACGAGCAAGAGTCAGTTGCAGGACTTGGAGTGCAAATGAGGCACCTGGGCATGACCGTCTGCCTGAGCCAAAAGGAATGAGTTCAAATTGTTGACCTCTAACATCAACTTCTGCATGGCTTGTCAAAAATCTCTCTGGTTGAAAAGCAGATGGATTTGTCCAAACCCGAGGATCCCTTTGGATTTTCCATACATTGACAATCAAGCGAGTACCAGCTGTGACATGATAGCCGTTGAGTGTGCAATCTTCCATGGCTTCCCGGGGTCCTAAAAGTGGACCAGCTGGGTATAAGCGCAGGGTTTCTTTGATAATGGCTTGTAGATAGACAAGGTTTTTGATGTCTGATTCATTAACTTGCCGCTCCATGCCAACTTGTTGGTCCAATTCTTCCTGTGCCTTCTTCAACATGTGGGGATTGTTCAAAAGTAATGAGATGGCCCATGTCAAGGTGCCTGCTGAAGTGTCACTACCACCAAGTATAAGTGCCTGCAATTAGTTCAGCTAATGATGATTATAAAGACTTAAATTGAAGCTCATCAATCTTATAAATTTGATGCCTCCTATAAGAAGCATATAGTTTATCAATAACCTGAAACTGTATGTCACAAAATTCCATTAAGCTAAATTGTCCGATTTAAATATATGCATACTCTGCTAATTCAACATACCAGGCAGGTAGACTTGATGCCAATATTTGCATCATATTGGAAATTTGAGAGTTGTCCTTCCTTTTCAAGTGATAGCATCACATCGATAAAGTCCTGCTCACCCTCATTTTTGGCACCAGAAAGTCCTTTTTGGCGGTGCTCCTCCAGCCAGCCCTCAAGTATAGCATCCAAATCCTTGGCAGTCTTCTTCATTGCCTTTTCATGTCCCTGCAAATCCAACCACCAAAGAAAAGGGAGTGCATCTGAGACAGTAAAAATACCAATCAGGTGGAAGAACTTATTTATTGCTTTCTGGAATTGTCTGGCCTGGCCCTCATCACGGGTAGCGGAGACACCAAAATAACGTTTTCCAGCCACCATTCTTATAACAACATTAAGTGTCAAGTCTTCAAACCACCTTTTAAGTTCAACAAGCACGGGGCGAGAGTCATTCTTAGACCATAAATTGTACAGCTCCCTTATGCCCATATCAACTTCAGAAGTTCGGACATGCTTGAGCACCTCAAGCCTACGGTTTGACAGAAGCTCTAGTGTTGCAATTTTACGCATCTCACGCCAGAATGGGCTGTAAGGTGCAAATCCGAAGACAGCATAGTTGTATCCCATGTGCTTTGCAGCTGCTGTCGTAGGACGTGAAGCTAGTGCCTTGTCATTGATTGTGAAGCATTCCTTCACTACCTCCCAACTACTAACAACAATAGCCCTGCGACTGCCAAGGCGTATGGTGAATGCAGGCCCATATTTATCAGCCATTGCACCAAGTGTGCGGTAAAGAAGCTGATCTCCACCACCTAATAGGTGGAGATGCCCAATAATTGGCCATGCACCATTTGGTTCAGGAGCAAGCTTTCTAGTGTTGTTAACTTCAATACCTTTTGATCTTTTGAATAACGCATTGTAAAGAAGTATTAATGAGAAAATAAGAGCAATAGAACTTAATTGGAGAAATGGATCCATTGTATGATAGGACGATGAACACAAAAATGAATCACAGTGAATTTATAAGTCCACTCCACCAACGAAAAAATCAAAATCAGCATGAAGCATACCTCTGCTCTGCCTAGCAGCATGACTTGCCTGTAGGCTCTATCTGTCTATTATCAACTGCCATGTACGTATATCTACTTTTTTATCTTTTTCTAACATTAGGAGTTTGGGAAATAATTGATAGTTTTTTAACAGAACACTTCCTGCCTACTCAGCAAAGTCACCATAATTCAACGCATTGATGTGCTATGAAGCTGCTACAACAAATTAAATCGGAAAGGACCTGGTCATGGCCATTCATCCAACAACATTTTTCTATACCGATGGGGGGGTATTGACAATGGTTACAATCTGCTAAAACTTAACAACTATAGTCTATAAACCATACCACCAAGGCTTAAATTTACCTGACGCCAGCCTGCCGACCGGTTATAACCTTCTGGGGTTGAGAATCACTGTACCATAGAACAGTGAGAAAAAAAAAGCGTTATGCATGAAAATCATGCAATTTTAGATCATACTCCTAAAGACGGGTAGATCAGGACAATTAATTCAGTTTCTGCATAAGCCAACCGCAGAATAATAAATCTCGTTTTTAGATTGATAATATATTTAACCGAAGAATCCATAAAATAATAAAACAATAAATGTGCATTTTAAAGTTGACTAATATATTCTAACACATTTCAGAATACTTTTAGGCAGTTAGTTGGGAACAGAGATATGGTTGTTAAATATCGTTACGTATGATACATGGATCATGCCAATATTCCCACATCAGCATGATCAGAAGCCATAAATTTACTATACTGAACATGTCTTCCCTTGACACACATTTAGATAAAACCTGGATGCCCCTTCCAGAAACAAGTGCTTTTCCTTGCCACTGATAAAATCTGCAGGTAACTGGCAATTGGTGATTAATTAGAGATTTCTAAGATAGTTGATTCTTTAAAAAAAAAAAAATTAAATTAAATTAAAAACCTTTGCAAGTGTCAGATTGAATGGGGGCTACTTTCACATTTTTTCCACATTTGCACACAAGTAAGAATTCAAGCTGCTCCTTTATTAGCACAAAAGAGCAACAACCAGGCACACATAAAATTAGATATGTTTGAACTGGAATGAACCAAAGATGAATTCAAATATATAAAACATCAATGTTCATAGATTTTATTACTTTTACCACCATGAGGATTGTGGAGTTCCATGCCAAGAGTGAAACTAAGTTTATGGTTTTCAGGATTTAAAATAGCTGCATGTAATTGCTCAAAAGAATCAAATAGACAATATAGATTCAGAATTTCTCTTCACTTATATAAAGTTTATATACTGTTATACAATCATACAATTGAAAGTCAAATAATTCTTCAGGGCAATGGCAACTCAAAACTAAATAGCAAAGCAAGAAATAATGTGTTAATCAATGAGTGAACATGCAACTGTAAACTACAAGTTGTTTTTCCTTGTTTCCCTCACACATTCAATTATTCTCTCCAGATGACCACGCACCATTGGTGCACCCCTAGTTCAGCATAAGTCTACCAATGCATCTCAATTTAACTAATTAAGCTTTAACTTCAACTGAATGGTGTCAAAAGAGTTGTGACTCCAAACAGAGGTCTGCTTGTTCTCAAAGTAATTCCAAATTTCATTGTAAATTTCAGTATCTTACCATTTTCTAATTTTACTTGACAAGAAATCTGAGTTCGAGGCATCCTAGTTTTGGTAATCATTATACGGAAAAATCACTCCAATTTAGAAAAGAAATTGAAGTTACCTTCAACTAGCATTAACTCAAATTCCAAAAATCTGGAATTTGCAATAATTGACATCCATGATCCAGTTAAGCTCATTGTGATTGAATAACAAATGACATGTGAGAAAGTGAAAGCTCATGCTATGACACCGATAATCAATTTTTATAGATATGATCTAAGCCAAGGCATACATTATCAACATAATTATTCATTAATTAATAAACCATCCAGTAAATTTTTCTACTTCATTTAAAAAATATATATAATAATAATAAACAGTTGGGCACCAGGTGCGCATTAAAAAATTGATAATTTTTTTTCTTGGTTTAAAAAAGTGATAATTATAAACATTTTAATTACATTGTATAGTTTCCACAGACCCGGACTCTATATCGTACCCAAAAAAAATCATGATCTGGGGTGGTAGCTGTCTGGCATACCTCGTCTTACTGACATGAAATGATGAATCCAACCTAACAAAACTTAGTAATGATGTAAAGCTCCAAAATGTTCCTTAACAGATCACATAAAATCGTATTTGTTTGATCGTATTTGTTTGATCGTATTCTAGTGTTTCACAGAAAAATTAATCATTTGAAAAAAAGAAATCAAAAGGGCTGCATGCTTCACTTTAATTCCCTTTTTTAAGAACAAAAAGAAGCTAATTTGCATGCAAAAAGGAGTATAAAGTTGTACTCATAATTTTTTTTTTTTTTTTTTTTTTGAAACTTGTACTCTCAAAAACTTCAACTGTTGGGACAACATGTGAAGTTGGGAAGTGGAAGAAACGGAACCGACAAATGTAGTGGAACATACATAGAAGATATCATGCGAAAGAGAGAGAGAAAGACATGCACATTTTTGTCCGAAAATCTAACAAAAGATATTGGGTAATGATGGACATCATGAACAGAGTGGAAATTTTTTTAGGAGTTAAGAGAGTGAACTACAGAAAAGAAAATACTGAATTGTCTGTCTGCGTACGATTGAGCTCATTTGGGGAATTTGGACGTTTACGTTGGTGCTCCATTACTCCTGTCGTCAAAGAAAATTCCACGCAAGAGACAATCCAGAATGATGCAATATTTGTGGTACCATACCACTACCATTAGCTTTCTGCATTACTCAGTACGACCATATATTGCGCTTCTTGCTGCTTTTTTTTTTTTTTTTTTTTTTTTTTTTTTGCGTTTCTTGTCAAACCCGGAATTTTTGGATCTGGATTCAGGATTAATTATGTAGAAGCCCATTTTTGTTGTCTCATAAGCCCAGTGATAACCACGTTAACCATTGCATTTGCGAATAATGATAGGTTCCCGACCCAAGAATGGTCTGGGGCAGGTTCACAAGCCATCGCCCGATAGTATTGCAGACCTAGTTAATAGTATCTAATTTTACTTTATTCAAATGAAGTAATAATTTAGTTTTGAAAATAATTAATTTAAAAATATGGTTTTACAATTTTTTTAAAAAATTTAATTATAAAGGCCCTTCAAAATTCGAAAATCATAAGAAGTTGTGTTTGTTTCTTCATAAGATTGTACATAATTATTAATATTATATTCCAAAAGTTCAATTCGGTTCATTTATTTTTATTTATTTGAGTTAAAATCGTACTATGGTTTCAGAAACTGATATTTAAATTAAAAAAAATAAAAATAAACTCATTATACATCCTTTTCCTGTTACAACTATCAGAGAAATTCTAGGGTATTAGGACTTGTGTGAAAAGCCTTGCTTTTACAATGAAATTAATTACCTGTTGTCCAAGAATGTACATGCATTAGGAAAATTAGTTTGATTTAAAGTTTGAACCGCATGATTTTTTTTTTTCTTTAGAAAGTATATGGTTTACAATAGAACAACAACAACAAACACACACACATATATATACCCATTAATTTTTTTTCCAAAGGATAGATAACCCTTATATCTCCTATGCCAGAAATAAGAAAGACTAATTGGACTAAAGTAATCTCCTCAAACAACCTTAAAGAAGGATTTAAATTTATATGTGTTTGTGCGTGCTAGGATGGATGAGTTAGCTATTTTTAGCTAATAATTGCCCTATGCTCTTTAACTCTTTCTTCTAAAGAATTGCATCCAAGTTGATAGACTATGAAATCCTAATCGGCAATTTTAAATGTTCCATATGATCAAGACTTCAAATTTATATCAAGGCATATGTCAGCCAATACAGGCCACGGAGTTCTATACTAGCTAGAGATTTACCTGGATGAACACTAAATATTTATGTTTGTAAATAAATTAAGCCAGTCTGCAATTGGTTATATATTTGGATTCAAACATACAATCATGTATGATATATAGGACAATCCCAGCTCGAATCTCGCACGGAAATGGTGAAAATGATTGACATAAGTCACGGATATTTTACACTAACATTGTCCCACCGGTCCACTTATCAGGACCAGGGTGTGCCATGGTCCTAGTAAGGACCATCTGATATTTGAGATATGATCATCGCAAAAATGACTAAGATCATACGTATAAAAGCAACAAAAACATATCATTTGTGATGCGAAAATGAAGGAAACTGGTAATAATGCACTGAACTACTTTTCAAACAATATATAAGATTTAGTTAGACCCTTCCATATTCACCCTTCTCTAATTCCAGACAAAACTCAAAGAGTGTGGAACAGGTGCAAGCAAATTAGCTCGATTAATTTTTTCCATATTCAAAAGGAAAAACATTACATTAATTAGTGGGATAGTAATTGTAATGCTTAACACTTGAGAAGGGTTAACTCATTGGAAGACTCAGCATAATCCATTTGCCAACTTGGCCTTCCCAGAGTAAACTCTAGATCAAGCAACTTATCAGAAGCTGACAAAGAGCTGGAATCCAACCTCTCCTTCACGGTATCAGACACATGGAGGGCTGCCTTGCGACCGTCCACCTAATATCAAGCAATAAAATTTGATGCATTACATTATTAATTGTAATTGAATAACATTAAATTGAAAATAAACATGTCCCCCTCATTTTTTTCTCATACAATCATACCTTAGAATCATTTGTCTTGAGATGAGAATATGTCAAAGCATTGCCATGTTTTGTTATCCTACTACTCTCATTTGTCTCCATCGATGGAAATGAACCTCTGCATATGAATTTAGTAATAGATCAAAATCTGACGAGATTAGAGACAAAGATATACACAATAAAGCAAGACAAGAAAGTATCTAGACTATTTGGAGCAAGCTAGCAGATTTGACTGATATATAATTAGCATCCAGTGCTAGCTGATCACGTAAAACACTACTTTAAGTTTCCTGGAATCATCAGAAAAAGTTGAAAATGAGATTGGCAACAGATTATTGAAAAGTAGATCCTAATCATATAAGGGGAATCTATATCTTCACTATAATATTGACGGGTTATAATTTATGTCATATTATATTCAGGTGTAATTTGTAATGCAAAGAGAGCTAGGAAATTAAAACATTCAGCGTGATGTTATGTATATTAAATAGGCATATTTTGGAGCTACAGTCAAGGGCTTGGATGTTGGATCAATGAACTATGATCTAAACATAGATCAGAGATTTACCACAGCCACAACTAAAGTCAACATAACCCAGCTGACAGCCAACATTAATTAATTACTTGATCCAACAAGGACACGGCCATTTTCAGTGTTACTATTATAAGTCAGGGGTCCAAAAAAAAATTACAGCATTGAGATTTGAACAAAGAGCCTTGAATTTTGTGACACATATCGGGATCTAACACGTTTACAATCGAACGGATGTGGGGCGTGGAACCTGTTCTGGATGCCACACGTAAAATTTTCACTGAACCTACGAACCCTAGGTTAAGTTCATCAAAATCAAGGTACGTAGCTTGCATTAGTAAATTATAAAAACCCGTTTATCTACACCATTATTGACAAAGGGAGACACCATGTAGGACCAAAAGCGTCGGTAATCAAGGCAGCGGTGTACATGCGTGCATGTATGTTTCTCATGGGGAGTAAATGCACTCCAATGTGAAACAGTGCAAGAGAGACTCACCTTTGGCGTTTTTGTAGAGTTGGTGGTGAGTTGAGAGAAGAAGGGTTAGTATGAGATTTTCCACAAGATAATCCACCATCCAAATCAACAACCCCTGTCCTTTGGTTCAAATTCATATCTGTCTGCCCTTGACCTGCAAAATTTATCATAGATAGAGCCATTGCTCTTGCTTTATCAGACACCAAGCCAATAATTCACATGGACTAAAAAGTCAGTCCACTAGTAAACCATTAGTGTAATTAGTTGGGAACAGTGAATCAAATGATAAGAGTTTCCTGTCACACTTTGGATCACCAAGGTCCCAAAACAAAGAGAATAATTGAAGAGTAGAAATAAAGATTTGGAGTTCTTTAAGGGACAATCCAATTACCTGATCCTTTGTCAGTGCTCTTCACTGTTCTATACATCTGCATGAACAACCAACAAAGAAAATGAGAAAAAGTCCACACTGCTAGGATTATCTCTAGATGCCCTTTTGCCCTTACCCCTTGTTCTCCATCCCACCCCACTACAAATTGAATCATATATATACCAAATACAAAAATAGAATACGATAAAGAGATGCAAAACATCTACGAGCATCGTAATAAAATCCGTCTCATACAAAAGTTCAAAGCCATGGAGATTGTAAACACTAACCCCACCTGTAAGTGACTCTTCACGTGAGCTAGGGTTAAATCCTTCACATTCATCAACTCTAACACAGATTTTGGCGTTGCTCCTGTAACGTTTTCCAATATGAAAACAAAAAAAGAATGTAACCTAACTATGCTCTCTTCTCAAAATAAATATATCTACTATCATGTTAGCTTATGCGAAAATATAAAATTAATTAATCTCTAAATAAACATGAGGTATTGAATATATATATATATATATATATATATTATGTATTACTTTCATGGCCGCCTAGAAGCTGGACCGCATGAACAAAATGGGCATGGAGAGTCGTTGTCCATCTCATTCTCGGAGCTCTTATGCTTCTTTTTACACCACTGATCACTCTTGCACTCCTCTTGAAATCACGGCCATAGATTTGAGGCTTGTATTGCTGGTGATGGCTGAGATTTCTCGGCGGTTGTAGTGGTGGAGGAGGACCCAAATCTGCCATTTCAAACCCTAGACTCAACGTCGGCTCACTAGGGCCAAGACTGCAACTCTTCTCCGGGTTAAAGAAGCCATTTTCATGGCTCAAATCGCTTCCACTGCTACCGGAGTCGGTCGTTGAGCTGCCATCACTATAGAGTAAATTGCCTAGTAATCCATCGAACCCCACTTCCTTGGCTCCACAATCTACGGCAGATGGTGGGCTGATCTGTAATGAGAGATCAGGCATAGGTGCTGTAGAATTTCTCATTGTGGTGTTCAAGCTTGAGAACATGAGGATGGTGGAGATCTAATAAGATGGTCAATAACCAAAACACTTGGCCAGTAAATTGACAAGAATTTAAAGGGGAGAGAGAGAGAGAGAGAATGAGATAGCTTAGGAAATGTGGAGAGGTTTGACAGGGATAAATAAAGAAACAAAAATAGAAAAGAAAAGAGAAGAAATTAAATGGACATTAAAAAAAAAAAAAGTGAAGAAATTAAATGAGTTGGAAAACTTTGGGAGGAGAGTTGAAAAGGAGTGGTTGTGATTATATCATGAGTGCCTTATGATTTGCATAGGTGTTGTCGTGGGAGGTTTTGAATAGGAAGCTTTTAATAGGCTTTCTTCTAGGGTTGATAGTAGATCAGAGATTAAAAGAAAACAGCTAGCTAGATAGAGAAATTGAAGGGATTACAGAGACTATTAGTCAGATAAAAAAAATGAGAGAAAGTAAGTGAGTTTTTTATTTTTTTGGGACGATGGTTTGAAGGAAAAGGTAGTGAAAAGAGGAAGTTGTGTATTTAAGGATGCAGAGGGATCAGAGACCTTTCTATAGAGAAAAAATGAAAAAGAGAGATGTGTAGTTTTACTAAAAACTTTATAATGGGGAATGAATAAAGAAGAGGTGTTCAGGGACTTGATGGTGGTTTATGCAAGGAATGGTTGGAATTCGAGGAAAAAATATGTCCAAAAACTGTTCATTGGAATATTTGGAAGGGAATTGTGTTTCTCTCTCTCTCTCTCTCTCACCCTCTACTCTGATGGATGGCGACCCATTTAAATTCCCTACTCTTTTTGTTTCTATCATATATTATTTGAACTTAATCAATCTTTATTAGCTATTTCTTTAATTAGAATATTCTCCGTTTTATTTCACGAACGAGGGTTGACTGGCAGGCCAAAATATCCCTGTTCAAAACTGCTTTCATTGGCCTCTTCCATGCAGACTACATGGTACACACTTCTATATATATATATATATATATATGATGAGAACCTGAAACTTGTATGAACAATGTATATGTTCTTAAAGAATAGGTTAATTAGTATTTTTTATGGAAACTGAAAACTCCTTTCAATGAAGCAAATTATTATGCAAATTTCATCTAAGCAAGTATGGATTATTACATTTTATTTTGGGTGTAGTATGAATATTACTTGCACGTAGCATGAAGCATTAGATTTTGTGACAGCTCTTTTGCCATCATTTATGTCGTCTGGTTGTACTAAATTCGACCTTATTTAATTTAAATTCCTAGTAAACTCAATCAGCCAAAACCGACCAGTAATGCCAGCTCTAGTCAAGTCATTATATAAATTTATTGTCTCGCATTTTAAATGGGCATGAACAGAAGAATCTCTACTAAGTCTAGACTTGAACAGTTGCACTTGAGTCCTGATGAGCACGTACATAGCAAAAAATAAAAACTTAAAAAAAATAAAAATACCATATTGCCAATAAGTATCGAGCTGTACACGTGCCAGCACCAATAGGAAAAAAATAATAATAATAAAAACAAAAAATAAGGATAAAAATGGTCTCGTGAGTAATAAGGCAGGAAGGAATATGGACTATTCTGAGGGAAGAAATGTCAGATTGGCTGGGGTGTCCGGCAACACTGGGGTCACAGTCCCACAGGCAACCGTCCCTGGCCCATTCCCATATTTTTCGACACTCACGCGCTTTGAATTTGCATGACCCTTCGTTGTTTTCTTGTGCCAAATCATTACAAGCTAGCAGCTAAGAATCAATAAATCCGACTATAAGTTACAATTTCGTGCTATATTTTTCACTCATAATAAGTCATAACATTATAAATAATAATATATTAATTATAGATATATTAACTTTTTTTAATTATTTACTCTATTTGGAGAAAACTTCATTTAGTTTTTGAAATCTCTTAAGTTTTGAAATCTCTTTAAAAAAGTTCAAACTATCAGTCAATTAACGGTGAAAATAAATAAAAAATTTGGACGGAAAGAGTATTTTTGACATTATAAAAAAAAAAAAATGGGATTACAACAAGTGTATGACAAGATTAAAATAATATATATACTCCTTAAAATAAAATTTCAAAATAAGTAATTAATTGATTTAAAATGAAGTAATTAGTTAATTAATTAAAAAAATTTATTCCACCATCCATTTTTAAAATAAATGATGGAGATTAAAATTAATCAAGAAAAAAAATTTTTTTAAAAAAAAAAAAAATTTTTAAAAATCTCATTGGGTTCAAACCCAAATGAAGATCTAGGTTTGAACCCAAATCTTCAACATCTACTTTCACTCTAGAAGTTAAAGATCTAGGTTCAAACCAAGATCTTCAACATTTGAGTGAGACCAGATCGTCAAGAAGACGATTTGGTCTCACTAAGATCTTGAAAATTATTATTATTTTTTAAATAATAATAATAATAAATAAAAATCTGGGTTCTCACCTAAATGAAGATCTAAATTTAAATCTAAAATTTCAAGATCTAGGTTAGACTAGATCATCAACATGACGATCTGGTTTCACCCAGATCTTGAAAACAAATTAAAAAATAAAACAAAATAATCTGGGTTCGAACCTAAATTCAATAAGATCTTCATCCATTGGTTTTAAAATCAAATAAAATCAATAATACACATTATCAATAACACATAAAATCAAACGAAAATACACAAAGTCAAATCTACTAGTTTTAAATTCACAAAACCCACTTGTTCGGCCAGGAAAAAAATGCCAATTTATTGAATCCTTTTCATCTAGTTCAACAAATCTACACCTACAAACCTACGCAAATAACAACCCAACTCAAACAACAACCAACCAGAATCCAAACCTTGAACAACATAACATCTTTTAGAGTTTAGGCCCATCTCCATTGATAGAAAAGAGAGACGGAGAAGAGGGAGGCTATTCGACGGTGCGCGGTGATGTGAGAGAAATATAGTGAGAAGAGAGGGAGAAAAAGATGGAGTCCATCTCCATCGGACTGCCAAATCGTTTAAACGATCTGAAAGGTTTTAGACCAGATCGTTTGAACAATCTAAAAACCAAATTTTTTTAAACAAAATAAGATTCTTTTTTAAATTTGTGTTTTTTTTTTAAAAAAAAAAAATCAAATTAAAAAATAGTCATATTATTGTACACGTATCAATTTTTTATTGATCGAATGATATTGTAATATTTTAGTTTCATTAGGGATAAAATAATCATTTTAGGTGGTGAAGGGTTATTAAGTCTTTTTATTTTTTCTGTTTGGTTTGACTGTTGGTTGACTGATAGGAGAGACATTTAAAAACTGTTTTCAAAATAGTAGGGAGGAAAAAGCTATTTCCAAATGACTTTTAAAATCCTAATAGTACATTTTCGATACCTTAGAGATGAAAATGAAAATTTTTCACTTATTTATTATAAAAAATTATAATTCTATAATGCATTGATCACTTATATCATAACATATGTTATATAGTTATACATGATAGTGCATTAGACTTTTTAAAGTTTTTCTTTAAGTATTTTAATGTCGTCTATTATAAAAGTTATGATATTATGTCGAAGCACTTCCTACTCATATTAGATAATAAAATCATAAGTGATATTACATTGATATAGATGTGTTGTTTTTTTAAACTATTTTTTCTATACATATTTGTACAGTAGGATGAAATATTGTTCCAAGTTTTTTTTTTTTTTTTTAAATATTAATGCTTAACGGATCATAGAATAATTAGGATTTATCTAGATTGAATACTGATAGTATAACTCGACTGATTAGGAGACTCACACTCACACTCATACTTTATATTTTAATAAAATAAGAGTGAGTGTCAAATTCTTAATCTTTAAAAGTTAAAAGAGATATTTAATTATTTTTAATGTGAGGTAGTGTATGAATATTATTGGGAGTATTTATCTCAATAATTTTAATAATAATAAATCATGTCATTTGATTTTTTGGACTAACACACTTCAAAAAAATCTTCCACGATGTGATGTTTGAACTTGTTGAAGAAGACGGAGGTGTGGCGCGTGAGGAGAAATGCGGGTGAGAAGTGGGAACCTTAAATGAGGGTAAAATTCAACGGCTAGTATTTGTCTAATGTAGTACAATCTTCTCTCAAACGCCAATATTCCCTCTCCGTGTCGAAATATTCCAACCTGTCGAGCCCCACCCGCGCGTGGAAACCCACGAGGAAAGACCATATTCCTCGGCGTCAACATGGTTCACATCACGTGACCTTAAGGACGTGACCTTGTCTGGGCGATAAGCTCCTCTTTGTTCTCTTCTCTTGTTCTTATTTTCTCCATATTCTCCCATTTAATTTATTATAATAAGCTCGCAATCCATGGCTTCTCTTTTTTATTTAATTTGTTTTAATAATCCATTTGTTTATTTATTTATTTATTTTTCTGAAGTGTATAATCCATTTGTTTATTATTCGGTGATTACAGTAACAACAAGATGACCATAAAATGTTTAAAACGATTTGTTAATAGTTTTCGAAGCCACGGTCAGCGCCTGATGCGCTCTAGATTCTCCGGGAAATGCAACTTTTTTTAGTTTCTTCTGATAATAATTTTTTAATCAGACCTAATAAATTCTCTATCTTTCTTTGGATTATTGAATAATCATCTTGCTGGAGGGTTACATCCGGTCAACATGTCTCTCTATGGCTCACTTGCAATGTTGTCAAATGCTTTGGCTATATTCCATATTCCCTGTGTTTGTCTTCTTCTTCTTTTTTTTTTTTTTTTTAATTTATTTTTTATTAATCTTTTCCGATTTCTTTTTCCTCCCCAAAATGGACCAACCCATTCATTTTCACGTTTCATCAATCTCAACCGGAATTTAGGGTACGCAGTGGGTACCCAGTTTTTCTTTTTTCTTTTTTTCTTTTATTTGCATCATAATTATCAATGTAATGCAAAAAAATTCCCATAAAGAGTGAAAATCACATGCAGTAAATGATTCTTCCAACCAGATCGATCCAAACAGTGCTAGAGTTCAAATGTGGTGATTCGCGAATCACATATACATGTAAAATTCAAACTCTATGTATATGTTTTCAATGTTCTTGCTTTGTCTGGAGGATTAAAATAATTGTATAGGATTTAGAAGAATATTAAGTTCTTCATAGTGATTCGTGAGATAAAAAATACAAGCATGTGTTGCTTTGAAATTGAGATATCTCTCTCTCTCTCTTTCTCTCTAATCACCTTCTCTCACTCTCTTGAGTGATTAATTGTAGAGAAATAGGACAGAAGAGACAGGAAGGAATCACCGAAATCTACGCCGTTTAGGCTGACGTGCACCACGACATTACATCATATGTAGACGATTGAATAATAATTATTATGTTAATCAAACATATATTGATGGTTTGGTTACTAATTCAACACATCGTTTTGCTGGTTGTGGTAGAATTTTTCTCATGTCTTGGTGTGTGACATAAGAGACTACTTGAATTATTTAAAGATTTGTAATAAAACAAAAGGATAATAATAATATTATATGATTTCGTGAGAGAAAAAAGACGTTAGTCACAATCATAATTAACCTTTAATTAATGATGGGTTAATTATGAGAGTAAATACAACATGGTCAAAGCTGATATTATCATTAGGTTTAATGAATAGTTGATAGTTGATTGATTGTGAACTTGAAATTTGACAGCCCAAGTTTTTCACAAAACAAAATGAGAGTTGTCCACTTGTTTGGTGTTTAACACGCGCCACCTGCATGGAGGCAGAGGCCAGCTGGGCGCCTCAGACCACTTTCAATCAAAGTGGCCCATTTCTGATGAAAAAAACTTGAATGGTGAAAATAATGAAGTCAATTTACCAAAGAAAATTTAAGGAAGAAGATATGAATAAAGTCAGACCCTACGCCAACCCCACACTAAATTATTTTTCTTGCAAATCTCAACCCAATAAAAAAATTTAAAAAATAAAAATAAAAAACAAGGACCAATCTAGCTCACACCTTGAGACTTGAAACTTTCACCTTTCTGTACTAAAGTAGAGGGTGAAACTATACCTAACACTCTGGCTTTTTGAAATAACTCAAGGTCGAACTTGTGATTAGAAGTTGCGAGCCTAAAATTTAATGAAATTATGTAAATAAAAACTCTATTCTCATGGATCTGCATGCCAATCTTATATCATGAATCATTTAAGAAACTCACTGTCAGACGATTCAATACTTGCAATTTATAACGTGGGTTATTTTTGCATATTTGAACAAAGACAGTGTACAATGAAAATTATTAAAGTGAATTCTGCAAGAGAGACCGCTTAATTTTCACCCTGAAAAATGTATGTCATCAGCTATGTACTTATTTACCTTTGAAATGCAGACTTGAATGATAAAGGGTAGTATTGGATTATACATCACATCCATGCATGCATTTGAGCAGCTAATATACAGTAATTAGTAGCAATATCTTTTGTTGCGTTTACAAGAAAAGAGAGAGAGAGACAGAGGAAAAAAGAAAAAGGTAGAAGGGAAGCATATTCATTGACTTGTTTAAATTCCTGTCCCCAGTAAACTGTGTTTTCAATCGCAGTCACTGAATAGTTACATCGAGATGGGTGAAATGAAGATGATGGGTGAGGTACCTGCCTCCCCACAAAAGCAAAATTCCTTCTCTCATCTCTATTTTTTATCTCTAACATCAATTTCTTGGAATTAAAAAAGAACAACACTATATATATGTAGTACGATGCTTTTCTTTCAAAGAACTGAAAGTGGAGCCAATGGCAATTAATTAGACAGAAAGGGTGGAAGAATCCGTATAGGCCCAAAAAGTCTAAGAACCACTCTCCAAAACAACAGAAAGTGAAGATATAAAGCAAACCACCACCCTCCCCATATTTTTTTTTCCCTTTTATCGTGTTGTTATGTTTTACATTTTTAGCTTTTTGGATTGTACATGTACGTGGGGTGGGTTTACCTTCAAAGTTGAGCAACCCTTTTTCATGATCAAACGGTTTGATTAAGTTGTGATGTTTGAGGGACTGATGGATTGCATGTACTTGAATCAAAAGGGACCCACGTACAGGGCCGATCATGTGCCTGCAACCAGTTGTTGTTGGGATATTCAGAGTGGACACTGCCCATTGTAATCGGCCGATTTCATTAGATATAGAGCTGCCTCCTTAAAAAGCTTTAGCCATGACCAAATAAGGCTTAAATATTCAAATGTGTGCCTATGTAATTTTATTTTCCATTATTTGCAATCGTCCATGTACCGGCTTTCAATTCATGCTTTTAATCCATCCCTAACATAATTTCCAAAAAGAAACAATGGTAGAGGTTTTCTTTAGTATCATCATACCAGAGGGAATTCAAAGTATCGATATTTCAAAATCTTATAAGCAGAAGATATTTAAAAAGATAGGCGACTTGATCCGAATAATAATAAGTAGGTTATTACAAAATCATCATTTTAAATTCGACTCAAACATAATTTTAAACTATTATAATATAATCAAATATGTAACTCATAAATAATAAATCAACTTAATTAAAAATAAAATTACTAAATGGATTGTGCAATTGCGTACTACTAATTAATTTCATCATTATATTATATCTTCTGTCATAAAATCGATTGATATTTGAACTGAAGATTGGCACAGAAATACATATATAAAAGTATTTGCTTTATCATCCCTACTTTGTGTCTCTCTCTCGTTTGCTTTATTTCTTTTCTTCTTTATTGCATATCTTTTTCAAATGTTGGGGAAGTTATCTTTTAAATATTGTGAGACACCGTCCGCGTCCCAATTTTCCAAAGTTGTCCCATGGACCACAAATGCACATTTTATTCAATTTTAGTTCGAACCTTATGTTTCTCATCAGTCATCGCTTGCTAGTTGCTGCTTTTCGACTCTTTCTAACACCACCATAATTATAAAACAACTCCCTTTTTTTTGGCTGTCAATTGTCAAGTTCAAGCTCTTCCTTAATGAACTATAAGTAACTAAACCATAAATGTCACCATCACCATAATAAATCCCCAAATTCCCTTTCATCAGAAATGGAATAACTTCCCATGACATAATACCATAATAGATGGTCTTTATATTATTAATTATTTATCTTCATGTAATATTAGTGAAACCTATTCGACATTATATATATTATGATTACGATCACAACCAATTATTTTATTATCATAAATTGTTTAGTTATGAAATGATGTGGAGGATATTTTTTGCAATTCGGAGGGTTAGCTTTCTGTTGGCAACACAGAAAAACTGTTTGCCTCCCAACATCATCAAACATGCACCATTTTAAGGAAAAAAACAATATTAATGTTATTGGTTTTTAGAAGAATATTGTAACAATTGATTTCGAATATATATATCTTACCGGCGCTAAGATGCTTTCCAGTTTGAGATAAGAGATCAGCTCAAAGAGTGTGCTTGTTTCTAGCTACTTGATTGGTTAGAGAGAAAAAAACACAACTGGACAAGTTTGATTGGGAAATTGGATATACATAATTGTATGACATGGGCAGGATATTGCATTCAAAGTGCAGAGCCTGCAAAGAGTATCGCAGCATTTTTAATTATTTAGAATCTGAAAACTATGGCAGATAACATCCAAACATTGGTTATCTTGAAGACATATAATGGTTTGTTTTGTCACGAGGGTTCAAGATCTTTAAATAAATATATATATATATATATACAGTTGATGTATACATTAATTTTTAATATAGTGGTCCCTTACAAAAATAATATAATGGCTCGAATAATTTAAAGTGGAAATTTCAAAAATAAAATCTAGATATTTGGATAAAAAAGATAATCATCTATTGACTATTTTGCATATATAATAATAATAATGATAATAATAGTGAAAACCTTAGTCTTATGACATTTTTTTCGATTTTCAGAATTAGTTATCCCATGTTTTGCGTTTCATTTTTGTAATTTACTGTTCCATGTTGCTCGCTAATTCTACGTAGTTAAAAATAACACTTTATCTTAAAATATACACTAATCATAAGGGTTAAAAACTCTGCCATGAAATAATGACAACCACATGCTAACAAATGCATCACAATCATCATCTCTCAAAATGTTCCTTCCATTTGTTGCAACCTAACATAAAAAAAACAAATCTTAAAGCCCATCACATATATAAATTTTACAAGAAAAATTGAGAAGAAAGTTAAAAAGGAAAAAGTCTCACGTTCCAAACAGATTTTTAATATTCTAAAAGATAGAAAATCTATATCCAAATGAATGTAAACAAAAAAAAAAAAAAAAAAATTCTTATACACCAAACTGATGTAAAAAAATTAGTACATAACATTTTGCAGTACCATGACAATGACAAATGCAGACGTAATTGAATTTCAACAATTAATTTGACTCGTTATGGTTCAATTTCAACAACTTAGTGAATATTTAAAAGGAATATTTATTACACTAATATACATCCGCACAATACAAACAACCGAAAATCAGCACAAAACATATGTATCTTCAGACAATCCAGCCCTTTCAATTCTTAATGAAAGTGACATTTGATCTGTGCAATTAAATTAAACTACTAATTTAGATTTAGTCAACCACTAATACGAATGAGAGAAAGTAAAGATAGAAAAAGAGAAACACATATACACATGGACTCCTTATTTAGAGAACTCGACTCCATTGGACTGGGCTGATCAAGTGTTCAACAATATAACCAGCAGCCCGGCCCAAAATGTCCAAGCCCATATGCATCTGGCAAACCCTTCCTAAACAGAGCCATATAAGACCAAGTTAGGCCCAAACAAAAATCATGGACCAAATGGCACAAACTAGGCCCATTGATCATTGCTGTTTTTATTTAATGAGCTCAACCTCACGCAAGTCTGCACGAGCTTCTGAATACTTGAAATTAAAACTAATATATCAAAAATTTGAAGTGAAAATCACATACTTCTCACTCCAACCCTCTTCGCTTTCTAGTCGTCGTTGGATCTTCGAGAGAGGCCAACAAAATAATTCTGATTAAAAAATAAAATGACGATTTTCCACTTCTTCAACTGCGCGATTCTCACCTTCGGTCCTCACGCGGTCTACTTTTACTCCGCCCACGCCTCGTATGTATCGCCTCTTCTTCTTCGTTTTCAATTTCTCAATCGAATGTCATATCTGTTGGATTTATTACATATTTAGTTGTTGATTATGTATAGGCAGATCTGAGTACGATACACTTGGTACCTCTATTAAAGCGGCTCTTGTTTATCTCGGCACAGCTTTAGTTAAGGTTTGGTTTTCAATTTAATCTGTGATTAATGGTGCGTAATTGTGTCTATAAATGGAATTAACTTTGGCTTGATTGCAGCTGGTTGTTTGGCGACATTCCTTAAGGTTTCGGAGAATGACAATTTTGACCCTTATCAGGTGCCTCAGTCTCTTCGCTACGAATTGTTTGATTTTAATTTACACTGAGAAAAGTAGGGAACAAATTTTGGTATTTAGATCATAATAATAATAATAATAATAATAATACATTGGATACTTTTTGTTATTTCTATTTCTTGTTGTCGTCTATTGGAAGTTGTTATTTTGTTCAATAAACTTTTATTGCCTTGATGTTTTATAGATACTAATATGATATAAGGGTACCTCATTTGCTTGGGATATGATATTCCAAAATAGAAGCTGAGTCTTAAAGGTCCGTCCGTGGTGGTGCCAATTTCTAGCTAGTTAATTATCTTATTGCTTTTAGGCATGGCTTCGATTGTAACTCGAATCAACTGTAGTTTGTTTTGGATCAGTTGATGTAGATCAATTTCTCTATTTTTTAGTTTTATGTGATTTTTGAGAGTAAATGGATGAAGAACACCAGTGAATTTTGATAAAACTATATGTTGTGCTGATCTTGAACGGGCTATTGCTAGGTAATGTTGTATGATTAGAATGATTTGTGAGAAGCCAAATACCGTTGAAAGGGTGCTTAGTGATTCTCTATAAGATAAATTTGGTTGCTGTACGGGTTGGGGCATGAGTAGTATAAACTTTTATGTGTGCCCGAGTTATGATTGATTTTGCTTTATTATTGCAATAATTTATTTGTTGTATAAATTGTGAGGCTTTTTATTTCCAGGAACTGTTGAAAGCTCTAATTGGATTCATAGATGTTGCCGGGCTTTACTTTGCCTTAACCCAGTTGACTCACAGGAACATCTCTCAGAATCATAAATTTCAAGCTGGTTGGACTTGGTGAGTAAGCTTGATTCAGTCATTTTGTTTGAATATCAATGCCTTTCCTATAAGTTTTAGCAAAACAAGATGGTGTTTTTCATTGTCCTTAAATTACAATTAGTATAACAAGGTTAAGAACATTAAGGTACTGCTTTTTGGCTTTTGTGCTCTTCTTTTGCTGTACACTCAGGAAAATGAGATGATTCCCAAATGAGTTGCATTAATTCCTGTTGCCAAACGAATAAATGATGTTCTTGGTAAGCAAAATTAATAGTACTAAGGGTTGAGAGCAAAAGAGGTGGCAGGGGGTTGAGGGGTCCCAAATCTTGTAGTTTTTTTTTTCTGTTCAGTGCAACTATGTGTTTGTTTAGACATCATGTGATGTACATTATATTTTGTTAATACATATCCGTAAGTAGAGATGACAAATTAGAAATTGCATCCATGAGTGATAAGGGTATGTTCTTTCTGTTTGTTATATGTGTAAACTGTTTAGAAGTGAACTAGTCCACATGATGCATTTGTTTATTCTTGCAAGACTGCATGTGAAATCAGTAGTACTTAAGCTTCTTATTCTGTTTGTTGGGCTTCATTAAACTCCCTTTATAAGATTCAATAGAGCTAATGCATGTTGTGTTCCCCATATTTACAGGGTGGGCGTTTGCTGATTCTGTTCTACATAGATTGGCCCCACTTTGGGTGGGTGCTAGAGGACTAGAGTTTACTTGGGATTTCATCCTGCAAGGCCTAGAAGCAAATGCAAATTTGGTAAGTTTTTCTTTGATGGATAGAAATGTATTTCCGGACTTCCTTTCTGGCACAGTGTTGATGTCATAGTATTTAATTTCAGAAGAGTTGGCTGATATGTTCTGTTCAAGTTTGGCTGATATTGTGCTCCCATTGTTTTATGTACCCTGGAGTTAAATATCTTGTTTCCATTCTGAATTCAGGTGCTGAGCATATCCCTTGCTGCATTAGGTTCTTTGATTTGGCTCCGCAAGAACAAACCCAAGACATTGATTCCTATATATATGCATGTGCAGGAATTGTGGCAACCATGCCATCCATACGAGGTCTGCTTTTCAATTTTTCCTCAATTTCCATCATTTACCAAGATTATGAACTTATGTTTGACTCATTGAAATTGGGTTAATCATTTGACATACCATGTAATGCATCATTGTAGAAGATAGGAACTCGGAGATCCTTATGCAACATCTCTCTCACTAGTTACTTAATAACCTTTAACTTGGCATCTATTTCCCTTAGCATATCATGATCAGTATGCCTTATCATTGGTAGCTTTGAGGGACTATATGTTAACATTACTTTAGCGTTTCTCATAAACGATTCTTGCAGTTATCTGAGGCGAGGATTGGGATGGCAATTCCCAAAGGTGGTAGGCTTTGAGCTTTTTACCTCATTAGTGATGGCTTTCATTAGTTGGCAACTCTTTGCTGCATGTCAGAGACCTTCTTCCTGAGGCATTCAAGCATGATAATTTGCAGTAGGATGAGGCAGTGTTCTTACAGCAACTTAATTCATTTCAATCCGCCTAGTCCAATTACTGTTTCCTTGCGGGAACATGAACTTTTGTAATTTCACGTTGTCATTCTAGTTCGTGGAAATTTAGCAGTATCAAATTTTGATCTACATTGTTCCCAATTTATCAACTCTTAATAGTTGCTCTGATGTATCTTAACCAAGCAAAGGAAGAAATTTTTTTCTGTTGTAACAACATTAGTGTGCGTTCATGAAATTTTCCATGAACGATGAGGTTGGCCAGTAAGTTACAAGGTTACATTTAACATGCGTATTTGGGCCTTCTTGCAGGGGTGCATTAATTGTACATCGGAACTTGGAACCCTGAACTGAGCTTCGTAATTAGCTGATTGTTCCCTGGGCACGTTGACAGATTTAACTTAGGCTCGCTGGCCTACTGGCGCGTTATATGCATTCGAATATCCAAGTTCCCACTAGCACCACACCACCACCCCCCCCCCCCTCCCTCCTTTTTTTTTTTTTTTGAAATACCCACTAGCCTATTTTTACATTTACATGCTGGAGTTCTTTTATGCCAGATGCATGCTTAAACTGTTTGACTCAAATATTGGTAGCAGGCTCTTAGGATTTATGACCATTCTTTGTGATTTTTGGCAAGAAATTTGAGCTGCCATCCCTAACTAGAACAAGTCCTTCATGATGCCAGCAATTCTGAAGATCTCAGCTGCAGCACCGCATGGACAATAAGAGTGTGCACAGCCTTTTCCATTGTCAGGTGACAACGTTGCCTTGAGCAAGCTCACAGAATTTGCAAAGCACTTCTTAGAGTTTACTGGTAGTCCTAAAGAGAGTATGCTGTTTTGGGCTTTAAGACATCCTTAGGAATTCAATTCCCTCAGAAGCACCACCTTCTTGTTTCTCTCCTGGATTTTCTGGCAGACCTCATCAATGCACTGGCGAAGGTTGCCAGAGCAGCAATTCAGCATTTTGTTGCCGTAACAGCAGCAACCATAATCTCAAAACTAAATAATGAGCATACAAGACTGCATATGAATTCAATCCGAACAACGTCCATCAAATGAAGGTAATTAACAAGATAGAAACGAAAAAAAGGTTTTGTTTGCCACCTGGGTTGTGGACTTGAGTACTTGCAGACAAGAGGAATTGGTAGACAAGGGCAGCACTGTGTTTAGAAATGAGTTTGGAGAAGGCAAGAAGAGTAATGGCTGCCTGACAAAGCTTGACATGAGATGATATTGGTGGGGCTTTTGTTAATGTTCATGGCTTGAACCATGATGACTTGTCGATCAAAGAGGGCAGGTGACTTACCAAATGCAAAACAAAACAATTAATTACAACATAAACAAAATAGACATATGGACTTTGCATCTTCTATATGAAAAGAGGACTCCCCTGTTCGTCCAGCATAATTTAGTGAACGAATGATTTCTATCTTGAAAATTAACATAAAAAAGTAGAGCCATGAATTGCAATACATATAATTGTTAAATCTAGTGCATGTAAAGCACAAAAGTCTGATACAATCTTCAAGGGTCACATACCAAATGAATACTTACTAGTCAGTGTCCCACTAACACAAGTAATTCCCACGCATTGACAAGAAGTTTTTAAACCCATTAGAAAGTTTGTCACACCACATATTTGGAAGATGAATAGGGAACTTTCAACCATCTACACTCAGAAAAGGAAGTATCTACAGCAGATGAAAGATGTTCAAATATCAAAAGGAAATATACAATACCATTAATATTCAACTTCCAATTACTAAGATGTGATCGAACTTTTAGCAGTCATTCAGCCTCAATCTTTATAGCCTCGGCAGCATCAAACAGTTGTGACTTAAAGGTTCGTCTGCTTCGTTCTTTCCTGACCCTGAATACATGGACTTGCATTACACTTGACCGCAAATATTCAAAAATAAGTGTGTCGTTACATACTAATCTGTTTCCTTTGCAAAAATCTTTCCACCCATCTTTGAGATCCACACGACCATCTATGGACCTAACATGGAGTTTAACTTGCCATGACCTCCCACTCGGATCTTTAAGCTTTACCATCTTGTTTGCTTTGAGATTCTTCTCTCTGGCTAGTTCTCTTGGAATAGTCTGCAATGTCAAGCAAAGAACAAAATAATTTAGTCACAGTATCTTTGATTATAGTCCCACTAATAAAAAGCTAGATTGAAACAGTATACAGCAGGTACCTCCTCAAAGGGCTAGTCTAGTTAGATCTCTTGGAGTGGAAGTAGGTGAAGTGATCATAATCCTTTGTTATTGAGAAAACAGAAAACATTTGCTTATATAGTACTACACAGATTTACTAGCACTAGCCATATGCAGAAAGGGAGGTGTAAATATTTGTAATAAGCTTATCTCTTTCATTTATTTTCCTGTTTGAATGAAAAGGAGCTTACCAAACGGTATTTGCTAGAATCTGTAAAGGTTACAATGAAACAGGAATTCTCTGATTTGAATGAGGATGCTGATCTTGTTGGTGGTTTGTCAACTCCTTTAATAACATGTTTCTTCCCAGACCTTGAATCATGTGGATCTAAACAAACAACTTTATTTTTAAATAAAAATAGTGTTTACTAAACAAAGAACAAAGAACATGATTGAATTTGTGCAAGAGAAAGTAAAATTTTCATATGGTCAAACACATACTTCTCCGAGAGTAAATTGCTTTGTCTTCATAGTCAGCTTCACAGTTTTCAGGTTTGCAGTCTTGAGTTCTAACTCTTGCTTGAATTTGATTCTCATTCTTTGCGCGGAAAGCAAGATGATCATTCTTCATCTCAGCTGGCGCTATAACTTTCTTGCAGGCATCTTTGAATGAGACTGCTGATCTTTTTTTGGCTTGTCGACTTCGATAATAACACGTTTCTTCCCAGACCTTAAATATGCATCTATACAAACAATTACAAGGAAAAAGTGTTTAATAGCGCAAAGAAACATGAAGCAAAATTAAATACGAATGGAGAAGCTCAAGTTTGATATACTCACACATACTTTCATTAGAGTACATTGCTTCATTTTCGTGCTCAGCTTCAGATTCTTCAGGCTCGCATTCTTGAATTTCATCTTTTGATTGATTTTGATTCCCATTATTTGTGCGTATAGTGGGTCGGTCATTCTTCAGCTTGGCTAGCACTTTAACCTTTTCACAGCCATTTTTGCCAAAGATTTTAACACCGAACTTAGAGTTACCATAATACTTGAAAACCAGGAAATCACCAACTTCTAAAGAATGACCTTTCACAAACTCCTGCCAGCCGGCCCCAAACCACAAACCATTCTCATCCTCTTCCATTTTTACAATCCAACATTCTCCACTAGGACTTCTAAGAATGGTTTTGCCAAGAGAACTTCCATTAAAGTTTTTTATAAAAGCCGGTGGTATTTTCTACAAAGCCAAATGTTACCTTCAGTTACTCAATAATCTAAAGGTTAACTACTGAATCAGATGCATTCAAAGACCAAAAAGAATGAAATCTGATTTTAACAAATGCAACTATGACATTTTCAAAACAAAACCTACATAAAAAACTACAAAATTATTGAAAATGTACTTCAAATATTACTCCATCATGCTACTAGATTAGACTGCAAGAAGAAGGTCTTGCACAATTTTTTAGTATTACAAACATTGAAAACATAATTGCCTTCCCCAATCATTTAAAAAACACTCGTATCATGCTTCAATTTCTACGATTTAAAAAAAAAAAAAAAAAAAAAAAACTTCTAATACCCACCAAAATCTTACTAACTCAATAACACAAGATTAACCAGCAGATTTTCTTGGAAATGGTTTTGTATGGGGAGAAGTCACCACCAAAATTACCATACTAAGTACAGGACAGGATCATAACAACTCACTTATAAGGCTAGAATCCGTAAGGTTACTGTTAATAACCAGAAACAACATCCTCACCACCATAAAAAACTTAAGTTTTGTAACAAATAAAGAAGCAAAACATAAGAAGAAGATGTTACCAATTTCTTGGAGAAGTCACCAATAAGGACTTTGAAGAAGGATGGTTTGCTTTCTTTATGCTTCATTTCTCTCAACTGAGAGAGAGAGAGAGAGAGCTTGAGACAAAGTTGACTCACAAGTCACGAGGGTAATGGAAAGGGAAGCAGCATGGTTATAAGAGCAAGTTTAAGTTTTTTCGTCTGAACTAAAAACATCATAAAACGAAATCAAGCTTTTGGATTAACGCACTAGAAAAGTTGAGTACAATCGTCCTGTCTCCTTCACTTCACCAGCTTCAACGTGATGGTCTGATTGACAATTTTTTTTTTTTTTTAACAAAAAAAAAAAAAAATTTAGAACGGCCCATAGATATATGTTTAAATAATTACAAATTGTTTTACTTATATTCCAACATATGTTTAAGTCCTTTCATCTCCCGTCCTAATTGAAAAAAGGGTCCAACTAAATCTTTTTTTTAAAAAAAAAAAATAAAACAAAAAATTAGGGAAACTCCTAAAAAAACCCCTAACTTTCAATAACATATCTTTTTTTCGTCGTATGGTTTCGTTTTTATTCGAAATACCATTTGACATTAAAATAAACATCGACAATACCTCTTAAAAACATATGAAAGGATGACAATATCCTAGATAATCATAGATTCTGTTAGGTTGATATGGTTGACCGTTTGACTTTAAGGGTAAAAAATGGAAATACATTGAAAATAAGGAAAAATCGTAAAAACTCCTAACATTTGATAATATGTTGTTTTTTCATCGTATTTTTCGTTTTTATCCAAAATCCTCCATTCATTCAATTTTTTAACGAAAATATTAACAAAAGTTAAAATATTGAATTTACCCTTATCATTTGATATTAAAGTATGAAAAATTTACCCATAAATAATTCATATGAATGATTGGACTTTGAGGTTTGCTCCTTCAAGGTGTAAGATTCATATCTCATGAGTACATACATGGTTAAAGACTATATTTTACTATTTCTAAAAATTGTAGGGTTCGGTGGGCATTCCAATTTCAAACTTGAATTCGCTAAACAATTTCGGAGGATTTCTAAATTATTAAAAAAAAAATGAAAATTTAAAAATAAATAGACTAAATTATCATTTGAATTTAAAATATAAAAAAATAAAAAAATATATATAAATCAAAAATAAAAAATTAATAATATTAAAATATAACAATATAAAAAATCAAACAATAAAAATAAATGATATTAAAATATAAAAATATAAAAAACAAAAATAAATAACATTCAAACATAACTAATTGCTAAAAAATATTAATAAAAATAGGAAAAAAAATGGGGATCTTAATTCAATTTCCATCGTACATCAAATTGATGGATGGTGGAGATCCAATCTGAATTACCACCAGTCGTGGACCATCACCCTCTCTTTTTTTCTCTTCTTCCCCCTCTCTCTCTCTCTTCCTCTCTTTCTTCTCTCTAATTTCTGAGTTTCTAATTGCTAGAAACCCAGAAATGGGTTTCTAGCCACATCAGTCATCAAAATGAACTCAAGAAAAAAAATAAAAAACCAATCATACCCACCCTTCTGTGCCACCCCCACCTTCCCCTCTTCGCCCCCCCTTCCCCCGACAGCGAAAAAAAAAAAACAATCATCAACCTAGCAAATAAAAACCAATCATCAGTCCAGTTAACCCAATCATCAATCATCAATGAAAAAAAATCTCACAATAAAAAACAACATGAAAAAAAAAAAAAAAAAAAAAATCTCACAAACTAGTGGTTCTAAGTCCCCATTATGGTCTCCGCCATTAGAGACCACCTGACTCTCCAAGTTGGAGACCTAGGTGGTCTCCACAATTTTTCATTGTATTTCTATTTTTGCCTATATAGTCAAATGATCAAACAATATTAACCTAATAGAATCCGTGATCTTTAAGGGCATTAACGTCTTTTTATATACCTTTAGATGGTATTTTGAGTGTTTATTTCAATGTTAGATAATATTTTGGATAAAAACAAAACCACATGGTGAAAAAAAAAAACATATTATCAAAAGTCAAAGGGGTTTTAAGGATTTTTTCTATTTTTAAATTTTCATATTTTAATAACAAATGATAAGAATAAATTCGATATTTTAACTTTCTTTAATATTTTCGTAAAAAAATTGACTGTAAGAGAGATTTTGGATAAAAACGAAATCATATAACGAAAAAATAATATATTATCAAACACCAACGCTCTTTTTGGATTTTCCCTTTTTTTTGTTTAACTTCGAGACAATAAATATGTCCATGTTAACAGTAAAAAATTGCAAGATGATCCAAGAGTCAGATGCAATCACCTACACTTATGTAATGAACAGAAACAGAGAAATATATGAATGATGCAAAACGAATGTAGAAATGACAAAGAAAAACATTAACTAGTCTGCCACTAGAGTCGATCTTACACAATATCTACAAATAGAGTCCAAAATTTGGCAAACCGTGGAACACTTCATGTCCAAGCTACTACTAAAAAGAGGTCATATACCAGGTACAAAGTGGAGCAGCAAGCTCATGACTCTGCAGAAGTGGAGAGCAGATACGTGAGTTACTTTTCTCTCAGGATGCTGCCTTCAACACTTCTAAAAAGTCATGGCTACTTGGGTAAGTGGAGCCACTTCATTCACAACTCTAAAGATGGTAACATTTAGAACAATGGGTTTGATTTCTAGTCTTTCTGGACTAAACACACACACATCATACTCGTCTAAGTTGTTATCTACAGCGAAATTTTTCCATCCACCAGAAAGCCCTCCACTGGATCGAGGTTTCCAAAACAAATATTTGGTGTTCCACGTCTTCTCATTACAACGGAGAATCACATCTTGACTTTCTCCCATAAGATATTTTGTAATCCACGCTGTTGGAATTGACTGCATGAAGCAAACCAGGATAACATGTAAGACCAATGTGTACATATTGTAGGTCTATTATTAATAAAGTGAAACTTTTGAAGAATTGAGAATAAGAGATAAAAAATATTGTGAGAAAGCATAGTAAAATTCAAGTAAATCAAAGTTTCAGGAAAAAGAAAAACATTTACCATATAAAATTTCCTGTACACATGTGTTGGTCTCATAATTACCAAGAAACTCTCACTGGTTAATGCAGCTTGAGCCAACTGTAATGCGTTTCTTTTCTGGTCTTCGGTCACAAACCTTCCATTTGATGCATGAGGTGGGCTTGATGCTCCATTTCCATTTAGAGTAATATGCTCAATATCTGAACCATTTGTAGCTCAACTAAATTAGTAAACAGGCAACATATATCCGTGTTCAACCAAATAAATAAATAAATATGCAAGAAGTTTTATCATCTATGTTTACAACAAGACAGGATACTCCCTTAACCAAGTGACATTACAATGTCTAAAACATTTTAAATGTCAATCTCAAAAAGATTAGAATAACTTAGAAGTGGTTAATGAGATTTTTTCATTCAAACATTATAGAAACCCTTGTTTATGCAGTGAAGAAAAGAGAAGAGACAAAGGGGACTACCGGGTTTTTCCTCTACTTCGTCAGCACAAGTAAAAAGTGCTTTTCTTCTTATAGTTTGCCCAGAATGAACAGCTCTAGCAGAACTATCTCCAGTCTTAAATCTTTTGCTTAAGGAGACGACTGATTTTCCTGGTATTTTGTCAATGTCATTGTTCGCTGTTTTCTCCGATGGAGTGCCATCAACCTCACAGTCTGAAGAGGTAGGAATAACTTCCACAGAACTTTCTGCAGTCTTTTTCTTAGTCTGGGATCCATTGCCATGGTCTGCACGCCCACATCTTCTGACAAAATAAGAAGATGCTTTTTTCGCATTGGCTCCGCCCATCAAACATGAGAACATCAAAATGCGAGACCCCATTGTACTTAAAGATCAAGATATCACTCTCTTCCAGAAAATGATCTTTAACGAATTCTGGCCAACCATGATTGAAGAACAAGGTACCATTATGTGCTGTTATTCCTACATCCCACGTGTTACCGCTAGGACCTTTAAGGGACACAGTATTTCCTAGCTTCTTTTTCAAATTGCTAGCAACCTTTTCAGGGATGGCCTGCAATTTCATACATTAAATAACATTCAAACCGCTAATAAAGAAAACAATCAAGTAAAAAGACCCGCTGGTTCTGGTAACATTTTGTCAGTTTTGACATACAAAAGTTTCAAAGAAACTCATTCTCCATCTATATTTCCATACGTCAAGAAAGGAAAAGCTGAAATAGTTAGGTTCGAATATGTGACCAGGTTCATGGACACATGGAACATGGTAAAGGCAATAAACTCTGGTTCTATCAGGGATTCATTTACCTGTATAAGAATCACTAAGAAACCTACTAACTAACCAAAATGACACAAATATAGCAGCATCAATAACATTCTCACTACAAAGATAACAAAATTCCCCTTTGTTTCATGAACCCTTCGCTCAAGAATGAAGTCCATATTGGGTAAAAAATTTTTCACATTGTGTCTACCGAGTCCAACCCCCAATGCCCAAAAACATGGAAGACCACAACTTCACAATCTCAAAAACCCACATGAACAGGATATGTAACAAAATTGAAGACCCAAAATTCATACAATCCCATAAAATAAAAAAGCCCAAAAAGGGAAGAGAAAAAATATATACTTGTCCTACAATTTCAAAAAAGAAAGCAGAAAAACCTAATTTTTAAGCCCTTGAAAGATCAAAATAGAGAGATCTTGTGGATAAAAGAACAGGACTTACAAGCTGTTGATCAGAACCAGGATGGAGATACTGAATGAAATGTATACACTGGAAATGGCTCCAATACATTTCCTCTTCCCAGCTCTTGCATTCCTTGCAAGCCTCTTCCATTTTCCAAATTCTGTACCTTCGATCTAAAATTCAGAGCCACAAAAATCAAGACTTGAAGAACAAATAAACAGCTCAAAACAAAACAAAAGTGTCACAATTCACTACTTATAATAGGTTCCACGATTTTAGAACATACCGAAAAAAAAATATAAACAAAAAACCCACCTTTTTACCCAATGAAACCAGATAATTATAAGAGGAACTGAACTGATGTGGAAGCTTTGACTTTTGTCAAAAATTTTACAGTGAGTGAAAATAAATGGGTCACAAAAGGCAATTAAATTAAATGCGAGGAAAATAAAAAGCATGGAAGTAAATGGAAGCGCATTACAGTTATCAGCGACAGCTAGCTGCTGGCGTACGGTCAGGATGAAAGGAGAGGAGAGAATCCAAAGGGCCACGCGTGAGTTGTGAAAATAGAGTAGTTAGTTCGGACAAGTGTAGTGTAGTGAATGATATGTGTTGCGCTGTGTCGTGTCCCGGTTTAGAGCGCAGTGTCTAAAATGACGAGAGCCTTTTTCTCAATCCAATGACCCAACCACGTATTGGCTTGTTGGTCTGTTCGAGAATCTCGAGAGAGTGTCCAATAATCAATAGTCAATACATTCTATCAACGGATATTTTCCATTCATTACCTAATCAGTAATCATATGACGTGGAAAATATAAATAAATATAGGGATAATTCTAGCTTCACCCTGTAGTTTGACAAAATAGCCAAAAACCCCTGATTTACAAAAATTGCTAAGGACCGCCCATACTTTATAAAGATAGCCAAAAAAACCCATCATCATTTATAAAAATAGTCAAAAAAACTCCCTACCTTCAATTTGAACATTAAGAATTAATGTTTAATTGTTAATCATAAAAGGAAAAATCGTCAATTCATTATAAAATAAGTTAAAAATTTTTTAAACAAATAAATGAGTGTCACATATACGTGAAAGATTATATTTATTAAAATAATTAATAATTAAAATAATATAAAAAATTGTTTTTTAAAATTATATCCATCATATAATAAATAAATAAATAAATTTTAAAAATAAAAAAATAAATAAAAACACTTTCCTCTCCCTCCTCTTTTCTCTCTCTCTTATTTCTCTCTGTCTTTCCTTCTCCGGTCTCTTATTCTTCTTCATCTTCTCTTCTTTAATCTCTTCTTCTTCTTCTTCTCTTCTTCTCCTTCTCAAACCTTATCAACATCTGAGTTCCAAATCGAACCCAGACATTCGTATTTGGGTTCGACTTCGAACCTAAACGGTCATTTCGGTTCGAAACGCGAATGTATAGGTTTAACTTTGAACCCAGATGAACATTTGGGTTCAATTTCAAACCCAAATTTTTATCTAAGTCTCTTTCAATTTTTTTTCAAATAGTTGATGATGATGATTGTGTGTTGATAGTGTTGATGGTGGGTTGATGTTAATGATAGTTTTGATGAATGGGTTAATGATGGTCAGCTGATATGGTGGATTGAGAATGATGAATTTGGGTTCAAATAAAGAATAGTGTCTGTTCTTTAATTTTTTTCTTTTTCAATTTTTTTCAAATGCAATGTGGTTTCCAAATTGTTTGTTGTTGTTGATGTGGTGATAAAAAATATAGAAGAAGAACATTGTTCTTTGATGTTCTTTATTGAATAAAAACATTGTTTTTTCAATTTTTTTTAATGAATCTAGGTTTGGAGCTAGAAACAAACCCGAAAACATCTGGGTTTCAATTTAATAATTTTTTTATTTTTTATTTTATCATATTTTAATGATTATAATATTTTTATATATTAAATAATGTGAGAGTAAATTGGTCTTTTTATTATTTTTGAGGGGTAATTTCATCATTTCATGCATTGTCACTGTCAGAATTAACTTTTCATTAACATAGTTAATAAAAGGGGTAAAATGGGATTTGTCCAAACTGTAGGGGTAATTAACGATTAAATCAAACAACAGAGAATATTAAAATTATCCTATATATAATTTATTATTAAGGAAAAATCCTAAAAAATCACTTAACTTTTGACAAATTATCCATTTTCCCTAATGTAGTTTCGTTTTTATCCAAAATGTCTAATTCCATCACTTTATTAACAGAAATGTAGAATTGACAAATGCAAAAGGTAAACAGACCAAATTGCCCTTGATATGATATTTAAAAAAATAAAAACACAAAAAATTAAAAAAAAAACAAAAAATAAAAAAATGGAGATTTAAGCCATGAACTCCATTATCCTCATCTTCAACCTTAACGCAACATCTTTATCGACCAATCCATCACCAATCCACAATAACAATAAAAAAATAAAGAATAGTGTTCTTCATTCTTTATCAACAATAACAAAATCAGAAACAACAACAAAAAATACCACCAAATCAACAACAATAACTTATGAATTTATACAAAATCAAAGCAAACAGTGAAGCAAACTGCAAAGGAAACAAAACAAAAAGCAAAGCATATAGGCTACTCACAGTAGCTGAGGAATGAAGACCAATGTTGTGATAGCTGAGCGGCGATGGCGATAGTGAGAGACACGATAGAGCGAAGCTTGAACAGAGTCACTGCAATGTTGATTTGGTCTAAGAGGAAAAGAGACGACAAAGAGAGAGAAATAGAGAGATAAGAGAGATGAGGAAAGAGAAATGGAAGAGGAAGAAAGAAAGAGAGAAGCGTTGCTTTGTTTTGTGAGGTTTGGGTCTCTGACTCCACCATTGGAGACCCATCTAGGTCTCCACAATTAGAGAGCTAGAACCAGGTCTCCGATCGTGAAGACTCATCTATGGAGACTCAAATTAAGTCCCCATCGTCAGAGATGCAGAACCAGGGTCTCCACCATGCCACCGTCGTCGAACCACCTGCAAATCTGGTAGGAGCTAAAGAGAGAAAAAGGAAAATAGGAGAGAGAGTGAGGAAACAAGGAAAATGAGAGGAAAAAAAATTCTTATATATATTTTTATTTTAAATAAAAATATCTATTTTAATATTATTTATTTTTTAAATATTTTTATTAATATTTTCATTGATATTTTTTTTTATCTCTGGAGTCAAACGGTCATTTATATCAACTTAACGGAATTTATTATCGTTAGGGGTATTATCGTCCTTTCATATGCCTTCATAGGGTATTTTGGGTGTTTAATTTAAAGTCAGGTGATATTTTGGATAAAAACAAAACTATATGGAAGAAAAGGATAATCTATCAAAAGTCAGGGGTTTTTTAGGATTATCTCTATTATTAATAAATAAGTTTCCTAAATTATCCTTTTTATTACTAATTTTTAATTTTATTTACCCACAATATATTATCTACTCTAACTGTTATTAAGACTAACATACCTTTATTTGTAATTGTCTTTCTTCTATTTACCTTACATTTTCTCTTATTTTTCTTACTTAATTTTCTCTCTTTGTTTGCAACGCAAATTTTATTTTAATTTAATAGTTGTCCTAAGCTTCAAAGTTGAATTCTAGCTTATCTAGAGTCAACTGAGACTTTCTAAATTGAATAATAAAATCAATCTATTTTCTTTCTTTATATATTTGATTTTAGAATCACATTTTTAAGGTATGTAAATAATATCATAATTTCTTAAATAAACTTCAAATAACATAAATATTTTGATCTTTTATGAAATGCTGATATACAAAAATGATTTATAATTAATTATTACAGAAATAAATGCAAAATTAATTTTGATAGACTTAGAGCATCTCCAATGCTCTCATAGATCGTAGAAGAATTACATGCTACATATGATGAATAGACATTGAGTTAAAATAAACCTCTCTAATATAATTATTATTCGTTAATATCAAACTAAGATGGCACGAAAAAAAAAATATTATCAACAAGATTATTTATGTTTAAAGAATGTGTTAAATAGTTATATCAGTAAATCAATAATTATTTAATTCTAATTTTCAAATATAATTAAAAGTAAAAAATAAAAATAAAAGTATTAAATGAAAATATGAAAACATTAAATGAAAATATGGAAGCATTAAATAAAAATATATGAAGACATTTAATGGAAATATAAAAAACCATTGAAGAACAATTTTTTAATTTAATTATTTATCAAATAATGCTTATGTCATGTAAGAAGTAAATCCATTGACATTGATAACATATCATTTTTTTTTTTCAAAATACAAACCATGGGAGTATTGAAGATATTTTTATATTCCTACAAAAATATGTCGAACAACATCCTAAACTTAATCTTGTTACCAACAAAACTTTCTATTTGAAGATTTCAAATCCTTCTTACTCATAATAGAGAACAGAATTTCGTTCGAATTTGTGCCATCTAAAGTTTAAACCACCAATTGTGCAAAAAATGTATTCTTTAGGGGTGTCAAGGAAATGCATAAAGCGTTTCTCCACTTCATACCCTCCAATGCTCCACTCCTCCAGGCCCCACCCCCGCACCTACCACACCCACCGCCCCCCACAACACATTTTCCATTATTTTTAATTGTTTAAACTAGTAATATGTGTTGATACACATCTCGTAATTTCATGTGTCCCATGCTTTCACCAGTTACTGCTCATAATTAATATCTTCAATATGAAGAAAAATAAACTGTAGAAGACTTATATATATATACACATATATTTTTTGACATTATAATAATATTTTACAATTATCGGAATCTCTTGATATGGATTACAATATACAACTTGGATATCTACTATTTGATAAACGAAAAAGAACGACTCACACAAAATGAAAAAGTTATCCACATAATAGTGAGGCTTTTTAAAATATTGCCCACACTTATATATGATGACACTCGAATTCAGCCATCAGCTTTATAGAGGCAAAGCTGGGTAGGAATGACACCACCAGCAGTCCACTTAGGTTTAAGACTCAGTAATAACATTAAACATGCCACTTTTTTTTCTTTTTTTGAAATAATATTAAACATGCCACTTTATTTCAACATGATTCACGCCAATTTTGGACAACATGAAAGCAAAATCGCACAAAGCTTTGGTTTTGCCTTTTGAGTGGGTTAAACGAAAGCAAAATTACACTCATATCGAATAAAACAGATTGTCATAAACAGCCTTTGTCAGGTGCCCTGTAAGTGTTGTAGTTAACTGGCATGTCCAGCAACTGTTTTTCTTGTTTGTAATTCAAAAGGTATTTTTCTCCAGGATATATTTTTATCCAAATCCCCAACTGTTTTAAACTTGTTTGATCATCACTAGTGAGGTAGTCCTAATTAACAGAGAATATTTTGCATACATGTGATCCCTTCGCTTCTAAGTGACGTAATAGAATGCAATCTTCCAGTTCCTGGGGAGAAAAACTCAGATGGGGCGGCTGCATTTGAGTTAGACATGGTATATTGCCACAAAGATGCCTTAATGTTACATATTTTTTTCCTTAATGAAACTAACAAGAGGTTACAACAGATCTTTGAAGAACAAAATGGTAGGATGTCAATATAAAAGACTTAACAACACTTCCATTAGCTACAAGTTCTTCAATAAATATGCACATGCGCTTTCTTTTATCCCTTTTGCTCCAACACGCAAGTCACACCTAGTCAATCTTCTAATCACAGAAAAATGAAGGTGTCCCTGCACATAACTGCTATCAGTTCACTTGGAAATCAAATTATCGAGCTAATTTGTTAAGGGGGAAAAAAACAAGGAAAACAAGTATTGCATAAAGGGCATCATCCCAACAGAGAAGCAAAATAAAATCTTCACCATCAAAAACGGAGATAGCCATACATGATGTAATGTAACGTAACAATTGAGTCACATTTAAAACCTCCTTAGATATGTTTCTTCCCTACATGTATAAAATCCCACTGGTACGCTGGTCCAATTCATAGTTATTTCCGACAGAAACACCTAAGCCTTGTTGATTACCCTCATAGAGGTAACTGAAAGTTAATGAGGTGTTTAAATTTGTATCATCAGTTCCCTACTTAAAGAACACGTCAACTCTGGTGTTAGCAAAAGAGAAGCCCATGTAAAAGGGCACCCAATGACCAATCACAGCTGAGTTTCGGAGCAGAACAACTCTAAACTTAACAAAATTGTATAATTAAGTGAAATGGAATTCAATGTCTATAAAGTTACCGATCAGAGGTCAGCAGAAGTTTGTACCCATTTCTACCTGATATAAAGTGAGTACAGCATACAACATATGTATAATTTAAACAGAAGCAAAACTAATTTGGAGACAAATCATAATTTTTCTACTGAAATATTCAAAAAAGTAAAATTGAAGAAAGGTTTAAATACCAATCCTCACCAGAGTATGTGTTAGTTTAAGGTTAAGCTCTTCCATCTGCCTCATGCAGGAGGATGGCTGCCAATAGATGACACAATAGCCAATTCTTTAGATGTTGATATTCCAAGGTGATGGTCTAGCCCTTCTCTTCCGACCCCAGATATGTGAACACACATTTCACACTCACTAACAAGTTCAAATATGCAGATATCCCCAATCTTGATGTCATTACCACGAACAAAGGCCATCCACCCGCCACAGAAAGTGTGCACCATTCGCCCTCTGGAGTCTGGGACTGAATTCACATTCCAACACTCCCCCTTAAGATTCCGAAGGACAATCTCCGTTTTGCAGTCAGGAAGATGCACCATTGAAAACTTATAGGGGATTTTCTGCATGATGTCAACCAGTCAGTAAATGCGAATAAAGTGAGTTCACTCTTAATGGACACAACGAAACCCAGCCCTGCAACTTTTATACAAAAGAGACAAGGTAATGGTTGCACATCTATCCAGGCCACAGTTGCATGATGCAGGACAGAAATTATCATGAATGGTCAGAAGTGTTTTATAATGGTCTACAACATCAGGTAGCTGCTTAAGTCTATGTTGGACAAGTTGGTACGGGGTTGTACCACATTGAAATAAATTACATTAAGGGCTTACCCCAGTTCATGCCAACTCTGTAGAAAAGTTGATGAATTTAAGGACAAAAAAGACAGAGATAATTGAGAAGTAAGAGGAAGTCTTTAAATAGTAAATCCATCAAAATAGCATTATGGATGAAATCCTTGAGGTTTTTGCAAGTTGGTCTTAAATAATGAATAATAGCACTTAGCCATGAAACTCCTCCAAAAATAATTTACTGACCTAAAATTTTAATTCACTTATATCTTTTTTACCTCTGAATTTAATTAAGTTCACAATTTATAATTACTATACATTTGCAGAAAGCCATTGGTTCATTTAGTTAACATAGTTCGATATAAGCAAACAACCACAAATATTTCATGAACTCAAAAGTCAATCAAAGAGTAAATAAGCAAACAAAATGGATACAACTCACAAGTGTATACGAACCACTGATGTTGAACTTCCTCATGATTCTCACAAAATGAGGAAAATGCGAAGTAAAAGATCTGGCTGCTTTTTCCTCATCCAGTGCCATCATCATTCTCAAATTACTTTTAGCTTGTGAATCCATTTCAGCTTCGACATTTTTCCCACTCCAAATGGCAGTCTCTGTTTTGTAATACCCAAACCAAGTTAAGTTCACAAGAAAACTATACCAATTTAACAAAGTAAGAATATACCACCAAATTCAGATTCCTTTTACAGGGAACCAAAAACTATATTAATAGAACAAGATATCCAGAAAGTGGAAATGTTTCTCAAAGTAAGACTTTCATGTAGACCGCCGCCAAAAGGAGAGCAATAAATGAAAACAGCCCTATATAGAATATCTAAAGACACCCAAAAATGCATCCTACCAAAATTAAATGAACCCAATAATTTTTTTTTGTTTTTAATTTTTATTAGGAGTAGGTAAAATGGCCACGACTCCATGTCCCCCTCTTAGTGTGAAATTCATTTAAAGAATAAAGACTAACAAAATTCATTTATGAAGCAGAACTGACCTTTCATTACAGAAGAACATTCTTGACAAAAACCCAGTATAAGAATAGTTGAAACTTTACCTGGCTTTTCATGGCCAGCGTTCGACAGAGAACATAGTGTAACACAGTCAGAATTTCTAGCTGCATTGACATCCTTCCTTATACCACATATCTTAGACCCTTTACTACCACTTCTTTTTACCTTTTTTGTGCATTTGGAATGGACTGTTAAAGAGTTCTTCACTTTCTTTGGCACATCATCAAACTTTTTGCGTGAAGTGGCAGCAGACCCAACATTTGACCCAGTTAAGCCTACTTTTCCATTTTGACCATGTGCGTCTTCCTTTCCAACTCGAAGAATATAAACACGCAATTCATATTTGTGCACAAGTTCAAAAATGCAAATGTCTCCAGCATTAATCTCATTACTACGAACAAAGGCCAGCCATCCCCCACAGAAAGTATGACTTGTATGCACTTTGGTTGTTGGCACAGAATTCACAGCCCAACTTGCTCCTTTCAGGTTCCGAAGAGTAATCTCTGTTTTGTAGTTTGGTAGATGTGCCATTGAAAACTGAAATGGGACATTCTGCAGCACAAATGTTATATGCAGCTGACTTCATCAACAGATTTCAGAAGAAAAATTTGATTGGATACATGTAATAAATTCACGTCAAGAGTGAAAATTATCCTGAGCTGGGTGGGCTGCCTTGTAAATGCCAAATGCACATCCAATGAAACAGATCAAGGTAAGTATTGAGGAAGCTGTCAGTCACTGGATATAAACAATTATAGGAGTAATATAATCTGTAGCATCAAATAAGGGATTCAAGGATGTCTGATCAAATGAATAATCTTTTGGAAGAAGTCATAAGACTGGAATCAAGGGAATAGGTTTTGAAATGCTTGGTAATTTTGTGCTCATATAGCTGTGCTCCTCACTCACTCTAATTAATGGTGCAATGATAATTTAAAAAACAATTCAATACACGTGGACCATGCATATATTTAAGTCAGAAATCCAAAAAGCGAAAAAGAATTAAAAGAATTAAAAAACTTACTTACCAGAGTATACGAACCACTGATGTTGAACTTCTTCATTATTCGCACAAAATAAGGAAATGACGAAATGAAAGACTGAGCAACTTTTTTCTCTTCATGTTCTGACAACAACGACATACAACTTTTATCATATAAATTCTATTCACTAACTTTCTATTTCACTGTTAAGTGGTTGCATCTATCTTAGATTTATTGAGTTTGAATTGAGTTTTAGGTAATGGAACAGGATTTAGCAAATGAAAATGAAAATTATTTTCTTTTCAAGATAGCAAATACAATAGATATTTTCATAAAAATCAAATCTAACATGCAAATGCAATTAAATAATTATTTCCATTAGGAAAAATTTGAATTAGAAATAATAATTCACTAAGTTTTTGTATATATGCTAGCACATTATTCAGAACTAAATTCACAAACCAGTTTCGTTTTCCCCAAGTCTTGTTTCAATAATGTGTAACTCAAAAAACATAAAGTAACAGAACCTTCAAAGTTCAATGACTGAGAAATTCCCTAAACAATGGGGAGCAGAACTTGAAGGATGAAAGGTTGGGTAGCTTACCTAGCTTTACATCAGAAGGTTTTGTTGATTGAGTGAGCAAGGCTAGACACTTAGATAGACTACCGGACTGAGTTGTTTCCTCAGATAAATTTGCCTCCTGTTCCTTGTCTATGCATTCTGACCTAAATTGAGGAGAAATTTCTCTAATTTTCTTAAGTACACCCTGAAACACTTTATCTGAAGAGGCAGCTGCCTCCTCCCTTGATCTCTTCTGTCCCATAATGTTATTGAACTTGCTTGTATGTTGAGAGCAGTTGGAATGAAATGCAGCTTCCTTCTCACATGTACTCTGATCAAACATTTGGACAGTAAAATGCAGCTCACCATCATATCTGAAAACCAAAATGTCGCCACATTGTATGAAATTATCTCTCACAAATACTGGCCATCCTTGATCAAAATACAAATCATCATTCTGCTCAATCAAGTCAACATGCCATATATTCCCACTAGGACCTACTAATGAGGCTGGTCCAGAAGTTCTACCTTCCAAATGTCTAATAAACTTTGTCGGAATTTTCTGCAACAAATACATTTAAGTCAGGTCAATATCCTACCATAAAACAGCAGTGTATCAAAACTAGCAAGAAGGCAAAAACAACTAATAATTAACTCTCAAGTAAATATTACGCAAAACCAACATTTTCAAGCAGACTGTAAAACTAAACTCCCACATTGAAGGTATTCTAAAAGATGGCTTATAGTGAAAACCCTTTACAACAATCATTAACAGTCAAATATAACATATTCAAACTTGAAATTATAGTTGCCCGTTTTTCCAACCTAAGTACGACAAGGAAATACCACATGGCTTGCAGAATTTTTACCAACCATGAATATCCGAATGCCAGCATAAATATTAAACTTTCTTTAGAACATTATAAGCGCTCAATTAAATAACGGCTCTTTTAAGCTTCCAACTCTTCTCCTTTCAAGCGTTAAATTCTATACGCTAAAAATACCATTAAGAATAACAAATTAACTCTAGAAGACCGCCATTTTCAGCTCTCGCGAGTATAAAACAAAATAAAATCCAAAATCTCTCGTTAAATTGATAATGTGCCAGTATTCTGAAATGCACACAGCATGTTCTCACCATATTAGTCAAACGCTAAACACAAATGCAATGAATTCAAGTAATTTTCCTGCCAGCTACAAACAATATACAGTTAAAAAACATAAAAACTCAATATCTAAAAATACTCAAATGCAATTATATATCTCAACTAATTTCCAGCACTGCCTGCTAATCACTAACAGCTGCTAATACCAAACCCTAAATTCTTGCAATAAATAGTAGCCAAATCATCCAAAAATTTAAAAAAAAAAAAACAAACAAACAAACAAAAGAAAGAGAATGTGAAATTGGAGAAAAGAAAAGAGATTACCAGTGTTTGTGAACTGAGATTAGAAGAAAAAGAATGATAGAAGCAAGGCCTTCTAAAATTCAACATCTGCGTTTGACGGTGCTTTGACATGAGTCACCAACAAAGTTCGGAGCTTTTTTTCCGATCAAAATACAACTTGAGTCATGATTTCGTAGAGCACGTGTTCAGCGGAATCGGGGAGAGACGAAAATGGATGTGGAAGATCGAGCAAGATGGATGAGACGTCAGTGAGTGTTATTGTAACGGGAACAATGGAGGTTCCATTCTCCGTCACTGTTAGCTGGTGGTTTGGGTTTGCGGGGCCGAGAGCGGCATGTGTGAGACACGTATCAGTCAGGAGGTGGTGTTGTCTGTTGTTTATTTGGCATTGGCTTTGCAAACAATTATGGATATCATATCATATTTATCCTTGGGCTTTTCTACAATTTGGGTTAGCGAAATTGAAAATATTACAGAATATTCGTCAATATTTTTTTTTTTTTTGATAAGTCGTCATTTTTGATATTATGAGAAAATTACTGATAATTTTTTTTATTTCATTGATAATTTTATAAATTTAAATAGTTTATACTTTTATTAAAAACGATATTTACTCCTTAGTTTTTTTTTTAAAAAAAATATTTACTTTTTATTACAAAAAAATGATATTTACTTTTTAGCTCCGCACCAAGTGTGAAATTCATGTCAATTATCGACTTGAACATGGGTTTGATTAAGTTTAGATCTACCTATATCCAAACCAAATCATAATTTAATCTATTCAAACAATTGATAATTCAAACCAAATCAATTATAAGATGAAACCAATGCTAATCACATCTTGGTATAAGTGGTTGGACGCCTATCTAATCATTTAGATATTATGAGTTCAATTGCCAGCAAGAGTGTTATTTAATAAAAAGAAAATCTCAAAAAACCACCTAACATATCAAACAATATTCTTTTACCATCCATTGTTTCATTTTTATCTAAAATACAACAAAAGTTCTAATCTAATAGAAAAGTTTGAATAAAACTGAAAATACATTTTTAGCCCTAATATTTTTATAAAAAAATATAATATTTAAAAATAAAAAAATATATATTAATAAAAATCGATGTCCATTGTCTATCTCATACATGGATAGTGAAAATCAACACACAAACTTAATTTTTTTTTAAAAAAAAATTAATTAAAAAAAACTGAGCTTTTAGATTGGATCCAAGGCATGAACTCCATCATCATCAACCATCTTCAACCTCCTTTCATCTACCATGACTCTAAACATCAATCCAGATTGCTCACCCTCAATTTTCCACAATGATTAACAAACACCATTAAAAAAACCAATCAACAAAAATCAATAACAAAAAAAAAAAAAAAAAAACTCAATCAACAGAAAAAAAAAAAAAAAAAAATTGTAGGTGGCAATGGAGGGTATCCACGGTGGAGACCCAAATTGGGTCTTTGACGGTGGAGACCTAATTCAGGTCTTTTGAGTCATACGGTGTCGTCAATAAGAGGGGGCAATTGTCGTGGATGAATTGCAACGGTGTAATGAAGTGGTTCGCATCGTTGAACCCACTATGTCGTCGCCGTAACCCACTTGCAAATTCCAACCCAAGATGCCGTCAAACCCAATCATCTACCAAAACCCACTATGTTGTCACCACCATCATTATCGATCAGAGAAGAAAGTGATCGCGGAGGAAAAGAAGGGAAAGAGAGGGAGTAGGAGAGAGAGCGGGGTAGGTGAGACTGTGAAAAATCGAGAGGGAGCAAGAGAGAGGGGTAGGGAATGGTCTAGCTTCATTTAAAAAAAAAAAAAATCTCGTTTTTTAATAATTTTATATTTAATATTATACAATTTGATTTTTCATGTTTTAATAAATTTTTCATGGCTTTTTCCTTTTTGCCCCTACAGTCAGATGGTCAATCATGTCAACATAAGGGATTTTGTGACCATCAGAGGCATTGTCATATTTTTGTACACCTCCAGGAGAAATTTTGGATATTTATGTTAATATCAAGTTATATTTTAAATAAATATAAAATAATGAGTTGTAAAGTAGACATATTTTCATACGTTAGATTGTTTTTTGAGATTTTTCCTTTACTTAAAATATTAGTCTTCAATTTCCATTAAGCATTTTAGAGTTTATGTGTGTAGTTTTTCCATTTATTATGGAGTAGCACTCTTTGATCTTTGTATATAGGAGTAAATATTAAGGTCACACAAATAGTGTTTAATCTCAATAAGTCTCAATAGACCTCTAATACGATCGATATTGGTTTTCAAAAAATATATATATTACAAGATAAACCAATTTTTGTATTTACTTTTTTCCCTTTATTATGAGAATGATTGTCTCTCATATATGGGTGTCAACATACAAATAGTTTTTGATCTTAGTATGTTCTAATAAATCTCTGATTTAGTTGGTGCCAACTTTCCAAATATATCTACACACACACACTTATTGCTCTTAGAACTTTGTTTGTAGGAGTAAATTTCAAGACTACACAAATAGTAATTAATCTTAGTAGGTCACAATCAAGTTTAAAAAAATATACATATATATACACACGTTTTTTCTCCTTATTGTAAAAATAGTTATTTCTCATTTATAAATATAGATATAATATTTGATCTTAATATGTCCGGTAAACCTCTGACTTGATTGGTGTCGATTTAAAAAATATATATATATTATAAGATGGAAACCAAACCAATATAGATTGGTTTTGTTTTGTTTGGTGTAGAATTAAACTAAAATATTTAAACTAATTTAAGTTTTGAGGTGGCATTAGTGAAAATATTATGGGTTTAAATTGTTATAACATATTTATATAAGCTTTTGATTAAATATATCTATCAAAGTAGCTAGCAATTATTAATATGATTTATAATAGTGTTTTATTCAACTTAAGTGTAGAACACATAAAATTGTAAAATAAAACTAATTTGTTATATTTCCAATTAAAAAAAAAAACTAATTTATTATATTTAATTTGATAACAAAATATAATATCTTTGAGAAAAAATGAAAAAAGAGAGGTAGGAGATTGGGATTTTTAAGAAAATATTGTATAAAATTAAGTTAAATTTATTTTTACTTTTTTAATAAAAAATTTTAATTTTACATTTACATATATATTGTTGACACCAAAAATTGGTTAACACTCGGTGAATAAACAAGTGTAATTATGGTGAAATAACTAGACAATATTGATTCAAGAAAATAAGTAAAGAGATAAGAGAATTTTTAACCTTTGAATCATATCTACTTCTACGGTTATTTTATTTATGGAGAGGAATTATGTATTTTGGCATAATTTCTGCTAGGGTTTTTGGGATTGCCTAGTGTTTTTATCGTCTTTATACTGTATCGTTCCCTCTTTGTACACTCGAATGACTCTTTATGTAGTGATAAAGTTTATTGTTACATCTAATTTGGTCACTAAAATATAGGAAAGACTAAGATCTCTTTATTATTTTACATGAATCTATATTTAATACAGCCATATTCGAATTAGAGCACAATTCTGGTAATTTCTTGTTTGAGGTGATCTTCTTTTTAATATAGGAACTTTTCTGTTATTGAAATTTTGCACTACTAAAGGAAAAATGAGTTGCTGTGTTTCGAGCTGCCATATCATTACAATCTTGAATTGCTCCATATGCGAGTTGGTCAACTCAAGCTACTTCGTTGCTTTAGCAAAATCAGATTTTTGCATGTTTCTGCTAACGTAGCACATGATGATGTGTCTTAGACTAATGGGCTTCATAATGTTTGATTCCCTGTTTGGGCCTTTAGGCATGCTAGTTTTTAGGCCTCATATTTGAACTAGTAATTCATATGCTATTTTTAAGCATAACATATATATATTATATATATATTATATGTAGATATATACATATATATATATATGGGAAAGGAGAAAATCCAAGTAGAGATGCTTTATTTTTATTTAAAATTTGACACAAGTTTGCTGGACTTGGCAAAATGAAAAAAGTTGATAAATAGGAGATGTATGTTTACTAAACTAAAACTAAAAAAGGATATATTTAGGTTTTTTTTCTTTTTCTTTTTTTAAGAAAAAAAATGTGAATACATTTATTTTATTATTTTATTTTACTATACAATTGAGAAGATAAAAATAATTTGTAGTGGTTACTTTTTCGTTTTGGGATTAAAATTTTTGTATTTTTTATGAGATGATTAGAATTCAATTTCTGGATATAATAGAAGTGCAAAATAATAGTAGAAAGCAATTTGTCATTTTAAATTTGAGAATATTCACAAATTTATAATACTATACAGTCCAAAAATTAAACTCAATAACAAAATCAAGTGATGTGATATCTTACGATTTATATAATAAGGGTAAATCACTCACTGTATCGTAAGAATTGAATTCAAAAATTGGAACTAACTTGTGAAAATTGCACAATATTATTTTTCGAAAAACGAGGAGTGCCATCAAAACTAGCAGGACTCGTTTATCCGATGGCCTGGGCCATTTTGCGCTACTTTTGGGACCTCTTAAACGATGATATGATGGGCTAAGAGATTTAACAACTTCTGACTAGTGACCGAACAATGGTCTACTTCCCTTTTCTATCCTCCTCTATTTTTATAAAGAGTGGCGATACTTCAACCCCTCCAAAATTGTATGTACACCTCAAATCATTAGGTTTATTTATTTATTATTATTATTATTAATTAATTCTAGATTTTTTTTAGAAAATTTAAATTCCAATATTACCCTTAAATAACACAACAAAAAATTTAATTGTATTTTCTCACTCTATGGCAACGTTTGCGTCCAAGATCGTGATTGGTTTCACTGTTGTGTGGCAATTAGCTTTGGTCACACTTGCAGTGGTTCCTCTCATAGCTATAATTGGAGACATCACACCACCACATTAGCCAAGCTCTTTGGGAAAAGCCAAGAGACTTTATCACAGGTTGGAAATATTGTGGAACAGGTAAGGAAGCAAATTTCTATGATTCTGCCTTTTTTATGAGTTTCAAAAACTGTTTTTGAGGCTAGGTTTCTCTGTTTTTCGCTTCTGGGTATGGCTAATTTTAATCCTAAATCACTGATAGTGGTTAAATTCGTCTCGTTTATACATTTGTGGGTGAATCTAGAGGGTTGCAAACCTACTCATCAGCATTAAAGATTGCTCAAAGACTTGGTTACAATAATGGATTTGCAAAAGGGATGGGACTGGGTACAACTTTGTTGTGTTTTGTTGTTATGCACTACTTCTTTGGTGTGGTAGTTATCTTGTTAGACATCACTACACCAATGGAGAGCTCACCATAGCCACCATTTTCACAATCATGATCGGAGGATTGTGAGCAGTACTTTGTTAATCTATCTATTTTGTCCAATTTATCCATTTAATTTTTTGTTAACTTACCTCACCCAAGTCACCCTCGACAACATCAAGCCACTCAGATGCATCAAACACTGGAACTTGACATGGGAATGGCAAAACATAGAGTTCATCTAGGAGATGTGTAGAGCCTTCACTCATAAAAAAGACTACTTCACCTGTATTTATGGCACCACCGACAAATACTACAATTTCTCTCGTCAGTTTTTGTTTATCACCTTACTCATAGGCCTCATTTGGTGCGCGGGATAGGATTGGATAATTTTTATGGGATTTGATTGGATGAGATGAGATGAGATTAAATTAGATGTTATCCCATGTTTGGTGAAACGTAGGATAGGATTAAAAATAATGGATACAAACTTGGATTTTAAAGTAATTCTTCAGGGATTTTTCATAAATTTTATAGAGTAAGATCAGTTAAACTTAGCTCTATAACCACCATCGTCGCTTACGGCTTACCTCCTCCATTACCACCCTTCTTCATCAACAATCTACAACGTCGAAAAAGAGATCGACGATCGACAATGCTGAAGAAGTTGCAAAACCTGCTTAGAGATGAAGATGAAGATGGGTGTAGAAATTGTGATGGAGAGTTGGAAATGAAGACGAAGAAGAAAGGATGAAAAAAGAGATCGACGAGTGTAGAAACTATTGATGGAGATGAAGATGGAGAAAAAGATAGGCAAGTGAAGATGAAACAGAAGGAGAAAGAAGTGAGTGAAAATGAGCAATGTTAGCACATGGAAGGAGAGAGACAAGAAGGCGAGGGAGGAGGAGAAGTGACTGGAGGCAACGACGATAAAAGCAGCAGCGAGACGTCGGAGAATGAGCAAGCAATGGGATATTTTTAACCCATGTGATGAATGAGTTAGTTTTATCTCAAACCAATGGGATAAAGTAGTGATAGGTTAAATTAGTGAATGATGAGTGAAAGCACCAAACATGGGTTTGGATTATTTTTTGTCCAAACTCAATCTCATCCCAGGTAACAAACAAGACATGCATATTTGTGTACTGTGTTTCATTTAAAAAAAAAAAAAGAGTTTTTTATTGGAATTTATAGTGTTATTTAAGGGTAATATTGAAATTTTATAAAAAGATTAATGATTTGGGGTGTACATACAATTTTGGAGGGACGTAAATATTGCCACTCTTTTATGAATCTCATTCGTGATTTCAATAACTATAATCCAAATTATCATTTTAGCAAACAATTTGGATATCTTGCTAGTAAACCCTTTTTTTTTTTTTTCCTTTTATTAGTTTCTAGAATTAAATGTTATCAAACATGTTTTAATCACATCAATGAAATTATCCTTTTCAGAAAAACATTAACATCAATCTCAATTTTTAAAATAAATTATATCCAACAAAGTCTAAGAACCCAGTTGGCCCAAAAACATTTATTTTCAATTCTTTTCATTGTTGATAACGTATAGTATATCCCACAAGCAAACTGAGCATTTTGATAGGGTGAAAAATACCAAAATTAATCGAACAAAAAACCAAAAAAACGTTTATATCCCCCCATTTTTAAAAAAAAAAAAATCTATTCTAGCCTCTAAAACAAATAATTTGTATCTTAAACCTAATATACCGAAATTGCCCCTAATCCCAAATTACGAAACTGCCATTATCTTTAGAAATTCAAAAAAAAAAAGATAGTATAATTACAAAACCGCCCTTGTATATATAAAATGAAAAATCGGGTTAACAATCAGATCAGTCGCCCTTTGTCAAACCACGCAAGTCGACTTTTGATTTGCATAGTCGCGGCCTTCTCACATCTTTGCAGCCATTTGTAACCCATTGTAGACTGCCGGAGAGTTCGTCGTCCTCTTCCATTGGTGAAGGTACGCCCATATGCTCCGGTTTGCTTGATTTTGTGACTTTTGGATTTTTTTTTTTTTTTTTGCGATTTGCATAGTTGATTTGTGTTTTGTATGTTGGGATTCGATGATTAAGGTGAGACTATGTTATATTTGGTTAGGATATGATTAGATTTGGATTGAAATTGCAGGTTTGGTTGAGTTTGTTATAACACCCCTAATTTCATTCTTGTTAAATACGATTAGCATGTTTTATAATATTATTAAGCATGTAAGATTTATTTAATGGGGCATATGCATTTTATTAGAATAAGAGGTGCAAATTTATTATATGGAAAATTATTTAGGAAGTGCATTTATTTTTAGGACTTAAATTTATTTTTATTAACTAAAGAGATTTTAATTTCGAAATAAATGAGGAGATGGAATTGGTGGCTAAACGATTATGGAATAAAAGAATAACCTTCATATGGTTATCCAATTGAATGGAAAATAAAACAATCAAGAATTGCCACCCAAAACAACTAATAATTTAAGAAATTGATTGATATTGAATAGAAATTAAATTAATTGATTAGTGTGATGATTAGTTAGTTAATTAGCAAATGAAATGCATTGAAATCGAAATAAGGATATAATTAGTAATTCGTAAAAGGTTGAGGGACTAAATTGAAAATAAGCAAAAAAAAAAAAAAAGTTAATAGTCGGATGAAATGGGTTAGAGACCCATTTCATCATTTTATTTTTCTTCTTCCTTGGTAGTGAAAAACACCCATTTTTCTCTAATTTTCTCTCCATTTTCTTTCCAACCAAACACACCAATCTCAAGTCCAAATGCTAGGCAAGAGTTCTAGGTAGCTTTAGGGTTGAAGTAAGCATAAAAAGTAAGTGTTTGAAGTAAGAAAAATTGGATAAAAATCAACTTTACCCTTGTTTTGACCGAATCTATCCACCCTTTTTCTCTCTCTCTTTTTTTTTTTTTTTTTTTCATTTTCTTCTCAATAAATCACACCAATTACAAGCTTAGATAATGGTCAACAGCCCTAGATATCATTTGGAGTCATCAAACATAAAAAAATCAAGCGAAAAGAGCAAAGGAAATTAAAGTAAAAATGAATGATTTTTTTATATGGGCTATTTTGGTTTTTGATGATTTACATGATGTTTTTGGTATACTTTTGAGCTTGATAATGCTTCGATTTGAGTTTAAAAGTGTAAGAAATTATTAGGTGCCAAAAAAAAATTAGTACCTATATATTTAGGATTTGTGTAAAATCAAACTATAAACTTCAATTTATTTATGGAAATGTGTTAGTATGTTAGATCAATTGTTTTAATCATATTTAGACCAAGAAAATCGAAAAAGTGGAGATAAGAAAGTATAGAGGCAGATTTGTCCATGCCAAAAATTTGAGGTTCGAATGATGTTTAAACTCATTTGATGTATTCGGATGGTAATTTAAGTGAATTATAATCAATTCAGTTAATGAAAACTTAAAAATTTAGTAAAGAAACCTTATTAGGATGATTTAGGATTTCGAACGTATGATGAAGGGTACGTGAATCAATGAAATTAAATGAAATTAAGTATGATTCCATGTTGATTTCATGTTAGAGAATCATACGAAAATGTTAGAATTGAAATTGGACGAAAATTTGTTGTTTTTGCATAGTTGAAGGGCAAGTGAAAATAACGATGCGTAGACTGTAATTTTAATAATTATGGTCCTAAACAAGTTACTGAGGTGAATGGTAAAAAAAAGAAACCAAAAGGAACCGTTAGAATGCATTTCGGGCACGTAAATTAGAAAATATCGCATTTTAAAAAATAATAATAATAATTGACGATTTATTAATTTTTGGTTATTTTGGTTGTGGTTGTTGATAAATGAAGGGTAAGGCGAGAACGTTGGAAATGACTCGCAAGACAAAGGAAAAAAGCGAGCATAGGGTGCTTGTGAATTTTAAGAAACGCTATAAGGTTGGTGTACCCTTTATTTAATTTGTTTTTACAAATGAAATATTATCGATTTCTGAATACTTTTATGCTTGGAATATTGTTTGTGAGTATTTTGATGTGTGTATGGTGAAAATATATTCTTTTGAATTGTGATAATTGATAGGATTTATATAGTTGTGTCAAAAACGAAATGGTAAATTTGAAAATTGATTTGTGTGATTGTGGGAAAACGAAGTTAGGTTGGATTGACGAGACATTTAGAAGTGTTATTTCATATTTTCAGGTTTTCTGGAAACCTTCGAAATGCAGCTGTTATGCTGCCAGATTTTTGTTTGAAAAATAATTAGAAATTGAAAATTTTAAATAATATTTTGAGTTTAAACGAAACTAACCCAACGAATTTTGAAAATAAATTGTTATTTAAGCACTAGTAAGCTTTGACATAGATACGTAGGGATTGGTGAATGGCATTCCATTAGAGTCATTTAGCAGTACTGCATTGACTGATTCTAAATTTGAATGTTAATTCAGGGGTTATGAGAGACACCGAGTGTCTGGACCCAAATATACATGATTATTTGATAGTCTGATGGGTAGTCACTGAGTGTTCGATGTCGGAAAACCTGTATACCAATCCATGGTATCGTGCATATGTTTACTAGGGACATTGAAAATTATTATGAAAATTAATGTGATCAATGTATAGTTTTAATTTCTTTTGGGTGTTTAATTGAATTATTGATAAATTGTGATATTTTGATATATTTTATTATTTGTGGAAGTTTAGAGGTTATAAAATAATTTTATAAACTGATTGTGTGAAAATGTAAATATTGAGTTTGGTGTACACCCACTAAGCAAATATGCTTAGCGTGTTGGTTTACCACGCACAAGTAGTAGAGTAGACAATTAGAAGAGATTGAAGACGAAGTACCTGCAGTCAGTTACAGAGATTGTATCCTTCATTCTACTTTTTGGTACATATTTGCATTCCTCTATGCATTTCCAAAACTTATATGTATTTTCTGAAAAATTCTGTTGTATTATAAAAATTGTATTAACATTTTGAATGTGTAATATATTTGTATTTGAATTTGATAAATTTTGAGTTTTGTAAAAAAAAAAAAAAGGTTTTGTAAAGCAAATGTAAATGTTGTATCCTAATTAAAACTTGAAATCGAACTGATATTTTTTTTTTAATTTTAAATATAAATAATTTATTAAAAGAATTCGAAAAGAGTATTGAAAAGGTAATTTCTCCTAAATTCCATTAAAAGGGGTTAAGGGGTGTTACATTCGTAATGTGTGACCAAGATTGATTTTTGTTGGGTAACATAGCTCGACGCTAGGACAAGGCTACAAACAAAGGTTGATCGACTTTTGTTTGTAAACTCTCCCTAACGTCGGATTATGTTACCCAACAAAAGCCGATATCGGGTCAAGTCTTCAAAGAAAGGCCGATCAGCTTTTATTGGTCAATGTATATCGACATCGGATTATGTTGACAAACAAAAGCCGATCACTTTTGTGATTGAGCTTTGTTGGTACACATACACCAACGTCAGGTCATGTCAAACAACAAAGCCATACTTGCACCATGTGGGCTTTTGTTGGTCAGTGTACCTCAATGTCGGCTTATCTGTACAAACAAAAACCGACCGGCTTTTGTCAGTGACAATAACCCGACATCGGTCTAACTTGACCAACATAAGCCAATTTTTTCTAATTAAATGAAATTAATTTAATTAATTAATAAATATTTAGAAAATAAATTAATTTAAAATTTAATTAATTTCAATAAAATGTAAAAGAAATTTAATTAATGAAAAATTTTAAAAATAAATTACTTAATTAATAAAAATTAAATTAGAAATAACTTTAAAAGTAAATGTATTGAAAGTAATTAAATTATAAATTAATGAAAATTAAAAAAATTAATTTTTGAACTTATCATTTTATTAAATTAATGTTATTATGTTTATTCTAATTAATTTAATTAGTGTAATTTGATTTACTTATTAACAAGTTATAAAATTTTACCAAATTGTTTGTTGCTTTTCTTTTCTATAGATGCAATTCAATTATAGACACACTATGTACAATGTTCCGAACAGAACATCGAGGAGTTCACATAATAGTTTCAAACATATTGGTTATCTAAATGTATTTCTTTCACGTAAACATCTCCTAGAAAGGTTCAAGAGGGAGAGCTTAATAGCACATTTCATAAAAATGTCTGGTTTACAACTACTTGTTAGTCCTCTGATGCTAGTTGTTCTTGCTAGAGAGTTGATATATCTTAATTCACGCCCTGATGAGATGTGGTTCGAAATTGGGGGAAGAGCATATAGGTTTGGAAAACAAGAGTTCTTATTAGTGATAGGACTCTAGTTCGAACATGTCGACCTACATGTCTTTAATGCGAAGCAATAAAGCGAGAATAACCTTCTATGGCGATGTTTTGAAGGAAATTCCCCGAGATTTATTGAAATTATGCACATGTTAAGGGTACAAGGGAAAAATATAAGTGATGAGGATGTCTTGAAGTTGGCTAATATAGTTATCGCCTTCAATCTATTCTATGGCTATAATGATCGGTTTAAGGTGGTCGATTATCTGTGGGTCTTGATAGAGGATGTTGATGTGTGGAGTTCAATACCACGGGCTATAGTCAACTAGAGTAGGCTTCTAGAATCCCTCTGTTGGGCGCTTGATGAGGATCGGCTTATGACTGGACATAACATTAATTTGTATGGCTTTATTTGGACATTTCAGGTACGACACTTAGTATATTCTTATTACAAATAATGAAAATTATTTAATATTTATATATACACTAACTAAATGTTTATTAAATTTTTGTTTAATCCTATGCAAATTACAGTGGTAGGTAGCTAAAATGTTTCTATGGATGGAAAAAATGGTAAGGAAAAGAGCTAGAGAAGACAATATATTGATGCCAAGGTGTGTGAATTGGGTCTGTAATAGCAGAAAGCAAATAAGTTGGTTTAATGAGTTACCTCGTGTAAGTGTCTAAACTAACCTACATTTATTTCCATTTGTTAATTATTCTTGTTTGTAATAATATTAAATATATATAATATATTTTGTGTAGTTAATAGGAAAAGTAATGCCCTTGAACCTACTATCGCGGAAAGAAAAAATGATTATTAGAAGTCCTTCAACCCTGTGCATTTGGTTAGCGACAGTGACTATAGAGTGGGTGACAAGGGAGATGTTGATGAAGATGAAGACGATCATTCAGAGAAGGATGAAGGTGAGAGGGAGTCGACTAGGGTGGAGGAGCAGCAATATTATGACATCCTAGTCCCACGAGTCGACTCAGAGGCTACATATTCAGAGCTAAGGATAGAAGGAGTAAACGACTTTAGGCGAGCCGAGGATCAGCATGATGACACTATAGTCCCATGGGGTCGCAGTATGGCCCCTGGACCCTCTCAGCGTCAGGTGAGAATTTTATATGATTATAGTACTGTATTCCATTATTACGTGATTATCAATTTAATTTATATCGTTATTTAATTATTTTTGCAAGAGTCTCAGATGAAGGTAGCCAAGATTATGGCATTATTGGAGTCTATTTTGAAGACACAACAGGAGCAAAATGAGAGGTTGGGTAGGATTGAGGGGATACTAAAAATTCGTGAGCTTTCGAATGGCGGGGATGACTCGGATAAGAATGAGGATGACGATGACAACAACAACGACAACGATGATGAGGATAATGAGAGCTCTATTTAGGATGAGCACATCCATCACTCTTCATCATCTAAAAGACCATCACCACTCCAAATACCATATTCACCACCATATAAGGACCCATGGCAACATGATAGTGATCATGTGAATTTTGTGCTTATTTTATGTTTTAGTCTAGTTTTTCATATCCTTAATTACAAATTTTGATTTTCTATAGATTAAGGAGGTCCAAGACTTAGTATCATAGCTGGTGGGGGAGGTTGAGATCCCATTACGCCATGATAACCCACCATTCCATGATGACCCACCATCCCAACATAATGGTGATCAGGTAAATTTTATTTTTATTTTGTGTTTTAGTTTAGTTTTTTATATTATTATAAATTTGTAATCATAAATTTTGATTTTCTGCAAGTTATAGAGGTACAGAACTTAGTATCACAGCTGCTAAGGGAGGTCGAGGTCCCACTATCCCATGAGGAACCACCACTCCGTAATAACCAACCAACCCAGCATGATGGTGATTAGGTAAATTTTATTTATTTTGTACTTTAGGTTAGTTTTTAATTTGTAATTATTTAATGTGTAATTACAAATTTTGATTTTGTTAATATTACAGGGGAAAGTCAAACTAGAACGGACTAAACAAAAGATTAAACCATCGATATCTCTACTATCACTGTACACAGATCCTGAACGCGCGAAAAAGAAAAAGAAAAAAAAGTGCTAGAGGAGCAGGTGGAGGAGACTGTGCTAGTGATTGAGGATATGGTGGAGAATGTGTACAAAAAGTACAAAACTTCTTCTTTGAACCTTTGGTATGAATAAAAATCTTGATTATACTTTTTGTATTTAAAATTACTAATATAATATTAATATCTTTTACTTCCTATTTTAGACGCTACGTTGATGGTTATCTAATGTCATTCACCGCAGATATGTTTCTTACCATTGAGAATGAAGACTGTTGGTTGACTTCAGAGCACGTCGACAAATATTTATAGTGCCTGCAGACCAAAGAAAGTGAGTGGTGGGATGAGGCGCATGATGAGAGATATGCAGTGCATGGATCGACCTTGTTTGTGAGCATTTACATTTCAGTTACTCATTTTTTTGTGCATCTTTTTTAAGTAGTAAATAATTTAACATTTTAATTTTGTTTTTCTTATAGGCGGACATGATCGTAGTTATGAATAGAAAATACATTAATAAAGGAAAGATGTTTAATCCCGCTACGACAGAGATCCCCCCACACTGGATAAGGAATGCTAGTGGTAAGGGAGATGCTAAAATCCCTTGGTGGTCTACTCATAATGTACGTGTCGTTCCATAATTAAGAATTGTTATTTGATCGTTCGAATTAGAATCATACCACTAATGTCTTCGAAATACAATTGTTGCTCCCGTGTAGTCTATATTAGACCCATTAGATAGTCTGTAAAGTGTGTCTGAGAAAACAAAAGATAGTCATATATGATCCAGAGGCAAGGACAGAGTTTTTACATCAGAGAAATGGTATTGATCCTTTGATACACTTCATACCATTAATATTGTGGGAGATTGACTATTATGAGAAGACCAACACAGAAATGCCACTCTTAAAAAATATATAAGATGTAGAGCATGTTGATATACGGGATGTGCCTCAGCAACCTGACAGGTAAATGCCACTTTTTTGTCATATATTTAGGTCAAATTTAAACAAGAAGGTTTTTAATGAAATATTTGACTTGTTCTGTTTGTAATACAACACTAGTTACGGAGCATATTATGCAATATATATCCACGACCTTTTATGCTCCCAAAAGGATGAATAGAAGTCTAAACAAGATAAGGAAAACGCACGTCAAATATGGGCACAGATAGCACATGATATATATATATATATATATATGTATTTCACCCTAAGGTACAGGGCAAATGAATGGAGACAATGGATATTAGATGAGGACGGCAACGTTATATATAATTGATGTTTATATTTTTTTGATACATTATTCATTCATTAATTAATTTTAAATTTTAAAAATGTTGTGTGGTAGTACGAAAATGGATAGAGAGACTGAGTCTCTTGATGAAATAGTATGAAATAGTTGAAGTGTTGTTTTATATAGTTGAACTACTAGATTCACAGAAAAACAGGAGAGAATCTGCCAAATTTTTCACAAAATTAACCAAAGGAAAATGAATTTTTAAATTAAGTCAATTACACCTTATAAATAAGACTCATAAATCAAGTGTGTTAGACACAAAAAAGAGTAAGTAAATGACACCAATAGCTAAGTAATTTAAAAAACAAAGAAAAGGAAACAAATAATTTTTTTAAAAAAAAAATCGGGTTAAGTGACAAAGTAAAAGTCGATGTCGGGCTACATATGTAAACACACACCGACGTCGATTTGTGTATATGATACAACCCGACATCGGTCTGCCTATGTAAATAGAACCCGATTTAAATTTAACAAAATAGTCGAAGCTAGTTATACTATGTATCCTGACGTCGGTCTAAACATACAAGCATAAACCGACATCGGTCTACCTATATAATTAGCACCCAATTTAAACATAACAAAATGGTCGGGGTTGGTTATACTATGGATCATGACGTCAGTCTTTACATGCAAATAAAAACAAACGTCGGTCTACCCATGTAAATAGAACCCGATTTAAACATAATAAAATGGTCGGCGTTAGTTATACTATGGATCCTAACATCGGTCTTTACATACAAACAAAAATAGACGTCGATTCATATTATATCACACAACCCGACTCTTTCATTAATTGTTCATAATTTATAAATTTTATCTTTTTTTTTAATGGCTAAATTGACTCAAAAGCTATAAATTTCATCTCATAAACAAACATGATGCAATGTATCTCAAGTAAAAATACATAATCACCTTATGTCATTTCACAATCTAATGTGATCAACATATAATTTGCTCAATTTTTTTTCTTTCATTTAATTAAATTAATGGAACTAAGGACACCGGTTTGTGATAAGTTAAAGGGAAAAAAACAACAGCAATAAGCAAAACAAAGAAAAAAAATTTGGCGAACATGTTTGTCAGGTCTTGAAAACCCGACGTTGAGTTTTCTTACCCTTTTAAACCCGATGTCGGTTTGTGTTCATACACTAAACCGACATCGGGCTTGAACATTTCAAGTTTCTTTCATCAACAAACAACCCAACGTCGGTCTTTGATTACCAACATAACCCGATGTCGGTTTTTGTGATCGTACAAAAAACTGACGTCGGCTTTCCATTTATTTGCTTTATTTATTTATTTATTTATTTTCTTACCAATCAACAAAAAGATCCAAAAACTAAAAATTTCATTATATATAGAAATTTTGACAGAACCTCCCCTATTTTTTAACTATCATGGTATAACCCAACCTGCGTTATATATTATTCAATATAATTATAAATAAATAAACCACTACGACTACCATGGAAACAGAAAGAGACCCTGTCTTTATGCAAATCAATCTCACAAGTATGATAATAAAGTGTTGTATTCAACGTTTTCATGCCAATTATTCTAATAACAAATGCTCGTCAATGGGGATAAATCATAAAGTACTATTATCAAACAAACATCATCTCTATTTATTCAAATTTTCATGATTACCATCGTTTTCATCATTTATTGAGGGTGGAATAGGAAACCGTTGATTACATCGACGTCACGTGTGTCCTGTCATACCTCAAATGCCATATTTTTGAGAGGTCCTAACACGTCCAGTAGGGGTGGCGCTCGTCCCGGCCTTTCTAGTAGCTTATGCATTGGTCCCAGTATCTCCAGCAACGGCGACGACGACGCTTGTTCTAACCTCTCCAGTAACTTCTGCACTATTTCCAACATCTCCAGTAGCTACGCTCATTCCTTCGATGGTGGATATAGGAGGTTAGGGCAACGAAGACGGTTGTGTCCTCTTTCACTACTCTTTTCACACATTTTCTTACGACGACTTTCCCCAGTGAAGGAATCCACGACTCTCTTGGTCTGCATGCTTGTCGTCTTCCTTCAGCTGGTAGTACAATTACATTTTTCACTTCCACAGGAACATGCTAATCTTTTAGGCCAGGGACAGGATTGATTAAACGTGCATATGCAACTTTAAACCATTCTTTGCTATAATAATTATGACAAAGTGTATAATAGTGAACAACATTGAACCTGATATACATGACAAAGGCAAAGTGTTACTATATGACATTAAATAACTAAAAATAATAAAGTACAATTACAATACCTAGCAATAGCAATTGTATGATGACATGACAATTGATCTAGGTCCCAATGACAACAATTGTATGACAGCGCAAAAGGCTCAACAAACTCATAGTCTAGTTTATGTGTGACTCCGAACTTGATCAGTTTTTCAATGGCAGATACTGTGGCACTCGTCGATTAATTAGCCGTCGAATTCACATGATCCTCAACAGTTTTGGTATCTAAAGATCTGAGTTCCTCAACATGAACACGTCTATTGTTGTACCATTTCTGCAATATATGTTTTAGATATTCATGCGCAGTTGTTATTAGGAGCCGACGTGCTTTCATCATGGTTTTTTGAGTGACTCTGCAATGTTAGTGGTCATCATGCCATATTTTCATTTACAAGAATATACACGTGACCACTTTGTCACTTCAATATTAACCAATTTTTCATGTAGTTTTGAATATATCCTTCGAATTTGTTTCAAATATCTGTCACATTAATCCCTTGTATAACAATATGCTATAAAGTAAAATATATCTATCACATCTGTTTGCTTGCTACAGTGTTTCTTCAAGTTTTGCTTCAAGTGGAAGAAACAGAACACGTGTGGGACTTCAGGAAAAATGATTTCCATTGCATTCATAATGCTTTTATGACGATCAAATACGATAATCAAATCCGATGACAAATGTTATATCCCATCGATAATCTCTCACAGTCTACTTAAAAATCAAGTCTATGAATTGTTGACTCTCCATCATCAAATCTAAAAGCGATGAGATAAATCATCTCCTCCTCATCTTTACATGTAACAACAAAAATCACCCCTTTATACAACAATAATTGGTATGATATAATATCGAAAACCCTCAATTGAGACTTCAAGTGCAACGAACGAATATAAGAACCAGTGGTTTTCATCTATCTCAATTACTGTCATTGTATCGGGGTTTGTTTCTTTCAACATGTAAAAGTATTAAGGAAGCTATTGAAATGACTCATCTGCTCTCCCATATGCTATTTTCTTTGCATATTGTAAAGACCTCCAAGTTTTAGTGTACATGATCTGCACGTCATACTGCTCTAACATTTTTGCAATCAAAACTTGAGGTTTAATACTACCATGCCCCACCTTTTTCTGATATAATGTTGTTATGACAACAGTCTTCACACTCTACCTATATGACTCGAAGGTGTCCTGACAACATGTATGTTCCGATACATACTTGTACATATACCACATCAAACCACCCTTTCTACATCTTGCACAAACCTCAAAGCTGTAGGTCATATCCTTATAATTAGCCTCATATTGAGCCGTGCACAAACGTCTAATCTTAAGTTGATACCTGGAATGAAGAACACATTTTCCGACGACCATATTTAGTTTATATTTACTATAAAAAAAAAATGCACCTCTATATAATGTATCATGTTGGATGAAAGTAGACATGGCTGTTAAAGTAGTCTTAATTTCACACTGATCTACACTAGGAACAATCTGGTATGGTTATGAAGGATTCGTTTCAAATTGTGAACCTGAAAATCTAACTTCTAAATACTCCGCGTTCTTTGCATCAGTTCTAGTTTCAATGTCATTAGCTCTAGTTTCTTCATCATCATCTTCAGTGTTCGATGTTTCATCACTATCATTATTTGTGTCCCAATCTTCATCATCATGATCATTTTCACCAAAATCAATGTCGTACATTGGATTTTCTATGGATGTAAATGTGGCGACAGAAGTTGAAACTTGATTATTGCCATTACAAGAAACAAAACAATTTTGACCTTCAGCCATAGTCGGACTTACAATTCTATCCACAGGTGTCTCCACATGCCCTAGGTCTGTTATTGAGTTGATGGCAAATGAAGGGAGAGTAGAGCTAATACCTCTAGAATCTCTCACATTTTTGTCAATATAAATCTTTTTGTAATCAGCTTTTTTATCCGAAATCACACCTCAGACACTAAAATCAGTAGTGATAGGTATTTAAACTACAAACATTCCCCTAGCTCGAAGTGAATAATGCAAACGGATGTCCCATATTTTTCTATCAATATCAGTCACTATGTAAACAAAGTCCACCAACTAAGAAAAATTGACATTTTTAGGGATCCCCGTCATGCACGTCTCACCCCCAACATAGTTGTTCTCATTCCACTTTCTATTGCATTTGACTATTATTGTCACTTCACCCATTCCTATAAAAATTGAATAGAAAATAAATTAGTCTCCCCCCATCTCTCGTCATATTAATATATAATTTTATATTGTCAAATCATAAAAATCAAACTAAATATAACCACATATGATCATTACCAAACATACACAACACAAGAAAGGGAAAAAAAATTCAGGTTTTGTCAGATCAGTTAACCTGAATCGATTTTGTGATATCACAAAAACCGATTCGGGTTATGTGGATTTACAAAAACCGGTAAATCGTAGAAAATTGTAATCCCTTTTTTTCCATCGTTTTCTGCATATCTCACTTACACAAGCTTAAATTACAACCAAAATCACTTTTACGACCTAAAGCTAAACAATGTGAACAAAAAAATTTGAAAATCAACCAACAACAAACACATGTCTTCAATCTTGAAGAAAAACTTGAATGTAGGACTTGTTGGAGACAAAAAAACTTCAATATATGTCTTTTGGAGTCAAATAATGTTTAATGAGTGCACAAACAATCTCTAATAGATAAGAAAAAACTGTAGACAATGGAAGAGGTGAAATCTTATGGAAGAGAAAAGAGAATAAGAAGGATAGTTTGGTAATTTCGAGTAGGGTTAAAAGGGATTTTTAATGTGAAAATACTTAGGGGCAATCTTGATAATCTGGCTATAAGAAGCAATTAATTTGTTTGAGAGGTCAAAAATAATTTCTATAATAAAAGGGCTCAAATTGTATTTTTCCTTTTAGTAAAGACTTTTTCTGAAAAGCACCCTTTTGATAGGTATAAGAAGCTACAGCTTGCCAGTGAGGCAACGCAAGATTACCTGTTTTGATAGATACAAAATACATCTAACAATCTTCTAGATTCAATAAAAGTGACCAATTATTACAAAACTAAAAAGGGTATAAATCTTATAATTTATAAGCAAGCAATATGCTATTCCACTTGTTTCAAATATATATATATATATACACACATGCTCTCCCGCTAAGGTGGGCTCCCTTCACCTTTTTCCTTCCTTTTCCCGGTAAATAGTGTGTTCCCGATATGCGTAGTGTTGTCTGTGTAACGCCACTATCATTTACAACAAAGAGATCTAAACCTGCGTTTGTTTGCATTTGGATTTTCTTTGTGTTTGGTGAGGTGTAAAATCAGAACGTCTTTTGGTTTTCTTTATACTGTTGCAGCAAATACTTGTTATACTTACATGTCCAGGGACCCACTCCAATGTCTAGCTGTATGTACATGCATGAAAATGATTTCTTTCTTCCAACTGTTATGAATTGATTTTCTTTTCTATGGTGTCCCTAAGTTTAGGCCTACCTGTAAATGGTCACAACCATTACTAACTGGAAAGAGATGTTAGTACCTCCAAGAAGATTCCTGAAAATAGAAGTGTAATAATCAAAGTTCTTATATGCACACTGATAAGGTTATGCAGAGAAGTTAAAATATAAGATGTCTAAGGATAAATTAGATTTTGATCCCCTAATATAGGTTAGGAATTTGAAGCCACACAAAGGGATACAGCATGGCGGGGAAATGTCAAAGCTGATAATCCATTGTCTGATGTGACAATGTCACCTTCCTTGTATCAGTCTATCAGACAAAGCATTGAATTTAGACAATGGGATCATAATATTGAACAGTAAAAATCTTGCATACACGCAGTCACAGCAAAGCAGAGTACAACAATGGAAGGGATTCTATCAATTTCTTGGTAGATGCATGAACTGCCAACAATGTGGTAGAGATTTATCGATGAAGATCAGACAAGTCAAAACTAACTGCCTAACTTGCAATCCCAACATGATGAGACAAAAGTGAAGTCAGAAACCACTCTTTAACGAGTATTTGTTTTATATACTGTCCTAGGCTAACCCATCTGCAGACAAATGAATTTTGCTCAATAGTTGGGCGCAAAATTTCCTAGAAATCCCTAGTAGCAAAATTCTAATTGAGCCACCGCATCCATCTATGCGTAACATAATCTACAAGAAATGTGAAGCATGAATATGAATTGTGTTGCTTCAGTCTTAAGGCAAAAACTAGTAAATAAAACATGACAGTGCATCTCAAAAAAGAAAAAAAAAAAAAAAAAAACCAAATGACAGTGAACATCTTGACAAATGATACACGAAGGAAAGAAAATAATACACGAGTAATACTCCATTACTGACAAAAAGTTTATATTGCAATATTGGACGCTGTCTACAAGCCATTTTGATTCTATGTCAAGTAATTGACTTCCTAAGCTGATAAATGATAGATATCAAAGCAAACTCTACATGCTAAACATGAGTAATACAAAAAATGCATTCAACAAGAATAAACAAATTTATCTGCTCACAAGGTATCAGCTCTAAGGAAGAGCAAAACAGGACCACACAAAACCATGCCTTTGCATCCTTTCCCATTTGCTTCAGCATCTGCCACTAAACCAAATCCAAGATTTAAACTCAGGCTATTGGTATATTCTTCTCCGTGAGAGCTGCAAGAGGCGGAGGGGCCCATCTTCTATCAAATTCAAATTAAAATCATCTTGCCAGCTTCCCAATCCTACATTTCTGAATCCTCAGGAACTGTAGAGAGATCCTCTTCAGCAAATGATGGATTAAGAAACTTAGCAACAAAAGCCACATCTTATAAACATCTTCAAAGTTGGTCAAAAAACCAAGTGATGCTGTAACAACTTCAACTCGATAAAAAACATTTTTCCCATCCTGGCAGCCCATTAGCCATCGGCTTGCACAAGGCTGTATCTTCAAGCTCAAATGTGCTGCCATTCTGTTTTGGGCTGTCTACTATCCGAATATGACTAAGGATACCAATCCCAAGTGATATACCATTTTTCTCAGCCAACTTCTGAACAACTTCTGGATGAATTAGCTGTTTTCCACTGCTCTCTTTCACATTAAAGGCTACAGATGCACCCCTTTCATATTTGATCTTCGGGCCATAAATTTGTACAAGAGGCACTCCCGCATCTTCACCTGAACCTGGTAACCGAAGTTGAAGTAATGAGGTGACAAGCCAGTTAATTAAATACCGCAGTCTGAGAGTAGTTTTATTGAGACCCAGCATATTGATGTGATCAAGATGCTGACAGATTATGTCAGGGTCCCTCCTTTCCCACTCTTGCTCATCACCATAATCCACATCGCTAATGGACTCATCATCTCCAAGTGGAGTTAAGGATATATCCCCTTGTTCCAAGTGGCTCACATTTTCTCTCCGGTTGTCTTCCATGCTAAAAGATACTCTGCGGCCCATACTAGCCACTCGATCATTCTCTTCTAGAACCAAAAATCTACCACCACCAAACCTATTCCCATCCCTCCTTCCCAACAGTCTGAAATCTCCTTCTGTCTCTCTTCTTATAGCACTCTCTTTCTCTTGGCAAATTTCAGAGGTTGAAGCATTCTCAAGGTTATGATGATGAAGGCCAGAAGTCTGGTTATTGCTTCTGAACCCATTTATCATAGAATTCAACTTAGAATCACGCAATCCTGACCCATCCCTGATTTCAGATTCTTCTTCAATCTCTACAACATGCTGGAAATGTGCATGTTTACCATTTCCAGAGGTATGTTCTGCTTCAGCTAACTGTTCTTCTTCAGGGATCTCCCTAACATGGTCAAGCTCCTGCGACACTGATAATACAGCTGCATCAAAAGACAGCACGGGATCATCATGCAATTTAACATTTACCCTCCTGTCATCATCTATGGGGCTTTTGGATAATTTTGATGATGCTTTAGGAGAGAGTGTTTTATTGTTCCTCTTGCCAGAAAACCATGACGGCAGTAAGGGCGAACCTGTTTTCTGCTTAGTTAACTGGCCAGAATTATCAGAACCAAAAGGACTCTGACCCAAATCAATCCAGTAGGAATTATCTGACGACTCATCCTCACTGAAAATTGGACTTTTCATGACCTCCCCGACAGAAATGCTCTCTGCTTCCTCAAAAATGGTGCTTGCCCCATCCCTATCTGAGCTGTTATCCTGATCTATCTCCAGCTCAAACACATCCCTGACCTGGTTGGAAGTGAAAACACCAGAAAAGGCAGGCATTTGAGACCCCCCGTGTGTTTCAGGCATGGATTCTTCATTACCATTGTTAACATCATCTTGAACTCCAGCAAAAGCATCAAGACCATCCACAGAATCACTCAAATACTGCGGATAAACAGGGAGGATCTTCACCATTCCAGACCCAGTTCTCCCGGATTGATTTTGAAGGGTCGCCATAACAGATTTCTTGATCAAAAGACACCCAAACCCAGTTGGGTCTGACCCAAACACTCTATAAAAAGAAGTGATAATAAAATCTGGCCGAAATAGGGAGAGTCCTAGAGAATCCATATCCTTAGGACCTAACGCCCCAGCGTCAAGCAAGACATGCCAATTGTTTTGTTGAGCAAGCGCCATCCACTGGTAAGAATACTTAGCCCCAGTTACTCTAGACTGAACAGGAAACACAAACAACCCATTTGCACAACCCTTCTTCTTCCTTTTCTTATAAGAAATCTGCTTTCTAAGCTCCCTAGAGCAAAGTTTCAAGGAGGGATATTTAAACCAAGCACTATACACCTTAGCACCTTTCTCTTTAGCACTCTGAGCCATCCAATTCACAGACTGGCTCTCATGATCAAACATGGTCAGCAACCTCCTATTTGTCTCAAAAGGGTACGTATCAGCAAGCAATTTAAAAGCAGACCCTCTACTGACAGTAAAAACAAGGCCATACTCATTTTCAGGTATGTTCAAATAGTCCATAATCCTAGTCTTGATATCATGCTCAGCAGTACCCTTCTCACCACCACCATATAAAGCATGGTTGCTCAAATTAGCAGTAATCTCAGACAAAGTAATTGCTGATGACTCCCAATTGTATTGAGTTTGAACGTAAGAAAACAAGCCAAAGCCACAATAATCAAGACAAACCTTAGCGAAAGCCTCAGACAAATGGCCATACTCATCTGATCTCAATTGATCAATCTTCTCAGTGGACTCAAACTTGGGGTACATTGTCAAGAACTTCGAAAAGGCGTCCTTGAGATCAAGAATGGAATCCTCAGAGCTAAAGAAACGATCAGCAGCTTGAGCAGTAGCTCGCAGGAACTCCTTCTGGGCATGTAGCCTAGCAAGAGACCGTGATCGGCCAAAGCTTGTTTCATTGTTGAGTGAATCAGAATCAATGTCCTGAGATTTCTTCAAAGACCCTTCTTCAGATGCCTCCTCTAAAGCCTCCTTGAGCTTGTTTTCTTGCAATTGACGAAGCATAGAAGGCCTTCTTTTGACCTCCTCTGTCAAACGAGAACGGCTTCTTCTTCTCGTCTTCTTGTCCATGATCAGAGCTGCACAGTGAGTTATCGGCTTCCATAGTGAAAGATGCATAGATGCTAGTCTCTCTCTCTCTGCAAACTACTCCAGAGCAAAACCAACAAGCTCCAAGAAAAAAGGAATCAATTTGAACCCAAATGAAAAGCAAAAACTCTTGCTTTTTGATGTCAGATAAGTATATAGAACCCCAGATTGGATGACATTTGAACCAGAAGCTTTACTTTATTGTTCTAGCACCACCTAAAACATTCAAAGAAAAGAAAAAAATAGAGAGAAGCTTTTAAGTGAAATCAAATGAGAAACGGTGGTCATAAAGAAGAAAAAGAGATTATAAAAACAATAAAAAAAAGAAAAGAAAAGAAAAAAGGATTAGAATCAAACCCTTTGACGCGATCAGAGAAATTCCAGCTTTAACATTCTTCAAGGGCCCATAAATCAGAGGGTCTCAGTTCAATTGAATTCAAAAAACTAAAACTAAAAAAAAAAAAAAAAAAAAAAAAAAAAAAAAACAGAATTTAACGACAGCAACGCATTGAACACTGCAGAGAATTGAATGAGAACCCGTGTATCAACCCCACCAAGGATACTAAACCCAGATTCAAAGACATCCCATAAACAAAAAGAATAATTTTTTTTGGTCACACACTCAAATTCTTCTGATTTCAATACATCATAACCTAAACCTCAAAAATAGAGACACAAACACGTGTAAAAAAATGCAATAAAAAGATAGATATGAATATTGAAAAAGAAAAAAAAATCAAAAACTCACACTCACTCAGAATACTGACCAAAAAAGGAACAGCTTCAACAACTTCTGCCCTACTGTTACTACTCGGTCACCAACCAAACGGCTCTTGCTCTTAAATTTTTCTCTCTAAGGTGTTTGTTTTAGTTGGAAGTGAGTGAAGGGGAGAGACAGAACAAAAGCAGAATCCTTTGCAACCAATCGATTCCTCATTTACTACGGGCAGTTAATACAAACATGTCTGCATTGAATGCTCCTACTCTCTCCTCTAGCTCGCCATTATTACACAACCTCTTTGAATTTCCGCTTTTGCCCTTCTCTAGGTTGTCATTTTCTTTTTTTCATTCGCACACCTTACGAGAACCGTCGGATAATATGATCGGACGACTACTTCCACTTAAGATTAAGGTAAATTCTCAACCATTACCATCAAAAGATGGGGTCTTATTGTCAATTTTGTTTTGCTACGAGCAATCTGCCTTTCATGTGTTTATGGAGTGGAAGTAGCCTTTTTTTCTTAAATTTTTAAATTTTTTTCTTTTACTTTTTTTGCCCTTTCTTTTGTGATGGTTTTCTGCACTAAAGGAGCAGAATGTTTGAGAAAAGTTGCTGGCGGTTGGTTACTTTGACTTCTCCTACTAATATATACCTTATTGGCTATTAAGTCTTTCGTTTATCTAAGATTGGATAGCTCTTTTTAACCTTTTGATGCAAATATATCTTAAAAGATAAAGTTAAAATTAAAAATCCATAATTTCAAATCTTAATTGGTTTCATATCTATAGAATTGAATCAATAAAGCTAATATGTAAAACAGAAAGTTGATATTTGTATGTATAAGAGGTAAAAATTAAAGTAAAACTCAGAATATAGTAAGTTTGAATCCAAATTTCGTAAAAATGTATGAATGTTGTGCTTAATTTGACCACAGAAATATGAGCTAGAGAATGTTAAAGTGGCTAACAATATAATTTGCATATAATAAGTCCAACAACCTTCACATAATAATGTGTGTGTTCATTTTTCAAGCAATCGTGCAAAGAAATTTGGAAGCTTAAACAAGACTGAACTGCAGACCATGCACTGGTCTCGTGGATGCATGTCACTGATGAGCTGTCATTGTAATCGGAAAGTTGGTCAACTCACGTGAAAATTTCAAGTAATTAAATAGAGTTACGTAATCCACAAATTTTTAAAATAAAGTTAATGTTTTTAATGATGGTAAACTTGATCGGCACTGGTCTAATTTGTTGACTTGTCGCAGATATTTCACGTCACAACAATAAGCATCAAATAACAATAAACATGCAGGAGGCTAGAATAGTAATATTACGCTACTTTGGATTCCAAACTATTTCTCTATATATTTCAATAATTCTGGGCCCGAAAATATCATCGAATTCCTCAAATGTCGCCACTCTAAGGGTGAAAATGCAATTGTCGTTTGACTGATCTTTTCTGAGCGGTCAACGCATCTAGCATCATGATACGGTGCGTATCATGAAGTCGGACCACGTGTGAAGTCGATCGTTGACAGCCTTGCGCTGACCATGTGAGTCTCGAAACGCAGCGTTTTAAGTTTGTCACTGTTTTAAAACCGTTGAAAATAAAGTCCTTTGTCAGAGTCAGAGGCTGGCTGCTTCTTGCTGTTTTTGGTTTTGGGACCTTCCAATTTTCAAATCTCAACTGTCCTTTGTCCAATTTACCATCACTAGACGTTTTGACATTGAACTTTGGGGGTGGGTTTGTTTGGCTTCTAATCCAATCCTAATTTGTCATTCCCAAAATTAGATTCCTTTGTTAATTACTTTCTTCTTTGGACTTACACATACCACACAACACACATCACTAGGTCAGGAACCCAACCATGTCGTTTGACGCACCTCTCTTGGCCACGTTTTGAGTTTCTGAAAATATTTTTATTTTTTTCTTGGTTAGGTACAAGCTGCAATATCAAAAACGTATATTATTGTGTGTTTTCTGGCATTGTATAATGAACATGTGCTTTTGATTTAATGCTTCTGACATTCGGGAAACAAGCCTTATAGAATATCTACCCATCCAAGTCTTAAATAATCTATCTAGACTCGAGACAAGTTCTGTTTCCATTTTATTTTTTTATACAATAAAAACAGCATCAAATCAAGATGGCATGATTGGTACTGTAAACCTACGATTAAAAGAAAATTAGCACAAAAGTTTAACAGTTAATGTCGTGGTTTCGTAAGTGGATCCAAATTTGTGTTTAATGTTGTTATAAGCCATGCTCAATTACAAATAATAATTAAAATACATTACCCTAAAATTAAACAAAGTAATTTAAGCATTTTTCCAAATCGCTTCCAAAATTTGAAATTGAAATTCAAAAACCATATATAATAAATAATTATAGACTTTTACATACAAAACTGTGTATGCATTACTACATTATCGTAACATTATCAATTAATTAATATGATTAAAATCTTATTATGTTGTCAATACAATAAAGTTTATCAAAAGTGATCATATCGTGGTACCAAATACATTTTGCTTGTAATCACTTACATGGACACAATTCAATCAAACACTAAATGAGTGGGATTTTAATATTGTGATGGAATCTCGAATTTCAAGTGTGTTCTTGAGTGACATGGCTCGAACCACGAAGCCACATGTTGATGCTTGCTGTTTCTCATTTAGCTTGTTGATGTGGTCCGTAGTGATCATGGATGAATTTGGTGAGCAATTGAGTAGAGAAGAGTCTCCTTTTTGGTAGAGATAGATGTTGGTTGTTTTATTTCAAGTTTGAATCACTTTCTCTATGATGTCAAATTTGCTCTTTAATATAAAGTTTCACAAATATCAAAGATAGTGGGGTTACTATAAAAGCGTAAAATATCTTTAGTTCTCGAGATGAGACAGACAGCCATGCAATTGCAATTGTTTGTGGGAGATGTCTTTTCTTTTCTTTTCTTTTTTTCAAATTATTTTAATATTGATATGTTGCTGGGAAGAGAGAAGCTTTTGGACATTTCTCAACCAAATCATGCTTTTTCTTGCTCCGACGCCTTGGCTTTTAAAATTCACCAGAAAAAGCCAAAGTTCATGGCACAATTATTTAGATTGTAGGCTGACCAAGTGGACTTTCAAATTTATTAAATTTTTTCTTTTGAAAACCTAATATTCAAAGTCATATGTAATTGCCTTTCTTTCATTCAATTTTCGTAGTTTGTGGAGAATCAACGGGCCGAGATGAATATTTAGAATGTACAAATTTTAATATTTATAGACAGATGTTTGATTTTCGTATACCTAAAAGTTTTTAACAACGTAATATATGCATTAGGAATCTCTTCTTCTAACTCTTACTAAAGTTTGTGGGAATCCTGCTGCATATGGTAATTAAATTAGTCAACAGTTTTCGATTTGTGGTTTAAGTTATGTTTTGATTGTATGAATTGTTATGTAGTTTTAGCTTCTGTGCATGTAAGATTCGGACATGATATGCGCCAATGGAGTTATGAAAATATATAGTTTAGTTATTTATAATTTGAGGGATAGGTTCTTATAGTCCAATTATGTAATCCCAGTTTTCCATTTTTCTTTTTTTTTTAACTTTTTATTGTGTGAAAGTGAGATCTAAATTTACCTATGAAAATGAAAGTAGGTGCAAAAAAAACACTTAATGATGTATTGGTGTGATACCAAGATATATAGTCTACAAAATGATCATGTATAAATTGTATGGGTAAATTGCACTAACTTCTTTTTACTTTATTCATAATTGCAATGAACGCTGAACTATTGTTTTAATTGCACCAACTTCCCTTTGACCGGTTGATCATCGTTAGCCAATTAAATTCGAGGGATAAAAGAGTCATTTTAATAATTTATATTAATCAAATGATAAATGTAATTTACCCTTCTCTTCTTGAACTCTTTTGGTTTGAGTTAGGCTTAAGTGAGTTGATCGACGAATCGACGAGACGAGTAGCATTGAAGAGTAGGTCTTCAAGGGATTGGTTAAGGGGGATAGAGCTGTTTGATGGCCAGATTTAGAGACGACCACCATCAATGTTTCGAGGAAGGGATTATCGAAATGGGTCGTGGCCAACTATGAAGTCATTGTGACTTTTATGATGCATTTCTTTTTGTTAATTAAATTGTTTTTTTTTTTTTCCTTATTTGTGGGATTAGTTCATCTAAGTTTTTTATTTTGTGTGAATGATTTGAGTTTGTATTTTTGTATTTTAAAATCAATTATAGGTTCATATTTTGATGAAAGAAGTTCTGGGCTTGATCTTTATATGGATGGATCTAATGAATGATTTGTGTTTTGATGATGATGATGGAGATGCATTCATTTTTTTATTTTTCATTTTGGGTTTTCGACTTTTGGAGATGCAATTCATTTTTTCTTGAAATTTTTCGTTAGTTTGATGAGAAAATGGAAAGGAGGCAACCATTAATTGTTGTTTGAAGATTTGGTAACAGTAGATGTCTTAAAAAAGCTAAAGACTATTTTACCCTGCAAATGTAACTTAGATTATCGACTATCAACCGTTAATCAACAGTCAAAGAGAAGTCAATACAATTAAAACAATAATTTAGGATTCATTGCAATTGTGAATAAAGTTAGGGAAAGGTAGTGTAATTTGCCCTAATTGTGTTATCATCTCAGCAACGTTAAGGATTTTGTGTAAGTTAGTATTTAGATGTTGATCGATTGAATTGAGTCGTAATCAAATATGAAGCAAATAAGAGTGCGTTGTATTTTTTCAAGTAAAAATAAATGAAAAGAAGGGAAACGAAGAAGAAAAGGGCCCACCAAGAGACTGCTTTGTATTTGAGAATTTATTAAATTCAAACTCATCGGTCTTATCGATGTACGGATAAAAAAGGCCAAATGCATTTAGCAAATGAATGGCCCAATACAAAATTCAATAGGCATGGCTTTGTTGCCCAACACCAAAACCCAAGCCCATGATATGTTAGTTTTCATTTTTTTTTAAAAAAAAAAAATTGAAACCATGTTTGTATTTTATTTTGTTATTATGAGAAAACTTTCTTCTTCTTTTTTTTTTGATAAATATTATGAGAAAACTTTACTATGTTATTATAGGTTATTAAGAAAATGGAGGGATGGTTTGTTTGACCGTTACATCATGTGTAAAATTAGACAAAAGCAGCACAGAAATTACTAACCATTCTACTGCTAAATTAATTCCAAAATTATAGCAACCTATAAAATCTAACGAGATTAGAAAACCTCACAACTGCACTACTATCAATAAAAACCACTCTTTTCATTTAACTAAATTTAGATGTGATTGTTGCATCACCTCACAAATATATTGCAACCCAATTTGCTCATTCCCGTACATCACAATTAGTTAGCCTCTCAATTTAACCTGTATAGGCAGCCTTGGGGCTCCAAGGTAGTGGCAATAATGCAACTCCTTCCGAAAATGCAAGCCTCAGGCTGCTTCGTAGCTCTATTTCTGTTTCTCTTTTCTTCTTTCCCGTATTTTTCATTGGCTCTTTCTAATGCTGAAGCCTTGTCTATTGCTCGTCGCCAACTCTTAACCTTACCTGAAAATGGCGATTTGCCTGATGATTATGAGAACAGTGTTGATCTTCACTTGACATTTCCTAATCCTAGGCTCAGGCGCGCCTACATTGCGCTGCAAGCATGGAAAAAGGCCATATATTCGGACACATTTAACACCACGGCTAATTGGGTTGGCGTTGATGTTTGTGGTTATACAGGTGTTTTTTGTGCACAAGCTCTTGACAACTCGCATGTCACGGTTGTTGCCTGGTGTTGATCTAAACCATGCTGACATTGCAGGGTATCTTCCTGTTGAGTTAGGTCTATTGACTGATATTGCTTTATTTCATATCAATTCTAATAGATTTTGTGGGATTATTCCAAAGAGTTTCGCGAAGCTTACACTTCTCCATGAGCTTGATCTCAGTAACAACCGTTTTGTTGGTCCATTCCCTCATGTTGTTATGTCAATACCTAAGCTTAAGTACCTTGATATTAGGTTTAATGATTTCGAGGGCGAATTGCCTTCTAAGTTGTTTGAGATGGAGTTGGATGCATTGTTCTTGAATGACAACAGATTCGTATCCAATATTCCTGATACCTTGGGGTCCTCTCCGGCTTCAGTTGTGGTGATGGCCAATAACAATCTCACGGGTTGTATTCCAAACAGCATTGGCAAAATGTGGAACACCTTGAACGAGATCATTTTGGCCAACAACAAGCTGGTGGGTTGTTTACCTGCCGAGATTGGGAATCTTGGAAATGTAACAGTTTTTGATGTTTCCTCGAATTCATTCAACGGGATACTACCAAAGACATTCAAAGGCCTTGGCAAGGTTGAGGAGTTTAATGTTGCCAACAACATGCTGACAGGTTTTGTTGCTGAGAGCCTGTGCAACTTGCATAGCTTGACCAACTTCACATTCTCATACAACTACTTCAATGGTGAGGCCAAAGCATGCGAGCCACAAAATAGGAAGGACGTTGTGTTTGATGATACCAGTAATTGCTTACCAGATCGACCAAAGCAAAAGTCATCCAAAATGTGCCAGCCGGTGGTGAGCAAACCGGTTGATTGCAGTAAGTCTAAATGTGGTGGTCCATCTGCCAAGTCAGCTCCTCCAACACCAAAGCCAAAACCACCACCAACACCAAAGGCAGCTCCAAAACCAAAACCACCACCCACACCAAAGGAAGCACCGCCGAAGCCACAACCTTCTAAACCCCAACCACCAAAAACAGCTGTTAAAGCACCACCGACTCCAGATGATTCTGGAATGTCACCCATTCATCCACGTAATTCTCCCCCTCCAGCACCAGTGAATTCACCACCACCACCAGTTAAATCTCCTCCTCCACCACCATTAGTCCACTCTCCACCAGATGATCCTGAGATGTCACCCGTTCATCCACGTAGATCACCTCCTCCAGCAGCAGTGAATTCACCACCCCCACCAGCCAAATCTCCTCCGCCACCTCCTGTGCCAACACCAGATGATCCTGGACTGTCACCTATTAATCGACCTAAATCTCCTCCTTCAGCACCGGTGCCAATCAAATCTCCTCCACCACCAGTGCAATCACCCTCTCCTCCAGTCCACTCACCTCCACCCCCAGTCCACTCCCCACCACCCCCCGTCTACTCTCCACCACCACCGGTCCACTCCCCACCACCTCCCCCAGTCCACTCCCCACCACCCCCAATAAACTCACCTCCACCTCCAGTCCACTCTCCGCCACCCCCAGTACACTCTCCACCACCTCCACCAGTCCACTCCCCACCACCCCCAGTACACTCACCTCCACCTCCAGTCCACTCTCCGACACCTCCGCCTCCACCAATCCACTCCCCACCACCCCCAATACACTCACCTCCACCTCCACCAGTCCACTCCCCACCACCCCCAGTACACTCACCACCTCCTCCAGTCCACTCCCCACCACCACCACCAGTTCACTCTCCACCACCCCCAGTACACTCCCCACCACCACCACCACCAGTTCACTCTCCACCACCCCCAGTACACTCCCCACCACCACCAACACCAACAGCAAACAACTTCGTTATTCCACCCAACATAGGCTCCCTATACGCATCTCCTCCTCCACCAATATTCCCAGGATACTAATAGCCACGCCTTTCACTCCATTCTCTTAAAACTTTTGTCCTCTTAACTAGTTTTAAACATCTATCCACTTTTGTTAGTTTTTAGCTTGTAATTGGAGAAGCGTAATTCTAATTTGTTCATCCAACAAATTAAGGAATTCTTCTGCAAAATGTATACCTTTATAAATCAGAGCGAATTTATGTTTGTAATTATTCATTAGTGTAGCTTTTAACGCTAATATTTTTACGTAGATTCTGCGCCATGTACCAACTGACCAATCTAATGTTGTTTGTAAATACCCACTTCCTCTATTTTTTTTTCTTGTCACTTGTTCACTGCATGCATACATGCCAACTTAATTGGCAGTTTGGCACATCTTTGCTTCTAATTGCATATAAACATATCTCAATCTTCACTTCAATATAAAGCGTGATTAATTGATCTTATATTATCCTTAAAATATTTTCAAATCATTAGCACAAAGTAGCTTGTCGCTGATTCTGCGTGCCCAAGACTGATTAAATCTGGGATTGGGAGATCATCACTTTCTTTTGGGTAAAAGAATTTATTTATTTTTAATTAAAAAATTATTTATATGTGTTGATAATCAATGTACATAATGAGATTGAAATATTTATTATAAAAACTAAAAATAAATATATTAATCATTTGAATTATAAATAAAAATACTGTAAACTGTTGTAATACCATTAATAATGAATATAAACTAATTCGATATTAACTTAAATGAAGTTAAGTTATAATCATTAGCTAATGTGGTATAGACATGAATATGGTGATCACATGAAAAGGATTAAGAACATTTCATCATCTATAATGAACACACTAAATGAGTCAAATCAAGGCAATTAACAACATTATTACATTGTCATATATTTTTTTGGTGTATTTTAGAAGTACCAATGGAGTTTTTAGTTTTTTTTTTTTTTGGAGTCAATCTTTGGATTTTATGAATTTCAATAAATCTTTCATAAGTTAAACAATAATATTATTAAATGAAGAATATCACACTTTTTAAAAACCTTTTCATTTTTTTTTTCAAATGATATATTAAAATCATTTATAATAATCATCTTAATTATACAAGATGATATATTGATGATACGGCTAGTTATATATAAGTTTGTCATAATTATTTGTATAATAAATTTAGATAAAACTTTAGATAGTATGATATTAATTTTACTAAAATTTTTATTTTAAAGCTAATAATTTTCTTAATATGGTCAACCAGCAAAGGAAACTGACCAACCAATTTTTATGGTATCTTGGACCATGACCTATTACCATCTTTTTTTTGAAACTACCTATTACCATCTTTAAGTTGTCAGACAAACTAAGAATTTTCCATTCCCTATCCTGTCCACGTAGGAATCATGATTAGTATCTGAACAGTGGTTTGATTTGTGTGTGTGTGTATTTTTTTTGAAAGGTGGTTTGATTTGTTTTGTTTTTTTAAGGTAGCATCTTAATTATGTTGATTCTCAGGCATAGTCCTTATCCACATTTTGTCGCCACCCGTGACCCCATTTTCAATACACAATCTTTTTTCTAAGTAATTTACGAATGTAATCTGGTCAGAAACTAACCTAAGGCCAAGTATCTAAAATAATAAAACTTCAGAAGTTGATGCTTTTAATGTTACAGAGAGACTTGACTCTGCAATTTCTTTTTGTGTTGATGTAGATATGTTAGTAGGTGATATTAAGTATTTAAGTAGGCTGGTTGATATTCAGAGTTGCCATTATATTTTCAGATCCGGAAATCACTAGAACACAAGCTATCCAATCCTGGCTTTGTCCTCTTATAGGGAATTTTATTGGCATTCTACATGTAAATTCCATCTTCCCTACTTTTGTTGGGTTCCAATGAATTTCGGGAAACTTCAAAAAGAAATAATAATAAAATTAGATTATTCAAAAAATATACTTAACTTCATTTTCAAATGATATGATAAATATATAATAATTAATTCATCATCTACTATATTCCTTTTATAATAATACTAGTTATTTAATGTCCTATATCCTAATTTAAGTCTCAAATTATAATACATTAATTATTAAATAGATACATATTTCAAGTGTAATAAATATAGATATTCATTCATCAATTCACACTTTTTAAATTAGTATCAAAATTAAAATATAAAATAAAATTTATAGCACTATTTATGATTTCAATAATTTATATGGTAATCATTTATCAACACACATCACTGAGATAATAAATTTGAAAAAACTTCTTTTAAAGCAAGTATTATTTTTTATTAAAAACCAGAAGGAATCAATGTGCAGTGAATAATTATCCAAAAAGGACATTAAAAACAGAATGTTCAAATTTGTGACAGGTCCTGCTCCATAAATATGTCCAATTGCCACATTCCATGTGTCAACAACCTTTGGCACTGGCAGAACAGCTTACTTTCACTTTCCTTGTTTTTATTGTCCTTAATTAGTTAATAACACGGACACACTTTGTTGCTGGTGTTTATATTTAAATCCCAACCGTGAATGAAACCAATAAAAAATTTTCTATGACTGGTAAGCTTTTGCATTGCACCTGCCTTCAAAGAAATCTTTTATGTATAAATAATTACCAAGTTTGAAGACTCCTTACAATCGGTAGAATCTTGGACTCATTTCTCTTTCTTCTTGTTTTTACATTCAATGGCCACCACAGCTCACATCATTGAAGCATTTCAAGCCGTGCCCTTTGCCAACTCTGTTGCTCTTGGTGGTCTCACTTTGTTCTTTTTCTTGTTCTTCATCACAAAATTTGTCTCCAACAGGAAGATGGAATCTTTGAGCCTTCCACGTGTTCCAGGTACCCCATATATAATATTTATTTGCTTTCTTGTTAAAATTTTGTTCTGCGTTCTATTGGTGTCTTCCAGTGCTGATCTTGATCAGTGGGAAATTGAAATGACCTTTTCCGGATTCAAAAAGCTAATTTTTTTATGTGGGGTTGGTGCAGAGGTTCCAGGGCTACCAGTGATAGGCAATTTGTTGCAATTGAAAGAGAAGAAACCTTACATGACTTTCACAAAGTGGGCAGAGACATATGGGCCAATTTATTCCATCAAGACCGGTGCTTCTACTGTTGTTGTTCTCAATTCTGCTGAAATCGCCAAAGAGGTCGCCTTTCTTCACTATACTTTGTTTAGACTTTATATTACTGCTCTCAAATTGGCTTCTGATTCGATAGTGTTGTAGTATTATAGTTTGTAACTAGCATCATGTCTTTTTGCATCTGCATGAGTTGGTTTAAGACCCTCGTCTCTTTTTACTACTTGATTGTGAAGTATTTGGTTTTGTTTACTTATTGACTGACTGTCAGCCTGTGTGTTGTTTAATGTTTGACAATTTGATTTTTGACCTGTACTGTTACAAAGACATAGCTTATTGAGTTTTTTGTTTGGACAAGCCACTCTAATTAAATATATATATATATATATATATATAAACCGGCCCTCTTAATGAATTTGGAATGATTTCAATAAAATTCAACCTACCTAACCTTTAATTGAGCTAAATAACACGACCTCTTTTCTGGTTCAAGCGTAGCTGTTTGTTCAGTGGTTTGTTTGTTTTGTAGGAAGTCTCGCAAAGGGGGACCATCATGGTTTGGTTTGTTTTATTAGCAATAGTCTTGCAAAGGCGGACTGTTATCTGAGTTCGTCCGTATATTGTGAAGGCTAAGGACGTTTTTAATACGAGTAGCATTATCCTAAATTGAGAAGTAATGTTTACATGTCAATTCTCAAGAGTCAGTATCCTAGTTTCTGATTAGTAAGAAGCGCTCGTAAAGTTTTAAATAAGCTTTTATACCAGCAGAAACTAATCACTAGAAAGAACCTACTTTTTATGATTAGTTGGTCAATTTAGTTGGATATTTGGTTTTCAGCTAGAGCCATTGACCCAAAAAAAAGAAGAAAAAACTTAAATAGTACGTTACCAATTGCTAATGATTAGTCTTTTATAAGCCAACAAAGCAATTGAAGGTAACAAAAAGGGACTTGGATCTTATACACAAAAAGGGAATTCTATGATACAAATATTTGCAAGTTCACATTTTTAGCTTCTTTCAGGCCATGGTGACCAGATATTCATCCATGTCGACAAGGAAGCTATCAAATGCCCTAACCCATCTCACCGCTGATAAATGTATGGTTGCAATGAGTGACTATGATGAATTTCACAAAATGGTAAAACGACATATACTGGCAAACGTTTTGGGTGCAAACGCTCAGGTTTACTGCTACAACTTTCTGTACCTCATTTTGTAAGAGTCTATTTGCTATGTCATTTCTGTTGTCAAAATTAATGTTGAAATTGTTTGTGTAACTGTTCAGAAGCGACACCGATGCCACAGGGACACCATGATGGACAATATGTTAAGCCAAATGCGTGCTCATATTAAGAATTCTCCTAATCAAGCCATGAATTTCAGGAACATATTTGAGCCTGCACTTTTTGGATTAGGATTAAAAGAGGTGAGTTTATGCTTTTCCTATGGTAATTAATCTAGTATTTCTGACAACAGATAACTGAAGAACGATTTGCAGGCTATAGGGAAGGATGTTGAATCAATTTATGTGGAGGATTTTGGTACTACTTTGTCAAAAGAGGAGATACATAAAATTTTAGTGACTGATCTTATGGCTGGTGCGCTTGAGGTGGACTGGAGAGACTTCTTTCCATATTTCAAATGGGTCCCCAATAAGAGCCTAGAAATGAAAATTCAGAGATTGTGCTCCCGCAGGCAAGCAGTGATGAATGCCCTGATCACAGAGGCGAAAAAACGAATTGCTTCTGGGGAGGTACTATTGTTGTCTTGCCTTACTGATAATAAAAATTTTTGCGTTTTGATTTAACATTTTCTAATCATGATTGTAACTTGGTTGGGATTGAAACAGGAACTGAATTGTTATGTCGACTACTTGTTATCTGAGGCAGAATCACTTACAGATCATCAATTGCGCGTGCTGCTTTGGGAGACAATCATTGAGTCTTCCGATACTACTTTGGTAACGACTGAATGGGCTATGTATGAGCTTGCTAAGGACCCTACCCGCCAGGTTAACGAAACACTAGTTTATTTATTTCAATCTTCACTATGCAATTTAATGCTACATAGTATATTGATTCCTTTATGCAACACAGGAGCTTTTGTTTCAAGACATCCAAAAACTTTGTGGGGCTAACAGCTTCACAGAGGAACATATATCTCAACTTCCTTACTTGACTGCTGTCTTCCATGAAACTATAAGGAAGCACAGTCCAGCTCCAATCGTTCCTTTGCGGTATGCGCAGGAAGATACTAAATTGGGAGGATACTTCATTCCTGCTGGAAGTGAGGTTGGTCAGCTTTCTTATAATATCTTTCTTTTTATCGACAAAAACTAGTTGTTCAATGTATTAACTCTAATCGATATATGTTGGTATAGATTGCAATAAACATTTATGGGTGTAACATGGACAAGAAACAATGGGACAACCCGGACGAGTGGAATCCTGAGAGATTTCTCGACAACAGATATGATCCGATGGATATGCACAAGACAATGGCCTTTGGAGCAGGAAAGAGGGTGTGTGCTGGTGCTCTTCAGGCAATGCTGATAGCTTGCACAGCGATAGGTAAATTTGTGCAGGAATTCGAGTGGAGCCTGAGAGATGGAGAGGAAGAAAATGTTGACACAGTTGGGCTCACTACTCACAAACTCCATCCATTGCATGTTAACATTAGGCCTAGAAAGGCCTATGGGGCAGACCCGTCTCACCTCTTGGTTTCTTCTGCATAGCTGAGCCCACCACTCCAGCCCTGAGCCTCTTTTCTTGAATAATGTATGTATATGGTGTGGACTATTGAGTTTTGAACTCTTTTGGGTAGTTGTTTCTAATAAGGTGATAAACAGTTACAATATGATCACATGTTTGAAGCCTGCCAACTAGTTCTACTATTATAATCTTCAATTGTGCACTCTTTATAAAGATGAAATGGAACTGTAAAATAAACGTAGAAATATAACTGAATCATTCAAAGTGATACATGAACATAAAAAGTTCAAAATCAGTACTATCTCAAATGATAAGTACAAAGGATGGAGGTACCTACACAACACATACTAGAAGCACATAATGTTACGGATTTTAGTCCTTTTGTACGCTATAGAAGTTTATCTACTTTATAGAGGGAAAGTATGGTGAAGGCCATGCCTGACTGGCATTACATTCCTTTGCAACTAAATTATTTGCAGTAGCACTTGCGGGTGAAAAAAGCTTTGTCCCACCACACCAACCAGTTTCAATTATTTGAAACCACTACATGCCACCCACGTTACCCTAAATTATTATTATGTGCTATAATTTCTAACAAAAGGCCTATGTTTCTGCTCGGTTCATGCATTTTTGGGCATGATAATTTTTCACTTTCACCTTCAAATGATGCAAGAAAATCGAACGTTTTCCCGTAGATAAGATAAAACGTTTCGTTTTTTATTTTGTTTTGTCTTCAGTGTACCTAGGTGCGTGGGTCCACGTACCAGAGTCAAAAGGTCAAACCGTCCCACCGGCATGTAAGACCAATTTATTTAACACATAAATTTGATGGTGACAGTGATTGACTCGTTGTATTCAGGATTGGAAAATTCAACCAAAACGAGGGCAGGGGCGAGGTTCATGTAATACTTGTCTTGGAAGTTAAATCCAATTTTAGAACGAAATTACAAACAATAAGGTGGATTCTACTGCTAAGATAGTGACAACATAGTTGAGAGCATTGATTATACATGGACATATGTTTTTGTTGTCTATCACGGAAATTTCAATACGATTGTACATTAACGTGGAAATTAGAAAGCAATTGCGCAGAAGTGTGTAGTCTATTTCACTGTAAAATCATGTTCAATTGCAAGCCACAAAAAGAGAATGAAAATGAAAAGAGAAAAAGAGAGGGAAATGAAGCGAGCAGTGTCCCTTAACATCTAGCTTATTATAGTCAAGGGAGTGTCACAAAGACCGTCAAAATTTTGAAAGAGACAGCAAGAGGGAGAGAATCTCGGACAGAACACACCAGTCCAACACCCCCCGCCATCGTCAGCTTGACTGCTTCCTGCGGGAGGCTGGCTGGCTGGAGCCGCTTGCGTGTTGCACTGTTTATGGCTAGCACCTCTTATCAACCGACACGTGTTTGCATGAGCGGTCAATATTTCAAAACAAAAACCCCACCACCCTTTCTTTTTCCTTATTGTCTGTACATGTACAATGAGTCCAGTCACTTACTGGCTTGCATTGCAGACACAACACAACACCACACCAGAGCCCTGGGTCAGTTTCATAGTCAGGTCAGGTCAGATCTCAGAACACGACAACTCTCTGCTGTAGCTCTCGACCCAGGGACTCAATTTACAAGAATTTAAGCTTGAAGGGGTGCTGTAGCTATGGGAGGGAGGCTAGAGGGCTTTTTGCACCATCGATGATAAATGATAGATGCACCTTCAGATACACAAAAACCATGATAAAAGAATTATAGCGTACAAGAATGTAATAAATACTATAATTATGTCTATATTATATTAAACAATGTACATACAATATTATATTATATAACATGAAAACGTTTTCTTGCAAGATGGATACTAGGTTGGTAGTAGCAGTAGTAGTTTAGGATTATATTAGATGGATAAAAGAGTGAGAGAGAGAGAGAGAAATAAAGGAGCAAGAGAGATCATCACGTAGACCGAGAAATCCGGCGACAGACAAGTCAGTCCCGGGTTGCTGAGAGAATCTGTGATGTGGAAAGAGAAGAGAAAGGAGAAGTGTAGGGAGCCTCGTAACATAGCAGGCAACCCAATTATTGCATCCCACGCTGCCCGACATTAATGATGTTGTCGGTCCACTTCAAACTTCATTTCTTTGACACCAACATGCTTCTCTCTCTCTTTTTCTCCACCCACCTTTGGCGGTTAAGCCGGCTCATCTCCACCATTTTCGCTAGAGCCTTCTATTTTATTTATTATCACTCAAAATATTCAATCCACTTTAAATGCCCCTTCAAGTTCCTTGCCCTTTTTTATTTTATTTATTTATTTATTAATTATTTGCACAAGCTCCTTACCGTCTTGTTTTTCGAATAGATAGGGATAATAGAAGGATGGTGCTACGGTTTGGAAATGTCTAGATTGTTAATTCTAAATTATGTAATAATATATTTTTCAAATTGATCCACCGTTAGTAATATCTTTAGAAAAACGAATACGATGATTTAAATAAGCATGCAATTATACAATTATACTTTCACACTATTCAAAATTTTAATTTTAACTCGTATTTGAGCATAAAAGTTTTGAAGTTTAATTACTTAAAAATCTAGCCATCTAGTCTCAAATTTAGAGAAAAATAGTTTTATTATATACATAAAACATCTTTAAATATAAAACATCTTTAAATAAATATGAACCAAAGTGTTATGCACTTCAATATTTCCGAGGAGTAACTGATTCAGATGATCACATAGTCCAATACAAGCATGCATGTTTACGATCGCCATCCCTTGCTACCTCAAGGAAGTTGTCACGTGCAAAGGGTCTGGGTCCAACCTTGTGGGGCCTACATTACAAGGTTCACTAATATACCAAACGACGACATCATGGCGTTTGTGCAATTGATAAATGTTCTCATGAAGCGGGTCGTTAGCAACGTCAAGCTGGAGAAGCAAACGGATGATTTATTTCGAATAGTGTAGCATCAATGAGAGCACCTTAGGAGTTGTATTTGACGATTCGACGATGAAAAGGTATCAATACTGCACTTTAATAACTTTATCATACTGCATGTTTTCAAGAAAGGATTACTCTATGACTCTAATTCGTGCAAAGAGTAAATGCAGTGCACCCTTTTACCCTCCGACTATGGAGGGCGTCCTTGCCAAAGCATAGGGCGTGAATTAAATGAGATATGTTACAAACCACCGACCAAAAGAGTTAAACAATCGGAAGGGAAATAAGAGAGCAATCCAATTCATAGTTATTGACGTTCGACCCGGGGACATTTGATGAGCTAGAGGTAAAAACATTGGTTATGCGACAAATAGTTGTCGAACCCTACGTGCAATTGGGGACATTCGATAAGATTTCTAATTTAAAATCATTATATTTTCATTAATTACTAACTTGAGCATTTGAGGGTTATTGATAAAGCCAATGACCACTCTTAATGATTTGTGACACAAGAATCATATGAAAATATGATAGCACAACAAACACTCCTTCGACAATGCAATGAATTCTTAATACAATCATTTTACTTCATCAATATTGATCGACTCGACAAACTATTCTTCGGAACAATTCGCCACACGATTACATACCAATGGTTCTTATGGGGCACATCTCAGCCATGCAATCACATACATGTGGTTCTTAGGGGGTACACTTTAACCACACAAATACATTCCCACGGTTCTCAAAGGGATCACCTCAACCATGTGGTCACATATATGTGGTTCTCAGGGGCACACCTTAGCTACATGATTACATACTCATAGTTCTTAGTGGGCACACCTCAGCCATACAAGTACATATATGTGGTTCTCAATAGGAACGCCTCCGCCACACATGCAATTTTTGAATAAGTATTACACATTGATTGGCGTAATCTTAGTCACTCGTAATATGATTCGTATGACACAGTTCTTAGTATCTTACTCATTACATGTGTCGTTAAATCATACTCACTACATGAGTCATTCAACTTATCTCAGCAAATCATAACTTGACATACTACTTTCAACATATGACATGAAAAAATCAAGTAGACAATTCTCAGCTTTAAAGATATTATTCAAGAAACATAATATCAATTCAGATTTCTTAGCTTCTCAGTATGTTCTCAGTTTATTTCTTAGCTTATTTCTCATCATATTACACAAATGTCTCAGCACTATAATTCTCTGTTTGTTCTTGACTTATATCTTGGAATGCTTCATGGATTTTTACACAAATACAACACCTAGCTTATATTTCAATGTGCATTATATACCGCTTAAATTATGCTTTAACAAAATCTCAACTTTCCTTTTCCAAATTACGTGTGCTCTAATGCAGTCAAATGCAATTCTCAACTATTTAATATTTCAAATTATTCGGTTCACATGAAGGTCAAGTTATCCAACGATAATACTACTTGAGGTTCTCAACAATATGATTCTAAGATTTACCTTTCAAAGAGTTAAATACAGCTCGACACTTCAATTTCTATTGTCATGCTATAAAATTCGATTGCTAGTTTCAAGTTTTTGAAATCTAGTTCATTGGATTCTTCAAGATCATTCAATAGATGTAGTGTTGTCCAAGTTCTTTATCGCAGTGCATTTCAATGAAATTCTCAACATAGCTCAATGTAATTTGATGTGTTTCACATTGCTCGATATAATGGTTTAAAGATTTAATAAAATTAATTACTCAATAACTGTTGCTAGACACCATAGTGTTCGAATTCTTCACCATACACATGTACAACACTGCATAAGTATTCAAATTTCTTAAATGGTTACTTCTCGTTTATCTGTCAAAGGCCACAATGCACGATAGGAAGCAATATAGACATGAGTGAGTTAGCAAATTGGAGATTGTTTGATCTCATACAAAGGTAGTTCGACAATTGAATAGTTCTACAAAAATTAACTTTCTTATCATTTTTTATCCCTCACTTACACAATGTTGTCCGCCAAGACATGACAACGCTCGACCATTATATCTCTCTAGGGACAAGACCGAAGCCACAATACATAAAGCATCTCAGATTTCTACTACCGAACTGCATATAATTTCATATCAACATGACAACATTAAATTGGCAGTAATCAGATTCATAAAGATCATTCGATTAACATAGTGTTCAAAATCTCACTATGATATTCGGCCTTCTACGTAGGCAATACGATTATCAACTTTCTCGATGTTTATCAGCTTTTATAATATTTCAAATTATTTCAAGTATGGGAATTGATCCTTAGTCAACGTAAGTAAGAGCATTGTCAGTTGTGTACATGCAATGTTATTATAACAAACAAGTATTCTACTTGCGGTATTCAATTCTTTATGATATATTGACAAACGACACTACAATGACAAACAAGAATTCTTAATTTTTGTCGTACTTACTAAAATATTTAACGTACGACATTACTATAACTAACGAATTCAAATCTTTTAGTTATTTTTATGATGACCTACAAGAGTTAAAGTATGTGAATTACTTCCATGTTGCTTGACAAGAATTGTAGGGTATGACAAATAGAGGAAAAGAGAATGTAGAATTATCATTCAGCATTCTACATATATTATTCAGACTATTTTATATCAATATTCAACTTGTTACATCTGATATTCTTCAAACTATATCGAGTGGAGCTATTATCCTTTTTGAATTGTTCGACAAAGTGTTCAATCAATTTAACTAAAACTTATTATTAATGTACGATGTAATTATGGTAAGTGCGTATTTAATATTGGTTGTTTATCAAAATATTAATCGTATGACGATCATGTGTTCGCCAGATTTATATCAAACAAGTCATAATTTGCGACGAATTTGAATAAAGAAAGGAAGTTTTATTCAGGTAAAACATAGTTTGGTTGCAAAAAAATGGTTGATATGCAAATGCTATTAATATGTATCAAGTAGATTAATCAATCGATGTCAAGTTAACAAGCAAGCATGCTAGAAGTAGGTTACCAATGAAGATCAAGCGCTCGATTGTTACACTTCTCCGATCGATGTTGTCGACAGAAGAAGTGGGGACCAAACTGTAGTGCTAAAAATCTGCATGGGTCAGACCCATGAGAAATGAGTAGAAGCAAAGACCAAATTGTTAGGTTTAAGTATCGATCGAGCTGAATTCAAAGCCCAAAATCTTACAAAATATAATTGTAACTAGCCCACGATCAGTAGAAGCAACAACCAAATTATTGGGTTTAAGTATTGATCGAGCTAAATTCGAAGCCCAAAAGCTCACAAAATATAATTGTAACTAATGGCTAATTTCTTAGTGCGTACGGAGTTCACATAACACACACACACAAGAAACTCATGCAAGCATATATGGTCCACAAATAATATAGTGATGAATGAGATATCATTCCTATAAGGATTATGGCCAACTTATCAAGTACTAAACTTGTATAAAAAATAAGCTATTCAAACTACGAAAAATAAGAAATAAACTTAAGAACATTAAACTAAAATTAACAACTAAAAATAAAGAACTAAACTAGTGAGGTAGAAGCTCTAGGATTGCAACTTCATTTCACTAATTCACTCAACTTAATCATCCATCATTTTCACTCTATCTCTATCTAATCCTCAATCAAGTGATGCCTAATTTATCTATACATCTCTTCTGATAGTCTAGTGGACATGCTCACGCTCACCTAACCCACGATATTCTTATATGGATAAACTAAGTCGAGTTCATTAAGTTTAGATTACTCAATGATGATTGCACAAATAACATAAGTATATTCCTATCTCATGCTACTCATGTCACTATAATTAGGGTCTAAACACATACATTTCTTTTTCAAGTTTAATATGGTTACTAAATTTTCTAATTAGTGATCAATTAACTTCGGAGCATTAAGCACAATTAAAGTAAAAGATTAAAATGAAGGACATAAGTTTCAATGATAAATAATAAGTCAAATTACATAGTTTGGCTACATTATAACCCTAGATAACAAATTAGTTCATAAATACCAAAGGAAAACCAACCTTACAATGCATGTTCATCAAATTTTTCACAATAAACATCAAAAGAAAAAGTCAAAAAATCTTATAGGAGTTAAAAACAAGGTTCCTTATTTCTAAAAGTGATCTCCCCTCTCCTCCAAACTTGAATCTTCCTTTCTTACTCTTCTCCTTGTTGAATGGTGCAAAGTGTGGGTGAATCCTCCCCTTGAGCTTAGAAATGACAAACTTGAATCCTTAGAGTCGTAAGGGCTGCTTACCTTTCAAAAGTACCTTAATTTTGTGATTTAAAGTCCCTTTTATATGCTAAGGAAGTTAAGACACAAAAATACTATTGAAAGGTCGAATATACCTTTGTTGGAAATGTCTTGAACAATCTTGGCAATGTGGCATTCAATGGACACGCTTAATGGTGAAGAAACGCCCTAAAAGGGCAAAGGAAGGCTGCGCACATTGGTTCGAAGGTTGTTGGATGAGAAAGCACTCTACTAGGTGCACTTGGATGATAGGGGTATGCTCCTTGGTGTGTTTGCTTGTTAAAAGAGCGCATTGGAGCCTATAAACTTTGACCATTACTCACTAAAATGGTCATATCTTTCTTTATGGACCTTTGATTCATGAATCTTCAATTGTTATGGAAACTAGACATCTGTAGCTTTAATTTGATAGGTTGTAGCTCACATAACTCAAATGGATGGCTTTGCATGAGCTCTCACAAATAAACCTATCTATAAAGCCCGAAAATTTACAATAATTTCACTTTTCTCACAAAGCCCAAACCTAAAAAATTTTTGTCTTGATTTCACATTGAATTCTTTTTAATTAAGCTTACACACTATTGAGAGACTAATTCCCTGAAAAACACATAAAAAACACTCAAGAACAACGACAATGATATAGATTTTGAGGTTTAAATCTTCACTAAAAATACCTTTATCAATAACCAGTCCATGATCAATAAAGGAAATTTCCTATAGTGAGTAAACCTCCATAATTGAAAATATATGTGAATAAGGAAAATACTAGTAGGGAGAGAATCTCTCAAGAAAATTACTTGGCAGGAAATCTTTGGATTCTCGTTTCCTTGATTCTCTCATTGATTCTTTCTCTTTGATTCTCCCCTTGATTCTTTCGTTGATTTTCTCTTCCTTGATTTTTTTTTTACTTGATTCTCTCTAATAACTTAGTAATTTATTTTCATTCTAAGGTTTTTATCATCTTTATAAAAAGGGAGAGCCACAAAAAATAAGGGTAATGAAAACTCAAACTTCCAATTTTGATTTGGAAAGATCATGATTTGTAGAGAACTTGTTTTGGAAATTGAATCTCTTCACATTAATGGCTAGATCTCTCACATTAATGACTAGATCTTTTACATTAATGACTAGGATTTTTCCTAATCTTACTCAACTAATGTTTCGGAAGTTACTTTGAAGTGTTAAAAAAGGAAACCCGAATTTCTTAGGCTTTCTCGTAACTGTCAGATTTTACGACAGCTTGACTTTTAAGTAATAAATCGAACATAACTTTCATTTAAAAATTCTGATTCATGAACCGTCAGTAACTATAAAAACTAGACATCCGGGATTTTAATTTGATAAGTTAAGATTTATGTAACTCAAACTATGTGCTTTGTACAAGCTCATGCAAAATCATATGACTTTCAACTCAATAATTCTGCTAGCTGCTTTTAAAATCTATCCAAATTCAATTTTTTTTTCTAATTTCTCCTTGATTTGTTTGCAAATAGAATTGATTTGATTCTTCTCCATTAATTTGCATTAAATCTTAATGATTTTCTTTCAGATTTGCTTCTAGATCCACTTCCAAATATGATTTCTTTCCAAATTGTTTCCAAATATGCTTCAAGATTTAAATTGATTATTTACTTTCTCCCTAGGACATCTGATTTGGTTCCAAAAATATCCGCTTTAATTTGGAATCTTCCAATTTCACTCTAAATCTCCATATTATTGCATAATTGCCTTGAAAATTACCAAATTTGCTCAACAACACCCTTCATGACTCACCTGAAAATAAAACAAATAAAAATATTAAGTAATTAACGTAATTTATGCTAAAATTCATTACAAATACTAGGTAAATAAGTATAAAATTACAGTATATTTTAGTGTTATCAGAGGGCATCTAATCTTTCATACGACTACTCTTCCGTAACCTCTCTAGACAATACAATTTCCTCTATTTACATTGTCACCATGCCTTGCCAATTCAAAGACCTCATCCACTGCTAAAAAATTTGCACGCTAACACTTGATCCTTTGTAATTTATTGTATTATAGCTCAATATCTACTTTATTATATTTTGATCAAACGACAGAAAGGTATAATCCTTCGTATTATTTTTGTTTATTTGAGTCTACATCTTTTTCTATTTTAACTTGAGCATCATAGTGTTTTAGATCGGCACTCCACCGGTGTCAAAATCAACCACACTCTCTTTGTTTAATTTAGTGCAAGACACATGTTATTAGGTTCGAAGAAAGTTGATGGATGAGATTGATCAAAGTCAACATATTATAGTTCGACCCCATTACAGTCACAAAACCAAAAATTTATACCTACTCATAAATATATTTATCTGAATTTAAGGTTTTAATGCTACCAATTGGCTTTAAAATAAATAGGTACTTGAATTTATTGAAAAAAAAAACACCATATTCAAGCATGAGATTATAAAATTCAACAACTTTGTTCCTTGAATTTATTAGGAAACCGATGAATCTTCTCCATTGTGGAGAGTCATTGATCCCCTTCTAGTGGGAGAAGATCATCGGAGCCACATCATTTTGTAAGAAGGGGAGATCATCATCGAAGCCACATCATTTTGTTCTTCACCAATCTTATGTTATTTTGTTTATTTAATTGTCTGTTTTTATTATTCATCCAAAGCCAAAAACTGAAAACATCAATTTGATGTTTCCATTGTTTTCAATAGATAATACGTACTATTATTTTTATCGTTTCTCATGTTTTCAATGTTCTATTTCCATATACATTGCCGAAAATATTTTGCTTTATTTTGCAATTTTAAAAACAAATGTCAGTTTGCAAAAATGTAACCAAACGACATTTAAATGTTTTTAAAAAATTATAAATAATATATATATATGTTATTTTACTTTTGTTAGGACTCATCCCAATCCTTTGCTCATTTTTCTCCGTTGGGTTTAGATCTTTTTGCCTTGAGGGTAAATAGTATATCAAGGTTTGAACCTAAGACTTTAAGTGTTTCTTGGATGCAAACCTCCTATAAAACTTCTATTTGTAGAAGGTTTGCACTGTAGAGATACTTACGGTTTCGAGTTTAAACCTCCAGACGTTACCCTTCCTATAAGGCAAAAAGGCCAAAACTCTGAGGATAAATGACAAAAAATTGGGCTGAGGTCTCAACACAAACACCAGCGTTTATGTTGGAACTTCAGTTCAATCTTTTGCTCATTTGTCCTTTTAAGATATTAGCCTTTTGTCTCGTAAGGTATGTAGCATTTTGAGGTTTGAACTTCAAACCTTAAGCATCTTCTAGGTAGGAGGTTTGCACCCAGAAGATATTTAAGTATCATCTGTTTTTGTCTCATTCATGGGCAATTTGATCACTTTACAATACTAGGGGTATTTTAGACATTTATCCTTAAATCCTGGTTAAATGACAGAGTGGGAATGCTATGTAATAAAAGGATAAATGTGTTTCCGTCTGTTTTTAAGCATATCTTAGGGGGTTTTTGTAAGTCATTCTATTATAGAATGAATAATGCTAGGTTTATCAAAAATTTACTCAAAATTTTTGTTCAAATAATGTGGTTAGATGATTTGTAATAAAGTAATGTTAGGCATCCTAAATTTTTTGTGTAAATTTATGTTTAAATGACATAAAATGTGAGTTGTCAATCACGTATTAATTATTAAATCATCTCATGATTTATGAGATATTGATAACTCATATGTCATATCATTTAGATAAGAATTTAAACAAAAAATTTGGAAAACCTAAAAAAACCATATTAATAATAAGATGATATATTAATGATGTAGTGATTAAAAATAAATTTTGATAAAATTTATATTATTATTTTTCTGGAATGCATGTATAAAATGTTTTCAAAAATAGCTAAAATTTCAAGGGGTTTATGGAATGTTTCTTTTGATTGGTGGAAGACTGGCGTACAAATCGTAAAAAGTTTATGTAAACCAATCCATGCATTCGCATGTCCAACCACGAATGAAACGAAACCACATGTACGGGATCAGCAAAACGCTTTCAGAGTATGCTCACAGGAACATTGTGAAGGTTGAAAACCAAACGAGCCGCCGAGCTACACAGCTGAGCCAATGAGAAGCAGAAACTTCGTACAACAAAGCCCACCACCACCACCACCCCTGGTTACCACCCTTCTCACTCTCATATATATTTACACTCAACGTCACTTCTCTTCACTCACATTAGAAAAATAGAAAACACACCACCGAAACAAAACAAAACAAAACAAATCCAAACCTCTCTCTAGTCTCTACTTCGAAAACTCAACTCTCTCTCTCTCTCTCTCTCTCTACAGCTCGCAAATCTACCCTTTTCCTATTTTTTGGTTCTCTTTTTCTTCTTTTATCCTCTCACAAGCCTAACACCACTACCCCTGAAAACAGACATAAAAAAAAATGCCATCGGAAACCAATGACCGTACACCGGCTCGAGCGCAAAACGGGATCAGCTCGCAGCCGCTCCCGAAGATAACGGAGGCGCTGCCGTGCCCGAGGTGTGACTCCACAAGCACCAAGTTCTGCTACTACAACAACTACAACTTCTCTCAGCCCCGCCACTTCTGCAAATCTTGTCGGCGATACTGGACTCAAGGTGGCACTCTTCGCAACGTCCCTGTAGGTGGTGGCACCCGCAAGAATTCCAAGCGTACTCGCACTTGTTCTTCTTCTTCATCTTCTTCTTCTTCTGCTACCTCTTCATCTTCATCCTCCACTGTGAGTACCCATGAAACCCTCCCCATACCCACCAACCCTGTTCCCGTTTTGCATTCCATGGTTCCGGTTTCAACCAATGGTGTCAACCTGAATGAGACTGGAGCTGGAAACTTCACCGCCATGTTGAACATGCAGGGTCAGAATTTTCTCGGGCTAGGTGGGTTTCCTGGGTATGGTCTCGGGTCGGGTTTTGAAGAATTGGATCTTGGTTTCGGTGGGACTCGGGTTTGGGATGTTCCTGGAGCTAGTTTTGGCATTAACGGACATAACGGTGTTGGTGGTGGAGTTGTGGGTGGTGTTGGTAATGGTGGTGGTGCAGTTGGGGCCGTGGGTTCCGGGTGCAACACGTGGCAGATGATGAGCAGTGATGATCATCATGATCAAGGTGGTAATGGTACTGGGGCAATGGTTGGTGATCAAGATTGCTTTGCTTGGTCTGGTCTTGCTATTTCCACACCAGGGAAGGGCTTGAAGTAGTAAAGGTCTTAGCTTTTTTAATGTTCCATATTTGAATACTGGAAGGGGCCTCCTGTTGGTTTTATCTGCTTTTTGCTCTTGTGAGAGTGGGGTGGGTGGGTGGTTGATGGTTTTGCCTTTGCTGGTTATTGCTAGTTACAAGGTTTTGTTTGTCTTTTGCTTTCTTAATTAGGATATTCCCAGTGTTTGCTTTGGTGGGTATAGACTATAATAGATTACATAACATAGAAAATGGGGACTCTTACTACTTAGTTTGAAGTTTCATTTTTCATGGGTTACTTACTGGGTGGTAGAGTCTCTTGTCCTTAGGGTTTTGCTTTTTCCATGCATGGCTCTGTAAATCTTCTCTTCCGTGGAAGAAAATAGACTTCAAATGAATAGCCTTTCGACAAACAAATACCTTCTGTTTGCGAGCTACATTTTTTTTGTTTTTCCTTTTTGGTTGTATGCGTGTATAAACTATGAAGATTTATAAACGCAATCAATTTTAAAAAAAAATGGAATTGAATTAATTTAATTTAAATCATGCAGTAGAACAATCTGGGAAATTCATGAATTGAGAATTACGATTACTGTCAAATAATGTCTGTGTTCTGTTCGTTAGTGAAGAGGATGTTTGTTTGTTTGCAGCTGCCACTTGCATCCAAAGGCTGACCAAATCCAGCCAAATGTGCAATGTTGGTTTCTTGGTTGGTCGTGATCAAATCCCTACACGAACCTGTTGGCTCTCTTGTCACGTACCTACGTTTTAAATTTTATGAATCAAACTCCAATGGAGATTTGTTCTAATGGTGTCATTATTGTGAAGGTTGAGCAATTAATCGATCGTTTCTAAATTTCTCTGAGAGGGCCAACGAGTAGATTTGTGGTTGCACTTTGTATTTTATCGTGATTGCGTCATTCTCATCTGGCTCATCAAATTAAATATATTTTGTTTTTATTTAAATTACTCCCGTCAAATTCAACATGTAAATTCATTAAATTTCATACATTAGATAAAAAAAAAATAATCATTACCACACAGTATACTTTAATACAAGTAAAATTCATTAAATAAACAATAATTTTTTGACATAAATAAACAATAATTATTCATTACTTAATTAAAGTGGCAAGGAATAATTCGCTTCATTGTTTGTGACATATTTTAAATGTCATTATTCACATATGACGATTTCTTCTATTTGTTATGAAAGTAAATTTTGATTGTTACAACCAATGGCAGGCCATATATATGAATGGAAGGGCCATGGACCCATGGTCCATCCCGACTCAAAAACTTTTTCTATAAAATATGTAAGTGAAAAATATTGACAATTTATTTCAAATTATATTTTATTTACATTTGTTTTTTTGATTAAAAAACATTTTTAAATTATCTGACCCCTAGTGAAATGGATCTATCATCCTTGTTGGTCATAGGAATAGATTTCCTGTATTCGTCTGTACATCTATGGAGTTTTTTCTTTTTATTATGATGATAATTTTCTTTAATTATATAAATAAAATTTCAGACTATATAATAATATTTAATTTCGATAAATGTAAATATATTTCTCGTGACATTAAATTTTCAATTACACTTCAATTATATGTTTAAAAAAAAAAATCTCAGTAAATCATTCTGTCTTAGTGTCATAATCATGATTATAACCTTTTATAACCTTTTATCCGAATTTGCTGAAAATTACTTTGTGTCTTTACAATATTATTGACTATGGACAAAAATGTTATAGAAACGACAAATCATAAAATATTCGTTGATTCTTTTTTTTTTTTTTCTTTTTGTAACTTATTCATAAATTTACGTACTCAAATTTATTTATAATGATTTACGACCTATGATTATAAAGATAGCAGAGTATTGTAATTATATCTTATTGCAGAGGCCACCAACGCATCGCACCAAAATTTTGAAGGGTGAACCCAAGAAAACGAATCCAATATTAGAATGGTAAGTTGGTCAAACTTTCTCTTCTTTGTTTTTTTATTTTAATTTTTGGTAAGTACGAAGAATAATTAATAATATAAACAAAAAATTAATTAATGAAATAACATGGTCAACATTGATGCACTAGTTTCTTCTAGTCACTGGATATCAATAATGTGTTACCAACTTGTGGATTGTTTGACGGGGACTTCTGTTCATACAATAATAATCTTTTCGGTGCACATAGACAACGAACTCCTTGATGTTTTATCTTCTAGTGAAGTTGTAGGGATGCAATTAATAATATTGATTTGATTAGTGCACATTTGATCAATGCTATCTATTTATATGATGAGAACTAGGAGAAAGGATTCCCATAAAGTAGCTAGAATGACACCTTCCATAGCGGCATTTGAATTTTATTCATGGATAGAAGTATTCAACTCCGAGCATGGCTAGTCAAGATTCCTTTTTGTTAGGTGAAATTGAAACCAAAATTTGAACCTAGTCTGATCTGATCCCGCAGCCAAAGCAAGAGACAAAACTTTCTTTTGTAAATGGATGCTGTTTGTAAGATTCATGCCCTTATCTGGCTTTGTCCAAACCGAGATTGTATTAAAGATTTTGAGTCAAGAAGTTCTGCCTAGCAATATAAATGTGTGCGTATTATATATGTATTTGACTTAATTTCTTAAGCATATAATCTTTCATGGTGACCCAAGAAAGAAAAGCCACTGATCTCACTATCAACGTGGTCTTGAATGTTAATTGATTAGGGCTTTAGATTTAAGGTATCTACCTGCATGTGCAAGACATGAATTATGAGTTATGATTCTAAAAAATGGTACAGATAATTGAATTCATGGAAGACTACGAAGTGGCCATTATTACAAGGTCGGTGGTTATCTCAGCGTGAATCATGCATTTGCAGTCCCAAAGATTGCAGCCCTCTACCACAAATGCATTTCTACAAATGGGAAATACAAAGAAAAAAACTTGTCAGGTGGATTCATCATTTTGGTGGGGAGTGGATGATGGATTTGGCCCTACCAATGTCAAAACACACTTATATCTCTTGTGTCACTTTGTCACACCCCTTCACTCACCAGGTAAATACTTGAAAAAGTTGTAATCAACACCTCACTTTCCAGGAAGCACCCACCTAATTTCTAGCCTGCTGTAGGAGGTGCACGTTTTCTTCCATGGATCCCAATCACAAAAAATTCTAAAAAGCATCAAAGCTGCAAGTGAGTGTGACATGAAATCAACTTGCAGTTGGGTTTCAGGTCGAATAATGGCAGCAGGGCGCATAATATTAGGGACAATGACGGTGAAACCTTATAAAGTCCGCATGCCAACAAAATCAATACCTAACTTGATGGCTTCATTGAGCTTATCCTTTTGTTTGTGTCTTTGGTCAAAATCGTGCTTCTAGTGCCAACATGGATGGCAATTGCATGATGGAAAAAGCAGCAAATCAGCAAATCATTTCAGGTATCTATGAACTGTCAATGGGAAAGGTCGATTAATTATGCATCATTGAGTAACATTCAAGTTGTTTGGCACGCGTTTAAAGTTCAGGGACCTCTCGAAGCAATTAGTCCAAAACTTATTATACATGAAGTGAAATTCCCATCAAACTAGTACATTTGTGGATTTACTATAGACAACCTTAAAAGAGAAGTCATTATGTTGCATGAAAGAGGAATTATACAACAACTTACATCAAACTGTGCACCATATCTTATGCATAGATGAAGTTTTGTAATTCTCTGCTTATATAGAAACAACAAATATGATATAAAATAATAAAACTTAACATAATTCTCCATCAATTTTACTTAGTTTCAACACTCCTTGTAGATAGATACTATGTATCACCTTTTATTAATTGGGCTTGAAGAATTTCAACTTGAGTCCGTTGTTGACCATACTCCATATGCCCCCAATAGAGAAGGCCAAGCTGAAAGCAATTCCCAGCCAACCCAAGATCCAATTAAAATACCAGTTGAAGCTGTACTTTGTTGGCTTTTTAATGAGGACCCACATGAAGCAAGGGTAGGCAAATGTGACTGGAAGAGTGAGTCCTCCCAGCAGACCAGCAAGGCTGGAGAGGAAAGGGAGTGCCACACCTATGAAGAAGGAGACAAATCCATAGAAAACACGGAAACCAGACCGAACCCATATTGAACAAGGCCGGTTGGTACGGCTGGTGTAGCTAGCTTCAAAGCTGTCGAAAACCGGCATTGAGTATATTTGGAAACTACTTAAACAATTGAACACGACTAGAAGAAATGTCAATGCTAGAAGTCCTCTTGGGATATCGTGACTGTGAAATGCAAACAAGGCGCTAAGCATCCCTCCCGAAGGCATCTAAAACAAGAAAATTGTTAATAATGTATCAACTTTGGGTGATGCAACTAGATCACATGTATAAACTGCAACATTAAGTCATAGTGTAGCATTTGAAAAGCATTTTGATATTAGCATCATCTCAGAATTGCCGTCAATCAATAATTTAATTAGGAGAAAGTACATGAAATAGAACATAAATATGTGACTGATCTATTATAATGTAACTAACGATCATTTATATTTATCTAAAATTAGTAGCTATGTCAAATATGAGGCTTCATTAGTGAATCATTTAGATGTAGGTAAACAACTGAGCACACCATTTCATTTTTACCAGTTCTATTTGTCAAATGATAAAGGAGCCAAAATTCACAAAATGCATCCTTGGTCCTTCGTATGAGGGGGTGACCAGCCACATCAAAGTACTAGATATACCCAGTAAAAAGCATCTAGTATTTTGTTTTAATGAAAAAAGAAACTAGAAATTTAGTACCAGATTCAGCAAAAGTTATAGGTTGTAGTGGGAGATAGCAGAGTTTGATGAGGAATTAAAAAGAGTTTCTCCGTACACAACATTTCTTTCAGAGAATTATGAGAAAGAGGTTGCAGTGGCCCCTTGGATGTACACCAATTTAAGAAACTTGTGCACACACACACAAATATTGTAAAGATGGTAAATTTGAATGGTGATAGACTATAAATATGTGATTTTCGTTATTACTAAATGAAGTACACCTATAGATAAAATCACCGTTTAAATTCACTACTTTTACAATATTTATATATATAAAAAAAAAAAAAAAAAAAGTTTCTCAAGTTTGTGGTAATCCACCACTTCCACCACTTATACCACACACACACACCATTTAAATTCACCGCTTTTACAATATTTATATAATCTCATCAAGATGAATTGATGTTATTAATTTTAGTTCCAAGTTTGTAGGCCATTCGAGTTTGTAAGGAGATTCCTACTAGCTCCATTATCATTATTTATTTTATGATTGCTTATGTTTTAATTTATATATTAGTCATTTTATAAGACTATATAAAGGATCTCTCACTATTATATTTGAGAAAATTAATAGAAATTGAGGAATAGAAATCTTTTCTCCCTATTTTTCTATCTCATTTGTTTTGGTTTGTACTATTATGTATTGTATTATTTTAAATGTCCAATCATTTCATAATACAATAACAATAATAGAATGAGAGAGAAAAAGAGTCGAAAAGAAGAAATCCCTTATTTCTCAATTTCCATCAACTATTTTCATAAAAAATGTTTACAAAATACACTAGTAAGAGATCTTTTATATAGCCTCAAAAATTTAACTTAATAATGATATAAAGTATGACATTATGGATCATAAATTTTTAGGTGCTGCAAGAGAAAGTGGGAAAATGAAAAGGTGTGATTTTTGAATATGGGCATCCACTTACATAGAAATACTAATTTCATAACACTCCAAAATATGCTATTATGTTTCATAACACTCCAAAATATGCTGCAAGAGTGCTTTGAATATCAAATTCACAATAACAGAGAATATGGTAGTCATAACCACTAAAACGTTATTGTTCCACTAGTTGTCCACAAAACAATGGTACTACCACTCTTACTGTTTTAGGCCCAGACCACTAGACAGGGTAATATATCTATGCAATTAGGGCCTTGCATCATTTAACAGTTAAAAATAAACATATATTCCCTTTTCTATCTGATAACTAGGGGCCTTCTTGCATTTAGGAACTTCCAACATTTTTCTGCTAGATATGTGCTAGTTATAATCTTTCATTAATTTTTTTTTATACTAGTCATGTGTCTAGAAATTCATGAAGATATTAAAGATAGCCAAGTTAGTAGACTTACAAGGTTTCCATAAGCCCAATAACCTCCAATGGCAACAGGGAACAGGCACATGGCAATGAATACATAGGCAACTTTGGCTCCTCTCCACATGGGGACATGAGCAGGGTGCTTGAAGGTTGATGGCATGGTTGCCTTGCAAAAGCAAGAGGAAATCCTTTAGATAAGGATGGATAAACGAATCCGGTATTTGTTCAGAAATCAGTTAAAAAGTGAATATATATACCTGAATTTCCATAACTAAATTGTGGCCTCTAAATGCAAAAGCTATGATACCAAGTGCATTCAGGACAGAAAATATAGTAGCTGCAGAGGATGGCAACTGAAGGGGCTCATAAGAGATTGAGGGTGGCCTTTGTTGGCTAACAGAGAGCACCCAAACCATTGTAGAGTAAGTGATGGCTGTCACAGCCCCTATCAGTGAGAGCCCTGCAATTGAGTTGAGGTTTGGTAGCTGAGACAGAACAATGCATAGAGAAGTGAACACCAGATACCACTCAACTGTTGTTAGTGGATTTGAGGTACAAAGTGGCCCACAAACTATCTGGAAGAACATTTTCATGGTCTCCCCTCCTATGAGAATCAAAGCTGTTGCAGTTCCTGCTGATAAATAAACGGTTGGGAAGAGAGCAAGCCAGACGCCAAGTTTTTCCCCTGCAAAACCGAAAAATTCATACCTTTATTAGTTCACTCTTTTCACAACAAAGATCACATTAAAACTAGTGAAAGGTCTAATAAACATCCCTGTCCTGAATTGATTAAATTAGATATGTAATTTCCAAAATAAGTGCAAAAAGCAAGAAATTCAAGACTACTTAAAAGCGTTACCGATGGAAACTTTTAGAGGAAAAAAAGGAAAACCATTGTTCAATCTTTTATTTAATTATTCATATATTGTTGTTTTGTATACTAATCATTGTCTACACAAAAGGCTTGTCTTGAAAATTTTGAAGGAATGGATAGTACAAGTATGAATTCTCACCAAATGCTGCTTGTGCAAGCTCAACATATCTGTTGTACCTCTTTCCCGGAACAGCTTCATGTAACTGAACCAAAACCCACAAAGTGTAGAGTTGCCAACAGTAGGCTATTATTAAGGAAAGTATTCCCCAACTCCTACACAAGCCATCACAGAAGGCAAATCAAGTCAATCACTATATTATTCTCCCTTTATTCACTATGAAGAATATTTCTCTGTGTTCAAAAATTTGCTACAAAAAATTTTATGGCTATGAGGAAGTTCATTTGGTCTGAAGTTGACTAACGGCTTAGCGTTTTTAATTTAACAACATGAAGCAAATGCAGGGCAGGGCAAATTTGTGAATGCCAAAAGTTTGATTGTAATGGTCGCGCGTTAACTAACGTGTAAGTGCCAGCAAACGTTTCTTTGATGTAAAATTTAGCTGCAGCCTTGATCATACCCAAGACATTTAAATCTAGCAGATGTTTGTTAAGCCTGCGACCTTCTTCACTTACGGATACTTGTGCTTTGAAATCCCATAAAATCAGGCTAATTTACTATAAGCATAAGGAATCCAGGTAGCAACAAGAAAACAACAGTGACCATAATTTAAATAAATATTTTTTTTTCTCTCTTAAGAAGAACAACTAAAATCAAGAATCATGACAACTGCTGTACCAAAATTTTTGTTTACGTTTCGAAGAAAAAAACAAAAGGATACAGTACTAAAGGGAGCATATATATAATTTACTTTGTGGACACATGCTTCTAAAATGCTTGATGCTATCTATAAATCATGAGAAATGGATACCATTACTGAGGAAAGCAATAATTAGATTACAAGGGGCCCATTGTCTTGATCTTCTAAAAAGAAAACAGAACATCAATGGCCCCAGCCTCAGTAACAAAGGTTGGCAAATATCTAGAATAATTGAACTTCTATTAAAGCAAAAGATAAACAAACGAAGTGACTTGCCTCAAGATGTTTCTTTCTTCATACCATTAATTTGAAATTAAAAACAAAATTACGATTAGACCCACCACCCATATAATCTTCATTAGTCAAATGCTATGACCAGCACGTAAAGGTAAAGGCAAAGCAAGATGTATCCTAGCTCTCCAATCAAGCCCGTACTATATGATTTGAAACAAAATTTTAACTCTTTGCAAGAAAAGAAGTTAGTACATTCTTCTCTGCAAAACCAAAACTTGTACAAGTAAAGAATATAAACACAATGTAAAAATGAAACATATGACAGCTTTTCATCTTCAATTCTGTTGGATGATGGTCTGCATGCATATTCATTATAAGTAGAAATTTAACGCTCTTAAAAAAAAAAAAAAACAGTTCAAAAACAAAAGCTAGTTATTTTCAAAAAAATAAACAAAAGCTAGTATTAAATAGATAGTGTAAAACCATATATACCAGCCAAGAAAAGCGAAGGCGACAGGCAAGACGAGAGCTTGAAAGCCAACACCAGCATTCAAGTTGTGAAACGCAGCGTAGTGAGCATTTCCATTACGTGACTCGGTGATGGGAAGCCAAGCGTCTTGTGGGTTGAGCTTCGTTAGGTGACCAACCTCCTCCAAGTAGCCTTTCATGTTCACCAGCACCCTCTTCATTGGCGTCCCTATTGGACTCAGGAACCTCGGTGATATAAACGACGTCGGAGTCCACGCATTCGAAGACTTGGCCTCCTTCGACGCTGGCCTCGGTGACCTCTGCCCTGACGGCGTCAGTATCTCCGGCGTCGACGCACGTGGCGTCGCTGGAATGGATATCAGCTCAGTCTCTGGCCTCTCCTCCATATTGCTCATGAATGTGTCTTCTTTGCTTGAGTGAGTGAGTGAGTGAGTGTATGTACGTGAAGAAATAATGGAGCTTTTGGATTCTCTTTGTTTGTCGCTTTTTAATGTTTTTGTTATTTAGCTCCGGTTTCAGTCAATAGTGACTGAAAAAACTGAAGATTGTGAAATGCTTGAATGGCAGAGAGCAAAACATGAAAGTTTGCACGCTTATGATCTGAGCCGTTGATCTTGCATGGTGTTGTGGACCAGGGTAGCTGTTTTTGACGGTGGTGATGCTGCCAACACTGCTCATTCCATCTATCAGAACATTGAAGTTGACTGGTTTGATTTTGATTGATGGGTCAGTGGCTGTAACATAGAAGGGCGAGGTTGCTTTATATATGTATACATTGTGAGAGGGGTTGTGGTTGTGTGTGGGAGAGTGGTGCTATTATTGTGTGGGCTTAACGTGACGTGGTGGGTCAAACTGGAAATCAAATCAAGATCATAGCGTTAGACGAATAATCATGTCAACTGGGTCCGAACTCTTGGCTCCGGAATTTCCGTTGTGTAACACGGACGCGACAATAGGCGCGTCGGGTGGTGTGAAATCAATGTTGGGGTTTTCATTTTTAAAAAGCAAATGACTTGCTTGAGTGTAAATTCACTTATTATTGTTTTTATTTAAAGTAGGTTAGTGATTATCTTTTCAAAATAAGTGCGAAGCGCGTGGAAAAAAGAACTCCGGCACGGTCGCAAAGGGCACCCCTGGAAATGGTCCTGCCAACATTGATTTGTGTGTGGCGGTAACTTTGAAAAAGCGGAGCAAGCAAAAACGTCAGATTTTCCAGACAAAACCACGTGCCGTCTTCTCGCGTGAATGTCTTCACTGCAAACCCAAATTCTCTGCGGTTAAATTCTGTACGGTGAAAATTTTTTCATCCCTTGCAATCTGACGCTTTGGCGTCGGTGGCTGGACATGGCACGCCTTTGAATGTCCACTCATTAGAGAAGGAGCATGCATATTATTGGCATCATATTGTTTTATTATTAAGCAACTAAGCATGCTTATATCTAATCATATTATTTGAATTATTTTTGGTACAATGAGAGTATTTGTTATAATAATGTACTTATATTTTTGAAGGAAAAAGGGGGAAGGAAATGGTCCAAATGGACCACATTTTGTAATGTTTGTCCGCCGAAAGTGAAATCGGCGCTATTGTTTCGTTAGTGTCACAATAGTCAAAACATTTTAAGAGTATGCCACAAATGGAAATCGGGACTATGTTCCTTTTGAATATTTATTTGTCTCCGGAGTACAATACCAGCTCTTTGATATGGGTCTGTTTTATTGTTAGCGTTTTGTATATGGAGCACAGCAATTCATGTCTCCATTGGGACCGAGCTTGGATGGTGTACCGATACCTGTTTTCAGTATTTCTAAAGAGATATTTTCATGATTAGGCATGTGGCTTTGCTGGCCAAAATCAAATCAGCAGATTTATATTCATCAAGGTTGCCATAAGGACGATTTAATTTGGTGTATGCAGAGAGAAGGATCGAAGTTTCATGGAAGGCCCACTGTGTCCGTCAAGAAGAGCACTGGCCCGACAAAACTATACCTGGTGTGTAGGTAGTGGGCCACGTTTGGGCTCATTGAATCAGGTACAGGTTACCTATTCAACATATTGAAGCCCCGTTCATGGTATTGGTACCGTAACAATGTTACACGATGATAACAGTCGTGGGATGCCAGTAATATGGGCCTGAAACTGGAGAATGTCAGGATCATCGATATTTACACCCCTCCAAAACTGTGTATGCACCCCTTTAGTTAGTTCACCTCACTAAATACTTTTAAAAAAATCCTTAATTTTTTTTTTATCAATAAAAATATCCTGACTTATGTAAACAAAAAAAAAAAAAAGTCATGATAGTTTATTTATTGATAACATCAAAAATCAGTAAATAAACGAATGCGAATAATGGTGAGTAAATTGAACAAGAACGAAAACAAAAAAGCGAGAGAATTTTTATCGCGAATAATGTTTATATCCATGGTTATATTATTTATGAAGGGAAAAAACTAGGTTTTAGCAGACCCTATGTTCAATGTGAACAATCAACTCGTAGTTTGTCTGAATGTGTTTTTGTTCGCATGCAAGGGACCCCTTATATAGGATTGAAGTTTCTTGTTTAGATATGATATAATCACTAAAATATAGGAAAAATTGATATCATCTTTCTATTTTACATAAAACTATAATTAATTGGTCTATCTTCGAATTAAAGTATACTCTTCTTGTTTGAAGAGATTTTCTATGCATTATAGGAATCTTCTTATTTGATGTGATTCTTTTTCTCTTTCTAAATATTTACTAAAATAAGAAAATATACCAATTTCGGTTAGCTATGGAAGGTCTTCTGCTTCTAGAATCCTATACTATCTAGGCAATTGTGATTGATGACATGTTATGAGCTATTATGTCAATATGCTATTGAGCTGTTTTTATATGAGCTAGTCAATTCAAGTTGCTTTTATCGCCTTAGCATGGTTGAACTCGTTAAGGGTTCTTGTTGATGCGTCATGTAATTAATGTGCTTTACACTAGTTCACTCCCTCTCTAGCCTTTTAGGTCTACTAGTTTGTTGGGTCTTAATGGCCTTTCGGTTTAGACACCTATTTGGGCACAATATTTACGATGCACAATACAATAAAATTAAAAAAATAATATACATATTTATGTTAGGTGAGTCATAATTATAAATGATCATTTTTAAAATAACTTTTATTAACGTGTATTTACAATAGAGATTTAACTACCTTATTGGTTGAATAAGATTGTTTATTAATAATAATATTTGTATATTTTTCAATAAATATAGTATAACTAATTTAAGGATTATTATTGATATCTTGATGGATAAATTTATCTAACCATAAATGTAATCAAACTTAAGAAGAGGGTGTACATATAACTTTAATGGAGTGTAAATGTCGTCACTCTAATTATGGGTTGCAAGGTAAGTTGACTTGTCATGTAAAAATGCTAAGTACAGTTTCAGAAACAATGATAAGTACGGAAATGCTTTCGAAAAACTTTGCTTGGTTAGAATTTTCTTATCGAGTACAAAGTAAATTTCTTTATTGATGTACTAAGTAATTTAAGTAAAAAACAAAAAAATAATATATGAAACAAAAAATCTAGTCTTTAGAATTTAAGAGCAGTTGAATTTTATAGAATTCTGTTGTGGATTTTTGGTTATGTTGCAAATTAATAGAAAACAACTTTTTCTCCATCCTAGTGTGAAAGGAATTTGATTTCCATAATATTTTATATAATTCAATATGATCTTATCAGCTATCCATTCGAATACTAAAGTTATAAATCAATTTTTTTTTTACTGTTTCATATTAAGGATTGTGCTACCATATAGGTTAGTAAATCCATTAGAGTTACTACTTACCACCATCCAATATGATTCGGTACTTGCTATTGTTCAGTTTCATATTATTTTCATCACGTGTTATTAAAAAAAAGTTACAGAAGTCCATTAAATATCAATAAGTGGTTTAAATGAATGAAGAGTTTTTAAAAAAAAAAACATATTGAAAGTAGATAATGACTCTCTTATAAGTTGTAACTGTCATATATATATATATTTTATATGATCAAGACCAATTCGAGATATAACCAGAACCAATAGCTATATATTATGATACGGTTTGAGAATCAGCTTCTAAGAACCGAATGAGCCAACCCATAAAGAGTTGGGGACCATCTCACAAATAATAGGGGAAATTATTACACGCTTTGACGGCTATTGAGCTTGAACTGACACACACAAATATACAAAAAAAAAAAAAAAAAGCATGTCACCTTTTATCATATATTTTTATGCATATCTTTATTCACGTGGTGGGGTTAGATTTGCACAAAACATATTTTTACGAAGGTTGCTGTAAATTGTTATCTCATAATTTGAGAGATCGTATTCGTATTGTACAAATGAAGATTGAATTCAATAGATCTGGATAAATCACTCATTAATTGGTTATGAGCTTTCAAATAAAAAGAAAATTCAAAATTCCTAACACTTTCCTATGCTTGTAATTGGGAACTATAAAGAAAACAAAGAAGAATTTGAATTTGTTACTCTTCTTGATTTGAGATGCCAAACGCCTTGTTCAGTTCACATTAAGAGCCAATGCATTTCAATGGCTGATCTTTAGCACATTAATTGAAGGCTACCCATCGTTTTTTTCTCTCTAGTGATCCATTATCTTTTAGTTCTCTTGCTCTATTGAAAAAGAAATGTTTGACCACAAGTAACTTAATTCTGAAAAAGTAAGGTATCCAATTAAAATTTCCAGTCAAACTCAACATCTGCTCGTAGACTGATTTGAAAAATGCCCATCCATGACTGCCCACTTCGCCTTGAAATATTTAGGTGGTGTTCGACCACATTTTTTAAAGTTGTTTTTTATTTTTAAAAACGAAAAACGTTTAAAAATATGTTTGTTAATTATTTTTAAAAATATATTTTCGAAAATAAAAGTATATTTTAAAAAATTTAAAGTAAAACTTAATATAAAATAAAAAATATTTTTTTTATTATTTTTAAAAATCATTTTTTTTATACAGTAAAATTTAAAAAAGTAAAAACACTCATTATTATTTCTAAAAAAAAAAAAACATTTACATCTAACATAAATTTTAAAAACAGTTTTTATCTAAATATATTTTTAATTTTGACCTTTTTTAAAAATAATATCAAATAACTTTTTATATTTTTTCATTTTTAAAATATATTTTTAAAAATTCCATCAAAAGTATTATCATTTTTTAAAACTATTATTTTTAAAATATATTTTTTATTTTTAAAAATAATATTTTAAAAACGTATCCAAACGCACCTCTTAAAATCTTAAACAGTCCTAGATGGGGATGCCAATCATGCGTCGTTGTCCTGTATAATAACTCTTCCTTAATTAATAATTAATACAAAATTATTTGTTAATGTACTATGATATCGTTTGGGGAAATTGAAAAGGTAATTAAGCAGACGACTAATGAGACTGACACAATTATGCGACCCTTGAATTTGTATTAAAAAAATGTGTTAATAATATAATATGTTAATTATTACTTCTTAGGTGTTTTGACAATTTTAGGCAACCACATGGCTGATGTGTGCGCTTACGTCACCCTAGCGTCGCCACGAACCAGGTCGCTCCTTCCCAAGTCAAGCGGTTAATGGTAATAAAGCCCTTCCCTTGAGATGTGGAAAGTGGAATACAAGTGTGGAACGTTCTAGGTCTTTTCTTATTTTGCAATTACGTCCACATAATTTGTGTTATTTTAAAGACAAAGTAACTTCTAAATTTTATACAATTCATTATTCATTTCCATAATTTAATCCTTTTCTTACCGTGTGAAAATCACTAAACAAATGTTTCTACATAGTACATGTACTTGGAAAAAATGGTACACAAATATTTTATCCTACATGGATAAACATGATTCGACGAACTATGATTACAAAATTTTAACTTTGAGAATTTAATAATTTGCTTTTCTCTTTTTTTCTTTTTATTCTTAATATCCCGTAATAGATGAAGATATATAAGAGAATATATAATATAAAATAAGGCGGTTCAAACATATAATAATAAGTTAGTTTAATGATATAATTTTTATAGGTACTTTACTTTCTTTAGTTTTAAATTAAAATAAATTAAAAGAATAATTCAAAACTATGTTATTATCATATTGGATGTTATTATCATATTGGATGGATTTGATCAAATAGGAGTAAGTACAATCATTATAAGTTTATGACATGTACTTTTTCCTATCTTAGAATCAGATTATTCAAATATAAATTATGATGTCTAAAGACTTAGTGGAGGGTTTTGGTACATGGGTTGTTGGGAGAGTTGTGTAAAATTCTCAAAAAGTGACAAGGGAATTACCATTTAGAATTTAGATGCAGTGAATCTCCCCATAATTTCGTACATTAAAGTGTGAACGTTAATAAAAAATTCTTTATCTTAATCTTGGTCAATTGGATATTTATGTTTTTTCCATATCAGTGAGGAGGATCCAGGAAAGTTATAGGAAGGCAACACGTGATAGGATAAGTTGCTGTTGCCGTCATGGTCAACCAATTAATCCAACGCCTCGCTCTCACTCTTGTAAGTTGTACCGAACTCCTCTCAGCTTTGACCATTTTTTCAATGACAAGATTAGCCTTTCTTTTTTTTCAACTGTTCGTCCGGCGCTTGATGAAAAATTAAGAGAATATTACCATAAAAATTATCTCCCCTAACCAAGAAAATGATCGCCTTATTCCTGACTGCGGTTTTTTTTTTTTTTTTTTTTTTTTTTTTTCATATATTAGATTAATTCATTTAAGCATGAAAAAGATCATGAACAAAAGGAAGCTATCTCCACCTTTTATATTGAAAATGTTATATTTTTTTTAAAAAATAGTATTTTCACTCCCTTGTAATTTAAATTAATACTGCAATTTTTTAGTATTAATTTAAACTATAAAAAAAAGAGTTAACCCTATTTTTTCAATGCAGGTTTTATATTTTTGCTTTTAAATTTTAATTATTAATTTTTATTTTAAATAAAATAAAAAATAAATTTATTTGGATATCTATTTGACCCTATCGATGTTAATTACTATTTATATAATTCGAATATCTTACTCTCATTATTAAAAGATAAACTTATAAAATACATTTGATGAGAATCGAATTTTCAATATCTTATTAATGAAAGATATATAATCATTTATATTAAGAAATAGAGTTTAACTTCCTTATTCGATTATTAACTTTACTTCTCAATTGAAACTCTTAAATTAACTTAAATAACCACTTTTATAATCAGTAAAAGGGTTTCAATTGAGAGGTAAAATAGTCAAAACCTAAGAAATAATGTTTATTTGTTATTGTATATGATTTAGTTGGGAAGAGAGTGAAATATAGAATGCAAAATGTATTGAGTTGGTAAGGCAGTCTGTTTCCTCAAAAATGTCCATTAAAAGAAGCTGCCAAGAGGGGTAATTCCGTAAATTCGGAAACAAAACAAGTCCACTGACAGCCGCCCCGATTATAAACCCTCGACGGCGTTACTTTCAACCATTTCACAATTCTTCGATCAATCTGTTGCGCTCTCGAGTCTGTCTTTCCCTGATTCTCTCTGTTGATAGCAGGGAGAACCAAAAAGAAAAACTTCTCCCACCACCTCCGATTCCTCTATAATCTAACCCACACAGTTTTGCATCCCGAAACTCACTTTCAGCTTCCCGATTCTACCTTTGCGTTGACTCAGAAGTCTCAATTCAACCGCACGGTCTCCGACTCACTGATTCCTGTATCGAAAATGGCTTTCATCGCTTGCTAGATATTCTCAGATCAACCCTTTTCGTGTCCGAAAGCGCGATTCGTCTAATCCTCATCAAGCTCATCAAAATCGCAAATATGGCGTTACGTGTCACCGTCAACTTCTCCGGCTACGTCGCCCAAAACATCGTCTGCTCCGCCGGTGTCCGCCTCGGCTGCCAGACGACGACGACGACCCGCTCCTTCCATGAATGTCTGGCTCGTCGTCGGTTCTTCTGTCACAACCAGAAACCTGAGCTGGAGACAACAAACCCTAATTTCCAGCCGAAGCCGAGGAACCATCGAGCCTCTGTCTACAACACTATCGCTGCGGAGATCATGGGGAACAATTGTTCCATCAACCCGATCCTCATGGGCCTGGTGTCGTTGATGAAATCAACGGCGTGTATCTCCGGCTCCTCCGCGACGACCATAGGTGTTTTCGGTATTTCGCCATTTAAAGCCACTTCGATTATTCCCTTCTTACAGGGGTCGAAGTGTAACGAAGCGGCCACCTCTCTAGGGAGCGAGGAGGTGGACAGAGGAGGGACTAGTAATAATATAATGAAGTGTATTGACAATGAGACTGATGCAACTCTGACCTTCGATTTGAAAACGAAGGGGAGTTGGATTTCCAAGATGTTAAATTGCTGCTCGGAGGATGCCAAGGCCGCTTTCACTGCGGTCACCGTTAGTTTGTTATTTAAGTCCTTTCTGGCTGAGCCCAGATCGATTCCGTCTACTTCTATGTACCCTACTCTGGACGTTGGTGACCGGATTTTAGCTGAGAAGGTGAAGCATTTTTATCTCTTGCCTAAATTTAAAGCAATTTAAATTGGTGTCGTGATTATTAATCGGTGTCACAGTTGATTAGTTAGCTAATAATATATGTGTTTGTTTCATTGGTCTTTCAGGTTTCATATTTTTTCAGAAATCCTCAAGTGTCGGATATTGTTATATTCAAGGCACCACCGATCTTACAGGTATTTGCTTTGGAATTTACTTTTTGAATGGGATTCTTGCTTTCATATTATTGTTTGCTGATTGATTCTTTGCTTGTGTTGTGTATAGGAAATTGGTTACAGTTCAGGCGATGTATTCATAAAAAGAATAGTGGCAAAGGCTGGAGACTGTGTAGAAGTAAGCCTATATAATTCTCGAAATTGATTTATAATGACCACTCAAGGTCTCTATTTGCTCTGATTTTGCTTTTTTCCTTTGATTTTTCACTGAACATTGTTATCATACCGGTAGTTTCGGCATCTGATATCATGTACGGTGTTTTGTATGATAGGTTCGGGATGGAAATTTACTTATAAATGGTGTTGCACAAGATGAAGATTTCATTCTGGAGCCACTCGCTTATGAAATGGATCCAGTGGTAAGGAGTCCTGCACTGGTTCTACTTTTATGTTACCTTATATTGCTCTTTGTTTATATCTTTGTTCTGGTGTCTTAATATGCCTTTAACATGGTGAAACATATGATCAAATTGATCATTGAAGTCTTGCAATTGTGTTTGGTTTGTTTATTTGCAGGTTGTGCCTGAGGGGTATGTTTTTGTGTTGGGAGACAATCGCAACAACAGTTTTGATTCTCATAACTGGTAATTCTAAATCTCAAATCTATTTTTAGCTTGTGTTTGCTTGGTGATATCTTTCTTGTCAATCATCCAAATTTTAATTTGTGTATGCTTGGTGACATTCTTACTTTATGTCCAGTTGTTTGGAAGTAATATCGAAAATTTGTATTTGGAAGAACTAATGCAAATTCAATTAAAATAATCCTAATCAATACAGTTAAAATGTGATTTCTCATCCTGATGTGCTTTACCTTATCTACAGGGGTCCACTTCCGGTCGAAAACATTGTTGGTAGATCAGTGTTCCGGTACTGGCCTCCATCCAGAGTATCGGACATGTTAGATGATTCACATGAAAGGAAGAGTGCTCTGGCAGTCTCATGATAAGTTGATGATTCACATGTGAATACGGTCTCATGACCTGATGATTCAGAGGAAAAGAATGGTGTAGCAGTTGGTCTCATGACATGTTGGCCCCCTGGTTTAGCAGCGCAGAAGGATCTAAATAAACTATGAAAGATGACAGTTCTAATTTTAATTATCATTTGCCATACTCTTGGCTCATAAACAAGCGGTTTTTGGATACTTTGAGGTTTATTGTTATGTCCTTGCAGTATCTTGAACATTGTTTCAATGCTTCATCTCTTCTATTGGTGTGTATCTATGTTGATGGCCCAATCCTGGCCGGTGACTCATTCTTTCTGTAATGAATTATTTCAGACTTTGCTTTGACAACAGTGGAAAAAAAATGCAAAAAACAGAAAACAAAAAAAACAAAAAAAACAAAACAAAAGACAAAAAAGAAAAAAGTTCTTTTAGACATTTATAGCTGTCTTTGCACAATTTTCTTCTCATTTACATTTTATTTATTTCGCCAATGTGTCTGTAGTTTTCTCTACATGTACAATTGTATAAAGAAAGAAGGAGAGCAAAGCATAAGAAATGGAATGAATGGAATCAAATCGTTTGGTTGCAAGGTCTTGAATCAAATTTAGAATGAGAGGGGTTTTGCTTATATTTGAGATTCGAAAAGAAAACAGAGGGGATTTATTTAAATTTCAAGTTTCTTATTTTGAAATGTTTAAATTTCAGATTGAAAATGTTTCGAAAAAAAAAAATCAGATTGCAAAGAAATAGAGATAATGAAATTGCGTACTCAAAGAATTTCATATTCAGAGGTCAGAGTAAAAAGAGAGAATCATTTAATGAAATCAATCTTACTTTTAGTTGATAATTTGAAATTTTAAGCAATCCTCTCGTGTTAAATTTCTTTTCAAAGTGTTAGCCAGGTTCTCTGAAAGTAGATTAACCACTAATTCAAAACAACTTCGACCACCAACCAGATGTCGGAAATAAAAATTTAAACCAATCCACATGTAGCACATTGTAGTACTAGTGACAGAGTCTAGTTCCTGCCTTTTGCACACCTCCCCTTCATTGCAGTGGTTGAGCAGTTCTCTTGATCCCAAGAGAAAGTTCAAGTTTCATTCTTGTCTTAAAACATTAATTTATCCCCCTCCCCCACCATAAAAAAAAAAAAAAAAAAGGGTTCCAGGCGTACTGTTAATGCAGGCTGGTTTCCATAGAAAGAAGATAATAGCTACACATAACTCAATTGATGAAGTCCTGCAGCGCGTAGTCAATAACTACTGGTTTAATGTTCCTCCAGAAACAATACTGAGCCTCACAGCAGTTGTAGATTGACTTCTATAATTTGGTGCCTGCTCAAGACAAGCCAATCCATACGATTTTGGCTATTTTTCAGTAAATATTAACCATTTCCATTTTTTGAGGAGCAAAGCTACACTGCAGGTTTCCATATTCCAAGTTTTTTCCTTTTGTTTCTTGTTGCTTTCTCAGTGGTTAATAATTTTTATAGTCCTCTTTACTCCTGCTTTAACTACTTTTCTGCTTTCTGGAATCTACAAAATAATCAACTTCTTTCTTTTTCATCTCAATTTCCTACAAGTTTAATCTCAACGACAACAATTGATGACTTCTTACAACCACAATACCCAAGCTAATGTAAAGGGCACTGATCGTGTCGCCAATGGGAATTATTCGAGCTCAAGTGCTATTATTTATTTAATTTTTAAGCGCCACTCAATGTAAATTAATGTATTTTAGCTTTGGTTAATGGGTCAAACGAAACTTTTACTAATGCTTGAAGCGTGTGTGAATATTAGAGTTGTTGTTGAGAAATAGGATATCGGTAAGATTTTATAAACACACAAACATAAACGGACCATAAAAGTAGAAAAATCGCATGTCTCACATAATTTCAGCTATGGTAAGTCAACGTTTTGTAGTTTTAGTTGAGGTTTTAAGCGAGGATTTATCGATCTAAACTTGAGTGTACATTGGAGCTGCATAATGAGAAAGAGGAGCATAATTGGATTCGAAAATAGACGAAATAAATCAACCATAAAATTAGAAAAATTACTCTTCTTTCACGATTTATGTTAGCGTGAGTTAGCGTCTTTTTGTTTTAGTTGAAAGGTCAAATAAAGTTTTTAACGCTCAAAAATTAAGTAAATATTGGAGATATATGTTAAAAAATAGGATCTTGGTTGGATTTTATAAATAGACAATATAAATCAATCATAAAACTAAAAAACATCCATTTTTTACATGATTTTGGTTAGCGTTGCTCAATGTAAATTAGTATCTTTTTATTTTGGTTGAGAAACCAAATGAAGCTTTTAATATTTGAAACTTAAGTGTATACTAGAGTTGTATGTTGAGAAAGAGAATTTCAGTTAAATTTTATAAACAGACAACATGTATTAACTATAAAACTTAAAAAATATACTTCTCACATGATCTTGATAAACATAAGTTAGCTTCTTTTAGTTTGAGTTGAGAGATCAAATAAAGTATTTAACTGTCAAAACTTGAGTATTTATTGGAGTTGTATGATAAGAAAGAAGATCTTGTTGGATTCCAAAATAGAAAAAATAAATCAAACCTAAAACTAGAAAAATTGCATTTACCTTAAGATTTTAGCTGGTGTGAGTTTGTGTTTTTCAGTTTTAGTTGAAGGGTCAAATATATTTTTTAACACTCGATACTTAGCATATTTACTAGAGCAGTATATTAAGAAAGAAAATCTTAATTGGATTTGAAAACAAGCAAAATAAATCAACCTTAAAATTGGAATAACTATTCTTCTCACATGATTTTAGTCAGCATTAATCAATGTAAGTTAGTGTTCTTTTGTTTTAGTTGAGGGTTTAAACACAGTTTTAAATGTTTAAAACTTGCATAAATATTGAAGCTGTATATTGACAAAGAGGATCTCAATTGGATTTAAAAATAAATAACATAAATCAACCATAAAATTAGAAAAATCACATTTCTTATATGCCTTCAGTAAGCATCGGTCTTCCTAAGTTAGGTTTTTATTATTTATTTATTTATTTTAAGTTGTGTAATCAAATGAAATTTTAATGCTTGAAACTTGTGTGTAAATTTGAGTAGTATGTTGAGAAAGAGAATCTCAGCTAGATTCAAAAACATACAATATAAATCAACCATAAAGCTAAAAAACTAACACTTTTTATATGATTTGAATCAAGATCGATCAGTCTAAGTTAGCGTTTTTTTTGTTTTATTTGAGGGTAGAGATGGACAAAAAAACTGAAATCAACTCCACCCGAATCGAACCAAATCGAAAAAACTGAACAAATCGATCTTTTGTTTGAGTTTGGATTGAATGGATTTTAATTTATAAAAACCAACGAGGGTCTAATCTCACGAAAGAGTTGACATTAGTTCAAACGGGACCAATAATTCTTATAATAGTACCAATTATCTTCTGAATATCGTTATTCTGTATAGACATAAAAACAAGTATACAGTGTGGACTGGTACAACAATAGCATAGCTGTTGAAACCATCACTTGAGATGAAATTATTAGGAGTTTAGCATCCCTAAACACTAGCCATTTCAACCTTTTTCTTTCCCTTTGCACCATCAGCTTCACTACAATCTTCTACTTGCTTCGTGTCCACCTTCTTATATCTATACCAAGAGGCACAAACCAAGTAAACACCAAAATTCACTACACTTATACCTGCCAGCAACCAATAGAAGTAGTTGAGGTTGTCTCTGTTCAAATTGTTATTAGCCAACCACCCACCACTCACCTTGTTCACCACTTCCACCATCACCGAGCTCAAAAAATACCCCATCGCAATTGAGCTCCATGAGATGGCTGTGCTCAGTGATTTCATGCCAGCAGAACTCTCTGCATAGAAAAAGTCCAGCAGCCCAACCAGAGTGAACATGTCAGCCGCTCCAAATATGCCATACTGGAAACCAAGCCAGAACACACTAATTGGTAGTGGCTCAACAGTGTCAACCATGTTGTGTTGAATAGCTACAGATTTACGCCAGCTTTCAATGACCCCAGCAATTGCCATAGAAATGACTGAGAGGACTAATCCCACCCCAATTCGCTGAAGTTGTCGGATTCCAGTGGGAATTCCTGTGAACTTTTTAACAACTGGGACAAACACATGTTCGTATAGTGGGATTAGAATGAACATGAAAAGCAGGGGAATCACTGGAAGGCTAGGACCAGGCATCTTAAAGCCTAGGATATGTGTGTCCATTGTTGTGCTTTGCTGGACAGAGAAAGTTTGGAGTTGAGCCAAACATGTGTTCATGAAAACTGTGCTAAGTATGATTGGGAGCATTCGAATTAGAATCTTCGTCTCCTCAACTTGTGTAACGGTGCATAGCCTCCAGAGTCCACGATTGATTGATGTGGATGCACCACCATCTGTGCCACTTGTCATAACAATTGCAGCACGGTCCAAGAACCTGGAGAGTTGATGAATGGTGACTTGGTTTAGCATTAGAAAAAGTTAGAAAAATTAAAACTGTTTTTTTAATATAAGCATATTTGATATTACAAGCACCTGAATTGATCAGTTCTTTGGATAATTTCAACTTGCAGCCCTGCTTCTTTGTCATGAATCTCATGCAACTGATCTGCCATTTCTGGAACTGGAAGGTTCCGATTCCTGATGGCAGCCACAAACACCTAGAATATAACAAGAGATTTAGCTTTGAAATGACCCACAAAGGATATATAAAACCCACAAGAGACAAACAAGAAAAAATTGGACCCCTGCTCACCTGTAAAATGCGAACAATGGGGCTGCCTTTGGGCACATTATTGCGGTAGGAAGACTTGCCCATACAAACAAACAAAAGAGCAAACAAGACTGCTAAAAAACTGACACCCAAACTGCAATCCCAGCCCACGTTGGTACTTATATAGACGATGAATGACACACCAACTATGGATCCAACAGTTAGGCTAAATATAAACCAGTTGAAAAAGCTGGCCAACTTCGGAGCCTCTTCAGGGTCATTGATATCAAACTGGTCTGCTCCCAAAGACGGCAAAGCCGCTTTAATTCCACCGGTGCCAAATGCAATCAGGTATAAACCAGTAAAAAGCATTGCAGATTGGCTACTGTTAGCAGCCTCGCATTGGCTCGTTTGGTCCGGTGCAACACCTACACAAGGTGTTGGTCTTAGCTGCTGAAAGTGTGCCTGCGCCGTCAGGAGAGCATATCCCTGCAAGTTTACAAAGCAATCATTTAAGTCTTTTCATATTACATCTATCACAGAAACAATTATAAGGTGCAGAATTTTTTTTTTTTTTTTTCATAATCAATATAACAAGCGTAATGTTACAAAATAATATTTTAAAAAACGTACAAAAATAAACTAGATCGATTGACATAACTCGTCAATAAATTGAAATTGGATCACAAATTTATGATGTAAAATTGAAAGGTCTAGATGTGAGGCCTTACAATAGCGTAGAACAATATCCATCTCTGAATTTCATATATATATATATATATATATATTTAACAATTAATGTTTGAAGGGATGGATTGAAGTTGAAACTAGGAAATTTATTAAACTAATTATATGCATGTTTAAGAATTTCGTACGTGGTAAGTGAGTGCTGATATCATGGTAATTATTTTCTACGTGTTAATAATTCGAGTAAGACAAAACAAATACTATATATCTGCTCAGGGTAAGTTAATTAATGACTTGGAGTGCTTCGTTGAGTCAACGACGTCATGTTATGCATGACTAATTTCTGATATTAAAATGTTGTTAAGCCAATGCTAACCATTGGTAGTTGCAATTATTCATTTATTCTTCCGACCAGCTGCCAAATTATGGAAGAGATGCAGGGACTAACTAATAATTGAGTTTGCTCATTAATTAATAATCATTTGGTGATATATATGATGAGCACGCAAACCTGTACCAGGCTGCTTACATTTTACAACATTAGTAATGATTAATTAATTCTCATAATCACTCTCACTTTTCATCAACTTATTATATTCTATGAATTGTGTTATTACGTGTGTACCCTTAAATTTAAATATTCAAGTTCAAAATATAGATAAAAAATTTATGTATTTGAGAATTTCAATTTTTTCCACAGCCATGAAATTTAATCTGTAAATGAATAAAGCGAGAGTAGTATTGTTTGAGGGAGGAAAGTACCAGCAACTCGACGCATCCAAAGAGGATAACAGTCTTGAATCTGGAGAAATATGTATCCGAGATATATCCTCCAAAAAGTGCAAGTAGAAACGAAGTTCCCAGGAAGTTGGTGAGCGTAGTGGCTGATTTTGTTAAGCTGAAGTTCATGTATCCATAGAAATAAGTTACAAGGCTCACTGCATTTGTCACAAACGCCATATTCTCTAGTCCCTCCATAGCTGTGTAAATTACCCCTCATTTATCAGCAATACGATATATATACACGAACATGTATATAACATGTAAATATATAAGAAAACAGCTCCAGTGCAACGTTAGGATGGATTACCGAATACGAAAAGAGCAGCTTTAGTGCCTCCTCGCCTGGTTTGCTGCTTAGGTTGTGTAATTTTACCATCTTCGTTGTTTCCCTGTTGCGATCATGCAAGAAAAATCGGTGTTAGCCAAACCTTGCTTTATGTTAGAAGTTAATGAAAGTAATGCGGAGAAAGCATAGAGAGATCACCATTTTGTTGAGAGCTTTACTATTTCTTCTGTGAATAAGCAGAAGAATGGAAGGAATATTGGTCCTGATTGTAGGTGGCTGATAGTGGTTGTATAGTACTCAACTCCTCTTCTGTTTATATATATAGATAAAGAAAAAAAATGAAATAATCCTTTGACCGCTATACAGACAAGAACATAAAGGAATCAAATGGCAACTAGGTCTTTGAAAAAACTTAGTGGGTTCTTTTCACTCCTCTCTCTACGCCACAACATGTGATAATTTGACTTTCCTATGTTTTTGTCCGGGTTCTCCAAGTTGACTTATTTATATTACAATGTTGGACGGTATCCAAATTGGAAAAACTTTCACACTCTCAGTTATCTTTGATTCTTGTTAAATAAATGCTTTCATTGAACTCTAGCGAGGTAACCATTAAATCTGTTGGTTACAGAAAAAACCAAGAATTAAAACTTAAAGAAATACCCAAAAAATATACTTCATCAGTATTCAACAAGCATAGCATGGTTCATATATATTATATAATCATTAATTTTTTTCATCAGTTCTCGCTTTTACAGGGCATTTTTTTCTTTATTTTTTTATTTTGATGGTTAATTTCAGGATTGCTGTTAAGTGTTAAAATCTTAGCGGGAGTCTACTTGAACAATTAATAGTAGTCTACAAGTAACTGTCAAGCACAATTTTTTTTTTTTTTTTTGGGAAGAAATTGTCTAGCACAATTTGAGGTGCCGGCAGTGACGCAGATCATGAAAGCATTATTTCACCTTTCTCTTTAGGTAATTATTACTTAATAAGATTAGTTTATTTCTAGTTTCTAGAATGTAGACAATGTCAAACCTGTTCAGTCTTCATCGATAATTGATGGAGATATCTTTGAGGGTCATTGTAATTCGCAGAGGCATTCTGATGAAATGCTTTTGGTTAGTTTGAAACTTTCACGTTTCAAATAAAATATTTTTGTCTCTCCTATTTGAGCTTAATTTTTTTTTCTTTTTTAATATTGACATTGTAATCGAATGAATTAGAAAATTATTAAAACCTGATGTGATCAAATACTACTTATACGACTCGAATATCTATTCTCACTTTAAAGTTGATATCAAATGGGTCAGAGAATTGTAAAGGTACTATCGCAATTTGTCAAAATTATATACTATTTACGTGATTTAGATATTTACTCATACTGAAATCAAACACTATTTATGATATTCAGATATCTATTCTCACTTTAAAATTGACATTGAACGTATCAAAATACTACCGAAATTTATTAAGATTAAATAATATTTATGTGATCCTAATATTCATTATTAGTTCAAAGTTGACATGTTCACTTCTATTAAGATCAAACAATACTTATGTGGCTCGAAAATCTACTCGCACTTTAAAGTTAATATCGAATAGGTTAAAGACTATTTTGATTTGTCGAGATTAAATACTGTTAATACAACGCAACTATTAATTTTTATTTTAAAGCTGACATCAAACAAGTTAGAGAACCATTGTAATCTGTCGACATTAAATACTATTTATGTAAATAAATTGAACATTATATCTGCGATTTGAATTTAAAGTTGACATCGAATGAGTTATATGACCGTTGAATTCTACAACTTTAAAGTATATTTGGAAGGAACTAAATTTCAAATATTTTAGTGAATGTGAAGGTGCTCAACCTTAATGCTAAGAGGTGATATGTTACCATTGAAAAAAAAAAATGCATTTGTTTTTATCAATTACGGAAACAAATTACTTAGCTTATTGAATTTATTAAAACAACCACAACTTGTGGAATTGTTCATGTCACGTAAGGGTGGCAATCCTGGTTGACTGATCGGGTTGGACACGACAGGAATACGACACGATAATTTTTGACATGACACGATAAGTAAACGGGTTAAACTCAGTCGACACGAACACGACCCGATAATAAACGGGTCAATACGAAAACGACATGATTAACCCTTTTAGTTACAAATCATTTAACTAACCCGTTTAATTAACTCGTTTAATTTACTCGTTTATAAATTTAACCATATTTAATACATTTAAATTTTAATTCGCATCTAATAAAAAATAACATTAAAATACTCAAATACAATTCAAAACCTAAAAATATAATCATCCATATTTCCAAAAAATAATAAAGTCATCCACAAATTCAATCCAAAACCTTAAAATAAAATCATCCACAAATACAATTTAAAACATAAAAACACAATCATTTATAAATACAATCCAAAACATAAAAATATATCCAAAATATAAAAATACAAACATCCACACAAATGAATATAAAAAATTAAAAACAAAGACACAGCACGACGGCACCAGATCTACGGAGACAACGCGGCGCGAAGAGAAAAAGCTGCACGGTAGAGACGACGCGATGCGGCGACAGTAGGTCTAAGGAGACGATGCGGTGTGGCATTAGCAGATGCAGCGCAACAGTAGCAGATGCAGCGCAACAGTAACAGATGCAGATGCAAAGGAGACGTAGCAGATGCAACGCAGCAGTATCAGATGCTGTGAGGAGACGAGGCTACACGAGGAGAAGATGCTGGACAACGGAAGCGACACGGCGTGGCGGCAGCAGCAGATATAAGGAGACGATGCGACTGGGAGAGAAGAAGCTACGCAGAGGAGACGACAGTAGAAGATGCTGCGAGGAGAGGACGCTGCGCGAGGAGAATATGTTGGACGGCGTCGGTAAGACGGCGTGGCGGCAGTAGATCGGCATGTGTTGGCGGTGGATTGTGCAACTGCTACTCAGGCGTGGGTAGTCGGCTGTTGCAGGAGAGAAATAAAAAAATAGAGTTAAAATGAGAAGGGAATGGTAGGGTTGTGATTTTCAAAGGATATATATACCATCAATAAAATTACATAAAAATCCTCTAATGTAAAATTATCATTTTACCCCTCTTAACGGGTCAATCCATGACACGATTAAACGAACACGAACCCGACATGATTATTAAATCGGTTAGACTGGTTGACCCGTTAATTTATCCAACCAGTTAATGTTCAACCCTAACTTGTAATATTCGTATCGAATTCATGTCAACCCGTCGTGTCGGTTCCAAATTGCCACCCCTAATGTCACGTAGTGGGTTTTTGACCCTCTCCTTTGGTGCTTAGCGCATGATTGGTACTTTTATTTGGCATGTTTTAATTATATGGTTTTAAAATTAATTAATTAAAACTAATAAGTAATGACGAAATTTCAACGTACAATATAATATAGTGAGGAAGACATACTACTCTCGTTATTAATTTTTATTAATTAGTATTATGTAATTCTTCACCTGTAAAGATTTGAATAACGATTTTGGCTAGGGTGATTGATGGTTTCACGACTCAAACTGATCAATCGTCAACCTACAACCCAATGACTTAATTTTTATAAACAAAGGCTGCTCACTTACGTTGATATTTGAAGATCACTGGATTGCCATCACCACTCAACACCGCGTTTTAAACAATAAGAAATAAATTAATTCAAAATAGGATTTAAGTGCCATTGCAAGCAATTAGGTCTCTCAAAACTTCCATTTAACAACAATTCTGTAATTAAACAGATTAGGCAGCTGCCCTACTGAAAAATATATAGAATAGCATTCCCATCTCAGCTCAACAGTTGATTAACTTCAATTTGAAAAGAAAAATTGGCAAATGAATTCAGTATTTTTTTAAAAAGCAAAGATTTTGCTTTAAATATTTGCTATGTGACATCCATATCTGCCCAAGTAGTATCATTAGAATTTTGAACAGGCTAGTGTAGAAGATTCAGTCCGGCTAGTCACATGGGGTTGGAACTACTTTATATATAAGACGTGCCTGTACTAACAGTTTCTTTGGTTTATTTGATTTAATTAAGGTAAATATATCAAGGTTTGACTTTAGAATTAATTACGACGGTCATGGGTTAATATAAAATAAAGTCATTATATATGCTACAAGTTACCAAAAATTCTCTGAATTAAAAAACAATTTGTTTTTATTCAAACTAATCTCAAATACATTGTAATTGTTTATAAATATTCATTTATTTAACAAAAAATACATCGGTTTAACAAATCTTTAAGTCTTTATCACTTGTCAGTCACTCTATTGGAAAACCAAATATTTTGGTACTAACTAGGTACGACTAATTAGATGTCTACATTTCCTTTTTACTTGTTCTTTTCTTTTGCTATACTAAATTAATGTAAGTTGGTTTTTGAAAATGTAGGTCTATCAAAAGAGACATCGCCATTCAATTCAGTGAAGTGGTGCTATAAGATCTGGCATTTTGTGCTTGTCTTTGATTGCAAATTGGAAGCTATGGAATATTTAAATGGCCCAGAGGCATGTGATCAAGAAGTATTTCGGGTTTCTTTTAATTCGATCTCTAATTCATGAGGAGTATATTTCTCTCGTGCTTCGTCATCATTTTATCATCTAGTGGATTATAGCATAAATCCACATCATTTTGTATGCAACATAACATCAATATACGCCAAAACGATTCCTTTTGATTGCTTGATTATATAAATGTAATGCCTAGCTAAAACCCCCTACATTGCAACACCAATTCGAGAACATGGAATCTGCAGAAGGGATCAGGAAGAGAACTCTAAATTTAGTTTTGTTTTTATGGCACCTACTCTCCCAAAAAGAAGTAAAAAAAAGCTAACCTGATCGCGGTTTGACTCTTAACAATATATTGTTTAAAAACGAATAGAAAAAGCTTTGAATTTTGTATTTTCCTTGACTTGGAAAGTGAAAAGGTACCTACTTCTAGTACGGCCAGAATTATAGTTATAGGTATTTACAATCTGGTCATGAGAGGAAGAAGAAGGATACCATCGACAAAAACAAAATGTAACCGGCATAATTATATTTAAAGATTAATAATAAATGCAACCTTATAGTGTTTGTGCACGTACATGCATTTGAAAAAATTAGAGCTACTGATCATTAGCAGTTACAGCTAGTTAGGAGAAATTGTAAGATGCTTTCTCATGTACATGCATTTGATCTCAGATGGTCATCAGTGTTTAACAGTTATAGTTAGGAGAGTTGGTGAGATGCTTTTTTGGTTATACAGAGACTAGAACCATATTCTTTGTGGGTGGCGTTTAGGGTAATTATAGACAAGTCATAAGTCTATATTAATATTATATAGTATCCTGGTGGTTGGTGACAGGCACTGCGACAAGTCTGTGAAGGCAAAAGACAAAGTAGCTGAAATCTGAAATACTTCCCACACTGGTCCTACTGATTAGCCTGCTGATGAGTGGTCGGATTAGCCAATCACTTGCATTGAATTGAAATTGGCCGTATTTAGGAGAAATGTTCTTTTCGTGTGCAGTGCAGTGTTACATATTAGTCATAGACACATTCAAAGCAAGAAAAATTCAGCGAATTTCAATTATAAAAAAGTATTTATATATAATAATAGCCCCATATGAATGGAATTAATAATAATACAATAATACTCCACACTTTTTTTATTCGTAATATATAAATATTAATTTAATTTGATATATTAAATTATGAATATTAGTAAATTAATGAAATACATAATTATATTATATATATATTGTTTGTTTTATATAATTTTATCAAGTTGTAAGAAATGATGATACAAATTATTACTTAATAAAAAATTTAGTTCCCGACTTTCTAACATCTGAATATTTTTGTGAGTTGTGGAATCCCATTGTAACGGCCTAGTGGGGCATTTTAAAGTTATGAGTTGTGACTAAATAATGTCATGCCTTTAAAATTTGGACCTAGTCGAATTCTAGTCCTTGAGGTCCCGTGCTTTATCGCACTTTAAGTTTTTATTTTTCTTTCTTTTTTCGAATGTAAGATATCATTCCACCCACAACCAAAGATAATATTGCTCCACTTCCGTCAAATGCGATCGTTAATTGAAAAACCAAAATTTTACTCGAATAATTTCAGTGATGAAGTGCAGTGGCTGTAGTAAATTCACGCATTATCTTCACACCAACGTCTTTAATTCCATCCGTGATCAGCTCTTCTCATTCGGTTTTGGCTCAATTCTAAAACGGTTAGAGCCAATGTGTTGATACAAGAAACAAAAGACAGATTCATTCGTTATGTTAAACAATAAATTGATAACGTAAATTAATCTAGTCTTGGTATCCAATAACATTGCTCGACCTGAGACAACTGACAAAGCTTAACTGACGTTTGCTTACCCGTAAGAGCTGCAAAGCCCTTTAATAAAATCTGGCTGCCTGGACACGTCCACATAAGCAAGCGTCATGCCCAAAACAACATCTTGGGCAGCCTCTGTGTCAACAAAATCTCTCCAATCCTAAGCAGCATCTGATCAGTCTCCCCGGCCTCTTGCATACACAAATTCCTTGAAAATGACGACTCAACAGAGCACAGCAGAAAAAGAAATGAATTGAAAGGCAAGGTAACTTTATACAATTCAACCTGTGCCAGGGCACCTGGGTGATGAAGATCTTCTAGTGTGAGCTATATTTACAACCACATGATATTCAGGTAACTCAGTCAAGTTGGAATTTTATATTGGTCAGATAAAAAATTGAAAAATATACACTATTGTTAAAATATTTTAATTTAATTTTCTTTTTACCGTTGATAGATATTATCAAATAAAAATATACAACTATTTTGAACATATATTTTTAACCTTAAGTGATTTATGTTTTGAAAAGAAGACATAATTCTTTGCCAACAAATCTTAAAGCCCTGTAAAAAGTATTCATAGAATTATTTAAAAAAAAAAATCTAGGAAGTTGTAAAAAAACAAATTAGTGTTCATAATTCTCTTGCAATTTTTACATTTGTCTTGAACAGATGTACTCAGAAGGCCTGTTATATCGTGGAAGCAATTTGGTGTATAATCCATAAACAATCTCAATCGAGAGGGGGCAAATAGCGCTTCTAAAGGAAAGAGTATTCATATGTGTTTCAAGTCTCTATTTTATCAAGTTTTTCGACAATCTTAAAGCAGTAATTATTACATTATGGAGACTGAAGCCACTCTTTCCACCATTAAATTAATGAATCAAGACTTGGTGAAACTGGATCGTTTTGATGGGACAAATTTCACTCGTTGGCAATACAAAATGAAGTTTCTATTGACTACCTTGAAGGTTTTCTATGTGCTTGATCCAAAGCTGCAACCAATATCGGACCCTATTGATAAAGGCAATGAAGAAATGAAGGCTAAAAGAAAGAAGCGACGGGAGGATGAGCTTATATGTCGTGGATACAATCTGAATGCCTCGTTAGATCCTCTGTATGATCTCTACATAGATACGTCTCCACTCTGTATGTCTTGTCAGATCGTCTGTAAGATTTCTACACAGATACTTCTTCTGCAAAAGAAATCTGAATTGCATTGGAATATACATACAAGGCAGAGGCAGAAGTTACCGAGAAATTTTTAATTTTAAAATACTTCGATTTAAAAATGTTTGATGAGAAGCCAGTTTTGCCTCGGGTAAATGAATTACAAGTTATTGTTAACAAATTAAGGGCTTGTGAAAACTGAACTTCTTGAACTGTTCCTAGTTTGTGCAATCATAGCAAAATTGCCATCGAGTTGGAAGGGTTATCAGGAGGAGGATTCTTCAAAAAATCTGAAGATTTTATTTTGGAACAAATTCGAAAGCATCTCTGGATTCAGGAAGAATCAAGATCAAGAGATAAGAATGAAGATTCTTATAGTGGCATATCTAAGGCCAAAGAAATTCCAGGACAACAAAAAGTCTAGTCCATGGCTAACTTGGGCATTATGCACGAGATAGCAAATTTCGAAAGAAACAAAATGAAAAGGTGAAAGTGAAAGCTATTGAGGAAGAGATTGTTGTTACCATGAGCGAAATCAATGTTATCCATGGCAAGGTTCAAGGCTGGTGGTACGATATTCGTGCTACAGTTATGTTTCCAGGGTGATATTGTAGTGACTGGATCGATGACTTTGGTTGGTTTGAAGACTTTGCCTTCTTGGAACAGGTAAGGAATTCGGTGCTACAATGGCATCCGAAATCGTCATTTTGGGTTTGTATTAATGAAACATCTATTTCCATAGGCTATCAAAATAAACTTCCAATTGAGATAATATTTAAATCCAAATCATTAACCTTTTTTGGCACTTCCCAATCTAATACGATATGCTGCGCACCTTTTCTCCCACAAGTAGTCGAAGGTTATCCTCTATGTGATTAAATCTTCTTTGCTCTTGCATCTGTTCCAATAAGTCTTCTGAGTTGTCCATAGCTTTCAAAATACCAACCTTCTTTAATTTTCGGTGTTGCTAAGTCCGTTGTTATCTGACCTTGATCAGTTAAGGGAATTTGATGACAGCAAAAATTATTTGCATTTTTCAGTTCTTCTTGCTATGCTAGATCTAACATTTTGTTATCCTATTTCTGGCGTAAATTCACCTGATTATCTTCTCTCCTATGGTTATCCAGAGGGAAACGATTGCTTGGAAGTTGGAATTGGTCAATTATAACTTGGGATTACAACAAAATGCATATTAAAAATACCAGCAGCCCACGCAAAGCGAGCTTTGCTGATAACTCAAGCAAAAAGTACTACGGACTCTGCTGAATTAGACCACAAATCCTGTGTTGAATTTCCGAATGAGCCCAGTCCATTTTGAGCCCACTTTGATAAGCCCAATGTCTCCGCTTAATTCGTAAGCAAACTTAAAACACTCACATGTCCTTTTATGCTTTGATTTATCAAAAGTTCAAAACAGCTAGTCGTTTCGCTTACGTCACATAAACAATAAATATCTCTGACTTGCATAACAACTCGGCTCCATTTCGAGACTCGAACTCCACGAACTCAGTGAAGAACCATGGATCTCAGACAATCAATCAGCGACCAAAACGACGTCGCTTTGTCTCTGTCGAAGCACGTGGCCTTAACGGAAGCCAAGGACTCCAACCACGTGTTCTCGCCGTCGTCGATCAATGTTGTGTTGAGCATGATCGCAGCTGGGTCCAAGGGCCCCACCCAAGAGCAGCTGCTCTCCTTCCTCAAGTCCAAATCCAGCGACCACCTCAACTCCTTCTCCTCCGAGCTCGTCGCCGTTGTTTTCGCCGACGGCAGCCCGAGCGGCGGACCTCGCTTGTCTTTCGCTAACGGCCTTTGGATCGATAAGTCACTCTCTCTCAAGGATTCTTACAAACAGGTCGTGGACAATGTCTACAAGGCTGCTTCCAGTCAAGTTGATTTCCAAACCAAGGTAAGACTTTTATCTATGTGCTGCATTATTGTGTAATCGGTTTAGTTAATAGTTTAGGTTTTGGGAATAGCGGATGGTGATTTAGTTAATTTGTGTTTTGTTCTTTGGAATGCATGTTTGACCAAAACTTGTTGATTAGAATCATTACTAGGGTAACACTACTTACAAATGCTATTTCATTTATTTTCCTTGAGCAATCAGGAGGTCTCATTTTACTTGTAAATATTGAGCTCTTCCTGATTTGCCATATATTTTTGCTTGGTGTTGCAGACACTATGCCACTCTGTTGTGTGTGGGCGTTTTCAACAGTTGACAAAAATGATTAATTCTACTATGTTTTAATAAACTACTTTTTTAGTTTACCTTTATCATTCAAGTGAGAAATATTTTCAAAAACAGTGATGGTAATAATAAATAAAAATCCAATCCAAGATCTCTCCAACTAAGTATGATGGTACTCATAATAACATATAAACAATGCATCACTTATTGTATATATATATATTTTTAGTTAAGTGTGTGTTACAAAAACAATTTGATTATTGTGTGTTGTGTTTGATGGGAGGAATCCCTTAATGTGCTTTACATTTCTCAAGCTTTTTACTTGAAATTTTATTCTTTATTTTTAGTTATTGTTATGGTTGTGCCCCAGCTAAAGTTTTTACCATTTATGTAATGGATGTACTCACAGTATGTTTTTCATGTTGATGGCATCTATGAAGGCTGTACAAGTAATCCAAGAAGTAAATTCGTGGGCTGAAAAGGAGACCAGTGGTCTTATTAAAGAGGTTCTTCCTCCTGGATCAGTTGACAGTACAAGTAGGCTCATCTTAGCAAATGCTCTCTACTTCAAAGGAGCTTGGGATGAAAAATTTGATGCATCGAAAACAAAGGACCGTGACTTTCACCTGCTGAATGGATCCTCAGTTCAGGTGCCCTTCATGACTAGCAAGAAAAAGCAGAAAATCAGAGCCTTTGATGGTTTCAAAGTTCTTGGGCTTCCTTATAAACAAGGGGGGGACAAACGCAGCTTCTCCATGTACTTCTTTCTTCCAGATGCTAAAGACGGTCTGCCAGCTTTGGTAGAGAAGATGGGTTCTGAATCAGGGTTCTTAGACCGCCACCTTCCACACCAAAAAGTAGAAATAGGTGACTTCAGGATTCCAAGGTTCAAGATATCTTTTGGGTTTGAAGTTTCCAAAGTTCTGAAGGGATTAGGATTGGTGTTGCCTTTCTGTAGTGAAGGAGGTTTGACAGAGATGGTGGACTCCCCTGTTGTAGCCAGCAACCTGTATGTTTCAAACATCTTCCAAAAGTCTTTCATAGAGGTTAATGAAGAAGGGACAGAAGCTGCTGCTGCTTCTGCTGCGGTTATAGCACTTAGGTCAGTGGCTTTATTTGATAAGATCGATTTTGTGGCTGACCATCCATTCCTCTTCCTGATCAGAGAAGACATGACTGGAATGGTGATGTTCATGGGGCATGTTCTCAATCCTCTTGCAGCAGCCTAATTAATGTCAGGGAAATTATGTAAGTTGAATAAACCTGACTGTGTTGAGATATGCTGTATATGTGTTCTATTGTGCTAATGCCTGAAAGCCCATAGTGACTTAGGGGAGTGGGAGTTTGTAACACGTTTAGCTTCAGTTGCTTTTCTCAAGAGTGGTTTTCCTTTTGATGCCACTAATTACCAAGAACAAACGGAGATCATACCTGGTTATGGAATGTGATTGTAATAATGTGGAACTTTTATGTGTTATCGCTTTCCCCTGTGTATGCAACTATGAACGGAATGGGCGCCTAAGATAAATCACACATGTGATTTTGGTCCTGTCCGTTCTTTTAAGAAATTATCGGGCCGGATGGCTGTACTTCAGAAGATGTATGATATTAAATTAAAAAATCAATATGAAAAGAAAAGGGGAATTTTATTTTTAAAATGAAGAACAATGTTAAACCACACCTACATGCAAGGAATTAACCTTAATATAGATTTTGATAAAAATATCGAGATTTTAAATACATAAAGTTATTGATGAAAAATTAAAAATATTGAAAATATTTGTACGATATCAAAAATATTCAGGGATAGACTTATTATCAATCCTTTCAATATTAAAAATATATATATCGAAAATATAATGGATGTCATTTCCAGATTTATTTCCTTGCCTGCAGGTGACCATGATGGAAGCCAATTGCTAGTTGTCTTCACTGTTCTTCATTTCTGGTGGCTTTTCCAAGGGGCAGAGAGGTGCTTTTGTTAAAAATAATGATAATTTAACCGCATGGCAGGCCTCCTCCATAAATGGGTACTTTCCACTTTTCCACTGATAATGGAAACAAACTGTAGAGGTAGAACCTCCACTCAAACAAAACATATTCTCCAACTCAAACACAATTTTTTCTGAACCACCCACAAGGTAACTCCAAATCCACCACAAACTGCTCAATCTAGGGAATGTTTATAACTTTAAAAATAATCACGATTTATATAATTAATTATATTGGAAGAATACTTGACTATCAAATTAATCATATCTAACAATTAAATCAAACCTCAGCCTTAAGATCCCTGTAAGAATTACTGTTTATTAATAAATGAAGAACTTTTCGTGTTCTCTTTCCCATATTTGTACTGCATATGCAATGTGCACGTGCAAAAGATTAAGCAGTAAGTGCCTTAAATTTAGATGTATTAAGTTGTCTATGCAACAATTACTATCAGATTTATAAGATGCTTTAGTTTTTTTTTTTTTTTTTTTTGAGCTAATTACATCTATCTGGACCAATATAATGAATAATATGGTATCACCTAAATCACAAACCCCTATTCAAGGGAAAAATTGTCTTTATCACCCTGAAGGGTTAATCTATAATTTGCTCATACACAGGAAATGCCTAACATAAATTATCCACATTGCAATGAACGGCACTCAAACCTGTGCACTTCTCATAAAACACAAGTGTGCTATGCCACTGATGCACAACAACTTGAAGTATGATGCTTTAGATTCTAACTTCCAAAATCAAGATTTCCTATGAGCACATTTAATAAAGTTTTATGAAATTTTATATATTTTGATTTATTTTTGTATGAATTATAGGGAAATTATAATATACATTTAAAAAAAAAGTCAAAACAAATTCTTAAACTATTTTTTCTGAAACATTCCTATTTTTTAAATATTTTAGTTCAAAAATACGGCAAAAAAAAGTTCATAAACCCAAAAAATTCTCTTTTTTTTTTTTTTTTTTTTCAAGTCTAATTCATTCTTTTTATAATTAGTACATCACATTAAAATTCAATGAAATCTATTAGATTTTATCAAAAGTGCTTAAAGAGAGAGAGATACTTCCCACCATACATACACATATCTATATATCACCTGACACATACATCATCTAATGTGTAACTCAAACTCAAAACATTATAAAGTTTTTTTAAAATTCAATGAAATTTGATTGCCTCTTCCCTTAATCCAAGGGAAGAGATGTTGCCTCAGTTCATTCATTAGATGCAGGAGGAACTCTAAAATGAGTATGGAATTATGGATTCTCTTTTTGTTTTTGTTTTTTTTTTTTTTGGTTTTTAATTTTCTGTTTTTGTTTTGTTTTTTTTTTTCTTTTGCCCCCCTTGTTTTTCTTCACTTGTTAACACATCAATATAAAAACTAAAATATGATTAAGATTTGTTAGTTATTATTTTACTCAAACTCAAAATATTTTTTATTTAAAAATAGTCCTAGGAGAGGATCCCAACTCTTTCAAAATTTCATCACTCAAAGGCTTCCGGACTCTAGCAACTTTATCTTTCTTAAACTGTAGAAGAAGTTTAAGTTTACTATGATTACAGATTAATTTAAAATTGAAATGGAGATTGAGATTGTTGTGAACTTAATTACAATAAAACGAGAATGACAAATCCAAGAACGAACTCTTCAAATGATTGTAATAACACTTTACCGGCTTCCCTCAGGGGTGGGACAAGTCCACCATGTGAATCTGAACATAGACAGAGACCTTGGATCCATTGTTGTTAGCACTAACATGTACATGTATGCTAGGCTAGTAGGCTTTTTCTCTTTTTCTCTTTCTCTCTCTCTATCTTTTTTTTTTTTTTTTTTGCTTTTCCTTCTTTTATTTTTTCCTGAAAGCTCTTTTGGGCTTACAACTTTTGGACAGCTTGAAAGCTATTATCTTTTAATATAGACCCCATTACACGGAAGATGATGAAGACTAGCTAAAGATTGCTTTAACATAGTCCATTGATGGCCTCAGTGCTTACACCATCCAGACGTCTGTCTTTTCATACATTTGGCTAATTGGCTTCACACAATGAACCTTCTCGTGTGAGGTAATTGAGCTCTTCTTGACAATTTTCCAATTTTCCCTTTGTGGTGGGACTCAATAGAACCACAACTTAAGACCGTAACAGTATGTATTCTTTCTTTGATTCTCAGAGATCCTTATCTCAATCACTGTCTTAAGTAGTGTCTTCCCTACGTTGTTTTCTTCGTTAAGTTAAAGAAAGTAACATAACCGGCGAAACACGCTCTTGGCATCATCAATACGTTGCTTGTGCCCGCACTTGGAAAGGGCAGACTTGTGCAGGCTCCTTTGACTATAATTATTATATGAATGTTAAAGTTCACACACATCATGAATCAGCTATCCTATCCGTATCTCAATCATACAAAACCACCGAAGTTATTGCAACGTGATTGCTTTCAAAGCCTTTCCTGCACATTGTGTTGACGGACTCTCTTGTTTTTTCACAACTCTGATGCAGAAACCAGACAAGAATAAGACTTGTTTCCACCGACAATTGCAAGCTTGAAAGGCATATGAGTGGAGGCAAAACACTGAAATCCCTGCAGATTCGGTCAAGGATTACCGCTCATCTCAGGAATGACAAATTGGACAAGGACATAAAGCTATATAGCCAGTCACACTTTTATAATTGAGTCATCATAAATATATATAATATATATATAGCTTTTAAAATCAGTTATACCCGATTTTAAAAAGTAATGATCAATCAATTCAATTCATCTATTGTATTTAAATCAAATAGAAGAGAGAATTTGTTTTAGAAGAGATAATGCAATGCATGAATTTGATTAGTTGATCATTCTTTTTTAAAATCAGATATATTTGATTATAAACTATTATATATATAAGAAAAAACTTTATTTTAGTCTCTAAAATTTAAAAAAAAATCAAGTTTTAAAAACTATTTTGGAAATAATTGTTTTAAAAATAATTCTTTTCATCCTTAATTTTTTCAAACTCTTCGAAAGAGTCTAAACCATGAGTCAACTAACGGTTAATGTTAATATGATGCATAAAAAAATATTTTTGTTTTTGATAGTTGTTAATGACACATAAATTATATGATTACCCTCATAAAATAATGAATTTATAAGTTAAATTACCTAAAATATTTATAAATTTAAGTTGTTAAATTATAATTTAAATTATTTAAAGTCACCGTTGACCATCAGTAGAGTGATGGTTTGGGCTTTTTGAAAAATTAAAAATAAAAAAAGCTGTTTTTGAAAAAAACTTTAAAAGTATAGTATTTTTCAAAATATCAGGGATTAAAATAAAGTTTTTCATATATAAATACTGTACGAAACACCAAGTAATGCCGTGGACTAGCAGTGATTTGTGCTCGTGTGCTCATATATAAATACATGTGCTCGTGTGTGTGTGTGTGTGTTCATGCATTTTCTCTCAGGGAGCCCACAGCACAGTCAAATCATGTACTGTTTGACGCATTTTCTCTCAGGGAGCCCACAGCACAGTCAAATCATGTACTGTTTGACGATCCAGTTTTGTGTGTGTTTCCTTTCCGCAACAGTGAGAACAAAGCCTCAGAGTTGATTTCATATATGATTTTAGAAGTTGTGACACAAACAAAGCATTTCAATAATTGAAATCTGAGGGGACTGCTCACGAATTCTCACTGTGAAAGTAAAGAATCTTCTATAATTATTCTAACAATCTTTAAAACGTTGTTTGAAAGACCTAGCAAAGTGTTAATGTAAGCCTAATAATTGATGACATAGAAAACAAGATGTCGGGTGTTTTGCTTTGTGAAGATGGATAAAGTAAGAGCCGAAATTCCTTGATTTAAATATCATCAGTTTTCCCAGAAGACTATTTTTCATCATTCTTGATAATATTCTACTGGATCATTGATTACTAAAGGGGAAACTTCATTTTAGTCCCTGATATTTTTAAAAATATCAAAATTTTAAACATCTATTGGAAATAGTTTTTTTCATCCCTAACTTTTCCAAAATTTTTCAAAAAGGTCCAAATCGTTGGTCAACTGATGGTCAACGGTGATAGATTGTTTGGATAGAAAGGGCAAATGGTCTTTTTATAGAGAGGGTAAATTAATTTAAATAATTTATTATATACATAAAATTAATTTTATAAAATAAATAAAAATAAATAAATAAATCAAAAGTGGAGATCCAATCTGATGGATCTCTACTATCTTCAACAGACCAAGATTCAAACTCCTTTACCAACATCATCAACAACCACACAGACTACAATATTATTAAGACCACCACAGTATCATCAAAAACGTCTCCCACAACAACAACATCAACAACAACATTAAGAAATAAAAATCAAAACTGTTTATAAAAAAAAAAAAAAAAAAAAATGGAAACAGGGGGTTGATGACGAACCCATATGAAGCTCCTCATCTGGGTTCGATCGAACCCAGCTGAGGACCTTTATCTGGGTTCAACGAACCCAAACGAAGCAGTTGAAACTTCCTCTAAGTTCAACGAACCCAGACAAACTTCGTCAGTTGGAACTTCTTCTGGGTTCGACGAACCCAGACGAAATTCGTCTAGGTTCGACTCGTCTGGGTTCATCGAACCCAGATGAATAGGGTCTTCGTTTGGGTCCGATCGAACCCAAATGAAGATCTTCGTCTGGGTCCGATCGAACCCAGACGGAGAGGCTCCATCTGGGTTCGATCGAACCTAGACGAAGCCCCTTTGTCTGGGTTCAATCGAACCTAGATGAAGTCTTTATTTGGGTTCTATTGAGAGAGATGGAGAATGGATCTGGGCAGAAGAAGAAGGAGAAGGGATGGAGGTGGTAGAGAGGCGAAGGAGGTGGAGGAGATGACGAATTGATTTTTTTTTCCTAAAATCTGTTTTTTGTGTTAAATTTTTGTTTAATTTAAACAAAAAAAATAATAAGATTTTTTAAAAAATAAATATAATTATAGTATACGTGTCAGTTTGTCATTGGTCAAATGTTATGTAATATTCTAATAGTATTAAGGGTAAAATGGTCATTTTAAGTTATGAGGGGTAATTGAGTCTTTTTATGTTTTTTGTTTAGTTTGATTGTCAGTTGACCAACGATTTGGATCTTTTTGAAGAGTTTTGGAAAAGTTAGGGATGAAAAAAATTGTTTCCAATAGATGCTTAAAATTTTGATATTTCACAAAACCTTAGGGACAAAAATGAAGTTTTTCCATTACTAAATGTTACATATGATCTTAGTACAACCGTTGAGGCAATATTGATATTATTGCTTGCATTGCCATATATGCAAGCTTTCATTTTTTCCTATGTTTGTTAGTAAAAGAGTAGCGTTAACACTACCCTTGGTAGCTTTCCAAAAAAAAAAAAAAAAACACTCTACCCTTAGTGAAAAAGTAAAATACCAAATATCTATATTGTTTGAAACTTATCAATTTAGTCTAAAATTTTAAAGAATAATTGGGTAGATTGGCACTAACTTCTTGTTTTATTAACCATTAATATGTTCTCTCTAATAAAAAAAGTTCCTTATCCTGAAAATTCCTTTATAATCTTTACTAGTTGGTAATCATTATGATTCACTAAAATCAAATACTAAATACAAGTGTGAAAGAATTTCAATCCAAAAACCTCTTACCATATTTCACAAATTAAGCTAATTATGACCCACAACTATTAAATTGAAATAAATAATAATTATCTTTATCAAATTCTATAAATTCAAAATATATTAACAAAAAAGTTTGCATTGGAGGGGGGTCAATAAATAAAATGTTAATAAAAATTCAAATACATAATTTTTCTTTATTTTCTTTCAAAATCAAGAAGAATCAATGTGAAATCAAAATGCTTAATACGTTGCTATGATCTCAAACTTACAATAAATCTTAATTATAAATGTATTTTTCATACTACGAAAATAAATATTTATATCATTCTCTCTCCATTTTTTTTTAGGATTTAATTAGCGAAAATTACGAAAAATACCCATTTCAAAATGACAATTTTTGTTTTTACCCAATATTTTTAAACAAATTAAATTTAACCCCTGAAACAAATTAATTTCATTATATACCCAAAATACCCATAATGCCCTTACATATATTTACCTATAAGCCCTTAATTTTCAAAAAAATTAAAAAAACCAAAATATGTAATTACAAAACAGCCCCTCCTATATATATTTGTAAGAAATCGGTGAAAAGTCATTTTCATTACCGATTTCTCATTCAAAAACTCGACCCACACTGTGCAACCCGTACCCGACCACGACCCGACCACGACCCGACCGCCGTTCGACAGTTTCCGGCCATTCTCTCGCCGTTTTCGACATTGGCAGACCATCTCCGACCGCCGGCGACCCTCTCAAGTTTGGCAAGGTACTCGAATCTACCATGTTAGGGACTTTTTAATTTCGTTTTGCAAATTTGAGATGTTTTATGTGTTATGATGATTAAATTGTGTTGGATTTGTGTTAGGTTATGATGATTAGATTAGAATAGGTTAGATTTGTATTGTTTTTGTGTTGAAATAGGTTAGATTTGTGTTGTTGACACTGCGGCCTTTGTATTGTTTGAAATCGGTTTTTCACAATCGGTTGTTGAAATCGGTTTTTGAAATCGATTCTTGACAATCGGTTTTTCAAATCGGTTTTTCACAATCGGTTGTTATCATCGGTTTTCGACTTCGAGGTTTTGCACTTCGGTTTTTTCACTTCGGTTTCAAAAGGGTTAATCGGTTTTTCTATTCTGTACTGTGAAAAACCGAAGTGAAAAACCGATCAATGATATTGATCGGTTTTCCAGCCATAGTTAAAAACCGATTATATTTGTGCACATTTGTCATTTGAATACTATACATCATTTGCTGTTTCTGGTTGTTTTCTACGATTGATCGGTTTTCCATCCCTGGTGAAAAATCGATCAATGTCATTGATCGGTTTTCCAGTCATAGTTAAAAACCGATTTTAGTTGTTCACATTGAATACTATGCTAGTCAGTTGCAGTTTCTGGTTGTTTTCTATCATTGATCGGTTTTGGTGAAAAACCGATCAATGATATTGATCGGTGTTTCACACAAGGCTGGAAAACCGATCAATGATCATTGATCGGTTTTCCAGCCCTGTTGAAAAACCGATCAATATCATTGATCGGTTTTCCAACCATAGTTAAAAACCGATTTTCTTTGTTCACTTTTGAATACTATACTAATCATTTGCTGTTTTTGGTTGTTTTCTACAGATGAATTTCAAGTACAAATATAGTTCACAAACAATTAGCAAGAATTCGAGCGGGAATACACATATTGGGCAAAAATGGCTTGGTAAATCATTGCGGTGATTACTAGACGAGGCTTATACGACCGGTTCATAAGAGAGTGCCCATTCGGACATATTTTAGAGATAAGCAGCAACAATACAACAGCTGCTTCGGTGATATTATGGTTTCTTGTGAGAGAGGTGGAGGTCCCCGGTGGGCGCCGTGATGAAATGTGGTTTGAAGTCGGGGGAAGAACATATAGGTTTGGGAAACAGGAGTTTTTATTGGTGACAGGACTTCCTTTTGGGGGTGTAGATCGAGAAATCTTCAATACGGTGCAAAATGATGTAAAGAGCATCCTATGGCGATTGTTTGATGGAGTGTCGCCGAGTATCCCCAGTCTAGCCACCTTTGTTGAGGCAAGGAGCCATACAGGACGTCAGGGCCGTACGGGTGAAAATGTTTTAAATGATGAGGATCTTTTGAAGTTAGCAAATGTAGGGATCGCTTTCCATCTCTTCATGGGGCAGGATGATAGAGCTAGCATTGGTCATTTTATGTGGGTGATGATAGAGAATGCGGAGTTATGGAACTCGTTCCCTTGGGGTACATTGAGCTATAGTACGCTGATCCATTGTCTCCATATGGCGATTACTGAAGAGCGGGTGAAAAACCCACCGAAGACCATTAATCTTTATGGTTATATTCCGGCATTTCAGGTATACTTAATATGGTAAATAATTAATAATAGTTTCATTTTAATTGGTTGATATATAGAATTTTATTTTATATATATACACTAACTATATGTTTGTTATTTGTTTAATCAAATTATAGTGGTGGTTGGTGGAAATATTCCCGGTCTTACGAGAGAAGATAGCGAAAAATAATCAATCGTTGCAAAATGAACTGCCAAGGTGCAGGAGACGGACACTGAAGAGGACCCCGAAAGGCATAACCAGCCTGAATGACTTTCCCCCTGTAAGTGGTGAAAGTAATTGAAAATGGTTTTCTTTATTTTTGTTGTTTTAACCATCTTTAATAATAATATAACTAACCATTTATATATGTATATTGCAGATAGTTGGTATTGCACAAACCCTTGAGCCTACTGATGCCGAAAAGGAGATGGATTATTGGAGATCATTCAATCCGAAGCATTTGGTTGGCGAAGAGGTACATAAAGTAGGTGGCGGAGGGAGTGAGGAGGATGATGATGATGATGATGATGCACATGATGATGATGATGATGATGATGATGCACGTGGTGATGATGATGATGCACGTGATGATGATGATGATGCAAGGGATGATGAGGAGCAGCATGAAGACATCCCAAGTGCACAGCTTGAATCAGAGGATAGCTTTACGGAGTTACGAACAAAAAAGGCGCACGATGTACCTACAGTACATTCTGAGGTACGAATCTTAATCGTTTTTTTTTTTATTTCATTGTTAAGTGAATGTGCATTTGAGTAAATGGAAAAGTTGTGGATATGTTGTATAATCATATGAAGTGGGATAGAGAGACGGAGTCTCTAAACATGATATTTGAAGTGTAATTTGAAATATGCAGGTTATATTTCCCTGGATACTCAAAAAACAGGGGAGACTCTGTCGAAATTTTTTTTTTCAATTGTGTACATCGTGTAAAATGACTTATTTATGTAGGTGATGCAGTTGTTTGAGTACCTTGTGGGTTTACAGAAGGCAACCTACAAGAAAGTAAGTAAGATGGATAGAAGGTTGAGACGGGTGGAAGAATATTTAAAGATGCCTATGGATGACGACGACGACGACGACGACGATGATGATGATGATGATGATGATGATGATGATGGGAGCATTGTCCCTGATGACCATATCTATAGCCCACCATCACCACCCCCCCCCCCCCCCCCCACCCCCCCACCCCCATCCCCCCCACCACCACCACCACCACCCCCCCCCTCCCACCCCCATCCCCCCCTCCCCACCACCACCACCACATGAGGACGAGGGGGTCCATCAGTCAGCTGGCCATCATGATGAGGTAGTCCATCAGTCGCCTATCCATAGAGACGAGACAGCCATCCATCAGGAGGAGCAGGAGGTCCATCAGGAGGATGAACGTGGTGATGACCAGGTACGTATAGTATTTCAATTGTGTTACAGTTTGATTTATATTTCTAAATGTTTATTTTAATTGATAGTTTTGATTTCTTTACAGTTGCATGATGAGGTCATCCAGGAGCGGGGCAAACGAAAGACGAAGCCAGCGGCATCTCTGCGGACACCATACACTGATCCTGGACCGCCAAAAAAGAAAATGAAGGTGCCCCAAAAGCAGGTTGAGGAGGTGGCAGAGTCTGTAGACCCCGTAGAGGTTGTCTACAATGAATACAAAGCTTCTTCCACGTCATTGGATCTCAGGTTTTGATAATAAGTAGTTTTATACCTTTATGTTGGTTACTATTAAAAAAAGTTAACCTTTTTTTTTTTTTCTTTTTATTTTAGGCGTGCAGTTGAGCGTTGTCAGTGGTGCGTGATACCAGACACATTGCGAACCATTGAGGATGAGAACAGATGGTTCACTTCTGAGCACATCGATTCCTATTTGATGTGTTTACGAAAGAAGTGGAATGAGGTTGAGGACACTAGATATGCGGTTCATGGGAGCTCTTTATTTGTGAGTGTTTACATTTTAATAAGTTATGTCGTTACAATTTATCGTCATATGTCCCTTAAGTGTGATAACATGTTTAATTTTTTTTCTTGCAGGCATTGATGACATTATACTATAGAGAGCAATACGTCCTCAAAGGAAAAACATTTGATCCGGTTACAGCTGATGTACCCTCAGAGTGGCTAGCATTCGGTTCTGGCAAGTTAGACTCATTAGTACCGTGGTGGGAAGTTGAAAATGTGAGTGTTGTATGAAAAATTATAGGTTATTATTTGATCATTTAAATATTTAAATTAGTCTTATATCACTGAAGTCTTCAAATTGCAGGTATTGCTGCCATGTAGCCTAGATCAAAATCACTGGGTCCTTTGTCAGGTGTGCCTGAGACAGAAGAAGATATTAATATATGATTCTCTTGCACATACTGACTTAGCTTTACGCATTGAGCCACTTGAGCCGCTGGTGTGTTTGATGCCCATTTTATTGCGGTTTGTGGGATTTTATGAGAGGACCCAGATACAGATGCCACCTGTGGATGAGCGATGGACAGTTGAACGTCTTGATAGATCGGTTGTGCCCCAGCAACCCGATGGGTGAGTAAATTTGTAACTTAATGAAAATTCAATATTTATATATATTATATATTTTTTATTTTATATTATATTTAATGGTATATTTAATGGTATGATAACATCATTTAATTAATTTGTTATTAATACAGGACGAGCTGTGGAGCATATGTGGCCATGTACATACGTGATTTGTTACAATCAAACGAGACTACATGGAAATCAAGACGGCCGGATCAGGTTGCAGATGTCATTGCACTGAGGGCAGAGATTGCAAGGGATCTGTATACCTTTTCGACACCATTGTATAAAGTAAATAAATTTGGAAAATGGATAGTTGACTCTGATGGAGAGGTTGTATATAAGTAATTGTATTTATTTTTTTGAAATATTCATTCATTTATATAAGTAATTGTATTTATTTTTTAAGAAGAACTTGAAAAATACATTTCTCCAATTGAAACTATAATTAAATGAAAAATCCTCAACAACCTATTGAACAGGGCTGAAAGGAATATCTTCTATTAATGTTAAAGTATAAACACTAATCAGTAAGTATTGCTAAATCATGGCCTAAAATATTTAAATTTATGGATACAAAAGAGAAACCTATGGTAGCATTTTCGTCCAGAAAAAAGAAAGATATCTTCTAGGGTAGCAATAGTCACATCCTTCTAAATTTTTATATACACCTTTTTTTTTCCTCACAATTGTATGTACACCATTTGGTAAGTATATATTATCATATATATTCTTAAACAAATTCTAATTTATTTAAAACATAATTTCAGTAAAATTTATTTATAAATACATAATATAATATATATATATAAATATATATATATAAATATATCGACAAATGAAAAATGAAATAATAATAGGTGGACTCGAGTGACATCAATTTTCTCATAAGATGTCAAGTTGCAAATTTTAATTGATTCAATTTCACAGTAAAATAATAATCGTTTATATATTTTTTACTATCCAAGTACATTAATTTTTTTCTTTAAAAAAAGTACATATATATTTTTATCATTAGTATTATTATTTTTTTAGTTATTACAATTAGTTTGAGCTTAGAGAGAGAAACACAGTACCAACTCTAAACCATTAAAGTATGTAAGTAAGAAAAGTTTATTACCAAATCAATCTAATCTTATCTTGTTCTGCATATTTTTTTAAAATGTAAGTCTCAATAGTAAAAATCATTTTCACATTACATTTTTGTAAATTAATAAGATGACACACACACATATATACTTGACTCAAAATAACCAAATTATTTTTGAAAATGAAGATGTAAAATTGAAATTTACTAAATATTTTGAACGCACCGTCACCAAAAAAAGGGGTTAAATAATTCTCATCATATTGAGTAATTGTAGGTTGATTTGATTAAAAATTTTGATTTAATTTCAAGAAAATATCCTTATTTTTAAAAAACAATTCAAATATAAGTGGTACAACTCTTTTTCAAAATGTTATGTATTTTATGTTGGAAATTTAAATATAACTGTCACAGAAATTTAAGTTTTTGGGTTCAATAATTTCAAACAATTCTAACAAATAACAACCAAATTTCCATATGCACAAGTAAAACAAGGGAAGAATAGTGCAAACTTGACATTCAAACTATATATAAGTAATTGTATTTATTTTTAGTAATTAAATGGGAGCATTTTCTAATATTTTTACAAATTCCTAATGTTCCACTAAATTGCAACACACAAATGCAAAATTTTAATCAAAAACTTAAAAAAATAGGTGTTCACCAAAAAATACAAAAAAAAAACACCTTAAATTATATAATTATTTTTTTACCCAATCTTCACCTATACCAAACAAGAGATGATATTATTTTTAATCTAGTCCAACTGTATGAAACACAACTAAGTATTAATTTCACATCTTAAAAATAGTTCAATTCAATCATGTACATCAAACTTTTATTGAAATAGTAATTTAACTTAAAACCATTTTGTTTATTTTTATTTAAATATATAAATTTAATTTAAATAACTATAATAATTAATCATATCTTAATTATAAATAAAAATATTATTAACATATACATAAAAGTGTTTTAGTTTTTGTTAAATAGTTTAATTAAGGTTACTATATATTGAGAGGTAAAGAAGGGGAAAAAAAAACAAATTAATATGTCATTTAAATTTCAGACTTTTATCATCATTCAGTCTTCAATGACTTTCAATACTATTCAATCTTCAGACAAAAAAATAACCGATCCCTCAGTTTATAAAAATAGATATTTAAGTCACAAAATAGTATTTGATTCTGATAGTCTCTGACATATCTTTAATTCATTCTATGTAAAGATTTAATGTCTCACACACCATTAGTTGATATGTACAGATTTTTAATCTTGCTATTTAATTAGGGAATCTCCAAGCCAAGTCCTACCAATACAAAGATCGGTTTTTTAAGTGGCATTAAAAACCGAAATCGGTTTCTCCTTTAACTGAAAAACCGATCAGACGTGCATATGGCAGATGAAGCAATGTCGGTTTTATGAGCTATTAAAAACCGATTTCGGTTTTTTATCAATAATGAAAAACCGATCAACCTGAAAAACCGATCAACCTGAATCACGAAATTAGTTTCTTTTACCAATTTAGACCTGGTGTATATTATTGCCTGCATATGCTAAATAATGTGTCATATAACTGAGGAAACTTGTGTCATTATAAAAGTTTGAGTTCCCGAAATTTAAACATATGCTAAATAAATAAATGAACATTTACATGCTACATGTGTTCTAATTAATAAAATACTTGCAAGACGTCATTAAACAAAAAATAATATAAGTTTCATTGTACTCTGATGAAGATTAAATCAACATAAACAAGTAAGCATTAAATAACATAATACAATTTGACGTAAATAAAAGCTTCAATTAATTAATGTGTCTAATCATCAATGTTTGGATTATTACCCATCATTTGATTGGGAGGAGGAAACCGTTGCGGGCATCGACGTTGGTTATGTCCAGTCTCATGACAGAGGCGGCATCTTCGTGAGGGCGCAGTATTTGGATGAGCATTTGCACTTGTTCCAACTTCTGCAGTAGCGGCTTCACTAGTTTGGCCTTCTGCACTTGCGGCTCCGCTCGTCCCTCCACTGAAGGATGTTGGAGGGTTAGGGCAACGAAGACGGTTATGTCCCCTCTGACCACATCTTCCACACTTCTTAGTTCGACGAGCTTCCCCAACGGAAGGAATCCGAACCTCTTTCGGCCTACCTGCTTGCCTTTTTCCTATGGGTGGTAGTACAATCATGCTTCTAACTTCCGCAGAAACATTCCAATCAGACAATTTAGGAACGGGATTGATCGGACGTGCATATGCAGCTTTCAGCCACTCTGTGCTATAATAATGACTGCAAAGTGTATCACAACTGACGCCCTTAAACCTGACATGTATCATAAATATTTATTTAAATATAAAAATATGATATGACATTAAATATAGAAATTAACATCGTACAATTATGATACCTGGCTACAGCACATGCATGAATACATGGCAACTGATCTAAGTTCCACTTCAAGCAAGTGCATGTGCACGTTTCAATATTAATCACCGCATCGCCTTTGCTAGGATGTAGAACACTGTATGTGATCGGTTCTGTAATAGGATATACAGTACCTTCCGTTGATAAATTTTTGGCCAACATGATTCGATCGTACGCAGCAGTGGTAACAAAAGTCGTGAGTTTTTCAGCAACACCACGTCTATTATTAAACCATCTTTGTAACACATTTCTCACATATTCATGTGCGGTAGTTATTGGCAAACGACGTGCTTGCATCATGCAATTGTTGAGTGATTCTGCAATGTTAGTGGTCATCATGTCATATCTTCTGTTTGGACAATATGCCCGTGACCACCTGCTTACCCCAACCTTAACCAAAGTGTCATATGATTTTGGATGCAACGCCCGAATTTCTTCTAACATTCTATCGCAGTCATATGGCACATGACTGTATGCTGCACTGTAAAATGCTTTTTCCACTACATTCGAATACTTTTTACAGTGTTGCTTCAGGTTTTGCCACAGGTGGAAAAAACACAATATGTGAGGGACTTCGGGAAAAGCTACACTCATCCCATTTGATATGCTTTTGTGACGATCGGATACGATAAGCAAATCGTTTGACACACCGATCGCCTCTCGTAATCTGCTTAAAAACCAAGTCCATGAACGGTCTGACTCTCCATCAGCAAATCCAAAAGCGATGGGATAAATCATCTCCGACCCATCTTTGCAGGCAGCAAAAAAAATCACCCCTTTGTATTCACCTTTCAAATGAGTGGCATCAATAGCAACAACCGGTCTCATGTAAGATCGAAAACCCTCAATACAAGCTCCAAGTGCAACGAACGAATACAAGAACCGGTTGTTTTCATCCCTCTCAATTGCCGTCATGGTGCCGGGGTTTGATACTTTTAACATTTCAAAGTAGGACGGAAGCTGTTGATATGACTCGTCCGCTTGTCCATATGCTAGTTTCTTTGCATATTGTAAAGCCTTCCAAGCTTTACTGTACAAGATCTGCACACCATACTGCTCTAACATTTCTCCGATCAAACGATTAGGTGTATAAATATCCCTCCCCACCTTTCCCGCATATAATTTTCCGATAACAAAAGCCTTCACACATTTCATATGTGATTCCATGGCTACTTGACGACACGTGTGTTCCGCCACATACTTCAATACAAACCACATCGAACAACCTGTTCTGCATCTTGCACGAACTATAAAGCTACAACTCTTATCCTTGCAACCAGCTTCAAATCGTTCCGCGTCTGAACGTCTAACACGATATTCAAACTTGGATTTCAGAGCATATTCTCCAATAGCTGTACACATTTCTTGTTTACTATCAAAGAATGCACCTTTATACAAAGTACCACGTTGATAGACAGTTGACATAGCGCTTGAAGTAGCCTCAATATCGCCCAGTTCTACACCGGGAACAATCCAGTATGGTTGTGAAGGATTGTTCTGAAATTGTAAACCCGAAAATCTTATTTCTGGAAACCCTTCATCCTGGTCGACATCATTAATTCCAGCTTCCTCTCCATCACTATCTCCAGTTTCCTCTTCATCACTAGCCTCTGTCCCATCACCATTATCATCTGTGTCTTGCTCTCCATCATCACTAACATCATTCATATCATCATTATTAATGTCATGAATGAGACCTTCCATAGATGTAAATGGGGTGACCGAAGCATCAACCTGATTACTACCAGCACCTGAAGTCAGATAAAATTGACTTTGAACCATATACGGATCTACAGGTCTATTACTATTTGGCATCTCATGTCTTGTGTCTGGTATTGAGTCGGTGACATTTGGACGAACAATATGCCTACTAACTCCAGCTCCAAAATCTCTTACAACCTTATCAATGTAAATCTCTCTAACATCAACATTTCTCACCGCCATCAAACCAACCACACCACGATCGGACATGATACGTATTTTTTTCACTTGACCATTTGTCATGCTTTGTAGTAAATAATATATACGAATATCCCACATTCTTCTATCAATGCTAGTCTCTCTATACACAACATCCACCAACGATGAAAAACTACTATCTTTGGAGACCCCACACATGATCGACTCACCCCCAACGTAGTTAGATCCATTCCACTCTCCATCAAAGTTGATGACGATCGTTTCGTGAGTCATTCCTATAACATTCAAAGAATGTTTAATTAGTCTCACTATATATAACAAAATCTAACACAATAAATCAATGTCCATCATTAAAAACAAAAGATATATCACAATTATGCTAACACTGCCTACGATCATAACTAACCACATATAACACTAAAATTTAATACACGGCATCCAAAACACAACAAATATCGAAAACATCAAAAATTGCTCAAATCGGTTTTTCATATACATGAAAAACCGATTTCGGTTTTTAAGTGGCATGAAAAACCGATCAAAATAGAGAATCGGTTTTACACCTCTGTAAAAACCGAAATCGGTTTTTAAATTACCTAAAAAACCGATTTCGTCGCAGATTTTGCAGAAACTGCAAATCTACAAATCTATCTTTCGGATGGTATTTATCACAACCAAATCACTCTTAAAGCCTTTACCTTACAATTTGAACAAAATAACCTAAAAACCAACCAACAAAAACACATACATTACCTTCGAAACTCAAATCACTTGAAATGAAAGAAGAAGCTTCAAAACGGATCACACTTGAATGGATCAAAACCTTCAATGGACAAAGAAGCTCAAATGAAGAATCCCTTACTAGGAGGTTTGACTTTCGGCTATAATGGTGAATGGAAGAGAACAAAAACCATGAATAGAGTAAAGAGAAAGAGAAGAGAGAGGTTTGGATGCTAGGAGGAAGTAGGAGGAAGAAGAAGACTATTTTGGTAATTTCGCTTAGGGCAATTGGGTGATTTTAATTTGAAGGGTAATTTAGTAATCTTGGGTATAGAATGGAAATAATTTGTTTGAGAGGCTAAAAACAAATTTGTATAAAATATTGGGTAAAAACAAAAATTTCCTTTTTGTTTGGCTGAAAATGATAAATCTCCCATTTAATTATTGGAATGTCAATAGCTTGACCTTAGCTTCTTTATAAAGAATTAAAGACTACAACTACCGAATCATGTAACCTATGTGCAAGATTGGAGAGAGAAGAAGAGATGCCTCAAAATAGCATATAAAAAGAATATTTGAGTGGAAATTCGATCAACAAAATTGCAGTTTGTCTCACCCAATCCTAGCTTTGCCAACCGAAAGGAATTCTATTCAAAACCGAAAAATGCTTTTGACTCTTTCAACTATTGTTGGCTTTCGGTTAATCAAATCCCTAAACTATAAAACATATTCGATTCTCATAGCTGCAATTAATTTTCAAATGTTCTCTTTTGGTCAATCTTTGTAAACAAAAGCAAGATCCTTGGTAGCTTTTTATTGCATCACCAAATATTGCTCGGTTCAAGAACAAATCTTGAGTGCATTTGAAGCTCCCCTCTTGTTTGAGACAGCTTGCTTGCATTAATATTCTACTTTCCAAGTTCATTCAATAAAACAACAGAGAATCATACAGAAATCTGGAAATTAATCGAGACAAATCTATGGAAATCTACCTTATTAAGAGATGGCATAATGGTAATATAAAGAAAACAAGAATGTCAAATTGGAAGAAGAAAAAGCTTGTACTAAGTGCAAGCTAGCTTGGTGCCCATGCGTTATCAGACCTTTTGTATTATGAGTCTCGGAACACGACATCCTTAACGTAATCCAAATCTCTCTCTCTCTCTTCCCATCTCAGTCTCTCTCTCTCTTCAGGTTTTGTAGAAGCTACCTTGCAAATTACAATATATATATATAGGGACGGGATCGGAGGACACAAGTTTTGACACAAATTTTGACACGATTTGTTGATCATTGGATGAAGAGGATTTTAATTGTTTAGATTTATTCACACTACTACATATAATTTCATTTTACACTCTACGTAAATGTTTTCTCTCACCCCTCTCTTTATTATTACACTATCTCTCCTTTCTCCCATTAATATTAAAATTCCAATATTTAAATTATTTTTTCTGCACCCAATCTAATTATATTTAAAAACCCATCAAGAAAATAAAAAAAAAAAAGCTACAATTGTTTTTTTTTTTTAACTTGATAAATTTATTATTTAAATGATAATTTATTTTTTAAAATAGTTTAAACCAAACAATTTTTAGTAAGAAAAACTTTTTGGTTAAGTGTTTTATGTTTTTGAAAAATAAAATCTATTTTACTTATTTTGGTTAGAAATTGTTTTTGAAATAAGATTTTTTTTTTTTAGTGGTAGTAAAAATTTTCTTACTAAAAATTGTTTGGTTTAGACTATTTTAAAAAATAAATTATCATTTAAATAATAAATTTATCAAGTTAAAAAAAAAAACAATTGCTGTTTTTTTTTTTAATTCTCTTGATGAGTTTTTAAATATAATTGGATTGGGTGAGAAAAAAATAATTTAAATATTGAGATTTTAATATTAATGAGAGAGATGAGAGATAGTGTAATAATAAAGAGAGAGGAGATAGTATAATAATGAAGAGAGAGGAGATGACTAATGTAATAATGAGGAGAGAGGAGAGAGAAAATATTTATGTAGAGTGTAAAATGGAGTTGTACGTAGTGGTGTGAATAAATCTAAACCATTAAAATCATCTTCATCCAATGGTCAATAAAATCGTGTCAAAATTTGTGTCAAAACATGTGTCCCCCGATCCTGCCCCATATATGTATATATATATATATATATATAAGTGTCCTGAACTGCTTTCATTTAATTACTTTCATTTATATTTCCTCTTTCTGGTAAATTTTAATTTTTATTTCATTATTGGCAGGACTTAAAACGGTCTTCTTTTGTATATTTTTGGGTTGTATGTATGTTCTGTTATGTTTTGTAATGCTTTTTCTCGGTGTCGGTGATTCCCAGCTACAATGAACAAGAGAATACAAAAGTGGTTCTCATTTTCATCACTGTAATCATCTAAACAAGAAGAAGACAATACAAAGTGAGAAGAAAGAGATGGTGGAAACAGCAAACCACCAGCATCCACCGCCACCTCAGGCGGTAGCGCCACCACCACCTGCACCGCCTTCTCTTGCGCTTTCGAGAGGCCCCACTTGGACACCAAACGAGCAACTCCTGCAGCTCCAGTACTGCATCCACTCCAACCCCTCTTGGCGTTAGTGTCTCTCCCTCTCTCTCTCTATTGCTGTCTTTTTTTCTTTTTGATCGTTTTCTGGGTCTGCTTCTGTTTGCACTTTTTGGTCTAATTTGTTTGTGTTCTTTTTGTTTATTCTGCAATAAAAAGCTGAACAAAGTCGAGGTTTTATGGTAAAGTGAAAGCTTTTTTTTTTTTTTTTTTTTTTAACTATTAAATTTCAAAATCTTTTGCTGCATGTCTACTTCTATGTGGCTTGGTATAGAAGTGAGATGATCTATGGTTTCGTTATTTTTATTATCATTAATTTTTAGGTTCTTTTTATATCTATTGTGCTGATTACATATTCATATTTGTGATTCTGATTCTATTTTGTATTAGTTTTGTATTAATATTCCTTTATTAGAAAAACCCGTTTCTGTTTTTTAGTTTTTGTTGGTTCCATGGATGATTCAACTAATTAAATCTTAATCTAATATGAATCCAATTATTGAAACCATTCTTGAACTATTGAATTTTCATGCTATATTGATTTTGGTTATTTATTTGTTTGTTTGTTTTGAATAAAAAAGGTTCGAGGATGGATTCTTGGTTTTGCTCTAGTAAGTTTAATTAATCGAATCCGATTTTGCAGCTCAAGTAATGTTACTGGCTTTCCAGCACTATATTGTTATGCTTGGAACTGTGGTCTTAATCGCCACTACGCTTGTGTCTCAAACGAGTGGTACCAATGTATGCTTGTCTACCGGTTCTGATACGACCTGCAAATATTGATGAATCTCAACTTATGTTGTCTCAATTTGGTTTTGCTATGAACAGGGTGACAAAGCTCGAGTGATTCAGACGTTGCTGTTCATGTCGGGAATCAATACACTGCTTCAAACCCTTATTGGAACAAGGCTTCCTACAGTAATGGGTCCATCTTTTGCTTTCATTTTGCCAGTGCTGTCAATCATTAATGATTATAGTGATGAGAACTTCACAAATGGGCATGAGGTACAGAAGTACAATTGAAAAGCATCCAAAAAGAAATATATTAAGATGATTCCATAATTCATATTTTTTTCTGAGATTTATTTATTTATTTGAAGTTAAGGGACTGTGTGACATTGTTTTGATTTTCCGCAGCATGTAGTTTCTTTTCAAATTTTGTAACATCAATGACTTTCTGAAGATGCGCAAATATTATCATGCTTCTAACCATATGAACGAATGATTAGTTTTGACAACACCTTGCTTTCTTTCCTGATTTAAATTCAGTCTAATTTTCTATTTATCTTTCCAAACATTGTTCTGATTTTCTGCAGCATGTAGTTTCTTGTCAAATTTTGTATCATCAATGACTTTCTGAAGATGCACATATATTATCATGCTTCTAACATATGAATGAATGATTAGTTTTTACAACACCTTGCTCTTTCTTTCCTGATTTAAATTCAATCTAATTTTCTATTTATCTTTCCAAACATGTTCGAGTAATTGCAAGTGGGACCTCTTTTGTTATGTTTTAGATATTGAGTAATTTATGTAAGAATGGTTGGTCCGTTCACCAGTTACTAACTTAGACTTTGGTTATGTAACTATTTACTTTAACAATCTCCATTTTCGGCTGATTGCTCTGATGTGAGTGCTTGCAGAGATTCGTCCACATAATCAGAACTATTCAAGGATCACTAATCGTTGCTTCATTTGTCAACATAATACTCGGGTATAGTACGGCATGGGGTAATCTAACAAGGTAATGCAGTCAATCATCAAATAGAAAATATTTCTAATCGACTGTAATTCTTAAAGCCCTTTGGCTTCGTTTTAACTTATGGCTTTACACCGTTCGGCCCATTCTTGAATATTAATTTGGTCTTATAACTGGAATTTCTATTTGTCCTGTTTCCTTCATCCCTAGATTCGTTACTCCCATCGTCATCGTACCAGTGGTTTGTGTAGTTGGTCTTGGTCTGTTCTCGAGGGGCTTCCCACTGGTAATTGTCAAATCAAAGCTTTGCTGTTTTTTGGTGGTATTAAAAATTTGCGACTTATCTAAATCAATTGTTCGCACTATTTATGCTTTGTGCAGCTTGGTAATTGTGTGGAACTCGGATTGCCTATGCTAATTCTTCTGGTTGTTGGCCAACAGGTAATATATGTTGTTAAGATTGTTAGTATTAGTATTGTTAGACCAATCCAATTCTTTACACATGTAAAAATGTGCCTTATGCAGTATTTGAAGCGTCTCCGTTGGGATCCTCATTCAATAGTTGAGAGGTTTGCTTTGCTTGTCTGCATTGGAATTGTTTGGGCATTTGCTGCTATCCTCACTGCTGCTGGTGCTTACAACAATGTTTCACAGCAGACCAAACTCAGTTGCCGTACAGATGGTTCTGGCCTTTTGTCATCTGCTCCTTGGTATTGCCCAGATAATTTGATTTTTACTCTTTATTTTATTGTCTTAGAAATTTCTTGATGAGAATCATCCTTTGCGTAACTAATTGTTTGTTGCTGTTTCTAATATAGGGTTAAGATTCCATACCCATTTCAGTGGGGTACTCCCATATTCAGAGCCAGCCATGTGTTTGGGATGATAGGAGTAGCACTTGTTACATCTGCGGAGGTTCATTGCCATTTCTGATGCTTTCAACTAGATTTAATAAAAAATATATATCGATTTAAGTTTCAATAATTGATCATATTGGCCTACTTCAACTCATACATAGCACTAAGTTGTGAATTTCAATGTACTTTAAATGATACGATCTAAAATGTATAATATTGCTCACCTTTTTATTTCACTGACCCAATAGAGAGGTATGCTGTTCAAAAATTGATCTCACATTTGATAACTTGTGATGCAGTCAACTGGAACATTTTTTGCAGCATCACGGCTTGCAGGTGCTACAGCGCCTCCAGCACATGTCTTCAGCCGAAGTATTGGTCTGCAGGTTCAGTCATAGATCACTTTGCTCTTTCCTAGTTGTCGTGATTTACTTTCTTTAATGCAGGTGCAATCCAGTTACTATTTGACCATTCGTGAAGTAAAAGATGTTTTATTGAGCGCAGGGTCTTGGTATGCTACTTGAAGGGATTTTTGGTTCTATTGTTGGTACAACTGCATCTGTGTAAGCAACAATGCTTTTATGATTGATTCATTCATATCATGGCTTAATAATTGTTGGTCTTTTGAGACTTAATCATAAGGAACCTTAAGTGACATAATAAAAATGAATGATTTTTGGATTCAATGTGCTGTGTTTGATGTGTGCTTCTTTGTGTTCTTGACTTCTTATTAGGGACTGAGCATACAGGTATCATAGGAAATGTTCTTTGACTCACCACCTGATTTTGAATGGTATTGCAGGGAAAATGTTGGCCTTCTTGGACTAACGCATATAGGCAGCAGAAGAGTGGTGCAGATTTCTACTGGTTTCATGATATTCTTCTCCATATTTGGTTTGTTCTTTCCCCCTGTCATGTGTTCTTCTGAATTCTGCTTTTTGGTTTATCATATTCTATACAATTGTGTTGTGCTTATCAGGGAAGTTTGGTGCCTTCTTTGCATCCATTCCTTTGCCAATATTTGCGGCCATATACTGTGTTCTATTAGGCATTGTCGGTGAGTAAATCTATTGTCATTGCAGTGTTCTGTGTTCAATTTTCTTGGTTGTTTCATTTTACCTTTTCTAGTGGGGCTTTGCTGATTCTGTTTCTGGTTTCTCTTTCTGCAGCTGCTATTGGGATTTCATTCATACAGTTTGCAAATTGTAATTCTCTGAGAAACATCTATGTTTTGGGCCTCACTCTGTTCCTTGGGATATCAATTTCTCAATACTTTGTCTCAAACACCTCTCCTGATGGTCGTGGACCGGTTGCTACAGGGGGTGGATGGGTAAGTTGCATATAAACATATACTTTTGAATATTTCCATGTTCAGATTTCATATCACACAACATTCTCTATTGGAAGTTCAAAGTGTCGTAAGATGCATGAGAATTTTTGATATCCTAGTGGCATAGAATAATAGTAGAATCCCACCTGCAGCGAATATAGAAGAGGTAAGCACCCATGTACTAATGGATAATATTAGTATCGAGTTGATTAAGTTAAATTGTTTGACAATCATGTATTGAAAATGATGTTTCTATACATGTCACTGATAGACATTTTTGTGGTGTTGACCAGTTTAATAACATATTGAATACAATCTTCTCATCTCCTCCAACCGTAGCAATAATTGTTGGGATGCTGCTTGATAACACGCTACAAGCAAGGGAGACAGTCGCTGACAGAGGAATTCCGTGGTGGAAACCCTTTCAGCACAGGACGGGAGATGTCAGAAATGATGAGTTGTACAGCCTCCCTCTCAGAATAAATGAGTATATTCCTACCACGCCGTTTAGCAGATGCAGTGCAGCAGTAGCAGATGCAGATGCAGAGGAGATGTAGCAGATGCAGCGCAGCAGTAGCAGATACATTTAGGAGAGTTGGTGAGATGCTTTTTTGGTTATACAGAGACTAGAACCATATTCTCTGTGGGTGGCGTTTAGGGCAATTATAGACAAGTCATAAGTCTATATTAATATTATATAGTATCCTGGTGGTTGGTGACAGGCACTGCGACAAGTCTGTGAAGGCAAAAGACAAAGTAGCTGAAATCTGAAATAGTTCCCACACTGGTCCTACTGATTAGCCTGCTGATGACTGGTCGGATGAGCCAATCACTTGCATTGAATTGAAATTGGCTGTATTTAGGAGAAATGTTCTTTTCGTGTGCAGTGCAGTGTTACATATTAGTCATAGACACATTCAAAGCAAGAAAAATTCAGCGAATTTCAATTATAAAAAAGTATTTATATATAATAATAGCCCCATATGAATGGAATTAATAATAATACAATAATACTCCACACTTTTTTTATTCGTAATATATAAATATTAATTTAAATTGATATATTAAATTATGAATATTAGTAAATTAATGAAATACATAATTATATTATATATATATTGTTTGTTTTATATAATTTTATCAAATTGTAAGAAATGATGATTCAAATTATTACTTAATAAAAAATTTAGTTCCCGACTCTCTAACATCTGAATATTTTTGTGAGTTGTGGAATCCCATTGTAACGGCCTAGTGGGGCATTTTAAAGTTATGAGTTGTGACTAAATAATGTCATGCCTTTAAAATTTGGACCTAGTCGAATTCTAGTCCTTGAGGTCCCGTGCTTTATCGCACTTTAAGTTTTTATTTTTCTTTCTTTTTTCGAATGTAAAATATTATTCCACCCACAACCAAAGATAATATTGCTCCACTTCCGTCAAATGCGATCGTTAATTGAAAAACCAAAATTTTACTCGAATAATTTCGGTGATGAAGTGCAGTGGCTGTAGTAAATTCACGCATTATCTTCACACCAACGTCTTTAATTCTATCCGTGATCAGCTCTTCTCATTCGGTTTTGCCTCAATTCTAAAACGGTTAGAGCCCATGTGTTGATACAAGAAACAAAAGACAGATTCATTCATTATGTTAAACAATAAATTGATAACGTAAATTAATCTAGTCTTGGTATCCAATAACATTGCTCGACCTGAGACAACTGACAAAGCTTAACTGATGTTTGTTTACCCGTAAGAGCTGCAAAGCCCTTTAATAAAATCTGGCTGCCTGGACACGTCCACATAAGCAAGCGCCACGCCCAAAACAACATCTTGGGCAGCCTCTGTGTCAACAAAATCTCTCCAATCCTAAGCAGCATCTGATCAGTCTCCCCGGCCTCTTGCTTGCACAAATTCCTTCAAAATGACGACTCAACAGAGCACAGCAGAAAAAGAAATGAATTGAAAGGCAAGGTAACTTTATACAATTCAACCTGTGCCAGGGCACCTGGGTGATGAAGATCTTCTAGTGTGAGCTATATTTACAACTACATGATATTCAGGTAATTCAGTCAAGTTGGAATTTTATATTGGTCAGATAAAAAATTGAAAAATATACACTATTGTTAAAATATTTTAATTTAATTTTCTTTTTACCGTTGATAGATATTGTCAAATAAAAAGATACAACTATTTTGAACATATATTTTTAACCTTAAGTGATTTATGTTTTGAAAAGAAGACATAATTCTTTGCCAACAAATCTTAAAGCCCTGTAAAAAGTATTCATAGAATTATTTAAAAAAAAAAATCTAGGAAGTTGTAAAAAAACAAATTAGTGTTCATAATTCTCTTGCAATTTTTACATTTGTCTTGAACAGATGTACTCAGAAGGCCTGTTATATCGTGGAAGCAATTTGGTGTATAATCCATAAACAATCTCAATCGAGAGGGGGCAAATAGCGCTTCTAAAGGAAAGAGTATTCATATGTGTTTCAAGTCTCTATTTTATCAAGTTTTTCGACAATCTTAAACCATTAAGACTGAAACCCCTCTTTCCGCCATTAAATTAATGAATCAAGACTTGGTGAAACTGGATCGTTTTGATGGGACAAATTTCACTCGTTGGCAATACAAATTGAAGTTTCTATTGACTACTTTTCTATTGAATTTTTAATTTCAAGGCAGAGGCAGAACTTGGGATTACAACAAAATACATATTAAAAATACCGGCAGCCCACGCAAAGCGAGCTTTGGTGATAACTCAAGCAAAAAGTATGACGGACTCTGCTGAATTAGACCACAAATCATGTGTTGAATTTCCGAATGAGCCCAGTCCATTTCGAGCCCACTTTGATAAGCCCAATGTCTCCGCTTAATTCGTAAGCAAACTTAAAACACTCACATGTCCTTTTATGCTTTGATTTATCAAAAGTTCAAAACAGCTAGTCGTTTCGCTTACGTCACATAAACGATAAATATCTCTGACTTGCATAACAACTCGGCTCCATTTCCAGACTCGAACTCCACGAACTCAGTGAAGAACCATGGATCTCAGACAATCAATCAGCGACCAAAACGACGTCGCTTAGTCTCTGTCGAAGCACGTGGCCTTAACGGAAGCCAAGGACTCCAACCACGTGTTCTCGCCGTCGTCGATCAATGTTGTGTTGAGCATGATCGCAGCTGGGTCCAAGGGCCCCACCCAAGAGCAGCTGCTCTCCTTCCTCAAGTCCAAATCCAGCGACCACCTCAACTCCTTCTCCTCCGAGCTCGTCGCCGTTGTTTTCGCCGACGGCAGCCCGAGCGGCGGACCTCGCTTGTCTTTCGCTAACGGCCTTTGGATCGATAAGTCACTCTCTCTCAAGGATTCTTACAAACAGGTCGTGGACAATGTCTACAAGGCTGCTTCCAGTCAAGTTGATTTCCAAACCAAGGTAAGACTTTAATCTCTGTGCTGCATTATTGTGTAATCGGTTTAGTTAATAGTTTAGGTTTTGGGAATAGCGGATGGTGATTTAGTTAATTTGTGTTTTGTTCTTTGGAATGCATGTTTGACCAAAACTTGTTGATTAGAATCATTACTAGGGTAACACTACTTGCAAATGCTATTTCATTTATTTTCCTTGAGCAATCAGGAGGTCTCATTTTACTTGTAAATATTGAGCTCTTCTTGATTTGCCATATATTTTTGCTTGGTGTTGCAGACACTATGCCACTCTGTTGTGTGTGGGTGTTTTCAACATTTGACAAAAATGATTAATTCTACTATGTTGTAATAAACTGCTTTTTTAGTTTACCTTTATCATTCAAGTGAGAAATATTTTCAAAAACAGTGATGCTAATAATAAATAAAAATCCAATCCAAGATCTCTCCAACTAAGTATGATGGTACTCATAATAACATATAAACAATGCATCACTTATTGTATATATATATATATATATATTTTTAGTTAAGTGTGTGTTACAAAAACAATTTGATGATTGTGTGTTGTGTTTGATGGGAGGAATCCCTTAATGTGCTTTACATTTCTCAAGCTTTTTACTTGAAATTTTATTCTTTATTTTTAGTTATTGTTATGGTTGTGCCCCAGCTAAAGTTTTTAGCATTTATGTAATGGATGTACTCACAGTATGTTTCTCATGTTGATGGCATCTATGAAGGCTGTACAAGTAATCCAAGAAGTAAATTCGTGGGCTGAAAAGGAGACCAGTGGTCTTATTAAAGAGGTTCTTTCTCCTGGATCAGTTGACAGTACAAGTAGGCTCATCTTAGCAAATGCTCTCTACTTCAAAGGAGCTTGGGATGAAAAATTTGATGCATCGAAAACAAAGGACCGTGACTTTCACCTGCTGAATGGATCCTCAGTTCAGGTGCCCTTCATGACTAGCAAGAAAAAGCAGAAAATCAGAGCCTTTGATGGTTTCAAAGTTCTTGGGCTTCCTTATAAACAAGGGGGGGACAAACGCAGCTTCTCCATGTACTTCTTTCTTCCAGATGCTAAAGACGGTCTGCCAGCTTTGGTAGAGAAGATGGGTTCTGAATCAGGGTTCTTAGACCGCCACCTTCCACACCAAAAAGTAGAAATAGGTGACTTCAGGATTCCAAGGTTCAAGATATCTTTTGGGTTTGAAGTTTCCAAAGTTCTGAAGGGATTAGGATTGGTGTTGCCTTTCTGTAGTGAAGGAGGTTTGACAGAGATGGTGGACTCCCCTGTTGTAGCCAGCAACCTGTATGTTTCAAACATCTTCCAAAAGTCTTTCATAGAGGTTAATGAAGAAGGGACAGAAGCTGCTGCTGCTTCTGCTGCGGGTATGGTACTTATGGCTTTATTTGATAAGATAGATTTTGTGGCTGACCATCCATTCCTCTTCCTGATCAGAGAAGACATGACTGGAATGGTGATGTTCATGGGGCATGTTCTTAATCCTCTTGCAGCAGCCTAATTAATGTCAGGGAAATTATGTAAGTTGAATAAACCTGACTGTGTTGAGATATGCTGTATATGTGTTCTATTGTGCTAATGCCTGAAAGCCCATAGTGACTTAGGGGAGTGGGAGTTTGTAACACTTTTAGCTTCAGTTGCTTTTCTCAAGAGTGGTTTTCCTTTTGATGCCACTAATTACCAAGAACAAACAGAGATCATACCTGGTTATGGAATGTGATTGTAATAATGTGGAACTTTTATGTGTTATCGCTTTCCCCTGTTTATGCAACTAGGAACGGAATGGGCGCCTAAGATAAATCACACATGTGATTTTGGTCCTGTCCGTTCTTTTAAGAAATTATCGGGCCGGATGGCTGTACTTCAGAAGATATATGATATTAAATTAAAAAATCAATATGAAAAGAAAAGGGGAATTTTATTTTTAAAATGAAGAACAATGTTAAACCACACCTACATGCAAGGAATTAACCTTAAATATAGATTTTGATAAAAATATCAAGATTTTAAATACATAAAGTTATTGATGAAAAATTAAAAATATTGAAAATATTTGTACGATATCAAAAATATTCAAGGATGGTCTTATTATCAATCCTTTCAATATTAAAAAAATATATATCGAAAATATAATGGATGTCATTTCCAGATTTATTTCCTTGCCTGCAGGTGACCATGATGGAAGCCAATTGCTAGTTGTCTTCACTGTTCTTCATTTCTGGTGGCTTTTCCAAGGGGCAGAGAGGTGCTTTTGTTAAAAATAATAATAATAATTTAACCGCATGGCAGGCCTCCTCCATAAATGGGCACTTTCCACTGATAATGGAAACAAACTGTAGAGGCAGAACCTCCACTCAAACAAAACATATTCTCCAACTCAACACAATTTTTTCTGAACCACCCACAAAGTAACTCCAAATCCACCACAAACTGCTCAATCTAGGGAATGTTTATAACTTTAAAAATAATCATGATTTATATAATTAATTATATTGGAAGAATACTTGACTATCAAATTAATCATATCTAACAATTAAATCAAACCTCAGCCTTAAGATCCCTGTAAGAATTACTGTTTATTAATAAATGAAGAACTTTTCTTGTTCTCTTTCCCATATTTGTACTGCATATGCAATGTGCATGTGCAAAAGATTAAGCAGTAAGTTCCTTAATTTTAGATGTATTAAGTTGTCTATACAACAATTACTATCAGATTTATAAGATGCTTTAGATTTTTTTTTTTTTTTTAGCTAATTACATCTATCAGGACCAATATAATGGATACTATGGTATGACCTAAATCACAAACCCCTATTTAAAGGAAAAATTACTCTTATCACCCTGAATGGCTTATCTGTAATTCGTCCATACACAAGAAAGGCCTAGCAGAAGTTATCCACATTGCTATGAATGACACTCAAACTTGTGCACTTCACATAAAATACAAGTGTGCTATGCCGCTGAGGCACAACAACTTGGAGTAAGATGCTTTAGATTCTAACTTCCAAAATCAAGATTTCCTATGAGCACATTTAATGAAGTTTTATGAAATTTTATATATTTTTGATTATTTTTGTATGAATTATAGGGAAATTATAATATACATTTAAAAAAAAAAAGTAAAAACAAATTCTTAAAACTATTTTTTCTGAAATATTCCTATTTTTTAAATGTTTTATTTAAAAATACGGCAAAAAAATAGTTCATAAACTCGAAAAATTCTCTTTTCTTTTTTTTTTTTTCAAGTCTAATTTATTCTTTTTATAATTCATACATCACATTAAAATTCAATGAAATCTATTAGATTCTATCAAAAGTGCTTAAAGAGAGAGAGAGATACTTCCCACCATACATACACATATCTATATATCACCTGACACATACATCATCTAATGTGTAACTCAAACTCAAAACATTATAAAGTTTTTTTTAGAGGAAAAGCATTACTAAGCTGAAAGAAGAATTTTTATCACAAAGCCATATTACGTGGTGGTCACATATGTTTTATATACCATCTTATGTGTAGTGACTTAAACGTGAGATATTATCAAGTTAAATGAATAATTTCTATCATAAAGCCACATCAGATAGTGGTTATCTCACACAATGTACACTCATACCTATATACCACTTGATATATAATAACTCAAATATGTGATATTGCGAAAATGAATTAGCAACTTTTAGCATAAAGCCACATTGGACAGTGGTACTGATGTGTTATATTAATAGCTATCGTTTCCATTTATGTGAATTGTTTTCTTTATTTTGTTTTCTAAAGTTGTTATGTATTTATACGATTAGAAAACTTAATGCCGAGCCAAGTTAAATGAGCCATAACTTGGTTCCCCCAGCCTTATGATGAAGTGTTGCATGTGGCAAAGGTCCAATGGCTATAGAGTGTAGTTAACATTAGCCTATGTTAATAATAGAGAAAAGGAAAGAGAGGAGGCAAAAGGAGTAGTTTGACCATAAGGAGTTGAGTTATCTATGTAGGAATTATTGTTTATTTATAAAGATATCTTCTTGTTCACCTCTCGAAGTTCACACTGCATGAAGAAAATGATGATGTTGAAGGATTTTAAAACTATTTGATTTCTTTTTATATTTTCAATTTTTTATCAAACTCAACCAATAGGAATAGTTTCAAATATACACATGGGAAAAATCATCTATTGCGTGGCATATCAAAATGATTAAGGATGACAAAAAATTCATGTGAGGTTCGAATCTGAAAATCCGCTACCATCATAACTAAAACGGCAGTTAAATTTTCATCACGTCTTACTGTTAAATATGTACGAGATTTTCTTTGGAATTCTGCTAACAAGGAGTTGGGGTGGGTTTCTTATTATTACTATTTTTTTTTTTTTTAAATTAGTGTTTTTGTCTTCGATAAGTGAATAACTGATTATAAAGGAGAGTCTACAGCTATCGGAACTTGGTGACCTAAGGAAAATTTAACGATAGATATTTGAGAAGAAAAAGCATGACAACCCACTATCAGTAGCATTCTGCTCAAAGGAGCTTGGGATGGAAAATTCCATGCATCCAAACGTGAACAAAGACTATGACTTTCTGTCACCTTGTCAATGGAGCCTTTATGAGTACTAGCCAGAAAAAGAATGGCACAAGAGCCTTTCATTTAATGGCTTTAGATTATTGTTTATTGTTGAGATTAATTTGTTCTTTGTAAAAATATTCAATATTGTTTTGAAAATGACCGAGCAGCAACCAGCGTAAGCTCATTTCATTAATTTAGATGTTCAAAGTTGACTAAACTGACTTATTGTATCGAGTTTATAAGATGCTTTAGGTCCAAGAGACTTCTGGCTCTGCACATGGAGCCACGATTGATCATACAAAGGCAACTCTGGTCGGTGCCGTCGTCTATGCTTCAAGCTTAAAATCTTAATATTATAAATATGAAAAAAGACACATAAGCAGGATGATTACATCATGATTCAGACTTCAGAGCCTATAATAATGGTGGCAAGTATTGTTCGTTATAAAATTATTTTACTTCTTCTTCTTTTCTTTTTTTTTTTTAAATAATAATAATAATAAAATAATGAGAATAGATCGTGTCCCCTCGCATCGTTATGGCCTTCACGTGGCTGGCGCGAAATTTGAAATCTCTCATGAGTGGCCGGATCGTATTTAGCTGCTTGCATTGCCAGAGGTGACAGCCTTTTTCCCTCCAAATTTACTATTAGTGCCACTGTTTGGAATATTGTGTATTCGCTTTTCTAGGATTGGGACTATTGAAAAAAACTATTGCTTTGGAGGTTAGAGTATAATTTTCAATGCATGAATAATGATGAGCCCATCAAAGCTTTTTATCTCTCAAGTAGGCTAAAATCAATGATGAAGGGGCATGAAATTATTGGACAAGTTAAAGTTGGTTTGCTTTATCCGTTTATAATTCGTTAGTCGGTGATAATATAATGAATTAGTTATCTAATCGATGTAACGCTAGAATAATTGAGAATTTTGATTTAACAACTGAATCATTTAAGGATTAAGAGATAAACTTTGGTGGCTTGGCTGTATACTCAATCCGTTCATATTAATATTACCTGATGATTTAATATCATTTCATATAATTAATAAGTTATGTATATATATTACATAATTTGAATTCATTATTGATATATGCCTGCTTTATATAAATATTAAAATGTTTATTATATTTAAAAAAAAATCAGTTGAGTTATTTAAAAAAGAAAATAAAAAATCTTCTGAGATTATGATGATATAATTACAACATTTCACACTTTATACACCTAATTATTTTTGTATAACACGTATTAATCTAATTTCATTCTTATAAGCAACGTACTATTTTACTACTGAAAAGAGTTAGCCCGTCTTCAAGTTCAAAAAAAGTATCTGAATTATTAAGTGTCCAAAAAGCCCGATTATGAACCATAGAATTGGATTCAAAAAAGATTGTCTTTTAGTCAGAGCAGGACCAGCCAACTTTACTTTGGGTCAAAAGCAATTCAATTGTAATTATGGGAAAAAAAAAAAGAAAAAAGTTAAGGCCATAGACAATTCAGACCCTTCACCTAACTATTCAAACTTTAAATTCTACTTTCCAAGTTCATTCAACAAAACAACAGAGAATCATACAGAAATCTGGAAATTAATCGAGACAAATCTCTGGAAGTCTATCTTATTAAGAGATGGCATGATGGTAATATAAAGAAAACAAGAATGTCAAATTGGAAGAAGAAAAAGCTTGTACTAAGTGCAAGCTGGCTTGGTGCCCATGCGTTATCAGACTTTTTGTATTATGAGTCTCGGAACACGACATCCTTAACGTAATCCAAATCTCTATCTCTCTCTCTCTCTCTCTTCCCATCTCAGTCTCTCTCTCTCTTCAGGTTTTGTAGAAGCTACCTTGCAAATTACAATATATATATATATATATATAAGTGTCCTGAACTGCTTTTATTTAATTACTTTCATTTATATTTCCTCTTTCTGGTAAATTTTAATTTTTATTTCATTATTGGCAGGACTTAAAACGGTCTTCTTTTGTATATTTTTGGGTTGTATGTATGTCCTGTTATGTTTTGTAATGCTTTTTCTCGGTGTCGGTGATTCCCAGCTACAATAAACAAGAGAATACAAAAGTGGTTCTCATTTTCAGCTCTGTAGTCATCTAAACAAGAAGAAGACAATACAAAGTGAGAAGAAAGAGATGGTGGAAACAGCAAACCACCAGCATCCACCGCCACTTCAGGCGGTAGCGCCACCACCACCTGCACCGCCTTCTCTTGCGCTTTCGAGAGGCCCCACTTGGACACCAAACGAGCAACTCCTGCAGCTCCAGTACTGCATCCACTCCAACCCCTCTTGGCGTTAGTGTCTCTCCCTCTCTCTCTCTATTGCTGTCTTTTTTTCTTTTTGATCGTTTTCTGGGTCTGCATCTGTTTGCACTTTTTGGTCTAATTTGTTTGTGTTCTTTTTGTTTATTCTGCAATAAAAAGCTGAACAAAGTCGAGGTTTTATGGTAAAGTGAAAGCTTTTTTTTTTTTTTTTTTTAACTATTAAATTTCAAAATCTTTTGCTGCATGTCTACTTCTATGTGGCTTGGTATAGAAGTGAGATGATCTATGGTTTCGTTATGTTTATTATCATTAATTTTTAGGTTCTTTTTATATCTATTGTACTGATTACATATTCATATTTGTGATTCTGATTCTATTTTGTATTAGTTTTGTATTAATATTCCTTTATTAGAAAAACCCTTTTCTGTTTTTTAGTTTTTGTTGGTTCCATGGATGATTCAACTAATTAAATCTTAATCTAATATGAATCCAATTATTGAAACCATTCTTGAACTATTGAATTTTCATGCTATATTGATTTTGGTTATTTATTTGTTTGTTTGTTTTGAATAAAAAAGGTTCGAGGATGGATTCTTGGTTTTGCTCTAGTAAGTTTAATTAATCGAATCCGATTTTGCAGCTCAAGCAATGTTACTGGCTTTCCAGCACTATATTGTTATGCTTGGAACTGTGGTCTTAATCGCCACTACGCTTGTGTCTCAAACGGGTGGTACCAATGTATGCTTGTCTACCGGTTCTGATACAACCTGCAAATATTGATGAATCTCAACTTATGTTGTCTCAATTTGGTTTTGCTATGAACAGGGTGACAAAGCTCGAGTGATTCAGACGTTGCTGTTCATGTCAGGAATCAATACACTGCTTCAAACCCTTATTGGAACAAGGCTTCCTACAGTAATGGGTCCATCTTTTGCTTTCATTTTGCCAGTGCTGTCGATCATTAATGATTATAGTGATGAGACCTTCACAAATGGGCATGAGGTACAGAAGTACAATTGAAAAGCATCCAAAAAGAAATATATTAAGATGATTCCATAATTCATATTTTTTTCTGAGATTTATTTATTTATTCGAAGTTAAGGGATTGTGTGACATTGTTTGATTTTCCGCAGCATGTAGTTTCTTTTCAAATTTTGTAACATCAATGACTTTCTGAAGATGCGCAAATATTATCATGCTTCTAACCATATGAACGAATGATTAGTTTTGACAACACCTTGCTTTCTTTCCTGATTTAAATTCAGTCTAATTTTCTATTTATCTTTCCAAACATTGTTCTGATTTTCTGCAGCATGTAGTTTCTTGTCAAATTTTGTATCATCAATGACTTTCTGAAGATGCACATATATTATCATGCTTCTAACATATGAATGAATGATTAGTTTTTACAACACCTTGCTCTTTCTTTCCTGATTTAAATTCAATCTAATTTTCTATTTATCTTTCCAAACATGTTCGAGTAATTGCAAGTGGGACCTCTTTTGTTATGTTTTAGATATTAAGTATTTTATGTAAGAATGGTTGGTCTGTTCACCAGTTACTACCTTAGACTTTGGTTATCTAACTATTTACTTTAACAATCTCCATTTTCGGCTGATTGCTCTGATGTGAGTGCTTGCAGAGATTCGTCCACATAATCAGAACTATTCAAGGATCACTGATCGTTGCTTCATTTGTCAACATAATACTCGGGTATAGTACGGCATGGGGTAATCTAACAAGGTAATGTAGTCAATCATCAAATAGAAAATATTTCTAATCGACTGTAACTCTTAAAGCCCTTTGGCTTCGTTTTAACTTATGGCTTTACACCGTTCGGCCCATTCTTGAATATTAATTTGGTCTTATAACTGGAATTTCTATTTGTCCTGTTTCCTTCATCCCTAGATTCTTTACTCCCATCGTCATCGTACCAGTGGTTTGTGTAGTTGGTCTTGGTCTGTTCTCGAGGGGCTTCCCACTGGTAATTGTCAAATCAAAGCTTTGCTGTTTTTTGGTGGTATTAAAAATTTGCGACTTATCTAAATCAATTGTTCGCACTATTTATGCTTTGTGCAGCTTGGTAATTGTGTGGAACTCGGATTGCCTATGCTAATTCTTCTGGTTGTTGGCCAACAGGTAATATATGTTGTTAAGATTGTTAGTATTAGTATTGTTAGACCAATCTAATTCTTTACACATGTAAAAATGTGCCTTATGCAGTATTTGAAGCGTCTCCGTTGGGATCCTCATTCAATAGTTGAGAGGTTTGCTTTGCTTGTCTGCATTGGAATTGTTTGGGCATTTGCTGCTATCCTCACTGCTGCTGGTGCTTACAACAATGTTTCACAGCAGACCAAACTCAGTTGCCGTACAGATGGTTCTGGCCTTTTGTCATCTGCTCCTTGGTATTGCCCAGATAATTTGATTTTTACTCTTTATTTTATTGTCTTAGAAATTTCTTGATGAGAATCATCCTTTGCATAACTAATTGTTTGTTGCTGTTTCTAATATAGGATTAAGATTCCATACCCATTTCAGTGGGGTACTCCCATATTCAGAGCAAGCCATGTGTTTGGGATGATAGGAGCAGCACTTGTTACATCTGCGGAGGTTCATTGCCATTTCTGATGCTTTCAACTAGATTTAATAAAAAATATATATCGATTTAAGTTTCAATAATTGATCATTTTGGCCTACTTTAACTCATACATAGCACTAAGTTGTGAATTTCAATGTACTTTAAATGATACGATCTAAAATGTATAATATTGCTCACCTTTTTATTTCACTGACCCAATAGAAAGGTATGCTGTTCAAAAATTGATCTCACATTTGATAACTTTTGATGCAGTCAACTGGAACATTTTTTGCAGCATCACGGCTTGCAGGTGCTACAGCGCCTCCAGCACATGTCTTCAGCCGAAGTATTGGTCTGCAGGTTCAGTCATAGATCACTTTGCTCTTTCCTAGTTGTCGTGATTTACTTTCTTTAATGCAGGTGCAATCCAGTTACTATTTGACCATTCGTGAAGTAAAAGATGTTTTATTGAGCGCAGGGTCTTGGTATGCTACTTGAAGGGATTTTTGGTTCTATTGTTGGTACAACTGCATCTGTGTAAGCAACAATGCTTTTATGATTGATTCATTCATATCATGGCTTAATAATTGTTGCTCTTTTGAGACTTAATCATAAGGAACCTTAAGTGACATAATAAAAATGAACGATTTTTGGATTCAATGTGCTGTGTTTGATGTGTGCTTCTTTGTGTTCTTGACTTCTTATTAGGGACTGAGCATACAGGTATCATAGGAAATGTTCTTTGACTCACCACCTGATTCTGAATGGTATTGCAGGGAAAATGTTGGCCTTCTTGGACTAACGCATATAGGCAGCAGAAGAGTGGTGCAGATTTCTACTGGTTTCATGATATTCTTCTCCATATTTGGTTTGTTCTTTCCCCCTGTCATGTGTTCTTCTGAATTCTGCTTTTTGGTTTATCATATTCTATACAATTGTGTTGTGCTTATCAGGGAAGTTTGGTGCCTTCTTTGCATCCATTCCTTTGCCAATATTTGCGGCCATATACTGTGTTCTATTAGGCATTGTCGGTGAGTAAATCTATTGTCATTGCAGTGTTCTGTGTTCAATTTTCTTGGTTGTTTCATTTTACCTTTTCTAGTGGGGCTTTGCTGATTCTGTTTCTGGTTTCTCTTTCTGCAGCTGCTATTGGGATTTCATTCATACAGTTTGCAAATTGTAATTCTCTGAGAAACATCTATGTTTTGGGCCTCACTCTGTTCCTTGGGATATCAATTTCTCAATACTTTGTCTCAAACACCTCTCCTGATGGTCGTGGACCGGTTGCTACAGGTGGTGGATGGGTAAGTTGCATATAAACATATACTTTTGAATATTTCCATGTTCAGATTTCATATCACACAACATTCTCTATTGGAAGTTCAAAGTGTCGTAAGATTGCATGAGAATTTTTGATATCCTAGTGGCATAGAATAATAGTAGAATCCCACCTGCAGCGAATATAGAAGAGGTAAGCACCCATGTACTAATGGATAATCTTAGTATCAAGTTGATTAAGTTAAATTGTTTGACAATCATGTATTGAAAATGATGTTTCTATACATGTCACTGATAGACATTTTGTGGTGTTGACCAGTTTAATAACATATTGAATACAATCTTCTCATCTGCCTCCAACCGTAGCAATAATTGTTGGGATGCTGCTTGATAACACGCTACAAGCAAGGGAGACAGTCGCTGACAGAGGAATTCCGTGGTGGAAACCCTTCCAGCACAGGAAGGGAGATGTCAGAAATGATGAGTTTTACAGCCTCCCTCTCAGAATAAATGAGTATATTCCTACCAGATTTCATTGAGCAACTCTTGAAAAAAGTGCTTGTATATTGGCTGTAATTCTTTTTTTTCTTTTGTTTGAAACTATATTGGCTGTGATTCTGTGAGCAACTTTAATGTTTATATGCATGATGAGGTGTGTGTGACTTAAATCAGAAAAAGCAAAAAGACCTCCCAAGTCCCAAGTGGAGAAGGTTTTTCCCAGTACCTTCTAAGGTTCCAAGGACTAGGGATTCTTTATCCATTTGCTACCTCCCTGGGAATAGGGACACCAATATGATGCTATGTTTGTGTGTCAGTCTGTATATTTTGCTTTCATTTAATAGTAAAGATCCTTTTTGGTCACAAAATACAAGCTTTCATTTAATAGTAAAGATCCTTTCTGGTCATGAAATTGTATTTTAGTCATTATTTGAAGTTAATTTCTTCTGATTAAGTAGATAATTACATCAATTATTTTCTGTATATTTTGCTTTCATTTAATAGTGAAAGATCTTATTTGGTCATGAAATGGTATTTTAGTCCTTGGTTGAAGCTAATTTCTTCTGATTGATCAGATAACATCATTAAATTTCTTTTCATAAATTATTACCATATAAATGTTTCACAACCAGATCCATATAGAAAGCAATGCAGTTGTTGGAAAGCATCAGCTGAAACATCTGGAGCTCTTTGAGGTTGGTAGTTATCTAATCAAATCTTCTGGTCCCTAGAGCTGAGTCACTTCGCATCAGCTCTTGTCTAATCATTATCCAAGAACATTAAAAAATAAACAAAGTGAGAATAATAAGATAATCCTAGCTTTATGCATTTTTTTTGTGATAGAAAATCATTGTGACACAGTTTGTGGACCGTGCAAAAGAAATGTGAACGCTTCTATTATTTTGAATATTTAATTATAATGTAGTACAGAATATTCCCAATTGGCACCTGTTGAAAGAATTGATAATTGACTTCCGTACACCCCCAAAGGTCCAGGACCAATAGCTTTGTATTTGGAACCCCCAAATTGAATATCTAGTACTGTCCGATTCACATTAAAATTTCTTCCCTAATCTTGTTTTCTTTTGCTTCCTAGCGGCCTACCACCACTTAACAGGTCACTGAAACTGATATAAGTGGGACTGACCCACCATTGATTGTTATCTCTTCCTTGTTGACTGCTTGATGGACCCTTTTGTGGTGGTTGATAAGAAATGCTATGCTCTTTATAAATATATTCAATAAAAAAAATGATAATGGGTCATTTCATTGTCAATAAAGATAGCAATTGATTGTTTTCATGATAATTTAAGATACTAGTCCAAGCTGCCCTTTTGGTGCCCATTGAAAAGTAGTGGACTTGATCTTTGCAAAAGCCCTTTTCTGGGAAGCTGCAACCTCATCGTGGCCCAATCCAATCTTTTCACTCTATGCTTTGGTTCTGGTTGTTTCGAAAGTACAACTTATCCGATCCATGCTAACTTAAAATTGAGTGCGAAAGAGTTGAGTTCTTCCGGATGGTTGTATTGACTGTTTGTATCCTGTATTTTGAAAAACAAACTTGAAGATGAAACCAATAAACCAGAGAGCGATTTGCAGCACCATTACTCCTATACCGTGCCATTTTCGCCACTTTTCATGTAGAAATAGATATTGTTCTATGGCTACAAACTCTGCCTAAACAGGAAGATTAATCCACATGTGTATAAGAGCTTTTTTTTACCGAGTGTCGTTGAATTTTACGTTTTCCAAACGTTTTACATAGAATGTCGGATGACTTTTTGGCTTTTTGAGAAATCACTTGGAATTGAACACATTTGTTAAATGTTAGTGCAAGGGTCATCAAATTTTCAAATTTTACTGTTCTAACTTTTGGCCTCACATGAAAGTTGCTTCTTTCATTTGCTTGTAATTTGGTTCCCGGAAGCCGCCTGCTAGTCTACATGTCACTGTAGCCTCATCTGTCTTTTATTTTTGGTTGGTAGAAGAATTTTTTTTTCAATAAATGATTAACACAATTTTTTTATGTGAGTGACCTCTATTAGTTAGCTTTTAAGTTTTTGCTACTAAATGTTATATTTTCTCACAATCTAAAGTTTGTTACATCTAGGGCGTTATCAAGTGTACATGGAGGGATTTTAATCCAGACATTAATAAACACAGACAAAGCTGTTTAATGAGGAACCTTTGAGTGTCAAGATAACTGGGTGCTTATGTTCCTGGAGAGTGAGATGGTTCCCAGCCATGGTGGGATATTGATTATATAAGCTCTTTCGAACACATTACAATTAATTTAATCAGTGCATGCATGAAACTGAAAATGGTAAATTTATGGTCCAGTACCATCTTTTCACTTCAATTGTGGTTCAAGTTGTTTCAATCCATACCCCATTGAAAATAATAAAAAGTTAAGTGCCTCGGGATGATTGTATTTGTATTGTAAATTTTGGAGATAAAAGCGTGCAGTTCAAACCAATCAACCCAGGAGTGATTTGCAGAACCATTAGTCCTACCATAACTCTTATCATACAGTGCCATTTTCGCCATGTTTTAAGTAGAAATAGAAATTGCTATGTGGCTTCAAACTCTGCCTTTACAGCAAAATCGATCCACTTGTACCTAAGTGCCATTTTCCAAAGCGGGAATACATTTTCCGTTTCGAAGCTTGATCCATAGAGAGATTTTTGCTTGTACATAAAAGAAACAATAAAGAAGTCAATGGGTTTGCTAACTCTGATGATTAATTGATAGGGAAAATTAATTTATAATATTGACGCAGCGCTTTAGTGTAGTTTCCGGGCAATGAACAGCTTGAATAAATATGTTTTAAAATGCTTGGACCATTCAGGCGTTAGGTCAACATCTCTTTCAGTTCCAATTGTGCTGCTTCATCAATCAGCTCTACCAACTACGAAACAAGTCTGGACACTTAGAATTTTTATATTAGTAGGATTTTCCACATCAGCCGGCCAAGATAAATTATCAACTGCGATTAGAAAACTCAAGGCAGAAAATGCTGACTTCACTAGATTGACAGGTTCTGTCTTTAATATAGCAATATTTAGAAGGTGAAACCCCACAACCCACATGCTTTTTTTCCCGCGTTTCTTGTGGCACAGGACAACCCAGTCAGCCTTCTAGTCAGCCTTACAATATGTAGAAAATTTGAAGAATTCTGGACTTATTCATGATCAACCATGTTGCATGCCCCAGTTAGAAGTTGTCCTTTTTGCCTTTGGGGAATTCACTTGAAATTGAACAGATTTTGATGATATTAGTGCAAAGGTCATCAATTATCAGAATTTCCTGTCCTAAGTTTTGGCCTCACATGCTTCTTTCATTTGTTTTTTATTAGTTTCCTAAATGCCGCCTGTTAGTTTGTCTGTTCCTTTGATACAGTTTCATTATTGGTTAAAAGTATATATATATTTTTTTTAATCTTCAAAGAACATTGAATTATAACGAAATTTGAATTTCATAGATAAAGTTGGTGAAAATTGCCAAAGAAATGTGAATGCTTACATACCTGTAACTTTAACTAATAATACCAACTAGTAAGATTAACAACTAGCCAATCTTTATAGGGTCCATACTTCGGTTAGTTTTATTGATGGTAACATTATTACATAATAAACTGGATACACCGAAAGGTTCAGCACGATAACTTTCAATGGGAACACCACACCGGCCCATCCACACACAAACCCCACTCCTCTTCCCCACCCCCTCCAAGCTTGAAGCTGGCCATCTTTTTGGCTTTTGGTTTTTGGACGTTACTTGAACTTTATCACAATTTTTAACCATATATGATCTTCAGATAATTAAATAGCTAGATAATCCAACCTTTTGGATTCACATTAAAGTTCATTCTCTGATCTTGTTTTGATTAGCGATGATGGCACCCATTATTTATTTGGTTTTATGCACACCACTTTGGAAGAGACCCCAAACAAGAATTTAATAATATGTAAATATGTAAACAAATTTCACTTAATATAAAAAAAAATAAAAAACACCATTTATTGTTTTTTTACAAGTTAATGCTGATATATTAGCACTTGCAATACTTTCTAAGGGCAACATAAGGGGTAGGCAACTTAGGCAGTTATCTAAGCCTCCAAATTATCATTGACAATTATCGTCAATGTTTATGATAGATTATATCAGTAAAATTTTTAATGAAGAAAAACATGAAGAAGTAATAAAAGATGCTATTATATATCGATGATACATATACTAATGGATATTTTTGTATCTCAAAAAGTAAAAACGGATTTTTTTTTAATTAAACATTAAAGGTTTCCTTGTAAATTTCGTTTAAAACCCCTTAATACTTTTAAGACGGTATTGAATACTTTGCTTATAAACCCACCTCTAATGTCTTTCAAAATTTCATGTTTTAAATATAAAAATTCATAATAATCTTGTCAATTTTATTTAAGTAAATAAGATTTTTAATGAAATTAATTTTTCTAAATAAAGAAAAATAGAATTGAACTCTTACTCATGCTTGTCTCCTTGATCTAGAATTCAGGGTTTTGTTCAATTTTTTTCTATGGATAGACAAAGAAAGAAAGAAATTAAATGAGTTGTTATGGTATTAAAACTTATTCTCAATTAAAACAAAAAAGCTATTTATATTTAATTAAAAATTTTAATATTTTTTAATATAGCTTGAGATCTAAAATATTTCATATATAATATATCTCATAGAAATATTTTGAGGGAATTAGACCAAAAATAATGAAGTTTAAATTTGGAATTTAAAACCAATAATTTTTATTTGGATCAAAACATAATTTTTTATTTTATTTTTGATATTTTTAATAATTTCGACTAAAAATTGAGATGCTTTAAAATTCGTCAAGTCCAAAACACCACCCATCTTGTTTCTCCTGCTTCCTAGCCGCCTACCACTGATGAACTCACTGAAATCGATAAAAGTGGACTGACCAACAAACCTTGGATTATTCTCCTTTCTTCGCTGATGACTTTGATGAACCTTTTGTGATTGATTAAAAACGCTACACTTTTTTATCTTAAAAAAATGATTCTATATTCAATTAAATGAGCTGTCATTTCATTGTCAATAAAGAAAACAATTGATTCTGTTCTAACTTTCTTAATAATTGAGATTACTGTTCAAGATTAACTAGAAGGTGTTATAATCCCCATATGAAAGCGGATTCTTTTTTTTTTTTTTTTTTTGAAATATGAAACTAACCTATAGAATAATTAAAATCTACCGGGATATCACTTTGCGATGCAGTCTAGGAAGAAGCTTCCAAATAGGTGGGATCCATCCATACAGAGATAGAAGTGAGACTCATACGAGAGTGGGGGAGAGGTCCACATATGAGATGAAAGATAACCTTTTATTTATTAATGTTATTATTATTATCCCGTGAGGCGGACTTTATCTTTGCAAAAGCCGAAATTGTTCAACTACGGTTTTTTGACTTCAATCTTGGTTCGGTTGTGTCTAAAGTGTTGCTCAACCAATCCATACTCTTGTGAAATTGAGTACAATTTTTTTTTCTATATATTTCTAATATTAGATAAGATAACTGTTAGATTAGTTGAAACAAGATTTTAACACACCGTCCAAAATGTTGTTTCTAAAAAACGAGAGAAGACTACCCATACAAAATGAAAAAATTACCCACAATTATGGGCTATATTGATGCTCGAATTTTATTGCTTTGCTTTCAAAAAAGCAAGATAGATGGGGGTGATGACATTTATCCTAAAAAAGTTTCAAGTTGAGATCATACAACCAAATTATTACTTCTACCATAGCACTTAGCATACAGTGCCGTTTTCGCCACGTTTCAAGTAGAACTATAAATTGCTCTATGACTACAAACTCTAATTAAACAGAAATACTAATCCTCATGTACATAAGAGCTTTTTTCAAAATGGGGATGAATTTTTTGGTTTCCATGGAGAGACTTTTGGTTGTACACAAGGGAAACATAAACAAGTCAGTGGATCTGCTAGCTTAGCTGACTGAAAACGAAAATTAATTTATGATAATTACATGGTCCTGTAGCGTAGTTTGTGGGCAATGAACTACTTGAATCCATATGTTAAGCTGCTTGGACGTAAGCTTCATTTATGCAATATTCAACATCTCTTTCAGTTCCAATATTGTGCTCATGGGCGGCCAGGGAGGGGGCCTACAAGGCCATGGCTCAAGCAAATAAGCGTTTTTTAAAAGTTAAAAGTTTAATTTGCTTTATACTATTCCATCAATAACGGACCCTGAAATTTATATAAAATAGGATACTATAATAAAACATAATATATATATAGTAACGCTAAAATTCAATTATGATATAAATACTTTGAATTGACATTTCAAACTTATATATGTCAAAAGTAAGTTAAAACCTACCGAACTTAAACAATATATATGTATAATTCACAAATTAACATATGTAACATTATAAAATTCCACAATAAATAGCAAAATCTTCTCACATATATTTGTAAATATACGTGATGAGACTCAAACTCCTATCATATATGTGAATGAGAAATGCATTAATCATTTGAATTAAGTCGATGCGAATTTGAAGTGAATGAATTAATATATCACTATTAAGTTCCATAGTATAACTATTTACTACAAATAATAACTATAATGTTGAAAAACTAATATTATAGAATAGTATATGATTTTATAAGAAAATTATTGAACAAGAAAGTTTATATTAAATCGAAATAGTGCAACTAATAAATGAATATGGATAATATCGCGTTTAAATTATAATTAAAATATTTTTAAAAAATAAATCAATAAAATAATAAAATCAACATTATCTTACAACAAATTAAATGAAAGATAGAAAATAATTGAAACGTTTTAATCTATTGGCAATTTTGATCCTACAAATTTAGATAAGGAAAGTTCACAAGTTAGAAGTTGATTAAGTTAAAAAATATTACAATTTATAAAAATGAAGAATTCGAAAAAAAAAATGTAATAATAGAGTGTAATAATTTAATAAAAAAATTAAAAATTCATTAATTTGTCTCATAATAATATAAATACATTATTATCTGAACAAAAGTAGAGAATAAACATTTAATATATACAAAAAATTATTAAAATTGAAAAACAATTTTATATATTAATTTTTTAGTTTTTAAAAATAAATATAATATATATATTTTTTTTAATATCTGAGGTGGGGTTGGACCCACATTGCGACGACCTTTGCGTGTGATAAATGTAATATTTTCCCTGAGATCCCTTCAATTTTTTTTTTTAAATAAATAAAAAATAATTAGACATATATTTTCTCGAATATTTTTTATTTTTATTTTACTTAATAGTTCTTTCCATTTATTTTAATAGTATAAGTTATTTAAATAATTTATCCCTTCCTTTTTTGAGTATTACACAAAATCTATTTTTTTTTTATATAATTTTACACATTATTTTACTAGTTAACATTATGAATATTTGTATTTTTTCTATTTTCCTCTACGGTCATAATATTAAGTTTCTTTTACAAGTTGTGGTATCCTGATTTGCTTTACTTTGATTTGAGTTTGTAAATTAAAAATAATTTATTTTTTTTTAAACTTGTGTTATTTATATTTTTTTTAATAATGTTAGATTATTAATATGATTTGATAAAATTAATTTACTATTTTGTAATTTAAATGTACATTAATTTAAAATTGTTCCTAGTTGTTATAAGTTAGTTAGGTTTAATATGAATACGATAAAACTAAATTATTAAGAAGTATGTAACTACTTGAAATTTAAATATACTAATTGCTAATAATATTTTTAAATATTTTTAAAAACTGATAAGTTTTATTTTAAATTATAAAGTTAGGGTCTACCTTAATTATTAATTTATTTTATTTAAAGAGTAAATGGTAACATAACATTATATTTTTTAATAACTTAATTTTTTAATATTATATTTGTTATGTCCCGAACTCTAATATTTATTATTGTTTTGGTTCCCACCCCCCCTCCTTCATATAGATTCTGGCTGTGCTCTTGATGGTGCTGCTAAATCAGGTTTACCAACTCTGGAACAAGTCTTGGCACTCTGATTTTTTTTTTTTTTTTTTTTTGAGGTTAGATTTCTTCTTTTTTTTTTTAATAAGATTTTCTATATCAGCTAGCCAAGATGTAGGTAAGCATCGACAACTGAGATAAGAAACACAGGTTAGAAAATGCTGACTTCATTTGGTTGAAGTTATATATCTGAGGGAGAACTTCATTTAATCCCTATATTTTTAAAAAAAATTCATTTTTAAATATAAATTTGTTTATATCATTTATAATTATTTACATTAAAAAAACTGATCAAATTAGTTCCCTAACGTGATTTTTGACTGCCAATATCAACAAAAAATAATATAAAACTCTTTTACCTTTAACTTTATATGTACTTTTAATTGTTATTTTTATTTAATTTTTCTAAATTTTTTGTCCACCTATAATATGTGTTATTGTATTATCAATTAGTATTAAAAGATAAAACTATCCTCATATGCATAATATTTGACCATCAATTGACTGATATTAGGGATTAATTTGATAAGTTTTTAAAATGTAAGGAATTATAAATGTTATAAATAGATTTATATTTATAAACTAAAAGTTTTTTTAAAATATAAAGATTAAAAATGGAGTTCTCTCTATATTTTAATAGCAATATTTAGAAGGTGAAGGGCCCACGCGCATTTTTTTCCCTGTGATTCTTGTAACGGACAATCCTAGTCAGCCGCACACGGGAGAAAATTGAGCAACTCTGGGACTCATCAATTATGCACGTAGCCCGACTTAAAAGTTGTTTTTTTTGGTTTTTGGGAATTCACTTGGAATTGAACACATTTTGTTGACATTAGTGCAAAGGTCATCAAATCATCAGAATTTCCTGTCCTAACTTTTGGCCTCACGTTAAAGTTGCTTCTTTCATTTGCTTTTTAGTTGTTTCCTGGAAGCCGCCTGTTGGTCTGATGTGCATAAAGCTGATACATGAGACTGCTGCATAAATACGCCATTTCTCTCATCCGTCTTTGATTTTTGGTTTCAATAAATATGCTATCTCTGATGGAGACTTCCAATTAATAATAAAATATATTTTCTTTAAAAAGAAACTCTTAAGTCCTTGCCTATTCATGTTTCAAGATTCAATAAAAAGATATCATAGAGTTTATTTAATAAGATTTTCGCTAGTTACATTCATAAATTTTCAATTCATAAAATTTGAATCTGGATTGATTTAAATCCAAAGAGATTTACTATCTCTTAATTCATAGCAAAACCTCTCACCAATCACACAGGCTATCTTTTATTTTATTGATAAAATTATTTACATAAAAAACTGGTAATATTAACTATTCATTCACGAAGCCAATCCAAATTAAAACATTTCTCAGGAACCTCAACATAAACGTTTGATTTCACCATATCCTTCCACGGCCAAAAAACCTCTTCATCGCAAATAACACATCGAAGAGATTCCAACGAAAGAACAGACTTTGGCAGATCCCATATCAGGGGACACTCCCTCATGTCAATTTTCTCCAACCTTACTAATTTACCAATTCCCTGAGGAAGACATGCTAACATGACACACTGAGAAATGTTGAGATACTGCAAACCAACCAACTCGCATATGCCAGAAGGGAGAGTTCTTAGAAGGGGGCAGGCGTACAGCCGCAAAATTTGTAGAGACCTCATCATACCAATATCACCAAGCAATTCAAGTAAGCTGTGGCAGTTTGTGATGCTAAGACACTTAAGTGATTGCATCTTACAAATACCTGCAGGCAGCTTAATTAGATCGTGACAGTGATCGATCGTGAGTTCTCGAAGACAAGGAAACATCTGAGACAGGTCCATTGCTGGCTGATCAAGACTGTTATTTAACTTGCAGAGAACTAGAGATATTTTCTGCATCTTTTTCAAGGGGGCAATAAATTCAGGCAATTTCGATATGGATACTTTCTCTAGCCAAAGGCTTCTCAAATTGGTTAAATTTGAACAAACCGAAAAGTTGTGCAGGGTTGCTTCAAAAGTACTGCAATTTTTTATTATGAGTGCCCTAAGCTTCGGCATGTTCTCAATGAAGGGAGGTAAAAAGAACTCCTTAGAAGAGAAATTCAAAATCAGCACTTCGGCCTTGGGGAATTCCATCCGAAACCAGTCCATTTTGCTCATTTCTCCTGAGGTAAAATTCCATCAAGTTAGCATTGAAAGACAGAAAATAAGAGTCATATCATAACTCAAATCTATTAATACTGTCTCAATAGGATAACTATCATTCTACATCGTCAAAGGCAATGCAAATGAGACAGAGTGATGGGCCATACCTATATGGATGGAAACAATCTGTGCAATGAACGGCTGATCAACATGCCGCTCCCATTCTCTTGGCAGCTCTGTGTCCAAATTCGGCATTAATAATCGTTTCCGCCCATTAATGTTTCCTTGATTGCTTAAATGGAGGGCAAGGTCCCTCATCACATCATGTTGAGTGACGGATATCTCAAAGTAACTACTATACATGTCTCCAGCTCTGTTAAATTGAACACATCAAGATTTTACAACTCAAAAAAACAATAACCACCTAAGTTGGTCTCAAAAGCTATAAAAAGAATTATAACTAACGTACCGCTCATCTTTCACCAGCTTGATAAGGTTTCTTTCTGCAAGCTGCACCAAGATGGCAAAAGCCTCCTCTGCATCAATATCATGTGTCTCAACCCACATATTGATGATCACCTCAAGAGGAATCTTCCTGTCTTCAGGAAAAGCTCCCAAATCCAGAAAGCATTCCCTAACCTTTTCGGGCAAGTATTTGATACTTATTGCCATCCGATCAAGCATGCTTTCATGGGACTCACATATCGGCTCCCCTCGAGACAGCCTCTTCTGAGCACTTTTCCAATACATTTCAGGTTGGCCCCTCAGTGAAGCTCCAATCACTTTTAGAGCCAGTGGGAGGCCTTTGCATTCATTTACAATCTATTACACAAAATTTTCAATACTATTAGCTACCAAATTGAAGGATGTAAGCAATATATAGATAAAGAGATGGTTTAATTAAGTTTTCATTCACCTGTGTGACCAGATTCACATTGGCAGCAGGAGGGATGGCCCTCTGTCCAAAAGCAGATTGGCAAAACAGGAGCATTGATTCATTTTCTCTCAACAATTCTACCTTGTAACTAGCATTTACAACTGCCGGAAACTCGAATCTCGAAACCACCAGGGTTTTGTATCCAGGGACCTCGAATATAAGCTGTTTAAGCACTGACAAAGACCACACATCATCCAAAACCACCAAACAACGAGTTGCTGTTTTGCAATGAAATTGCAGTGGAATATCATCATAGCATCCACCAGATATAAATCCCCAAATTTTAGCCCTCAATTGCTCAACATCTGGGGACTGAGACACAGTCAGGAACAGAATCCTGTCATTAAAATAACCTGCAAATAGCAAAAAATCAGAGTCAATTCACATCCTTAAATAACAACCTTAAAAGCCAAGAAACAACATAACTTAACAGAAACAGAAACAGAACCTACTTAAAACTTGACCATCTCTGCAAACCTCAGCAGCGAGAGTAGTTTTTCCAGAGCCACCAATCCCAGAAATCCCAACAACACCCAAATCCTCTCTGTCAATAACCATCTCCTTCACTTTCTTCTTCCCCAAAGCAATCCCCATCCCCATCAAATTCCCGAACTCCACCCAGTTCTCCTCCTCCATTTCCACCTTGTTCATCGCCTCCTCCATCCACCCTCCACCTCCAGCCGATCCAATCTTCATCGACCCAAGACGATGCTCGAGACGGTCAAGCCTCTCAGACGTCTCGAACCTCATGTGATGAACGTCAGCCAACACATGCGCCTGCAATTGACCGTTCAAGAACGTCGACACCCTCTTCGTCAACTTCTCCATCTTCCTTGCTAACATCAAGTTCTTGTACATGTTCCAACGTCCAGATTTCTTAACTTTCTCACAAAGTTCCCGTCCGTCTTTGAGAGTCCGGGAGAGGCCGTCCAGCTGGAACTGCCGGGTGGCTGGGAGCTCTACGCCCGAGTATTTAATCTCTTCAATGATAGGGAGCAGCTCCTCTATAGTGTTTTTGAGCTGGTCCGCACTCCCTTTGCAGAGAAGGGATTTACGTGATATGCTTACCAGAGTCTTCAGGAGCTCGACGACGATCTCGCCGGCAAAAAAGTCCGTCACCGCCATGTCGTTGAAAGGCCAGTTTACGTGTGTGTTTTTCTATAGTTTTGTCAAGTAGAAGAGGACGTCGATGAAAGATAGATATTTTTTCGAGAGGTTGAAAAATTGCATGGAGTAGGCTTGTAGTTGTTTGTAGCTGTGAGTAAGGCCTCTGGTTGTGTTGTATGTTTATTCGCTAAAAGTATGACTGCTACCGTGATAATTAGGACAGACGGTCAAATTTCGTTTTTCATTTGGAAGCTGCCACGTTGGATTGAAGAGTTGATTAGATGTGGTTATTATCAAAATTAAAGCCTGTAAGGTTTACGTAATTTTCTCTAATTCAATCTCTGTACTATCATTAAATATATATATATAACTGTTGTAAAATAATAAAATGCTTCGACTTAAATGCCCTTCTCTCAAAGTAGTGACTTTTTATGATTCTATCTACATTTATTGAGAGAAATGAATTAAAATAGTATTATTCCTCCCTTGGATATAAATTTAAATCAATTTTAAGATTTTGTAAGTAAAATATACGGACTGAACTACTCTTCTCCCAAATTAGTGACTTTTTATGATTTTCTCCGTATTTTTAGGTTGTACAGATGAAATTACCCTTCCATTGTTATTTCTTCTTAAAATAAATTTAGATTAATTTAAGATTTTGTAAGTAAAATGTTGTGGATTCTTCAACCGAGTATATAAAATCAAAATTTGTGATGAATGTGAAATATCTATTGGATTTGTGTTGATTTTGTATGATTTACTTGAATTCAATGTGTAGCATTTTGTTTCCAATGTTGCTTAACTTATAAACAGAACAAATTCTAAGCGATCGGCATGTGACTTCAAGGTTAAAATAGTAATTTTAGACAAAAATATTTTTTTAATTTTTCTCAAAATCAATGCGTTTATGAGGTAATATAATAGCAAAGCCAGTTTTGTGAAAAAAGCAACATCTAGTGCTTCTTGCATTTATTGTTTTAGATAGGAATTCTTCAATTTTTGAACTAAAGTAAGATTTGATGCATTTGAAAGATGCTTGAGGATAAGGAAAAGTGCATGTAAGCTTTGATTTGGTGTAACAATGATGAAGAATAGAAGAAAAAATAAAAGAGATAGTGAAATGCGAAACGAAAATGTGTTAGAGTATGAAATCAATAAGAAGGAGGTGTGAAATGGAGAAAAAGTGACACTTTATTTTGTACGAAGATGAAAATATCACCTATAAAATTAGACCTGTGAAAAAAAAAAATCAAAGTTTAAAAAATATAGGTATTATTTATAAAATTTGGCTTTTTACTTAGGTTAAATATATGAATATAGTAGCAACATTAAGAGAAATGATCTAAAGTTTGCAACTTTGTTATATATTAATTCTCATACAGTAGAATTTTTCTTTTAATGTATTTTAAGAACATAAGAGTAAAAGTAGAGGTGAAGCTCTTCATCAATCTGGGGGGTAATTTGAAAATTTATTAAGATTTTAGTGACAAATGTAAATAAATAAAAAAATTAAGTCAAATTTAAATAAAATTTTACTTAATAATAAAAAAAAAAAACATAATGTGCTGGGGTCCAGGGCCCCTGTAGTCCGAACGTGTTTTGCGATTGATTAGAAGAACCCTAAATTAATTTAGGGCCTAAATTTTTAAATAAGTAATTATTCATTCTCAACCTCAAATAAAACTTCAATCAATTTGTAGATTTCAATTAGCACAACGTTTTATATGCATTTGAAAAAATAACTTACATGAAATGTTAAGTGAATTCAAAACAGGCAAAAAAGCACCATTTGAAGCAAAAAGATGATTGATTTTTTCGGGTAAAAAAAAAATTTCACCTTGACTTTCATTTAATTTCTCAACCTAAATTCTAACATATTCTAAATTTGAATTACATAGCATTAAAAGATTTTGATTTTGATTAGATATTTATGTCCATGATGTATCGAATCAAAATTAACAAAAGAAGAAAGTGACAAAAAAACTTTGCCTGAGTGGGATGGATGGTGGGGGGCTGCGTACAAGTGGTGAGTGGAGAGTGCAGTGCCTTGTGGGAGTGGGGACTTGGTGGGCGCATGCTGATAATTTTGCGATGGCTAATCCAATTTTGTAACGTGAATAATATGTGTCTATCGATGCAGATAAAGATTCCAAAACTCATCATTTACACCATTGGTGTTATAATCAGTAACATCTCCAAGATTTAAAGTTGTCTTCGATATTCTCTTCTTTTTCCTAATTATAGGATGCATCAACTTCTACATGACAAAATGGCTTACCGTCTTCTACGATAATATCATTTTCTTGACTAAACCAACCTCACAGTTGAAAGTTTCTGGCAATAATTCAGTCCCATAAACCTCAATAATCATGCATCACAGTTTACCAAATAACTTGAATTATTCTAAATTTTGGTCTTCGAAAATGAACTAAGCTAGAAAAATGAGGTTTGCGGTTAGCATTAATCTTTCCTGAAATTTTCAAAACAAAGACTTAATTGAATGTGCCTAAAAATCTTTTGACTGATTTTTGAAAAGGATTGGACAGTACATATATACATAACACAAACTAAACTTAATCAAACCTCACTTCTACGGATTACGTTGGGACTTTAATTTTGTAAGTTTATAAGAAAGATGTGTGTGTGAATGAACAGACTGACAAAAGAACAACCCCTGACACTTATAGATTATTCATGAAGGGAATATGCTGCAGAATATCCAGTAAACAAGTTTCGCATAAGATTCCATTACTGTTTATATATAAATCAATCTCTTTCAACAGAGCTTAGTGGGTGTGAGTTTGAGTTGTAAAAATTCAGGAGGACTGTTGAATATTTAATGGATGTACTATTGTTCATAGCTAACAAATTTGAATTATAATAGGGAATTCTAAGTTATAACATACATATTTATTAGCATATATAAGATTTTTTTTTTAAAAAAAAATTACGGAGTAGATATATTTCAGTAATATAAAAAAATAATATTTCGATTGGATTAACTTATAATTACATTAAAAAAATAAATATATTAATTTTTTTTATAGTTAATTAATATGTATTCTAAAGGCATATATTAATATAAAAAATTAACAATTTTTTTAAGACAACAATATATATTTTTCAATATTTTGAAAAAATTATGAGTTTTTATAAGCGATTTTGATCTTTTAAAATGTGTGTATATATATATATATGTATTTACATATAAAATGTATTTGTTAACACAGTTAAATTTTGTTAAACATGGATTGACATAATTTTTACGGTAAAATAAATTGAGGATTAGTCTTCATTGGTGCACTAAAAAATCTTATTGGTACACAATCCACTAGATGTATTGAGTGGAGCACCCGGTCGATAAAAAGATGCATATTTTTTTTTTTATTATTATTTAATAGCAAAACTCTTTGTATCAATAATTCAATATACATATGTGTATATATATATATATATATATCAAAACTCTCTTCTCCAATATTACCCGGATACACCAATCAATAATGCATTGGGGCATAAGGAATTTCATTAATTTTTTTAGTTAGATTATTTATCACTCTTTAAAAAAGAAAACAAAAAAAAAAAACAGTTATATGAGAGTTTTTGACAGAGATCATATTGTGCTTCGGCCAAATTCTACCAAAATGGCAACTCAAGGTAAAATGAAATGGTTGGCCAATCAAAAGCCAACCCATGCTCACATATAAAGTTAGAAACTCTTATAAATGAAGCAAGGAAAGATGAATGAATTCCTTACTAAAAACATAAAAAACCAAAAATATTATCAGGAAAAAAACATAAGAAACCGCAAAAAAGTTATATACACTAATTTATGTTAAAAATCCAATAGATTGATCATTTGGGTTGTCACGCAACGAAAAAAAATATAACAAGTACAGCACTAAAACACACACAAAAACTATAACAAGTATACAACTTTAACAACTTTGAGAGGTTTAATATAAAATGGTTAACCTTAATTGAACAAGGAAAATTTCACTTTAATAACTTAGAGAGCTTTAACCTAAAAGGATTAACCTTAATTGAACTAGAAAAATTTCGGTGCATCTACTTGATGCATTGGACCACTGAAAACGTAATATTTGACAATATATATATATATGTTGGATATTGCCGCACGACACACGATTTTCTCTATTTAAACAAAAATGTAAATGTTGGATGTTGCCATACGACACACGATTTTCTCTAATTGAACTCAAATATGGTACGGAATATCTACTCGAAATTCTTCGAATCTACAGAAAATAAGTACTAATAATTCTTCAAGTCTACAGAGAAGAAGTACTAATCTCTGTTAACTACAATTAAAGAGTTTTTCTATTTTCTCTAACACGGTTGTGGTGGATTTCTTCTTTATTTGTTTTCTACTTATAAATCATTAATTATGAGCGAAACCACTACTTAATACTGACTGTTTTGGTCCATGTATTCTCAGGTCAAATCTTGACTGAATATAATTGCAAGATATATACATAATAGTTCACAAACTTATGGTCCTTATTCAAAAGTGGAGATAAAGTCTACCCCACTTGGAATGCTCTCGTTGACCTGCGAAATCACCATTTTAACCCCCTCCCATCAACTTTGAAAACTTTTTAAATCTCCACAATCAAAGGGAGGACTAGACCAGTAGTGGGTCAAGCTTTTTAATATGGACAGAATTTGCACAATTTATCCATGGCAGTAGAATTGCCACTGCTTAGCTCACTGGACCATGGATGATATCAGAAGATAGATTTTTGTTCTTACGTTTATTCTCATTTTCATTGTGCAACTGTATGTGATTATGACGATGATATTTGAGAATCCCCACATCAAAGTCTTTTGCCATTACAAAATGGAGACACTGACATGTGCTGACCAGATTCCTAAATTCTGTAGAGCTCCATACGTTGCATTTGGCAGAAAAAAGTGATTGAGGTGGTGTTGCATATATCATCAAAATGCATTGACTGGGCAAGTCTCCATTATGTGCTTGGCGGTTTTCCGTTTTCACACAGGCATAATAATGATCACAAAGCGAGTGATTTATAGCATCTTATCACTTCATTGAAAGATGTTGATTGATTGGTGAACCATACGTGCGACCCAGGAACAATCACTGACAAAGATCTTTAATTAGCTGAAACCGTCAGCCTTACCTTGCAACGCTGGACCCAAATTTACAAGTACTTCAGTTATAATTTGGGAGAAACAATAAAAAAGGCCAAAACTCAAAAGTCCAAGCTAGCATAAATGTGACTAGCTACGTCTACAAGTAATAAATGTCGAATGTTGATGCTCAGATTCAATTGTATTGGTAACTTGGAAATGAAAATAGAATAATTCTGTTTGCACAAGGAACTGACCTTTTTGTTGGGGGGAAACCAAACATTCCTCACCTAACTTTTGAATAGCTTTGAATTGTAGGAAGTTGGGGTTGAGTACTGAACACAAGTAGATAGAAGATGATCAACACCACTCACCAATTATCATCATGAGCTCTGTCTCTGTACATGTTGGAAAGACTAAAAGCTGTGTGCTTTATGGTGGAGTAGGACAAATTCAGATGCAAACTGTGGACCAAAACAGAGGGCTTTTGAAGAGTTGCCCATATTACAACACTCAACTGGACTTTCAAAATAATATTCAACGTAATCATTCATCTAGTAGACGAAATATGTATTTACGTGCGTATAAATCAGGATTGAGATACAAGTTGTGCGATTATACCCCAACAACAGCCTTGTGGCCTGTAGAGGTTGGATCTTAGGCATGATTGGTCACCCCATTGATGATCTACACTATGAATAACTTACTACCAAAATACACACGTCTTCAAAATGTATCATGCTAATAGATTTGGGAGACGACCATATAGATTTTTCTTCATTAAAACACCTTAAATTTCACCTCATTTTTAAGAATTTGCGAGGGAAAAAAAAACATTAGTGGAAATTTCACCTCATTTCCACTAAGTTATAACAGTACACAAACTTTTTTTTTTTGAAAGTCAGTACATGTACATTCTGAATCTGAAAATTTCAAAAAGATCTGCTACTTAACAATTAAAAATTCAATTTCTACTAAAAAAATTAGATTCTGCATCTTAGATACATGGTGTCTACGTAACTAACCTCCAGAGTTCAGATTTTGGACCAACTTAAATTTGGTTTGAAAAGCCAACATATAAGAACAACGATGCAGCCTTGCATTCACATTTCATAATTTACTCGACACCTAAGAATTTATAGTTAATAGCCTTTTATGTCTGGAAACAGTGATTGCTAATGTTTGATATATACCTCAGTTGCGGTGATTTCTGGCAAGGATCTTTACAACCATACACTTCAACCTTGTATCCTTCTCCAGAATTGCAGTCTTCTGTCATGTATAGTCGTTCCAATTAACAGCCATCAGTAAAATCTTAAAACCTTGTATAAGACCACAAAAAAAATAGCAAGTATGTAAAATGCCTATCATTCTTTTATTTGTTTTTAGAGTCCCAGATTCCTTCCAAAGTCATCATAGACCCATGTGGAGACTTTTGAATGAGAACGCTCACGACCCCCAAGGCCTTGTTCAGCCATCTTTGAATCAATCCATTGAAGTTGTTTTTTAATCCACGGAGGGTCATCTGGCTTCAACCAGAGAACTTCACCAGTATCTTTGTGCTTAAAGTCCGGGGCATTTGGATTTCTCTTATTCTTCCTGTTATCCCACCATTCATAAGGGTTGGTAAAATAGACATGCCACAAGTAAAATCGGTTTTCATACTTTTCCATGCCTGCTTCCCCTGGAATTGTTACAGGAGAAAAGAAAAAACAGATGAGCACTGGAAAAAATAATAATAATAACAGCTGGTCAAAGCTATAATCTCAACCTAAGCTTAACTCAGAATTCATTTTCATCCATTTATCAAGTCCTACTGACGCAGGCCCGATACTCAGGCCTGATTTAATGGGATATTGTAGGATAGCAACTAAAAAACAATTTAGACAAACTATATTTTTAACATTTTGACTATTTCCTTATTATGCTTAGGAATTACAGAACCACTGATAGATCATCATCTTCCAGCAAGGCTAGCCCAATCTGTGTCTGTTTCTGCTATAAAATCCTATATTGATTCCATCAAAACAATTCCCTTGTGACGCTTAAAGTTTCAGCTATATTCAAAGTTAACTCAGCAAGGATAAACCAATAGCCAGACTTAAAGAAAACCGACACTTATTGCAAACATATGTCAACCACAATAGAGAGAAATCGTACCTTGTCCTGATTTTAGTTTCCCAGGTTTTTGGTAGCTGGTCCCATGTTTCGCAACATAATTCAAATCCTTTACATCCACCTACAAGAAAACAAACAAACTTAAGATATACACCTACGCTTACAACCAAGCATACAGCCACATGCGTATTACATATACAGTACAATTATATCATCGAAGGCAAATGTTTCTGGACCTAATTTCATTCTGAAAGTGACTTCTCATTGATTGACAATCACAGTTCATCAAATTCCTATAAAGATGACTCCAATTCATGCAAAGCAGTTTAGTTTATAAATAATGCACAATGATCAAGCGGTGGAGACGGTATACACACTAAAACAGGATCTTGAGTTAAAAGCATTGATTGAAAAAATAAATAAAGTAAAAGGTGGACCTAAAGTAACATTATTAAGAAACTTGTTTACAGAATAACTAATACTGACTATAGCTATAGCCTGCATCAACCAACAGTCGACTGAAGGTCTAAAAAATTATGCAATAGTGTAGATATCATGTTATGGTAAAGCAAGGTTTGACAGAGAACACATCTAACGATGCATGAGAAAAAATGCACTGCAGCCAGCAGATGAGCAGAAAAGATCAGTTACATTATTGGGGAATTGCATGTTTATCATTTACTCAATATGAGAGAAGCTGATATGTAACAGTTAACATGTTTTAAGATTAACTCTCAAAGAGAAATTTCAACTGTTTAAAATCGAAAATATAGACAAAAAATATATACAAATACAGCGAAATGAAAAGTAGACTGCTCTATGAACCTTGTAAAATATTCTATGGTTCTTATTTTTATCATCCTTTGTGTAAGACCCTAAATGACCCGCAACATATATAAAATCATTTGGCTTCAAATGTTTCTCACACAATGTTGCCATGTCACCCTGCATCACCAGCATTATCCTGTTCAAGCATTTAAATGGTAATGTTACTGTTTGCTCGATAAATGATAAAATATGAACAAACACAGACACATATATATGCATTCATTTTCTCTTCAATGCACACTGACGTTATAAAGTCAAATTTTCAACTATATGCCCCTTAGATTCATCTACTTTTTCATTCCACACACGAATAACTAATTCATCTTCTATGATATTCAATTAATAACATTGAATTTCCGAAACTAATAAGTTAAAAAAAAAATTCCGAAACTAATAACATGTTTGTTTTGAAATGTAATTGATTGGTTCTAAAATAATCATACATCCAACAACAACAAAAAAACATAACTGACCTAAACCTGTGATTCGAATCACGATTGGGTTTGACTATGAGCAAGGTATGAACTCCAAACTGACATCTTTTAAGTGGATATTCCACTGTTCCGATAAAGTGAACGGAGTTCACCAAATCCGGTTCCCACCGTATGGTGGTTGGACGCTGGAATTTGAGCTTGTGACGGTACACCGCGCTTCCACTTGCCGTTTCATCGGAGTAAAAGCTCGAAAATCTAGGGTGCGCAGCCGATGATGAACAGAAGGTGGCCAGCCTTTGTGGAGAAAATTGGCACACGGTTCTGATGAGGACTCCAACGCGACGGGAGATCATGAATTCGGGGACAAGTGATGTCTACAGTCGTTGACTGGGTGGGTTAGGGTATGTTCTGGCCACGGCGATTGGTAATTCCGGCGAAATTTACAAGATTGGCGGGTTTTTCTGACAACTGGTTTTGTATTTGCGAAAACGAAGGTAAATTGTAATAAGTTAGGGTTTAACGGCTTAGCCATAAAACCAATATTTGATGTGGGCTTTCTAATGTCGGATTGGGTTCATAAATCTTGCTCGCTTTGAGTTGGGTTCTCGGAACCGGCCCACATCATTTTTTGCTTTCTGACTTAGCCCAATCTAAACTTTTTTTTTTTTTTTTTACCTCAGGCCCAATCTAAACTTTTTAAGGGCGTGGGTGGCATCGTCTTAAAATGTTATGTTTTTGAAAAGGTATAATCCCAAAAAATGCCCTGATTTTTTATAGATTATTAATTTTTCTCTATATAATTTTGTTTTTATCTAAAATATCACCTAACTTTTAATAAAATACCCAAAATATCTCCTGGAAGGGCATGAAATGACGATAATACCTTTGACAATAATAAATTTTGTTAGGTGAATAAGGTTGATCGTTTGACTTCAGGGATAAAAGTGAAAATGCTAAGAAAATTTAAAAAAAAATGAAAAATGAAAATAAATAAATAATATTAAATATAAAAATATAAAGATATTTAAAAAAAAATTAAAAACTTTAATAAAAATCACCATTTTTTCCTATCACTCAGCTCTCTCTCTCTCTCTAACTTCATCAGTCTCTCTCTCTCTAACCTTATCTTTTTCTTTTGCTACTTCGTTGCTCGCCGTCACCGTCGCCTTCACCAGACATCCACCACTACCCCTTCCCATGTCAATTCCTATTCATCTTTTTCTCTCTCCGGTGCAGTGGTCGTTGTCGTCGTCGCCTACTCTCTTTTCCTCTTTCTTTCATCATTTGGGTTTAAACCTAGATGAGGTTCGAATTGGAACCCAAATGAAACCTCATCTGGGTTCGAACCTAGATGACGTTTCATCTGGGTTTAAACCAGTTGAATATGAACCCTGAACTGGATTAGAAACTAATCAAGGGTTCAACTAGGTTCGAATCCAATTGAAGATTTGATGCTTGATGATGTTAGATGAATTTTTTATGTTTGGGTTTAGATGATTTTTTTGGGTTTTTAGGTGTACTTGATGATGTTTGATGATTTTATTTTTCAATCTTTGTAGGTTTATTGATTGATTGTTGTTCAATGTGAGTTTGTTGATTCACTACTGCTCATCTTTGTTATATTGTAACGGTTGTGGGTTATTCATTATTGGTGGTGGGTTTGAAAGTTGACGATGATATCTTTTGTTTTTTTATTAGTTTATATATATTTTTTATTTTAAAATGTTATTTTATAATTATTCTGTTTTTTAAATAAAAATTTGAGGGTTAAAAATATATTTTTACTTATTGTCTAATTTTTCTATTAATTTTGTAACAAATATGAGATTTTAGATAAAAATAAAACTACATGGAGAAGAATAAATAATCTATTAAAAGTCAGGTGGCTTTTCGAGATTTTCCCTTTTGAAAACTACTGTCACATGGGAAGATAATTTTTTAGGATTTTTTTTTTTACTAATGCAAACATGTTTGGTGGATTTTATTAGAAGTAATTTTCTAAAATTGAAAATAATATAAATATATTTGATATTATTTTTTAAAATGAATAAAATATTTTTTTGGATGGAAAAATATAATTTGCTTCGAAAATGAGGGAAAATAATAAAATTTTAGGGGAAACTTCATTTTAGTCTTTGAGGTTTTGAAAAATATTAAAATGTTAACAACTTTTAGAAACAGTTTTTTTAGTCCCTAACTTTTCCAAAACTCTTCAAAATAGTTCAAACCGTTAGTCAACTAACGGTCAACGATGACAGAAAACTTGGATGGAAAAGGTAAGATAATCTTTTCACGTAAGAGATTAAGGCCATAAAAAATTTAAAATAATTTAAAAAATCAAAAATTACTTATGAAAAAAATTTAAAAATCTGAAAAATCTTTTTAAAAATCTAGATTCAAACATATGGTTTGATTGTTCATCAAACCTTTTTACTAACATCATCAACAACCCACTTCATCAACATTATCAACAACCCCAAAGTCTTAAACATCATCAACAACATCACAACATCATCAATAGCATCATTTCCCACAACAATAACATTAACAACAATATTAAGAAAAATAAATAAAATTGTTTATCAAAAAAAAAAAAAAATTCAAAACGTATGAACTGATAATAGTTTCTGGGTTTGACCAAACTCAAAAACTTTTCATTTGGGTTCGACGAACCCAGATGAAGATGAGTTACTCTTCATTTGGGTTCAATCGAACCTAGATGAAAGGGTTCAATCGAATCTAGATAAAGCTCATCTAGGTTCGATTGAACCCAAGACCTAGAGCAACTCTGGGTCTTGGTTCAATCGTACTGAATAACCCTTCGAACGTCGTCCACGATCTGGTTCGCACGTAAGAAACTCCTACATTTTCGCACCCGGTTTACATGTGTGCCTTTTTGCACCTACTTCGCCCGCTTCACGATCTGGTTCGACAATCTAGTGTGCACCAGATCGTGGACGATCTGGTTCACACCAGTCATCGAACCAGATCGTGATCTAGTTTGACAATCTGATTTCTTTTTTTTTTTTTTTTTCTAATTTTTTGATTTTTTTTAACAGCTAATTTGGTTTAGCTTAATTTAGTAACCAGATTATATATATTTTTTAATTTGTTTTTATATCATGAACACGTGTCAATTTTTAATTTGACAAAAGATATATAATATTTTGATTTCATTGAGGGTAAAACGGTCATTTTAAGTGATGAAGGACAATTAAGTCTTTTTCATTTTTCTATTTGGTTTGACTATCGATTGACTGATAGTTTAGACTATTTTGAAGAGTTTTGGAAAAATTAGAGACTAAGGGAGCTGTTTTCAAAAGATGTTTAAAATTTTGATATTTTTCGAAATCTCAAGGACTAAAATAAAGTTTTTCCAAAATTTTATTTATAAAGTTTGGTTTTCAAATTTTTTATTTATAACTTGTAAACATTAAGGCTTTTGTTTAATTTATTAGGTATTTGTCACAAGTGGTCAACTTAAGCACTACATTCATGATTTGAAAAATCTACTCTTAGAATATTATGAACAAAATTTTCCATACATGTCAATGAATATCCTTGGTCATATTTAAGCTCCTCTCCACAAATTACCCCACTCAACCATAAACGTACAATCATTTTTATTTAGTAGTATATGCAAATTTGTTGAAATTTCAGTAATATACATGTTGATAAAAGTAACAGGAAAAATCACTAAAGATAAACTATTGATGTAAATTGACTTTCTATAATGTAAACGTAAAAGGCCGAAGACATTATATATTGTAGACCAATTCAAGTAACACGTTAATTTTCAATTTTCTATTTCCAAGTTTTTGTCAACGTAGTTATCAACACTCATATATGTTGTAAATTTCATTCCAATGTCATAAAAGTCAAAACACAATTTTGTATGTCGTCTTATTGTCTATTCTATTTGGTTACAGCTAACACAAAAACTGTATACTCGCTAGCACTATTTTACAGAGGATAACTGTCACTATCGCCAAAATTATTCAAAGGGTACAACAACCAAGAAGGGCAGGTAAGATCCTCAAGCAGAGAATCCATCCAATCAATTTCACAGCTCCGACCGGCAGGATGGCCAAAGTAGTGTGACCGCCAGTCACAAATTGAGAAGATCACACATTATCATTCGAATATTATATTATTTATTCATGGAATCGTCCTATAGTGATTGTTTGTCCTCGTTGTTAACCATAAAAGTACATTATATTATAGTATTCATTTTCACTTCCCCATCTTTTTTTGTAACGTCAGTGAATTTTATTAAGCCTAAATATCATCCGAAAATCAAGATTAGATATGCAAAAATGAATTAAGTGTGACTATATTGATATGGTGGAATTTAAATGTTAGTATATGATTTTATAGGATTAAATATTTTTAGAGATACAATGTCCAAGTAAGAGACTATTTTGGAAATAAATTGAAAAGGTTTGATTAGTGGAATAATGGATGCAAGGTGAATGTACCAGATGGAATCAAAGCATGAGCCAATGAGAGAAAGTCAACCAAAAAGAGATAGACAATCACAATTTGACATTTAAAAGTGAATTTTGATGTCTTTTAGTTAGTTTTGAACTAATTGGATTAGTTTGGTCAGAGTAATAGATAGTTAGTGTTTTAGCCAATCAAATGCCAACTATTCTAACTAGGGACATGATGGAAAATATGGAAATAGTTGAGGGGCAAATTGGTCAAGCAAAAATGAGACTATATAAAGTTGAAAGCATGAAACTACCCATTTCACAAGCTGCTGGCCGTCCACTCTTCATGCAATTCTCTCCATTTTTCTTTCAATTTCTCAACCAAAAACCATCCCAAATCTTAGTTTATCAACCTACCTAAGCATCCAAAGCATCAAATCCAACAAATCCATCAAGATTCAAGACTAGTTTCAAGAGGAAAAAATTGGAATTTTGAGGTTAGTATGGGTTAAAGGTTGATTTGAGCATGGATAGAGTTTAGTAGGGTGTAAAATGCATCCTAAATCATTTAGAATTGATAGATCATCCATTTAGATTGATGGGATAATTTTTGTTGATTATTATGCATTCTTGAAAAATTTAGGTGATGAATTAGGGCAAGGAAAGCAAGATAAGGGAAAGAAGAAGCAATAAGCTTCTATAAGAGGAGAGAATAACACAAGAAAAGTGGCCAAAAAGATTGGTGTACATTTGATTTAAATTTATGTTTTAATTTGATTTTAAATGAGTAATATTTTGTTGTTTGGATGAATTAACTTATTAACTATGTTTGAACGCAATTTTTGAGTGGTTTGAATGTGTTAAAGATTGAAAATGAAAGGATTTGGATAAGGGTGCAAGGCTGCCCTAGTGTGATTTTGTGTGAAAAATGTGATTGTTTTAATGATTTAATTGATTTTTGCAAGTCATTTGATTAACTATGAATATAGGAAAAACTAAAATGTTGATTAGGCACAAATATGATTTTTAAGATGTTGGCCGAATGAGGTCATAAATGAGAGATATTGTTTTATAAACCTTAATTTGAGTAAATTGATATGGATCGTGTGTTAATTATTTAGAAAATCATTACATTGCTTATATTGGAAAAAAATTTGATCACCAATTTTAGTTTGGTGTTATGTTTATGGAAATAGTGTTTTAAAATGAAAATGTGTTTATTAAAATGAAATGAATTAATTAATAAGGGCCCGAGTAAACCTAGATTATGATAGGAGGGGAATGGAAGTTGGCATGCCAATAGGGTCACTATAGCAGTACTACACTGATATGTTTGCATAGAATATCCAAATCATTGACTTAGGGGCTTTGAGAGGCACCAAGTGTCCGGTCCCAGTTGATTGAGATAGATATGTATATGATATGCTTCAGCGGGGAGGCACTGAGTGTCCGATGCCGGAGAGTCCGTTTTCCAATCTGTGGTATCATGCTAGCAATTACAAAAGGCTCTGAAAAAGGATTTTGAAAAATTGTGTAACATGTGGAAAAATAGCTTTTAAAAAGAAATGAATAATGTTTGTTAATTTATATTGTAAATTGGAATTTTATTTTTCTTGTTATATAACATTTTATATTTCGAAAATGGTAAATTTGAATTCAGTGTACACCAACTAAGCAATTATACTTAGCGCGTTGGAATTTCCGCACGCAGGTAGTAGAGCCACTAGAGTAGATAGGGATTGAAGAGGAGACTTTTCTGTAGCTTTTCGAGCGAGTCACATCCATTTCTGTCAATCTTGGTAGTTGTTGCATTGGATTTTGTATATAAATATTTTGACTTGTAAACATGTGTATGTATATATATATATATAATTTCACTTAACGTGTGAATGTTTGTAAATAAAATCAATTTGTATAAATTTTGGATTATATGGTATATATATAAATTAGTTTATTAAACTATTGATGTTTTTCCTTTGATAGTGGCAAATGTGAATTTGTGGAGCCAAACGGAGTTTGACATTGATTGTGGAAAAAATTTGGTTGTGGAATTTGTTGTGGAAATGAATTTTGTGTATTTGTAATAGGTTTTGGATAGTCCAAATTATAGGGAAAACTCTGGCAATTTTTCTGCTAGAAAAAAAAAAGAAGGAAATAGTTTAAATTGATTTTGGAAAAATTGAGTTTCCCTATTTTAATATCAATATCAAATTAACATGTTTCTAAATAAAGATTATGTACACGAAAATGATTAAAGCATTCATAAAACAAGGTAGTATACCCTGGATTCGCTCCGATGCAAGGATGGGTAGAGGGTTTACATTTTTAGTATTGAATTTTGATTTTTTTAAGAGTATTTCACAATTTTGTACGGTGAACTTTTTTCTTTTATTATACGTTACACGTAGGGTTTCACCGAATTTCAATGGATCATTCTGTTTGATTTCGAACTTAAAAAAAAAAAAAATTGTTATATTCTAACTCCAAATGCCCAAACAACTCGATATAAACATCATAAAGCATAGTTGTCATGCGACGACGCTCTTGATGCCTGGTGCTCTCATGGCATCAATTTGTGCTTAGTTGACAATTCGAAGGATAGTTTACCGTACACAAACGACGTGTGGTGGGTGGATCTCGTCAACCTTGACTTTGTTTCTCTCCATTTCAAACACCAGATAAGCATCCATTATCCATTACTTGATTGTAAGAAAAAACTGTCAAGTATTTCAAATAAAAGAGCTGTCAAGAAGAGAAAAATTGGAGCAGGTGAGAAATGAAAATAAAAAATCAATCAATAAATCAAAAAAAGGGAGGGGATGGGGGGAGGAGTTTTGAATTGGTGTGTATAAAGGTCGTGTTTGTCAATGTCTCTTTCGAGCTTAGTTGTTGACTGAAAAAAACAAAATATTTTTATTTTTATTTTTATTTTTAAGGTTTAGAAAAATCAAAGCAATGGAAGACAAAGTAAACTGAAAAAACACGTAGGGGTTTTCTCGGTGGTTCTTCAACAACTTTGGTGAGTCTCTCAAAGAGAGGAGCTGTCGCGGGTTTTTCACATGACACTCATTCGATCTCATTACTACTACTACTACAAAACTTCTTCCAATGCAACCTGAGAATGGCAATGCCGGTAATTTCTTTAGGACCCGAGGGCAGTCGTCTTTCACTAATCGTCAGCTCACTAGGCAGAGGAAGCTTAGACACCTCACGGACGATGAACTCGACTAGTACACCGTCGATCGTCCCTCTGCCTCCACCAGTCCATCCGGTTCGTCTTAGAAGTCGTGGTCCACAACTGGCTCGGGCCTTTGGTCTCCGTCTCCTGTGTCGAAACCTTTGCCGCTCCCTGAGCTCTTGTTTCTTCCAAGACCGAAGTCGTTGGGTTCGAATTCGGGTTATAGTGTAGGATCACCCGAAGAAGCTTTTGGCTCTGTGTTTGGGAGGTAATTTTTACTTTAATTTGATATATTTATCCTTTGGTTTCCAAACCTTTGCTCCCTGAGCTCTCGTTTCTTCCAAGACCGAAGTCGTCGGGTTGGAATTCGGGTCATGGTGTAGCATCACCCAAAGAAGCTCCTGACTCTGTGTTTGGGAGGTAATTTTTACTTTAATTTGATATGTTTATCCTTTGGCTTCCGATCTATAAAATACATGAATATTTTATTAAAGGAGAATCCAAAAAAACATTTTTTTCTTTTTTCTTTTTGCTTTTTTAAGAAATAGGTAGCTAACTTTTATAAAGAATTCTAATTCTAGTATATTAGTGTAATTCTAGCATTTATAGGATATTAGTATAATTAGAAAATAGTTGTTCACTCTGTTAAAGAAATAAAATTAGCTTTTTGGATAGTAGTTGCTATCACAAGATTATGAAATCTGTTTTATATTTCAAATGTTGTTAAAAATTACAAAGGATATGAAATGAAGTGTTGATTTGTTGTTTTGATTTGCTTTTGTGGACTATCAGGAAAAGCTCAATTCAGAGAGCTTCAAGTAAATCTACAGTCCAGTTTCACAACAGAGATTTTTTTCAAGAATTACACGTTGAAAGCAATAAATTTTGGCCAGCGAGGGGCAGTCTAGCTGTTAGCTCGCCAAGATCGAATGGTGTGAATTTGTTTCCTTTGCAGATTGCCAAATCTTTTAACCAGTCGTCATAGGGGCTTTTCTCACGAACTAAATGGTGAAATTGCTAATTACAATTTGAGGGTGCATGTTTCTCCTAGGAGTGCTCCAACAAGTGTTTTCTCAAGTCTTGTTGTTAGCCCACAAAGGTAAAAAACTGGAGACATCTTTTCTTCTTTTTAGACTGCTTGAGAAATTGAAAACTGGACAACTTTGGAGGTCCTAGAGTCTGGTAATGTGGCTATTGGTAATGCTTCACCATTGTCACAGGTGAAGAGAATTGTACGTGGTACTGGTCATTCTCCCCATCATAGCCTCACTATGCAAAACACGAGAAAAGGTGATAAATTTTCACTCCCGTTACATTCTAAACCAATTCCACAGATAAATTTTCATTCTCGTTACATCCTAAACCAATTTCACATAATTCTAATGAGCGGCATGAAAGTAGTCATGGCAATGCTCACCTGTTGCCTCTTCTACCTAGAGCGTCACCACCACGACAGTCATCCATGTTGTTTGTTGTTATGAATCACAATGCAGAAATGCCAGACGCGTCATTTAAAGGTCAATGGTAGAAGGGAAAACTTATTGGGTGTGGTACATTTGGAAGTGTTTATATTACAACCAACAGGTATGCAAGCATGCTAAAGGTTTTGTTCAAATTGTTACCTGATTTTCCTTAGTAAACATTAATTCTCTTTCTTTCTCTTTCATTTTTGGTTCTGGCAGAGTGACTGGAGCTACATGTGCAATGAAGGACGTTGATATCATCTCTGATGACCCCAAATCTACTGAATGTATCAAGCAGTTAGAGTAGGTTAACTTATAGTCCCTTTTTCAATCAATTTACTTGATTACATTATAGTTGCTTTTATTTCCTTCTTGAGGAAATGTGCAAATTTGACTCACATGGTCGGATGCAATATTATTATGGAATTAAAAAATGGTCCATGGAAAAAGTGAAAATTCATTTTTGACCCAAAAAATAATGTTATTCGTTTTCAACTAAAAAAAAACTTTAACTATTTTAATCAATTTCATGTCGGCCAACAGTTCATGTGCAACATTAAGTGAAAACATTTCACATAGGCTTGTAGGTTAAATATTTTGCATATAATGTTGCACGTGATATATTTCCAAGTGAAAATAGTTCATGTAGGCTTGTAGATTGAATGTTTTGCATGTAATGTTGTATGTGAAATGTTTCAAGAGGTTGAAAGGTCTAAAAATGATTTAAATTTCGTTAGGGGCCAAAAACAAATAACTTTTATTTTGGGCCAAAAACGATTTCTTTTTTGTTTGAGCTAAAAGTGAGTTTGTCTAAGAGAGAATATTGGACTGGTGTATGCAATTTTCTTTGTAGAGCAACAATTATTGTAGCTATGTCAAAGCTTTGAAATTTTTGCCTTGCTAGTAAGAAGAGATGAAGCCAGATCATAGTATAATCATTGATAATGAAACTTAGAGCCATTGCCAAGTTTATTTATGTTTTTCCCCTCTTTTGTGCTGAATACCTAAGACCAAGTAGTATAATCCCTTTTCCCCACTGTCGTGGTTTCATAGAATCCGAGCCAGTCCAAATCAACCAAACCAACTGAAAGAATTCATACAATATATAAATTCTATAAAACAGTAAAACGAAAACCGAAAGTGTACCCATTTCTACGCAGCGGAAATTGCCCTGGATTCTGGATTGTTCAACTGGTTGGATTCCAATCACATAGGCGGAAAGGAACCTCAAATCACAGTGTAAGTTGCCTTGCCATTTGTTTTCTCTTTTCTCTCATATGTGTAGTATAATGTGTATGTAAAGTTTTTGGAATTGATTTTCCATCATCTTTCAACAAATGAAATACCTCAAGTATTTATAGAGGTGGCGGTTATTTTCTGATAACCGCCAGTAACCGCCAGCAGTTATTCGATCTTATCCAATTCAAATAGATTTGGATCAGGTCATGGGTTTGGATCATCTTGGGTGAACTCGACCCAACAACCCAATAATCCAACACCGACCGATTCATCTAAATCACTTCAATTTTTATTAGATTCGATGGTTGATTTGATTGAAATGGATCATAAATTTTCAAATCTACTTAATGGAATTGTTGGCAGGTGTTCATTCCGAACCTATCCAATGCTATTAACATAATCCGACATAAGTGAATTAGTACTATTACTAATAATAGTTGTAGAAAATATTGTAGTATGTATTATAGAATTGGATTAGATTGAATTTGAATTTATTTGAGATCAAGCCGGACTGGACATTCCAGCCTTTTCCACTTGGATTGGATATCCAATCCAATTTTGATTGGATTACTTCAGTCTTGGTCAAATTTCAATAGATCTTGACCAATACACACCCTCATGTTGTTTTGCAAAATCCCTTATGAAAATTATGTTGATTCTAAATGATGTTTGGCAGTTTCAATTCCGGTGCATCATGATTTCAATTGTGTGTATTAAAGATACTCAAGATATTGTATTTCGTTAGATTACTTGAGAATTCAATTACAGCTTTAAATAAATTTCTATTTTTTTTTAAGCTATTACTGTTCTTATAAAAGTTACTTGTTGTAGGAAATTAGAGTTCTCCGTCAATTGGAGCATCAAAATATAGTGTAGTACTATGGAAGTGAAGTGGTAAGCAGTTGTCATTATAGCATAGGCTACACTTGGCTGTTTATGATTTGTGAATAAATTGATTTAGGGAAAATTGTAACTCCTGCAGATCGATGATCACTTTTACATATACTTGGAGTTGGTTCATCCGAGATCAATTAATAGATATGTTCATGAACATTGTGGAGCTATTACGAAATCTATAGTTCGAAATTTCACCCGTCATATTCTCTCTAGGCTAGCTTACCTGTACAGCAAAAACACAATCCACAAGTAACAATCATGCTTGATATGCAGTTGAGAGTTATTAGTAAATCCAACATCTTTGTTATTGGTCACCTCTGTACTGTTATTTTTAGAAAAATTAAAAAAAAAAAAGGAAGAATGATTGTCATATCATGGATTTCCGAAATTGACTGAAAAAGGTTGCTTTTGTACTTCTTGAAATCCATGTTTCAATAAAGGAGGGGCATGAAGAATCTTCTAAAAGGCAATGTTGCAATAATCAGTTGCCACATTTAGAAATACTAGGAATAAAGTATTACTCATTGTACCGTTATACATACTATTCTGACATTATTGGGAAAGTGGTGAATTTCTTGACTATGAGGTTTTCTTGGCACTATCTGATTACTGAAGTGCAAAATTGTGATTTATAGGGATATTAAAGGTGCAAATTTTCTTGTTGATGCAAATGTTGTCGTCAAGATTGCAGATTTTGGGATGGCAAAACATGTGAGTTTTGAGATTATTTGAACAATTTCTTTTGCTTGCCCTACTATACTTGTGAACATGCTTCTTTATCATCCATTGGACATCTGCATGTTACAGAAGAGGCCTCTCTCTCTCTTTTTTTTTTTTTTTCAGTTGTACTTGTATTCACCGTAAAGCATCTCCACTCATTTGGCTTCACATGTCCTAATCAATTCACTTGTGAAAACGGATGATTAATATGACTCAAGTAAATTGTCTCCTTGTTGATAGATGCTTCCAGAGGGATGGAAGCAAGTGCTAAGATCATTTGTTTTTGCTAAAATTTAAAATGATATTGTAAATATTCTTATTCTGAATCTACTAATTTCTATCAGCTTTATAGAAGTTTTGGTTAATGTTCCTTGCCTGATATGTAGAATGTGATTGACTGCCTTGTTCTGTTGTATTATGTACTATCCTGTCTAAGTAGAAATCTATTTTTCCTTAGCTTTAGTTATAATTCATCTGTGTGGTTATATATCATCAGAACCCTCATTTAAAAAACATAAAAATGAATTTGACTCTTGTTTGTTATCAGCTTACAAGACTATTATATGAACTGTCATTGAAGGGCAGCCCATACTGGATGGCTCCAGAGGTATACCTTGTCACTGTAGTTTGTACGTCTCTTGACTGTTGGTTTTTCCCTTACTTCACACTCTTTATTGTGTAGGTGATGCTTTCCATGATGCAAAAAGATGGCAATCCTAAGCATGCTTTGGCTGTTGATATATGGAGCCTGGGCTGTACTGTCGTTGAGATGTTTACGGGTAAACCTCCTTGGAGTGAGCTTGAAGGGGTAAGTCCTGGATTAAAGATATTATTCTTTTCTAATCATAGCTATTTTTGTCTGTCTGGTACTTTAATGGTTCCTTGTCAATTGAAAACCTCTTTGATTTACCCACCAAAATTTGATACTTGTATAAAATACTTAATTGTGATTAATCTTTATTTATGGTCATTGTTTCTTGGTAGGATCCTTCCAAAAAGATTGAGTAAATAGTGCAACATTAATTTTTCATGCTAATTTCTCTGGTACCAATTTATAAAATCCATCAGTGTGAATGTAAGGCACTAGATCTCGGTACACCTGTGCATAGGCAACTTTAACTCTTGTTAGTTACTTCTGCTTTCGTTAATAACATATAACGGTGAATGATCGTGCTTCTGAAAGGCTTACAGACTTCATTTTTCCTGTTTTTTGGATGACTAAACTTTAGACCATTTTTCTGTTTTGCATGGCAATAACTCCTTTTGACTGTTTATCATTCCTTGATAGAGACCATGTTTTATGGATTCTATTGCTCTGCTTCCTGAATTAATTAATGATAACATCTCAATTGGATGAGATTTTGCACTGAAGCCCATTTGAAATAGTTAAAAATTTTGTCCATTATTGCTTGACTGATAGCAACTTAATTTGTGCTCTCGTTTGTTATTGATTTGTGCTTGTTGTGAACCTTTTGGATGTCATTACTGGGCTTTTATCTAATTCTTATGTCTTTGTGTATTACCATATTGTCCAATCAAAAAGAGTGTGCTCTTTTTTAGTCTCAAGTGTGTTGTATGTAACAGTTTGCATATGTACTTGTTCTTCAATAAAATCTTTAACTGTCCATGTTCGATTTGTCAGCCGCAAGCTATGTTCAAGGTCTTGCACGAAACCCCGCCTATTCCAGAATCATTATCTTCGGAAGGAAAGGATTTTCTCCAACGTTGTTTTCAAAGAAATCCAGCGGATAGGCCTTCAGCGATTATGCGACTTGACCATCCTTTTGTGTGAAATTTGAATGATCAGAATGTGCCGATGCAGGCATTATCTAGACTGAACCTATTGGCAAGTATTACGCACAACTCCTTGGTTTCAGTTGTTTATGAGATCCAAAGAAAATTTTTTTCCCCTTTTCACAACTATTAGCTATACTAACAATGATTTGTGCTCTTACAGGATAAATGGTGCAGTCCAGTCGACTCTCTCACAAATAAATCTGATTTGATGTCTAAGTTGCGGGGCACCCCAACTAGAAATGATAAGCTTCCTGGTCTTAGGTAAAATCTCATTCACACATTTTGCCTCAGAAAACTTGCATTATAGTGTTGGATTAACAATTTTACTTTTGCATGACTGATTGTTTTGGCGTGATGCAATACGATATTTAATTTTTTGCATTTCTTTTCCCAGTGGAACTTGTCAACGATGCTCCAGGACTTTTAATTGGGCAACAGCTTCTAATCACTATCCTCCTTGTACGTCCAGGGTTAAAGTTTCTCTTCTATCAACACCATTGATCCATACTTCGCGGAGTTTTAGCCCCCCTTCAAATGTTTCCAGTGTGAACAATCACCCTTGTTCTGTTTTAAGGACACACGGAAGGGAAGTTCCACACATCTGAGACATATATTGGTTAAAACTTATTGATATGAAGGCTCGTTGTAACAACAGCCCTGAGAAGCCCCACGAAGCTCAATTGGAGATTTTCGATCCATGGTTTGAGTTACTCACCAATCATTAAAATCAACCATTTTTCTTTAACCTCTGATGCCTGCTTTTGTAAATACAGGCGATGTTGTATTTAGAGATCAATACAGTTGTGATTAGAAAGCTGGACATTTCCATATTCTTTTAGCAAGGTTAGAGCTTGCATTATGTTATAACTTGTAAGTCGATATGTTTGGTTTCATAAGGATGAAAATAGTGGAAAGGTAAAGAAAAATTCTTTAGCTGTTGCATTTACATGTGTGACAAATGATGAACTAGTAGTCCATTGTAGATATTCAGGTCTCGTGTTGTTTGTATCGGTTTCTTCTTAACAAAATCTTGTTTCATTCAACAAACTTTGTAATCTAGCTCTCATTTGTGTAAGGTGTGGTGTTATTGTGTTGTGATGGCAAGTAGAACCGGTTTTGTTGGTTATCTTGTCAGATCATTTTGTATTATTGTTTGGATTGAAGTTGAAAGTTTAATATATTAACCAAGATTTAGTGTTTTCGAGTAACACAAGATTGCTTCTAAGTCGATTTCAATGTTTTTCCTTTTTTAAAAAAGAAAAATGATAAAATCTTAGTTGTGAAATTTAATACTACATTTCTCCTACTATACTTTTTAGAAGCAACGATTTTTTATTTTATTTATTTATTATTAAACTTTTAATTATTTATTGATACATTAGTATAAAAAATAATGGATGATCAAGATTGTTATATTTTTCTTCTCTCTTATATTACTTAAATTTAAACTTTCTCATAAAAAGATTAATACCGTATTAATATTAAAAGAGAAATTTTTCTCACTTTCTAGTAAAGACCAATTTAATGTATTACTTATTTAAAAAACAAATAAATAAATGCAAGCAGGTCATAGGAAATAAATTATTTATGCAGATAATTTTCTACTCTCTATTGATCGTTCTCTTCCGTTTATTCAGAAAAAGAGTTATGGACTATATCTTAGATACCTATATAAATAAGATTTTGATAGTTATTGTAATGTCAAAAAGAAAAAAGAAAAATAAAATAATATTGTTCAATTAAAATTAAAATTCCGACTTTAACTCCTTTCTATATTCACAAAATTAAAAAAAAAAAAAAAAACAATTTCTACCGATAGAAATATCCACGTAATAATAAATGAAAATTTAAAGCAGTTGGCGCCCCTAATAATCTGAAAATGCGTCACGCCTGCTTAAAAACAAGATCTGCGTGTACCTTTCGAAACGCACCGGCGAGTGAGCGGCATTTTCTCACTCTCGGCTTCCTTGCAGTGATCGAATTCATACACAACTCCCAAGTCTTTTAACTGAAACTTTATATCACATTTCCCATGGAGATAGGTATTTATTTATTTATTCATTTTTAATTTTTGTGCCTAATTTCGTTTGATATTTTCATTTAATTGATAATCATCATATTATTAATTGTAATTAGGGATTTGCACTTGCTGTTCTCGTTCTCAATTTGTGTTGTTAAACCTTCTAGATGTTGAATATCAACAATTTCAATCTTTCTCACCAACTAAACGCTTGTTTCACTTAGCAGGACCGTACAAAACCACAAGTTTGTCAAAGTTTGATTGATAAAATTCATGATGTGTTCTCTGATGGGATTCATTTTGCTATGCCGAAACCCTCCTTGAGGACAAATGAAGTTGATTTGGTATGTTATTGAGATTTTTTTTTTTTTTTGGACATTGATGGTGTAATGTGTATGGTTTTTGTAGCAGCTTGTTTTTTCATGTTTTTATTTTTTAAAACTAGGTGCGAGGTGTTTTGCATATATTGCAAGGCTTTTTCTAGTTCCTTGTTTTATTGGGACAACATTGGAGAGCATTTTCGTGTGAAGAGTGGGATTTATGTGACTCACCTCTCTCACAAAAGCCTCCATGTCCTTCTCAATCAATTCACGTACGCTGCAACGTGTTTGAAACTGGTGGAGATTGTTGTCCAGAGACTCGAGAGTTCCAGGAGAATAAATTCCCCCACTGTGAGGGCGTTTTCGTGCGCGGTGTCTGCTTGGCTTAAGGTAGTTAATTACTTGGTGAATTATGAATTTGTTGGTTGTGAGTTTGTGTGCTCTTTGTTTAGTGTTTTTAAATGTGGTTTCTATAGACTGAATTAGCTTGTCTTTGGAGCAGAAATTGAGGGACATTGCTTTAAAGGAGGAAATGAAGATCAGTGAGTCTTACATTCGAATCACACCCACTTTGTTGGGATTGGCAAATTCTTTGTCAGGGTCAGTATATGCTAGCTTGAAAATTTTAGTTTTCGAAATTACGAATGTGTTTAATAGTTGTAGTTTCAAGCCATGCTGTTGAATACTTGTATAGTGCATTGCTTTAAAATTTTGGGTTTGGTTCTTTAATAGTTCTTAATTGTGAAAGTATATTTTTATCATTTTAGGCTTAAGGAACCAACCAACTTAGTATCAAACTGAAGATAACATTTTTTTATGGGTTTAATTCTTTATATTCTTTCTACAGCCCTTACATATTGCATTCCATGTAATAGCACACAATCAATTTTATCTTGGAAGCCAACATGTTCGTTATGCTTTGTTTGGGTTGAGGTTGCTGCTTTGGCCACCTTGTTTCCTATCCATGCATGATTGCTCAGTGTCCTTGTTATGTAGGTTTGGTCTCCTGCTTTGATGCCTAACTCATTGTCTAACATTCTCAGGTTTTAATCCCTTCCATGGTATTTTATTCTTGTTTTAGAATTTGTTAATGATCTTTTGTTTACTTCAGTCTCTGTTCAGGTGCTGAATATTTGCTGCAAATAGTGAATGGAGCCATTCCTCGAATATATTTTGAGTCTGATTTGTCTGTTCCGGCTGCTGAAGTGGCCGTTCGTGTCCTAGACTATCTCTATGAGAAGCTGGATGAAGTGTGTCTTGTGCAAGGTGGTGAGGTCGTAGCTTCTCTTTTGGCTGTGTATTATGTCTTGTATTGGATTTCACATGGTTCTTGATTTGCATAATACAAACTTGAAAGATGTGCTAATTACAGGAGGAAGTATATCCGATGCTACTTCATATATTTGTTGCAAGTTTATTGCCATATATCAAGGGTCTTGACTCCTGGCTTTTTGAAGGAACACTTGACGACCCTTTTGAGGAGGTAATTGGTGGTCAGAACTTTTTATAATATCTCAAAGTCTTAAACATTTTCATATGTACTGTATTGTGCTCAAGAGTTACCTTATGTAATTCAGAAATATGGAACAGTAAGATTGTAAATGTAAAAGTTATTTGCAAGTCTTTTGATGCAATAATCAAAATTAATATCTAGACAAACTGATTTGACCTAGCAATTGTCTTCTCGCTCTGCTTGATTCTTAAGGCTTATGTGTTTCTTTAAGTACTGTGCTTCGTTGTCTTTTTCTCTGCAGATGTTCTTTTATGCCAACAAAGCAATCTCAGTTGATGAGGCAGATTTCTGGGAGAAGAGCTATTTATTGCGACTGTTACAGTTTAGAAAGTTGGATGTTGAGCATTCTGCCCTAACTTCTGATGATCGTCGTGTACGTATAACAAATGAAAAGAAGGAAGGTGGTGAGAGAGAATCCATTTCCCTCTCTAGTTCTTTGAAAGGAAACGAGTGGAGTTATGGATACAATCAAATTTGTCCATTATTTATTAAGGACATAGCTAAGTCAATTGTTTCCGCTGGAAAATCGTTGCAATTGATCCAACATGGGATTGATGTTACGGGAAGTTCTAATGATGTTAATGATTTCAGCAAAATTCACCGTGGACAGAGTATAGCTGGGTTGACCCTAGCTGAAATTTTCTGTCTCTCATTAGCTGGCCTTGTAGGCCATGGTGATCACATCTCTAGATACTTTTGGCAAGATGAATACAAATCCAAGATTGTCCCTTCATTGGAATCCAACATGGTGGGGAATGAGAATGGTGAATCTTTGCCAGTGTTAACATGCTCAGAAAAAATGTTGTATAAGTTCTTAGTTGATACACTGCTTCAGAAAAGAGTGATTGATCTAAAATGTGCCCAAAAGGTTGCAATTGGTTTTACCAACATGAAAGAAGAGAATATGGCTACAGGTGCAGGTAACCAATTGACTACCCAGAAGTCATTCTGTCCAGAAAATCCGGTTATTACTTTCTGTGAAACATTATTCGATAAGAATAGTGATGCCTGGAAATCATTGAACGCATCTAAAAATTTCTATCTGCCCCCTTTAAATGATGAGATCTTAAGGAAAGCTGTTTTGGGTGGGGACAGTGGGGACTCTTCTGAAGCAAAAGGAACAAACTATGTCTTTGGTTTCCAGTTTGGTGAATCTGAATATCTTCGTTCTCAGTATGATTTAAAGCTGTTAGAAGTCCTGTTTCCATTTCCCACTCTTCTTCCATCATTTCAGGTACAGCTAGATGGATAGTTCTTTGTGGTGCTCTGTACTTATTAATGGTAGTGTTTCTGAACATTAGCTTTAATCTGAAACAGGATGAGCAACGTATGTCTGAAGTCTTGCCTTTCCAGAAGAATAGCACCCTTCCGTCAAGAGTTCTTAGCTGGATGGAAAACATTGAACCAAGAACAACTGCTCATCCTGTGGTCATTATGCAGGAATGCCTTACTGTCTACATTAAGAAGCAGGTATATTGCTCAAAGTCGTCTGTGGAGTTTATTTATTGTTTTATTTTATTTTCCAGTTAATCATGCCTTTAATATCACTGGAAACTTCTCTTCTACTTGTCATAGGTGGATCATATTGGCAGGCTTATATTGTCAAAGCTAATGAACGACTGGAGATTGATGGATGAGCTTTCTGTTTTGCGTGCCATATACTTGTTAGGTTCTGGTATGTTCTTGGATTATAATCCTTGACTTTCCGGTCTATGTTGGTTCGTGGTCAATGCAACAAACATGATAACTGACACATTGTGATACCTTGCTACCTTCAGGTGATCTATTGCAGCATTTTTTGACTGTGATTTTCAATAAGCTGGATAAGGGAGAAACCTGGGATGATGATTTTGAGTTGAATGCTATATTACAGGTGCAATTTCATAATTCAACCAAGCACTATGTTAATTATCAGGGTATATGGAGATAAGAATCTCAAAATTAGCACTCTTGCCGAGAATGAAAGTTTGGATTACATGATGTATGATGTGAAAGTTCTGGTCTTTAGATTTTACTTGATGAGGGTTTTGGGCTGTACAGTGACAGTACTGCTTTGGTTAGCATAGCTTATTTTGCCAACTTTTGCCTGGGTTGTTTCGATTATTCTGACCTTTTATAATGTTGTAGTTATATTGTGCTTGTGACTACAGGAATCCATCAGGAATTCTGCTGATGGCACACTATTAAGTGCTCCAGATTCATTGGAGGTCTCAATCACCAAAAGTCAAGGTTCTGATGGTGATGAGCAGCCAATTGCGGTTGCCCTTGCTTCAACTCCTCGTAAAAGTCATACCCATAGCTTTGGTATAGATGGTCTTGATTTACTGAAGTTCACATACAAGGTCTATCCTACAGTCAAGTACATGTAAAAAATTTTAGTTTAGTTCTTGTCCAACTTAAAATTGCTTCAAATATATATACATTGAATGTGACAGGTCTCTTGGCCACTTGAACTTATTGCTAATACGGAGGCAATTAAAAAGTATAACCAGGTAACTTTCTTCATTTTGCCAATTAAGCTATCTTGATCTAATTTTCGTTTCATCCATTAATTGTCTGAAATTTTGATATAGGTGATGGGGTTCTTGTTGAAAGTCAAGCGTGCCAAATTTGTGCTTGATAAAGCTCGGAAATGGATATGGAAGGTTTGCATTTCTTCAACTAACCACCTTTCTCCTTGCTCTCAAACAGAGCAAATAGCTGAACATCAGTGATGGAAAGTTAATTGAGGTGCTGTTGTTTTTTGTCTTCCTGTCTAATTCATTGATGTTATCCTTTCTAGGGTAGAGGTAGCACAAGAAACAGTCCCAAGCGCCACTGGCTAGTGGAACAGAAACTCCTCCATTTTGTGGATGCTTTTCACCAATATGTTATGGACAGAGTATGATTTTTCCCAGTATTAACTTGAATGCGTGTTTGACTATGTGCATATGTGTGTGGTAACCTTCATACCTCTTGCCTTTTAGCTGTTATGTTGACCTACTTCTAGAATGGTCTTGTGCATGTACAACCATCTCAAGTTTATCTCTGCTTATTTCACTTATTCCATGACCTTATCTCAATAGAAAGTATTCCAAACCCATACCAAACTTTTAATTTCCGCAATTACCTTTAAGTTTATCTCGGCAAGTGTAATTTTTGGCCTATTTTGTTAATTCAGACGTATCACAGCAGATCATTGTTTGGGTAGTCCCAATATGAAAGCTTTTCTGTCACCATATTTGTACACTGCTTTATGCCTGTGTCTGAGAGAAGAATAGGCCTGACTTTAGATTTTATAAACAGGTATATCACAGTGCATGGCGTGAACTTTGTGAAGGTATGGCAGCAGCTGGATCTTTGGATGAAGTCATAGAAGTGCATGAAGCTTATCTATTATCAATTCAGCGGCAATGCTTTGTGGTACCAGATAAACTGGTGGGTACACATCTCTTTACTATGATGTTTGCAATTTATTCTGATGTGTGAGTCTTCTATGTAGCTGGTGATTTTTGTTTAATTGCTTCTTTGCCATCCAGTGGGCTTTGATTGCCAGTCGAATCAACAGCATCCTTGGATTAGCTCTGGACTTCTATTCCATACAGCAGACTTTAAGTAGTGGTGGAGCAGTGTCTGCGATTAAGGCCAGATGTGAAATGGAAGTGGATCGAATTGAGAAACAGTTCGATGATTGCATTGCTTTCCTTCTCAGAGTAGTGTTCTAACCATTTGTTTTGACCTTTCTGTTAATGATTTGACTGTCAAGTTTGCATCTTAGTGATCTCACTCATGGTTTTCTAAAACTATGACATATATTTGCTAGCATATGTGCCATTGGCATATGGAAATCATGAGGACATGCACTCATACATGTGAATTAATAAATAAGAAATGGCCTATTAATTGTTAACTCTGTGCATTGCATATGCAGGTTCTATCTTTCAAGCTAAACGTGGGGCACTTTCCTCATTTGGCTGATTTGGTTACTAGAATTAATTATAACTACTTCTATATGTCTGATAGTGGAAACTTAATGACTGTCCCTGGGACAGAAACTGTTAACTCAAGACTTGGCAAGGCTTTTACAAGTAGAACAGCTGATTAGTGTTGCCCAAGATGTTAAGATGTCCCTCTGTAAATATGGTATATGTGGGCATGTGCAATTGTTTGTACAGAATTTAAACATGCATGTTGCCTACAAACTCGAGTTTGAGTAAAAGACGAGATCTGGGGGGAAGCAATTTGGTGGCATGGTGAAATTGGAAGAAGTAGTTGGCACGGTGGTAGCTTTATCTTCTCTGATGATTTTATAGTCCGTGTAATCATTTGTTGAGGTCTGATTGTCCACCTGATCTTCCTGGTGCTGCATTGTGTATCTTAATTAGTTCCTGTGGTTCTAGTCTGCCCTTTATTGGGCTGAGTTACTTTATTGTAAATTATCTCATATCATCAACATTTCCACAATCCCCCTCGCCCCTCTCTCACGTGCTTTTGTTTTGATAAAATTTTGCAGTCTCATAGTGAAATTTTCTTGCATTGTATGGATTATGGTTTCAGTCTACCTCCCCTGTCTTCCATTTTGTCGATGTTTTGATGCAAGTTTGCAGTCTGATAATTTATAGCATTGTATGGTATCCCGATGTCTAGAATTGATGTTTCAAGATTTGATTTAGTCTTCTGGTGACAATAATACAACAAAACAATAGACAACAAAGGATACAAATTTGATGTGTTGATGGATTTTAATTTTATATTAGGACGATTCCTTTGAAATCATGCTCACAAGATACAACGCCTGGTATTTCATCATTAACAAATCCAGACTTAGTAATGTCAAAATTAACATTAATTCGTACACAAATGCCAATAACTTGTGATGATTTCTATCAGGATTCAGTGGAACAATTCGTAACAGGTTGATCACGATTCACAATCCCAGCGAAGAACACAGTATGCTTGCCCGCAGAATAACAAAAGTCTGTCTAATGAAAATACGGACAATCAGGCACCAGAGATGTGTAGTTGGCTGCCATTAAAGCGAGTCCTAAGTACCTAGCTGCTGTGTGGGGACTTAACTATTGAAATTTGAGAAGGAAGCTTGTAATGTAATCTTTTTTTTTTTTTTTTTCGAAAAAACCAACCTTATAAGGTAATCCACGGGTCCGGTCTGGACCGGGTTTTGCTTATATTTGGATCCGAGCACAAAAGATTTAAAAACCCGCGTTCCCGCTCTGGCATCTTCGCTTCCTATTTTCTTCTCCACTCCTAGGCAAACCCAATACTTAAAATTGTTCATTTTCTTGGTCAATTTCAACCTACCCGAAAAAGAAAAAGAAAAAATGCTCTTCTGCTGAGAACAAAACCAGAACCAAAAATGGAAGACAACGTGAAGGTTGTCACTAATCGCCGACCTAATCAAAGGCGGTCGTCCACTCACCGGAGCCTCCACACTCCCTTCCCGCCACAACACTCCCATCTCTCCAACTTCCTCATCAAACCACCAACCACCTCCCGCTCCCTCCAATTCTAACCCTAAAATCCTGACTCCACTTAACTACCCAGTCATCCTCGTCGGAACCCTAACCCTACCAAACCCTGATGACAACTGCCTCCAATTCTCTGACACTCGCTCACAAATCTGCTGCGACATTCTCGACTTCAGCGTCCTCGCAATCGACAAGAAAATCCACGTCACCGCCTGGAATTTCATCCCCTCAAACCGCGGTAACGAATTCCTGGAAATCATCAAATGGAAGTTTCCAGATTCCACATCTTCAAGCAGCGAAAATGCATTATTCAATTCGATTCCATTAGCGTCTTCCACTTCTGATAACAGAATAAACAATTCCAAGTCTTGTTATATTATTCATGGCGCTTTAGAGTCAATCAGTCCTGTTTCGGTTGTTCCTTGTTCAAGTCCAGGTTCTTTAACCGATGCAACGAATATTCGAGGGTTTCTAATGCGAGTCATCACGTGTGAGTGTAAATTATGTAGTTCTAAAGAGTGTGTAATAACAACGAAGGGACATCACGTGTATACGAAGCCTGTGTTTGTTTATTTTTCTGGCGCTGCATCATGTTGGCATCCGGTAATGGTGAAGCTAGTTGGGAATGTTGTTACGATCTCAGGCTTGAAGAAGAAGTTGGTATTTATAGGGAAGGAGTGTCAGTTGATGTTTGTAAACACAGAGCGTTGTGTTTTACATGTGCCTAGGTTGTTGAAGAAGTGGGTACCAGTTTCTAAGACCGTTGTTAGGGGAAATGCTGAATGTGGAGTGTATGCTGGTGTCGTGAAAGGTGTGTACATGCAAGGGATGGTTGTTGAGCTGGACTATGAAGTTTGGCTTCTACTAACTGATGACTTACTTACTCTGCCCCATAGTCTTCGAGTGGGCGCTGTTGTAAGTTAAAAAAATTGACCTTTTGAGACTACTCAAACATATAATATGATGCATACTGACACTGTTTAACTGTTGCTGTTTTAATGTAGATCTCTGTAAGAAACGTTCATTTCGTGAATCCAAGATTTTCTTGGGCTAAAATTCTCATACTCGGAGCTTGTTTCAAGACTAGTGTTGTTGTAGAGTCCTTCTCTCCATTAGAAGTAGGGTATGCACTGCTCAATCTATCATCATTTTGTAGTTTATGTCAAGTGACTAACATATGTAGGCCTCTTTATTGCTATGCAAATTGTATCATGCTTTGCATTTAATTCTAGTGATCTTGAATGTGGCTATTTTAAACAGTGGTATCAATCAAACTAATCTTAAAGCATCGTCATGGTAAATCAACACAGTAATCCTTAAGTTTGTAGGTTTGATAATCTATTAGGAATTTAGGGTGCTATGCAAAAAATAGTATGAGTCAATTTAATTTCTTTGCTGCATCCAAACATGTCCCCATGCTTATGAGAAGTGATCTAATTGCATGTTACAGGTGCTATAGAAATGCCAGTGTTGCAAAGCATATTGGGGAAATTCATAGACTCTTTGTCCTTTTCTGCCAGATTCTGGTATGGAGTATGATTATGCTTTGAAGAATGTTTGTAGCGGAATAATATCGTCCAAGGTTTAAGACATTCTTCATTGGTTTGGGTTCTAGGGCGCTTCTTGTTGTATCTTGTTTCCAGAAAAAGTTTTCGGGGATCTTATCTGAGAAGGAGATTTTGGGATCGAAACATGTAAGCAACTTTCTTTTGGTCTTGGTAACTTGTTCCTTGCTCACTTTGAAGTCTTAATAGTCTTTTTGGCGGTTGTTTCTATATTGCTTTACTGATGAGCTCATGTGCATGTTTGCAATGTGTTATCAGAAGAAAGGACTAGCTCATATGTACATTAGCTCTCATTTGCCTTCACCCAGTTATTCAAGCTCGGGTAAATTGGTAACTCACAGTTGGATATGTAGCTTCAGCTTTATTTATTGATGTGGTTGTCATCTCCTATAATAAGTTTCTTTTGTCAGCTTGGAGTATTTATGGAATTCTGTAAGCATGAATCATGCGGCTGTGGTAACTGAACCATATTGTGGTAACCTAAAATTAGTAAGTACAGTTCTTACTTTTATTTTGTTGTGACACATGTACTCAATTTTCTGTGGTTATCTTTTACCTTTTACGGATACCACATGATTTAAGTTTTAATACCTCTATGGCTATCTTCAGGTTGTGCCCATCACTAGTTTCATTTATTACTGTGAGGCTACATGTATAAAACCTCTGTTACAATTGGACAATGACAATCATACAATGTGTGAGAACAATCGTTTTGGCGTTTGCTCCTGTGAAGGTAAATCTTTTCGTCGGTCAAATTGGAGGATTTTTCCAAGTGAAGACATAGGTATTGTTCTGCTTGGAAGTTTAAAGGTGAGTAGTTTAACTTTATTATAGCCACTATCGCTAAAGTTCCTCCTGATGATTGTTTATTCTAGTTTGGTCAAACTTATGTGATGGGTGTGTAAGGGCCTATGTGAATCATGTTTGGATGTTGATGGTGAAAGAGAATGAATCTTAGGTTTTCTACGATAATTTTTTTCATTTTTTGTTTCGATTATTAATAGTAGATTCCATCTGTTGTGCTTCCAGAGTACTCATTATCTGACCATGAAGCTTTACTTAGTCCTAAGTGTGTACTTCAACAGCTTGAGATTTGCATGAACTTACGTAGATGTAATGATGAACTGTTATTGACTACTCAGATTTCTCCATCTTCTGGAAGGTTGCAATTGGTTGACCTGACTGGCAGCATCAATGTTATTATTCCTGATCTTTTATCAACTTGGAATGCCAACGGCATCTATGAGGTCAAATCTGTTAATAATTCACTGCCTATTTTCCATCATCTTTTTGTGAACTGATCATAATTATTTAATTGAAAGACACACGGGTTTTAATTTATTTTTGAATCTCTAGAGTCACCATAGTTTATGTTGGGTTTTTCCAGGTAGTTGACTATGGTCTCACGATGCATGGCATACCTGAAATGGTGGATCCAGTGCGATTGCTTGACAATATGTCATTCTCTTGCAGAAGTATCTTTAATTGCACCCTGCTGCCAAGGAAGGGAAATTTTTCAATGTTTGTCTACTTTTATGTGAATAATGCCAGCAACAGAAATCTTCCCATTTACCCTTGTGTGGACAGGACAAACCATTTCAAGGAACTTGAAAGTGGAACGTTTCATTTGATTCAAGTAACACACAAATTTCCATTCCTACAAAAGGTATGTTAGTAGGAATTTGCAAAAGCTGTTTCTTTTCCTTTAATGTGCTATCACTTGAGAACCATTAAGAAGAACAGTTTATAATTAGTGCTATTCTTCTAGAACCAATTCTGTCGTATGGTTTACTGATTATTAACTTTTCATCTCTCTTTTTACAGTTTCAAGGTGATCCCATGATAGGAAACAGAATTATTATGTTTGTTGAGGCCATAGTCTTGCCATGGAATCTGGTTTTTGATGGGAAAAATGAAACTGGGCATCCAACTAAGATATTAAGGGATCGATCATTTGAACCTGTGGAGTATTGTGCTAGTGAAGATTACCGAGGACATAATCCTGCTAAGAGGCGTAAAATTGATCATACATCAATCAGGGCTCTGAGTTCAATGGGTGGCTCGGTTGACAGTGAAGTAAGCAAATTTTCTTACAGGGAACCTAGCAAAGAACAAATGTGTACAAACTTGAGTTCTTATCAAATTTCATGCTCAGCTATGGTTAGAAGTGTTAATGATCACAGCTTCATCAGTTCGGGAACCTTATGTTGCACAAAGGCCAATGTAAAGACTTGCATTGATTTCCAAAACTTGACTGCTGAGAAGGTCTTGCTGGAATTTAACTCGGAAAATTTTTGCAAGTATCAGGTATGCAAGGTTGCCTCCTTTTTTGGTTTTACCTTTTCTTGTTCTTTTTGTTCTCTCTATTACCTATCCTTAATGGTTTATGATTTGTTTCCTTAATGTGATTTCACTTGACAATATGAGAGGAGATGTGTTGACTTTCATCCAACTTCCAGTTGTTGCAGGTGGGAGGTTGTTATATCATAAAGCATTGGATTGAAGATCCCTTCTGTAATGTTAAGGATGACAATGATGGCAGCAGCACAAAAGTTCTAATCACTTCGAGAACAAATATATGGAACCTTATGTTTTCTTCTGATAGTCTAACAGATAACAGATCATCACATGATTCTTCACAGGATTCTTCTTCTGGCAATTATGAAGTCCTGGCAGTGAATCAAGTTGAACTACCTCTCAAGTTTTCTGGCAGTTCTGTAGGAACTTGTTCAGATGTGCATCTTCATTTGTCTAGTGATGCAATGGATATTTTGAAGATAAGTCTACAGGAGTTGGAAGAAGATTTCTGTAAACCATCTGTAAGTCCGGAACACACTTCAAATATGTCCACTGATTTTCTTGATTCCAATTTCCTATTTCCAGACGGAAATTTGATCTCTCTCCGGGGAGATGTAGTTGCTGTTCACGGGTTAGACAACAGTTCTGACAATCTATTTGTAAGCTGTAAAAGTGTTGCTGATGTTCTTCAGTTGAGATCTTTTCAAGAACAAGCACAGAGTTTTTGTATTCATATTCTGGTGGACCATCAGCCTGTAATTGCCTATTATAACATTATATTTTCCTTTTTTATATATATTATAATTTGAAGATGGTCTTTATCATCTGATTGCATCATTTAATTGGTAGGTGAGGGTTTTCGGTTGTCTAAGTGAACACGTGTATCTTATTGGATTTGGACCTGGAGTAAATGCTACATTTCATCGAATTTTGAGAATGGGGTAAGCTGTCCATAAAAATCATGCTAGATTTGCTGCCTGTGCTTTAATACATTAGTTAAGTTTGTTGTTCCCTTCATTGTAGTTTATCTTTCTGATGGTTTTACAGATTTTGGTTTGATGTAAGACTGTAGTTAGACAGACAGCAGAGTATGTTCTATGAAAATGTTGGAATAACTATGCAAATGATCTTGTAAGGTGAAAGATGCTAATGCATGTGTTTTATGCACCTCCTTGCCTTTGCACACCCTGTTGAATCAGAGATAGATTAGTGATAATATTAATTTTAGCATTAGTTATGATAGAAACTTGTAAGTTAACTGTTTCATATCATGGACTTTTTCTAAAAACTGAACTCATTAGCAAGAAGGTAAGGAAGTTGAACCATGTCAAAAATACAAAACTTCAACGTATGCTCATAGGATGATAAAGCAGCTTTGGCTGTTAACCATTTCAAGTGACATGTGTGTTGGTTTTCGAAAGACAGCATAAGGAAGTATTTTATGTATTTAGGATGATTGTCTAGCATGCAAAATGTAAGAATTCTAGTGTAGGATTGTTCAATTACCCATATGGTGTATGTCATATAATAATAACAATATGATATATTGCATTATAATTACTGCACATGCTTTGGAATCATTGTAATGGTACTGCACCATTTTTAAGTGTACGTATTTCTCTTGTTTCTGAATATATTTTTGTTGCAAGTTTTAGCTTGAAACTTGGATCTATGTGTATCTTACCTTCTAATTTTCATTGTTTCCTTAGGTTTTTTGGACTATTGCTATGTTGACTAATGTAATTGCCATTCCATGATTTTCCAGGGGCCCAACTAGGTTGATGTTGACGCCTGTGTCACTTATTGTAATTAACTCCATAAGGTTAGTCAAGGAACCGCATAGAGACAAGTGGTCTAACTTGCGGTTTAATTTAGATGTGAACAACAAAGGTTCTCTAGACAATGTGTCTTCTGGTTTGATTTCTGAATTGATCCAGTGCTCAGATGGCAAGCCAATGTGCTTCCGTTGCAGGGTAAATTGTTTTGACACTCTAATTTTTCTTGCTTTCCAATAGTCTAAATTTGTCTTAATTACACTTCATACTGTCTGGGCTTTATTTCATTGTGGATAATCAATTACTTATGGTGTGGATGTTGATATAGGTTGTTGCTGTCCATGTCCTGGTTCTGGAGAAGAAGAATAGAATATATGATGATGTGCAATCAAAAACTTGCTCCAGGACCCATCTTGTTGACATTCCTCTTGCTGGTTTTGTACTAGGTGAGATACGCGTACTTTAGCAAATATTTATGAAATATACATGAGTGGTTGTCCAGTCAAAGCTTTATGAAACTGGTGACATTTGTGGCCGGTTTATGTGGTTTTAATGATATTTTATTTTGTACCCTGTAGTATATCACTTTTAAATCGATCAATATGCTGGGTTATGCTGCTGACTTATATAGCAGAGCTTTAATGAAATATTTTTAGGATATCCTCTGGCATCATTGGAAAATGAGTACAAAAAAGCTACAAAGCTGAAATACATTGAAGCTGCATTCTCCTAAGTCCTAAATGCTGAAGCACTTCTTATTGAATGAAGCTGTTTTAAGCATCCATCTGAGAGCATCAAGAAAGTAATTTAGTCATTCTTTTTATGCCATTGTAATATAGCTAGATTAATAATAAATTGCATTGTATGAATTTCTGAATAGTCTTGCTTATGTGTCTACACTTGTGACAATAAATATAGTAGAATATGTAATGACCTCTAGATCTAAACAATCTTCAACATGTGGAAGTAGTTTTCCAATATGTTGTTAGGCAATGAATAAAATTAGGTGTTAATAAATTTCTAATCATCATTTTGCATTGTATAAAGTTCATCTGTATCTGCTAGTGAAAATCTTAGTGAAATCTAGTTTCTTATTTATAGTTTTATTTTTGTTATGCATAGATGATGGGTCATCCTCTTTTTGTTGCTGGGCTAATGCTGAAAGAGCAGCAACCTTGCTGCGGCTACATGAGGAACTTCCGCAAAATGCTCTTGGAAACAGCAGATGCACATTAAAGCGGGCGGGGATTGGTAACAATGCTTGGAGCACCACCATGTATCATGTTGAAAGGATCTTAAAGAAGCATGACAGGATTACAGTTGTAAACTATGGTTCAGTGACTGATTCTTCTTATCAAGATCTTACTGTTTCTGTGAGTTCAGAAGATACCCTGAATAGCTCAGATGAAAATCTTCTCAAATTCATAATCCTCAATGCTTGCTTTGGCAGATTTTGGGTGAGTTTACATGTTAATGTAGAAGAGCTTTCTTTTTTTTTTTTTCTTAATACTTTTTACTTTTGATGAATTATAACTTAATTAGAAACAGGAAAAAGGGTTGTAAGAAAGTAAGCAAAAAAGCATGAAGAGATTATAGAATAATTACATCATTTCCAACTCTTGGAATAGAGCATGAATGTGATGTATTATAGGGAAATCAAATGTTTAATTTTAGTTTTCTGGCCATTGGAATTAGAATTTACAATCTGATTTTGTTCAAATTTGAGAAATGTTTCAAAGAGAGATAACACTGCTTCAGAAGAAAAGACAAACAGCACTTTATTTGTAAGTGACAAGTTAAGTGGCATGAGAAGCTCAACAGAATGTTCTATAAAAAAAAAAAAACCTTCATAAGTGTAATTTGCTGAGTTTTGATTGTGGTGATTTTTATTTTTTCATGAGAAATTATTATTTGGTGTTTTGGCTGTACTTCTTATCTATTCTCATAGCTATCAAGAGATTTATATATACTTTTTATTTAATATATATGTGGTTGCATACGCACATCTAAAGATAGCTTATTTTATTTACTATTTTTAGTTTGCCATTATGTATCGTAGCATTCAATTTTGCTCATGCATTTCAAAGTTTGGTTGAATTTGGTTCTTTTTCAATTACTTGAGCAGACTCTTGTTGCAAGAGTGATGGATACTAGCGCTCTCCGGCAGTTGAAAAAGAACACCTTGTAGAGATGGAATTGCCAATGCATTCCATGCAAAATGTATGGGCTACAGAAATTTGCTACACCAACCCTATAACTGAGGCTAGGAATGCCCTTCAAGAACTACTTGACAGTTAATTTGTTGTATGCAATATATATGAGAGCATCCTTTTCCATCTGGTAAATCTGAAATCGTAAATTGTGTATTGATTATTTGTATATATCTTCCACAACAAGATGTGGTGCCACTGTAGTGGGAAGGGGAAGGGGTATGCCACTGGCAGTGTTTATCTATAAGTTCTACTGGCTTAAAATCATTTGTAACCTCTCAAATTCATAAATCATTGAATCTGGTATTGAGATTCTTCACTCAATTTGGATGTTTTTGAGTCAGCGTCACTGTACTAGTGAAAGTGACAGAACAAAAACGAGGACCATATTTCTCATCGAAAAGATTAAGTTATTATCAGAAATGAGCAGATAGGATGCCAGAAAACAAGGGATCAAAATTTCCGATTAGCTGGCAAGGTGACTTGTTGGAATGGATCGGTGAAATGTTTATGAAAGAAATCCAACAAATGGAGCAGCTCCTGTTATCGCCTCAGGACGGTAAGAACCCATCATTAAATGCGCCGTCTTGGTCACATCACATTAATGTGGTAGGTATTGTCCACAAAAAAACGAAATTTCATAAGGTTGCATTAACATCAAATTTTGTTGGCTTATGCTACAAGTGGAAAGGTTTTTTGTTTAGACTTTAGTGCATTGGGTGTACTAATGAGTGGGCAGCTGACTGGCTGTTTATAAGACTAAGCTATATTGAATAGTGGTAACCAATTATTGTGTTACATAAGAAAATAGGAAAGGATGTATATGTCACATTTGATACTGCTATATGTTCAATAGTGAAGTGCAAGTGTGCAACTGGTGTACTAAAGATTGTTTAGGAAAAAGAGATGCTAAAACATTTTTCAAATGTTGTTTTTAAAGTTTAAAGTTTAAACTTAATGGATTATCACTTTGTCCACAAGTCACCAACAATTGTTCTTAATGAAATCATTTAGATTTGAAAGTGAATTTTAATTTATTAATCCCTTTCTACACTGTCACATGAAGATGGTTCTTCCACTTTCTCCATTCAACGAGGAATCAAATGTTCAATTTTGACAATGAGTCAAAATTGAATGAAATTTTGATCAGTTAAATCCAAATGGGCATCATTTGTCTACGGAAGGAAGTTTGTTGCTGCCTATGCTCGGAAAATGAGAGAAACTGTTTTGGAGAACTTGAGGTGACGCGCTATTTAAGTGAGAGTTGAGTGGAAGCTTTTGCTCTTGCATACATATATATATATATATATATATATTTGTTTAAGGTAGTTTTGGATTCCCATGGGTTGTATAACAACAGTACCAGAAAAGTAATGCAAAGGCACGTCGGCGTTTTGAAAAGGGCTTCTCAAGAAAAGGTTTTGGACTTTTTTAAACTTTTACGCCCATTAGATTCCCACGTCTTCTCTGAATTTTTCACTTTCTTTTCGTCCTTTTACTGTCTCTTGGGTTCTTCATTCAAACGTCAAAATAATAACAATAGCAATAATACTGATAATAATAATGCATCCCACTTCTTACCATTGGTTACTAGATCTACCATCTGTCATGCTCGCTCGTTCTCTATCTCATATGTGTGTGTATATGTTATATATTTTTGTCTTTCTGTCTCTCTTCCTCTCCGGTCTCTTCTCTCAAGATCTTCTTTAAAAGGGTAAACTATACTGTGTACGTTTGACATAACTGGGCATCTTTAGTTTAGGCGTCTAAATACAACATTTTCGTTTTTAGTACTCTTCTTAGTTTTTCTTGCCAGAGAATCTCTTTCTCTCTCTTGCTGCTCTCCTGATGAACCTGAAACCGCATCTCTAATTGGGTCTTTTATATTGCAGGCAGGAGTATTCATTCAAACATTTTAGGCCTCTAGTGTTTTGAGACACACTAATCATACTACACATTATTTTTTTTTTTTTCAACACCTGAACCTCTCAAACAAGCAAAACAAATCTCTTTGAACTTGCAACTCCATTTTCCTCCTCAAAACCCAATTACAACTACACAACTCACTCTCATTTCCTCCTACATTTTAAAGGTCAAAAAATGTCAATGCCACTGGTCCAAGTACCACCCCCACCACCACCTCCAGTGACCATAGCACAGCAGTCTTACAGCCACTCGGTCCACAGCTCAGTCGGGCCCTTCATTGGCGTGCTAGTGGTGATCATTATCTTAGGCATACTTGCCGGCATGATCGGACGGCTCTGCTCAGGGAAGAGAATCATGGGTTATGGTCAGTACGATATAGAGAGCTGGGCGGAGAGCAAGTGCTCTACTTGCATTGATGGAAGAGTCAGCCCCCCAGTACTGCCAAGGCTTCATGTATCATCCGACACTACTTCACTTCCAACTCCAGTCTCCTCCGCCGACACCCACCAAGAAACCAAGCCTTAAGAGCGGCAGCAACAACAACAACAACACTCCACGCCGAGCCCACCTACAACTCATGTACATCTCCAATCTTAAGCTACATTTATTTGTTTTTATTTTTATCTTGTTTTGATATTTTTAGCGCCTCGAAGAGCATTGTTTTGCTTGTGTATTATGAGCTTGACTACAATTAATTTCTCAATATGTTTCTTACCGGTGTAATTGTAGGGTAGTTAAGGTTACTAAAAACTAAAAATATCTTTTTGCCTTATCCAAGTCTTTGTGGAATTCATATGTTAAAAGCGTTAAATCAGTTTAAAAAAAAAGCAAAAATAAAAAATCTTGATGTGGTCCACATTGTTTGAATTTGAAACCCTACAAAGGGTTTAATGTAAATTTGGTGAATGTGTGAGTTGTTTATCGGAATTCAACCAGACGTTTCAAACTAAGTGGCCTTCTATCTTAGAAATGAATAATATAACCGGGATGTGCGAGGTCCAAGGTAAATTGATGTGGACCCTGACGGCTCAGACATGTCAGGCAATTATTCTTCACTCTTTTGGCTCATCATACATCGTTTCTTTTTCTCTCAATAATAACAAGGCCCGGAACCTCCGGAAAACGGGCCTGGAAATCAGACTATTTTTAGACAAAAGCAAAGGGGCCTACTTATTCCACTGCGTTACCCCTTGCCTGTGCGTTTTTTCCGCCTCCACAATTTCAAGTGCGATATCAAATTCAAAGCTATCTCTTTACCAAATAACACTGGAACATCATCAGATGCAACGGCGTGAATTTAAGTGACTGGTACTATATTCTGTCTAAACCTGGCCCCGCCAACTCTATGAATAATAATGTGCATGTTATGAATGAATGGCTCAACTAACTCGAACGTGGTCCAAACCCTGGTCGCTAAATCACAGCCCATCACTACAATTATGATGCCTGAAGTTTTCAACAACCTTAACTAACAGAATTTCACTCTTCCACATGGGATCGGCACACGCATCGGCAATATTTTTAATTTTTTTTAAAAAAAAAATAAAAAATTGATTTGCACCATTTCCTTTGCTGTGGACAAAGCATCATCTTATCATTTCCAGCACATATGCACTTCCATTTCTACAAACACTTGCTTGATTTCTTTGAAGAGAAAATAATGAACGGCGAGCTAGGCTTCTCAAAGTGGATAACTAGTTTGAACAAATAAGTTTGTAATGCTTACAAAATTGAGAAGTCTATTCTATGCCAGAAGTAGATTTTGACTAAAATTTTACCTTCTGTAAATCCTTTTCCTGAAGATGTTGTGACCCCTTCAAAGACTGTTAAGTCTGAAAGTGAATCCATGTTGATAAATAAATTCAAACTGTCCTACACTAAATCCAATTTCCAGCACAAATCATGTGCCTCTCCAAGAAATGTGCTTTCATGAACCAGGACAACAATGTTTTTTATTTGGACTTCATTTGATTTAGCTTCTATTTTTCATGGGGCACTTCATCTTGAGAAGATGAGAGAGACCTGCCACTACATGTAGTCGACTACTCGGAATGCCTGTCTTCGCCAGCGCCTTACCATTTTTGTCCAACAGTACAAAGCAAGGAACATAGTTGATGTCATAATGGAGGAGCTGCATTGACAATGAATAACACAAGTCAGTACCAACCCAATTAATTTGATCCACATCACTGAACTGTAGTATCTAAATGAGGGAAAGCTACTTAAGACAAAACTGACACACTGTAACAAAATTAAATTCAAGGAAATGATATCCCAGAATATGTATACATGAAAAAACATCAGGTTATGATTCCACTAAACCATCCACAAATGCAAGATAAAGACACTTTCAAAGCAAAGTTGCAAAGGTGTAGGATAATGAGACTCATATCCATAAGTTCGAAGAAAAAGTAGACGTTGTGGATTAGCAGAGTTCCTAGCCCTTGTAACTGATATCTGATATATCATCTACTGCAGACATTTACAGCTCAAAAAGCAAACAGTGAGGTATTCCAAAACTTCAACAGCAATGATTCATAAACAGCAGCTACTAATTCTCGACTCAAAACTTAAATACATCTAGGGAACCAACTTTGTGGAAAGGTATTTCAACAAAATTTACTTGTTCATCTTTATAGTAGGCCACTAGATATCATATCACTTCAATGCAATCAAGAATATCCATCCCTGAATTACCTAAATAACCCTCCATAGTTATGCTCTATAGAATCAATGAGTCAAACAACTAAAGGTGAGAAATCCACCACAAGCATTTTCAATTATTACATGGTAAATAAATCTCAATTCGGTATTTGTAGTATTTCCACCATCAACAAAAGGAATCTAGATGACAAAAGTAATACAAGGGCATACACAAAATCATCACAGGAATTCCTTAAAATGCTATTGTTGATTATAAAAAATATTTTCATTGTTATATATAACTTCATTTCACAACAAGAAATTAAGAGATTTGAAAATAAGGACATGAAATACAATAACATGGTACATTATTATAGTGACCATATTCTATTAACATACTTGCCTAACGTCTTTCACTTCTCTCAAAAAATTCTTGGACATGCCAGCTACAAGACTTCCTACAAAATCTTGATTCACTAGGAGGTTTAAAATTACCAAAAGAGTTATTGCAAAACAAACTTACAAAAAGGTTCCATGACTCTAAATTTCATACATGTTATTATATCACTTGGAGTGTGAATGTAACTTACAAAGTCCAATCAATAAAATAACACAATAAAAATGCTTAATTTGAATTGATGTTTGTGTTATTCATGCATACATAACCTAACATAACATGACAAGTCATAGAAAGCAAGAGGCAATGCCTTAATCTCAGTCTGCCAGTCTTAAAGTTAAATCATTTATATAAACAAAAGTAGGTGACAATATACACTAACCTCAGGTAGCCATTTTTCATTCTCGGCATCTGCCATAACAATGTTAAGCCAGTCAGAGTTCCTACCCTCCACCTCCGTGACAAAACTTAGTAACGAATTGCACAGCTTGCATTTAGGTGAGTAGAACTCAATCACCGTAGCTTCTTTCGTACTTGCCAAGGCAGCTGCAAGCGCTCGTTGCTCTGCCTCCCCTTGCTCTTCCGGACTCAAAACATTTCTTTTCAACTTCAAATTGTTATTTTGGCCAGCTCTAGCAGACAATTGGGACTGATTAAAGGAACCAACCCATGAATTAAATGAATTGAACGAACCAAATGCAAATGATCCAAGACTTTGCAAAGACTTGAACAGCCAAGGACCCTCAAAATTGCAAACATTAGGGTTTTGGTCAACATTCCATGGCCATTTCAGACAAAACAAAGGTTGTTTACGAGCAGAATCCATCTTCTTCTCCAGCAACAGTAAAGCTCCAATCATAAATTACAGCAAGCAACCACAAAAACACTGTTCATAGAAATTTTAAAATATATATGTATATAAAATATAAAAAGAAAACGAATCAAGTATAGAAAATAACAAAAAGAACTACATCACTATCTATATTATTATTGCATGGTCACAATCTTTTTTCAGCACAAATTTGATTAAATAGTATTTTAGTTTACAATTATTATGGTTACATAATAGGGTTTATAATTTGTAAAAGCAAAAACATCACAAAAATTGGGGTATTCTTCGAATTAGCTAAAATAATAAGGTAATAAATGAAAGACATTAACGAACCTGCATTTACGTAGCAACTACACTTGCAATCGAACCGGAGAGTGACTGCTCTGCTCTAGAACTAGCACTGGCAGAAGAAGGAGCGGACAAGCCATATGGCGGCAACTTAAAACGACATCGTTCCATATTTGGGCCGAGGTGAAGCCCAACCTGCTGTGAGTTATAAAGAAATAGAGATTGGTACTAATTGTCCCCGCTAAGTGTCTAATCAAAGCCAAATTTTGCATATCAATCATCCTGAAAGTAATGAAAAATGATACACTTTTTTTTAAAAAAAAATTATAAATAATGATATACTATTAAATTCATTTTGAGTCTATAAATAATGGATAAATTCATCTTAGTCCAAAATAAAAAAGCAGTTATTTTTGGTCAAGAAAACAAAAAGGCTTAATCTTTTCTAGTTTTGAATGAAACTTTATCATTTTTAAATCATTTAAGTTACTGTAATATTTCGGAGAGGTGATTGTTGAGACTACCATCAGATATGGATTTGATGATAGAAGACATTAATTCAACTTTTATTTAACGAAAATTTCTTAAAATAGCCTGTAATTTGCATAAATCTCTATTTTGTCACGTCTAGTTTGAAATTTATCCAAATCCCCCAACCATTAATATAAATATTGAAAATTCACTTGAAAGCATGAGAAAGTACAATAATATCCATGACCATTACTGATTCCGTTCAATTGAAAATGTTGACCGTTTTACTCCGGGGCAAACAGGGAAATGCATATGGAAAATTAATTAAAAAAGATGTGATGATAATGAGTGGTTTTAATAGTGACACCTCATTAAACGAATAAATAAATATAAATTAAATTAATTAATTAATTAATTAATTAATATTATAATTAAAAATTAAAAATTAAAAACTTGGATGGAGTCCAATTATAGAGACCATCTAGGACTCCACTATTGGATATCACCCAAGTCTCCAAATGGTGGAGACCTAGAATTGGTTCTCTGACGTTGGAGACCCAGTTTGGAGTCTCCATTGTGAAGACCCTGAATATTCGGTTTTGGGTGTTGGGTCTCCACGATGGAGATTTGAACTGAGTCTCCACCAATCAGAAATCTGGGTTTTTGGTGAACACCTAGTAGTTTTTGTTATTTTTTATTTTTTCGTGATGGATTTTTTGGTTTCAGATGGATTTGGTTTTGTGATGTTGTGATGGATTGGTTAAGGTTGATTGATGATGAAGATGAGGAAATGAATGAGGTTGATGAAGTAGAAAATGGATGAGAAAAAGGAGAGAGAAGATGATGGTTTTGAGAAGATTTGGGTTCTAGGTTAAAGATCTAAACTTTTGTTTTTAAGTTTTTTTTTTTTAATTTTTGCAACAATTTTTTTAATTTTAATTTTTAAATTAATCCCTTTTATTTATTTTTTTTTTTTAAGATTTGGAGATTTTTTTTCTTCTTTTTGCAATAATTTTTTATATTTTAATGTTATTTATTTTGATTTTTTTATATTTTAATTGTTTGATTTTTTATATTTTTATATTTTAGTATCATTTATTGCAATTTTGGGATTTTTCAATTTATTTATATTTTATTATTATTTAAATCAATGGTAAATTCGATATTTTAACTTTTTTCCTAACATTTCCATCAAAAAATTAACAGTAGAGAGGATTCTAGGTAAAAATCAAACTAAAGTGGGAAAATGAAGATTTTTACAAATTACGGGACGTTTTTAGAGATTTTCTTTTAATTTAAATTTGAGTTGTCTATACCATAAGTGATAAATATATATATAATGATTTTACTATCGGTATTTTCTAACTTTTAAAAGTTAGGACGAAACTATCAAATTCATCTATTATATTTGAATTAAATAAGAGAGAGAATTTGTTTTAAGAGAGATAATACAATGTATGAATTTGATTGGTTCATCCTAACTTTAAAAAAGTTAGGGGGTACTGATATTATATATATAGCCCATACTTAAATAGACAAAAATGGATTGAAGTTACGATTGCTTTTTTAATTTTTTGTCTAAAATAAGTTTTCATTATTATATTTTTACAATTTTTAATAATTTTCCATTATAAATAACAATATATAGTCAGTCAATGTTCCAGATTTAATAATTTTCCATTATAAATAACAATATATAGTCAGTCAATGTTCGAGAAATTCGTGGGTTAAAAAGGAAAAATCTTGCGTGGATAAGCTGACTGATCATGGAGCTGAAGTGATGATCAGCTGCCATTATGAAAATTTATATATTCAGAGTCCTGATGGCCAATGGTGTAGTAAGTTTGTGGCATTGGCCAAGATGAAAGGTAGAAAAAAGAGAGTCCATACGTTTTAGCACTCAGCTACCCACATTAGTTCAGACTTCAAAGGTTCATTCATCATATTATTCATATCGCTAATCATTAATCTTTAATTAATGGACATTTACCCGATCTCCTTGTGACTGAATTCCTGGCCAGCCTTTCAATTGACAATTGTGCCCTCCCCTTTCCGGCTGGTATGGGCGATTCACGTAGTGACATTAAGGTAATTAGAATATGAACGAAGAATTCAGAAACTTAACGTCACTGATCATGATCTATTGTTAAAAAAAAAAAGGGGAGGGGTTTAAAATTTTCCTGTTTTACTTGCCAAACTAAGAAATTAGGCAGTTGTAATTGGTTTACTTAGAGAAACTTGGTAGGTGTAATTGGCCTATAAAAACCCCCTCACCACAAGCTTATGCTTCCATCGCAAGTAGCAACACCATCCCATTTTCACTGATAAGAAGTACACATATTCAAATTTTTGAGAATGAAGATGGCTCTCAGCGTCAATGTTGCACAAGCTATTATCCTTCTGGTGGCTGCCTCCTTATTGGGAATGAGTCAAGCCAAGACTGTTGTGGTCGGAGGAAACGAAAAATGGAGGTCAGGCTTCAACTACACTGACTGGGCTTTCCAGAATAACCCCTTCTACATTAATGACAAACTCGGTCAGTATTCAGTATATATATCAACTAAACTCTAGCTAAATAGTTCATTTATGTGACTGCTTCTTTATGTTGTTTAATATTTGGCTCATCAATTTTGCATACATGCATGCAGTGTTCAAATACGATCCACCAAGTGAGAGTTCCCCAGCTGTGGACTTGTACTGGTTGCCGGATCTATATAGCTACATGACGTGCGACTTCAGCAGAGCAAAGCTACTGGCAGGCGCTACACAAGGCTAGTGGTGAGGGCTTCACTGTGGCACTCAACCAATGGAGGCCGTACTACTTCGCAAGTAGTCAGGGCAATGGTGTTTACTGCAAAGATGGCATGAAGTTCTTTGCTGTGCCATGGCCACATTGGTTCATATAGATCATCCTGACGACGAAACCATGATGACAGGCAACACAGTTTTTTTTTTAAATAAATAGTTTTGATCATCAGCTCCGTACATTTGGGAGGACCACAAGTGAATATCATTGAATAAGGAGTTTTTATTGCTCTACTTATTATGATGTTGTTTTAGTTATAAAATAAGTCTCTGTTTGTTCCTCAATTACAATATCGATAGAATAAAATTTCGCGGACATGCAACTCTTGCTGTTTTTTAGAATGGACTCAATTTTATCTATGTTCTATTTTTTTTCTTCTTGAAAAGATGAGAGGCCTGCCATTAAATGTAGTCCAACAGTACAGAATAAGAAACACAACTAATATCATAATATAGGAGATTCATTGATATTAAAAAACACAAATCTGCATCATCTAATTAATTTTCACTAGAACATGATTTCTACGTAAAGCTATTAACTTCAGATGACATTGACAGGATGTAGCAAACTTTAACTCACATATCAAAATAATAATAAAACAGGTTATGATTTTACGAAATTTTGCACAGATATGAGATAGAAAGACACATTTTCACCGCAAAGTTTGAGGGTAACGGGACTGATATAGATCCACAAGTTATAGAAAATGTAGACTTGGTGGATCAGCTGAGTCAATATCTCCCGCTGATGTCTGTTATATCTTCTACTCTACAACTCAGAGAAAACAAGCGAGGTATTCCGAAACTAACAGCGCGATTTCTACCTCCATAAAAAAATGAATGTACCTTGACAAAAGTGGTATAAAACTTCAAAAAAAATTATTACATATTAATGCGATGGTTGATAAAAACAAATATGGGAGAAATCCAAAAAACCCCCCTGAAAACGAAAATAACATCAATTTACCCCCTCTTTTTAAAAATATTAGTAAAAAAACCTCCTACTGTATCCCAAAAGCGGTTTTTATTCGAATTTTCAGTGGTTTTGTAATAAAAATATTAAAAGACCAAAATACCCTTATAATATTAACAAATAAAAAATAAAAAACAAACAATTAATCAATTACCAAATTATTCTTTGATAACCAAAATTAAAAAACATTAAATAACTAATAAATTAATTTGAAAAAACTAAAAAATTAAATAAATTTGACAAAATAAAAACTAAATAAATTAAATTTAAATAAAAAATTAATTAATTAAATTTAAATGAAAAAAAAAATCATCAAATCTCCACCGTCCATTTTAAGATGGACGGTGGAGATTTTGAAAAGAAAAATTATGGAGATCCAATCCCAGACGAGATCTCTACCATCCATCAATTACCATAGACGATGGAGATCTAATCTGGATTGGATCTCCACCGAATGTCTTCAACACCAATATTTTTCAGTTCAATCTCCAATTCAACTTTAACATCAATCTCCAACTCAACTTCAACATCAAACACATTATTATCATCATCAACAACACAAACAAATCGATCAAATAACACATCAACAACAACAACAAAAACTCAGGAACAGTGCCCGCAGATCCACCGTCGCACCGCTCCACAATGACGATTTACAGCCAGCCGTTCCTTACCGTCTTCTCCGTCTCCTCCACAAACCGCGTCGAAAACAACGCCTGTAAGATCTGATCTCTACCTCCACACCGTCGCACCACTCGATGCAATAGCACACGGCTCCGTTCCTCACCGTCCTCTCCATCTCCTCCACAAACCGCGTTGAAAACAGCGCCTGCACGATCTGATCTACACCGTCGCACCACTTGGCCTGCGAATCTGGGTGAGCGACTGAGCATCTGGTTTGAAGGTCTCCTATTTCGACCATGTTGGCGACCTTCAAGTGTGAACATTTGGGTTTATCTGGGATCGAAGAAGAAGAAAAGGAAGGGAGACAGTGGCTGATGAAGAATAAGAAGAAGAAGAGTGAAGGAGAGAGAGAGGGACACGGTGGCTAATGAAGAGTGAAAGAGAGAGCATGAACGGGAGAGAGAGAGACTGAGATGGTTTGACAGAGAGAGGGAGAAAGAGAGAGCATGAGCTAAAGAGAGATAGGGAGAGGGTGAGAGAGTTTTTGTATTTTTTTTTTTAAATTTGTTTTGAAATTGTTTTTATTTTTTTTCTTTTTTTAATTAAAAAATTATATATTATATTTCAGCTGTAATTCACTGTTTATGATCACATTAAATTGCCTTTTTATCCTCAATATTAACTGATCCGTCACTTTCTTAACTGTTTTACTATTCCAATTGACAGTCCGGACCTTTTTGGTTAATATTTTCAAAACCGGTGATGGTTTGACATTATTTTCATTTTTAGGGGATAAATTGATAATAACCCAACAAATATTTATGTAGCAGATTAGCTCAATCCGCAAAAATCTATAGCCAGAGAGATATAAAACTAAAGACAGGAATTAAATGTAACAAGGTCTATTGTTATAGCGGCTACATTCCATATTCCATTAATAGTTTGAACAAACAAAGACTGTGGTATAAGTAATAAATACTCTCCCACTAAATTTCAAATAGGTCTCACCTCTCTTGCAATAACTTTTTGATAAACCTCCTTGCTTGTTGTAATAATTCTTTGCACGAAATTGGTATTCAAATGACACTTTTAGTATATCAGTAATGCTGAAATCCTAAGTTAAATATTATTTGATAACTTTATATCTCGTTCACCATTTGTCATATATATTCTCTATTACATTAATTTCCCCTTATATGAGAGCCCAAGTTGCTTTTAAGCAGCTACCTATCTTTCGTTTTTTATCTTTTGCTTCCTTTATATATACGAGAACCCAAACTTTTGATGTGCTTCTGCACGAACTATTAAGTAAATCCTAATGCAATAATACAGAAACTGCTCAAATGACAGCTATGTGCAAACTAAATAATTAATATGATTACAGAATTGACCTAATTAATTAAGACTATGAGCGGAAGTCATCTAATCATGTTAATGAGATAGTAAAATTTATGTTGCAAAGTTAAGTCTGAATTTGGATATAGAAATATCTATCACTACGATTACATAGATAAGTTGATTTCATATGAAGCTCACCATGACACAATTAATATAATTAAGGAATTGACCCAATCAATTAAGACACGGAATTCATTTAATCGTGTTAATAAGATAATAAAAATTTCTGTTGCAAAGTTAAAGTCTGAGTTTGGATATAGAAATTTCTATCACTACGGCTATATGGATAAACTGATTTCATGTGAAGCTCACCGTGACACAAGTTCATATAATTTAATAACTTTGCATGAAAGAATATTACGTACGGTGGCCAGTGCTATGTTTGTGGCATCGACCAACGCACAAGGTAGAAAAAGGAACGTCGTGGATTGACCAAACTCATCTATTTTAACGTCTTATACAGTTCAACAACCCCCATTCAGACTTCAACGGCCCTTTCATCGATGCACCAATTTGTCTGCCTCTTAATGGACATGCACCCAATCTGCTTCTGATCAAATTGTTCTAGTCAACCTGATATCAATTGACAGTTGTACCCTCCCAAATTGCTGCGATCTCGAGACTGCAACCACTCTAATGATTTACTAAGTTACATTAAGGTAATTAGCATATGAGAAAAGGATTAAGGAACTCAATGTAACTCAAAAAGTACCAATTAAAAGGAAAAAAAAAAATGAGTTTCACGCATGATTTTCCTCTTTACTTGCCAAACTGAGAAAAGTTAGCTGTAGTGGCTAGTTGGTTTACTTGGAGCAATTTGGTAGGTTTAATTGGCCTATAAAAGCCCCCACAACCAGCTTATATGCTTCCATCGCAAATCACAGCCATCATATTTTCACTAATTTTGAACATTTTAAAATTTTTGAGAATGAAGATGGCTCTCAGCATTAATGTTGCACAAGCTATTGTCCTGCTCGTAGCGGCCTCTCTATTACGAGTGAGTCAAGCCAAGACTGTTGTGGTTGGAGGAAACGAAAAATGGCGTTCAGGGTTCAACTACACTGAGTGGGCTTACCAAAATAACCCTTTCTACATAAATGACAAACTTGGTCAGTACATCAACTAAACTTTAGCTAGCAAGCTGTAGCTCATTTATCTAACTAATTTGTTACGTTGTTTAATTTTTTGGCTTATTAATTTTGCATGCGCTAGTATTTAAATACGATCCACCGAGCGAGAGTTCCCCGGCTGTGGACTTGTACTGGATGCCGGATCTATATAGCTACATGACGTGTGACTTCAGCAGAGCAAAGCTATTGGCAGACACAACACAAGGCGGTGGTGAGGGCTTCACTGTGGCGCTGAACCAATGGAGGCCTTACTACTTTGCAAGTGGTCAGCATAATGGCCTTTACTGCCAAGGTGGCATGAAGTTCTTTGCTGTGCCATGGCCACGTTGGTTCAAATAGATTGTTTAACAAACCAAACCATGATGACATGGGAACACACAGTTTCTGTTCAATGTTTTCGTTCTTTTTTATAGTTTTTGATCAGCAGCTCAACCTCAGAATAAACAAACGTTTGGGAGGACCACAAATGGATGCCATTGAATCAGGAGTTTTTATGTTCACTTATATATACATGATGCTGTTTTGTTTGTTATAGAAAGAAGTCTGTATGTTCCTCTTTTACAATATCAATGGAATAAAATTTCCTGGACATGCCGTTTTGGCTTATTTGGACTCAGTTTAATCTAGCTTCTATTTTTCATGGGCATGTGTTATTTAAATGTAGTTAAAGGCCTTCTGACTGTCCATCACTGAACGTACAAACCAAGGAGCATATATATATATATATATATATAGAGAGAGAGAGAGAAAGTTTTATTCTACCGTTATTACCTCTTTAACTTTTTAAAGTTAGGACAAATCAATTAAATTCATTCATTACATTATTTCTCTTATAACAAATTCTTTCTTATATTTAATTCAAATACAATGAATGAATTTGATTGATTTATCCTAACTTTTTAAAGTTAGGAGGTACCAATGATAGAATTACTATATAAATTTATATAATTGATGTCATAATATATACAGGACCTAGATGTTGATAACAATAACACAAATCAGCACTAGCCTAACTATATAATATAATTTGATTTACATCGGTCATTGAGATGTAGATTTTAAATCTCTAAAAATTGCATAGTATCAGGAAAACTACTTTAGATAAAATTGACAAGATGTCATAAAATTAGGGTTGTTTGTTTGTTTTTTTATCTAAAAAGCTGAACAGTACTACTAAAGAGTAAGAGTTGAATAATAATTTAAACTTAAAATTTGAATGATATGTTTGTTTTTTTTACCTTACCTCTGAATGTATAATAATCTTGTATTTTAAAATTAAAATTGTTTGAAAATTAGTAATTTAATATTTATATCTTTTTACTATTAGTTGTTATGTAACTACATTTAATATAATATAAATAATTATAATAAATTATTTAACAAATACTAAAACATTGATATATATATTAATAATATTTTTATTCATAATTAAAATATGATTAATTATTATAGTAAAGTAATTTTTTAAAAAAATTATATATACATAAATAAATTATTATAATAAATTAAATTAAATTGAAATATTTAAATAAAATTAAATAAAATATTCTTAAGTTGAATTACTATTACAACAAAAGTTTAAATGGTAAATTAATATATATTTTAGTAATTGCAATACTTCATTAATTACATTTAAAAAGGATTTTTATAATATAAAATTAGAATGAATTTGGAAATATATTGTTTGAGAGGGATAAATTTGAAATAATATATTTAAAAAAACTATTAAGTGATTTGATATTCAGTACAAAGTAAAAATTTGTAGTTTTTTATTTTCAGTGATTTTAAATGGTTTGACCACTTAAAAAAAAAAATCACTTAATAGGTGTAATCCATATCTACTCAATGAAAAATTATAAAAATAAATGACCCTTCAGATGGAAAGAAACGATACCCCAAAGTACTTACACATAAAACATCACTTGAAAACAATCAAAACTTATCCACAAATAAGCAAAAACACGCTCCATTCACTACAACAAAATAGGCCAATCATACCGGGAAATCCATACCGACATTAAAGGCCCAACATGGACACTATTTTTTATTTAAAAATAAATAAATTTCAGTATCCATACCAAGCCCATAATGGGCACAGTATGGATAGATTTTCTATACCGAGCACATAAAGGCCCAATATAGAAAAAGGAATGAAAGATGGGTTAAACCGGCCACACCCATCATTTTTCTCATTTTCTTTTTCTCATTACATTTTTTTCTCTCACATCCTCTCTCTCCCAAACCCTAGTTGCCGCTTGTTCAACTAACAGTTCATCGTCGTTTGCCTTACTGCCGTCGATGAGTTCTTCTTCTCATCATCTTCTTCTTCCCTTCTGTTTCTCATTTTTTTTTTCCTTCTTTTTCTTTATCCCTCCACACCACTGCTGCATAGCAGGTCTTTTTTTTTTTTTTTTTTTTTTTTTTCCTTTTCTTCTCATTTTTTCTTTTCTTTTCTTCTCTTTTAGTCATCAAGCCATGGGTTTCCGTTGTCCGATGCTGTCCTCTTCACCAATCTACTCTTCTTCCGTCGTTTTCTTTGTCAAGAAGGTATAGACTTTATGTTTATTGTAGGAAAGTGATGGACTTTATGTATGAGAAGTCATTTTTAGTTGAAATTTTTGTCCTTGTTGGTGGTTTTGTGTGCACATGTGATGGCTATAGCTATTCAAAGGCTATGGGTTTTGCAAACAGTTGATTCAATGTGAACATATTTTTATCTTAGTTAAAATTTTCGTGCTTATGGAGATGATTAGTTGTTTTATTTTTGATTTGTTTGTTTTATTTTTGTTTGAATTTTTTGTGTTTATTTATTTTGCAGCATTTATTTTAATATTTTATTTATTTTTGTAGTATTATTTTTTATGTTTTATTTTTGATTTGGTTGTTTATTAATTTGTCATTTTTATCTTTTTTGAATCTATAGCTTTAGGTTTTACTTGCGGTATTTATATCTTTAATTTGTAATTTTTATCTTTTTTGAACCTATAGTTTTAGGTTTTAGTTACATTATTTGCATATATTATTTTTGAAATGTCTAAGCTCTTAAAAATGATTTGTTCGAAATTTATTGTGGATTTTTGATTTTGTGTTTTATGGATTTTGTTAAATATCATATATGTATTACTATTGTTATGATTTCGGATTCTTTTGACATAAACATAATATTATTGTTGGGATAATTTTGTTTCGTTGGTTTTGTGATGTTATACAGGCTCTATCCATACCAGGTGCTCCACCTGATATGGATAGTCAACTATTTGAGTATTGTCCGATATAGTTGACCTGTTTTATCGTAGTGATTTTTATGCTCAATAGAAAACAGTAGTCAAACTTAACTAAAGCTGAGTAATAATATTCTTGTTAAAGTATATATATACATATAATTTTTTCATATGGATGGAAATTCAAGATACAATGTTGTTGTTGGATTAAATCAACATAAATAGTTAGAATACTTAATTTACAAGTTTGAAAGTCTTTCACTTATATGAGAAATTAATAACCCTTAGACTATTTTCAATGCAAAAATGAATTGTCTTTTATAAAAAATTACCATGTCATTAATGTCAAGAGCATTTGTTTACTACATGGTATAAATATGACCTGATAGACAGTCAAGTTAAAATATGTTTTTTAATACTTTATGAATTTCCCGAGTCAATTTTTTTTTTACCATAAAATTTTCTCCATTGTTGTACAACTCTATCCCTTCTCTTACTATCTGCCTCCTTCCTTTTTATATCTTTTACTCCCCAATAAACGGCTTTACTGATAATTGAAAGCAAAATGTGACTACTTAATTTGTTTAATTAAAAAAATTAATAAAAATAGAAAAATAAAATCATCAATTTCTATTGACTCTGGATTCTCTCCCTATCGTCGTGGACTACATTTTTCTCTCTTCGATGGACTTGAAAGACTTTTCTAAAGATACAAAGATAGAAACCATAATCGCGCATGTACTAGAGCTTGGCGTCACGTGAGACGGAGAGTATGGCGAGGGAGACACGACCACAATACTTCAGTTCAATCTCAACTGCAATCCACCTAGGACGCACGACAACGACGGTGCCATTTATAGCTAACAACGACTATTGTTCTAGTGCCGACAGCAGCTGTTGTTTCTGATGCTGACAGTGACTACTACTTTTGGTGCTTCTAGTGCTGTTTACGGTTGATGAGAGTGCTACTTTTGGTGCCGACAATGGGTCCCACTTCTGGTACTACCTTCTGGTGGTGTCTTTGATTAATGGCTTGAGACGAAGAGATTTTTTTAGAGAAATGGAAAGATGGATTAGGAGTATGCATTTGATGGGGTATTGATTAGAATAAAAATTAATTTTGCTAATTCATATTGTCCAATGGACCCTCTAAAATCAGACATTCATGTTAACGGTCTCTATTTTTTTTTTTTTGTGTTTGCCACCTCAGATTGACAATCAATTAAGATGACAGTATTGAAGAAATCTAATTTTATATAATGTTTATTGATCTCCCGTGGCACATTGATTTTTTACAATCCATGATAGCATTGGAGATGCTCTTATAGAACATAAGTTTGTTATGAATATGATTCTTGACTTTTCATATAGTTGTAAAGGTAAAGAATTTCTAAAAATTAAAAATAGAAATTTTCTAATTTTGATATATGAGTACTTAATTATGAGATTTTTCACTCGTGAGTTTTGTTAAAGTATGTGCATTGTATTTGAAAATAATAACTTAATTTGTACAACATCAATTATTTAAAAAAAAAAAAAATCTATGCTTGACATGATTACCAATTCAAATTTATCTTTTTTAAGTTCTTAAGTTCTAAGATACAACATTATAAGAGCCCTAGGTTTCAGTTATTATTTTTGTAATCAACAATGCAAAGAAAAAAAATCATTTTTTTAGTAATCAATTATTAAGTATATCAAATGCATCCAGTGACGTCCATACTTAGGCCCTGTTTGTTAGATGGGATATGATTGACGATTATTTATATGAAATTGGATTAGATTGGATTGGATGTGATTGGATTGAATTAATTTAATTGTTATCTCATATTTGATGACACTATAATAGAATAAGATTTAAATAAAATTTGCCAAGGACTTAAATGAACATTTTCAAATATTTGAAAATATTTTTTCATTTCCTTCACTATTTCCAATTGCACGCCACTACCCTCCTCCCTCTCTCATAACCCCCTACCCCAAACCCATCCAAAACCCACGTCGTTTCCAGCAGCGGGACGGACGGTAGAAATGATGGAGGAGTCGATACCCTGGAACGATGGTGAAAACAACCCAAATTCGAACGGATCTTCATCTTGTCGACGAGTTTTAGCTTGGAGAATGGGCGGCGGTGGAAGAGAGGGAGAAGAAAGAGACAACCAGAAAAGAAAGCGATGACCAGAGAAGCATGGAAAGAACAGCGATTCAATCAGGAGAAGAAAGAGAATGACCGGTAGAAGCAAGCGAAGGCGGCAACGACAAAGCTGGAGGAGAGAGAGCGGACAAGGAGGGTGGGAGAAAATTAACCCTCTTGTTGAATGAATTTCAATTAACCCATTAGAATGAGTTAAAATCATTGTTGAGAAAACTTGGAATAACTTAATGAAGAGTGTTTGGTTGAACAAATTATGGGTTTGGACAAATTTTTTGTCCAAACCCAGTCCTATCCTGACCAACAGATAAGGTCTTAAAGTTTAAGATTTCTTCCAAAACTAAAAAGAGAAAATCTAATTTAAAAAGATATACATGTTCACATCAATACATCTTATGATGAAGGTGATTCAAAAATGGTTTTCCAATATAAAGATATTCATTAACAAACATGATGAGTTTAAAGAGTCAGTATTAAGTGAACTCAACAAATTATAGTGGCCCCCATGACTTGAAATTTTTTACATTTTTGGCTCCAACAAAAAGGATGTGAATCCTAATGACAAAAGTACTATAAAGATATAAACAAAATCAACGCAGTGAATTCCTTATAATGCCATTGTGGAGAAACAAATATTAATAATGCTGCAGTATAAACTTAAAAAATGAAATAGGGAGATATATACTAAGCTAAATACGTGAAGTACACAAAAAAAAGCAAGGTAAATATATTGCTATTGAGGCCATATGCCGTATTACACTAAAAGTTTAAATTAAAAGACAGGGCAGTAGCATACGAAATGTTTTAATAAACCTAATTAACAATGCTAAATATTTCTACTCATATCTTAACTTGTATCTCAATCAATAATATAACAATTAGTGAATTGATATATTTTGAAAGTGAGATAAATTATTACGAATATATACATATATGTATATTTATCAGTTACCATGCATATATTGATTAGGATGCAAATACAAATGGTAAGATATTGTCTAGCATTGCTCTGAACCTGGTAAACCTCCACATCTCTTGTAACAATTCTCTTAAAGTAATTGGTTTTCATATGATACATTTAGTATATGCATATGTAATGTTAAAAATCTAAATTATGTGTTATTTAATAAGTTTAATGTTATTAATGATAGTTTATCGTATGATCATATTTATTATATATTATAAAATTAAATTAGAATTACTATATAATGAAAGTTACGATATGTATGAGTTTGAATGTATACCACTATGCTAATTCATTAATTTATATAAGCTGACTTAACATGAAGCTCACCATGACAAAAATTCATAAAATTTTATTAACTTTGCGCATGAAAGATTCCCAGTGGCCAATGGTATGTTTGTGGCATTAACCTGAAAGGTGGAAAACGGAACGCTGTTGATCGATGGGAACTTACGTTTTTTTGACGTTTTAACAGTTCAACGATCCTATTCAGACTTCAACAGCTCATTCATCATAGCTTCAATTTTTTGCCTTCATAGTGGACATGCACCCAATCTGCTTCTGACCGAAAATATTTTGGTCAGCCTCTCTCAATTGACAATTGCACCCTCCTATACATCAAGCACTTTGATTATCTACAGATTGACATTAAGGTAATTAGCCTATGTGAATAGAATTAAGGAACTTAACGTAACTCAATAAGTAGTATTAGAAAAAGGTTTAATTATTGTCCTCCTACTTGCCAAACTGAGAAAAGTTGGCTGCACTGGCTAGCGGGTTTGCTTTGAGCAATTTGGTAGGTTTAGTTGGCCTATAAAAGCCCCCACCACCAGCTTATGCTTCCACTGCAAGTTACTATCGTCTCATTTTTAGTGATTTCGCTCCATTTTAATTAAGATATTTGGGAATGAACAAGATGGCTCTCAGCATTAATGCTGCACACGCTATTGTCCTCCTTGTAGCAGCTGCTTCTTTATTGGGAGTGAGTCAAGCCAAGACTGTTGTGGTGGGAGGAAACGAAAAATGGCGTGCGGGCTTCAACTACACCGAGTGGGCTTTCCAGAATAATCCCTTCTACATTAATGACAAACTTGGTCAGTATTTCACTAACCTCTAGCTAGCTAGCTCATTTATGTAACTACTTCGTTACATTTTTATATTTTTGGCTGATTGAATTAGCATGTTTGTAGTGTTCAAATACGAACCACCAAGTGAGAGTTCCCCGGCTGTGGACTTGTACTGGATGCCTGATCTATATAGCTACATGACGTGTGACTTCAGCAGAGCGAAGCTACTGGCAGACGCTACACAAGGCAGTGGTGAGGGCTTCACTGTGGTGTTGAACCAATGGAGGCCCTACTACTTTGCATGTGGTCAGGCCAATGGCCTTTACTGCCAAGATGGCATGAAGTTCTTTGCTGTTCCATGGCCGCGCTGGTTCAAATAGATCATTTAACAAACCGAAACCATAATGACTGGGGAACACGCAGTTTTTGTTCAATTTTCTTCTTCCTTTTTTAAATAGTCTTGATCATTAGCTCAGCCTCACAGTAACCAACCGTTTGGGAGGATTACATTTGAATATCATTGAATAAGGAGTTTTTATGTTTTACTTATTATGAATGTTGTTTAGTGATAAAGTCAAGCATGTTTGTTCCTGATCATTTACAATAACATAGAATAAAATTTCATGGACATGGAGTTTTGGCTTATTTGGACTCAATATTATCTAGCTTATATTTTTCATGGGGTGCTTCTTCCTCAAAAGAGGAAAGTAATCCTGCCAACAGTACACAGAATGGAAATTTATGGATAATATAAATCGGTACGATTCCAATTAAGTTGACCTACATCACTGAAATGTAGGATATAAATCTCTAAAAATTGCTGAGTAATATGACTACCAGGGAAAGCTACTTTCGGATGAAATTGACAAGATGTCACAAAACTAAACTCGAAGAAACGATGCCCCATATTGTGCATACATAAAAGCATCAGGCTATGATTCCACAAAATCATGCACAGACATAAGATAAAGACACTTAATGAGGCTGGTAACCTGAAGTTCTGAGAAAAAGTGGACTTTGTGGATCAGCTGAGTCACTAGCTCTTTTAACTGATGTCTGACTCTTTTAAGTTTTAATTGATATCTGATCTATCTTCTACTTTACAACTCAAAGAGCAAACAGCCATGAGGTATTCCAAAAATTCAAAAGCGATGATGCCTAAGTAGCAGCTTTTGAGTACCAACCTGTGTAAAAGTATTTCAACAAAATTTACTGTTTTATTCATCTTTATATCGTGGGCGTCTAGATCAATCACTTCATGCAACAGTACCCTCATTGCTATGTTGAATAGAAACAAGTGGCTCAAACAAATAGGTCAGCCTTCTAGTTAAAGTTCTTTTTTATTTTTTTTTTTTCTCTCTCCCCGTAGCCGTAGGGTTGGAAATTAGAGATGTATTGTGTGTTGGGCCAAATTAATCGCCATAAGAATGCTATATATCTAAGAGCTTGAAAGTTTCACTTTTAAGAGAAAAATCTTTGTATAATTAAAGTTGTTGACTTGTACATATATCATGAATATAATTTCAACTTCATAGTTGTGAAATTAAGAATTCAGAATTTTGTAGTTTTGATATATGAGTGCTTAATTATGTGAGTTTTGTTAAATTATTTGGATTGTATAAGAAAATAATAACTTAATTTTTACAAACATTATTTTTTAAAATTTTTTGTATGCTTGGCATAATTGCGATTTGACTTCTACTAAATATTTTTAAGCTGCTAAGCTACAAAATTACGAATATAAAAGCCCTAGATTTTAGTTTTTATTTTTGTGGCAATAATGTACAGAAGATGCGCCTTTTACTCTTTCAATAACAAAAAATATTTTAGCAAGAAGAAATTGTTTTAGTGGTATATTTTTAATACTTAGGGCCTGGAGGCTATATGTTTAAATTATATATCTCTCCCTTCTTATACTCTGAATTTAATATTGTAATAATTTAAAAAAAAAAAATTATCAAGTATGTTACATACATGTTTTGATATCCATACTTCAAGTTTAAGATTTCTTTGAAGAATAAAACAGTCCAAATTTAATTACTTCCATCTATATTTCACATCAGTATTATTTCTTTTAATTATGAAGGTAACCCAAAAACTTCTTCCAATATAACAATATTCATTAAAAAACAGAATGAGTTTAGAGGAGTCTCTGTCTATATCGACCGAACCCCACGTGACTTGATTTAAATCCCGGTTATATCCTTGAGTTCCGCCTTCAACAGGAATGAATCCTGATGATATACAAGTAGTATAAGACAAACATAAATTATCATAGGAATTCCTTATAATGCGATTGTAGAGAGAGACAAATTTTATGTCACAGTATAACCTTACAACAAAAGAAAAATAGAGAGATATAAAGGTTAAGGACACGGAAATATCAACGGTTTATTGTCGGTTCTAGTGGCCATATCCCATGCTACATTTATAGTGGTGTTAGTGATCCCCACTTCCTAATAATTTAATCAAACCGAATAAAACTTCGAACATCTTCTAACCTTTATCGTAAAACCCGCATCTCTTACAACAACTCGCTTTTAAGTAATTGGACACTTTTAGTACATAAACAATGTTAAATATCTTCGCTATATATTGTTTAATAAATTAATATATTAATAATGGTTTATGACATTTATTATATATGAGTCTAGATAAGATTGTCCAATAAAAATATTTAATAATCATTTTTTAGTTGATTGTAAAATTTTTTAATAATTATTTTTATAATCCATTCAATGATTATTATTTAAAAAACAGATTTGAATAACCTAATTAAACCAGAAAATTAACAAAACATATTATATGTTAGATAGCATCAGTTTAAATGTTTGACAGTACCATTACATAGATAAGCTGACTAAACATGAACCTCACGATGACGCAAATCCATTTTATTTAACTTATTAACTTTTGCATGAAAGATTACCAGCGGCCAGTCACATGTTTATGGCATTGGCCAACCCTGAAAAGTTGAAATCGAACCGGAACGTCGTTGATTGACGGGAACTCACCTATTTTAACGTTTTAACAGTTCAACAACCCCGATCAGACTTCAACGTACGGCTCATCCATTATAGTACCAATTTTTCTGCCTCTTAATGGACATGCACCCAATCTGCTTCTGACCAAAATTTTCTAGTCAACCTCTCAGTTGACAATAGTACCCTCCATACCGTTGTTATTTGTGACTACAATTACTCTCTAATGATTTACAGAGCGACATTAAGGTAATTAGCCTATGAGAAAAGAATTTAGGGACTAAACAAAAAAGTAGTAATTAAATAAAGGTGGTTGAATTATTTTCCTCTTTACTTGCCAAACTGACAAAAGTTGGATATATTGGATAGCTATTTTACTTTGAGCAACCGGGTAGGTTTAATTGGCCTATATAAGCACACCACCTCCAGCTTATGCTTCCATCACAAGTCACAACCATCTCATTTCACTTTATTAATCAGAAGCCATTTTGAGATTTTTTGAGAATGAAGATGGTTCTCAGCATTAATGTTGCACAAGCTGTTGTCCTCCTCGTGGCAGCTGCCTTTCTATTGGGAGTGAGTCAAGCAAAGACGGTTGTGGTCGGAGGAAACGAAAAATGGCGTTCAGGCTTCAACTACACTGAGTGGGCTTTCCACAATAACCCCTTCTACATTAATGACAAACTTGGTCAATATATCAACTCGAACTCTTAACTACCTTGCTCATTTATGTAACTACTTGGTTATGTTATTTAATTTTTGGCTGATTAATTTTGCGTGCAGTGTTCAAATACGAACCACCAAGCGAGAGTTCCCCGGCTGTGGACTTGTACTGGATGCCGGATCTATATAGCTACCTTTCTTGTGACTTCAGCAGAGCTAAGCTCCTGGCAGACGCTACACAAGGCAGTGGTGAGGGCTTCGCTGTGGCACTCAACCAATGGAGGCCTTACTATTTTGCATGTGGTCAGGGTAATGGCCTTTACTGCAAAGATGGCATGAAGTTCTTCGCTGTGCCATGGCCACATTGGTTCATATAGATCATCTAACAATCCAAAACATGATCACAGGGAACAATAAACACTTTCTGTTCAATGTTTTATATTTATAGTTTTGATCATCATGGTATCTCAGAATAAACCAATCGTATGGGAGCACCGCGATTGAATATCACTGAATAAGAGTTTCTCTGTGTTAATTAGTTATAGAAAAAGTAAGAGTCCGTGTCTGTTCTCTAATTACAAGAATAGAATAAAATTTCGACACTACATTCCATGTTTGCAGTACACTATAGTGTTCATTTTTGGTTTTATATTTCTATTCTGCACGTCCCTGGAAACATTAATTGTACTGCTATTTCAAATTAATCACAACTCAAATTGCCTGGAGCCAATCTGTGTCAACCTATATGTGTATATAATACGGAAAAATGGCCGAATTTTAACTACTTGCATGGAATATATTTCAAGTGACCAAATCACCAAGAAACATCACTTCTATATGTAAAAAATTTGCGTACAGTATTGATTTGCCTAAATTTAAGTGTTACACATCTAATGGGCCATGTCTAAAATCAATTTATGGGCCTAGAGTTGACTAACCATACATTGATTCTAAATACACAGCCCATCTATCATTTGATGCTGAAAATGATGTTGATGTCCAAGTGCATGATCCAAGCAATTTCAGCTCAAGCCCAAAGCTTGTTGAAGAGTCTTAACTTTATTTTGATATATTGAAATATGTCAAATGAAGTTTCTAAGATGAAGTTATAACTGATTAAGTTTTGGTGGTCAGCAGTCAACAAATTATGGGAATTGAAGAGATTAATTTTTTTTAATTTTAAGTTTATTTGTGGTTTAAGTCTTATTTCTTCTTGTTATCAGCTGTTTGTATTTATTTCTTATGTTTTCTATGCTTGGAGGACTATTTCAAGATTAATCTATAAATATTAGATCCTCATGTAAGTTTAAAGAGAGTCAAGATGATGTTATTTTAAATGAAAATTATTCTTTTTGAGAATTCCTTTTAACCATGTATCTTTTTAGTGAATTTCCATTGAGTTGTGAGTTTCCTTTGGGCACTGTATCCTTATTTAGTTCGTGAGGGTGGATGAATCTTTGTATCTCTTTGGGACTTATTTGGTGATGAGCCTGCTGGTTTTCTTTGGATGGTGATTTCTGTATCCCTTTGAAAGTTAGGGAATTTTTATCTATTTATGTGTGTTGTGTGGGTTGTTCCTTATGTGTGTAGGGCGTTAGTTGATCGTGCAGGTTGGAATGACATCATTTTGATATCAGAGTTTGTTTCATTTTGTTGAACTTGTTTTTCATTTATTACTTTCTCGTTCTTGAATTTCAGTCCATTTTTCCCTTCTCTGAACACTATAATTCATTTCTAGGTGAGATCAAAATCTTTTTAAGCCATTTCCTTTCATTTGGAATGGCATCAATTAATTATAAAAATGTGTAAATAAATTATGGATGGATTCGCAATTCGCAATAGCACTCCTCTGCTCCTGCCGTGCATTTGTTTGCTACTTCACGAGTACCGTGCATGTCAATACATGAAGCCAACTCATGTAGCACCCACCGCCAATGTTAACTTTGCAAAGACAGATCTTAAAGTCGTTGAAACAAAGACCTAAAGCTGATTCTCGCCTCTATTAGTACTAGACAGAGTAAGCTACAAGTCAAAAAAAGAAGCTGACAAAAGGACGAACCACAATACGACACCCAACTTATTATGCATACCATAGATGTCAATTAAAGAAATTAATGAAATCGATAGCTGGAATTGGTGGGATATTTTACATAACATGGGCCACACCCAGAGCACAATCACTACGTGACAAAGCATGGGATGAGAAGGAATAACAACACATAATTAAACTAGCTAGCTAGCCATTAACTATGTGTCAAAAGTTTATTCAATGTATAAGGTCCGGTGAAACTTGATAAGACTGATAGGACCTCTCCAGTACTCATTAAAGTTGCTGCACAGTTTTAGGTATCCTGCTTTTATGGAAATAGTTCCAGAACTAGACTTCCAATCAAATCACAACTAGAGATAACATTAATTATAAATTCTACTTTTGATCTTGCCTAATCACTTTAGACTTGATCATCATCAAGCATCAATTTTTCAAAAAAAGAATAAAAAAACCAAAAAAAAAAAAACTCTCAGACGTTAATTATATCATGGCAATTTTTTCGACCAATATATCATAGTAAATTATATGTGAATCCAATGCAATTTCATGGTTATATTATCCAGGTCGGTTTGCAATTTCATAGTTTTATTATTGTCTGCTGTAGGTGACAAAGAGGGTTTGGCGCATTTAAAACATGCATGCCTAATAAGTCCTGTTAAAAACCAAAAAGTGCTGCAATAAAGTGGGACACAGCTCTGAGCATATTTGCTTTCCATTAGAAGAAAACAATGTGAACTGTGTTGCGTGCTTTGCTTTTCCACTCTTCCAATAAAATGTGGCTCCGTTTTCATTATCGGAGGGTCCACGTTTTAATTGGAGTTTATTATTAGCCCTTCCTGATGAGGACGTAAATTAATATATATGTTCAAATTCAATGGAGCGACGTTTTTATATCGTAGTCGCATGAGGTTAATGTTTGGAGTATGTTCGAGAGTGTGTTTCACTTTCATATTATTAGTTAAGAGTTGTTTTATGAAAATATTCTACTACTCTTTTTGAAGCTTGAATATATTCTGTTATTGATTGTGACTATTAAAACTTTTTTATTGAGCTTTTGGCAACTTGTGAGCTTATACAATGTATTGGACAATAAATAGTTTCAGAGAATACATGTTTTAACCTTTGCAAGACATGATTAACAAAATTTAAAAACACTTTGAAAACACTGTTAATGATTAAAGTTGGGTGGCTAAACGATAAATTTCTCACATCACATATTAAGATCCGTGAATCCTAGTTGATTTCAAAATTTAACATTCGCTTTAAAAAATTACACACATTACTTAATATTCAAATTTAATGACATGGTCATTACTACCACTATTTGATTATGCATTTGTTGTCCTTTAATTAATTATTTCGTAGTTTTAGATGTATCATCGTACTTCGATTCTATACACAAAATCTTTGGAAATTTTTTGGCAATCATGTAAGATAGAGTCTGCTTATGCTACTTAATGACAATGGTTCCTATATATGATATGGAGACAATGAAACTTTGATAACCTCATGACTAATCAAACATTCATATGTGTACACAATCTCTTAGTAGGATTGGTTGAACTAATCCCCTTGATTAAAGGTCAAGAGTTCAAATTTTACCGTTATTCCTAAAACATAAAAGTATAGATAGTTTTTCCTAAATTTAATTCTCCCTCGCCCACTAAAAATATATATATATATATATGCAACATCGAAACTTATCTTAATTAATTCAATGTATATAGTCTTCACTGTCATGTTTGGTTAATTTCCTCCTTTTTGCCTTATTTTATAGCTTGTACAAAGCTGATTTTAATGCATTATCTCAGTTTTCTCGTTATTCCTCCTGGTTAATTTTATGAAATTTTCACCTGTAACATTTTTTCCTAAACCAACCTTCATGCTTGAGGTAATGTCCAGATTGAAGCTCTTAATCAACCCCTTGGAGTAAGACATAATAATTTGTTTATTTGAAAAATTAATGCGAAATTTATTCTAATTAAGAATAGAGTAAAGAAAAGTTTCAATCAATTGAAATCTAATTGCACAGGCAATTGCAATAAGATAAGGAGCAAGATCAGGTGGAAATTGCGGTACAACAGTTGCTATATCACCTCAAGTTCCTCTTTAACTTGGATTATAATTAATTTTGGGAAATCACTAGATATACGACAAAAATATAGACCGCATAATGCTTATAAAATTCACAGATATTCAAACTTATCTTGTTTTATTCTCACGAAATGACACTCTTTTAATGGTGATCCACCTCAGATGTAAGCTACAACTTTCCAGTTATGGCAAGTTAATTAGTTAATTGATGAACTAATTAATTGCATCGTCATTAGCCAAAGCATGCATTTGCATAGTGTGACATGGCATCGTATGATTCGTTGTCATCAAGAAAAAATTAAAAGCCAAAACCGATCTTAACAAATGATAGTTAATTAATAACCCTTCAAAGGTTTTCCAATTATTTTTTTTCTCTTCGTTGGTGACAGGTTGTAATTCCACAAACATGAAAACTTTCGACCAATGCCTTTGAGCTAGGGAATTCCATTGATGATTCGTGATATTTGAAATATTTATATCTCGAAAATTACATCACCATATATCAACAAATTTGATGGAGTAATCAAAAAAGCCCAAAACTAAACCCACTAAATTAACAGAAAACGCACTCGCGTGATCGCATCGCATCATCCCCACGTAAAACCAATATTTCGTTTTTTAAATTAGTGGAATCCTGATGATGAAGTCTCGGACAAAGTCGAAGTCATGTACTCTCTCACTTCTCTAGCTATGACATCCCTCATCACATCCCAAAACCCCGTCGGCAAGCTCTCCGTCCTCCTCTCCGCAGCCACCGCCGCCCCACCACTCCCCGGTGGCCCCAGAGTCAACGCGGTCAACGCGTCATCTTCCAATCCCGACGATGACTGCAGATGAAGATGGTCGGATCCCGAGACACTACCACACATCATCACACCGTTATCGCCACTACAGTTGATGATCTGCTGTTGCTCTTGTTGCTGTAACTGCACTACTTGTTGTTGTTGATCTCTGGCTCTCCTTTTCAACGTCGAGTTCCAGTGGTTCTTCACAGCATTATCAGTCCGACCGGGCAGCAACCGGGCAATGGTGGCCCACCGGTTACCGAAGCGGGCATGAGCAGCCAAGATGGTCTCATCCTCAGCAGGAGAGAACGGCCTGTGTTCAACATTCGGGCTTAGCTGGTTACACCACCTAAGTCTACATGACTTCCCAGACCTCCCTTTGATATATCGACTTATAAGTGACCAATTCCTAGGCCCATATCTCTCAACAAGCCTTGTCAAAATCCGGTCTTCTTCTGCACTCCATGGACCTTTAATTCTCTCAGCTTTCTGGCTAGTCCTCGGCGTTCTATTACCAGAAAAAGACGACTCCGAAGATGAAGAATCCGACGACGAAGTAGAAGAAGAACACCTGTTCATTGCCTCCATCAAGGCCAGTCCCTGTAATCGACAGAGAGAGAGAGAGAGAGAGGAGAACAGTGATGTTTAGTTTAGTTTACAAAGAACAAACTAAGTGTTTGCTGGGTATATAAAGCAATAGAACGAGTGATAAGGAGCATGTGGGTTTTATATATGTAGGAGAGAGAGAGAGAGTGAGAGAGATAACGAGGAAGGTGCATTAACTGATTCGGCGAAAAACATTGGATTAATAAGCGGACGAGGGTACTTCGAGGAAGCTAGCTTTTGTAAAGTTGGTAGAGGGTTTCAACTAGAGCCAGTGCTTGGATAGATATTAATTATTAATATTATTATTTATATATTTTTATTACAGGATTTTCTTTCTGCCCATCAAATTTTTTTTTGTCGCTCTTTGATTCTGCTTTGTCTTAACTTTGTCTATTGACCGTTTTGGGTCTCTGATCTGTATAATTCGTTTTAGATATGGTGTAATTAGGATAGAGACAGAGAATTTCCAGAGATTATATGCGGATCTTTTTTCAACTAACTGAGTGTATATTTGACCACGTTAATAAAATGTTCCGATGTTGAAGACAATTGGGTTTCGGTGTACAAAGCATGGAAGTACAGCTGCGTGTACAAGATGGCGCGGTACACATGGTACAACTAGAGAGTAGTGGACTGGAGAGACGATTGACAATTCTCCAAAATTTGTTTGGATCACGTGAACATGTATCTAAGAAATATGGAAGGAAGAAACTTGTGGTCGTTACAACAATAAATTGTCGTGTCATTGTATACAATGTTCGTGTGTATAAAACTTTAAAGAAAACAAGAATTTCTAAAGCGACATTTTATTTATCTTCATATATGATTACTATTGCTAGCTAACTAAAACTTGATTAAATTGTGAAAAATGGAATTATAGTGATAAACAGATAGCATAAAGTAGAGGGCAAGAACGGAAATAAGGAGTAGCAAGGGGAGGTTGATTATAGAAAATTAATAAAATCATTCTCGTACGCAGTATCGCACAATTTATGTGTTTATGAGGGGCGTTTAAAACATGACAGGAAAGGCAGAGCTGTTTAACACAAAACAAACGTTTTCAAAACGGCAAGGTGGGGGCCATCTGCTTTTTGACTACTTTTGGTCAGATTCACAGCTGTAAGTCCTAATCCATATCCTCAAGTCACGTAAATCAACGGCTCCAATCACCCTCTCAAAAGGCCCCTGTGAAAAGAAAGCCGCTTAAAATAACCAGTTTTGAAGATGACTTCAACGTCCTCCACGTAGGATGGGCCCACTCCCAGCCTGTAAGAATCTCACGTGATTCGGGTTGAATCCCTTTGACTTTGTACCATAATCCAACGAAAAACCTTAGACGCCTTAACACTTTCTTCAGGAGCGTGTCTCTCACCAACCAAATCATTGCACATTTAACATTTTAATTTTCCTCCCCTTTTTGTCGTTTCTTTCCCTGTTTTTAGGAGCCGAAATATTAATCATTTTGCTTCTCTGTTTTTTAATTCAATCACACTAAATAGCCGATTTAATTTGTCTCTGATCCATTGTACAGTTTCCGTAAAATCAAATTGGAACCAAACTCACACACAGAGCTTTTAGTTGAATAAAAAGGTACATTTTATTTTATTTTTAAATTTCAAATCTAGCAATAACAATCAGATCGAAATTGAAATTTTTGAATCCAATTTTATTTAAATCCGGTTACCATTCAACAAAATGGCACAAAAAGGTCTCCAAAATGTCAATTTTGAATAAAAATAAAAAAGTTACTATAATATTACATTCAAACTCAAACTCAAATTAAAAAAAAAAAATTACTATACTAATCGACTAATTTAAGAAAACGTCGAATTTGAATTTATGTCCAAAATTTATAACTCCGACATGAGTCACAAAACCTAGCACATATATGATTTTCTTAAAAATTTGATTTGAATTCAAACTTTTGAAACATTTTAATAGTGCGAATCCAAACTATTTATTACTATTATTCATCTTCCTGAAAATTTTCTTATTTTATTTGGAAAATTTTCTTTTTAATAATGAAATTTATGAAAAATTTTATTTTAGTCCTCGAGGTTTCAAAAAATATCAAAATTTTAAAGTTTTTTTATAAACAACTATTTCATCGCTAACTTTTTTCAAAATTCTTTAACAAAATCCAAATTGTTAGTCAACTAATGGTCAATGGTGATAAAAAACTTGGATGGAAAAGATAAAATGGTTTTTTCATGTAAAAATGTTAAGATTGTGATACGTGGATGACTAAAATTTTAAACCTGTAAAAATTTTAAAATAATTTAAAAAATCAAAAATTAATTAATTAATTAAATTAAAATATATATATATGAAAGATCTCCATCGTCTAAGACAGACATGGACGGTGGAGATTAAAATTAATTATGAAAAAAATAAAAAAAAATTTAAAAATTTTGGATTATTTTTTTTTTAAAAAAAATCTGGATTCAAACACATCATTTGAACCCAGAATGTGCAAATTTAGATCTTCAAAACAATTTTAAAAATAAAAATAAAAACACTTAACAGATTCATCAAACCATAAATATCAACCTCAAACACCAACCACAACTGTCAAACTCTAACATCAACCCTAAACACCAATCATAAATATCAATCACAAACGCCAACAGCAAACATCATCCCTAAACACCAAACCCAATTATCAAATACAAACATGAAACCTCAAACATCTTTCGCGCGCCGTCATCATCTTTATCCCCACCTTTAAATTTTTCAAATTTTTTTTTCTCTGTTAAGATTGGGGTTTGGGTTTTGGGATTGAACCCATAACCAGTATCTTTGGTTTTGGATTCCATCAAACCTAGAATTGATTGGAGGAGAGGAAAGGGAAACAAACAAGGAAGAACAAGAGGAGAGAAGAGAGTGGAGGAGACGAAGAAGAAAAGAAGAAGAAGAACAAAGAGAACAAAATGATAGTGAGGTTTTCTGTAGTGGTAGGATGAAGAAGAATGAGAGAAAGTTATGGTCATGATTTTTTTTTTAATTATTAATTATATTTCTTTTTCTAATTAAGTAAAAAACTTTTAATTATATATATTTATTTATTTTTAATATTTTTATTTAGCTAAGGGTAAAACGATAACTTATACAGTACAACCAAACTTAGGGGTAAATGAGTCATTTTGCTTTTTTTGTCTATTTTGTCAGTCAGTTAATTAACAGTTTAGATTATTTTTAGAAGTTTTTAAAAAGTTAAGGATAAAAAAAGTTATTTTTAAAAAATATTTAAATTTTAATATTTTTTGAAATCTCAATAACTAAAATGAAGTTTTTTCAACAATCTTTTATCCGAATTGTGTTAATTACATCTAATTTGATATAAATTTAAGTATTACTTCTATATAAAAAATCACATAAGTGCGGAAAAAACGCTTCCCAATGTCGAAGATTCTGATCTAAACCGTACTGATGGCTGCTAATGTTTCAAGATTTATGTCCTCGTATTTTAAAGAAAATGGTTCCGAAACCAAGCGGTAGAACTTGGCCCGAACGGTTGCACTGCACGCGCCTATATAAGACCTGGGATATAGACTCCCGTAATCTGAACGGGTCAAAATATGATCGCATCGTAGCCGCCCACGTGGCGACATTAATGGATTTTGGAGTCTTATAGTAGACCTCTGATGTAACTTTAGCAAGAAGCAGTTGGGCAGTTGATAAATAGCTGGCAGCAGACCCTAGCTCCACCGACTTGATTCAACAATTTTCAAACGCCCAATGAAAACACAATACAGGCTATTGTTTTTAATTTCTTTGGATGGACGGAAAAAATCTTACATGAAAGTACTCATAACTAATACGATAAAGTGGATGGATTAAATAATAATAATAATAATATACTTTTTATATTTTTTATTATTTTTTAAGTTATTAACATTTTTTTCTGATAATTATTGAATTATTATTATTTTATTTAATAATTTTAAAAAAATAAAAAATTTAAAATAATATTAATTTTAATTAAAAAATAAATAAAATGATTTTTTTGAATTAATAAAAAAGATATTTATCTACTAATCGTTAGGGGGAAAAATATAATTACTTTCCGTTTCTTTACTCTTATTATTGATCCATCTATTATTTCAAAGTCTGGGACCCTAATAATTAACCATCTATCCACAGGTAGTTGCATTTTTCTCTTTTTAATGCGTGGGCCCTGTCCGTTTCGGATATTTAATCAGTGATCAAAGGATTTAGAACCACCAGATTTGTAACAATCAGAGGTGGGACCCATAGTGTTTCCTTCCAACCCAATTGCTGGTCGCTTCGGTTGGTCCTTTATTCGTATGCGATGAGCCCAAAACCGCGTGGGATGGGAATGCGGGTTGTAGTTGTTTGTCCTGGTTTGTACTGGTCAACAATTGGTTGCAGTTGGTTCATTTTATTGTTGTTTTTTTATTCTTTTGTCAGCCCTTTGCTTCCCTCCTGTTTCTTACTCATTCATGTGGTGATGAATTGATGATGATCATAATATTGATTTTTATTAGCAAATTTGTTTCCATTAATGGTTAAATTTTTTTATTCTGGTGTTCGTGGATTTAAGAAAGTTCTGATCTACCAATACTATGTCTTTGTCACAAAATATTAGTACGGGTTTTTTTTTTTAATTAAAAAAAATTATCCACCAAATACTTTCCCCCAAAAAAATCACTTTGATGCTTTGCCAAATCTGATTTTGTCTGAGCTGGGTTCTCATTACAATTAGGAGCTTGGTATGGGCCTACACCTGGATCAGGGAAGAGTGGCAATATTTCCACCCCTTAAAAATTATATATGCACACGAAATTAATATTTTTTTAATATATAATATTATTTTTGAATAAAATTACTAAAAGGACAAATATTTTATAAATATATTCATCAATTATTAATTAAAATTTATATCATAAACTTTTTTTACTATTTCAATCTCCAATTTTTCTCTTTATTAATCTTTTCAAATCCTAACTTTTCTCCATAGAAATTTAAAAAGTCTTTAATCATTTATATAATCCTAATTTAATCATAAAAAATATTATCAAACATTTAATCATCACATCGGCATTTTTCATTCTGTTGTCAGATTTTTTACAAACAAAGCAAAAAGGTCATTTATTTCTTTCAATTTCTTCATCATATCAACAAACAAGCAAAAAAGTATATTTCAAATTATCCAAAAATTACATATCTAAATCAATATTCACAATTTATCATAAAAAAAATGTTACTTAGAGTTTTATAAAATTAACTGATAATCATTCATGTAAGTCTTGTGATGTAAATGAAAAATTAGGGTTTGAGAGAGTAAAAGGGGTTTATGGTTTTAATCATAAAAATTAAAAATGGTTCATCATCAAACCCTAACTTTAATCATTCATGCAAATCCTAATTTAATTAAAAATATAAGTCTTATGATATAAATGAAAAATTAGGGTTTGAGAGAATAAAATAATAAAATAATATTATTTTATATACAAATCTCTAATTAAAAAAGAAAAAAAAAAAGGAAAAGGTTAATGGGTTAAATAAATTTTATAGATTTCATATCGTGTACAATGAAGGTGTTAAAAAAAATTAAATGGCAAGATAGAAATTTCCTAACAAGTGATAATAAAATAATTTACATTGGATCTACTTTTAATATATATTATAGTTTGTTTATGGTTGATTTAAGAGATGTATTTACAAAGATATATATAATAAAATTAAGAGAAAAGAGTAGTCCTGGTATTAAGTAAAGTTCAAAAACAAAATAGAAGAATTTTAAATATTTTATTGGTTGTGCAAACAAGAGGGTTGTACCTACTATTTTTAAGGGCCGGAAACATCGCCACTCAGCAGGAAATGGAGGGCTTTTGATCTGTAAAGGCCTTTGAACTTTGCAGTCCCAACTTGCAAAATGAGTCCAATGAAAATGAGCCAGCCTTGATTTAGTGTTGGATTTGTCATAGTATAAGCCCAATGACAATGAGCCAGGCTCGTCAAGCTCTATCCAAGTTGTCATATGGTGATGAGGGAAAGGAGCTTAGCAGCAGAAATATTAGTTTGTCACAACTTGCCATATCAAGGCTCAATGAAGCCAGCTAGACTAAATAATCCATCATGTTTTTTTTCTCTTTAATAAGCAATTCTTGTAGTTAAGGCTCAGAAAAATGAGAAGAAATTTTTATGAAATGAAAAGAACATTGTTACTTAATGGGATGTAAAACAATATGCATATTCAATATCATGGCCTCATCAATATACCTACTTGGCTTCTGAAAAAGGAAATGATCTAGGACATTTTAACCCCAGAAAAGAAATGAGAAAAAGAAAGATAGAAAGAGAGACTGTGACAAGGATGGAGACATTAAATGTTTGATTTGTAGACAGTTCACCAGCATTAATATGATTCTTTTCACAGTGGTTGCTTTTGGGCAGAGTTTCAAATCGTAGTCCACATCCAATATTTTAGCCAGCACAAAATGAGGTTAACTAAAACTTGAGCTTGATCCGTATGTTTCAATTTAGAACAAAGTACTTCAGTTAATCTATGAATTCAGGAAACAATTTATCCAAACTATTTTAAGTGTTCAGGACAATATTGTACTAAATTTTACAGAGCAGACTGCAGATATATTTGTATAGAACCTGCCTCAAGTAGCAAGTAAAATCTCAGTTGAATGTAAAGATGATCCTGAAATATTGACATGTAACAAACAAATTAATGTATACATAAATAAATTATTCTGCCTTGAAAATATCAATATAGTGATATGCTTTTAGCTTTTAACTTTATGAATTTGCAGGGAAGATCATTTATGTTTGCCTTTTGAGTAGTGAAAATATTATAATTAGCAAAATCATAAGACTAAAAGCTCATGATGAACTTTGTCTTTTTTAATGATTGAACAATATTCAAAAAGCTCAACCAAGTCTTTATTAATTATCACACCCTTGATCACCAATGTTTAGTCAACAATATATATAATTAACCTAGAATGATACATGCATACATACATACATTAATGAGCTCTTACAAAGAAAATACTCAATTCAGGCCCTGCTGCACCATCAGGATTTATCATATACAAAGCCTCAGAATCTTTAGACCCAACTACCCTCTCAAATCTTGCTCTCATGTATGTCAATTCGCCATCAATCGTATCCTTGTCATTTGGGCTAGGAAGAACACCTGCACCCATTGATACACCCCTTAGAAGTTGCATGACATGAAGCTCATCATCAGACATTTGCTTCCTCCTAATAGAGTAACCAACTTTCCTTCCATTACAATACACAGCCCACACAAACTCTTCCAAGACTTTCTTCTTGTGAGTCTTGGTTTCGCTCTCCAGGGCGATTCTGACTATATCTGAGGCCATTTCTTTCTGTAGTGTGCTTGTAAGCATTGGTAGCTCTATAACAAAGATTGGCAAGCAATGAGGATCCTCTTGTATGGCTAGACACACTCTCCCTTTTCGAAAACCAAAAATAGTACCCGTTGTAGCATTGTCCTTGAGTAAAGGTTTTCGCGGTCTGCCCAATAGTGCAACCATCTTGCAGCCTGAAGTCAGCATAGGGAAGAGCTTGAACATCTTTAGCAGCCCTCCGGTGGATGACTTGGATCGCTTCTCTCCTGTAGTAGTATGCCGGAGCAAAGACAGTATTGCAGGATTGTCCATTTGGAAGTGTGGACTAGAGTGCACCGGTGGCATGTTTTAGAAGTTAACAAGTTCAAGAAACCAAAGGGGTATGTGAGTGATGTGTTGGTTTTGGTTTGAGTGAGAAAATAAGCATAAGATAAATATAGAGGAGGATTGTATTGTATTTGTATAGGAGAGGAGAGAGTTAGGGAGGTGGTTGGTCACTTATTAAGTTGTCCTTTGGAATCTTTTTGAGTGGGGAATGGAAGAGAAAAAAAAAAAAAGAAAAAAACACTACAAGTTGGGTTTAAGAGAGAGCAAGAGAAAATGGGAGAGTGAAGCTTGATTGATGTGACCAAGTTTAGTGATGAAAAAGAGGGGGTTGTATGTGATAAGATAAGGGGAGGTCGGACCACAAAGTTATGGGGAAGGCAAGAAGAAAAAAAAAACCTCATAAAAGATGTAAAAAGGACTCTGGTAATGTTGGGTTTAGCATGTGCCTCTCTGATCATTACATAGGGCATCAACGTCACTTGCTTTATGCTTTTCCAAACCCATCTCACAAACTCTCACTAATTATTGAGGTGCAGCTCATCTTTCCTCTAAATATTTCTCCTGTTTATCCATGGAAATTCTGCTTTTAATTTCTTATTAGTGACTTGCATCTTTTCTGGCTCTCAGTTACTTCTCTTTTTCTTTGTCAGACCGTGCCCTTATTCAGTAGTGGCTTTTGGAGCAACAAAAAATAAAAAGGGGATCTTAAGCGTTACCAAATTTGAGCTGATCATCTTTTCGTGTTCTCATTATGTTACTGTTGTTTGATTTTGAAGTCACATTAAACGTTTGGTTTGCAATTAAGACTACTCTTATCAGTAATAGTTACAAGATAAAGTGGTTCTCTTCATTAGGCTATAAATTCTATTAAAAACAGTTTTAAGTAATCTTAGCTTGAAAGCAATTTCAATTTTCCAGTTTGTTTAGTAGTATATCCAAAGCAGGTCATTTTCTCAGATGGGGTCCTTGGACGTGACTAATTATAAAGAACCACCAATGTCGGCATCCCCATTCCCCACCGTACCATGATCATTTGCTGATACTTGATTTAACAGAACTACTTCATTTTAAATTTTTATCATGGGTGGTAGATTCTTTTCCTATTTAAGATAACATAAGCAGTAAAAGAAGTTAATTTTTATAGAATTGATAGGTAGAGAGTCGAGATGGCTGCAGAGAAAGGTGTTTTATGTGTATCTGGATGCAGAATAAAGAACTATTTCTAGATTAGTTCCAACAAACATAAGGGGCTTAAAACAATGGATCATTGAAACAAGCTGTACTCCTTGATTATAGAACACGACACACAATAAATGATTGAGAATCACAAAGGAGACCAGAAATTTGAGTGATTGGTAATGGTTGGAAGCAGCCTAACCTTCAACTTCCAAGCAGGCCCCCCCAACTGGACATGCCGAACCATCTAGCACGTGTCTTGATTAGACAAAAGTTACATACATTCTAAGCGTAATATCTGTATCCATACTTCGCGTGTTGTCTAGTCTTACCAAGAAGAGTTGAATTTGCATTGATGCAACATAAAGCTAAATTGATCATTCATAATCAGATGACTTGAAACAGTGATGCGTTGCTACATATGAAGATTAACCACCATTAGAGGTACCCTTTTACCTGTATCTGATTTGGACAATTCACTAAAGGTGATCGAAAGGATAGATTTGAAATATGTGGCTTGGAAACTAGTTTCATCATTGAAAGTTGATTGAAGATTTGAAGACTTTCCCATCTAACTTTAAATTTTCTACCTGCTTTTAAAGTCACTTTGACATCAAAATGAAGGTGCTTCAAGTGAAAATAAAGTGATCTTAAATGATTCTACGATCTAAGCTGCTTTGTCGTTTTGCCTTCTAATTATTGTGCCTCTGACGGGATTGCTTGATTCTGCATCACTTTTCTTTGCACATTTCTGTGTGACATTAACTGGTATTGGTTCCGCAATTATAGCTTAGTTTAAGAAAGAGCTATGAAAGCATTCTTACTGTTTATTGTCACTCCATGATTGAAGACCACTGACCACCACAGACACATGAAGATAAACTCTGCCCTGTCTTAACACAACTAATGTCATGATGTGTTTGCATATATTCACGGAGATGTGCTAATTAAGTCTGTAAAAAGGTCTAATTAGAAGCTGCCATTCCATTTAGCAGAAACACCAAACGGTTCATCATTTTTTAAACCACAATTGACTTCAACAGCTTCTATGATTAGAAGGGGCAGATGGCCAGAAAACAAAATCATATTTACATAAAATGCTTTAAGCAATGATTAATGCTTTTAAAGATGCTCATTTTTGCAGACATGACAAGTGGTTCTTCTACTAGACTACTGCTCCAGAACAAGATTACATGAATCTGGTTACCTTTTCTATATATTTTTTCAATAACTCTGAAAAGGACTAAAGGGAAGAAAAAGTGTGACAATTTTATTTTTACAAAATAAAATATATTTATATGCTTCACTTGAACGCATATATTTTATCAAGTGATCCTTATTCAGCTCCATAATTTGGCAATGGTAGCTGGATAACTGCTTCCATTAATTAATACTTGGCAAAGCCTAACATCAGACAATCACATATTCATTTTGAGAAGTTGATAATCAATTTGAGGTTCCCAGTAAAAGCAACCCATGGCCACCCAGTTTTATCTCATTAAGGAAGCTTTCTTGTTTATCAATACTCTTGAAAAGTGTTCTAAGATGCTCATGATACAAGTAAAAGAAATAGCATAGACACTATGCTCCACTTGGTGATTTTTTTCAGTACAATCATATCTGTAAATTGGGGTCTATCAGACCTTGCTAGATTCACAATCTGTGGAGAGAAATTGAGAGACCAACCAATGATAAAGAAAGTTTTCTAATAAATTTTCTTGGTGAGAAGTAACGGTCACACTTTGTTTACAATTAATATATAATCCAGCTAAATTTGTCCACGTAAGAATTGACATTTGCTTCATATGTTGTTAACCCCACGTGTAAATTTGGATATATTTATGATGTGTTTACTTGATGAATTAGTGAATAAGAATGGAGAATAGAAATAATTGATAGTGTTTACTTCTCTAAAATTATTCTGTAATGGAAATGAAATTATACATTATACATAAATTTGAGATTATGGATTGAAAATCTCATTCCTCTCACCCTCACTTGGGGATCCTACTTTTATTATCTTTTGTAAGGTTAAAAGTCTCTTATACCATTCCCTAAAAAAAAAAAATATCGTGGATACACAATAGATATTAAATCACGACCTTATATATATATATATATACATTTACAATAATATTGTTAAGAAAGTTTTTTAACAATATTACTATAAGTATATTTTTAGGTAACATTTTATATTAAAAAAAATCATGACTTAATATACAATATAAATACATAATATGTTTTTTTTTTTAAAAGATATATATACAATATATTTACAATAATATTTTTAATAAAGTTATTTCTTTTTAGCCTATTATGATGAATTACATGACAAAAAATGACATACATTTTAAACAATATTTTGCATATTGTAAGTAATTCATAATTTAATTAAACGTATTTTTGTAACTCGCAATAGTCCGATTCTAAAGCGAAATAAACAGCTTAATAGAAATATTGATGATTTTGATTTCTACAATTGAAGTAAGCATCTTATCTTGATTCCTATACATCATTTTGGATTCAAATTATTCCAATTTTAGATCGTTACGATTTTTATAATTAAAGCAAACGCATCATTAATAAGTAATTTTAGAACGCACGTATTATGCCCATGAGCAATGAGAAATTCGGCCCATGAACAAAGCCGCGTATAGAGCCCGCAAACTTGTGCTTGAAACGGACGCCACTGGCGCAACATGAAACATTCCCGCCTGTTTGTTTTTTTCACCAACGGTCTCCGCTACGTCGCGAATCCTCTGTCACGATGGCTGATTCAAGCGATGTCAATTGTGATTTCAGGTTTTTTTTTCTCTCTCTTTCTCGATTTTTGATTTTAGGTTTTGCGTTTTGACGTATCAAATGCCGATTTATTTTGAATGGCTGTCGTCACAGTGACGCTACACATTCTGAATATGCGGAGATTGTAGTGGTGCGTCATGGAGAAACAGCATGGAATGCTGATGGAAGAATTCAGGTTATTATTGACCAATTTTTTTGATAATTTATCATTTATTTTTGCAGTGGAGATTCTTAAGTAGTTTCTTAGTCACATCTATCGCACGATGCGCTTGACTTTTTCAATTCTTGTTTTAATTACTATCAGATTCAAAAGCTTAAGCTCATAAAAAAGAATCTAACTATAGGATTTAAGATTTAAGGTCGACACATTGATATGCTCCGTCATGTGCAACGTAGACGGATGATAGATGTCGAATATATGTTAAACGCTTCCTACCGTTATAACATATGCATCAAGAATTCGAAATAAATGGGGAGAGGAGGTTTAAAGTAGATGACCTCTAAGCTTTGATGTCATGTTAGTTACCACCAAGCCAAAAGCTTAAGCTCATAGAAACAGGTCTAACTATATTATTTCAAATTCGAGGTTGACACATCGAGAGTGATTATGAAGAAGAATATGGATGTTGATTGTGATTTTGAGCTGAAGCATTGTTTTATATAAGCCATTGTGTTGGCAAATATGGTGCATTTAGATTACTGTGTGTTTTTTAGGTTTTCACTGTGGGTTTCTATATTTATTTGGTTTAAAGTTTTGATCATAAATATCTTATAGGGACACCTGGATGTGGAGTTGAATGATGTTGGGAGACAGCAAGCGGCTGCAGTAAGTTAATTTTGCTTCTGTTGGTTGTGCTCTTTTGGTGCTGTAGTTAACTGAACTACTTGCTTCTTTGTGAAGGTTGCTGATCGGCTTTCGAAGGAGATGGCAATCTCAGCTGTGTACTCATCTGATTTGAAACGAGCTTCCGAAACTGCTAATGTTATTGCAAACAGATGTGGGGTTGCGGAGGTTTATTTCTTGGAAAACTTTTGTTACGCATTACATAGCTTTGTTAGAAATGTCTTTATTAGATCAATAAGCTGAATAATTTAAAGCCATATCTTTATGCACTTTGGTCTATTCTGACTTGTTTATCAATGATATTTTCGTCCAAAATTTATGATAATATAATTGGCTTCTGAGTTTTGATTTTGTTCTTGGTTTTTGTAATAAATTTGGGTATTAGATCGTCTATTGTAATTCACTTGACATGTGCCTTGCTTCACTATATCTTGAATTTATTTTGTATTTGACAAAGGCCTTATAATCTGTTCTTCATATTTGTATTTCTATAGTAGAACTTTGTTAACTTGGTTGTAGTAATTGAAGTGATGGGTGAAAAGTCTTAGGTTTCAATATACAAATAAATCTATTTACTTGAAAGAACAAGTCTGACAAGTCTATAATTAAAATTCTAAATAGTGATTTTTAGACTAGAAATTATAGTCGTTATTTGGTAATTGTTAATAGAAGATGGGAATTTGCAACCATGGTGTTTGAGGAGCATACATATTGAATGAAAAGTTTGTAGAATGTAATTAAAGGTGAATGCAACTAATCATTCCAGGGAAGCTTCAGAGGATGATAAAATTGAGTTTTGGTCAATGTTAGTATGAATAGGCTCGACATGCTTCAAAAAAAAGAGTGATGATTGTGAATACTCGTAATTTGCTTTGTTTCTTATAGAAACACTGATATCGGTCATTAGTTATCTGTTGTCTTATTTTAAACCAAAAATCATTTTTTTAACTTTTTTAGGTCATCACAGATCCAGACCTGAGGGAAAGACATCTCGGAGATCTTCAAGGTTTACAATTAAAGAAAGCAGCTAAGCTCAAGCCAGATGCTTATGTAGCATATTCATCTTCAAGGATAGATCAAGAAATCACAGTACGTGGTTGCCTAATGTTTAAACCCATCCCATCCTATAAATCCCTTGTGCGTGCTTTAGATGTTTTTTTCCATGAATTTATATGTTGTAGAAAAATCTGTTTTTCTTTTTGATGAGGGTTGGCTTGACTTGGGGTTTTCATGTGGGGCTCATTAGAAATTAGTTCGATCCATGTTCAGTTTTCTCTAGGTCTAGCTTTGTATATTATTCCCTTCCATAACTTTATTCACTGATTTGTATATTATATTCAAATTGCTTTCAAAGATCAGAATATCCTTTTCATCTGTTTTCGTCTGACAAATTTCTTCTCTCTTATCTATCTTCTCTGGTCTGTAGGGAGGTGGAGAAAGTTTTGAGCAACTCTATCAACGTTGCACGTCATCATTACAAAAAATTAGGATGAAGCATAAGGGTATGATTCTAAGTAATATTCCCATTTTAATAAATTTTGTTTGATCGTTTATTGTGCAATATTAATCTAAGAATGCAGAGGAATATCATCTAGTACATGCTGAGCGAGAGGGAGCATTGATTTATTTTTATTTGTCCGATGAAGAACTCTTCGTATTATTTTATATTGAATCATGCCTATATAGCTCTCCATGCTAAACTGTGACAATGATGTCAATGTTATTTCATTGAAATTCATTTCAAAGTGCTGACCAATCATCATTGTTCTTGTTTGCATGATGTGTTCAACAAATAGTCTCGTAATGCTTCTTCTATGCTTAAGTTTGCTAGCAACATCTATTGCAGGAGAGCAAGTGGTGGTGGTCACTCATGGTGGAGTCGTGAGAGCATTTCACAAGCGTTCTGCTCCAGCAGAACAATTGCCAGGAAAGATATTGAATGCATCTGTGAGCAAGTTTCACTTGGCCGATGAAAAGTGGGTATTGAAGACCTGGGGTGACATCAGCCATCTTAGTGAAACCGGGTATCTTGAGACCGCCTTTGGAGGTGATAGTACTTCTGGCTAGTTTCCAAGAGATACCATCCCACTGCCAGCACTTGTCCGATTCCAATAGCAAGCAACGATATCGACTAGTTTCAGTATCCGTTGGGAGCCTCTTGACTGATGTTGAATTTTCCTTCCTAAGGTTTATAGTTATTCTTTTTTTGGAAAAGAGGTTTATATTTATTGTCTGTATGTGTGTTTGTTTATCGTGGTTAAAACAAACTTTATTATCACACTTGAGAGAAATATATGCATTATCTGCTGTATTTTGAAATACCAATAGCACAAATGAATATATCACATCATACCATGCACAGAAAAAGTACAATCTCCAACCAGTCGCTAGTTGCTACTCTTATTTGACTAACTGGTCAACTTGATATAATTGCTCACCTGTCGTTCAATTTAACCACTTTAAAAAATAAATTGCATACGTGTCGTTTATAGATGCTGCGGCTGTCCGTCGCGGCAAAGAAAAGAAATTGGCTGTATCAGCCATAGTAGGTCTCACTAGCTTCTCTGCTTACTCTCCCCCCTCACTCTTCAGTTTCTTTATACGAAGAATCATCCGCAGATTCTCGGTTTAAGCAACAGAGATACACAACTGTAAAATAATGGCTTCTACTACTACTACGGTTCCGCCTAGAGATGACAGAATGACCGCTCCGTACGGATCTTGGAAGTCCCCAGTCACCAACGACGTCGTTTCAGGCGCCTCCAAGCGACTTGGTGGAAGCTGCTGTCGATGCTCACGGCCACCTCGTCTGGCTTGAATCACGTCCTGCTGAATCCGGATACACAACACTCACGACCGTACATATACAATAAGTGGCTGTGTTTCTCACATCATTATGGCTTGTTATTAGTAATTTTTGAATTGTTGTGATGAGTGTTCAGGCAAGAGGTTCTGGTTACAGGAGCAGCTAAAGCAGGAGATGAACCTGTTGACATTACACCGAAAGAGTTTTCAGTGCGGTCAACGGCTCATGGATACGGAGGCGGCGCCTTCAGGATTTTTGGAGACACTCTAGTTTTCTTTAATTAGACGGATCAAAGACTTTACAAGCAGTCCCTCAATTCCAATGGTATAAGTCTCATAACTACCGGCTTTCCATTTATCAGCCGTTATTCTCTTTATATTCAATCGATAGAGGAGCATAGCATTGAGTTTGCATTACTTATGGCTTGAAAATGGTTGGAGGAGATATACTTAAACCTTGAGTCTTACAACTTCAACTCTAACATCACCATATTGAGAACTAAGTTCCCATTGTTGCAAATTAAGTTCTAATCCATTTATTGGAGACAGAAATGGGTTTTGTATATTAGGGGTGATATTCTTAATGTTTTCCACGAATGCCGAGGTCTAAGTGTTATGCTTCAAGCCACAATGTGAAACAAATTTTGGATGCATGTTGGATTGTTTTTGTTAATATATTTGCTGATTGCTGGCAGATTCTTCTCCTGTAGCGATTACTCCAGATTATGGTGGACGACTGGTTTCTTATGCTGAAGGAATCTTTGATTCATGCTTTAACTGTTACGTTACCGTGGCAGAAGGTAGATTATCCAGAATTTGTTAATCTCAGAGGCTAATTTTGTTTTTGTGACATTTTGTTTGTACTAGATTGTTCTTTTATATGTCAACCTTTTGTTAATTGATTTTTTCTATTTTGACAGATTGTCGTGTAGATGGTTTAAATCCAGGCAGCCAAATAGTAGCCGTCGGTCTTGATGACCAGATTATTCAAGGTAATATTCATATGGAACGGTGTGCTGTTTTTTCTTTCTTTTAGAACATATTGTGGAAATATCAACAACCAAGCTCACCCTTGTTAAGAAAACACCCTAATTTAAGACCTGTGAGAGAAACAATAAGAATGAAAATGAACGAAGAATAAAATCATGCATGTGCTCACACACAAAAATAATTTTGTGTGGTTCACCCATCTAAGGGTTACATCCACTAAGTTGCTTTGATGAACAAAAAGACTAAAAGTTATAACACAACCAAACCCTACAAAGTAAAGGTTTTGTCAAAATGAATGGGCAGCAGTTAATGTACTTCAACCAGGTTTCTCAAAGAATACATAATGTGCTAGTATTTTCATTTATATTATTATTTTTTCCTTTTTTCTCTGTGTCTAATGAGGAATATCTTTATTATTCCTCTCTTCCTTTCCTCTTTCGGTCGTTATGGTGTCCAGAACCAAAAATATTAGTCAGCGGCAGTGACTTCTATGCCTTTCCCCATCTGGACCCAAAAGGTGACAGGATGACATGGATTGAATGGAATCACCCTAACATGCCATGGGATAAAGCTGAACTCTGGGTTGGCTATATTTCTGAAAATGGGTAAGCAGAATTCTTCACAAGATTGCATAACTCTCCTTTGACCAATTACCTTGCATTATCACCAAACTGTTTGTTTTTTATTATTTAGCATCATAATATGACATAATCCACCATGTAATTGGTTGTAAGGAGAACGGGATTTATACCTCAGTTCAAGTGTGGGACTGTTGACCATCAATTTACTTGTTAGATTGATCTACCTCAACACTAGCTTATTAAAATATGATTTTCTAAAATATGTAGTTGTATGTATGATCATTAGGCATTTATAAATCTTATGGTATATTTCATGCTTCTTGTATACTTGTTATTCTTGCCTACATTCACCCTTGTTTCTATCTTTCTTCAGTTTTAAGGCACCTTCAAAGGTTTGTAATTATCTTTTTGTATCAAATTTCCTTTGATGCTGTCATGCAGAGATGTCTACAGACGTACATGTGTTGCTGGTTGTCCACTAAAGGTACTTTGTTTTAATAGTTTAAAGTGATAAAGAAACAATGTTATTATCTAACACATAATACTGAAAAAATTTGTTCTGTGACATCTGTGCTACTGGATAAAGGTTGTATCTGCATCTAATTTATTTATGACAAAATGGTAATAAAATAAAAAAAATATATGCTTTTAAAAAATTAACAATGAAATAACGTACCTTGATATCTCCTTATTTTCCAAAATGGATTTGGTTTTGTTAGACCCAACTAGTTATCTTTAGAATATATAGCAACTGTTATAATTGCTGTGAGCTATCTCAATAACAAGTATAGCTATATCATCTAGTTAGAAAGTATCAAATTTTCAACTGTTTAAAGATGTTGCACTTATCAATGATTAATATTTGAATTGTGCAGGGGAACTATTTTTTATTTCTGATAGAAGAAGTGGATTTTGGAATCTCCACAAATGGGTGATTTTCTATTAACTTGTTCTGGCAGTTTTATTCTCTGCAATTAATAGTATCATATTTATTTTCTCTTGAATAGTCAAGGCTTGAGCAGTTTGTGTAAGATTTGGGCAATGTATACTCAAGCAAAAGAATGCATCTATTTGGGCACAGGTTACTTTTCTAATTTACGTGATCTTATTTTCAATATGTTTAGTGGAAGTTGTTCGGTTGTTCCACTAGTGCTGAGTAATGAAAGTTTGACTCGGTAAATTATGGCAATGGAATTTTAAAGTGACAACCTTCCATTCTCTATTAGGGGCTGTGAGAAGGGTATTGTTTCAACTTGTTTCTACATCCATCTGAGTTGATTAACATTTTCTTCCCCTACAACAGATTGAATCAAATAATGAAGTTCTAGGAGTTTATTCCTTGAATGCCGAGTTTTTGAGACTATCATGGGTTTTTGGCATGAATTCTTATGAAATAATTCAAAGCCATGGAGAAAAGAACTTGATCGCTTGCAGCTACAGGTAACCCTTACAAAGTTATTGCTATTAGGTTCACAGTTTTATGTGTCCACAATAACATAATGTGTGCAAATACACTTGTAAGTTGTGGTGAACCTGTATGTTCAGATATGTAGTAACAGAAGTTTGATTTGTTTTGATTCAGGCAGAATGGGAGGTCATATCTTGGAATTTTGGATGATGTTGAGGGTTCAATGTATCTGCTTGATATTCCTTTCACTGATATAGACAACATTGAATGTTCAAAGATCTTATCTTTTCCCATAATTGTAGCATTTAAAAATTTTAGCAGTAAGAAGCCTAGGTGATGGTTATATAAGAATGTGCATCATAAATTGTGCAGACTTCTGGGAACCATTGCCTATATGTTGAAGGAGGATCTGCACTTGAGCTGTCATCCATAGCCAATGTTCTGGTGCCTCTTTTTTTATTTTTCTGATTTATGGACAACTTCTGTTTACTGCTGCAAATGTGAGCAAATAATAACATAGGAGAATCAGATCAGCAATGTTGGCAATTAATTTTCCTCTTTTGATCATTGCAGGTGACTTTAGATGATCACAAGTTTAATGCTGTTGATTTCATGGTTGTTTGGTCTTCCTCACCGGATTGTTCAAAGTACAAGTCCTACTTCAGCTTGCCTGAATTAATTGAATTCCCAACAGATGTTCCTGGCCAAATGGCGTATGCATACTATTATCCACCATATAATCATATCTACCAAGTTAGTCAAGAAGAAAAGCCTTTATTGTTATTGGAAAGTCACTGTTTGTTATTCACCAATCAAAACTTTTTTGCTCGGATAATTGTTAAATGAAAAAAAAAAAAGTAAAAAACAAAAAAAAAAACTTACATTTAACAACAATTTCTTGTGTTATTCTTGTTATGCATGTAGTAATATGGCAGTTTCTTTTATTTGAAGTTATTGCACATGATGGAAGCAGTATATTGGGTGTAGGAAATTTAACTGCTCAACTATATGTATGCATTGGTCACATCACAGTTTGAGGTTATCATGTTTTGTGTTAGGTGCCTAGAACTTATGTCTTTGTCATCCTCGTCTATACCTGCAACTGGTTTGTGATAGAGTTTTGTGTAAATATGGCAAACAGTGTAGCATAAACTGTAAAGTCAAATATGTTTTTCAAGTTCTTACTAACAGCTGATACACTAGACAGAAGGATTACATGGATGCCTAAGATGATGTATTCAGATGATATGAACATTATATTTTTGAGAGCTCTACATATGATAGTATAACTTGATTGTCACTTCAGAATAATGCTAGAAATAGTTTGTCACTGAAATAGCAACCATAGGCCTTTCCAATAAGAAATAGTTTTTGACAAAAAGATTTATGATCACATATTGCTAAAAAAGATTAAAGAATATTATTTTAGAAATTGATTTTAATGGATTGTAATCAAGAAAGTGCAGATGCCTAGTTGCTTGCTTGCTGCACCTGTCGAGTCAGGGCCTGGAATTCATTCTTAGAGTTCTCTCTCTCTCTTGTTTTGTTGTATAGTGAGCATTTTTCTTCAATGAGGGTATCATTCCCTTTATATGCTGAATAATGATAGTATAGTGTGTAATTGTTACAGGAGGGCCCACTTTTGAAACACGTGGGATGTTAAATCTGGATATCCAATACTGGACTAATAGAGGTTGGGCATCTGTGGATGTGAATTATGGTGGAAGCACTGGTTTGTCCTTACCCTCAGCCACTATAACTACCTTTTTGCATCTCTGTTTTTATGTGTTTTATGGGAACTCTCATTATTTGAGTTGGAAAGTACCTAGCTACTTAAGAATTCTAGCTTCAGAGTCAACTGTCAAATTTATCCAATGCCTTTTATATGGATTTAACGACTATACAAGATGTATAGTAGCATGACCACATATTGAATATTAGTTTTGTTTTTACATAATTACATCATATTGTGAGAGTAATGTGTGTGGACTATTTTGAAGGTTATGGCAGAGAATATCGGGAACGGCTTTTGGCGCACTGGGGAATTGTTGATGTTAATAATGACTGTTGCAGTTGCACTAGATTTTTGGTAATTACATTCATTCACAGTTTTTTCCCAGTTTTGAATGCAGGGGTTGTGGTGACCCTTCAAGCTATGCTAACATGCATTTCTTTACCAGGTGGATAGCGGAAAGGCAGATGGGAAACGATTGTGTATAACTGGTGGCTCTGCTGGCAGCCACACAACCTTGGCTGCTCTAGCTTTTAGAGATGCATTTAACTCCGGATCTGTATTGTATGGTGTGGGTACTGAACTCATATTTAGCTAATTGTTGCATTTTTGAAGTTGTGATAGACTTTGTCAAAATTTTGTTTCTTTCCTTGATATACTAGGATTGTGTACTGAGTCAAGTTTCGTCTAAAACAACTATTGAAGCAGTGACTAAACTTAATTTTCTTCCTCTTCTAATTAAGAAGTGGTTTTCTTTTTGCATAATAAAATATACAATGACTATGGGTTGAACACTGGCCATATTAGCGTAATTTTTTCGATGCTCATGAATCATTTGTATCTTATCAGATACAATCTTCTTTAGGTGTATTAAGGATTGCTTGTAAGTTGAAGGGTAGAATGTAATGATAAGCAAATATTTAGTATTATCTCAAGTTAGCCTTTATATTCATCCTTTAGGTGGCTGTGGCCTGAGGTTCAGTTGCATGGTGTTTTTCCTTGGGAGTAATTCTGTTACTATCTTGACCATACTATAACTCTGTTTAGGGTTCCTTTGCTGCTGCTTTTGTAATATGTCTTGTTCTTCCATTTCAGATGAATGCTTTATTTTTGAAGTTTTATGTGCTCATTCTTGAGTATAAAGAAGAAAGATGTTCTGCATTAAGAGATTTAACAGATGTATTTGTTGATTTGATTCATGACAGGTGGCTGACATAAGCATGTTGAGAGCGGGGATGATCAAATTTGAATCTCATTATATTGATAATCTAATTGGTAAATTAAAATAAAAGAGACGTATACTTCCAAAAAAAAAAATAAATAATAAATAAAAGAGACCTAACTTCATTTTATTCTTTTATTTCGTTCATTCCATTGTATTCTGTTTAAATTTGGAATCTCATTATATTGATAATCTAATTAGATTATTTGCTGGTTATAGGAAGTGAAAAAGATTACTTTGAGAGGTCACCAATCAATTTTATTGATAATTTTTCTTGCCCTAGTAATCTTATTCCAAGGTTTGGAAGACAAGGTAGAAGAAGTATTCTGTTTTCTTTCCTTCTTTCTGGTTATTGCCTTTTTTTTTTTTAAATAATTGTTTTTCTTTAATTTTAGTCATTGTGAATGATGATAATGCTATAACCAGAGACTGGTTATTATTGGCCAACTTGAATTAAATTTATAGCCAGCATCATTGGCTTTATGACTTGATAAACACATGTTACGGTGGAGAGAGATCTATCTTTTAAGCCCGGCATTCTTTAGTTCAAATGTCTTAACACATTCTTTCATGGGTCTAAGAATTTTGTGCTGCTTTTCAACTTCAATTTGAATTTGAGGATCAATGGATCTCCGAGGTTGAGTTGAAAGAACCCCCTCCAAATGTTCCGAGGTTGAGTTGAAAGAACCCCCTCCAAATGTTGCAGGTTGTACCCCCTGATCAAGCTCGTAAAATATATCAGGCTTTGAAGGACAAGGGTTTGCAACTGCCAGTTGCGCTTGTAGAATATGAAGGAGAGCAGCATGGTTTCCGCACAGTACATGCTATTTTACTGATTTATCCAGTTACAAACTTTGCCTATGTTTGGGAAATATTATTGACCTGGTATTTTGCACAGGCTGAGAACATTAAGTTCACCTTGGAACAGCAATTGGTGTTTTTTGCACGATTAGTCGGGCACTTAGACGTTGCAGATGCGATTACTCCAACCAAAATCGATAACTTTGACGGAGTTTTAATCACAGCAATGTATCATTTCAGAATTTCCACTATGTATGTAGGAGTGAAGTCATTATTCACTATTCTAGTCCGTCATGTGTACCCTGGAAATGAATTTGCTCACTTTCACATGCCCGTGAAAATGGCCAGAGTAGTGCTATGCCTGTATCTTTGATTTCTGGTACTTCTGTAAGACTGACAGATTCACTATATGATCATGTTGTACAGGACTTCTATGCCTTTTCCCATAAGCGGAAAATGTATAAGTATCAATTACTTGTTATATTAATTGCATTGCCTTCTATGCGCTGTGTCTATGTAGCTTTCAATTTAAACTTGTCATCTGGTGTTTTTATAGACCAAGACTTTGAGATGCTGCTGTTAATTTTGAAAAATAAAAATCACTTGTATGACTCTCATAGTAATATATATTCGTTGGACTGAAACCCACTAATTCAAATTTATTCCTCACATATCTTCAAATTCAGGTCCATCAGGTGCCCAAATCAAAGAAGCAAATATTATATCGAATGCGGGCCTCCACATTGGAAGCCAGTTTGGTAATCAGAACCAGGGACATAGAGGCAACTAGTTAACTTGATAATGATTGATGAGTCTTGATTTTCCGGAATCATACGGTCATGATGTGTTCCAATGTCTTGTGCAGTCTATCACTCTTATCTATCCAACATATACATACTTATCTCCCCCATTTAAATACAATATATGGTAGTGAAATGGCTTTATCAGCCATAGGGACTCTCAGTCGCTTTTCTACTCATTACTCCTCCTCATCCGGTTTGACCTTAAACAATTTCTTCGCTAGAAGAATTATCTTCACAGTCTCCTCCAAGAGACAGCAGAAGCAGAAGCAACACAGCTGTAGAGTAATGTCTTTTTCGATGACGACTTCGGCTCCGCAAGTACCATCACCATCTTCTCAAGACAAAGTCACAGCTCCATGCGGTTCCTGGAGGTCCCCAATCACCGCCGACGTCGTTTCAGGCGCCTCCAAGCGACTTGGCGGAACTGCTGTCGATGCTCACGGCCACCTTATCTGGCTCGAATCGCGTCCCATTGAGTCCGGGTACAATACACACTCCCACATATTAGATAATTCTTCCTCAATAATTTAAATTCTGGATTATTATTTGAATTGTTGTGAGATTGAGTACAGTCGAGCGGTTCTCGTGAAGGAAGCTGAGAAAGCAGGAGATGAGCCTATTGATATCACACCAAAAGAGTATGCGGTTCGCTCCACTGCTCAGGAATATGGAGGTGGTGCTTTCAGGATTTTTGGAGACACTGTCGTTTTCTCTAACTACAAGGATCAAAGACTTTACAAGCAATCCATCGCTTCCAAAGGTCTAATTTTTCATTTTAAAACCACCGCTCATTATACTTTGTAATTCAATTTATTAGACTGTAATATCATGTCATGATTGGAGCATGATTTTTTTTTTTTTTTTAATTATTGCTGGAACAATTTCTTGGATAAAAAAACCTAATCTATTCGTTCAATTTGTTATGAACCTATAGAAGTATGGTATTAATATTTTTCAGGAGTGCTGAGTTCTAAGCATTGTGTTTCAATCAATATATGAGAAGCAATTTTGAGGTACGGGTTTGATTGTTTTGGTTGATATATGTGTTGTTTGCTAGCAGATTCTTCTCCTGTACCAATTACTCTGGATTATGGTGCACCACTAGTATGTTATGCTGATGGAGTCTATGATTCACGCTTCAACCGTTATGTCACTGTGAGAGAAGGTAGATTATCTAGATATATTCGTTTCCATGGCATATTTAGTTCTTATGACATTTTCATTTGTTTGAGCTATTGTATACTTTAAGATTCTGTTCACTAAAGTAGAAATATTTCCTTTTATAGGGATATTATTGGTTAATTTATTATTATTATTATTTTTTGTCTTGATAGATCATCGTGAAGATGGTTTGAACCCAACCACAGAAATTGTAGCCTTAGACCTCAATGACCAGAATATCCAAGGTAAGGTTCTTAGAAAATCGTGTACGCCTTTTCTTTCATCATGAATTTTTGTTAGAAATGTTAACAACCCAACTCACTCTTGTTAAGAAAGTACTCTAAATCAAGACTTCTTCGATACAAAAATAAAAAATCAAACAAAGAGTAATATCATGTGTGCAAACGCACAAGAACACCAAAATTTTGTGGTTTAACTGAGTTGAAGTTCAAGTTACACATTCATGAGGTTGCCGCATCTTTTACTATGATGGAGACCAAGAAGGAAAGTTACTTGATATTTCAACCATTCAAACAAAAGAAAGGATTACTATTAATGAATGGGCTACTGGTGAATACATTTCAATCGGGTTTCTCAAGGATGTTATATGCTAAATGTGCGGATATTTTCCTTTATTTTATTCTTTTCTCGCTCTCAGCCTAATGATGAATGATGTTTAATGTCTCCTCTCTTTCGCTCATTTTTTTTTTTTTTTTTAATCTCAGAACCAAAAATATTAGTCAGTAGCAGTGACTTCTATGCCTTCCCCCGTATGGACCCAAAAGGTGAACGGATGGCATGGATTGAATGGCATCATCCTAACATGCCATGGGATAAAGCAGAACTCTGGGTTGGCTATATTTCTGAAAATGGGTAATCAGAAATCTTTTTATGATCTCATAGCTCTACCTTTTTACAGTAACAAGCTTGCTGGTAATTTCCTAAGTTTTCGTTTCTATCATATTTCTTAGTGTTGCACAAACCACTATAATGGACCTAACGAGTAATTGGTTGGGCTGAGGAAAACAGGATTCATAGACTTCATTTCACATGTAATCCTTGCATGTATGTTGATTATGTACTCATAGATCTTATGGTTTTGATGTTTGACTTGTTTACTCTTGCTCACATCCTCAGTTTTTTTCTTTCTTCTCTTTGGTTTTATGGACACCTGTTTTTTCTTTCTTCTCTTTGGTTTTATGGACACCTGTTAAGGCTTTTTCAGTTATCTTTTCACATCAAAATTATATTTACCTATTTACAGTAAAAAGGATTAATTCCTTTGATGCTATCACACAGAGATGTCTACAAACGTGTATGTGTTGCTGGTTGTGATCCTGCCATAGTGGAATCTCCAACTGAGCCCAAATGGTCTTCTAAAGGTACTTAGTTTTGAACTGCTCATGTGTTTGTGGTGATTAGGCAGTCAGAATCATGTCTAACACACATTACTGCGAAAACATATTTTACATCTTTTATTATTGGAGAAAGGTCGTTTATGCATCAAATTCATGAGGGGAAAGAAAATTATTTGCTTTGAAAAATTTGGATCAAGAACTTGCTATGTTTTACTATTCTCACCCAAACCATGTTAAGTGAACCCAACTTGTCTAATTCTCAAATCAAAACTTGTTAAAGAATGTGCACATTCTTCTCTGGAGACAAATTTTCAGATTCTAGTTCCTGAGCTGGGATTTGATCATTCGCTTTTCCATTTTGCTGGGTTGTATTTCATCCAATTTGTTTTGGAGATTTGTGTTGGTTTTGTTGGACTCTAATGGTTGAGACCTTACCGGTTGCAATAGTACTCGCCTAATGTTAACATGTTATATGTTTAACTATTGTTGTAACTCTTATGAGCATCTAAATTACAAAAATTCACCATATTTTCTGGTAAGAAATATCAAAATTTTACTAGCTTTGAGTTGTTGCACATATCAATGATGTTTGGGTTGTGCAGGGGAACTATTTTTTGTTACTGATAGAAGAACTGGATTTTGGAATCTCCACAAATGGGTGAGTTCTTTCAACATGTTCCTTTAGTTGTATACTTTGCAGTTAATATTAAATATACTTGATCACTTGAATGGTGCTATTCTTTAGAAATAAGCTTGCATTTTGTGCCAAACATAGGCAATGTATACTCAAGCAGAATGCGCTTCTATTAACACACTTGCTTCTTGTAATTTGTTTAATCTTATTTACAATGTTTTAATGTGGAACTTGTTGCACTAGTGCTGAGTAAAGAAAGTATGACAGGTGAAAGTGACGCCATAGAATATCTTATCCTAATGTGACAATTTTACATTTTCTTTTTGGGGTTGTGAAAATGGTATTGCACTGACCTGCATCTACCTCCATCAGACTTGATTAACATTTTTCTGTTCGTACAACAGATTGAATCAAACAGTGAGGTTGTCACAGTTTATTCCTTGAATGCTGAGTTTTCCAGACCCCTATGGGTTTTTGGCATGAATTCCTATGAAATTATTCAAAGCCATGGACAGAAGAATTTAATAGCTTGCAGCTACAGGTAACACTAAGAAGGTTATTGCTGCAGTTTATTATTTATTGTGTACGCACACATTTTAGTCGTAAGTTATGGTAACCTATATTTCCATATTCTGTATCATCAAAGTTTTGTTTGTTTTGTTTCAGGCAGAATGGGAGTTCATATCTTGGAATTTTGGATGATGTTGAGGGTTCATTTTCTCTGCTGGATATTCCTTTCACTGATATAGACAACATTGTATGTTATCCTTCCATGATTATAGCATTCAAAAAGATTCAGCAGTAAGTTAACCTGGTGAGGTTTTATAGATGTGTATCATTAATTGTACAGACTTCAGGGAACCATTGCCTGTATGTTGAAGGTGCATCTGCTGTTGAGCCATCATCAGTGGCTAAGGTTTGTGCTGCCTCTTTTTTCGTCTTGTTTTATGGGGACAGTATCTGTATACAGCTGATAATAATAACATTAAGAGATTTGGATCAGTGGTGGCTGGCAATTATTTTTTTTCTTTGGGTTTTTCCAGGTGACCTTAGATGATCATAAGTTAAAAGCTGTTGATTTCAAGATTGTTTGGTCTTCCTCCCCTGATAGCTTCAAGTACAAGGCCTACTTCAGCTTGCCTGAGTTTATTGAATTCCCAACAGATGTCCCAGGCCAAAAGGCATATGCATACTATTATCCACCATCTAACCCTGTCTACCAAGCTAGTCAAGAAGAAAAGCCTCCATTGTTATTAAAAAGTCATGGTGTGTTATTCATCTACCAAAATATTTTACTCAGTCTAATGTGGTATAAAAAAGAAGTTTCTCATGCTATTGCTTTATGCATGTAGCAATATGTCAATTTTTTTTTTGAAGAAATGCAACAGATGGAAGCATAGATTGGGTGTGTAGGAAATTTATTGCTCCATTATATATATGCATCAGTCATTTCACAATAGAGGTTATTCACGTTTTAGTGGTGCCTATGATTTTTGTCAGTTCTTGACACCTATGTTGGCATCCTGGTCAATACCTGCCACTTATATGTTTTTGGTTATATAATGAACACTGTAGTGATCTGAGATAAGAAATGTCAGTGCCTACAGACAACCGATACACTAAAACAGAAGAGTCAGAAGGATGACTACCAATAATGTCTTGAGAAGATATGAAGATTACCTTTCAAAGCTCAATGCATGATAGGATACTTGCTTATTACAAATTTTAGTTCATAAATATGATTAATGCCAATTATACTAGCAACCAAAGGCTTTTGCAATTAGAAATAATTACTATCAAATAGATTTATCATCATAAATTGCTAGAAAAATCTTAAGAAATAATTTTCTAGAGACTGATTTCAGTGAGGTGAAATCAAAAAAGTGGAGTTGCATAGTTGCTTTCTTTCATTAGGATGTGCTACAGTCGGTGAACCTTTTGAGTCAGGGCCAGTATTTCACTCTTAGAGTTCTCTCTTTGGTACAGTGAATATGCTTTTCACTGGATGGATGAATAGCTAGTATATTCCAATGTTTTAATGGATGATATGGTATGTCCATATTGCAGGAGGGCCCACAAGTGAAACACATGGAATGTTAAATCTGAATATCCAATATTGGACTAGTAGAGGTTGGGCATTTGTGGATGTGAATTACGGCGGAAGCACTGGTTTGTTCTAACCCTCAAACTACTGAAATATTTTTTCGTCTCATTTGATACAACATTATTGGAACTCATGTCGTCATATTGATTGGAAAGTACCTATTCTATTTAAAAGGTTTGGGCAAGGCCTTTCATAGTTGCGCAGGATGTTCTCTGCTGCACTTATTTTGACATGTTGACCAATTTCTCTTTTATCTATGCATTGTATTGAGAGAGTGATATGCATGAGCATGTTTTGTAGGTTACGGTAGAGAATATCGGGAACGGCTTCTGGGAAACTGGGGAATTGTTGATGTTAACGACTGTTGCAGTTGCGCTAGATTTTTGGTAATCACATTCTTTCTTTCAGCTCTAAGTATCAATGGATGGGTTTGTCAGTATGCTTCAAGTCGTGGTAATGAATATATATATCTTCATCCAGGTGGACAGTGGAAAGGCAGATGGCGAACGACTATGTATAACTGGCGGTTCTGCTGGCGGATACACAACTTTAGCTGCTCTAGCTTTTAGGGACACTTTTAAGGCTGGAGCTTCGTTGTATGGTGTGAGTAGCAGAATTTATATTTTGTGTTGTGTTGCATTTTTGAATCCGTGATTAGACTGCTTGTTAATTGGTGTAAAAAATTTTCTCTTCCCTTGATATAATAAGATTAGTTGTTTTTTTTTTAAACTAAAATTGGTTGTACTTTTGAAGCAGCGATTGAATTTGATTTCCTTCCACTTAGTATGAAGTAGTGGTTATTCTTTTGCCAACTAGAACACTGATTTTTTCTTTTTTGATGTTGTCATGCTAGCATCGATAATCATGAACTGGTTGTATCCTAATTTCATGCTTATAAGTTTTATTAGGTCTATTGATGGTTACGTGTAATGTATTATGTATACCTGTAATAGTATATTTTAGACTTTGGTTGAAGGGTAGTTTGTCATGATGAGCTCAAGAAATGATTAAAATGAACTCAAGTTAGCTTCTCTGTTCATCTTTTGGGTACCTGGGGCCTGAGGTTCTAGTTATATTGGCTCTCCTTGATACAATTTTGTTATTATCCTGGCCATACCAATTAAGCTAAAAAGTCCAGTGCGGCTCTTCAGAATCTGTTTAGGTTCGTTTGATGCTCTTTAGTGATATGTGCATATTTTGCATTTCATGATTAGTTCTCTTTATATGAAGTTTTATAAGTTCAGACACTATAGTTTAACATAATGATGAAAGTTAGTTTAATGCTTTCATTATAAAATTGACATTTTCATGCCGTATTGTTGTGTGGCAGGTTGCTGACTTAAGCATGTTGAGAGCAGAAACTCATAAGTTTGAATCTCGTTATATTGATAAGCTAGTTGGTAAATTAAAATAGAAATGCTTTTCACTTTATTGATTTATTCTGTATGTTCCTTGTGGTGAGTGTACTTATTTTTCGCAGGAAGTGAAAAGGAGTACTTTGAGAGGTCACCGATTAATCATGTCGATAAATTTTCTTGCCCTATAATTTTATTCCAAGGATTGGAAGACAAGGTACATAATATATTCTGTAATTCTTTCCTCATTTTTTGTTTTCACTTTTCTTTTTTAATCATTATTAATGATAATAATACTATAATGAGAGACTTATTGATATTGTCATATAATTATTTGTTAGAATCAGTTCAATTCGGGAAATAGGTTGTAGAGTTCAATTTTCTGGATTATTACTTGTCAGAAAGTTAGAATTACTTTGTCACATAATCTGCTGACTTGAATTTTTTATAACCATCATCATTGATTTTATGACTTAATAAAATCACTTTATGGTAGGAAATTTACTCACTTTTGAGCCCCACATTCTTTCAACCAAATGTTTAACGCATTAGTCGTGATTTTATAGGATAGACAACTAGCATGTTGTCCCATTATGGCTTCTGCGACTGCGATAAATTATGGTTGTAATTGCTTTTGTTTTGTTTTTCTTCTTCATTTGGATCTCTTGCTTCTGTGTTAGGCACTGCTGGTTGTGTTATTGATGCAGTTGAACCCTCAAAATTCGCTGGAAGTCTATTTCTATATACCAGTAAATTTTGACTTTAATACGAAAATGAAAAACTTTTCTGAACCATTAAAATTTTCAAATTATCAGAGCTTTCAGATTAGGGTGCCATTGTGGCAGAATTGAGTCTTCTTGATTTGTGCATTATTAAGTGATGTCTATCTGTAGTTAAACTATCCATGTTATTTCAATGCATATAGTTCAACACATATCTGTATCTTTAAATATGTGAGGTTTGTGTTATTGGGATTAGATCATACTGGGGCCAGGGTGGTTTTGGACAGTCTGGTTTATGTTTTAGTCGTCATATAATTTCTTCTATATTTTGAATAAAAGGGTTTTGGTTATTTCGGTTTTCATAAGATCTCCTAGGATCAGTTCCAAGAATTCCGTCCATATTTTTCAGGTTGTGCCCCCTGATCAAGCTCGTAAAATCTACCGTGCATTGAAGGAAAAGGGTTTGCCAGTTGCTCTTGTGGAGTATGAAGGAGAACAGCACGGTTTCCGCAAGGTAAATGCTACCTTACAGATTAATCTAATTACAAAATTTGCTTATATTTGGGGAATATTCCCACTGACCTGGTATTTGTACCCAGGCTGAGAACATTAAATTCACATTGGAACAGCAAATGGTGTTTTTCGCACGATTGGTTGGGCACTTCAATGTTGCGGATGAGATAACTCCAATCAAAATCGATAACTTTGACTAGGCATTTGGTGAAGCAGTGTCTGGTTCCGTACGTACAAGTAATGCTATAATTTTAGTTCATGTGTCAGTGTCATTGGTTCCAGTTCCACTTGATCATAGCAATCAATTTGCTCCATTTCAGGGAACTTTTGAATCGGCTCATGAAATTACCACAAGTACATCAGATTCCCGTATGTTACTACAATATCCTGGTGTCTAAATCTTGATTTCTGGTAAAACCTCATAGTTTCACTAAATTTTCACGTTGTACATGACTAATACACATTTTAAATTACTGGATACGCAGAATTTTTTAATCAATAATAGGTTATATCTACCCAATAGAATAGGTTTGCATTTTCTACTTAATTTTCCGCGTGGCTTTATAATTGAACTTGTCATCTTGTGCTAGTATGAAAAACATTAATCTGAGCAGACCGCACAAAAATTTGTGCGACCGCGTGGTAGGGACGAGGCATTATTCAAGTCTAGCAATGGGCTGGAAAGTAAATGATGTCGGCAAAGCTAGCAGGTGGTTCAAACGATGTTAAGTCGGTCAATATTTGTAGGGTAGCTTAGGATAAAGGTGCTCAGTAATTAGAAATAGCTAGGGTTGTACTAGATGCATAACTAACTATGTTCCCAACAGCCCCAAAACCTATCTTTAAGCTCTTCTTTGGACCGATAAAATCATAAAACCGGGCTATTGGTTTTTTACGAGGGAGGTGGTATTTACCCGGGAGCTGAAATAATGCAATTTTGTCATTAGATATCCCTGTCAGATATCTGCCAGAAGCTAAATGAGCAAAAATTGGGTTAAACGTAGAAGGCTGATGGAGTTGCTGGCTTATGCTATTCTTGTGTTTTTTAAAAACAAAAATCGTAAGTTGTAATTTTTGTTTACAGCAGACACTATTTCTGGTTATTTTACGGACAAGATATCTAACTTAGACAAGCCGGTGTCCAACATTAGGCAACCATTGAATCTGATGTTGGATATCTGCTTTCAATATTAGATCTCATGTTCACGATATAACGGTAAAATTAGTGTCTGCAGCAACAAATAATTACTATTTAAAAGCTAGGAATAGGGGGTTCGCTCTCATGCTATAATGTTGGCCATCTCCGTAACCCGGCCGAAGAGTTTGTGAAAGTCATCATCTCGGGCCATTGATGTCTCTCTGTACAGATTTATTTATCACACCATATTAGCCCAACAGCTGCCTGCAAACTATTTCCTTTTCCTTGTCTCTTCTCTAGATTTCTGCAACACAGAACAACGCTCCCGTGTATTCCAAGTTTGTCTTGTTTTTTTTCCCAGGATAATGTCCGTGTATCAAAATTATGTAATTTTAACTTAACCGTCATATTAACCACAATTATTCCATTTGAGTATTAGTGGCGTGGCATTCGGACATTCAACCTTGATTATATGCACAGATAAACCCTCCCCTCTTCTAGAAGTTGACATTTTTTTTAAAAGCTATCTCTTCGCTTACGCCAAATCCTGAAAGAAGATTTTTAGAATACAATTAAGTATACTTCTACCGATTTGTATCTGTCTAGGATACACATAACCGTCCAAAATTCCGGTCAACTATTCCAGTAGTTGAGACTTTATATATAAATCATTTTGACTCGGTAAATTGCAAATTAAGAGCCAGCTTGCAAGTCCGCTCCAAACTGTATATTAATATATTTTTTTTCTTACTGTAAACCTATGCCTTGAATATTCCTAAAAGAATATATAATATTATATGATAGATTCGTTGTTTACAACAACTCATTATTGACAATACACGAATTATAAGATTTTTTAAGGTTGAATTAACTTAAGTCTTGGTTCAATTTATATATTATAGTATCACGTTTGTTTTAATTTTAGCTAGTAAGGATATGTAGTGGGTCACCACATCATTGGTTCCACATGACTTTTTAACTTTTTTTGTTTTTTTTTTTCAATTTTTACCAAATTTATTTTATTGGGTTGGTGATGACTGTTCTACGTACTAGTCTTTGTTCCTCAAAATGGAACGAAGAAGATCATGTTCACTAAGAATTTTAGTGCCCAACCGTTTCCTGCATTTTATAAAAGTTATTTGTCTCCATTTCTAACAAAATTATTGTGCAAAGAAACAATGAACACGAAATACATAATTTGTTTCTGCTGTATAAGATGAGATAATCTTTCTTCCTTAACTGGAAACTAGTAATCTCACTTTCACGAATATTAAAAAAAAAAAAAAAAAACCGACAACAACAACGACAACACATTAGCTGTTATAGCCTTATGGATTGACAGGCCAATAAAAATCAAAGAAATATTACAAACTCCAAGTTTACAAACTCTACACTTATATGAAGAACCAAAATTAACTTTACAATTAAAAAATATATATATATATATATATTCTGCATTTTTTTTTTCATTTCTTGAACGTGTGTGAGACCCAACTCCCCAAAATGCCTTGTTTGTATGGCAAGAAAGTTCTTTTCTTCAAATCCTCTGAAGCAGCTTTGTTCTTTGTGTAATGCAACTCATGAGCCGAGACGGGTCCTCTTCTCCTGGACCCAGACCCCGAACCCGAGCTGTCGGTGGACCGAATACTTGCATTCTTGGAGTCGTCATTTTTCCTGAAAAAGTTTGCATACTTGCTGAATGGATCTTTTCCCTTTGCTCTTCCCTCTGATGCGCTTCGAAACAGAAGAAAATCTCTCAATCTCCATTTTCTCGGAGACCCCTTTGAGGTATTCGAGCTAAATGATGATTGCTTGGTCGGTTGTTGTTGTTGTTGTTGTTGTTTTTGGTCTTCTTCGTCCCATGGAAACGCAGACACTCTAAATGGAGAGAGTGATCTTGTGGCTCTCCGGCTTGAACTTGTAGACAAACCTTGCACTGTTCTATCTCTTCCTCTTTGGTTGTTTTCACTTCTCTTTCGTGTGTTTTCAATAGCAGTCTCAAAAGGGTCGATGTCTTTCTTCGTTCTTGGAGAAAACGCTTCTCTGATGATCCTTCTACCTTGTGATATAGGCGATCTTGGAGATTTCGGAGACCTTGGAGACAACAAAGGGCTCTTCTGGGATGTGTACTCGTCGTGTTGCAATCCCGGTGGAGGCTTCAAGGGTCTTATTTTGCCACCATCAAAGAGCTCTTCAGCTGATAGAGAGGCCACCTTCAGTTCCCCACTAACATCAAAAGCAAAATCATCCTCATCGAAGGCCTTTGATTTGGGAGATTTTGGCTGTACCAGGCTTCTCTTCCCAGTCAAAAGGAACAGCTGAGGAGGACAAGTGACTTCTCCTGCTGCCTCTACTCTCGTTGAACATGTAAAAGTTGTCGAATTCACGATAAAACTCAGACATTCGAGTGGGACTAGTAGGTGCACTAGTGAAGAAATACTGACCAAACCCTCTTGGCGATGATGGAGTACTGATGCCTGTAACAGGTATCACCACCTCCATTACTTGGATTGAATTTCTTCAAACAGTTTGGTTTCTCTGTGTTTTAATGTTATTGGGTTAAAACCAGAGAGCCAAGTTAAAGGGGTGTTTTGGGGTGATATATAAGAGAGGGGAAAGAGAGAGAGAGAGAGAGGGAGAGAGAGGGACAGAGGAAGGAGAAGAGAAAGAGCAGACGAACTGTTGGGTAGAGATTGTTGACCATGTGTGATTTTTGAAGTCACAGATATGAGCCGCCTTTTAATACTTTACAGGTTCTTTTTTTTTTTAATTATTATGATTTAAATAAAAAAACAAAAACATATGGTTTTTAATAAATTTAATTCTGGTTTCACATGGGGGGATTGTTGATTAAACTTTGTTCGGATAATTTTCTGGTTTTAGGTGAGGAGGAAGAGTGTTCTGGTAACCCACTAACATAAGTATTTTTTTATATAGAAAAATAGGATAGATGTTGACAAATTAAACAAATGAGGAATAAATTAAGAGTAATGCTATACTATCTAAAATAATTGTTTAAATTCATTATTCAAATGATATGGTAAGTTTATGTGTAATTATCATATCATTAATATATTATTTCAAAATTAATGTGATAGCTACAAATCAGCTTGACACATCATTTGAACAAAATTTTCGAACAATTTTTTTTTTGGAATTTAAAACATTTTAAAAGTTTGAATGTATTCAATTTAAATTTGAATGGATTTAATTGAAATCTATGTGTATTCAATTCAGATTTGCATATAATCCATTAAAATCTAGGTGAATTCAATTTATATTAGTATGAATCTAATGAAATCTATATGCATTTAATTCAGATTTGTAAGAAATCAAATGAAATTCAAGTGTATTAAAAAAATCATTAATTTCACGAATTTTATTTAAATGATATATTTGGATGAATTATGTAGTGATTTTTATGAAGAAAAAAGTCTATAATAAATCTTATCATATTCTTAAAAATTTTATTAGATTTCATAAAAATTTTATAAAATCAATGTAGAGTCTACCGAATCTATAAATTCCATCCAAATTTATCATTACAAAAAATATATTAAACCCTAATAAATCGTATACCGAATACACCCTCCTAACTTTTGCATCGCGAATGTTATCAGCTGTGGCTTCACTTAACCCCCAAGCTTGACTTTGACTTTAACGGCATTGCAGTCAACACTAAACTCCATCTAGATGGGCATTATCTCATATAACTGACAATAATTAAACTACATACATAGATGTCAAAAATTATACGTAGAAACAATTTTCAAGCATTTAACAAGAAACTCTTTCTTTCCTTTTTTTTGAAAAAAAAAAACAACAAACAAAACAAGAAACTCTTTAAAAAAAAAGAAAGATTAAAAAAAAAAAAAAAAGTGGTGGGGGCGCGCATTCAACAAGAGAAGTTTCAAAACTGGTAGGGGACTTGAAAATAAAATAAGCGTGCAGTAAAAGTGAAATTGGTTTGGAAAATTTGGACATGACAGTAACTCCCGTGCAAAATCTATCATTACACAAAATGTATCTTGAAAGACATGACAGACCTAAGATTTTTCAAGTCATTGGGTCTAGACAAGTACATGATCTAGTTAGTTTTGAAGTTTTCATTTTAGTTTGTGCCTGGTAATAATAAAATTGGGGAAATTACACAAATGCCTTGGACGTTTAATAAAATATTAAAATTACACCGATATAACAATTTGGCAATGATGATAGAGGTTTGATTATTCGGATAAGGTTACCTATCAATAATAACCATTGGATATTCTTTAATAATTATCCTTATAATAAATTTAAGGGTTTTTACTGATAGGTAACTTTATTCAATCAGTAAACTAACAAAACCTTAATGACAAATATAAACGCCTTAAACGTTTGATAAAATTGCACCAATATGATAATTTTGGCAATAATGACAGTAACTTCCCCTAAACTTCCATAATTAAAACACAAACCAGCCCTACCTTTTTACTTTCCATTAAATATATAAAATGACAAAAATATCCTTTGATTTTATTATTTTTAATTTAAGCAATAAATAAATATATACTTTTTTTACTTTTTTTTTTTTTAATTTGAAAATTAAAAAATTTTGTTAATCTCCATCAACGAGGTGTAGACTCCACTCCACCGATGGAGATTAGTCTCCATCACCATGGTGACTAGAGCAACTTGATCTCTCCATCAGTTGGAGACCGCATCAAAGACAAGATTTCTGGTCTCCATATCAGATGGAGTTTTGCCCGAAACTCCATCGGAGATGGAGATCCAATCCCATCATCCATCTTTGAAGACGGACGATGGAGATTTAATCTGATTAGATCTCTATTTTTTGTTCTAAATAATTTTTTTATTTTATTACTTTTTAAATTTATATTCACATACATGCTTTTACCAAATTATTCCTAATCATTAACACTTAACGACGTTTCATTGACAGTTAATGGCAAGGAGTGTTTGTGCTTCACTTATAAATGTTCATGAGAGATTGCTGTCATTATGGTCCAAGTTATCATATTGGTGTAATTTTATTAAACTGTCCCGAGGATGTTTGAACAATTTTCCCTAATAAAATTGTATATATATATATATAAGTTTTTTTTAAAAAAAAACATGTGTATGTTTTGATCTGATGAGCACAAGAATTTGAAACTATAAATTTCTGACATTTAATGAGTTGTTACCAAATTTTCAAGAGCTGATTATTAAATTAATCTTGTGTTGAAATAATTTGATTATAATAATATAAGGCGGTAACACGTGCTTGAATTCAGGGAACAGAAACAGACTGACTCCCGACTTCTAGATTTTTAGACTTGTCATCACCCAAAATTGTGTGTCAAAATTTACGTAGTATATATGTTGGAGCAGATGTCATCTCTGTAGGTCAAGTTTTTAAAAGACTAAATATTTATTTAGTCTTTTAAAAACTTGACCTACAGAGATGACATCTGCTCCAACGTATTACATAATCTTATATTCTTATTATATATCCCAAGTTGTGATATCACAACTGGCACCTCGTTATTTGATTTTACATGAAAGTTTTTTGTTACTTACATCAAATATCAACTCCAATCGATAATTATCTGTTGTTACTTCCCATACTCAACAAACATATTTTTGTCTGTAACTTTCCTCATCAACCACCTTATTTTATCATTTTGGCTTTTATTTATTTTTAATCTAAGCACCTTATTTTATTTAAAGTTTTCTTCATTTTGATAAGTTGTATAATATCAGTTGATGTATTCCCCTCTTGGATCTCGATCCAAGAATTGAAGAAATAGTATAGTGATCTGGTATGGACATAATAATTTACTGTGTTGATGTGAATGCACCAATTTAGAGAAGGAAAAGAATACACGTGCACAACTGATAAAGAGATTTAATTAATGAATGTATCCAGCCGACCACTGTCTAGCAATCACGATGCATTTACTGCACAATTTACAAGTACCGACTGTTTTGTGTATTTCATATGTCACAACATGCCAGCATGTTTTGCTTGTTGCTTTTACGAAGTTTCCAAGTTCTATCGATCCATTTTATGAAAAACAAATAGAATTGGATGCAGCATGTTATTAGAAGATCGTGTTATATTATTTGATGCAAACCAATCTTTTTTTTTTAAAATCTTTTCACATTAAATTATTATATTTATTTTGTTTGTGGAGGATTAGTATTAGATGGATTTTTTATGTTACTTCAAAGGAAAATTTTAGAAGGAAAGCAGCTATGTGACTCTAAATTAATGTTGGGATGAATGTATTTGATGGTTTGATTTTGATAGAAAGATAGGATTTAATTTGGTATATTTCTTTTAGGTGTTTTCCTTAGAAAACTAATGCTAAAGTAGGTTACAACTTACAACAACAAATTTAAAAAAATTGGTTGTAAATGTGAGAATTAAATTATATTGAAATGTGGTCGATTTTCCTTTGTACATCATATGGTATTACTTATCTATAATTTTTATTCTTTTGTTACCAGTCAACAAAATTACAACATTATGCTAATTAATTAGTCCAACAATGTGGCTATGTAATTAGCCTAAAGTAAAAAAGAAAAAAAAAAACAAGTATATATATATATTTTTTAAAAAGTTGTCTTTAGCTAACTTAGCTAAAACAGAATATTTACTTTGTGGAAGAAAATGTAAGTATATTAAAATTTATGGTTTTAGGTAATTTTTTTTTAATCAAAATATCCAATTAATATCCAATTTTGAGGTCAACGTTGTACTAATTTTATTAGCACATGCATCCAAACTTAGATAAGTGTTTGCTTCTTAGACCAATAAATTTTGCCAAGTGAAAGGAGGACAATGACGATTACCACAACTAAATGAATTTTCGTTTACTTAATATTTGTCCTCATTTTTCAAGTCATAATGCATATATAAAGCTCCTTGAATACGATTTTTTTTTTTTTGAAAGAGATAAAATAAAACCCATTCAACTACATTTTATATCTTGACCCAAAATGATCACTAAAGCCATTACTTCACAAGCCACTACGCCATGTAGTTGATGTCAGTTTATGTATCATGCTCTGTAGTTTTTTTTTTCTTTTTTTTTTTTTTTTTTATCAAATCACTCTTGCATACAAATATGAAATAGACAACCTACATTCAAGATTCCAACACATCACCCATTTATAGAGTGCTGCTCAAATTGTGTCCACCGTATATGGACATGACATAAATGAATAAAATCCTTTTTTTTCTTTTTTTTTTTTGAGAATTAAATGAATCAAATCTTTAACTTTTATTAAATATGAAAGTACTACTCCTGATCATTATATTATATAATTTTAAAGTAAGAAATTTCTTTTCTAAATAAATTAATAAAAACAATTTCGTCGTATCATGTCATGTAGTGTTCCCTAGCCTTGTCGTCCACACAAAATTTTCCTAAAGATGGGACCATGATGCAGCCAACGCAATGTTGCATTTCCCCATAAAATTCATACATTTTTTTTTAATTACACTAATCATTGAATATCTTACATACTGTATAATTTATCGAATATTTTTTATCAAAATTTTTGAGGTATGATTTAGAACTAGATCTCTAGAAACGGGAGGAAATATCTACATCATATGAAAAAATTACCACTTTGATCAAGTAACTGATAAGAAGAGTTGAACTCTACCCCTGTAAGCACGAACAAAGTTAAAGTTTTTACAAGCTGCTTTGCAGACCTCATATGCTCCAATAAAATTCATTTACTTAATGTATTTAAATAATAAATTTTATCACAGCAAGTGTGGAATATTATGATAACAAAGGCACGCAATTTTTTGGAATGGTAAAATTATTAGCAGGTCAAAATTGACGAATAATTTATATTTTAGCCCTTACTAAAGTTTTGTGTTTTGACTCCCAAACTTTTGTGCAATCTTGTTTAATTGTTACTGCCAATAGAATGAACATCTAAAGATGTCAGGAAAACTAAGTTTATCAAGAGTATCATACTATCGCATTTGTATGGTTCCCAAAATCCTGTAATTGGAGAATGAAGCTATTTATACACCATTGAACATCTCCATCAACTTGTTCCATCTTGACAAGTTTGACTTGCCATCATGGAGAACCAAAAGATTTAATTGGTCACTAACTTTGATAGTCAAACCACCCCCACAAACTAAGCAAAGATGAAGAAATTCATTTCAAGACAATGAAGATAAAATTAGGAGGTATCATATCGAAGAGTCTACATTAGAAAGTCTCGAGTACATGAAGATGGTACTCTAGTTGTGATGTTGTGTTCATTTGGGAGTTGTTTTTGAAACATCACCAAAAGGACCATATGATCCAGATTGTGTATGGATATTTATGAGAAGGTATAGTGCGTGATTTATAGCTTTTTGAAGACCTGCTTCCATTGTCTAAGAGGTGTTGTATGACATGGCCTTGTTTGACCCCCATGACAAAAGATACCCTTCGTTTCTTCTTACCTAATTATCGGTTTATTTTATCAAAATTCCATGTCTAGCAAGCATGTCATGGGTAGAACGTTTACAGATTTGACAAGCTGTGCCTCCTAGGAGGACCATTTAGCCTTAGAGTTGAAATGAAGCATTGCACTATTAACTCGTAACTAATGCAGCTTTCTTAAAGTAATTGAGAATTAATTTGAAGCCCCTAGTAGGGTAAACATGCTAGGCATAAAGTTTAAGAGAATGAGAGGACAACTCAAATGGTTCAATAACTTTTTGCCATGGTTTGAAGAGGGTGAGTTGTTGATTTCACACCTTAAGATCCTGGCAACATTGAAATATTATTTCATAATCTGATGGCCATATATAGGTGTTGGTCTCTTCAGAAACCCATATTTGCAACTATACCTTTGCTGATGAGCTCTCTTGTTAATAGTTTAGAATGATATGGGTGCTGGTGGAAAATAGAGTTATTTATTCATAAATTAACAAATCAGATAAATTTTGAAGCTTTTGAATAGACTCTATCGAAGAACGTCTAGAAGAAGTTTTTCTTACAATCAAGTTCACTTAAAAATTTTACATGCATGGTATAGAATCTCATAGAATGGCATAAAGGGAGAACTCAAGGAGGAATTTTGTAAGACATGCCCGAAAGTTGTACTATAGCATTGCTCACCTTCCAATCAAGGATTCCTAATATTAGTTGTTGTGATTAATATAATTATTCTAAAAAATGTAATTAAAAGGCTAAAAACGTTCTTGCAATAAAAATGTAAGTAGTTATTATGACATGTATTACAAATATGATTTTACTCACCATGATTAAATATATAGTTAAGCTTCCTTGTTATCTTATAAATCTCTCCTTTTCCCTAACAAGTATCTTAACGTTAGGGTAAAAATTATTTTTCCTCTCTATTTTCAAAACATATTTTTTAAAATTAATAAAGTAAATAAACAATTAAAATAAAAAAGATGAAACTTCACCGTATATTTTTGGGATGGATTGTAGAGAACAAAAGTAATATTTGGAACAAAAAAAAAAAGAAAAAAGAAAAAAATTCATCTGGTGGATATTCCGATTAAATTCGTATCAAATGGAGATCCTTTGTCATTAGATTATCGATGAATATTTGGACCCAATTGTTAAAGATTTGGTTTTGGTTAGCCAGATCGACGATATAGGCAAAACCTAGATTGCAGATAACCAGATCGTAATGACAATCTAATCTTTGGCCAACAATGGAGATTCATATATCTCCATTTGGTGGAGATCCAACTAGATCTCTATCAAATGGAGATAATGATTTTTTAATTGTTATTTATTGTAATTTATTTATTTATTTATTTTGTAATATAAGAAAAAGATAAAGATTGTGTGAGTGTGTGTGTTTGGTATTGGCCTTAGGCAAAACCTAGATTGCAGATAATCAGATCGTCACGACGATCTAATCTTTGGCCAACAATGGAGATTCATATATCTCCATTTGGTGGAGATCCAACTAGATCTCTATAAGATAGAGGTAATTATTTTTTATTTCTTATTTATCATAATTTATTTATTTTTGGGTAATATAAGAAAAAGAAAAAGATATAGAAATATGTGTGTGTGTGCGTGTGTGTGTTATTGGTCTTAGAACTCTCCCGAGAAAAGAAGTGTAGAAAGTTAAAAACAAGATTATTTCTGTTAAAAATAGATAATTGGGATTGAATTTTGGAAGTACTTTATGTTGTAAAAGTTTGTGTTGTTTGAGTAAAATATATTAATTTAAATTCAATTTTAAAATTTGAATTTGAACAAAAAATATGTCTTTTTAATGGAAAGGTGTTTGTCAATTCATAGGTACATGTTCTATAAAAGCTGTGTTTGTTCATAGATATCTATTTCACAGAGTTGTGATTATTCATAGGCACCTATTCAATATTTATAAATAACATATCACTTTTGTCATTTGTAGAGATTTTTTTTTTTATTATTTGCATTCATTACAAAATTGAGAAACATATCAAAATTTAGCAGAATTTAGAATATCTAGTGCTTGGTTTCTAATTTTAATAGAGGATCCTATAAGGCAATTACTTAAAGTTCTATAAACACTAGAGTAGAGGTTGATTACTGTCTTACGACCATTGCAATTCTGCAAGACTCTGTTATTTTGTATTTTCATTTCATCATTCTGATATACTTTTTTTTTCTTATGTTATAATTGTTTTTTTAAGAGTAATTGTACAATTTATAATTGTGAGTAATTGTACAGTTTATAATTGTTGTATTGTAGTATGAATTATTTCTACAATAAGAATATTTTGCTTTAGTGTTTATTTCTTTCTCCATTTGTCATCGTTCTGATTGTTGATTTTCTAACGATCTTAAAACAGTAATTATGGATCAACAATCTGTTTTGGACAAGAATCCTTGCGTCAAGAAGCCTGAGAAATTCAAAGGAATGGATTTTCGAAGATGGCAACAGAAGATGTTATTCTTAACAATCACGAACTTGGCATGTGTTGTCAAGGAAAATGCCCCAAAGACGGGAGATAATGCATCAAAGAAGGCTTTGAGTGTCTTGGATGCATGGACTCACTCTAAATTTTGCTATAGAAATTATATCTTTAACAGTTTGTTTGATACCCTTTATGATATTTTTTCTACTTGTAAATAATAAAAGAATTGTGAGAATCTCTTGGGAAAAAATACAGGGTTGAAAATGTTGGTTCAAAGAAATTTGTAATTGGAAAATTTTTGAAATTTGTAATTGAAATTTAACATGGTTGATTCTAAGTCTGTGATTAAGTAGGTTAAGATTTGTAGATTCTTATTCATGAATTGCATCTTGAAGATTGTTCAATCAGTGATTGATTTTAAGTAGGTGTCATCATAGAAAAATTACCTCCATCTTGGAATGATTTCAAGATATATCTCAAGCACAAATGAAGACTTAATCTTGAGGCTTCGAGTTGAAGAGGATCATAGGAAGAGTGACAAGATTGATGTTACATCTTTCCAAGAAAATGCCAACAATGCAAAGAATGAATGACAAAGCCAAAGAGCCAATTCTAGAATAAAAAGGTAAATGAAAAGGCTACTATCCATGCACCAAAGAGAAAGAATTTTAAGAAATTAATGGCTCTTGTTGGGTGTGTGGAAAAGTCGGGCACAAAGCTCAAGATTGCCGCCATAAGAAAATTTTCAATATTGCCCAATTCAACAACAAAAATCAGGCTAATAATTAGACCAATTTCATGGAAACAGATGATAATCTTGCTCTTTTTGTTTCTAAGACAAATATGGTTTCAAACAACAAGAGTTGATGGATTGATATAGGTGCAACAAAACATATATGTGGAGATCGAAATATGTTTTTAGAATATCAAGAAGTCTCCAATGAAGGAAAGTTGTATATGGACAATGATTCTATGGTAGATATGATTGGCAAGGGCAAAGTATTGCTGAAATTTACTTCTACAAAAATACTTATATTGCTAGATGTGCTACATGTCCCTGACATGAGGAAGAAGAAATTTACTTCTAGAAAAATACTTACATGGCTAGATGTGCTACATGTCCTTGACATGAGGAAGAATTTAGTTTCTGATCATTTCCTTAGTAATAAGAGATTTAAACTTATCTTTGAATCAGACAAATTTGTACTAACTAGACGGATGTATGTAAGCAAAGACTATTTGGTTGAAGGATTGTTTAAATAGAATGGTTAATTATAGATTGTTTTCACAGTTTACAATTGATTTTAATAAAAAATATGAAACATGTTCGAAATCAAAATTTGCAAGACGAACCTTTAAATTAGTATTAGATAGATCAACTGAATTACTTGGTTTAATTCATATGGCATCTATGTGACTTTAAATCTACAAATACACATGGCGGAAAGAATTATTATATTTCTTTCATTGATAATTATAGTAAATTTTGTTATGTATATTTGTTACATAACAAAGATGAAGCTTTAGATGCTTTTAAACAATATAAAGCAAAAGTTGAAAAAACTTGACAGAAAAATAAAAATATTAAGGTTGGATAAAGGAGGAGAATATAATTCTTCTATGTTTTCAGATTTTTGTGCTCCTCATGGAACCATTCATCAAATGACTGCTCTTTAGACTCTACAACAATTGGAGTGGTTGAAAGGAAAAACAGAAAATTTAAAGATATGATAAATACCACATTAAACAGTTTTGACCTTCATTGTAATTTGTGGGGTGAAGCTTTGGTTACTGCAAATAAAATATTAAATAGAACTCTACATAAAAAACAAATAACAAATAAATTTCCTTAAGAATTATGGAAAGATAGATTACCGTCATACAAAATTTTGAATGAGTAGGGTTGTCTTGCAAAGGTTTGAGTTCCTTTACCAAAAAGAATTAAACTTGGACAAAAAACTATTGATTGTGCATTCATTGGATATGCAAACAATAGTGCTGCATATAGGTTTTTTGTTTTGAAGTCTCAAATTCTAGATATACATGTGAATACAATATTAGAATTAGTTGATGCTGAATTTTTTGAAGGAATATTTCCATTCAAGGAAAAGTTAATTAATTCTAATAAAAAGAGAACTTATGATGAAATTCGAGCAAAATGTTCTTCAAGAATTTAAGAAGAAATTGTAGAACGAAGAAGAAGTAAAAGGACAAAAATTCCAAATAATTTTGGTATTGATTTCATTTATCTCTTGACAAAAAATAAACCTCAAACTTACAAAGAAGCTATTACTTCAGCAGAAGTCGATTTTTGAAAAGAAGCGATTAAAAATGAAGTTGATTCTATATTGCAAGATTATACATGGGAATTGGTTGATTTGCCACCTGGTAATAAACCAATTGGATACAATGGACTTTCAAAAAGAAGTTAAAGGCGGATGGAACTATTGATAAATATAAAACTAGATTAGTAGATAAAGGATATCGCTAAAATAAGGAACTAGATTATTTTGATACTTGTCCTCCAATATCTCAAATTACCTCCATTAGAATGTTAATTGTTATAGCTGCAATTAGAAATTTAGAGATACATTAACTAGATGTAAAAACCGCATTTTTGAATCAAAAATTAGAAGAATAAATTTATATGGAACAACAATCTAAGGAGTTCATAGTTAAAGGTTAAGAGAAAAAGATGTGCAGACTTGTTAGATCCTTGTATGAACTTCAGCAAGCTCTGAAGCAATGGCATGAGAAATGTGATCACATAGTGATAACAAATGATTTCAAAATTAATGATTGTGATAAGTGTGTGTATGTGAAAAGTAATGATATATCTTATGTCATAGTTTGCTTGTATGTTAATGACATGCTGATCTTGAGATCTAATATGAAGAAGTAATCAATAATACCAAACAAATGTTGAAATCTAAGTTTGATATGAAGGACATGAGTATGGTTGATGTCATTCTTGGAATTCAAATTAAAAGAAATAGTGAAAGTTATGCTCTCACACAATCTCACTATATAGAAAAGGTGTTAAAAAGGTTTGGTCACTTTGACTGCAAACTTATTGCTACTCCATATGTTATGAGTATTAAATTGAGGAAACATATTGGTGATGTAGTTTCACAACTTGAATATTCACAAATTATTGAGAGTCTCATGTATTTAATGAATTCAATTAGGTTTGATATAACTTATTCTGTAAGTAGACGTAGTAAATATACAAGTAATCATGAAAAACAACATTGGAATACACTTATCAAAGTATTAAAATATTTGAAGTATACTCAATCTTATGGTTTGCACTACACAAAATATCCAGCAGTTTTAGAAGGATATAGTGATGCAAATTGGATTTCAAATAATGCAAAAACAAAGTCCACTAGTGGATATATGTCTACTCTAGGAGGAGTAACGATCTCATGGAAATCCGTTAAACAAACATGCATAGCGAGATCCATAATGAAATTTGAATTTATAGCACTTGATAAAGTTGTTGAAGAAGCATAATGGTTGCATAATTTCTTAGAGGATGTTTCACTGTGGCCTAAGCTTGTGACAACTATCTACATACACTGTGATAATATAGCTGCACAAATGAGAGCTAAAAGCAATATATACAATGGTAAATCAAGACATATTAGGCGTAAGCATAATACAATTAAATAGTTGCTCTCTAATGGAATTACCTAAATTGATTATGTAAAATCCAAAGAGAATTTAGCGGATGCGTTGACGAAAGGTCTACCAAGAGAGCAAATAAAGTATACATCAAAGGGAATGAGTCTTAAGCCAATTGAACAATGAATAAAATTGGGTGGAAACCTAACTTAGCTAATTGGAGATCCCATGGTCTAAGTTCAATAGGAAATCTAGTTTGGTTTAATTCAAGGTCGAACACACATTGACCGATTCCATTTTAAAGGTGTGTTCTCTACAAAAATGCATAAGGTATGGTAATTCATTTAATGACATTAATCTCTTGTTATTTAGAGGAATATGGTAGAATATTCTAAAATTAATGTCACCTATATAGGAGTAATGTGGGGTCGCATTTATGAGAATATGGATAAATTCTCTAAAGTTCCTATGAATCCGAGATTTATTCAAGACCAAAATGAACACCACCGTATGAAATTGAAGTGTGTAAGATTTGAGTTGTGTGTGAAAAGTTGTCTGGTTCTTCTATAGTAGTGAACAGTTCAAGATTTTTATATTCACTGCGTCACTCAAAAGTTCCGATGTATTTATACTAAGAGAAGTTCAAGTCCAAAAGACACTTACCCTGATGCAATTCATATTCGGTTTTCTCAGTTAGATTTGCATTTAAATGTGATCAACCTTTGACTCAAATGGAGGGTATTATTGTAAAAGTTCGTATTGTTTGGGTAAAAGGTTACTTTAACTTAAAATTCAATTTTTAAAATTTGAATTTGAACTAAAAAAGTGTTTTCTTAGTGAAAAAATGTCTGTCAATTCATAGGTACTTGTATTGTAAAGTTGTGTCTGTTCATAGATGTCTGTTCTATAGAGTTGTATTTGTTCATAGACACCCATTCAACATTTATAAATAGCATATCACTTTTATCATTTGTAGAGAATTTTTTCATCATTTGCATTCATTACAAAACTGAGAAATATACCGAAATTCAGTAGAATTCAGAATATTCAGTGCTTGGTTTCTGAATTTGCTCAAAAGTTCTTTGAGAGAACTTAGATTCATGTTACAACATTTCATGGAACTGAATTAAGGCACTAACAATATTGCATTGCGATATGTTGATACAATCATGGCCTTATCAAATGATTCAAGCTTAAATGATACAAGATTTTGCTTGTTGAACTGAAACGGTATTGTTACTGCAATATTGTTAATACAATCATGACTTTATCAGATGATTAGAACTTAAATGATACAAGTTCTGTTTTTTATTGCTAAACAAAGAGTGGCGATATTTACAACCCTTTAAAACTGTATCTGCACTTCCACAAAAATTAATGTTTAAATTTTTAATATTGTCCTCAAGTCAACGTATCAAGAGAGTTAATAACAAAAAAAAAAAAAAAAAACAACCACCATTATACACCAGGAGAAATGCATTTTTCAAACACAAAGCCAACATCGTTCCTCACCTTCCTCGATTCAGGGAAGCCAAAGAGGCCACTTTATGTCATCATAAAAAATAAAAATAAAAATAAAAAAAAGCCGTTTTAGGCTATCGATTTTCTAGAAATGGATTGGCACTAACAGTCACCAACCTTTTCACATCAGATCTTGAGATCATCTATTAAAAAACCAACATCACCGTGGCCTTATGTTAACGGAGACTTGTGAAAGGATATCCTTGATGGCCTTGAGCCTCCTTCGTTCATTAATGATTCCATCTAACCTCCTTGATTTCCATATGATTATTATGAAGAGTATACGAGATTTGCATTATTAGAAATTTAGAAATAAGAACTCAATCTTTCAAAAAAAAAAAAAAAAAGAAGAAGAAGAACCCAATCCATAGGAACACAAAGCTTTGCTCAAACCATTTCAGCTTACCACATCACACGAATACTCTTTTCTTCTGCATCTAAGTCTGCCTCTTAATTTCCTTTTGGAACGAAAATTAGAGTTTCTTCCTTTATGTTTAGTACTTTTATTTTGTAATTCTATCATTTGTTATAATTTTTAAGAAAAAAAGATATTTAACAATTCTCAGTGAAGTAATTCAATTTCAGTGAAGCAAACAAATAAATAATAAAACTTCATTTAGAATTTATTTACAATAAAGTAAACAAATAAATAATAAACCTAAAAGAAAGGGTATTTTAGGCATTAAGTGGGGTATATTCCACATTCATAAAAAAAAATTTTGCTGTGGTCAACTGATTAAATGGGTGTAAGTGCAGATTTTGAGCGGTGTAAATGTCGCCACCCAAGGTAAGACAAAGTCCACGATTGAATAATCAAGGTCGACGTGATATATTAAAGTCCATAGTAAGAGCACAAAACCACAATCATTTTGTTTTGAAAATGAGAAACCATTTTCAAAAATATATCCAAACACCACCTTAGTGATAGCATGATTTCTCTATTCATCAAAAATGTCAATTGCTTTTTCAATTTTTCTGGTGTCATTTATCTGCAAACTTTTTGGAGGACTAGCAAAAATGGTACGAGCCTTTTCTATGCTTCATATTTCCATATTAGCCCAACCCATTTTTATACAAAAGCAGTTGAGTCGCTTTACAAGCACATTACATTTCATTAAATGGGTTGGATCCAACCAATCAGGGTGCCTCAGTCCAGCCCATTGCTCTTCTTTTATCAGGACAGTTACTGAATAGACCCTGGTGTTTTCTAAATACACAAAATATGATATATAATTAAGTTGACTGTTGCATCATATAAATCCGTACTCAGAAACTGCAGGACCGGTAAGGCAATCAGCATCACTGATTCAACTTTGATTTTTCACAAAACTCCAACACAACAAAAAGTACCTCAAATCAAAGAGATGGGTTTGGCTTCAAGGGCCCAAATCTTCTTTAACCAAAATAAAGAAACAAGTTCAATGGGTAAAACAACAGTAGTAAGTACGAGAAGCACAAGATACAGCTTTAGCTTTTGTAACTTGTGATTCCCCGCACTTTGATAAAAAGCACTTTTGTTCTGTACCTCAATGTAGTTGGGGTATATGGGTCCAAATGACACGTCATGATGGGGACACAAGCCTGGACCACCTCCCCTTCACCATGCCATTTTTTTGAGCCCAAGACAAACTTTTGATTCCATCAATGGATCATGCCAGCCAGCCACCCAACCACTTTTACCTTGGTCAACGACAATCAAATTTATCCATCCTCTCAATTGTTTGTTTTGGCCATTGATAAATACATTCACATCTATAAATAGTATTCTCTCTAAAAGTAGTTGTATTCTGTTCATGGAAGTGATATCCGACCGTGCACAACCATTGCATACCCTTAGATGGGAAGAGCAAAGCAGAGAACTTTTGTGTAATTCTCCCAAAGAAAAGAATTGTTTTGAGGACCAATCTGGGGTCATAATTCAACGTCCTCCTAGTTAATTTCATGAGAGAGGTCGATCTGAAAATGAGAACTAAATTGTGGATTGGCATACAGCTTGTCACAGCAATCATGAAAGCTGGCATAAAAGGAGGCTGGCTGTGGCACCAAACTGAGCTGAGCATTTGATTAAAATGGCTTCTGATATAGGGAATAATAATAGGACCGCTTTTCTCTTGGACCACTAGCCATAATGCGAACCATTAGTTAGGTGTTGGGCATCAGTAGCTTTCTTTGAATAAGAGTTGGAATTTCAATCTTATTTCTTCTCACTAAGTAGTTTCAATGCACATTAATTCAATACCATGCCAGACACAGTGATGGGCTATCACTTTTTGCAACTAATATCCTTGATTAATTTCGTCCCTTCTTTTTCACTGACAATGTAGTTGGCCTCCTGTTCATTATTCAAGCAAAGACTATTAGAATCCATTCTTTTCAATCAAATTGCTGATGTTCTAAAACTTTTCAAAGTTGAATTATTCCCAACGTTCTGCCTTAAAATATCCATCAAATGGAAAATTAATCAAGACAACACCTCTTTCACTTTGTATATAAATCTTCCAAAAGCCTAGTTACAAGGAGAAATCCCCAGGTGGAAGAAAACATCTCCCGCACAACTACTTACAAGAATGACTAGATTATACATCACATTTAACATCATCTATTCTACAGCTGTATACAAATCTGCAACTCCAACACCCCTTACAAGTTACAACCATGTAGAAAGAAATTAAAATGATACAAAAATTATTATTATTTTTGAACTGGATACAAAAATTATTCATGTGCATAGAAGATACCTAAAACTGAATTCATATGGCATGACTTGGACAAATTGTGAGTAGGGCTCATTTTTCCCTCTTTCAAGACACTTGAGTGCTTCTTTCCCTCGTTCACTTGGTAACTGAAGGCAGATCCAATCAAGCAACGACTCAAAGTCCTTTGCAAAGTCAAGTAAGTACCAATCCAATAGCTTTGGGATTGCAAACTTGTCTGATGAAAAGCCAACTGCAGCTTGTAGGTATTCTCGTTTCGCGACTTCAAGTTCATTCTCAACTTGAGATGCAGTGTATACTCTCACCTTCATACATGAAGCCGAGTCATGAATCAGTAATAGCATCAGAGATGGAACTTTCTAAAATCGCAAGTACAGGCTTAGAGTGACTAATGATATATAAATATAAAAGGGTAACTCAGATCACGGCAAAAGAAGAAATAGAGTATTTATAAGCAAATTATTTAGATGAAATCCAGGAGCGATCTATGGCATACAATACCATAAAAAATATCCAAATGATGTTAAAAAACAGAACCCTTAAAAATAAAAAATTATTCACAAAAAGGCATAATACATGGTACTCAAAGTTCACTGAACATGCGCTATAGATGCATCGATAATCATGAAGTTGCACTAAACTTGGGACCACTGAAAATCTCCATGTAATTGTCTCAGAATGCACGTGGTACTAAATCAGATAACAAAATCAACCTATCAATTCCATGCATAGACTTACAGCGGGGGAGGACCAGCTTCCACAAGAGAGAGCAAATGTTACCAACGGTTCAGATAACTCCAACCCAAATATGCTCCTTGCTGTCATGTCGTCGTTTTTCGTACCTTTTGCAAAGGTCTGGTGAGAAACGAACTGATTAGAATTAATCAAGTTGCTGCGAGGTCTTAATTAACATGCTGAAAGAGATTGAAAACAAGTTGAAATGTCCTCACTTACATATTTTGAGTGGTAAGGCAATCTCAGGATAAAATGTTCTATGGTTATTGCATTTAGCAAATGGCCCCCCACATTTATTGTTGCCTGAGTAATAGAACATGATGAGTACGACATTAAAACTTGGCCCTAGGGCAACTGTATACATTTAAGGAAAAATTGCAAGCACATTAGACATACTAGTTAAATTGAAATGATAGCTAACGAAATAAACTAGCACTCTAACTAGAGAATAAATGTTTCCAGAGTATTTCGTACCTTTCGCATCAATGCAACAACCATCTCAGGACTCTCTGGTATTCCATGTTCCAGGAATGCCTGAAGCAATATAATATTATTAGTACTTGGCTTTGTTCCTTATATTAATGACCGTGTAAAATGTACACACATAAATAACTAGGACTAGAATAATTATGAGTAGAAAACGTATTGAAATGAACTGGAATCCGACATAATGTTGAAAAGTATTATTTACGTTTAGAAGAAAGGCTCACTTACATTCATCATGCAGGAATTGTAAATGTTTATCCAGAATGCAAGCTTCTCCTGATGGTTGAGATTCTGTAAATTGATAGAGGCAAGTTTCCCGAGGAGGATTCTGACAATTCAAAACACATAACGACAATGAATACCTGTCTTTTATTAAATATCGAGAAGAAACTAAGAGATCAATTTAATTGAAGTAGAAAACTCACTTCAATCTACGAACAAGAAATAAAGAACGCGATGTTCTGTTTAGATTGATTGAGTCAGCTTCAATTGCACATAAATGCTTATATGGACCAATATCTCTCTTTCCAAATTCTAAACAGATACCATAAGGGTCTTGAAATTCTGTTTCCCCATTGCTTTCTTGAGATGCCGATGGAGATATGAAAGGTAAAGTTGCTGCAGTGTCCTTGCTTTTAACTGTGCTCATTCTTAATAAAATGCTTGATAAGCATTTTACAATATCCTCAGAAATTTTGTTTGGACCGTCATTTGCAGATGGTTTCTCATCCGACACACCAACTGTTTTTGCCTCAGCAATATCGGAGTCTCTTACTTGACATTCTAGCTGGACATTGCAAAGAATTTGTATTCATTTGACCGAAAATAAATCCACTGTAGCTTTGATGCAAGTAATATTAGTACCAACCTGTAATTTCTGAGGATCTAAACGCTTGTCAGCCAGTTTAGGATCAATGGGAGGTCTCTTTACAGGGGTTCTAACTGTTTGTACTTTATGGACAGAGGACCTCTTCTTCTTGATTGAATTAGTACAGGATTGATTCTCTTTACCTCTCCCATCATCTAATATATCAACAGCGATGAATTCCAGTTATTGAGATGCAGGATTTTAATGTTAAAAAAAAAAAAAAAAAAAAAAAAAAACTTGTATCAGAAGCTGATGTGGGTGCTTACCAGAAAGAGATGCCAATTGCCTTATCGTGGATGTCGTTGATTCACCAGCATTTGGAGACTTTGATAGTTCGGGTTTGGAATTCTTGTTTAGGCATGTATCACTTACATCAGTTGAATTCTCCATGTTCCTCTTGGAAGATGAAATGTAGACAGCTTCCTGATACAAGTCTTGTCTGAAATGCACCACCTGTTCTTCAAGCCGAACAACCTCCTCTTCCAATACAGCCACTTCTGCAAGAAGCTCCTTTGTCTACAGAAAATCAAAGCTCAATGTTTAGGCACATCATTTCCATTCTAACTATCAAATTCTTGCACCAAAAACACTTAACAGAAGTACTAGTTGCACAATTTGACTTTCTCAACCATCAATTGAACAGATTGCAAAAGAACAACATCAACTCGAATGCCAGGGAATGGTGAATTACTAACAGAGGGAGGAAGATAAGGAGGTAGACGCGGTAGAGCACCCAAAGGCCTATTAAAAGCTCTCTCCAAAGCTCTGTGAACATTCTCTTCTTGTCTTAGCTTCTTCTTCAGCTTATCAACCTGAAAAGTTTCCAAATTTGAACACTCCAATCAAACACAAATGACAAAATATCAAATTGTACCCTGAAACAGAAACAAAAAAACAAACAAACAAACAAGTCCTCACATCTTGCTGTAAAGCCATTTTTCTCTCCCGTCGACTTGCAGTTGCTTTTCTAGCCTCTGCCATTTTGCTTCTACGCATTTCCACCTTCTCCTTCATTGCAGCAGACATCAAAATTTAGAAACTAATCACATTCAACCATCTTCTTTGAGATTTCACTTGAAACCACCCCAAGTTAAAATTACATTAAATAGGCCTAGTTTATTTTTCAAAAAAAAAAAAAAACCAGCAGGAGCGTTCACTTTATGGAGCGTCCTCATCGGAATTGAAGCCATTTGTTTCCTTTTCAGGTGAAAAACCATTACCCCTTATAGAAATCATTACTATAAATCCATGGTTTAGACCACAGTTAGTAAAATAATATATGTATCCAAAAACACCAAGGGACCCAGTTTAAAATATTGATTTGATCATCAAAAGTGATTACTTTTTCTTGCTTCGGTGGAGTCTTCATAGACTGCAGTGAAGTCCTGACTCTCGTATTCATCTTTTAACAATCTCTGCAAAATCTGAGTGAAAATCCCAACACAACCATCAACAACAACATGGAAATGAAATGAATACGAATTCAAAAACACATCATCACATTCAAATCACATTGCTAAAAAGAGAAAAACCACATCCGGGACCTTTTATTCACAACTGAAGCTCATTCCTTAACAAGAAGAACAACCAGACTTCAATGATCACTTGTGAATCCCAAAACCAATATAACACCCGGAGAACGACATAAACACCAAAGAAACAAGCATCAGACAAAGAATTCTGCACGTTTTTGTCAAAGCACGCTAAAAACTTGCAAGCGTTTACTGCTATAACTTGTTATGTTTGGTGTGGAAGACTCTATAAAGGTGAGTGAGAGACATAAACAGATAGAAGCAGAGAAGTGGGAAGTGAAAGGTGAAGCGGTTGGCTTTACTAAAAGGAAATCTTGGGAGGAAGATAGCACCGTACGCAACTCTAAGCAGACGCACTCACTCACTCATTCACTTACTACATGGGATCTATCTACGATCCATCACTCGTCCAAGTGTGTGTGTGTGTGTGTGTCATCATCATGAAGAAACGTGCAACTTTTTACGTTATTAATTTTTTTTTTTTTAACTTTTATTATGGTGATGTTCCGGAACAACCCCTGATTATTTGTTCAAATTACAGGGTCGCACTTGTAGATCGAGGACTTGTTTGTTTCTATTGGATTAAAGGACATTCAAGAAGAGATGAGTTCGATTCGATTAGAGAGGCTGTGGTGTTAATTGGATGAATTAAATAAGTTGAATTGGCTGGTATGTGAAGGCAAAAGCTGCCTAGATCACATGTTGGCCAACTAAACATATTTTTTTTTGTTTCGGGAAAATTTTCATTAATGGCGGTCCAGTTCTTCCCGGGATTGTAACATTTAATACTTTGCTTCCTTTGTTGCCGCTTCTTGTATTCCACTGTTGTGTACTGTAATTCATTGTAAATTCATTTGGTTGATACACAGAAATATTACTCTTCTATTAGAAATGTTACCGAGTGCTTGTTAAAAAAAGTAAATAAAAAATATAAAAAGAAATGTTACCTAGTGTATGGAAAAAGTTGCTACTGTAGATTTAAAAAGGGGTTCTATCGACGAAATAGATAGTAGATTTCATTTATTCTTCGACCTTACAACAAGATATATTAACATTAGATATAGTCACATAGACATGTTATTATTATTATTATTATATATTAAATTTTCTGATGAATATCATGGATATAGAATAGTTTTATATTTTTAAAAAATTTATCCAAAATATTTACCTAAATGATATAATAAGTTGATTTGTAGCTACCATATTAATTTTGAGATAATGTGATAATTATATGTAAGTTTATCAAATCATTTAGGTAATGAATTTAAACAATTTTTTCGTTAAGATAATATTTAGTAATGCTACACTTCTAAAAAAAATTGTCCAAAACATTTCTCCATGGATAAGAATAATGATATATTTCCCACAAATTTGTCTAAATGATATGGCAAGTTAATTTATAGTTACTACATTAATTTTGGGATGATGTATTGATGATATGGTAATTACATGTAAAGTTATCAAATCATTTGGGTAATGAATTTCGATAAATTTTTTAGTAATATAACGCTACTCCAAGGATAAAAATAATGATATACTTCCCAAAAATTTATTCAAATGATATAGTAAATTTATTTGTAGTTACTACATTAATTTTGAGATGATGTATTGATAATGTGATAATTATACATAAGTTTGTCATATCATTTAGATAAATGTTTAGGTAATATAGCATTACTCGATATGAATAATACTATACTTCCCAAAAATTTACCAAAAAATTTTGTTTAAATGATGTGACAAGTTGACTTGTAGCTTCCATATTAATTTTATGATGTTGAATTGATGATGTGGTAATTATTCGTAAGCTTGCAAATCATTTAGCTAACGAATTTAGGTAAATTTTTAGGTAATGTAACATTACTCCATAGCTATGAATGATGTTATACTTTTAAAAAATTTACCCATAAAATTTGTCTAAATGATGTAGTAAATTGATTTATAGCTACTATATTAATATTAAGATGATGTATTAATTATGTGATAATTATACGTAAAATATCAAATTATTTGGACAATAAATTTAGATAAATTTTTGGATAATATAGCATTACTCTATAGATATATATCTTATTAAAATCGAACAACCCTAGTGAATTTGCATGACAAGTAAATTGGCTTCTGGCTGTTATCGCGGATGCTAGGAGACCGCTTCAATAGTGATCAAAGTCTATATAGAATAAGATTTTAACACTGTGGCATAACTTCTCTCAACGCAGTCAACTACTAGCCAGCTCTTCTTGGCAAACACCCTCCTCCACAGCCCCTCTTTGGCATCCAAGATTTAATGACAATCCATATTCCACAGCAACATTTAATGCAATTCAATATAATATTCTTCCATGTAACATGTCTTCATGAATGTAAATAATTCTTTAATGGCAGAAAAGGTAAAGGTGAGGATTGGAATATTTGTATATCATACTAAACCCCACGTCGCGTGCAATGTCTAGCGTTCTTCTCAAGTTTTTCCTTCCGATCTCTTATTGCCTCTCGAATCTATCTCTCCTACTTTGCTCTTGCAAACAAAAACAATTATTTTGTGACCAATTATTATATTTTCATGTGAAAAGGTGATTATATTCATACATGGAATGGGTTTTGGGCAATGAAGCCATCATGATGGCTGATGGATGGTGATAAAAGCTGATTTTTTCGACCATATATGGAATGGACAAACCACCGGCACGTGACAATGACTCCTAACATGAGGTTCATTGCTAGCTTTTATAGTTACCGTTCGATTAAAGGCAAAATACAGAGACACCCAGACGTTTGCCATAATTACATAAAATTGGCAACTTTGACCCTTTTACACTCATATCCTTTCAGCTTTCATAAATTCAACAAAAATACCCCAATTGTTAGTTGAAACTAACGGTTCGTCAAACTTTAAAATAGTCAATAAACGGTGATTTGCCATTTTTCTATTATATTAAATAAATTTAAAACCAACGAAATCAAAATGTGCAATATCATATTCAATTAAGGTTAATTTTGTCTTTTAACTTAATATTTTTATCTTTTAATAAAAATATTTAAATATAAACAATTAAAAAATAATAATAAGAACAGGAAGACCATTGATATGGAGACCAGTACGGTCTCCATCGTCGGAGACCCAATTTTAGGTCTTCGATGATAGATACCCAGTTTCGATCTTTATCACTAGAGACCCGAAGTTAGGTCTTCGATGACATAAACCTAATTCGAGTCTCTATTGTGGAGATTGACATGGGTCTCCATTGATGGAGACCTAGTTTTGGGTTTGCACTAGAAACTTAGAAAACTGGGTCTCCGTCGATGAAAACCTAGAATCCAAACAAGACTTTTTTTTTTTTCTTTTTTATTGGATTTTTTTTTTTAATTGAGGGTTTTTTTTTTTTTTCCCCTTGTGATGTTGTCATGGATTGATTTTGTGATGGAGATAAAAATGAGGATGGAAAAATAAGAATAGAGCTGATGAGGTTAATTGATGATGAAAATGATAAAGAAAAGTGAGGTTGATAGATGATGAAAAAGAGAGATGATAGATGAAGAAGATGATGAAAATTTTTTTAATGTTTTTTAAATTATTTTGTTATATTTTAATTAATTGTTGAAACAAAATATTGATAAATTAATTAATTTTTAAAATAATTTTATAATTTGTAATATTTGTCAAGGGTTAAAAAAAGTCTAGGGTTAAAAAGAGTCTTTCTAAACCTTTTTTTTTTTTTAATGTTAATGGGATTGATCTAACGATAATAGATATTATTATCATGTTTTTAAAAAGAGCAAATTACAATTTAGCTACTCCGTTGAAACTGTAATTCAAACGGAGCAACTGTTTCGATGTTATTGCAATTTACCCCCCTGTCGTTAGGAAGATTCCGTTATATTTGATGGTGAACAGTATCAAATCGATGAAAAGACGAAATTACCCTTGATGATTGAAGTTGACCCAATTGACCAAATAAAAAATAAAAAATTTCTTCTCCCTCTCCTGTCACAGTCTCTCTCTCATTCTTCTTATTCTTTTCTTCTTTCGCTTCTTCTTCTTCTTTTCCTTCTTCTTCTTAGAACCCAAAAATCTGGGTTTAATGGGTGCGAACTAGGTTCATTCGAATGAACCCAGTTTTCTAGTGGGTTCATTTGATGAACCCAGAATTCTGGGTTCATTCCACACTTCTTCTTTTTTTCAATTATTTTTCTAATTTTTTTTCTTCAAACACTCTCATCAACCATCAAATAAAAAATTAAAAATTAAATAATTAAATAAAAAAATTCACTTACAAAACTTAATTATCATCATCATCACCATCTTCAACCTCTCATATCCATCTCTCTCCAACAATCATCAGTTCAAAAAATCAACCCAAATAATCACAATAAAAATAAATCACCAGCTCAACCCCAAATAATCGTCATCAAAAAATCACCAACAGTCACTAATCAAAAAAATCATCAAGCCAAATAATCATTAGTTCAACCCCATCAACAAAAAATAAAGATCATCAATTCAACCCAAATAATCAAAAGAAAAATTGAAGAAAAAAATTGGAAAAAGACAAATTGAAAAAACAAATTGCAAAAATCTGGGAATGAATCCAGAACTTCTATCATCCCCGCAAAACCAAAAAAAAAAAAAACTCAACTTCTTTATAAGATTTATCCACCATCATCACCATTGCTGATCCCCTCTTCCCTTTTCTATTATCAAACAAAGCACAACACAGATCTGCAATGAGGTTCACTTCGAATCAAACCCAGAGGTTCGATTCATGGGTTCATTCGAACCCATGAATCGAACGAACTCAAGAATCGATTTGAAAATTCATTCGAATTTAGGAATCGAAGCTAAAAATCTGGGTTCGATTCCTGGGTTCGAACGAACCTTCGATGGGTTCGATTCAAACAATCAAATCGAACCAAGAAGAAGAAGAATAAGAAGAAGAGAAGAAGATGGACGACAGAGAGAGGATGGTGACAACAAAGAGAGGAGAGGTCTGCGGGATGAAAAAGAAAGAGAGAGATAGAGTGAGTGTGTGCGTGTGTGGATGAGAGAGAAGATGAATTGTGTTTTATTTTTATTTAATCTCTTAAGTTTTTTTTTTTTTATAATTAATCTCCACCGTCCATCTTAAAATGGATGGTGGAGATCTGATTAAATTTTTTTTTATTTAATTTATTTTAAAGTTTTGAAAATGTATTTAAAAATAAAGTTAAAAGATAATTTTATTCCTCAATCAATTAACTCTAACAGAGATTCACTAACGACAGGAGGGTTAATTACAATAAAATCGAAACAGTTGCTCCGCTTGAATTACAGTTTCAACGGGGTAGCTAAATTGTAATTTGCTCTTTTAAAAATTTAATAAGTGTAAGTGCAAGAAAGGGCCAAAGTTGTCATTTTTTTTGTAAATATGGCAAATGTCAGGGGTGTTTTTGTACTCTGCCCTTTAATCAGATTGCCTGTTGATTTCTGATGTTGATGATTAGCCAACTTGGACTTCTTGATTGTGAAATTTGAATACGGCCTAGACAATTCAGATTAGTTGGTTTTATAATTATAAAATAAAAGCTTTTTGGGGGTCTGTCAAGATTAATACACTCAAACTATGCAATTATTGTATATTTAAAAAATATTGACAATGTGCTTGGATTGATAGATTAGTGACTTCCTGCTTGATTTTTTGTAATGAATAATGTCAAACATCATCATTTCCGTAAACGGTAAGGTTTTTACAAAATTACTTTCCAATAAAAAATAACTTGCTCTTATCTAATAACATATTTCACAAATTATTGCCATAGCAAAACAAATTTAGTCCTTATTCTTCATTTTGTAATTATGTGCCAAATATAATAATTAGATTTAATCAGTACGGTATCATTAAAGATTGAATTAGTGCTATTTTTAGCTAAATAGGAAATGGGTCACATCTGGGTTAAAAAGCTTAGTCAGTGGGTCTGACTGAGAGAAAAAAAAAATGTTCATCTAAATTATTGGCCAAGCTATCACTATATAGAAAGGGAGAATAAATAGTAATTTAATAGACCATATTAATTTTTTTGCAATTGATTTCTTGGATAATGACATTGATTTTGCAGTAACCCAACGAAATCTTGATTTAAGAATTGGAGGCGGCATCTTCTATTAGACCAGTGAAATGTTTTTATCATGGTTTTGTTCTGTGTACTGTGTACATGTAATATGATATAACTGTGTAAGATATAGATGTAAGATTCTTTGGCTCCATCTCCCGTTGTCTCTTTCCAGTTTGAGTTTGACCAAGAATTAACAAAAATGGAGGAATTTATTATGTTAGTAGAAGATAAATAAATTAATTAATTGATCAAATTGTTGGATCCATCAAAGGCGGAGGGAGGAAAAATTGCTTGTAGAGATACCAATGACCAAGCTGTTGTCAGAGCTAATTAAGTATTTTTGATGATTGATGAAATGGCAATCTTTGTCAGAGCTAATTAATTATTTTTGATGATTGATGAAATGCCAATCTTTAGAAACAAATCACATGAAAATGATAATTTAATTGACATTAATTAAGCTATCTATAAGTAAATGATAACACTTCATTTCATGAAGGGAAGTCATATCATATGCAGTAAATTATGCATAGAACAAAAAAATTGAAAATACTGGCTTTTTTTAATGATCATAGTCCATAGATGCTGAACTTGAAAAGAAATTTTAGGTCTGCCACCAGGCATGGCTATTTTCATTAGAAAACAAGACATTTGGTCCTACCCAGAACCAACGATCAGTTCTCAATATTTTCATGCACTAACAACCGCAGCAGAGATACAGTGGCGTGGGAAACAAGACGAGCTGTGAGCCACTATTACCATTTACCAGTCTAATTTCTTGAGGAGTCATAATATAATTGTTATTGGGGTTAAACATAAAAATAGTACAAAAGAAGCATGGAGGTTGGTCAGGAGGTTAAATAAGCTTATAGAATTCTGTGAAATGGAAATGGGGTAGGTCCACTAAAAGAGAAATGTAGGTAGGTCTGCAGAGACCAAAAACAAATTTGACCCTCCACCAAATACCCATTTGTTGAAGCTGAAAATTGTGGTAGTTCGACCTCAGATTCGATTGGTCTGGTCTAGGATTAGTAGAAAGAACCTTTGATTGTTAGTGGAAGTGAATGATGGTAAATGGAAGTGCTACGGATTCTATAACGACACGAGTCATTTCTTCAATTTTTATTTTTATTTTTATTATTTTATTATTATTATTTTTTATCTGCACAAAGTCATCAACCCCATCTCTGTCCAATGTCTTCTCCTGTAAAGTGTTCTCTTTCTTTTGCATGGCTTTTAAAGCTGTTCAGTGTGGGGACTTTTGATTATGAAATGGACTTAATCGTCATGCCACTCAAATGATTGTACCTCTTTCACTAAAGCTTATTATCTTTTTCTTTTCTTTTTTTTTCACCCTTGCTTTTTCCCTTCTTGGTTTGATTTTTAATGATTAAACTCGTTTGTTCATGAAATTAACCACGGTTAAAAAAGAAAAAAAAATCTACAAGAGTTACAGAATGTAGGAATGTGAATTCATGTCTGTATAACAAGATGCTACTATATATTGTGAGCATAATGGTTGAAGAAATCTAGGATACTTGTTAAAGCTGCAGAGGCCTGAGGTGGTTCTACTATAATGGAAGCTTTGCTGAGTACCCATGGATTTCTGGATGCCACTTTTAAGTGGGAGTGCCAGGCCTATAGAGAAATAGAAACAGCTTTGGATTTGTGCAGTCCTTGTAAAAGCGCAAAAGCAACGTACATCTTAAAAGGTGTCTCTTTTATTTTTCTGGCTAGAATCAAAGCCACTTTGGGTTGGGCCCCTAGACCAAGATTATAAAAAAGTTAAAGACTATTTAGCGTCACATCTTTGCCTACCCTCTCTGGCTCTGTCCCTCCTTGCAGAATAATTTGATGAGACACACCCAAATCTCAATTATTGAATTATAAAGCTTAATTATAAAGCTTTGATGTAAAAATAACACATACTCCAATTGAAATTTGGCTATCCAATTACATGTCTAGCTCACCAGGAACTTGCAAATAAGCTTCCCAGCTGGACTACCTTGTCAGTTGCCACCATCTTCTTGGTAGGATTTGTCTTCTAGCTACATGACAAGGCATCAATGACTATAAAATGCATGATACATATGCATTTAATAGGACAATATAGAGACTTCCAATGTCAAACACTAGGGCACTTTGGTTGGGTATTTAACTGCTCTGCATATTTTTATGGCTCATAAAATAATCAAAAGGAAACACAGAGATAACAAAACAAGAATAGGAATTAGAAGACCATACATTGACTAAGATAGTAAGATCCTTCAATATTGTAATTAAAAATGCTTCTACGGATCTACCATATAGTGGACTGGACCATTTACAATGGAAAATTTACAGAGTCTAAATAATTGTGGGCAAAGACAGGGTAATGAGACAAAGTCACAGGTAAAACAAGAGCTTGGATGGGTCAATGTCAGCTTAAATCCTGGCTTTGGTTTTGCCAGCTCTTCCTAGTGGATTAATTGGTCCCCGTATCTAGTTGACATATAAGTGCCCTTTTTTTATCAAGTCTCAATTTTACTTTCCAGTCTGACCAACAAATCACTAAAAGAAATGAGGTTATTTCCCTTTCAATCCAGCTTCAGTCTTGGTTGCATACTTTATTACCACATCCATACCTTAAGAGCAGCTTAAATGTATATTTGAAGCATGACTTTCTAAGATGGCGTTGAAATGTGTGTGCCTTTTAATTTCTTGGATTTCGATAAGGACTTCAACTACTCATTTCTTGGAAACAGTATCAATAGCTAGTCCGCGCCTAATGGATTACGTGTGTAAACAATGAGAAAGCCACTTATCAGCACCACAAGAACAGGACTTTAACACAATTAAACCTCATCACCAGAGGCCTAGTTCCCCAGATCTTTTATATCAAAGGAGATCCAAAGTTGACCACAAGATTGGCCATAGTAAAGAAGACAATATAAGCTATACTAGCTGTAGCAACATAGAAAATGAAATGTGGTACGATATATGTAATATAAGTACATACATTGATGTAAATAAAAGTTCCAAACAGTTGAGAAGACTAAGAAAGGTTAATAGGATACTGCTATAGCAACAGACAATCAATGGATCCAAATTCACATGATTGTAAAATGGAATATGGATATAATTAGCTCCATTGAAGGAAGTACCCTCAAATTTAGAGCCAAAATTATGTTCTTTCAATAGACAGTCGATGGATCCAAATTCACGTGGGGTCATTCTATTATGGGTGTCCCAAATTTTACCGGGCTACTGTATTTACACAAACATGACCAATAGACCTCAGCTGAAGAAGAGCAACAGAACATCCTTAAATAAATCAAGAGACCACTTTACTTTCAAAACAAATTTTATTTCAAACACGTTGATTCTACAATCACAAATTAAAATTTTATGTAAAAGAAGTAATATCAGAGTAGTAGCAGTTTTAACATAATATAGAAGGGTTCAAGATTAATATGGAGCATAACCATAACATGTATAGATATACATATCTCAAGGTCGTATCTGATTATTCATTATTGACTTGAGAGACACTAGCTGAGAAATTTGGACCCCGGAAAGATTTACTGCTTAGTATTTGTTGAATTTGTTTCGAACGAAGGCATACACTCCAAACAAGACAATTTATAACATGCTCTGTCAGCAGTTCAAGCACCAACAACAGGTAGCTAAAAAGCCATCCACAATGAAATGATGATTTTATCCGTGGATAGTAATGATGATTTCTGTTAGCGCGCGGAAAACTGACACTGTGGTATAAGTGATGCTGTTTTATATAGATCAGCCTGGTAAAACAAGAAGAAAAGGCCGTAGCTTCACGTGAAATCGGTGTCATACTTGCAGTAGCAATTCCTCCAGAAAGAAAACTGTAAACCCACCGAAACCAAACTTCACTTGGTTTGTTGTCTTTTTGGGAGCTGTTGCTATGGGCCAGTGTCAGGGACTCGAAGTTTTAATCTCTCAAGCGAGAATCGGTAACCGCCGTCGATCGAAACCCAGATTCGGTTGTTTCGGTCGGTAACCGATTTAACCGAACCCGATCGGATCTTACCAAGTTTGGTTTGTTTATCAAAGACAGATTCTTTAATGGGCCCAAACATCATTACAGCTCACCTTTACAAAACTTTGAACGATGCTTCATTGGGCCGAAACAACACCACTGCAGCCCACTATGTTTTAAAAATATTAAAAAATTTCGAAAAAAATGCGGTGAGCGTGGATCGAACACGCGACCTTCAGATCTTCAGTCTGACGCTCTCCCAACTGAGCTATCCCCGCTTTGACTTTTAGTATTGCAGACACTAGAATATAACTAATCTGAGTAACTGAGACACTAATGACGTAAGTGCAGAATGCCATAAAAGGTCAAAAATGGTGCTGCCCACCAAGCTACACGCTAGTGCATTACAATAAACATTAATCTTTTGGTAGGTTCATATTAATGACCATTTCTTATTGCTAATAATTTGACAAACAGCTGGACTCAGCTTAATTTTGTGTGATGCAGACGACTGCGTTAATATCTGGGCACTAATTTGCCCAACAAACTAGCATTTGAAGTCAAAAGATGAAGAACACAATATCCTAAAACATTTAATTTACTTCTTTTCCACAGAAACAAGTCAATTGCAGTTGATCAACTTCTCTGTCACTAAGAAAAGCAACTGCAACCCATTTCCACATTCCTGTAACAATGGCTAATTTTGCACATTTCATTTGCATTTCTCTACTCTGCTTGGCAACCTTGAGCCTGTGTTATGGATGGATAGATATCAACCCACTTAAATTTGTGAAGGAAGAATTGTTCAAGGAGAGACCTTCTAGTTCATTGACAGGGACTAGTTATGGTTTAGCTACTCATGCAGGTAGTACGGAGCATTTAGCTGTACACAACATTATAAGCCCTCAAGAGGGACTAAAAGAGAGAGACAAGATCGGAAGCTTGCCTGGACAACCTCCTGGAGTGAAGTTTGACCAGTATGCGGGATACGTGACTGTGGATCCTGATGCAGGTCGGGCATTGTTCTATTACTTTGTTGAGTCACCACAGAATTCTTCTTCCAAGCCACTTGTGTTGTGGCTTAATGGAGGTTAGCTTCGTGTCATGCTAAGTTTCATTTTCATTTAATGTTACATAATCACACTAATTAAGAATATAATAATCGTATATTTTGGAAAATGGAAATATCTGACTCTTCCATGGACTGTTCTGCTGCCATAAAGCTTGTTTTTTCTAGATATACATTGCCCCTCTGCTGTCAACAATAACCAAAAAAAGAGAAGAAAAAAAAAAGAGAAAATTTAAGAATCGGAATTTATACCTCTTGAAAATAGGCGAATACACAAACAGAAGATGAGCTTTTAATAAGCAGTTGAGCTGCTGCTGCTGTCTTACCCTACCACTGTTTTCATGATCACAAAATATTTTATTTTGCATGTGTTGGTGACTAGGGCCTGGTTGTTCTTCATTTGGGGCTGGAGCAATGATGGAACTTGGGCCATTTAGAGTTAACAAAGATGGTAAAACTCTGTATCAAAATGAATATGCATGGAACATTGGTGAGTTTCTGAAATTTTTTTGGCTCTTATTCATAACTAAACATTTTCTTAATTGTAACCAATATAATCTAGTTAGCTTCTTTAATTACTTTCAGATGCCAACATCATTTTTTTAGAATCTCCTGCTGGGGTTGGATTTTCTTATTCAAACACAACCTCAGACTATAAATTAAGTGGAGATAACAGAACTGCCCAAGATTCCTATACATTCCTTGTTAACTGGCTGGAGAGGTTTCCTGAGTACAAAACCAGGGAATTTTTCATAGCCGGAGAAAGCTATGCAGGCCATTACATACCACAGCTTGCTCAAGTAATCCTTCACAACAACAAGTATGCCAATCAAACTGTAATCAATCTTAGAGGAATTGCAGTAAGTTTTATTCATAATAAACGTTTAAATTATATACCTTTATGTGAGCTTTAACATACACAAGTTTTGATTAGATGGGTAATGCTTATATTGACTGGGAAACAACTATAAAAGGCGCGGTGGATTTCTACTGGACACATGCTCTTATGCCTGATGAAATATACCATGGACTTACATCTAACTGTGATTTTACTATGCTAAACATTTCGGATAAAGTATGCTCGGATTTTGTTGATCAAGCAACGAATGCTGTTGGCAATATCTATTCCTATGACATCTATGCTCCATTGTGCAATTCTTCCTCCAAATTCCATTCTGTTAGTATACTTCTATTATTTGCAGAAATCTATAACAGAAGCTCGATATTGATCTCAGTAACGTTCCTAGTTTTTAGTCTGTACTAATAATAGGAATTGGCAAACAGGTTTTTACGTTCGATCCCTGCTCAGAAAATTATATCAACTCATACTTGAATATTCCTCAAGTTCAGAAAGCTCTCCATGCAAACGTTACCGGTATTTCTTATCCATGGGATTCCTGCAGGCATTGCCCTTTACACAAATTACAACATTTCAGTTATGATTATAGCTTGCACTCTTATAATTCACTTACATCAGTTTCTTGGTTGGTCTTTTTGGGTTTGATTTATGTTGGAAAACAGTGGGAAAATACACCGACTTTGGAGAGACAAACCGCTGACAGTGTTGCCAATCATTCAGGAGCTGATGGAGAGAGGAATCCGTGTATGGATATACAGGTTAGGCAATGAAAGTGAATCTCATCTTGTGACAAATTCAGTGATTTTAACATATAAAGTTATAAACTGTTACGACTCAAGCAGTGTTGGACTTAACTAGTCGACTATAATATATGCAGCGGTGACACAGATGGTGCTTTACCCGTGACGTGCAGTAGATACGCCATTAACAAACTAAGGACACCGGTTAGGACAACCTGGTACCCCTGGTACACCGAGGGAGAGGTAAGTACTCCTGAAGCTATATGTTTATTTAATAGAAATGGTTTTGTTTTGGAGTGATTATACTAATGAGGTTGTTGTTTGTTAAGGTTGGAGGGTATGCTGTTGGTTTTGAGAACATCACGTTTGTGACTGTAAGAGGGGCTGGCCATTTTGTTCCAAGTTACCAGCCAGCTCGGGCCCTGGTGCTCTTTTCCTCGTTCTTAAACGGGAAGCTTCCACCTCCGGCGTAGAGATATCGTATTGTAGTTTGAAATTTAGGGGAAGGATCACTTATGCATTTTCAGTGAATGTAAAAGATTACAATTGTATAATTATGATGTGGTTACTCTTGCTGTGTGGAGACAGTTACTAGTTGCCAGTTACTACCATTAGTATTTGTGTCTGAAAGATACAAGAAATTTTAAGAAAATGAAGTTCTGGTTACAGGGTACTCTGTTATAAGTTTCAATCTGCTAGAGCAACAACAGTCTTCTTAATTTCTGCTTATTTTATGAACGAAACTTATAGTAGTTTTACTACAGAAAAAACATGAGACATTAGCCGACGTATAGAATCTTGAATTGAAGTAAACATTTTCAAATTGAAAAATGCTATACTATTTAAAAATTTATTCAAATTCATTGTTCAAATAATATGATAAGTTTATGTGTAATTATTATATTATTAATACATCATTCCAAAATTAACATAATAGTTACAAATCAGCTGATAATGGTTTTACTACTGAAAAAACATGAGATGTTAGCTGACATATAGAATCTTAAATTAAAATAAACATTTTCTAATTGAGTAATAATACACCATTAAAAAAATTTGTTCAAATTCATTATTTAAATGATGTGATAAGTTTATGTGTAGTTACTACATCATCGGTATATTATTTTAAAATTAAAATTAGCTTAATACATTTGAGCAAATTTTTGGATAAATTTTTTTATTCTTTTGAATTCTGACTTCTTATGTATTATTAAATGATAAATATTTTAGACTGACAACAAGATTTTAAGTAACCAAGTTATATTTAGGGGTAGTTTGTTTTTTTATCTGAAAACTGAACAGTACTGCTAAATACTGCAGACTGAATAGTGACTGAAACCTAAAATCTGAATAACATGTTTGTTTTTTTTTATCATTTCATATGAATATATAGTAACATTGTTTGTTTTTTAAATTAAAATTGTATGCAAACTAGTAATTTAACATTTATATTCTTTTATTATTAGTTATTATGTAATTTTATTTAATATAATACAAATAATTATAATAAATTATTTAGCAAATACCAAAACACTTTTATGTATATATTAATAATATTTTTATTTATAATTAAATTATGAATAATTATTATAGTAAAGTATTTTTTTAAAAAAAAATTATATATACATAAATAAATTATTATAGTAAAGTAAATTAAATATAAATAAATAAAATAATATTAAGTTGAATTACTATTGTTATATGTTTAAATAAAAATAATATTGAAAGAAATATCATTAAAATGAAATGTATAATATAAAATTAGGTCAAATTTAGTAATATATTTGTTAAAGTATTAAAAGAAATTTTTATAATGTAAAACTAGAACAAACTTAAAAATTTGTTATTTTGGAAAGGATGAAATTAGAATAATAAATTTATAAAATAACCAAATGATTTGGTAATCAATAAAAAGTCAGAAAATGTAGTTTTTTATTTTTAGTAGTTTTTGAGTGATTTTAAGTGGTTTGACCACTTAAAAAAATAAATAAAAATTATTTAATTGACCTAATTCAGTATGATTAAATGTTAAGTGTGAAAAATAAATGTTAGTTAGGAGGCTTGTATCTAAAGTTTCCTTTCAAGTTCTAACACGTTTTAGAAGGAACAAGAGATCAGGATTCATGAACAAACAAAAATGAACAGAAAATTGACGCCAAGAAAGACCGATTGTCTATACAGATTTTTGTTGACAAGACTTGCATCCTATAATAACAGGAGAAGTGGATGATTTGAAAGCATCGTCTACGCATACTTTGTTGCTGTATAAAATAAAGAATATCACAACAAACAACAGCATAATCTTCAAATACATCAGACCATTATATTAAAAAATGATAACAACTTGCTGCACTGACACCTTAACATAGATTTTCTTTTTTACAACTATTCTAATAATTTCCGCATTAACTATATTTAGGATCAATTTATTTGGGTTTAGCATGCAAACCCTTCTTTATTGATATATGTAGAGCCGTTGAATCATCAACCAAATTCTTAAGCCACGCCTCAATAGTCTAGCTTTGGGTTATTCAGTTGCTTACTACAATGACCACATAGCATTCGTTTGCTATAAGAATTAGACACCCAATTAAGCCAAATGTGCATTGTGCATTAGCCATAACTCATTTTCCACATTGCTAGTTCTATTAGTTGTCAATTATGATATGACTTGTTTATAAATAAATAAATACATAAATAAATAAATATACATACACACATATATATAAATTTTGGCTATCTTATATAGATGATTTTGGTGACCGATTTGATTCCTTAGTATATGGGGCAAGTAAGAGGGTATTCGGTTTGGTTCCTAAACCTAAGTAAGTTATGTTCTATTCTCAACATGGAGAAATTGGGAGCTAAAACTGATAGTTTTGGTTCCTCGATTCCATGCTCAAAGTTTGGGCCTACTGTTAGGTCTCTTTGAATAACAAGTGCAACAACAATGCATGATCATCTTATTTTGATAGAATGGTAAAAGAGAGAAAGAGAGAGGGATTCCTATAAATTCAACACAAACATTGTCGATCTTTATCACTTCTAACACAAAAATAAAAAACAAAGCCAAACATCCCACCAAAAGAAACATAAAACAACCAAAATATAGTCTCAAAACCTACAAAGATGAAAACTTCAACTACAAAAACACCAAAACAGCACCACCCCACATGAAAACAAGCAACAAACAACAAATTTTTTCACATTATTGTAGGCGTTGTCATTGATGTCACATGAAAATAACCATGTTTAAAACTCAAATCAAACACAACAAGTACTTGGTACTGGTAGAAGTTTCAGACAAACAATGATAGAAAATAACCAGAAAAAATGTTGGTCACTATCGAATGACAAAGGAGTAGAAGACTAATGGTGAAGCTAGTGACGGGGTTGGTGATTGGTTCGGTGATAAGAGATGAAGATAGGGGTGTCGACATCTCTACGAAGAAGAGGAAGAAAGAAAGAGGAAAATAGAGGAGAGGTGTCGGCAATGGCATCTTTGCGAAGAAGAAAGAGGAAAGTGAAATGGAAAAAAGGGTAATGGACTAGTCAAGGTTTGATTTAGGGGTAGTTAGGTGCAGGTACTCTTCAAGATTATTCAAATATTAAATAACCTAGAGGGGCACATGCATAATTTTATTGTATAAAAAATAAAATTTTATATTGGTTTTCGGTTTGGTTCTAGACCAAAATTTTATTGGTTTTGCACTTGCAGAACTGAACATCCTCTTTATCTTTATGTAACCCAAACCGAATACCCAAAATTGGTTAGGTTCGTTTTAGTTTCGAGTCGGCTCTATTAGGTCATGTTTTTTTGTCCATCTCTATTTTGCATGGCCTATATATAGGCCTCCATATTTTGTATATTTTTATTCTGTAAATAGAAACACAATTATTCTCAAACTATCTAACATGATATTAGAAGCAAAGGTATTAGGTTTGAATGCTCTGTATTGTTTGTTATATCTAGATTTATATGTGATGCGAAGAGAGCATCCAAAATGTGTTGGAAGTGTTTCATCAATTTACATTACATATAAAGGAATATGTTTAATCTATCATAAATTCTATCAATATATGTTTTAAATAGTATAGTTAGACTTTTATATATCAATTTAAGTTTTTAGGCTTAGTGATAAAATGTGAGTTTAAGAATTGGAGCAAATGTCTCCTCATAACCAAATATTCATGCGCAAACTTTTGGTTATAAGACTGTGTTATATGGTTTTGAACAAACTCCTAGGGCTTGGTGTGTAAGATTCTTTACCACTATTAAGCAATTTGGTTTCACGTTTAGCTTTAATAACTTAGCATTATTTCTTTGCGAGGCTAATCATAGTTGTACTTTCTTATTACCGTATATGGATAACATGATTATTATTGCTACCCATGGAATAAAAACTCGGCCGAGTTGGCCGAGTTCTCGCCGAGGACTCGCCGCTCGGCCGGCTGCCGATCCGAGAAGCGCCGGATCGGTAGCATAAATCGGCCCAGGTCAAAAATCGGCCCAACTCGGCTATAACTCGACCCAACTCGGTGAAACTCGGCCCAACTCGGTGTAACTCGGTCCAACTCGGCGCTGTTCAACTAGGCGCTTTTTTTTTTTTTTTGAATTTTTTCGTCGCCAAAACGGCGTCGTTTTGGAATGCCCAAAACGACGCCGTTTTGGCGTCACTTATATTTCAGTCGCTGCTCTTTTTTTCCTCAGTTCATCTGCGATTCTGTTCTGTTTTGCTTCTGCCTTCTGCGTCATCGATCTCTGCAACTCTACTCGTCACTGTCGTCGATCTCTGCCTTCTTCGCCACGCCGTCCGTCGCCGTCGTCGTCACAGCCATCATCGCCGACGTCGTCTGTCATCATTTTCGTGACCCGACCCGAAGGCCGAATCTGGTTTGTTGTTTTGTTATCATATTTTTTTTGTGTACTTGTGTTTGAGATTGAAAGAAAGATGGAAGGTCCTAAGTAGTTTAGATGTGATGGACTTTTGAAGTGTTGTTATTTTTGTTTATTACAGGTGGAATTGTTAAAAAAAATAGTGGTTATGCTGCCAAAATTTTTCAGATATCTAGTATTTATAATTATGTAATTGTGTTAAAGTGACTTTGAAAATTGTATGAGATAGGTTTGATGGTGTTTTGTGGTCATATGATTATATTTTGATCATCTAGAAAATTTTTAATTTTATTTTTTACAGGTTTGACCATTGGTCAACGGTTTGACTGTTGACCGATGGTCAAATTGAGTACTCTCCGAGTTGCCGAGTACTCGCTACTCGCTGCCTCGCCGGTCGAGTAGCGAGTAGCGACTTTTGGAACACTGTTGCTACCATTGCCGATTTTAAAGACTTCCTTCAGCAACATTTTGAAATGAAGATGTTATAAAGATTAGTTTTTTCTTCGATTTCAAGGTTTCTTCTACTTAAATAGTTACTATCTCTCACAAGTAAAAAATATTTTTATAATACTCTTGCTTGAATAGGTTTGACTAATAGTATGACTATTACTAGTCTTTTGTAAGCCAATACTAAATTGACACCCATGGAGGGTACACTACTCGATGATCTCACTATTTATTGATAATTTGTTGGTAGTCTTGTTTATTTAATAATGACTTGATAAGATATCACGTACGTTGTTCGTGTTGTTAATCAACTTATATTTGTTCCTTATTCACACACTTCATAGTGCTATTCACATTCTACCTGATCTCAAGGGTATTATGTTTTATGACCTTCACTTTTTTGTTTCTTCTTCTCTAAAGCTACATGCTTATTTAAATGTTGATTAGGTCGGTGGCCCTATTTATTGATGGTTTATTATTGGATTCTACTTCTTTCTTTGTTCCTTTTTTAGTTCGTAGCATAATAAGAAGCAAACTGTCATAGCTACGTTTGTGATTGTTATTTCACTTCACTATGATTCATAGTGCTATTCAAATGTCTTTTATCAATGAACGAAGCACATATAAATTGATTGCTACTTTGCTCGACATGTCAATCGAGGCACTATCAAACTTCTCTAAGTTTTCTCCATATATTAGCTCATGGATATCTTCACCGAAATTCATTAGCTTACCTGGTTATACAACTTCATCTCAAACTCATTCTTATTACTTTTTAACCATCTTCAATTTGTGTGAGGAGATATTTTTACATTGATTATAATAAGATTTTATTTGATTTTAAAAAATATATATATACATATACATATAAAATTTTTAATATAGTAATTTCTAACGTTAAAAAGTTACGATGAATTAATCAAATTTATTTATTATATTTTAAAAGAGAATGATTTTGATCATCTTACGTAAATCATTTAGTGACCAATTTGATTCATTCTATATACAGGCCTCTTATCTTTTGTGCATTTTGATTCATTCATTATAAATATGAATATTCTCATATTATCTATAACTATCATTTCGGTCAAAGCTAAGAAATGAAATTAAATGAGAATCGTGCCCTTAAAAACATCCATCCTGCCTTCCAATGAAAGAAGAGGACAACTGAAATGACAACTCACTGGACCATAAAAGAGGACATTTCCCAGATGCCAAAAAAAATAAAAAAGAAAAAAGGCAAAACTTCACATTTTGAATAAGGGTTATTATCGATTTGCCCCCTAAAAAGTAAAATAATGTCAAACCACCACTGGTTTTGAAAATATTAGCTAAAAAGGTTCATCCGTCAATTGAAATAGTAAATTAGTTACTCAAGTAACGGTTTCCGTAAATTTGGAGGGTATAATCGTCAATGTCAGTGTGTATATATATGTATACGAAGCGGAGAGCTGGATTTGAGTTAAAAATTAAATAAAAATAAAAAATTCAAAAACTAAATAAAAATTAAAAAAACAAGATACACTATCTCTCTCCCTTTCTCTCCCTCCCTCCCTCTCTCTCTCTCTTCTTCATTCTTCACCATGTTAATCTCTCATTTTCTTTCTCTCTCCTCTATCAACTACTCAAGCTCGCCGATCGGATCTAGTATCCGATCGGCGAGCTTGACAACAACACCATCATCACCGTGACGGAGATGGAAGAATGAAGAGAGATGAGGAGGCGGGACTAGCGGCGGCCCTGTTTCCGACGTGGTTCGTGGAGGAGACGAAGAGAACGGTGAGGAACGACGAGGAACCGTTGCGTCGAGTGATGCGGCAGTGCGAAGGTGGAGATCAGAGGTGGAGTCAGATCTTGTAGGCCCTGTTTCCGACGCGGTTCGTGGCCGAGAAGGAGAGAACGGTGAGGAATGGCGAGGAACCGTTGCGTCGAGTGATGCGGCGGTGCGGAGGTGGAGATCAGAGGTGGAGTCAGATCTTGTAGGTCCTGTTTCCGTCGTGGTTCGTGGTCCAGACGGAGAGAATGACGAGGAACGGCGAGCTGTAAACCTTCGTCGGCGGTGGATTTGTGGGCTGCAAATTGTGTGTTTTGTTTTCTTTTGTTTGATGTATGTTGTTATGATGTAATGAAATCATCAGATTAGCCTCGTTTTGATTATTTTTCTGAGTGGGTTTTTTTATTTCTGTGTTTGTTCTTGATCCTTTTTTTTTGTTCCTAAAAAAAAAAATTGTTTTTGTTGTTGATGATGATGAAGACAAGTGTTGGTGTTGATATATTGTTTGATCGATTTCTTTGCGTGTTGTTGATGATGATAAAGAGGAATGTTGAGGTGTTTGATGTTGAAGATGAACTGAAGAATTATGGGTTGGTATTGAATCTGGTAAGGTTGATATTGAACTTGGTGGTTAATCTTGGCTTATTGATGATGGTTGAATCTGTAGATGATGGTGGAGATCCAGCCTGGGATTGGATCTGCAAAATTTTTTTTTTTTTTCAAAATCGCTAATGGACGGTGGAGATTTGATGAAAATTTTTTTATTTAAATTTCATTTAAATTTAATTAATTATTTTTTATTTAAATTTAATTTATTTAGTTTTTATTTAATTTTTTAATTTTTTTTTCAAATTCATAAGGGCATTTTAGACTTTTAATGTTTTTTTCACAAAACCACTAAAATTTTGGATGGAAACCGCTTTTGACATACGGGAGGGGGTTTTTTGGCTAATATTTTCAAAAGGAGGGGTAAATTGATGTTATTTTCGTTTTCAGGGGGTTTTTTAGGATATTCCCTTTGAATAATGATATGGATGCAATTGGTGGGTCCCAGGATGATTGCCTTAGGCAATGGCTGTATCCAATTTATCGAGTGCTGCTTGAGAAAACATTTTAAAAAGGGAAATATATATATATTCAACCCAAATTTATATAAAATTTATTAAAATTTTAATATAAATTTATATAAAATTTATTTAAATATAAATATATTCAATTCAAATTTATATACAACTTAATAAAATATAAATAATTTAAAATATCATTTACTTTATAAATTTTATTAAAGTAATAGCATTAGATGAATTTTAAAATAAAATCAATGAAGGAAAAAATTCATAATAAACTTTAAGATTTTATTGGATTTGATAAAATTTTCTAACATGATAAATTTCATTCAAATTTATCATTAAAAAAATATTTATCAAACTTTAATAAATTTTATACTGAATATATTCTGTGATTAAATTATCTACAAAGTTGATGACTTGACATCGTAATCAACCAAATATATATATATATACACACACGAGTAGCATAAGCTCTTACAACTACAAGGCCTTACATTCAAACCATATAACATAAAAAATGAAGATGATAAATCACTCATGTTTGCTTTTGCTTCTTCTCTGTTGCCACCAACTAGCTTTCCCCATTTCATGTAACGCCAACCAGATCGATAATCTGAACAAGTTGATTGAATCTCGAAGGTCCAGCAATCCCCCTCGGGCAGAATCGTGGAGTAGCGCCGAATTAGATGATATAAATCATCATTACTCTCCAGTGTACATCGGTCCCCAAGACGGGCTGATGGAGGCTGACAAGATTGCTGCTTTGCCAGGACAACCTGAAGGGGTGGATTTTAATCAATATGCAGGCTATGTTACTGTAGACCCAAAGGCTGGAAGGGCACTGTTCTATTATTTTGTGGAGTCGCCTCAGAATTCTATCGCCAAGCCTCTGGTCCTGTGGCTAAATGGAGGTAACACTTTATGACCATAAATTTCATATCGAATATTATGTGTTCACATTCAATTTAATCAATCACGATCGTTCGTTGTATCCTGATATTTCATTGTATAGGCAAATTAGATGAACATATACTAGTCTAAATGCATGAACATCAGTAGTCACACGAACATGAAACTAACATCACTTGCACACACGGAACAAAGAACATGTTAAGCAACTGTAGCATTTTTCATCTGATTAAACTTCCTCTTCCAACTCGTGAAATAACAGTAAAAAACTGTGCATGCTAAATTAAACACAGTTTCATTTCAAAAACAAAATAACATGCCTCCCTAAAAAAATATAACAAATAAAAAAAATTGCGTGTTATTGACGTAGCCATTCATCAATTGGGCAATAATTCACTAGGAAAACAACATTTTAAGTGGTCAAAAATGCCAAGTAGAATAGACGTTCAGAAAATTGGCTCACTAGCTGGCGCTTATCGTATGCACAATGGTTGGCCCAGAAATTCTCAAATCATCAATTTAGCGATGACCATATGTGGTATGTGTAAAAATTGCGATAGACTAGATCACCCAATGTTCCCAATTCCAGCAAGTAGACGTACAAAATGGGGATGACCCACGATTCCTATATTTCTCATAAGGCTCATTTGTCGTTGTCACCATATCAATGAGTGACATCAATGTGATGACTGATGAGTGCTATTATTCTTGAGCTACATCATGAGAATAACCGTGTTTAGAGATATGAGTTTATTGGTTATAAAATTATAATTTAAGTTTTTTATCCAAAAAAAAAAAAAAAACTTATAATTTAAGTTTGATTATTTGGACTTCAATTAGCGGTAGTGCGACCTTATCTACATCATTGCATAGTGGAAGAAAATTGACAGTCAAATTCAACGGTTTATGTGCTAGCTAGTCCATTAACATTAGTGCTTATTATCTCGAAATATTCTCCACCATCGCTCACAACTTGCACATCAATCATTGGATTCCGGAATCTCTCCAATTATTTCCTAGATAAGACCAAAAATCCCAAAAACAATCATGAATCACTTGAAAATATTTTAACTGTGGGTAATATTATTTCGTTTTGCAGTATTAAAATGCACTTTTTTTTTTTATTTTTTTATTTTCAAGTTTTGACTTGTACAGGGCCTCTCACCTAATACAACGAAGATCTCCAATTAGCAGTTGCAACAAAAGCAAACCATCATTGTTTTGTTGCAAGAATGAAGAATCACCACCACCACAGTAACAGCATCAAAAGTTACAAAACCAAAAGTAAAAACTAAAACTAATAGTTGCTGTGATGAACAGGCCCTGGATGTTCATCTCTTGGATATGGAGCCATGGAAGAACTGGGACCTTTCAGAGTTAACAGTGATCGAAAGACCCTTTTCAGAAACGAATATGCATGGAACAATGGTATCCATATCCTCTTTTCAGGAACCCTTGGTCACAGAGATATTATTATGGAAAAAAATTTGAAAAATCACTTAAAATGAAAAATAATATCACTCAATCCTATTTTTTAACATAAAAATTATAGTTTCTTATCCATTTCATTTTTAAGGGTATTTTGATAGTATCTCTATTACTAATCATGTATGAATTTCTTCCTCTGATACTGAAAATGAATGCCAAAAACTTGGCAGCTGCAAATGTTATCTTCCTGGAATCTCCAGCAGGGGTCGGGTTCTCGTATTCAAACACATCTACCGACTACACCAAAACTGGTGACAAGAGTACAGCTGAGGACTCGTATACATTCCTTGTGAACTGGCTTGAGAGATATCCCCAATATAAAACCCGTGATTTCTTTATAACTGGCGAGAGTTATGCTGGTCATTATGTCCCTCAGTTGGCTTACACCATTCTAGCAAAGAAAAAGAACACAAACCAAACTGTCATCAACCTTAAAGGCATTGCTGTGAGTGTGTGTGTGTGTGTGTATTTTATTGCTTGTGTGCTGAAAAGTTAGTTGAAGACCGATCTCAACATGTCAATTGGCGACGCAGATTGGAAATGCTTGGATTGATGATAGTACCGGAAACGAAGGAATCTATGATTACTACTGGACACATGCTCTCAACTCAGATGAAACTCATGCAGCGATTAAAAAGTATTGTGACTTTGCCAGCAGTGATCAGTCAAGCACCTGTGATGACTATGTGAGACAAGGAGATCAAGAAGTTGGACGTCTTGACATATACAATATCTATGCCCCACGTTGCAAACCATCAGCATCAAAATCTCCCTCAGCTGGTTCTGTAAGTTTTTATATTTATGAAAACATCACATTTCAGGATATAATCAACGTTGGTTACACTGAAAATAGTTAATGATGTAATTTTGAAAAAAAAAAAGAAGTGCTAATTATGTAGTTCTATATATTACTAGACACTAAAATTGGTTTAATTATAGACTCTAGTTTTTATAGCTTCTTATACAAATTATAGTCATTGATGATCATGAAATTGCATCACTAGGGAAAAGATTTTGACCCCTGCTCCGACACATATGTGAAGTCCTATCTAAATCTTCCGGAGGTGCAAACAGCTCTTCATGCAAAGTCAACTGATTGGTCAGCTTGCAAGTAAGATTTTTTTTTTTTTTTTTAGGGATAAAAAAATCTAATATAATGAATCGATTATCTCCTTGATAATAACATTTCACATAAAATTACACATAATATACATAGTAAATGTACTTCAAAAAAATATACATAGTAAATGAAATAGGTATAGGTTTACAAGATTCAGATGCTACACAATATTCTAGCTATCAGCCCATATCGAATCATGGAAATTTGTCCAATTTTAAGACCTAAAATTTTCTTCTCCTTTATTTTCCAGAGGTCTAGGATGGACAGACTCCCCATCAACTATTTTACCTACGATACAGCAGCTGATAGCAAGTGGAATCAGTGTGTGGATATACAGGTGAAGTTGAGATTTTACAACATGATCCATCTTCCCCTCACATTTATATTGAAGCCTTGCAATCGAAAAATACATAATACTATATCAAGTTAATTATCAGATTCACTAACACTTTAACTATAATAAAACCTGCAGTGGTGACACGGATGGACGAGTTCCAGTGACATCCTCTAAGTACTCCATAAACACTCTAAACCTTACAGTGGACACTGCTTGGCATCCATGGTACACCAGTGGTGAGGTAATGAATTGCAATGTTGAAGCTAGCAATAAGTTCAAATTTTGTAACTATTAGTATATGTATTTACTACTAGATGATGATTGTGGCAGATTGGAGGATATGTTGTCAAGTACAAGGGACTGACATTCATCACAGTTAGAGGATCAGGTCATACAGTTCCTAGTTACCAACCAGAGAGAGCACTCACCATGATCTCATCTTTTCTTCAAGGGATACTTCCTCCTTCCTCCTAAACGAAATCATCCAAAACTATCATTTCAATTTGACATATAATATTATGTTTGATATTTCAAAATTTTAGCTACTTGTTAGAACTTTTTATCAAGTTCTATACTACTACTAAAGATCAGGAATTTTGAAAGATAATTATCAATAAAACATCTCCTTTGTTTAATTTATGATGCAAGAAACCACCATGTCATTCTCTCCACTTCCATCCAATTAATAATTATGGTTTTATTTTTTATTTTTTATTTAATACGAAAACAAGTGATGAAGAGAAAAATGGTTTGATTAAGTGAAAAGATTATTCCCATCCACCCAGTCATGGACCTAGAAAATTTGTTTAAGGAGAGCATATGAATGAAATAATAAAATATTAAAAATTAAGAACATATAAAATATAATGTTTTTATGTAAAACAATGTTCGATAACACTATATAGTTTAAATAAAATGAAACATATACAATATTTAAACAAAACAAATAGTTATACTTAAAAATCCTAATGAAATTATTAAAATAATTTTTAAAAAAATATGTAAACTACATAAAGTTATAATTTTCCTCAATGAAGTTTCATATCTTGAAATCGCTTCATGATGATTTTTTTATCAATTTTGTCAAAAATATCTTTCTTCACATGCTTAAGCAAACCATCATTTAACCATTGATCTCCCATTCGAATACGTTGTTCACTAAAATTGCCAATTGTCAATTGATTTTGTGTAAAACATAAAAAGCAGAATTAAATAGTATTTAAATAGAAGAGAACTAAAAAAAATAAAATTGAAAAATAAAATATTAATTAATTAGGCGTAGGAAAAATATTAAAAGTAGGAAAATTAGATCTAATAGAAGGAATAAAAGGGGAGGAAGTTAATTATATTAGAAATAGGAAAAACAAATAATAGAGTTGAAAAAATAACAAAAAAAAAAAAAGAAAAAGGGAAAGAAGTAATCCGGATAAAAGGAAAACACTTCCAGCGATATTTAATCAATATAAGCAGTTTTAAAATAAAATAATAACAATAAATAATAAAAATGAATAAAAATAACATCTTTTTACAATTGAAAAAAGTACAACGATAAGTGTAGTACAACAACCCACCTCACAATTGACTATTTATATTTGAGTGCACTACATGTTTGCACTAAGATTTCAAAACTCGTTACTCGTTACTTATTATTCGATCGACGACCCAATAAACGATAAGTAATTTGTTATTCAGCAAGTACTCAGAAAATACTATTTGAGAGGTAAATTGTAATTTTGATTTGAAAACGTAAACTAACATTTTTATAAACATCAAAGGCCATGGTGATATTATCCTTACCATATAAATAGCTCACTACATGGTTATATTCCCTTAAAGTCTCATATTCTCTCTCTCTCTCTCTCTCGCTCTCTCTCTTTTCTCCTCCTTCTCTCTTTTCCTCTTTCATCCCTCTTTTCTCTCTAACAGATCGTCGTCGTTGCCTTTATGAGATCAAGAACAACCGACGTTGCCAAAGCAGAAGCCAGTCTGGCAATCCTTCTCCATCGTCGCTGGCCGTTTCAAATCTTCTTCTCTCTCTTCTGCGCTGATCGTTCAAGTCTCCCTCTTTCTCTCTTTGTGTCGTCGACGTCTTCCTTCAAGTTGTCGTGGTTTCCTTTTTCCCTTCAAGTCTCTTCAATAGCGAACTGCGAGTGATTGTTTCTCTAATTTTTCTTTTGTGTGTGTTGTTTGTTTTGCTAAGAATATTGGATTTTGAGTCATTAACTGATTTTTTGGTGGTGTTTGGGATAATTTCCGATCGATTTTGGGATGGTTGGACTTGCCTAGTCAGCCGAGTTGGGCTGAGTATTCATCTCCGGCAAGCAGGACTTTCGATCTGGGAGTTCTTGGATCGGCGGAGTGCTGATCAGCGAGAACTCGATGAAACTCACCGAGTTTTTAATCATTGGTCTACACTCTACAGTTGCAGACTATTCGATAATTTTTTTTTTCTTAGAGAAAAAAGATTGCATAGTAAATTTATGAATTTTTTAAATTCAGGGGCACGTGCCCTCTACCCAATGGTGGGTTCGTCTCTACATCCATCACACTCTTTCAAGTGGTGGATTCGACTCACTTATCTCATTATTGAATGGACAATTTTCTCACCTTTGTATTAGTAGTCATTTTTCATTTTCTAAAAGTAAAGATCTGTATTATGTTTTAAAGTCTTATCTTAGTTAAGTTTCAATAGTTATATAATCTAATGTCAAATAATTAAAAAAAAAAAAAAAAAAAAAACTTGCAATCGATTGATCCAAATGGGCCCCATGTCTTATGCCAAGTGGGAATTGATGGGCCCATTGTTACAGTAGAAAACCCCATGGCTTCAATTTTTAAAGAATTTTTAAATTTGCCTATGGAATGCTGAAAGTCTCCAATGCTAGCAGCATGTTTGAGATTCTTGATTTATTTGGTGGAGTAAAATACCTCAAAAAAATTCTGAAAGTTTGTATGTGAAGTTTTCTTCTTAGCTAGTGGGGAGGAAGGATATAAAAATTTAGACTATTAATTTTTGCCATGTAGGAAGAATGTTAGCATAAGAAATTATCCAAATCCCTTCACGACACATGAGAGTAAAAATGAAATTAATTTTTTTAAAAAATTAACTTAATTTCTTCTAAAAAAATTTTCCCACCTTAATAATTTCTATTTAAGAATAAAATCATTATTAATAAAAAAAAAAAAACTTTTAAAATGGGATATGAATGCCTCATTTTTAAGGAAAATGCAGATTAAAGATTTCACCTTTGACATAAGGTTGTTTGATTGCATACTGTCTCCTTTTGTTTTGAAAAATAGAAGGCAAGTTTTTTGAAGACAAAAGAAATCAAATTTGAAAAATAGAAAACAAAATCGTTATTCTTATAAATCAGCTTCCTTAATTTTATTAAGTCCATAACAAATGATGTACATAGATTAGATTTGATTCAAGAAAATTTTTCCAGTTTTGACTAGAAAATATTAATTAGCGTTCTGATAATAAAATCACAATCAAGCATTTTATAGGAAAACATGATTATACTTATACGAGACCAGATAAATTGGAATGGTGTACACATTGAGTTCACATCATAATTGCCTTTACCCTCAACCCTTCTACGTCACTACCATCTGCGATTATAAGTGATTCCAATAGTCTGACGTAGCTGTAGAAATGTGTTTCAAATTTGTAGCAATATTTCTCCAAAACAATTATTCTCCAAACTTGGGAATTTGCAGCTCAGCTTTGTCAAACCGTCATTCTCTCTCCCTCTACAGCTTTAAACGTCACTCCCGACTTATACAGCATCAATGTTCCTGGCATATCTAAAGCTACTGACCTATTTGAATTTGACCACGGGTCTGCTGGGAAACCTCTCAATACAACATATCTTTCTTTTTAAATCAACAAAGTGTTTAATTTTCACTTCCTCAGATACTCCTAGGCCAGTGCTACTTTTTCCAAAGAAAAATATGCAAGCATGAGTTAAAAGAGAAGGATAGGTGTGCTGGTTTGCAAAGGCCATTTGGTATAGTTTTTCGAGTATAAATTAGGGAAGTTGATTCCCCATCACATGTAAGTCGATTCCCAATCACTAGTAGATCCCTCCTTCTGTCATCAAAACTAAAGTCTGACTTGCTTCGAGGAAATCAGAACCTCCCAAATGCTAATAAATACTAACACATTATTTTTTAGAATAAAACGACTAACTTTTATTAGCCACAAGTCTCTAATTTTATAGCAACTTCAATATATAAACAATAATTCAAGATAAAAACTAATAGATAATGAGATAGATTTAAATCCAATCTAATCCTATTTTGAATTTAATCTCTCTTTCTACTTAAATTTAATACTAAAATGAACTTTTATTAATATACTAAAAATAAGGTTGTAACAACGTTTCTCCCTTAATTCCTTACTTTGTTTTTATGGTAAGTTCAAAGATGAAGATACCGTATAGAATTATAGTTATAAACTTATGACTTCAAGACTCTGGGGTTGTTTGTTTTTTTCTTTATATCTTAATTTAAGTTAAAAGATATCTTTGTTAAAAAGTCAAATTTCTTTATTTATATATTAATGAAAAGTCTTTTAGTAATAAATATAAATTATATTCCTAAATTAACTTCTTGTTATTATATTATTATCAAAATATCTCTAACCACAAAAATTCTTAATTCTAATAAAGCCTTAACCTTAACTCTAACCTTAACCCTAAGACCGCGGGTGACGATAATTGCCAACCACCAATTTGAAATCGGCCTCTATGATAAAGGCGGCCTTCTCTTGAATAAAGAGGAGTTCACAACCTCCTCACATTCAAATAAGAGGAGGCCATCAGCCCAATCCCAATGACAGGGCCTTACACAGTACATTGATGACCTTCTCCTTCATGTAATTTTTTTTTAATTAAATCATTAATTTAATTATATAAAATAAAATAATTAAAATATAATAGATCTAAATTTAAAATTGAACATTGTTATGTATGAGATGCGACTTGCTACTAATATATCATATCTCATGATTTTATAGGGTAAGCCATCATATCTTATTATTTGAGCCTGAATTTAAATAAATAATTTGGATTGTCCAACATTATTTTATAGAGAAAATTATGAAAATAACCTTTTTTTAGGGTTGAAGTTGGAAAGTAACCTTTTTTTTAGATTCTCTGTTTTATCCAAGTGTATTTTTGTCCTAAAATAATTTTTTTTACAAGATTTTGAAAAAAAAGGTTAATGTTCAATTTGAACCTAAAAAAATAGTCATTTAAAAAAAAACTTATTTTGTAATAATGCCCCATATCATTGTTTTTCTATTTTCAATAGCTCATTTATGCCCTTTAATCTATAATTTTTTTTTTTTATGTTACTTCAAATATTACCCTTATATTTCTTTAAAAATTTTAAAAAAGATTGTAACATGCATTGAGGTAAAATGAACAACAAACTTATAGCAAAATGTAAAATATTATTTTTTCTATTATTTTAAATTATAGTTTAGTAAACGACAATATATATTTTATTTATGAATGAAGATTTTCACATATTATTCCTTATTATCTTCGTTATATATGTTTTGGTAAATGTGTAAAATTTTTGTAAGGTTGAGAGCATTGTAGATAATTCACATAAAGGTTGAGGTGTAATATCATAATAAGTTCATTAGCAAAATCGTTATTTTAATTTTTTTTAAATAAAATCAATATTTTAATTTAACTAAATGATAAAAAGGTCAAAATTGTACTTTAAGAGGTTTTGACATGGTTGACTATTAATAATTTGGTCAAACAAATTAAACTAATACATTTCGGAAGTCATTATTTTTTTTTTCTATATTTTTAAGACGTTTTGATTTAAAACTTAAATAAAGTGGATTAAAATGATTTGTTTTTTGTATTTATATCTTTTAACTTTACAAAAAAAAATAAAAATAAAAATCTTATTTTAAAAGTAAAATTTTTTTTACTTTTCACCTCACTTTTCTGTCATTTATTTACCCATCGACACTAATTTACTATAATACCTTTATAAAGTTACTTTACTACTAAAATAGCCAACTCACCTCAAAATTTCTAATGTCATTAACTCAAATCTCTAAATCTAAACTGAAATTCCAATAGGAGGCGGCAATGGCATGGCCTCCCTAGGTGAGATTGGTTGAAGCCGATTGGTGTCCTCTCCCTACGTTTAACGAGATAAGGCTGGTCATTGGTCAACCTCCTCTCGACTAAAGGAGCAGGCTATAACCTCCTCCACTTTTGCTTAATGGGAGGAGACTATTAACGTCCTTTGATAGTATAAATGAGAAAGATCGCTAGAGAAGGTTATTGGCCTGCTCTTAAGAGACCAAAGAGAAATGGACCTCCTTCTTGATATATTTTCATTTTTAAAAAATTTTTGTAAACTTCATTTGAATTTTTTAAATAAAATATTAAATATTATTTATATTTATATCAAATAATAAATTATTTTAAATGTAAATAATAACTAAAATAAAAATGAAAATAAATTGAGATGAAAAGTATTTTGGACATAGCCAAATCGCTTAGTATATTAAATTAAGAAGTCTCAAAAATAAAAACAAACAAATTTAAATATTTTAATGGGATAATCTCAAAAAGTCCATTATAGTTTGTAAAAATATTCATTTACCATTATAGTTTTATTTTTGTCAAAATCCCTCATGATTAAAAAATTAACAGAAAATAATCATTTTAGCCATCATAACTTCATAATCAATTTGTGACTATTAGGGGTATTGTCGTTATTTCACACGTCTTCAAGAGATATTTTGAATATTTTTATTAACATCAGAGAGAATTTTGGATAAAAATAAAATTATAGATGTTAAAATGATAATTTTACAAACTACAATAGGTTTTTTAAATTGTCTCTATTTCAATTGTTAAATCATATTAAATACTTGATCCAAACAAGGCTTATAAGATTTAAAAGAGTGAAAATATATATATATATATATAAAATACAATAGTTTTAAAAAGTACTTAAAATAATAGTTTAAAAAAGTAAAAATTGTGACATTCAGGAAAAGTAACTTTAGTAAAAGCAACCCCTTGTAATCATTGGCGAACCCAAGTAACCCAACTTCATCAATCTGGGGCCATTTTAAAAAACTATTAAAATTTTAACGAAATATGCAACTAACAAAAAATAGCGTAAAATTTAAATAAAACACCTGATTATTAAAAAAATAAAAAAATGCGGGCCTGAGGGGCCATCGCCACTGTTGTAATAACTTATTATAAGAGGTGATAATCACGGTTGCGTAGCAGCGAAAAGCACTCCGCAATTTGAATGAAAAGAGATGTATCATGTATTTATTGCTTTCTGTGTCTTTTACAACTAAAAGGCAAAGAAAGACTGCGTTGGCCCCCGACCATCAAGCAGATCGCTCAGCGGTGGATTTTGATCGTTTTAGATTTATTTCCGGTGGAATCTTTTATGGTAAAAATATATATATTAACAACTGAAATTTTAATAAATTATTTCTGTACTCTCTTTCGATAAATTAATACATATAAGCATATATATATATATTTTATCTTTCAATAATTATTTTTTTCATCAATTACATAACATTTATTAGAATAGAATAGATGATGTATTTGACGTTACTCTTTTCGAAAAGGCAGACTAACAATTTTATCTTTTATTTATCTCGACAAAAAAAAAAAAAAAAATTATATCCAATTATTACCGTTTCACATTACCACCAATGGTGTAATATTGCACAAAACAATCTGATATTATATCTTCGCTTAGAATGAAATAGGGTGATAAGACCATGGTTAAAGAATCATCCTTTTATTTAGGGTAAATTGCACAAGTCATATGAGGTTTGGTAAAATTATAGAAATATAATGATATTCGAGTAACTCTCATCGACATTTTCTGAGGTTTAAAAAATTTAACACAAAACTCCCCTATTGTGAAGATGACATTAATCAAGACAAATAGTCAAAGTCAAATTGAACAAAAGTACTAAAATATCCCTAAATAAATTAATATATTATTATTTTAATTTAAAAAAAATTAAAATATAAAACTTTCATGTAATTTTCTTGATCAATCGCCTTCATCAAGTTTTCTTCATTAATTTTCATACCATCAATTCATAATCAACTTTCATCATCAATTTTCATATCTTCAATTTTTATCCAATCAATTCATCACCAACATCATCACTGGTTTTAAACCCAAATAAATTTATATATTTAAAAAAAAATCATAATCAAATTTTCAACCTCACCATTTCATCATCATCAACGTAAATTCATCATCATCATCAGTTCAAACATAACACATCTTTAATCAACCTCCATTCTTTAATAAAAGAACTAAAAAAAATGCGAAAAAGAAAAAAAAATGTTTGAAGATCTAGGACTCCCCAAAAAAATAGAAAAAAAAAAAAAGAAAGAAAATTAACATCATAAAGAACTTAGAAAATCGTAGAACATCATCAAGAACCCAAAATCTTATCAACCAATCTTCAACCAAAAAATCTAAATGAAGAACATCAAGAACCCAAAAATTGAATAACACCATCAACAGACAACCATTTAATCCACCAATCTATACAAAATTACCCAAAAATTCAAATACCAAGAAAAACTTAAATACCAATTTATACAAAACTCAAACCCTAAATCTAACCAAAACCCCCTAAAAAAACCAAAACCAAGATAGATCCATCAACTTTTTTCACCATCCAAGAAAAAAAAAAACAAGCAAATTAAAAAAAAAAAAAAAAAATTGGGTATTCATTGGTCAGTCTCCACTGGTGGAGACCAGACTGACCAATGGAGACCCAAACTGCCTCCTATGAGACTGTCTAAGTCTCCTACGGTGGAGACCCAGCTAGTCTCCACCATGGTCTCCAATGGAGACCATTGCTACTTTTGCTGGAGGTTTGAAGAAGAAGAAAATGATAAGAGAAGTAGAAGAAGATAAGAGAAGAAGATGATGGTGATGAGAGAAGAAGTAGAAGAAGACGAGAGAAGAAGAAGAAGATATGAGAGAGGGTTGAGGTTAGGAGAGAGAGCAGTGAGATGATAAAAAGAGAGAGAGAGAGGGCTGATGTTAATAAGTTTTTTTGGTTTTTTTTGTTTTATTTTTTAATTATATATTTGTTTTTTAATTAAATTAAAATTATATATTAATATTAATTATCAAAAAATTAGATACTTTAAGGATTTAATGTAATTTGATAATTTTATCGTTACCCAATGACACTTGACGTAAACTCTTTCACAATTATTTGATGACACGAGAGGTTTGTGCTGAATTTTTATAACCTTATGGAATGTTAGTGAAAGTTACCTAAATATCGTTATATTTGTGCAATTTCATCAAACCTTAGCCGGGTTTGTGCAGTTTGCCCTTTCAATTATTCACATGTATCTAATATGCAACCTTCCCATTGGATTATTCGTTTGGAAGTAAATTCGTCAATATTTCTGCTACACATCCACTGTACTATGTAAGCATTCAACTATTCAATCGAAATCGTTGCCTCCTAAAGACCCCAGAGAAGTACCTTGGGTATAAATCCTATCAAATTATAACAATACAAGTATTTGCCGGGGGATATTTTAATCAGAACAATAGCTGACCTTCAATTATATAAGCTTAAATATAGAATAATAATTTACAAATAGGGAAAAAAAAAAAATTAATCACAGGCCAGTAATCTACAAATAGAGAATCAATCTCAGGTTCATTCCTACCAATATCGCCCACTAATTGTCAGCATTTGCATGATGTTGCAATAACTGAATCAGTGTCACGAGTTGCAGAACTTAAGTTAGATTATACATGGAAACTAGGAGAAAAAAGATGCATGTACAAAATTACAAATTGAGAGGCTTGTTTTTCCGCAATATCATCTGAATAGACTCTTCACTAACCTTTAAAGAAAACTCTGCTCCATCAACAATCCATCCTTAGAGAATGTCGAACATCATGTAACCTTTCTATACTGCCATTCACAATTTTTTCTGTCATGGAGTTGCAGATCCACTTCATATCAAACTTTGCTTTGTTCAATGAGCTGGCTAAGACTTGCTTCATTTGCTCCTTGTCAGCCAAGACCTGAAAGGAAACTACAGCAATACAACTCAGTAATCTATGGGAAGGGTTCACATTCCATTGCTACAAATTACTAGCCAAAAACAACAACGAGAAGAAACAAAAAACATTTACTTACTAGAGGTTATCATGAGCTTTCAAGCCTTCAAGTATGCTATCTACCCAACTGCCACCAAAAATAAATTAATTTCTCTAATTAGTAAATTACATTGCTGGATCTATTTTTTGCACAATTTACTTCATCTCTCATCTTGATGAATAATGTTGTTATTAAGGAGACATCGAGAGAGATATATACCCTTCAAGACCAGGGTGTGTCGGGTAGTACACATTTCTCAGGCCTGATTTTTTGGCAGCTGAAGCAGTAGTCTCACCAATACAGGCAACCGAATTGTTCCACTGATCCAATTCAGAAATAAGATTGACCCAGGCACTGTTGCAACAAAAATGTATAACCATGCTGAAGGAACAAAATACTGCCTGAAAAATAGTAAATGGAATCCTACCAAGAAATGCTTAATTTAGAGATCCAAAGGAACGAATTAACATGCAAGTGTGATTAAAAATCAAGATGTAGTCATTTTGATAACCAAACTGCTTCAAGTAGCAAATATTTCAAGGTAAGTCCAACTCATGAGCTTCATCATATAAGGATACAAAAGCTTTCTAACAACTCTCTAGACCACGATGCAACATATCATAAGCTGCTAGCAACCTTACTGCAGAAGGTGAAGCGACCGCAACAACAGGAGCAGCAAGTGCCTGCTTCAGAACCATTTGATCAACATGATGAACAGGTCCCTAGACAAGATGATAAAAATCAGGGGCTAAGATGCAAAAGTCATTTACTTAGCTATACAGAATAACCTATTCAATTATATTTGGACCTCATGTAGAAGAGCCAAAGCTTCAGCTTATAAGCAACAGATGCAACAAAACTATCAGAGCCTAATATGACAAGAACAGAGAAATTACTTGGAAAGCAAGGGACAGGAAAACGAAATACAAGCTACTCTAATCTCAAGACTAATGACCATGTCCAACATACAAACACTAACACCAGCTACTCATTGAGATTGTTCATTACCATGGGTTTCAGGAGAAAACACAAGCTTAATAGTAAATGGTATTAATGGGGCAAGCCCAAACATCAATGAAGAAAACCAGAGAAGATGTGTGTGTCCACACATAATTAATGAAGTATTTCATAACTTTAAATTCCCTTGGTTACATAGGGGTCTTAATTACCAATACGTCAGCAAAGATCCAGACAATAATCTAAGAAAAGATTAGCCATGGAATTTTTAAGGGGCTTCGACACTAGTTTGCAACGAATAGACATAGGAGACTGTAGTCACCAATGTTTCTACCCACACAGTGTTGTAAATTCCAATGCAAATAATGAATAATTAAGATTCAAACAACTATTCTAAACAGTTAAAACAAGAAGCAAAACCACAAGTGTGACACCCATAGGAAAAAACACGGCTATCATGCCAGCATCAAATCACTTACTGTTGTGTATGTATTCAGCCTCAGCACCTCAAATCCACGATTAGAAAGGCCTTCCTCTGAAACACATGAATAATAAATGTTCAACAATGCACACTCCACATACTTTCACATATAAGAATTAAACCATTATCATGAAACCGACTTAATAACATGTACATTTGCATTGAATATATCTATTCAATAACATCAGAAACAATGAAAAGTCACCAACAATAGAAAACTATAAATTCCTACAATGCAAGGAAATTATATAAAAACAATATCACAAGGCTTAAAATGTTGGGTATGAATTTAGCTCAAAATCTGTAGAAACTGTTAAAGCCAACAATTCTCTTAAAAGGATTAAATAGAGTGCAGTTTTGCGGATAACCAGGATCCTACATGAGTCATGACTTCTGGATTTTCAGGGAAAACCACCTTTTACGATTAAATGCAACAATCAAATTAACTAACCCATGATAGATCGACAACTAATAACTCGAAACATAGCAACTCTGGTCTCTGGAAAGAGGTGGTGCCAGAAGAGAAAAAACAAGAAGTACATCCACCAAAAGAAAGCTTATAGCAGAAGCTTTTCACATACCAATCTCGTTGCTAGCTTTCATAGAAGCAGGATACAGGACAGTGCACTTCTTAGTCCCATTTTTAGGGAGCTCTGAAGCCAGAACTTTTCCTGTAGCTGCAGGAAAACAATTTACCAAAGGTCAGAAACATTTAACAACATAATGAAGGCTTAAGAGAGGCAATCAATGATCATATGCTAAGAAACCCCAGAAGCCACCAACCGACCAAAGCAACATGAACAATAAAACCATCTTAGTTCTGTTGACAAGTCTTCAAGTTATTCACCTCTACACCAAGAATGCACACGGAAACCAAAAAAAAAAAAAAAAGGGAATATGGTGAAAAATTTCCAACCTCAAACTGAAGTTAAGCATCCAATGAAATGAAGTAGAAAAATTATCACCATCATAGCCTAATCTTATTATTTGTATTTAAGTAGAACTCTAAAAAATCACAAATATAAGCAAATAACAAATCAAGAGTTATGCTGAAACTTTGACAATCTAATGGTGCAAAATTTCTAAGGTTTTATTCAATATTATTTGCTAGTACTGAAAGATACTGGGCCTGAAACAACTGCAAGAATTTGAAATTCATTTTATCCATTGCTTGAGTTTCATTAAATACTAAATGATGCATGGCAAGAGAAACTGTGATGCACGTGTTAATGAACTAGCAATCTGTACAAATGGCCATTCATAAATACCTTTTGATGGTGTGAAAGCCAATTCCAACAAATGCTTTGATGACTGCATTACTTCCTCAAAAATGCTAGCTGTCCCAGCTCCAACTACACCGACCCTAACATTTGGAGTTCCAGCTGCCCTAAGGACCAGATATCAGGCAGATTTTTTTAGCCACATAGAAGCCAGAAGAACTAAAAAATTTTTAGAAAGAACTGAAACGAAAGGCCTTATTCAAGATGCCTGTTACACACAATAGTTCATTAAGTACAAAATACATCAGCATCAATTACATCACTTAATATCAAAAGAAATGAGCATTACTAACTCAAGCCATCCGCAGAATATGTAGATAATGAAAAAAGAAATCACAATAACAATTAGATAATAAAAACATAAATGCTTTGACACTTTGGGAGAAACATTAATCTGGGACCTAGTAAATCAGACTACCTCATGTGCGTAACAACAACAGAAGCAATTGAAGCACACAGACGAGCAATATACAAATCTACAACAACCCATAATGAATGCATGAATCAGAGAAAAGAAAATTTTTGGACTGCAGAAAGTGTAGATAGTTTTTTTTTTTTTTTTTTTTGAAGAGTTTTCTTTCTTTTTTTTTTTTTTTTTGATAGTTTCAAAACTTTAGGCATATTCAAGTGCTTTGAAGATCTTTAAAGTAAAAAATTATAACACTCTGAACAATTATGCAAAAAATTCTGACACCACTGAGTATATACAAATTAATACAGCATCTCCTTACTTCCATGCTTCCAGAAAGACAGAACCCGCTTCCGGGGAAGTTATGACAATCCAGTCAAATGCAGTATCTGCTGCCATCACAAGAATGCAATAATAAAACAAATTAGAAAAAGAACTTGTGTGCTCGTCATTTTAGACTATGACACCATTGACACCGCATAAGACCTTCCACCATTCAGACAGAAAAATGAATTCTAACACGCAGAAAATTTGATTAACTATTGTTAAATGAGGAGCATAGGGCACAAAACAGATTTTCAGTTGTCTTTAATTGGCCCATGCAGCAGTCACTGCCACAGGGATTAGCAATTAAAGTTCATCCTACAATCAAGCCCAGTGATAAGTTAGAGAACTTGACTATTTTCTTTTTTTTTCTTTTTTTTTTTCTATGGTCATTAGGCAAGTGGAAACTTACCGCTTAATATAGCAGGAAGCCTATCCAAATCAGGCCCCTGCGCATGCTGAATTAGAGGAAGCTCCAAACAGTTGACCCCATGTTTAGCCTGTATTTAGAAAAAGCATTCCATCTTAATACCATCTTATTTAATGCACAGCCAGAAACAGAAAAAGTTCTATTTCTCAATTACACTAATTATGCCTAGTGCCTTTAACACAAGATGCATTTAGGTTTCAGGTATCAGCACAACTAACAGTATAAATAGGTCCCAAGACAACAGAAATCAACAATACAAGTTGTTCCCTGATGATACAGGTTACAAAATAAACAACAGGCATAAAATGTTTAAGAAAAAGACATATACTGTACCAATAAAAATGTTAAAAAAAAAAAAAAAAAAAAACATGTATTTTCAACAGCAATGCGATAGTCATACTGCAAACTTCTCCATTAGCATATGTAAACCCATAAGAAAGATAGAAGAACAAGTGTCGCTTTTACATGACACTAATGAAAGCAGAAAAATATGTGGCACGAAAAATGTAGATGCTGTTGTGATGGTGTGGGGGCAAAACAGTAGACTTATTTCGACCTCCCATGTAAAGTGACTGTGGAGCCCCAACTATGTTACACAAAAAATAAAGTGCAAATTTAGTTATGTTTAAGTTGGGGGGCAGGAGGGGCAAGAAAAGCTTACATACGCAGCGTATGTACCCAAACTACTTATATTGTATCATATGGCATAAATTTATGTTTATCATGTGTTTAGTTACTTATGTCACACGATATGATTTGAGTGCTTTGGGCATATACACTTAGGCACATTTCTCCTCTAATACCACTCACTAATAAAAATAGATATTACGTTCAAAGTAGGATTAGATTGGATTTAAATCTACTTCATTATCTATTAGTTTTGTCTTAAATTATTGTTTATATATTGAAGTTGCTGTATAAATTGCAGATTTGTGGTTAATAAAACTTAAGATGCTTTGATCCTAAAATAAGTTTTAGTATTTGCTAGCATTTAGGAGGTTCTGGTTTCCCTCGAAGCAAACCCCATAACAATACCACATTGTCTAATAAAAAACACATGACTTCCGCATTGTCTTTCAATTGAGTGCAAAATAATAAATAACAAAAATTCAAACAAAAATCTCTATTTTTATATATTTTTCTCTTCTCCCCGTATTGATATCAGACATGTTACTTCTTAATATAATTAACCCCTCCTCTTTTTTTCCATTAACAAAAAATCAGCTACAGAGAATTCTATATTATCGTATTTTAAAAAATAAATAAATAAACCTAAAACAAAGACCAAAAATGAATTAAAAGAAAATATAACTAAAAATCCCACGTTCACTTCAGCATTTGATCAAACACTTATCTAACAAATTAATCATAGCTTCAACAAGTCAACAAAAACGCAGTGCAAAAACCAAATAATTCCCGAAGACACTTAACTTACACTGACACTAGAAGATTCTCTAAGTTCAAATCTCAAACAAAGCTACAATACAGTCTCCAGACCAAAGCAATACATAGTATCAAATCAAAATATCAAAAAAGCACATTTTAACAACGGCAAAGAAAAAGATGGGAGAGAAAAGAAGCCGTACCAGAGCGTTAACGAGCTTGCCATTTTTGCCGCGTTCTCTGGTGACGACGACTTTCGGATTGGAATCGGAAGCAGAAGCTCGAATTCTCTTGAGCTGAAGAAGGAGCCGCTGCCTGTGGAGCCTCGGACGAGGAGAAATCACAATAGCTGCAACTGGAAACGGAGGAGAGAGTGAAGAAAGAGAAGAAACTGATGCCATTGGAAACGTGTTGGCCCAAAAGAGACTGGGGAGGCCACCAATGACAGCTGTTAGTCATATAATTTATAGAAATTAATTATTTTCTGTTCAAAAATATCTAGTCAATATTGTTATAAAAATAAAGATTTGTTATGCGTGCATAATGTTGGTTGTATTATACAAAAAGTAAGAAAAAAAATTAATTAATTTAAATCGTTTGATTAAGGTGGTTTAAACCGTGCCGACCCAAAAGGTAACAGTAGGTACACCTGTAGAACTTCCTCGAAGACACGTGGCGCTTACCTTATCATTTGCAATCTGCATCGTAGCGTCCTTTCATGTGCTATGATCATATGCTACACAGACCATCCCCACTTTTGATCTCTGCCGTCGATCTTGTCAGACAAATTTTAATTAATCTAACGTGATCCTTTGCTTCCCATTTAGGGCACCTAACTCTGTGTTGCTGTGCGCCCCTCTGGTCCAACAACGCTCCCTCAATGAGCAATGAGTAACGAAGTTGTGCGAGTTTGTTTGTTGATGGATGGAAGTCTATTAATGTTTGGTGGACAGCTTGATTGACTGCCGTAGACACGATGGGGTCCAGTTATGATCCCAAATCCAACGGCAGGGAAGTGGGGAGACAGTGACGAGCAGAAATAGTGAAAGTATGGGAATAATTTGTAACGTGTGAGATGCATGGATTACGTTACCTTATTAATAAATATATAAGGACCGTGGTTTTGTTTGTTTAATTAGGGGGAAAAAATCCTAAAAAAGCACCTAAGTTTTAATAGATTATTCATTTTTTTCCATATAGTTTCATGTTTATCTATTTTCCCCTATTTCATCACTCTGTTAACTGAAAAGTAAAACTGACATATATAGAGAATAACAAAGATCAAATTACCCCTAATATGATTTTTTAAAAATAAAAACACACTAAATTTAAAATATATAAAAAATAGAAAATGGAGATCTAGATAGAATTTCTACTGTCCATCCAAGATTCACCGTCCATCCAATTCATTGAATGGTAGAGATCTCATCTGGATCTCCACAGCCGTGAAAAAAATAACCAATCAAAAAAAAAAAAAATTCTAGATCCCCTCTCTCTCCCCATTTCTGGGTTTTCAGACTAAGAAACCTAGATTTCTCATCATTCAATCTCCCATAATCATCAATCTCCTCACAATCATCACCAAACACCATAAAACAAAAAAAAAAAGAAAAAAAAAACAATCAATAGAAGGATGTAAAAAAAAAAGCCACTAATCTCCACGATTAGACACCCAAAACTAGGTCTTCGATTGTGGAGGCCTAGAACCTGGGTCTCAACGACCGGAGACCTAGTTCTGGTTCTCTGATCACTGGGTCTCCATGATCAGAGCCCAAGAACTGGGTCTCCGATCGTAGAGACCCATGTTCTAGGCCTTCACGATCGGAGAACCAGAATTGGGTCTCCAATAGTAACTGGATTTCCACCATGCTGTCGTCGTCCAACCATGCCACCATTGTTAAACCCACTTGTAAATTCAGTTGGAAATGGAAAGAGAAAGAGGAAAAGAGTTGGAGAGAGAGAGATGAAGAGAAAAAAAAAACTCTTATATGATATTTTTATTTTTTATTTTAAATACAAATATCTTATTTTAATATTATATTTATTTTAGTTTTTAATTTTTATTAATATTTTCATTGAATTTCCTTTTTTCCCTCTTAAAGTCAAACAATCAATTTTATCAACCTACCGGAAATTATTACCGTTAGGGGTATTATCGTCTTTTCATATGCTTTCAGAAGGTCTTTTGGGTGTTTCTCTAAAAATCAGGTGGTATTTTTGATAAAAACAAAACTATATAAGAGAAAATGGATAGTTTATCAAAAATTAGAGGATTTTTTGGGATTATCCCTAATTAGGGAGATAGGAGGGAATGATTAAGGGGTAATAGAAAATTATAAGGCGGTTTGATTATGCGTTTTGTTTTATGATCAAGAGTCAGCCTTTCGTGTCATTCTAGGGACAATAGCATCATAATTCTCATATAAGAGATCTGTTTATCACTCATAACAAAAGGTGTGATTAACAAATAAATGACCATAATTAATTAATGTATGAATTTATTTATAATAAGGTCACGAGTGTTTAGGGTATAAGGACTTTAGTGGGACAAGGGATATGCAATAAAAGCATACCACGGGACAAGGGGTATTTTAGGGTTGTTGAGTGACCAATGGCATCATAGCCCTCATGTCGGAGATTTGTTTATCACCCATAACAATGTGATTAACAAATAAATGGTCATGATTAATTACTGTATTAATTCATTTATAATATGTTCACCAGTATTTAGGGTAAGAGGACCTTAGTGGGACAAAGGTTATGCAATAAAAACATACCACATGACATACTCATTTATTGTGACTGGTTAAGTAAATACCATGGGGTGTCCTTTATTGGAGCGTAGTACCTGTTGGTGCTAATAACTTGGACTTTCAGTCTTTCATATAATCTTGCTGCATATAAATTTTTAACCAATAAATAGTTAGATGTAACTGTAAAAATAATAATAATAATAACAATAATACTAATAAAAGAAAAAGAAAAAATGAAAAAAGTTGTGATGTAATTACCTTGGACTTTTACTTTATCCACAAATTATCATAGGTTTTTTAAAAAGATAAAAGAAAAAGTTAAGGTAATGAGAAAATTAAGATAGTGTTTGGCACAATTTTTGAATTTCATTTTTAAAAACGAAAAAATACAGAAAATGTGTTCGTCAATCGTTTTTAAAAATAAAAAATATATTTTCAAAAATGTACAATAAAACTTAAGGTAAAAATATTTTTTTTTTCATTTTTTATCATTTTCAAAAATCATTTTCTTTTATACAATAAAACTCAAAAAAGTAAAAATATTTATCTTTAATAATCACATCGTTATTTTTAAAAATGGTTTTCATCCAAACATATTTTTAATTTTTACTTATTTTTAAAAATAATATCAAACAATTTTTTATTATTTTTTATTTTTAAAATGTATTTTCAAAAATTCTACCAAACTTTATTTTCAAAATATATTTTTTATTTTTAAAAATAGTTTTCAAAAATGTTATTTAAAAAATGTAACCAAGCATATTAAATTCGTCGTAAGTTTACAAATTAAATTAGTGGGTGGCTCCATTCCCACTGAAAAAACAAATCTCTCTGACTCATTCATTCTTTATTTATTCACTTTTGAATTGAAATCACAATTCATGGGCAACCAACAAGTTCTGGGAAGATACATGAAACATTTACAAATTGCCAAAATAACTCCTCTAGTGAGGAGACAACCAGAGCGGCCACATTATGTGTCAAGTGATTTCCTTGTCAGGAAATGGCTTAATAACTCATAACACCAGTCACTCTACTTAAGATTTTTACATATTCAGCAATTAAAGTTGATGCATCCAGGTTAGTGCTGTAAGAGATAATTTTCTGCACCATATGCACAGCATCAACCTCTATTTCTTCTGCATGAATCTTTAACCGACTAGTAAGAAGCAGACCTTCGCAAACAACAATTAATTGATCTCCAACTGTAGGTGAGTAATTCCCTCTCATCGGCTAAGAAAGAGCTGCTCGAACCAGACCATTATGGTCTCTAGTGGCAACTCCCACGCCGATGAAAGGTTTCCCAGTCTGAACTGCCACATCGAAGTTGAGTTTCAGCTTGCCTCTAGCTGGTGGACACCAAGGAGCTGAGATCTGCTGTATATTGGTGCTGATATCAGGCAACATGACTTGTTGAATATGCTGGTACTCACGGAAGAAATTACGAGCTCCCAGGACCAAGTCACTTTAGATCCATCTCATCACCCAAAAAACATACCACACAAATGTAGGCTAGAGAGTCCTTTGAAAAACTACACAAAATCCCCTGCAAAACATCTAAAACAGCCATGTTTTTAAACCTGAAAATCAAATCCCCTACCTCAACAAATTGACAAATCTCAACCAGAGTAGAACACCAAAAAGAACATGAGTGATCGATTTTACACTACTCCCACATCCAAGGCAGTTCTCATTTATCTACCTTTCTTCGCATCAGGTTTTGTCTTGTTGGAAGAGCATCAAGACAATTTCTCCAACTAAACATTTTGATCCTTGGTGGCATTTGAAGACTCCACATCAGCCTCCACGAACGTCGAGCTGTAGAATATGATGACGAAGAAATGGAGAGTTTATCTTGATAAGCAAGCCAATGTCCACTCGTTATCGAGAACACACCATTTTTGTTGAAGTGTCAGCACCATTGATCTTCTACTTCCCTATTACTTATTGGAATGGTTGCAATGACTTCTCGGTCAATCGAAAGAAGAATGTTGTTAAGTTTTTGGAAATTCCAACAATGCTGTCCCTCCACAATAAGCTCCGCAACTCTCATGTCCAGATGTAAATCGGTGCATGGGGAGACCGCTTTAAATGAGGTTGGTCTTGGAAGCCAAGGATCATGAAAGACCTTGATCTTTCTTCCATTTGTAGCCTGCCATCTCAGCCCTTTCATAAGAATATCTCGACCCTAAAGAAAGCTTCGCCATAAATGGGAACATTCATGCTTCAAATCTGCATGCAGAAAATCACAATGAGGAAAATACTTGATTTTCAATAGTTAGGTTGCTAATGACTTTGGGGACATCAGAACCCTCCATGCTTGTTTGGTAAGCAGAGCTTGACTAAACGCCACTAAATCCTTGAAACCAAAGCCATTTTCAGTTTTTGGAAGACACATAAGGGCTGTTTGGCATGGCTTCCAAAAGAGCCTTTAGGAGGTAGAAGCTGCATTTAGAATGTCTAGGTGTTCTTCCAAAAATAGCTTTTGATTTTGGAATGAGCTTCTAAGTGAAGCTGGTAAGACCAGCTTATAACGTCCCATTTAACCCAACTCATCTTCCTTGTGCCACTATGGTCCCCCACCAGAATTTAGAGGCCATTACATTAAGCTCTTCGCACAGGCTTGAAAAATACTCATTGTATAGATTGGGATGGCTTAGACTAACGCTTTTAATTAATAGAATCTCTTCCCTTCATTAAGAAAAAAGATTACTCTTCGACCCTGGAAGCCTACCCCACACTCGATCTTTTATTGAATTAAAACGTTTCCTCTTGCTTCTCCTCACCAGGGTTGGTAACCCCAAGTATTTATCATGGGTATTACCGTCTACAATCCCCAGAATCTGTTGGATACTCCTTTTCAAGGATAAATCCACATTTGGACTGAGAACTAAACTAAACTTCTCCATATTCACTTAACTCATTCATTCTTTACGTACATTATTGAATTTTAAAATTTAGTTACTTTTAATTTCTACGCACTATAACATACCTTCTAAAAAAATTACATGTCAATAATGAGAGTTAAATACACCCTTGCTTCAATGGTCTCACCTATCTTTTCAGGTTTATAGTATTCTAAAATTTAGTATATATTTATCAACATATGTAAGTTGTTTGCTTCTTGATATTATGGAAGTATGATTTTTAAATTAATTCAAGTCACACCTTACATATTTATTTGTAAGTATAGATTTTTTTTTTTATATATAATTTTTTTATGAGTAAATATTTTGAGTAGATATTTGAAATATTAATAACTGCTAAATCCAACAAATTAAGATGAATTATATAGACTTAACTATTATATTTAAGATATAAGTTAATTGTATTTATGAAACATTAATATACTCTCTCATCTATAACGTGAAAGTAAGTAGTAAATGCCAAGCACACATTAAACATTTTTTATCATATAACATGTGCAATGAAAAATCCGTATACATCTTCTACCATGTAATGAAAAAAAAAAAAAAAATTCTAGATAGACATGTGTAATAAAATGGAAATTTGGATGCACTTGCTGCATAGGGTGTGCAATGAATACGACTACATAGACATCTCCAACCATGGAACTTATGGAAGTGGTGAATGCTAGGCACACATAAGACATCCTTCATTGTGTAACATGTAACGTTTGTAATGAATAATGTATCAAATATGCCCCGTACATTGTAATGTGTGGAATTACATCATGAAATGTGTAATGAATAAAAAAAATCTATATACCTATAGACTTCTCCCACCATGGAACATGTGCAAGAGAGAGAATTTGAACTCAATGGCTATTAGCTTTGATATCATATTAATAATTGTTACGCCTCAAATTTAAGCTAATCGATAAAGACCAAACTCAATTATAGAATGTGATATGCTAATACAAACATGTTCAAGTATCACCAATTACCATGTGTATGTATCAACATGTGTGAATAGATTTATCAATTAATAAAATCAGATGGATTCTCTTCACAACCATCCATTTGCCTACTTCAAAAGCCGAATTGAAGTAAAATTTTTCAGTTTACTGCCTCATAATAATAATAAAAGAAAACAAAATAATTATTTTTACTTCTGACTTTTGAGAAAACAATTTCTTTTTAACGAATTGATGATATACTTTTTTATTTTTTCTGAATTATTCTTCCTATATTCAGTTGGTAATTCACTAATTCTTAACCCGCACAATCCTCACAATTTAAGGACTTCAACACGGGTGTGGGCCTCAATTTAAGGGCCCGGCGCATGCCAGACTCGGGCCGCTGGCTGATTGACAGCTCTATAATCAAAACTATTTTCATAGCTGCTCATGGGGGAAACTAAATGGTGGATCAGTTGTTGTTCTTTATAATTTAGCATCTTGCTGATTTTTTTGCGAATTTTTGTATAAAAAAATTTTCCAGGCCAACCCGAGTGCACGTACAATTTCGTTTTGCCTTTGAAGTTGATTGAACTGCTTTTATTTTGCCATAGTTACCTGGATATATTCCAACATTCTCATTTGTGTATAACTGAAAAAAGAGTGTAAAGGGTGTTGAAAAACAAAAAAACATAAAAGAGTGTAAAGGGGCTTGAACCAGAAAGGAATTGATTTGGACATTTGATTTTAGTGAGAGAATTCTTTTAATGAATTGGGGTTTGTTGTGGAATGTGTAGGACCTGCAGGTGGTCGTTTGGGTCCATAGGGGAATTGATTCTTTCAATCACATAATTAAAGTATACTAAGTCATTTTGTCTGCAACTGTTTTTGTAAATACTTTAATTAAAGTAAGGTTGTGGAGGACAGCAATTTTTTCTTTTTTTACTTGAAACTTGAGATCCGTTTTTTGCTTTTTATATTATCTACAAGTCAAATCGACAGGAGATAAATGCGGTTGACAACTCTCTCAAGTATGCTGAATAAATTCATATATAATTATGAAAGAAAATCTTTTTTAAGCTGGAGACAAAAAGTCCACAAATTCGTATATATTAGGAAATACACCCTCGGAAAAATATTAGAGGTTATAATCGTGGACAAATCTTCTCCACATGCCATTTTGACTTCATCGTCAGTCTACTTTTTCATTCACTTTTTCAGTCATTGATGACATACTAGGTAACTGCTCCATGCTTACTTGCGTTTCAATCATTTATGAAATACTGCTTAGTAATACTATGTGCTTGTGTTTTTTTTAAGAGAAAATACTATGTGCTGACTAGATTTCAATCATTGATAACATGAATAAGGTTTTTCAACAACTATTATTTTTTGTTAATCTTTCCATAATCGAGTAACACATCAACATTTAAAAAAATAAATGATCAAGACTGTTAAATTTTTTCTTTTTCATATATCATTCCAACTTAAATTTCTTTCATACATCACTCAAACTTAAATTCCTTTAATAAAAAAATTACCACCATATCAATATTGATAGAGAATCATTACTATGATAACATACTGCTTACTATGAGCCAAGTTGATTTAACATATGCAAACCATCTCTTTTTATTAACGTTTTAATTCAACTTTATAACTCAAAGCACAACCATGTGCGAATAAATGATGAATCTTAAAGTTTCAACTTTCGAGAATAATTAGATTCCATCCAACTATAAAGGCTTATAAAGTTCTCCATTAGTCCTTAAATTCATGCATAATCTTGGTTGCTCTACTCGACAATGAAATATTGGCTTTTGGAACCAAATTGCTTTTTATCACTTGCCTACCATTCTACCTGAGATCCACGCAAGTGGGTGTCACTCAATGCAGCACCACATGACCACACACTTAATGTCCTTAAATATTTGTCTGATCATGATCGTAACAAGTTTCCTAACCCAAGATCGGAAACAAAATCCGTGTTGACAAATTTTTCCAGCTGATGATAATGTAAGAGCAAGTCTGAACATTTTGATGACGAGGTTTAAACGTTTAAACGCTCTTAGAAGCTGTTTACAAAATTGCAGAGTAACTAACCAGGACAAATGAAGCCTGCAGCCAGGATGAGCACCCGCTGTGACCACAGATCAAAACTACATACTTTCAAGCATCCAGAAATCATAATGCCACACACAATGCAAAATCATGTATTCCAATAGTTAAGTTTCTCATTAACTCCATTAGTCTAAACAAATAATAAATCCAATCCCTAGAGAACTACCTCAGTTTATCAAAATTCAGTTCCCTTCCACAATGGAAGGGATTTATCAGAATTCTACAGAACCAAGAGGACTAGGAGAAGGGCACATTTGCCCTCTCCAACGTGATATTACTCTATTACTAGAGCTACCAATACTCTCATGCAGTTCCTTCAGCTTACTTGCTGTTGCTGGCTGCCGTACACAGGGTAAGCGCCATAGGCTGCAGCTTGTGCAGCATACATGCTTGGGTCATGTGGTGGTGGAATAGCATAGCCATAACCATCATAAACATGTCCTCCGTAATACGCCCCACTCCACTGGTTGCCATAATCTGCTCTGAACTGCTAACCACAAACATAATAATGAGTGAATAAAATGAGGATAAAACAGAATACTGTACCCGCTCAATTTCAACACATGAATGTTTCCCAAATGTTGGGTTGGAACTCAACAGGTCGGAAGTTCTCCAGTTAAAAATATGCTTTTTTAATTTTCATAATGCCTAGTGCTGAAAGGGAAGAGAGATGCCTGCTTATTCGCTGGATTGCGTCCCCAAGAAAGACGCACTGTTTGCTTGCCAATAACTGTTCCGTTCAACTTCTGCAATGCTTCCTCAGCATTATCTCTGTTAAAAAAATATTAGATTGAAGATCACAAGATCACTGAATGACTAATGCTATAACCAGTTTAGCTCTTCATCGCTGATATGCAATAGAGAAACTAAATCACAAATTTTACCTGTTCGCAAATTGTACAAACCCACATCCTTTTCCAACTGGTATTTTAACAGAAACTATTTCACCATACTGAGAGAAAGGTTGTCTCAGATCTTCATCAGTAACATTGGGGTCAAGCCCTCCAACAAATATCTACAACAAAACATGGATTAGGTGAAGGTAAACAGGAGCTGCTCCTTGGCTAAAATCAAAGGGAGCTGGAAAACTTACTGTTGTGTTTGAAGAATCTCCATCAGATTGAGGGCCTTGTGCAGAGGTCCCATTTGACACGTATCCACCTACCAAAACCAAACACAAAGAGGAAAAGAATCACAATCAACTGCCAATGTGAAGATATTATATGGAGTATACAACTTGTAATACAATGTGAAGAAGAGAACCAGGGCAAAATTTACACAAATGTGATTTGAGTGCCTTGGTTAGACAAATTCTCATCATATACACCACCCATCCCGTCCACATAAACAAACTAAACTGACCTAAATCTCATGAACCACAGAAAATCTAACCAACAAAAAGATCTTCCTAGGGACCAGTATGACTCTGATCTACACCAACAGATTTTTAAATAGCGTGGGCAATTTTTCACTTATACTGAAGCTTATTTTGGGAAGGACATAGAATGAATCACTTTACAACCAGTTCTCCATGCCTCTTGTTGAATGCAAGATCACAATTCTGCATACCTGTCCATGTTTCTGCAAAGAATCTATATCATGGAAGATTTGCAGTATTGCAGTTCTATATTGACGATTTTAATGCATTCAACCATATTGCAGCTTGCCTACTCTTATTATTATCACACAAATAGGTCTTTATTGAAAGATGTTATCCAGGCGCAAGAGAATCAAGTTATTATAAGTCTTCTTGAATCTTGACTACTTCTCCCATAACGAAAGGCAAACCTCATTTCAAGAAGATGCTTCTATGCTTCCAGTGCATCCCACAAATATTAATATTATAATTCTATATACCTAAGTTACATTATTGCTCACCAAAGAAATTGCAGCTGCTCTTAATACAGCTGTATTTGTAAGAAAACAAATCCTCCACATATTAACACAATTTTTTTTGAAGTTACTTATATAAATTGGATAGTTTCTGTTTTCACAATTACAATGGCAACAATCCATTTAATCACTAGAAGAATTATTATAAATGATATAATACCATCCTAATAGAATCAAACAGAAAATATGTGAGATATAATTAATAAATGAAAGGATGAAACTGTACGACAAGAAAAGAAGAGAGAAAAAACAGATGTTAGGCAACAACAATATCGTGTGATGAGAAAGGAGCTGAGAAACAATATTCAAGGGTTAAGCCCTCAGAGCTAATCACAGAAATAAAATAAAAAGAGGTAATCTCTGTGGCTCAAGGAAAAAACAGCTGTTTTATTCATATAACTACATATAGATAAGTTAAAACTGCAATTTCTTGCCATTACTTTGCCACCTTGCCAGGAAAAATATGGATTCTGCATAAAGACTTTATCTGGAGATAGTCACCATCATCACATTACAAATCAGAGATAGCATTTGCAGTATTTGGTCACATAGGATGTGAATCCAAATAGACTTGATTGCAAAAATTGAAGGCAGAAAAATTAAATATTGATAATTAAAGGATATAATTGCAGGACACTGGAACTGTTGTAGCACAAATGAGGCCATCAAGGCATTTAAAATGGGAGGAGAAAATCAAACACTCACGTCTTAGCATATACAATATCATGAAGCATGTATGTACACACAACAGCTTCAACACTATCAATATACTCGTTCAACAGAGAGAGAAAGGGGAAAAACCAGAAGAAGGTATCTATTTGGGAACAAATCAAGAAGTTTAGACAATTTAGAAACGATAGAGGTCTCCAACAGCTTTACTTCTCACACTCAAGAATGAGATAGAACAACAGCACATGAGCAGTAACACAAATCCTTACATGCAAATATAAGTGAAAGTTGGCAATACTATAAAAAATCTACATAATGCACACACAATGCAAAGAGAATAATTAAGTACCTTGTGAGTTATATTGTTGCTGATATCCAGAGGACTTCCGGGGAGTTGCAGCACCAATACGCATAGGCCTGCTTGAACAATAGACACCATTCATTTCAGTCATGGCTTGTGACCTCTCATTATCATCACCAAACCTCACAAAACCATAACCCTTTGATCGACCAGTATTGGCATCAAAGACAACTTTGGCAGCTTTAACAGATGGATATCTAATAGCAAAAGTTTCATGCAATAAGCTATCAGTAACATCTGCAGCTAAGTCTCCTACAAAAATAGAAAGATCGGGACCATTATCTGAACGCTTGTCACCCGTGCTAAATGTAGCCCAGTTTAGGCGGAAAGGCTGTTCTGTATTGGGCATCAAAATGCTAGCATAGCTTTGTAGAACTTTCTCTGCCGTTGCATGGGTAAAAAATTCAACAAATCCGTAGCCCTCTGACAATCCTGTTTGCTTATTGCGAATAACCTTAATGGAGGCAATCTACACAATAAACGATTCTTATGTTAGATGAGAGAAGACAAGGCCACTACATCTACAGCAGAAACAATATCAGCAGGGACACATCTGTACATACGAACACTCAGGTCTAAAGAGATTTCTGCTCAGTATTTTGAGACAACAAGCTTTAAATATATATGATATATTGCAAGCACAGGAGCTCTAAAGATAAAATCCTTTTGCCAGGAAACTAGTTAATAATCAATTTTTCTTGGAAAAATAAAGGAAACTCAGTGAAAATCAGATTATTAAACACAGATCATAAAACGTGATTACAACTACCATTTTGCCCGTTTCTAGACAGGCAAATGCAGGAAAGAGAAACAATATTAAGACAAACCATTAGGTACTTCTCCCCCATCCTCTGCTTCCATGAACTGCTAAATTTAAAATACTCAAAACCCACCTACAAGTTAAGCATGCTACCATATAAAAGCTTCGATTTTATTTTAGTTATTCTTCTTTTTACAACTCCACTTTTTGGTCAACATTCCTTCACATTTCAGTAAATCAATCGCTAATTAACCCAAATATACAAAAATTCACAAAATCAGAAACTGTTTACTTCAGTTGAATGGAACAAAACATGTCAAAAGCAGAATAGTACAGTGACGCATTTCAGGATGTAAAACAGAATAACTTTACCACTTTAAGCCAACAGATACCTTGCAGCTGAATCATTTAAAAAAAAAAAAAACAATTTTTTTTCTTATTACAATTTTCAAAAATAAAAATCTTACCCAACAACCATTAAAAAATTATCATATAATTAAATCAAAGCACACGCTAGCATTTCCACACATCCATCAAGAAGGTGCTGCGACAAATTATTCTCACAAAAAATTCAATTATTAAAATTTCCCACATCTTCAAAACCACTTTTTTCCTCTTCAGGGACACTTAAATCCCCAATTTATTATATATTTTAAATTTATATCCTTATTTTATCTCCTCATTCCATATAAATAACACAAACATCATAACCATGAAACCTTTCCATAAATAGAATCATCGAAATCATTGCAAGACTTAGATAAACAGTGACACCACAACCAAATATACCATATAAATCCCACAACACAAAACTTCACTCTCAAGGCAACAACTTTATATTCATATCCACGTAAACAAACAACGGCTTACCAATCTATACATCCATACAAACATATACGTAAACATACACATAATATATATATATATAGATATATATATATATAGAGAGAGAGAGAGAGAGAGATTGGACCTCGCCAGTGGAAGCGAAGCAGCTGTGGAGGTAGTTTTCGTCCATCCAATGATGCAAATCACCGACCCAGACGGTCTTGTTCTCGCCGCTAGATCCCTGATGCTGCTGGTGTTGTTGCTGCTGCTGCGGCTGCTGATGATGATGCTGGTGCTGGTACTGGTGGTACGGCACGTAGTGCGGCGGTGGCATCGGATAATGCGGAGGTGGCATCATTTGGTGCGGCATTACCATGGCGGCCGCCGCCGGATACTGCATCGCCACCCACTGCGGCTGCTGTTGCGGTGGCGGCCGCTGATTCTGCTGCTCCTGCTGCGACGAATCAGAACCGTTGGATTGCATCTTATTCATGTGTTGGTCTGTGTGTGTGTTTGTGTGTTTTATGTTACTATATCTATCTATCTCTCCGTCCCTCTCTCTCTCTCTCTCTAACTGGTTTTTATTTCTACAACAAATAGAAATTGAATGAAGATATTTCGATTTAAAGGAGAACCAAAAATGAATGAGAGAGTTTTGGTTTTAGAGAGAGAAAGCGTTTTGAATCTGAGGACTTAGAAAGAGAAGCTAAAGAGAGGTTAGGGTCTTAGGAAGAGGATTTTATGTTGGAACGGGAAGAGAGACGTGTGTTGCCTATGCCAACGCGGTTCATCTTATCACCATTCGATCACCAACTTGCCTCGCATCTCAGCCGTTCATTCCTCTCCTACTCAGGATATGCATGTGATACTCTTATTAGAGTGTTTGAGGTCTCTCTCTTCGATCCGCCGCCAGCTACCTCACCTCATCACTTTTGCAATTTGTTAGATATTTTCTATTTTTCTATTTTTTTTTCCTCATTTGTATTAGATTTACTAGGTTTTTTTTTTTTTTTTTCTCTGCATTGTTTCTTGTTATCTCTTTTTGCGTCACACTCTGTTTTGTGTACTTACGCTGCGTGGTAAGTTTCTGTTTTTCTTCAGTTTTGACTAGTTACCACGTGGGTTTGAAGCAGCTGATTTAATATTTATTTACTTAATTACAAAAGGTAGTTAATTTATGAAATTTGAAGCATTTATGGGAAAATAATTGTGGGTTTAGTCTCTAATTAATGAAGATTAATCATTGCATTTTGAGCACATTTCATTTGCTTGAGTGTGTCATAGTGATGGTGTTGCCGAACAAGGCCCATTTTTCGGCCCAAGACCAATTTACGTGAGTTTGACAATGACAAGAACGCTTTCCAAAGATTGAATGAATACGTATATGAGCGAAGTTACTGTAGACCAGTCCACTTTCATCGGAATTGAACCAAACAAGGAGTGGAAGACAAATTTGGTGATGTGATCACCACAGCCTTTACAATTTCAAAGTTCTAAAAATGAACATTTCTGGGTAATAAGAGGTACATTCTTTTGTTACCAATTTGGGGCATTTTGATTTTCTATCACGTTTTGCTTCAGGGTTGCGTTTGCCACGAGTTTGTGTTTGTTTGGTCACTTTTTTACGTAAATTACTTTCCATGTATAGAATTGTTTCTAACACTTTTTGATACATGTTTGATACTATCCTATATTTATTATTAGGTTGCAGATATTCTCTCTCAAAATTATGATCTACACACCCAGATTTTATTATAAAAGTTAATTACAAAAATAATCTAAAATAAAATAACAATTATAGATAATCTAATAGTTAATTAAAATACTTTCCATATCTATTAATCTTTTCTAATATGTTTAAACCCTAATTTAATATTTAAATAGTTGAATCAAAATAATTTCCATACTTATCAATTTATCCTAATATATTGAACCCTAATTTGAAACCTTACTACAATAGAAGTACATGATTATCATAATTTCAAAAATAAATAAATAAAAAGCAAAAACAAATTGGAGACTTAAAGTTGTGAGGACTTGCTTTTTTTCATGTTCAATTGATTCCAAAAGCATTAATTATTATAGTGAAGAACAGAAAAGTAATATGGTAAATTGATAATATTCTAGTTTTAAAAATATTTATTTTTTTTCTTTGTAAATTAATTTAGGATTGATGTTTTCAATAATATAAAAAAAAATTATTATTACGCTTGCATTTGCATTGGCTAATCAATTTTGTCTAATGAGTATATTATATATAAGTTTTGTGAACTAAAATAACGATGAAATTGATGATTTAAAACTTACAAATTGATCTTAAGAAATGTGATTAGTTAGAATTAAGGTTTTCTATTAAACAACGAAAAATATATGAGAAGAGGTTTTTTTTTTTTTTTTTTTTTTTTTCTTAATGCAAAAAATTGTTTAAACTTAAATTTTTGTGTACTAATAGTTTAACTAGGTGCTTTTAATAAATAAATAAATAAATTTATTTTCGTAAGGTTAGTTTTGATATTAGATTGAGTGTTTATGGTGGGACCCACACTGAATACCCCTGTGGAATCCGATGGAAGTCCCGTAGCACCTCGACAAAACTCAGTCGAACTCTCACTCTACCTCGAAAGGGCCCCGTGGAGATACCGCTCTCATTTTAAATTTCTTTCCTAGCGAAAATGGATGTAAACTTTTTTTCTTTGGTGTATGTCTACAAAATAGGGTTATTAAAATTTTTTGCAGCACAACGGCTATTTTTTTTTTTTTTTCAAATTCCACCTTGCAAAAATTTTTAGAAAATCTGTATACTTCTATAGCAACAAAACTCTCAACTTCTAGGCCTTAGGCTCTCTTTTCCTTTTTCTATAATCAACCATAATCATGTTTTCAGTTCAAAAATACAACTAGAAAATCATTTAATTTACACAAAAGCATGACATACACAAGATTTTTTTTTTTTTTTTTAACTTTTGAGCTTGAGATTGAGAATAAGCTCAATCGCCTACGTACTCAACTCAGTGGATATCAAAGCTCTCGTAGTTCATTGTTTTATTTTACAAAGGCATAAACTACAAAAGTCTGTCTATATATTATCCAAAAATAGTATTTACAATGTACATCAAATCGTAAGTAGTTATGCATGCACATGACATTTCAGAAGCAACCAAGTGCAATAGTATCGTGTCCTCAGGCCACCTACACGTCTGATAGAGCCTCTTGCCATTTGATGGCTCAAACCTGTATCTGGGGAGAATTTTTAAAAAACATGAAACAAGTGGTGAGTATTTAAACTCAGTGAGTGGGTAACCTTTTAAACTATAATATTTGCTTTTTAATTATATATATCATCTCAAAATAAGTTGGAAAACTAATAATTTCTTACTAATTATTATAAAATTGTAAAACTGGCATAAACATATAAATATTATTGCTCGAAATCTAATAATAAATTTTATAAAGCGTAAACTTTCTTGTTTCCAAACTTCAGGTCTAATGATGTGCTTTTCTTCTAAAGCTTGCCTTACAATGTAACCCAGGGAAACTCGTTCTTATATGACGGTACTTATACATGTCACTAGAACTAGAGAATGCTACCATTTGTAATTGCAGATACGAGAACTCTGGGATTGCGATTTCCCCCCAACATCAAGCAGATTTACACTACCATATACATGTAAAGGGCGATACACTGACTCAACCCCCCCAAGTTAGTGACTCTCCCTACCTTTTGTCATACATGTATAGAGTACTTCGGCCGGGTATACTGGAGATTGCGGTAAACCAAAGACATTTAAAATCCTTTCACTATACTTGGAAATCTTATATACATTAGGTATGAAAGTATATTGATTTAACTAGGAAATATTCTTTTCTCTAGTATATGGTTTACAACTAAAATACTATCATTCTAAGGTAAAAGCCTAAAACTTTACAAATACCCTTAACATGTCTCTTTTATGAATGTACTTCACTCAAACATACTAAATTGCTTTATTACTAAAATATATATATTTATAACATAAAGTTAAAAACTTACATGCATCATTAGAAAATGCTAACATGCTAAAAGTTTATCAATTCAACATTATAACTTGAATATTTAAATGAACATTTGTAATCATCAATTATCAACTCATAAAACTCATAAAGGCTTTAAAATTAACCACACTCACAACTTGTTATCCAAACTAGCAAACCACTCTTTCAAGTTCTTCTTTAGCTCTTCACTCCTCTTAAACTTTAATTCGAGCAAAATTTTTCACTTAGAACTCATACATACATCAAACTATTAAAACTCAGTTTGTAACATGAACCATAACCATCCACCTTAGCCGAATGTAATGAATATATACATATGAATTTATTTTTCATTATTCTTGATTCCAATCATCTTAAATCCATATAAATAAACATGAGACCCTATCAAAATCATCAAATATAAATTGAACCAAAGAATGCACACATAGTTGAAAATTTTACTTGGTGGGATATCATCATTTTTCTTTTGTTCTCTTGATATATAATTGTCTCAAATCATGCAAGATATTTCCCTAGTACTTAACTCTAACTCAAATCCAAGTTTAAGTATGAGATTAGTGTGCTCACCTTGATACAAACCATTTGAATAATTCTTTTGGTTGAACTCCTTAAATCACCAGTCCAATTATGATATAAATAGCCTTATAAGCATGTCAAGAGTTCAATTAATAACGTAAACTAGAAAACCAAACAAAAACTCATGAAACCCATAAACCTAACTTGAAATCTTACTTGTTTCTTCACTTTTTTTTGCTCAAATTCATCTTCTCACACTCTTGAATGCTTTTAATGAAAACAAGGGGAAGAGATGATGCAAAATCATACCTAAATCACTTGGAATAACCTATGGCAAGCTTAATTTCTTCTTTTCCTTGGTCTGCCAAACTGCACATATAAGGGTTGAGAATGGTTTCATTTCTGCTGGAGGAACCATATTTATGCCTCCTTTAATGGTGCTTAAAGACCTAATTGCCCCTTGACCATCATTTAATACAAAAATCAACTTTTACATGTATCACACATTGATTTGTTCTCCTTAATGACTCACACATTGATCCTATATTTAATCTATATAATAAAATTGAGTGATAATATTACATAACCTAAATTATTTACTAATATTTATGTTTAAATAATATGATATATGAGTTGTAATCAATGTATTATTCATAACATTATTTCTGAATTAGTATGATAAGTCTAGCATTAATAAAGTTTTATTTTTCACTAAATTAGATATGAATATTTAGTTCATTGACCAGCATTAAATGCTTTATTTAACCACTCTAATGAACATTTCAACATAATTTTATTCTTCTCTATATATCAAATTTGAACTTCATATTTAAAGTAACAACATCTCTTTTTTTAGGTGCTTGCATTTCTTTCTTTTCCCCCTTCAATTTCTTCTTTGTGGAGATATATATATATATATATTTTGTTGGGTTATTTGGGTCATGGGTCAGGTCCACCCAAAATGACCCAAACCTAAGTCCATGATCCATAAGTAAATGTGGATATTGTTAAATAACTATTCAATTATTGATTCACATTATAAAAGGGGGTTACTACAAAAAAAAAAAAAAAAAAAAAGGTAGTCGAACATCGTTGCAAAAAAAGTTGTCTAAAATATTAATTTATCAACTGACTATCAAAAATTATACTAATTGCGAAACTTAAAGGCTGTTGATTTTATTTTCAATTTCATCAAAAAAACCTTTTGAAATTTTGACCATAACAGTTTCAACAATAACTGATTGTCAAAAATATATGTTTCACTGAGGGATAAACGGTTGAAAATATTATTTTTAGTCGTTGAAAAAGAAGTTGTCTAATAACCTTAAACCGTCAAAAATTACGTTATTTACGATAATCAAAGGCTATCGATTATATTTTTCAATCATCGAAAAAAATCTTTTGAAATTTTGGACACAACATCTTCGACAACAACTGGTCGTTGAAAATATATGTTTCACTGAGGGATAAACGGTCGTAAATATTATTTTTAGTCGTTGGAAAAGAAATTGTCCAAGGACTTTCAACCATCAGAAAAACTGATTTTTACAACAAAAAATGACCATCAATATTATCTCAATACATATATGATTTTTATTGTTGACCAAGTGAGGGCTGTTGAAAATAATGTATTAAGGGTTTTTTTTATTTTTCGAAATTACTAATATATTAATTATTGAATGCATTTATTTATATTAATCCATTTTATGACACCCTTTTTTTATAATCATATTGTGGTTCAAATGTTTCTTAATATTGTCATTGATAAAACTGAAAATAAATTAAACTAATTAACAAATTTAACAAAATATTCGTTTGCAATAATCAAACTAAGCAAAGGTAACACAATAGAGTAAATTCTAACATTTAGTAGCTGTAGAATTTGCTAAATGCAAAAGTGATCTTAGTGAAAAAAGGTTGTAGTTAAAAGCTATCCTACGACTTTGAATTATGGTACTCCATAGTTGATTAATCATCATGCATTGTGTTCCTCATTATTGTTTGATAAAACATGATCATATACAAAATTTAATAACTATAAATAATCTAAGAAAAGCAATCTTCATTATCATTATTTTTAGATACTTAAAGATGTTGTGTGGCAGGTGGGGGGGTGGAGGGTTGGAGAGAGGGATCTATGGAGAATTGATATTGGTAACAGCTTAAACAACATAACAACTTACCAACCAAAGAACACTATGATATTTCAAAGACAATATAAACATAAAACAATCACTAAAAGATAATATGATCGCGTGTGTGACATTTGCTTTTATAACGCCACTAATATGTACCATGACAACTTCAATTTAACTATCATTAATCCTACATAAAAAGTTATCAATTTAACTATCATTAATCCTATATAGGAAGTTATCAAAACAATTAGAAAAGTATAAAGAAATAACATGAGGAAAAAAAAAAACCAAAAAACTACATGAAATAAATAAAGAAGATGTTAATGTATTGTTTTTTATTGTAACCCTTAAAGAAAAGATAAATGAATATATTGAAAAAATCAAACTTCTTAACCACAAGTAAAAACATATATATAAGTTATATTGAAGATTAATTAGCAAACTAGTTACACAACCATATAAACTTGCATAGTTTTGGGTAACGTATAATTCATACCATTGAAGGTGACAGTTGTATATTTGATTGGGACATTATGATTTTCATTAACTCACACATTTGTTTCACTTCTTCTTGTGTAGATTTGAGCTGCTCCAGTTCATCCTTTATAGCTTTATGTTGTTGTAATTCCTCTTCCATGCTCTTAATCTTTAACTCAAATTCTTCAATTTTGTCAACTCTTGCACACTTACAACTTTCCTTATAAGAGCCATATACATCCTTACCTTTAATGCTTGAACCCATATTTAGGACCTTACCATGAGATGATTTTTCAACTACTTCTCAGTATATGTCAAATTCATTTGTTTCTAGACCTTGATCCACAACAGTTGCTTTCTTAGTCTCCAACTTTCTCTGTATCATAACCATAATATGTAGATAGTAAGTATAGTAAATAAATTGCATGTAATATAACATTATACATATGTGTAATTCTTTTGCTCTTCACTTGCCCACTCTGTTCCACCATCCTATTTCTTTGACATGTGAAACAATTTAAAAAACTCAATTGGACTTGGTTCAATCCTAGTGTTTTTACCTAAAACCATATAAATAATGAAAATAAGAATTTACCTTGTTAAGTGCTAATAATAAACAACTCAAGTGTAAAAAATAATATAAATCTATGCAAAATTAAAACATTACATGTTCATATTTGTACTTTGCAATGACTTTATTTATATGATTTTTCTCCTACATATATATAATTTAACTTTATGTTAACATATAACTTAATATAAAATGATATGTTATTTTATTGTAAAAATGATACCTGCCAACCTTTTTCTATCCATTTGTCGATAATTTTCTCCCAAATAGCCACTGGTACATTATCTGAAGAACATGCATTTCGAGCATCTTTTATTAAGTGCTTCTTGAAAATTAGCTTCTTAATTGAAACATCTAATCTTTATATAAAATTGAATATATTATAAAGAATGCAGCCTTAAGTTCCTCTTCAATACATGTATAAGCAAACTTAACTTCTTTGAAGTGGGAAAATAGTGTTTCATGTTCATCCTCTGGATATTCTGTATATCTTATCTAAGGCCTTGATATGTTTTGAGAGAAAATGATGGAATTTTCTCTAACAACTTTAGATGTCACGATTCTAAAAGTTTAAATGTATTAGCAAGATGAATTTCTACACTTGAATTATACAACAAATAGAAATTGTTATAAAAAAAAAAAAGGACATAAATTCATCATAACATGCATTCTTGATAACATTTATATTTAATCTTTGGTTGAAATATATACAAGTGACTAGTTACAGCCAAAAAAATGTACAATATATTTGGATAAAAATAAATTTATGAACCTTCTTCGATAAATATTTACTTCCAAGCCATGGTTATTTTTTCCACCACTTGTGTCTAATACAAATTCATATGAAAATACTATCATTCAATCATTTATATTTCACTAACAAATTTAATTTTATAATTTCATGCCAAAATTACCTTGAATATCTAAATGATCTAGATCAAAAGGTGGATTCGAAGTTGACTCTTTATCAACCAACTGTTGTTCGGTATCTATTACTATTGTAGGTGTTGATCTGGTAGCATGTGAATTTTTCTCATGAACCTTGCCTTAGCCTCTCCTAACCAAGACTAGCTATTAATTACATTCATTATTAATGCCTATACTACAAAATAATAATTCAAAAAGAGTAACATTTTATATGGTAAGAAACATTATACTTGTATAATTTTATCAACATTAAAAACATATATTTAGATGAATTTGTATTTATATAGTTCTATTATTAATCCGAGTTTAGTTATCTTACCCAACCAATATCATTACTCATAAATTGTAGCCATCGGATTGGTTGTAAAGGTAATTATTGATTACAATTCAAGGATTACAATTTACGGATAATGTTAGTGAATAGGTAAGATAGTCAAACCCCTATTAATCTCATACAACGAAAACAAATATTAGACAAATTATTAGAAATAGTAAAATGGAGGTTTAATATCAGTACATGTTGTTAACGACTATCACTCTACATCCATATTATCTTCTGCATTTTTTATCCAATTAAATTCATCTTCATGGTTTTCATTCAAGTTAGTAGGTATGTTAGGACATTGCATTTGTTGTTCTTAATATAGGTCTTCTTCATCTAAAGACATCGCAAAAAGATTTCTAGGCTTGATTTCAATTGTTACACTCTATATAGGATCTTTGATTCCCTTAACATATAATAAACTCGAATAATTTGGGATGTCAACACAAAAGGCTTTTGAGTATAAAATCTTTTTATTGTATTAAGAATAATATTCCCACAACGATCTTCTAAAACCAATCCCTTCTCTACCAGTATCAAACCATTCACAATTAAATAATACAACTATATTTCCCTCAATGTAAGAAAGTTCAACAATATGTTTTAATATTCCATAGTATGGAACGATTTTCTGCACTTACCATAACTCCATTATTTTGAGTTTTTTTTTTTTTTTTTTGTTTCATCATGTAGTGTAGTGTGAAACTTGTACCCATTTATATCAAAACATGGATGATAAGTAACATGCCTTTCTAGACCCCGAGCTAAGGAAAACATGTCTTTATTAGTTTGTCCATCATTGTAAAGTTATTTGATCTAAGAAAATTGACAAACACAAATTTAATAATTATGAATTAAGTTAAGCTATACAAGTGTTAGTATTATCATACATATCTTCTCTCGAAACCTATCGTCTCTCGAAACCTATCGGTAAATTTTTCTGTACATATTTGCTTAACATTTCTACAACCTGAGTTTAAAAGGAAATTCTTATGGTCTTTGCATATGAATAACTCATTCTAAAGTTGCAAAACAATATAGACTAAAATGAAAATTGCTAATTTTTTTATAAAAAAGTTTTTTTGGGCAAAAGACAAAGATTCATCACAATTTTCCAATACATAAAGCACTGTTGCATTATGAAGTATTGGACCAACTCTTTTACTTCCATTTTTCCATATGACTATCCTAATGTTAAGAATATTGAAATCTTATTGGCAAATGGCTTACCTCCATCATAGTTTTTCTCAGGTTTATTAAATTTAGTTTTCATCCCATGAAGATGTCGTGAACAAAAAGTCAAACATTCATTAGCTAGATAGCCTTCTGCAATGGACCCTTCTGGTTGAGCCTTGTTACGAACTTAAGCCTTAAGCTTACACAAATATCTAATCATATGTACAAATTTATATAAATATAATTTATTGTAAATAAAACCTAAAGTATTGAAATTAAATATTACATTTCAATTGTATACGTCCACCTATGTTGTACTAGACCAGCAACTTGAGCCTCCCACACATGGTGAATTGGTAGGTGCAACATTATATCAAAAAATGCCGGAGGAAATATTTGCTCTAACTTGCAAAGAGTTAAAACAATTTGATCTTGAAGTTTGTCCAAGTCATCCTTATTTAATACTCTAGTACACAATTTGCTAAATAAATTACTTAGTTCAGTCAATGCATCAATTGCATGTCTAGGTAAAAATTCTCTCACTATAAGTGGCAATAATCTCTCTAAGAGAACGTGACAATCATGTCTCTTCATGCCTAAAATTTTTCATTCCCTTACATTTACACATTGAGACAAATTGGAAGAATATCCACTGAGAACCTTTATATTTACTAACCATTGACATATGAGTTTTTTTCATCATTTGTAAGAGTGTAACAAGTAGTTGGCAACACCATTCTTCCATTAATGTACACCGGGTGAAGTCCACATCTTAAGCCCATTGCTTGAAGATCAAGACAAGCATTTTGAGTGTCTTTTGTTTTTCCATCAATGTTAAATATAGTTTCAAGGATATTATCACATACATTTTCTTAATGTGCATAACATCCATACTATGACCTAATTCAAGTGTACTCTAGTATGACAATTGAAAAAAGATACTATGTTTATTCCAATTATGCCTCTTTCCAAACCCGGCTACTTTTTGTATTTTGACAAGTTTGCCAAATGTTATTAGGGTCAGACCTTCAAGTTCCTTCAACACTTCATCGCTAGTTGGTCTCTTTGGTGCATCTTTAGTCATTTTCTTACCATTAAATTGGCTCGTTTGATTTCTCCATACATGATCATCAAGCAAAAATCCACGATGACCCATATAACAAATTTTAGAATCATTGCTTAAACTAAAATGGTTAGTTTTGTTAGCACAATATGGACATGCTAACTTACTTTTTGTACTCCAACCAGACATGTAAGCATATGTAGAAAAATAATTGATGGTTCACATAATTGTAGTTTTCATTTTAAAATTTTGTTGTGTTGAAATATCATATGTATTTCCCCCATTTTCGCATAATTCCTTTAAGTCATCAATCAAAGGTCTTAAATATACATCAATGTTGTTACTTGAACCTTTTGGTTTGGGTATAAGTAAAGACATAAATATAGACGGTTCTTTCATACATATCCAAGGAAGAAGGTTGTATAGAAATAAAAGGATTGGCTAAGTACTATGCATAACATTCATATTACCAAAAGAATTAAGTCCATTGGTAGCAAGACCTAACCGTACATTTTAGTTATATGACATTACTGATTAAACTAATTTAAAATATTAATATTGTAAAGTTGGCTGAAATGACCTAATTTAATATAAAATTTTACAAAAGTATATGCACTTCTTCTATTCAGGTGTGTTTGATAACATGAATTTAATAATAATACACATAACAAGCAAAAAAAAAAAAAAAAAAACATAAATAGCATCTATTTAGATAAATATTGTATGTAATAAACCATTACCAATGAGTTCTCAAATTTCTTGTTTGATTTGAAACCAACTTTACATAAACAACAACTTCCTTGAACTTAAAAGAAACTTTCAAATAGATAAAATCAACAACATGTATAATAGAATCTAACTGCATTAACAAAGTAAACATGTTGTTTAAATGAAGTAAACAACTCTACAATCTCTTTATCACTTTTGAATATTTGTATACAAAGCTATATCATTCAAATGTATGAAAAACCAATAATATATATGTATACATACATACTATATATATAAATATATATAAGAGCAAAGTGAATAAATGAATTATTGCCTTATTTTTAGAAGATAAAACATAGGAGTTATTACCTCTGCTTTTAGAAAATAAAACAATGAAAAACCAATTACATATAAGTGGCTGTTCCTCTGTTTTTAGAAGATAAAGCAGATGAGTTAATGCCTTGTAAATGACTTTTAAGTTGACCTATCAAGTTTTTGGTTCCTTCAAGACCAATAAAAATTTTAAGATGAACTATCTAAATTTTTCTAAGATGTTAGACAACACACAAGATATAGTATTCTTCCAAGTCATTCTATAAAGCAAAACAATTGGCAATCATGCTTCTACTATTCTATACCACACAAAAATTCACACAACTTACAAACAAACCAACTAAATTTATTAAGTTACAATTTTGCATGACAGATCTCAAATAAAATCTACAAATTTTAAATTAATATGTTTGATATCTACACCACCTCAAACCTTCTAGCGATGTGACCAATTACTGTATTGAAGTTTCTAAAGAAGATACAGATAGCATTATGTAGCATCTTAAACTACAAACTTATCAGCTAACTTTCTATAAAGTACTGACTAGATACCCCTTCTACAAACGAGATAACTAATTCAAAACTAGGATGTTAAGAATTTCCAAGAAATTGTCCCTATTCTTTTTGCTATACTTGAGCATGTATCATCCCCCAATAAAAATCTAACACATTTTAGAATAGTTTTTAACACATCAATCAATACCAAAAAGCTTATCTCTAAAACACCAAAGTCAACTACAATTCCTACAGAGGAAGTGCGTTAGTTAATAAATATTTAACGAGCCTGAAGATTAAAGCAATTTGTAGGTAATGAAAAAATGTTTAAAGATTAGTTCATATTTGATCTTTAAAGCTATTGACATTGGCAAGAAAATTTATGCTTGAGAACTCTAAAATTTACTTAGCATTAATGGTAACAAGTTTATATTATTTTTCAACACTATCAAAAGGAAAATTCTAGCAAGGTTAAAGGCACATCATGTCAAACCATTTAATATCAAAAAATTTTATCAATAAATAGTTGCACCATACATCACCTTTGTGATTACAATTTCAGTTCGCCCTATATAACTGTCATGAGAATCCACAATTTTAGCAATCATAACAATAGATTCATTAAAATGCTTATACAGATGACTTAACAAAAATATATTTTCATCTCAGAGATCACTTGTTTTCAGCATACGAGCATTAGTGAACTAGATTTCTTTTTCATTATTAATTAAATTCAAGGAAACCTTCATAAATCTTACATAAAGTTAAAACATCGAAAACTTATGGATATGCATAGATGAAAAGATGAAATAACAAATTGTATGAAGAGTCTCAATAACTTACACTTAAGAGATATATTACCTACATAGGTTTTCTATCCAATGCCCACACATATGGCCATGCAATACCCATACAACAAACCTCAAAAACATTCATTTTTTCACTCAAAAAACCTTACGATCCACTTTCACAAACCCTAACCAATCCAAAAATTGTAGATAATTAGTAAAACACAGTTTTTGGTGAATAACAAACACAAAACTCATGTTCATATGGAACTTTTTAGGAAAACCAAAAAACAAACAAACAAACAAACAAACCCAATAACTAACAAAATCTACACTTTGAAAAACCTGATAGACTCACTTGCGAAGATGAAGACTGTCGGTCGAATGGTGGTAGTGGACGGATAGTGGTTAGTGAGTCTCTTTGACAATAGACTATGTTTAGTGTTTGAAAATGGTGCTGAAAAGGGTCTCGGTGTCGTTACAAAGTGTTTGAATTGTGTGTGGTCTAATGCCTTTTGTGTGAGGTCAAGAGTATACGTGTCAAAACAACAAAATTTCCTTCCTTTTTATTTTTTTCTTTAATTTTTCCTTATTTTTTATTATTTGTTTAAAAATTATATTATTAATAGGTTTTATGGATATTCACTGTTCATCTCAACGGTGGAGATCCATTTAAAATAATTTAAAATTTTAAAAACTTAAAGATAATTTAAAAATTAAATGATTTAAAATTTAAAAATAATTAAATTTTAACAATAAAAATAATAATTTTAAGATTTAAAATAATTTATTTTTTCAAATGGATCTGAGCCATCCTTCTCAAAAAAGGATGGTAAGTTCCATTTTTAAAAAAACCAAAAAATTTAAAAAATTGGAAAAAGAACTCCAAATGAAAAAGAAAAAAGAAAATGAAATGAGATCTACACCCACCCATCAACAAAGTAATATCGATCCCCATCTTTTGAATAGATAACTAAACTAAAGATCAAAATTAAACTGAATCAAATCAAATACCAATCACCTTCATAGCCAATCCCAAAACCAACATCAACACAATAAGACATTAAACCAAGATTTAAAAAAAAAAAAAAAAAATTAGATTTCTATTTGTTTATCTTTAATAAATTCAATACATTTTTTTATTTTTTTAAAAAATAAAATACTCCATCCATCATCACCTATATCCAAATCTAAAAAAAAATAAAAAATAAAAACAAAACAAAACAAATCAAACAAAACCAAATGAAGTTGAAGTTCTATTCATCTTCATTTCAACAAATGCAACCAAAACCAAATGCCAACCATCATCACCATCGTCACCAAAACCAAAACTAGATGGTTGTCAAATACATACACACACACACACTAATCTAGATGAAGATGAAGTTTGTTCCTCTTCATCTTCAACAAATCTAACCAAAACTAGACGCCAACCATCATCAGTCATAACCATCAAATTCATATTCTTATTTTAAAAATCCAATCTAGGTGAACCAAGATGTTAACATCTAGGTTTGAACCTAAAAGGTTTGCGTTTGAACCCAAATGTTGAAGATCTGGTTGAGACCCTACAACAAGCACCAACCAAAGTACATTCAATGGCTTCTCAGATTTCTTGGTCATAGTCCATCACAAGAACCAATCGTAGAGCTTATTAAATTGAACGTGTTAACTCAAATGGCCACTACCACATAGAATGGGTCTTCTCCTCCAACCTAAGTCCCTTGTGGGTGTCAATGATTTGGATCTGAAATCAGGGGACAAGCATGCAAGTTACTGATTCTTCTGCCATTGAAAATCTGACAAGATTTCATAGACTTTGACGACCAAATTATAGGTCAAGTAAAGATTAGATTTTGAGAAGGGAGAGGAAATGGAGAGGACCAACACAACTATATATACCCAGATTTCGACCCATAGAATTGGTATTAAGAGAATGAAAATGAGGACCTTTTGAATACCAATCAAATTGTTGCTCAATTTTGAAACATCATATGATGATTGTACAAGACACAAACCAAGAGAGAAGATTGAAAACAATGAGAAATAAAGAGTTTATTTTGTGAGAGAAACAAACAAACGGAGATCCAATCTGGATCTCCCTCTCCATCCATTTTATTTGTCTTTGTTTTTGTTTTTTTTTTTCAATTGTTCAATTTTTTTTCTTAATTTCCCAAATTGATCTTGACCATCCATCTTTGAGATGGATGGCTTAGATCCATTTGAAAAAAATATTTTTTATATTTAAAAATATTTTTTATAGTTAAAATTTTATTATTTTTAAAATTTTAAAATAAATTTATTTTTTCTATTTTTTTTAAATTAATCTTGATTATCCATCTTTATATTTAAAATTAAATAGATCTCAATCGTTCATTTTCGAGACGGACGATTGAGATTTATTAAATTTTTTTCCCACAAAAGTAGGGGTAACTTTGTCATTTCTATCACAAATTAGTTAGTCAAAAGCATTATTGTCTTTATGCTCTATTTTGTCAGTCATCCATTATTTCAAATGGCTAATCACAATCAAACCATTAGTGCAGGGGAGGAGGTGTATAATAAAAGGTAAACGTGGTTTCCGTTTGTCAATAGGCATGTATATCCATAGGGTTTTGACTGATTTGCTCATTTTCTTAATATTCTCCATAGTCCATGACAATAAAAAATAGTTATTAATAAAAGGTCTACCATTTTTCAGGGACAATTTCATGTTGTTGGTGCTATAATTGGCCCTAGCACTTGTCGTCAAGTAATAAATCATTCTCAAACACATTTTAGGCTTTTTACAATAGCTACCTACTCTCGAAAAAGTATAATAAAATTTTCATTATTTTCGATTGTATTTTCATTATCGTTGATGATTCAGTTGGCACAAAATTTTTCATCCAAAATTAAATATTTATTTGACTACTTTTTAGAGTTTTTTCAACAGTAACAAATCATTAACAAAAGATAAACCACAATCTTTACCATTTTCGAGGGTATTAAATTAGCCACTGGTAAGTAATAAATCATTCTGAAACACATTTAGACATTTTACGAGAGCTACTAACCGTCGAAAAAAGTATAAATAAAATTTTCATTATTTTCGACCATAATTTTCAATATTGTCGATTATTCACTTGACACAAAATTTTTTCGCCAAAATGAAATGCTGTCAGATTATTTCGATGGTTATGAATTATCAGTAATAATGTAATCAAAATCTTTACCATTTTTTAGGGTATTAAATTAGCAATCGGAAAGTCAAATCGTTCTCAAACACATTTAGAAGTTTTACGATGGTTAGGTACCGTCAAAACAAAGTATAAATAAAATTTCCATTAATTTCGATAGTAATTTTTAATATCGTCGATGATTCACTTGGCACAAAATTTTTCCGTCAAAATGAAATAATTTTCTGACCACTTTTCATATTACTTTCAACGGTTACAAATCATCAGTAATAGTAGAACCAAAATCTTTATAATTTTCGAGGTAATTAAATTAGTCATTGGTAAGTAATAAATCATTCTCAAACACATTTAGAAGTTTTACGATAGCTATTTAGCATCGAAAAAAGTATAAATAAAATGTCCATTATTTTCGACAACAATTTTCAATATTATCGATGATTCACTTGGCACAAAATTTTTCTCCCATAATGAAATACTTTTCCGACCACTTTTCAGGTTATTTTTGACAGTTATGAATCATCAATACTAGTAAAACCAAAATCTTTACCATTTTCGATGGTATTAAATTAGCCATCGGAAAGTCATAAATCATTCTCAAACACATTTAGAAGTTTTACGATGACTAGTTACCGTCGAAACAAAGTATGAATAAAATTTCAATTATTTTCGATAGTAATTTTTAATATCGTCGATAATTCACTTGGCGCAAAATTTTTGTGCCAAAATGAGACCATATTTCATATTATTTTTTATGGTTACGAATCATCAATAATAGTATAACCATAATCTTTACAATTTTCAAGGGTATTAAATTAGCCGTTGATAAGCAATAAATCATTCTCAAACATATTTAAAAGTTTTACTGTGGCTATTTATTGTCGAAAAAAGTATAAATAAAATGTTCATTATTTTCGACAGTGATTTTCAACATCATTAAAAATTCACTTAGTGCAAAATTTGTCCGCCAAAATGAAATAATTTCTAACCATTCTTCAATTATTTTTAACGGTTATGAATCATCGATAATAATAGAACCAAAATTTTTACCATTTTCGAGGGTATTTAATTAGTTGTTGGTAATACTATTGGCGCCAATATTTCTCTCTAGAAACCAATATATTTTCAATGATAATGTGATGAGTTTTTGACAAGATTATTCTTGTCGAAAATATATTGCCTCTTTTTGCAAGGCCAACGACGGTCTTGGACTTGACCATCGTTGACAGTATTCTTGGCCATCAAAAAGATTTGGTCAGTGACAACCTTTTTTTTTTGTAGTGGGTGGTTGATTCAATTTGGAAGACTGATGAAAAACTTAGACAAATGTACAAACAAAGAAAACAGAGCAAATGCTGAGAACAAAAAATTGAGAGAGCAAAGGGCAAAGCAATAACACTATGAATTGAGGGTTTGGTTCTATAATTGATGGCCGAACTCTGACCAATGGAATAATCCGGATCCAGGGCAACTTCTGCTGTGAGAAATGAGTACGTTTTCAATTCCGTTTCACGATTTTTTATGATTTTCATATGCTGCTATAAGTGTTTTCATATATATATATATATATATATTTCGATTTAAGGATTAACTATCTTATTCAATCACTAACCTTATCTCTCAATTGGAGTTCTTAGATTGGCTTCAATAACCACTCTTATAATCAATTCGAGGACTTTAATAGAAGGGTAAGGTTAATGGTTAAATAAGGTAATCAAACCCATTAGTTTAGTATTCGTTGATGGCGTTAGAGGAGAAGCTAGTACAAGTGTCATTTTTCATCATTGGCAAAACTTTCAATCTATGAATACATTTGAATTCACGTCTCGATGAATTACAAAATTTTTATCATTTACCAACATAAAATTAAGTTCATTAATACAAATTCACTATAAGAAAACAAGGTATCTACAACAGGCAATGCCATGATATAATTAGTACACAAAATCCTAAAATGTAATGTATTTTGTTGGACAAGTAACAAAGGAGTGTAATGTACTTTTTAAAGTTCGACACTCAATAGTAGGCCGAAACAAAGGAACCATTCTCACCATTATTTTCTTGACACAAACCCACCAACAATTTGGACCAAGGGTCATGTGATGAACCAATGTGTGTGGACCTGTGCAGTTAACTTCAGCTTCAACTACCACTTCTCTACACTTCTCTATTACCCATCCAATGCTTTAACTTGAAATTTTTTTCCACTCTATTTTTTTTTTTTTTTTTGGAAATAGAATTTTTTTCCACTCTTACTTGAACAATCAACTTGACTTGTACAAGCCTGAGTTAATATCTATATGTTTACCAAAATTTAAATAATTCAAGTTAAACAACATATAACAAAATATATTTCAAGACTTGTAGAAAAATAATTTTCACCTTTAACACACATACCACTTATTAAATCTACTTCACCAACCAAAAATATCAAAGTCATAATCAAATGTAGATATATAATAATACAACAGTGTGACATTCAAAGTTGAAAACATATTCATTCTTCTACAAAATAATACAAAGCAAGTACATAAAGCAAAAAATAAATTAAAAGCCCCAAGTTTTTGCAATATACGATTTGTTAGAGAGACTTAGCAAATAAATGAAGGATCAATCCCTTGATACTTTTAACTTATCAAGGGATTGATTGTAATTTGTAAATGAGTCTCAGTCATTTGTAAATTAAATCAAATAATTAACTGATATGAGTTCACCTCCATCTTTAGGTTGAAATCTCGTTGTCAGTACTATATCTGCTATGATACTTCTTATGTGCATGACGATAATTTTATATATATGATTTAACAGTTATGGTGTCGAATGCATCAAAATATACCGATACATTAAATCCAAAGCTACCTCCCACTCTAACGACTTAGACAAACCATTTCACTGATTTTGAATTCTAACGTATTACAACCTATTATAACAAAGTGCTCAACATTATTGGTGATTTATGATGGTGAACCATTTAATTTCTTGTTAAGGAATTTTTAATTCTGATTTGACTGTACAATATGAACACATCATGTATCAAAATCAAATACAATGCCCACATATAAACCCATGTTCAAGATAAATAATAAATAATTTAATACCCGAAACTAATGTAATAATTTCTTATACTATCGGGGAATTAATTTCTACAACCATAAGTATTCATTTATCAACTTACCAATCATAAACTAAAACACAAAAGGAGATTTCTAATATTATCTTTTTAATTTTTTAACTACAGGTCGTTGATGACATTTAATGGAATGATAATACTTGCACGTCCGTCATAGTGTCATATACTCTGTCACATTCCACAAACACATTATACAATTAATAAAATTTTATTATGTTCGCGATATAACGACTTCCAGTTTCATCAAATAACTGTGATCCCCCCCATTCTATGCAATCATTACATATATGATTGTTTTTGTTCTAGAGAATTTTTTAATGAAAGATTACTTCACAATTCTATATATATGGACAAAGCATAACGCCATAATTGGTGATGGTAGTTGAGCATTAAGCCTCTGCTAGTACTCCCATTAGGGTAATAGTCTATGCTTAAACGAGGATTACAACTTTAAAAAAATGCATCAAGTGGTCGACATTTTCAATCTTTTTAGATTATGATCTAAATTTTAAATGTCCATAGCTTAATATCCTCCACATACCCAAAAAAAGATACTAATTAAAGTGGTAACCATTACCATTTATAGTCAAATTCAAAAGCCAGACATGATGCGAATGAGACACTGCAAGACCACTCCTATCTCACTCACTCCCTCACTATTCTAACTATAAAGTTGTAATAATGGGCATTTAAAAAATTGATATAGTTGATTTTGTAATAAATTTCATGACCTTAAACAATCGATAAAGGCGTCCTTGTAGTACAAGCTCTGAAGTGCGACACTGAAAGCATCAAATTTGTTATATTTGAAGAGATTTAGTTCATTTCAGGTCTTTCTTTTGGCAGCCAGCACTTTCGATGATAATGGGGATAGTGTCATCATCAATAATTTTATTTTAAGCCCTTCTTATTTTATTTCATTTTATTGGTGGAATCTTATGTTAATTAAATAGGATTATGTTAACTTATACCTTTAATGGCAACAATTTATTTTATCTATTAGTATGTTTATTTTAACACTTGCCTTTAATATGGAGACACTTTACTAGGACTTAGTTAATTGATATTCTTAAGAATTTATATGGTTATTTAAGTGAAGGTGAAGGAATGATGTCCTCTATTGTTGACCACTTCCAACTTTTTCAAAATTTTGTTCCCAAAGAAATTGTAAATACATGGGCGTTCACTTATATGCAAACAAATTTAATTTGAAATAAAAATATGAGCAATCACTAATTAATTTGACCAAAAAAATTAAGTTATTAGCATAGATTCCTACCTTTTTTATCTTTTGAAACTACTTAAATATTCCTGTTTTATATGTTGCAATTGGGACTGATGGGCTGAAAAAGCGAACTTCGAAGGATAAAATAGTTCTTAGTTTTGACAATGATATCACATCGAAGGTTGAAACCTGAAATGGGATGGTGCTTTAGTTGTGCGAAACGTGAAGGCCAACTATGCACTAACTTAATATTTGGCTTAATTATATACACTATTAGTAGTTATCATTATACTTTCATTATTTTTTAGTATAAAGTTTAATCATAATATAAATTTATAATTACTAATCTGATTGGTTATGAAAGTTTGTGATAAATTATGTACTTATCCATTTATCTTAGACAATCAATTATCTTTAAAAAAGTTTCGTTAAATTGTCTTAATTATATAGGCTGTTTAATTTTATCCTATAGCTTTCAGGAACTAAATTTTCATGGATTACACTTTTATTGGCTCTTAGGGAAACGTTTGTCTTTTATTATACAAAAAGTAAGCTAGTTTACTGAATGCAATTAGTAAAAAAAATATTATTAAGATTCAAATTTTAGTGTACATATTTACCGATATATGTGTTTCCTTAATACCGTGGGAGTATACATTTCAATGTTATATAGAAAATTTGTAAGTTATAATATTTGATATTAATAAATTCTAAATCACTTTCAATCTAGTGAGTATCAAAATTTAAAGGAGAAATGAAGCAAGCAATTTGTCCCAATGGTAAGACCAAATACACCCACCACAGTTCCTTCTAGTAGCTGGATTCAACTTGTCAAAGTCCTACCAATATATGAGCATTTTTTTTTTACTTTATGTGAATAACATTCTCCTTCCTACTAGAAAGTTGAGTTACTAAAGAGCAGAGTTCCGGATTATACTTTAGAATCTTATACCAAGAACACCATTAGATATATAGCAGAGTTCCAGTATCTATATCATGAGGTCTTAACAGTTATAACTATATTTATAATGTAAAATAATAATAATAATAATAAATAAATAACTAAATAAAGGAGAAATGTTGTAAACATGACTTATTATAAAATAAAGGGTGAATTATTCGAATACAATCTTGCACACTTGTATATAGCTGGAGATATAGCCTTACCGATGGTGGATGAGCTGGTCCATGCTTAAGGAGGGCATGCTTGTAATCTCATGTGATAAATAAAGTTTTGACCTTCGAATACAAAAATAAATATCTAGGGAAATTTCCAAAAAGTCCCCCTAAAAATAAAAATAACATCAATTTACCCCTTCCAACCCCCTCCCCCTTCCCCTGAAAACATCAATTTACCACTCCTTCTCTTCCCCTTTTGAAAATATTATTAAAAAAACCCCTTCCTTTCTGCCAAAAGCAGTTTTCATCAAGATTTTTAGTGATTTTGTAATAAAAACATTAAAGTCCATTTGCCCCTTGTGAATTTGAAAAAAAAAATAAATAAAAACTAAATAAATTAAATTAAAAAAAATTAATTAATTAAATTTAAATAAAAAAAATTCATCAAATCTCCACTATCCATTTTAAAATGGACGGTGGAGATTTTGAAAAAAAAAAATTTGTGGAGATCCAATCCATCTCCACCATCCATAAATTACGATGGACAATGAAGATCAAATTTGGATTGAATCTCTACCAAGTGTTTTCAACACCAACATTCCTTCTCCAACCATCATTAACAAACCAAAATTAAACACTAGGTTTAATACCAACCTTATCAGATTTAATATCAAAATTGGAAATATATATATATATATATATATGAAATTTGGGTTTCCAGTTTGGATGCGATGAAAACCCATAAATCTCCTATTCATTTTCAACATCAAACAAATTAACATTTCTCTTTATTACCATCAATAACACATAAAGAAATTGATCAAAGAACACGTCAACACTAACATTTTTCTTTATCATCATCAACAACAAAAACAAATTTTTTTTTAAGGAACAAAAAAATCAATAAAAACAAACACATAGAAATAAAATAAAATAAAAAAACCCACTAAAAGAATAATAAAAAAGAGGTGAATCAGATGGTTGATGATTTCATTACATCACAACAACACACATCAAACATAAAAAAAAAAAAAAAAAAAAAAAAAAAAAAAAACACACACACACACGCACACACATCTCAGTTCATCCAATAACATCAAACAAAAAAATCTTAGATTTCAAATGCACAAAAAAAAACTGAGGAACAGTGTCTACAGATCACTCCGTACTGTTGCACCACTAGACCTAACGGCACACGGCTCCGTTCCTCACCGTTCTCTCCATCTCCTCCACAAATCGTGTGGGAAACAGCACCTGCACGATCTGATCTCCACTTCTGCATCGCTGCACCACTCAACGCAACGACACATGGCTCCGTTCCTTATCGTCCTCTCCATCTCCTCCACGAACCGCATCATAAACAACGCCTGCACGATCCGATCTCCACCTCCACACCACCGCACCATTTGACACAATGACACACGGCTCCATTCCTCACTGTCCTCTCCGTCTCCTCCATGAATCGGTGGGATTAGGTTTTTGAATGGTGATGGTGGTTGGGTAGGATGAGAAAGAAAGAGTAATGCTGTAGAGAGAGAGTAGTGGTGATGGGAGAGAGTAATAGGTGGTTATGAGTGATGACAGAGAGATATGGATGGGTATGAATTTTTTTTTTTCAATTTAGTTTTTATTTTTTTCCTTTTTTATTTAATTAAAATTTTAACAAATGGTTTCTGGTTGTCATCCATGCATGTCATCAAGATCAAATGACCTTTTTACCCTCAAAATTAACGGATCCGTTATTTTATTGACGAATTCACCTATTTCATTTAACGGTTGAAATGTTTTTACTATTATTTTTCAAATTAAGGGTGACTTGATATTATTTTCAATTTTAGAGGGGATAAATTAATAATAACCCTAAATATCTATGCATAGCATAAAATATATTAAGATATTATAAAAGATTCCCTACTTAATTATCTGTTGCAATTGTGGTCTGATCTGTGCATCGAAAATGGAAATTCGAAAGAGAAGGTCCTAATCTCAGTTACGACAACGAAGTCACATCAAAAAGTTGAAACGTAAAAAGAGTGATACTACTTGTAATTAGTTGCGCGAAAAGTTATATGTTATAGAGTGATACTTCATCAACTGTACTTATTCATGAAGTTCTGTAGCTAATTAAGATGTTCCATCAACTGTACTTTTTCATGAATTTAATCTGAATTAAGCAGGAAAATTTTAAAATATCCTTATTATTAACCACATTAATATTCATCTAGAAGTAAAGCTAAAACTTGGGAAAAAAATATGCATCATGAATAGGTACACTTGGAAGCAAGAATACTTTTTTTTTATTGAACTTAGAAATATCTAGGCATCGAGCCTTACAATGATTGAAAGTATTATACACAAATCAAGATCTGACATTATTCATGACATGAAATGATTTACAAATACAAATTAAAGAGGAATAATATGTAGTACTAGTACACTACATAACACGAGAGTATATAACACTGAAGCCAATATATCTGTAACAGTTATTCCACAGGAGATAATATATAGAGATAATCAAGCTGAAATTTGTCTGACTTTTTCAGTTTGGACGCTGGCTTCTGGGTCCGTTAGAGTGACCAGCACCGGGGCTGTGGCCTGGCTCGGTGGGACGGAAGTCATCAATGTTCACATCAAAATGCTCAACAAGATCACCACCCGATGAGCTTGGTTCATGAATATTTCCATCTTCCAAAACGCTGCGACGCGAGTTGATCATATTATTTCCAGTGATGTCCATAGGCATTTCATGTTTCTTGTTCATATCGCTACTCTTTGAAATCTTCAAAAGCCTATGTTCAGTGGATATGATTCCGTAAGAGGAAATCAGTATAAGAAGAAAGGCAGTTGTGAAAGTGAGATTGGCCATGGGAGACGCGAGTGTTTTTTAGCTGAAATGAATTATAAAGCTAGAAGGGTCAGAGAAGATTTAGGTGGCTAATGAGAATGAGAGAAGAAGAGGAAGGTATGCTTGAACACCATGGTCGCTTGGGTATTTATAGACTTTTGAGAGGTGGTGTTTAATGGTGATAAATTACCAAAACAACTTCTAAATGGAATGAGTAGTTAAAAAAATATTGTAAACGGCTTATATGATTATGTTTCCTTAGATTCTCTTTGAGTGAAGTTTCCGTGTGATCAGTATATTCCTTTGTGGCGCTTCTAAATTCTTCTACTGTCTTTTGCATGTCACATGCAACTATTTCTCCATGTTGAAAAATGAGAAAATAGTAAGTAAAACTTACACGCCTTTGCTGAATGAGACTTTTCTGGTACAAATCCAATTTTATATTTGACTTAATCTTGGGTCCTTGAATCTGCGCTTAGAACTTTTTGGAGGGTGGCTGATTCTTGGACTGACCTGACTGTTTATGCATCATATTCCACGTGCTAGCAATGGTGAATGTTCATGTATATTATCTGCAATCAACTGTAAGTTCCTTAATTTTCAAAGAAGCTGATAAACCAGTTTGCTGGCAGAAAGCTACCCAAATTGATCCAGTCTTAATGATGTTCATGCAATCGTCTTTAATAATATGTTCATACTAGCATGATAAAAGCTTTCCAAATTCTGCCATGAAGCAAAAAGTACACATGAGTATATACATATATATATCAGTACTGTTACTATATATAGTATATGTATATAGAGAGAGAGAGTATGTACACCTCATAGGCTCTTGGTGGTCTATCATTGATGTCCTAAAACTTCATCTATATTAATTCTAACACCTTAGCTGTACTGATAATAGAAAAATCACATCTGGTAATTGAATCTATGGACGGTAAAAAATGGCAGCAGCCAGCAGGCCTTCTGTTCGCTGGTCTTGATTCAAGCTCTTAATAATGACATTTTTCTATGGCATACAAATTAAGTTGTCAAAACAGCATATACTCTTGACTTGATACCATTGACAATAAGTAGTTGGAATATTCTAAATTTTCTTAGTCATGTTCTTACTTATTTTCCTTTTACTTGACCAAATATACATAAATAATGCAAAGTTGCTTGTAAATTGAGTGGCTATAGTTAGTGATCGTAAATGCCATTTTTGTAAGAAAAATCTGTTGGTTATAATGATAAGAATCAGAGAAGGATCTTGTGGGGCTCCTATCGACTGGAAAAATCTTCTTCCTTGTAAATTTCAAACTGTAATGTCATGAACCCAGTTGAGCACTTAAGTTGGCGAGGAATCAATAGAACTCAACCCCTGCATATATTATCCAACAGGAGAATCATGAGCTCCCTCAGCTTCTCATACAGGCCCCATGCACCTCCAGACCTCCTTCTTCTCTAGGTAGTTGAATCTGATCAGCTTCAAGAAGTTTTAATCTCCTGATTTGATCATATGATATATGAATATCACCACCTTAATACTTGCTAGGCAACGGTACACGTTGTATATGCGCATCTACAGCACGTCCCATTTTCTTGTTTTATATATACTGGAACCTTAACATGTTAAATCATGATTTCGTATTAAAAAAATGGAGATGATTTGATATAACAATAATTATAAATATTGATTTGCATTACTAAAAGTGGTAGTGATATTCTTGACTGAGTGCGCACTATTTTTTCAAAGCTTTTACTAGTAAAAGAAAGGTCTACAACCTTTCGAACCCCACAAAAAAATGCACGAGGTACCATTATTTATTGTCTACAAGTGTGTACGATCCAGCAGAGAAATGAATTACAACTTACAAGTCAATTGAAAATAAACCACTACCAATATTCCACTCATGTAAGATCTGGTAGACTAAGGGATCATTATGGTGCCCGGTTGGCTCCTCAAGTTGCGGAAGTTCCCTCCGCTCACTAAGTATATGTACAGTTGGAACCTGGTGAGCAATGCTCTACCATTTCCATTAGTTATTCACCGACTTAATTGGATTGTGACAAGTGGGATGTGAAATTGGGCAACTATACATGACATCTGTACCTAGAAAGAGAAACGCATCTCTCGTGAGCCGTCAAGTGGTAGCCGTTGACATTTAAACAAGCAATTTAAGCTTTTCAAGTCTAGGTATCTAGGAATCTCGGGAGGAGGGAAAAGGCCGATTTGCCACTTCAACTGGTTCATTGATCTAGTGGGATATATCATCATTGTGATGGAATGGAAATTTGAAATTTAGCTTTCCAGATGCAAGATTAAAGTTAGGGTGGGTCCCGCGTACCGTGTCGTCTTTCTTACGATCATCTGGTGGCGGCTTGTCCAATGATAATTTATGGTGTGTCTACAACACTTAATTAATTTTATATTGCTATAACTATAAGGGGATTACATATTACATCGGTTAATGGGTTTGAGATATAAATATTAATCATTATATATGGTCTAAAGTTTTCTCTCATAAGAGATGTAAACTCTCACAATAAATAGAGAAATCTTTTTATATTTTAAAAATCGATCCAGACAATCACCTAGACACCACCTAACTGCTGGTAGACAACTGTCAGCCCATCCCAAAACCCTCTAATTGAGGGTTCTAACTAAAACCCGTTATTAGGGTCGTTGAAGTTAAGAAATCGATCTCCGTTGTTGATTTTTTTTTTTTTAAGGTTTTATCCAAAATGGCGTCGTTTTGAAGAACCCGAAAATATTGTATTTTTTATGTTCAAACATGAAAAAAAAAAAAAAAAATCAATAGACTTTAATTCATCTTGCACATAGTCGCCACACTAAACCCCAGCCCTAACTTTAGTTCATTCATTCATCGCTTATCTATCACTGGTTGTAATCGTTTTCAATCGCCTTCGTCCTCGTTGTCACTTTATGCCTACCACTTCACGTCAGCCTCGATGATTTTGGAGAGAATGGTTTTGACCTCAAGGAGAACAAGGGACTTGGAGAGATTGGCTTCGATCTCAATGATTTTAACTTTGTTGACAATCTCGTGAGAGAGAGGAGAGAAGCAATATGAAATAGAGGAAACGGGTGAGAGAGGAGGTAGATGAGACATTAGAGTGAATGAGTTAAAAGGTTAGATTGTTGGTTAGGGTTTTTGACTTTTTGTTATTAATATTTTTTATATAATTGTTATTATTAATATTTATTAAATATTGTATTATTCAATTACTAAAATATCATTTCACACTAATAGGGCATTTTGGTGAATATGTTAAACTAGACGGGGATATTGAGAATAATCCCAAAAAATTGTTGTTGTTCAACATGCTTCAACCGCTACTCATCACTTGTCTGTCTGGTGCTTAACGAGTTTTATAACATTGTATATTGATAATAAATACAAATGTAAAAGAAAATTTTGATAATTACTTGATCTACGAAGAAATATACTAAATGACCTAATTTCATTTTAGAGTTAATATATATTTTCTTCTTTTATTTATTGCACCTCTTTTAAACATAGATGTTTCATCTTTCAAATCCAATATCTATTGAACCTACTATTGCTTCCAAAATTTCAAGCTCTTTCTTTTCTTTTTTTTTTTTTTTTTCTCTTTAATTGTTATTATTATCTCATTCTCACCAAAACTTTTGAACTCGAACCTTTAATTTGTTGTCTGAAACGCTCACCCTTAATCCTTGATGATCTTCCACAGTTCTACTTCTTCTCAATGAATTGACGAGTTGAGTAGTCATAAATGAAATTATCCATTTGATTGATGGTAAACGATATTCTTTTTCTAATATTTTGTCATATCTCGAACTATAATAGTTGCCTATTGCAATTGAATGCGAACATATTTGTATACTTCCAACTTTAAAGGCAAAAGACAGAAGATTGTCCATTTTAATTATAGTTCATATCGTGTTGTTTCATATTTTACTAATGATATATGAATATGAAGATGAAGATATTTAGGATAATATATGAGACAGTATAATCGAGTGACCTTGGATCAAGAAGATTTGAAGATGAAGGAAAAACATATACTTAAAATAGAAATAGGGTTTAATATATTGTGGAGAGTGGAGAATACTCTAATTTATTTTTACCTAAATTATTATGTCCTCATTAGTCCTTTTGTTAAAGGTTATTTTTATAATAAATATTTTTTTTTATAAATTATGAGTGTAAAAATTATAATTTTGGGTGACAGTATCGACACCTTACTCTTGTAAAAATATAATAAATATTTTGTGCAATTTTGAAATTATTTACGTAATGAAAATGTCGTTTATAACATCATTTAAGTTATAAGATGAGTTTTAAATGATTTTTATTCGAAAATTTTAACAATACCCTAAAGAAATTCAATTGATTTTTTTAAAAAGATAAATCCAATTGATTTACTGACTGGCCTTCGTCAAAATACATAGTAAAGAAATTACAGGCCAACTCACTTTCGGTTCTAAAGTTGTGAACAAAGACGTTGCCATGTAGCACAATATTATCAGACGGCACACCGCATTAGAGTACTGACCTGGTGTGCGGGTGCCTTATCTGACCCGATCTTTGATACTTTGCACACTCCAAATCTACCGAAAAACAGGCCAGGCAGGGTCCAAATCACCAACACTGTAGCCACTAGGGGGGGGCCCAAACAGCCTGTCCTCTACTCTAACGATGGATTTAGCCGGGCCAGTGATTGAGAATTTCCAACTGAAAACGGCTGGACATGCTTTAAGATTCCATCGATCACTTTTGCTATGTCTTATCTTAATCAGTTCAGTTGCTATTGTTAGTTTTCAAGTAAAATTAAGATTCCTCAACATGATCAGAAGGGGTCAGTATCGCCCAATTTAGTTTGGAATTAGAGAGTGCAAAATTAACTCAGTAAAATATTAATTTAGATTAGAGAAAAAAAATGGGTAGGAGTGTATTAATTTAAAATTTTGATAAACAAAAAATAACCATTGAAATTATATATTGAAATCAAAATTTTAAATTAATATAACTTATCCATAAAAGAAAAAAAAATTGAAAAAAAATCTTATATTTATTCATGGACTGTACAAATTTTGCACATTGCAAATTGATTTAAAAGGCCAAACACATACAAGGCACCCTTATTGGGGTGCCCCTTGTTATATCACACCCTCATGCAGTGGCCTAGCATATACGCAACACCGAAGTGGTTGTGACTTTTGATGAGCCGCACTCAAGAGGTGCTATACATTATATGGATGTGATTTATAATTTGAGTGGTGAGGCTTTACTTGCTTCATTTGTTGGTAACTTGTATGATCCGCTAATCATTTATAACGTTCTTTATTATGATAAGAAATTCAAATTCTTCCATAAATTATGATGACCAAGGACCTTTCTTAGTTTTGGAAAATAATAATAAAATGTTAAAATATACAAATTTTTCCTTTTGCCGACCACCAACGGTGACAACTTGTCATCTCGAATTTCTTCGGCAAGAAGAATACATATATGACCAAAACGAATTGATTTCTGACGGAAGTATTCCTAACTAACCAATAAAATATTTCTGATTGGGCTACCGTTACGTGTCAGGAATAGCAGTCCTTCTAAAATTCCACATTTATTTGTGCGTTTTCAGGCCCAGTAAGCTTCGTTACACGTCCATTTTGAATTGGCCTAATTCCAAAGTCATACAACATTAAAATCACATTTCAGAGCCTACGCAACCGACCTCTATTACATCAACCACCCCAACAATTACCATCGATTGATTTTTTTTTTTAAGCACCAGCAATTGAATTTTTTTTTTTTTTGTGGAAATACCGTCAATTGGAAGTTGTTAGAATAAAAAAGAAGAAAAAAGACCCACGCTACACGTTCACATGTGAACACGCACGAGGCTGCCATCCACGCTCAGCCCACTAACACAGGCCCATTAACATCACAAATCACCCCCGCCGAGTCCCAATCCAACGGTCAACGACAACAATCTTCTTTAAAACGTGGCTTTCAAAAATGACGCGTGCCCAATTTGTAAATATAATTAACATAACCAAAAAAAAAGAAAATAAAAAAAAAATGCAGTCCCAAAGAGAAAAATAAAAAAAACGAAAACAAAAACACGTAACCTCTGCAAAAACTAAACCAAAGTGACGGGGCACTGGAGCGAATATGCCATTGTAATGTTCCTCTCAGACATTCTCAGATGCCATTTTGCTTGACGTTTTGAGATTACTGAAAAACATGTCTACAACAACAAACTCATCACTTCGTTTTTGTTTTTATTATTTATAACCAGCATTAATCAGTATCTCGCGTTTCACATGCACGCTTCTCCTTCTCTTTCATCTGCCAGGTATTTTCTTTCTTTCTTTCTATGTTCTCGCTCTTTTTTCAGTTTTAATTCTCTTGAATTCATCCAACCGTTAGACTCTGATTGGTGCGTTTGGTAGATTGATTGATGCAAGCGTGATTAAGTTTTTCAAAGACTTGTGATTGTTCTGGTTTTTTCTTTTGCCGTCATAGTATGTTTTTTTTTTTTTGAAACTGCAGTCATAGTATGTTTATAGGCGGTTTTTGTTTTGCAAAAACGAAAAAACATGAAAAGAACCCTAAAATGCGTGTTTGGTTGCCGAGAAAGATTTTTTTTAGAGAGAAATTAGGGGTTTAAACTAGCAAAAGTTAACTTTTGTACTGTTGTAATGACGGTCAATGCTTTTATATAGGATCCGTGTAGTTAATAATTATTATATTTGGATTCACGAAAATGGAAGTTTCTTTCTCTTTTTTTTTTTTTTTTTTTGAAAGAGAAATTAAATGAGTTTTTGATCTTTTTTATAACTAACTATTGATTATGGTGTTGCATTATAGTTTTAATGTGAAGTCATATTTTTATTAGCAGAAAGTAATAAAGATGTGGTGTTTTTTTACCATATTCAATTCAGATTTGTGTGGTTTTACTTCATTTGTTGTTGTTTTGGGGTTTGGTAATAAAAATCATGATCAGAGTGTTTAAATTGTAGAGTAGGGTTTTTGGAAAGAATGTTGAAGTTGAACATGATTTTACGTGTAATTGAAATTTGATTATGTTTGGCCAATTTCCTCCTTCTTGTTGGTAGATTATATTCATTATTATTTATTGCCTTTGCTGTAGTTTTATATCTGTACTAGAATATATTGGAAAAATTTTAATGATTGCTGTCTTGTTGGATTTCTGATTAGGGTCCTGGAGCTGATTCGTACAACTGTTTTGGCGCTCAGAGAGTGTGTTTGATTTGAAAATATTTTAATTGCGTGATTAATTTGGATTAGTGTGACTGGTGCTTAAGGATGGGCTCTGATGGGCAAGCCGTTGGTTTATTGGATTCACTTAGAATGGAGAGGGTCAGGACAATTCTAACTTATACGCATCCTTACCCACATGAGCATTCACGTCATGCTATAATTGCTGTTGTTGTGGGTTGCCTATTTTTTATCTCGTCAGATAACATGCACACTCTGATTGAAAAGTTGGACAACAATATTAAATGGTGGTCTATGTATGCCTGTCTGCTTGGTTTTTTCTATTTCTTTTCATCTCCATTTATTGGGAAGACTATTAAACCGAGCTATTCAAATTTTAGTCGATGGTGAGTTTGAATGACTATACTTAGGCGTAGATACTTTTTAGATAGTATTGGCTAGGACTTACTGATAACTTTAGGACTTTATTTTGGCAGGTATATAGCTTGGATTTTAGTTGCAGCTGTGTATCATCTCCCTAGTTTTCAGTCAATGGGAGTGGATATGAGGATGAATTTGTCTTTGTTTTTGACAATATATCTCTCTTCTATACTGTTTCTTCTTGTTTTTCATATTATATTTCTTGGCCTTTGGTATGTCGGTCTTGTTTCCCGTGTGGCTGGAAGGAGGCCAGAGATCTCGACGATTCTCCAAAATTGTGCTGTAAGTGCTAAAGATGCAATCAATTTTGATACTACATTGTATGTGTTTATGTTACCTAGTTTCGATGGCCTTGTCATTTTTGTAGGTTATAAGTGTAGCCTGCTGTGTATTCTATAGTCATTGTGGCAATCGTGCTCTTTTGAGACAGAGACCACTTGAACGGAGAAATTCTAGTTGGTTTTCTTTTTGGAAGAAAGAAGAGAGGAATACATTGCTTGCAAAATTCCTCCGGATGAATGAGTTGAAAGACAAAGTCTGCTTATCATGGTTTGCTCCTGTTGGGTCTGCAAGTGATTATCCCCTCTTGTCCAAGTGGGTTATATATGGAGAGGTACAGATAGAAGCTGTTCAGTTTGTATTATATGTATTCTCTTTAATTGATATATATCTTTGCCGTTATATTTGTTTCTTAACTTGCAGTTAGGTAGTGGTAGTGGTGGTTCATCCGACGAAATATCTCCTATATACTCATTGTGGGCCACATTCATTGGTCTTTACATTGCCAACTATGTAGTGGAAAGGTCGACAGGGTGAGTACTGACTTCTGGCTTGTTGTCACAAAATGTCATTTTTTGTTATGTGGATTTGATTGAAGAGTTATAACTATCTGGCATGATGTTTATGGGGTTTGGATTAATTTCCAACTAATGCCTATTTCTTGTTTTATCTTTTGTGTGATCAAGCTATGCTTGCTTTTGCATTTCTTAGTTTTAAATTTTTCTTTGGTTTTGCTTCCTATTTTATCGATTCCTGACTACACTCAGGTGGGCTCTTACTCATCCTGTGTCGGTTGAAGAATATGATAGAATGAAGAACAAGCAAATGAAGCCTGATTTCTTGGATATGGTTCCTTGGTATTCAGGGTATATGTCTATTGTTTCTTTCTCCCTTCTTCTCTCTCTTATTTTTTTTTCCCTTTTGTATTTTTTGGCAAAGAGAATTCATTATTAGTTCTTCTACCTTTGCCTGTGGCATTAATTTGCAGAACATCAGCTGATTTGTTCAAGACAGTTTTTGACCTTCTGGTGTCAGTAACTGTGTTTCTTGGTCGATTCGACATGCGTATGATGCAGGTGTAGTCGCATATTCTTTAGTATATTCATTAATATATCGTGTTTGATGTTATACTTTCTGAAATAATTTATATGTCTTTCATTCTGTCTCTCTTTTACAATATAGTCTGAAATTTTCTAGTTCTGGTGGGATATTTTTTGAGAAATATCATGTTTCGTTTCGAAATATCTTGAAGCTTAACAGCTTGGTTGTTACTTAATTGGCTTTGGTTTTCTTATTAGATTCTAGAATTGGTTCTTTGCAAGTTTCAACCAAAAAAAAAAAAAAAAAAAAAAGAAGAGAGAATTGGTTCTTTGCATGATCTTACCTCCAAGAATTTAAAACTTCTTTAAGAAGATCCATACATGTTAATATTTGTAAAGTGTATCAACTTTGCTGCAATTGACAGTTCTCTTGCCTAATTTTGGCCCAATAAAGAAACTTGAGGCTTATACCCATGCTAGTAAATTCTTTGTAAGCCCAGTAGCCTGTGTTAAGAATTATCTGGATCTTGAGGATTGAAATTGAAATATCATGTTGTTATTTTGTATTATATTATCAATCGGTGAACAAGCACCTTTTTGTAATTTTCTATTTCATTCAAACCTGTATGTCATTTTTTTTTTTTTTTTTTGTAAATCAAACTATCTCAATTTGATACAAAATAATCAGTGATTCTATATTGTAGTAATTCTACTTTGTTGGGAGTTCCCATCATTTGTTTTTATTTTTAATTTTTAATTTTTTTAATATACTTTCATACATTTCATGATGTATGACGTCTTCTATCATTCATCTTTTACTACCATCAGGCAGCAATGAACAAATTTGAAAATGGAGTTTGGGATGGAGATTGCTTTTATGATCATTTTAGCGATAAGGAAGATCTATGGTTTGACTTCATGGCTGATACCGGTGATGGTGGCAACTCTTCGTACTCTGTAGCACGGCTACTTGCACAGCGTTCTATTCGGGTGGCAACTGATGATTCCAATTTAGACCTACCACGGGGAGCTGTTTTGCTTATTGGAGGGGATCTTGCGTAAGTTGAGCATATTATATAGCCATGATTTATTATACAATGTGGTTGTATAAGAAGTCAATAGTTACTTATGGCCTACTTGTTGAGCTATAAATTCACCGTCTTGATAGTCCTTGGCGTGGTTGAGTAATTGTCAGCTGACTCGGCCCTAATGTATATTTTTAAGTTAGTAAAACTGAGCTAAATTATCGAAAATGGAATCCCTGAATAATTTGTGGTTAACCAAATTGTTGACAGATATACTGAGAAAGAGTGAGATCAAATTGGATTGTATCAAATTGTTGATTATATATCGGAATAGTTGAATTTTTGGGTTTGAATAGCTTGTTGCATTTGTGGCTGGTCGGACTACAAGGAACTTAGTTTTAAGTCAGCTATAGTTTGCTAAAATTTGGCTATCACTTAGATATTGGAATTGGGATAATTACAACTATCAGTCCTTTAATGGCAATTTTATTGTAGAATTTATTACCAGCAACTGGACTTCCTCAAACTATAAGAATTTGAATGGAACTACTGAATTTCCTTTCTGGGCTTTAAGTTTGACAATGTCACATCATAGTTGCTATCATTGTCTTGCTGAGCAGCTTCCTGCAAGCCGGTTCTGTCAGTATGAACTGATTGGTACTCTGTTAGCATGGTGTTGGTCACCTCAGTGTTTATAGTCTAGAATTGCTTTATGGTCTTAAAAGTGGGTTGATACTTTATGGCATAAAGTTCTTGTATACCCGCTCCTAGAGGTCTACTACTTGAAAGTGCTGTTGTCAGATCAGTCTAGCCTACAATGATGTTTGGAGTTCAGTTGCTGATGGTTAAGAACATTAGAATTATTACTAATTGATCATCTAAAGGGTGTGTGTGTATGTTTGTGTACTCTTTCTTTCTTTCTTTCTTCCTTCCTTCCTTTTTGGTCTTTAATTCCTATTTTAAGCTATTTATATGTGTTAAATCATTATAGGTACCCTAATCCCTCTGCATTCACCTATGAAAGGCGCCTCTTTCGTCCCTTTGAATATGCTCTTCAGCCTCCATCATGTTATAAGGAAGATCATATTGCTCAAAGGAAGCCTGAGTTACCGTGTGGGGTTTCTGCACTAAAGGAATATAATGGTCCTCAATGTTTTGTCATCCCTGGAAATCATGGTTAGTCTTAAGCTTCTGCCTGAGCTGCTTCTGAATTATCTTTTACTGCTTTGGAAGAAAACTCTTAATGTACTGTTATTCTCTTTAAACTTTTTCTGTGAAGATCTGTTAATTTGTGATTGCGCTTACTCTTTTTGGTAGATCCTCGTTTTTGCGCATAGAATATCTTTTGAGTTTGGTGCCTTTTGAATTTCAATCTGATTTTTATGATTCTCCTTTTAAACATTCAGACTGGTTTGATGGATTGCATACTTTTATGAGGTACATATGCCATAAGAGCTGGTTGGGAGGGTGGTTTATGCCTCAGAAGAAGAGTTATTTTGCTTTGCAACTCCCGAAAAATTGGTGGCTATTTGGTCTTGATCTAGCTCTTCACTGTGATATTGATGTGTACCAGTTCAAGTTTTTTGCTGAACTAGTAAAAGAAAAGGTATTTTCTACTCTCTTTTTAGCTCAAATAGACAAGATTGGTTATGCACAAGCACTGTTGTCATTTAGTTTGCAATATCTCTTTAGGTTGTTGATTCTAAAGTCTCTTGTTGAGTATGTTTAACTTCTTGGATAAGACTCTGTTCTTGGGGCTGAAACTGTGTTGTGGCATTATTATAGTGTCAAATGTTTTGTTTGGTATATATGGTGTGGATATGTGACTGATGTTGGATAAGCCCCTGACAAAGATGTTTATTTAAATAAATTCTCCACGGTAGTGGGATAATATCTGTCTCTGGACTGGTACAATTAATTATCTCCTATGTTACACAGTTTCATTGGTTTTGCTTTCTACAAGCATACTTGCGTACAATATGCGTACATACTATGGTAATTATCTGCAATATCTTGTTGGAACAAATATATTGATTTGCTTAATATTTTAATTCTAAGTTATGTAAGCACTTCTTAGATTCAATGTACATATAACTTCTTGAGGGTTAGATCCAATGGATTTTATATTTTGATTTTTCTCAGAATCATGTTTCTGGATGACAGTGTCCATTATGCGATATCATTTTCGACGTCAGAGGTCATCATGCTGTTTCTTGATTTTGATGTACATGTTTCAGTCTTTGTTTTTGTCTTTGGTAACACATTGATCCAGTGTTCAAAAATACGGTGCTATACAGCCATATCACCGTATCAGCCCCAAAATGCATCTGTATGGACGTATCGGGGTTGAACCAAACTGCTCAAGAGATATCCATTAATATAATTGAATATATATTGGTATAGTGATCATTGATGGGTCTAGTTATGAATATATGTAACAAAGGTGGCTTTGATTCTATACTAATATAGTAGATGGACCAGGTTGTAACTAAAGGGCTATTTCAGAATGGATAGTTTTTTAGTATGCACTCAAGACTAAGATAATATAACTATTTCAGGAAATATATATAGCCCAAGTGGGAGATTGTTGAGATTTTTATATTATTATTATGGGCTTACATAATTAAAGACAATTATATTTTATGCTGTCTATTATATTAGGGCTAGATAAATAATCTATTAATTGGGCTCTAGAGATATTAATAGGGTATGGACTTTAGTTTGTAGAAACCCAATACTAATTAATTAGGTATCTGACTCGAACCGTGTCGATATAACTGTATCAACCCATATACTACTCAAGTGGGGTAAATGAAGAAAAAGAAAAAAAAAAAATGATTTGTAAGGTTAAAACCCTAAAATCTCATTCAATTCTCTCGATCGACACTCTCTCTCTCAACTCCTCCTCATTGGTGACTTCTCTTCTTACGGATAGAAGCTTTCCGGCGACTTTTCTTCTTTTTCCAATGACTTCTCTTGGTGCTTTCTTTCTCTAGAATGGTGCTTTCTCTCTCTTTTAACTTTTCTTTCTCTCTTGTAACTCATTTGAACTCCTCTTTCTCTCTTTTAATAGTAGGAGAATAGAAGGTAGAGAAGGGGAAGAAGAGGAGAGAGAAGGAAATAGGTGAAAGAGAAAGGGAACAGGAGAGGAGGAAAAACAGAGAGAGAAATAGATTTTTATTTTTAATATTATTTTTAGTGAATTTACCATATTACCCTTGAAAAAAATCAAAATTACTTTATTGGTTTAATACAATTAAGTAATTATTAAAAATAAAAAATTAAATAAAATAAAAAATAAATATTTATTTAATACAAAATAAATATTAAAAAATTTAAAAATGTAAATAAATCATGTTTTTAAAAAATAAATATTAAAAAATTTAGCGTTTTCGTTTTTTGAAGCCATTTTCAGTCGATATGCCCGTAATAACTCTACCGGTTTGCCCGTATTGTATTACAGTGGGGTTGCACCATATAACGTACTTCCGAACCTTGCCTTCATCTTATACATTGATACAATCTTTGGCATTTATGGTTCGTAACCAAATTATTTATTGTATTATTTTGAGGCAGTAGCTCAATTTTGTCTACTGTGTTACATAAGCAATTTTGTTTACTTATTATGTGAAAAAACACCATTTTACCTCAGGGCCACTTAATATGTTCAATTTGGTGTAGTGCAGCTATTTCTGGGCTTTAACTTTTCAGTTTACTACTGATATTGTCTTATAACAGACTTAAACTACTATCTATTCATTTAGGTTGGTGAGAATGACTCTGTCATCATCATGACACACGAACCAAATTGGCTTGTTGATTGGTACTTTGATGATGTTACTGGAAAGAATGTCAAGCACTTGATTTGTGATTATTTAAAAGGAAGGTGTAAGCTTCGCATGGCTGGCGACTTGCATCATTATATGCGTCATTCATATGTTCCATCAGATGGGCCTGTTCATGTGCAACATCTACTGGTAAATGGTTGTGGTGGGGCATTTTTACATCCCACCCATGTCTTCAGTAACTTCAACAAATTTTATGGGACCACATATGAAACGAAGGCTGCTTATCCATCTTTTGAAGATTCAAGCAGGGTAAATTTGGAATTTTTTTTTTTTTTTTTACCTCCAGTGCCTTTGCTTTCCTTTTTATTGTTCAGATGCTATGGTGTCTTTCACCTATTGCAGATTGCATTGGGAAATATTCTGAAGTTTCGAAAGAAGAACTGGCAGTTTGATTTCATTGGTGGCATTATATATTTTGTGCTGGTCTTTTCTATGTTTCCACAAGTAAGCTTCTGTTGAGATATAAATGATTAAAAAATTTTGCTTATTGTCATCATGTTCGGTGTCCTTGGACTCCAATTACTGAATAGTTTAGATGTCTTTCATATGTGCTCTTTTTTAAGTTGAAATAACTTGCAATTTACTAGGTCCTATCTTAAATGAGAGGAAACTGCTGCCTTACTTTATTCCTTCATAGGTCAAAAATTGCTTTCCCAAAAACATACATCTTATTTGTTAACTGAAATTTTTTCTATTTCTAGTGTAAGCTCGATCACCTTTTGCGAGATGATTCATTTTCTGGTCACTTGAGGAGTTTCTTTGGCGCAGTGTGGAATGCTTTTATGTATGTGCTGGAACACTCCTATGTATCCTTGGCAGGTGTACTGCTGTTGCTAATTGTAGCTATTACATTTGTCCCTACCAAACTCTCCCGGAAGAAACGGGTAATAATTGGAATGGTACATGTTGCTGCACATCTGTCAGCAGCTCTAATTCTTATGATGCTCTTGGAATTGGGTGTGGAGACGTGCATTAGGCATAAACTACTAGCAACTTCAGGTGATTTAGTATTTTTATTTTTGTATTTTTTTATTTTTGGTCTTGTATGATTCTAGCATTTTCAGTTTGTTTGTTTTTTCGTTTTTTGGTTTTTTTTGGAAGAAAAAGGAGAGAGGGCTTAATATGTACCTAAATCATAAAATTGATTAGTTTCCAAAAAAAAAATAATAATAAATCATAAAATTGATTAATCTGCATACATAAAAAGTATGTGATGCTCTAATCAAAATCAATGAATATTATTGTTCACAAATCACAGGAGAAATTGAAGCTCTTGAAACAGGAATGGCTAATTAATTTTAAGAAATGCAATTTTAATTCCTTTTTTTTGGGTATATGGTTGAGGACTGATTTACATCTCAATTTCATGACAAATAGGAGGTTCGTATAAATTTTGAACAGTAACTGTCTAGAGAATTTAATGCACTTGCTCAACATGATCAGAAGTCCTTTTGTTTATGGTTTTTGTTTTTTCATCAGGAATATGCTTCTGAAATTTGGCTGATTAATGTGATTATTGAGTGTGAGTTCACAACTGATGATTTTTCCTTTCTTTCTTTTATTTATTTATTTTTTTTTTTCCGCTCAGGTTACCATACTTTGTATCAGTGGTACCGATCAGTGGAAAGTGAACACTTTCCAGATCCTACTGGCCTTCGAGCCCGAATCGAACAATGGACCTTTGGCCTTTATCCGGCATGTATTAAATATCTCATGTCTGCATTTGACATTCCAGAGGTATGAAACCTTTTTTTGTTTCAGCCTTCCAGATACGAAGTTTCTTCTTTTCATTAAGTATATTTATGGGATATAAAATGTCAGGTGATGGCTGTCAGCCGGAGTAACATTTGCAAGAATGGGATGCGATCACTCTCTCGAGGGGTTGCAGCCATATATTATTCTTCTGTCTTTCTATATTTCTGGGTCTTCTCTACCCCTGTGGTCTCACTAGTGTTTGGAAGCTACTTATATATCTGCATAAACTGGCTTCACATACACTTTGATGAAGCATTCTCCTCACTTAGAATTGCTAATTACAAGGCATTCACTCGATTTCACATCACTTCTGAAGGAGATCTTGAAGTTTATACTCTTGCAGTTGATAAGGTAATAAAGTACCTCAGTTTCTAGTAGCAACTCTAATGTTGTGTGATTGTTTGCATGTGATTGGACTACACTTTTATTGTATATAAAAATGTATTAGTTTTTCACTTTCATTTTTTGGTTCTCTGGTATGAGGATTAAATTTACTTTCTGTAGTACTGAGCTGCTGATTGTTTAGTCTCATCTCTGTTGTCATATGGTAGAAACACATCTACCAAGTTGGAATTAGTGACTTTCTGGGTTCTGGGTCATATAATTCTGTCTCTTTTTTTAATAAGAAGTCTGGAATGTGGACTGGTTTATGTTTTCAGTGGTTCAAGCATCCTGGGTGTTGATCATCTTGTAATTCATTTATAAAGCATGTGAATTTTTTGCCGAGTAGGGATTTGTTTCTTAAATTATTGTCTACAAATAATCAACATGGTTGAATGTGCAGGTGCCAAAGGAATGGAAGCTGGATCCTGATTGGGATAGGGAGTCAAAACAACCAGAACAGTTCAGCCACCGCAGAGAACATCCTAGCAAGTGGAGTGCAGCCGCTGCACATCAGGACCCAGTTAATACTGTTAGGATTATTGACCGCTTTGTTATTCAACGAACAGAAAAACCTGATTCTGTATCATGTAATGGGTCAGTTACTCATTGATCTACTTATACTTGTAACATTAGTGTAGTGTCCACTATTTAGGAGTAAAAGGAAAAAGAAGTAAATAATAAGGTAGTTTCAAATGAAAATGATTTTAGTCTCAACCTGCTTTGTCTTGGTTATATAATTCCCGTTAACCCAATAGTTGAGACAATATGACACGAATTGACTTGCGAACAACGTGTTCTCCTCGTTATAGAGTGGTGTGGTTAGCAATGGCAAAATTCCATAGCCCACCACCCTATGCCGGTGAGGTGCTAATCCATTTAGGGTGGATTTGGAGCACTGAAACCAGGTATTTAGGTTTGGATAAAAAATTATGACCTACTTAGTTTTTGGCTGCATATTGAGTAAACATTTTTGCTTCGCTAGTATTTATTAAACATTAATATTTTTAATTTGATTAATATTTTTATTATAATTTATTTTTATAATATTATGCATTACTATTTTGTTATAGGACGTGTTTGAAGCAAACTGTACTTATAAATAATTGAGATATTTTAATAGAATTTTGGATTACATTTTTAATGGATTGACATTGTTATATACAACCTAATGAATTTTGTTATTTAAGATATTATGGTACTCATATTTTTTGTTTAAATTGAGTGTTGTTAGTTTTAGATGATGTTCAAATAATTTAAGTTTCTGTGTGATTTTTTTATTTTTTTTTATAGATTAATATTAAACTTTAAGTGTATGTTTAAATTTAAGAATATTTTTAATTTGAGTGTATATTTACATTAAGTAAAATTCAATATTTAAGTGCATACTTAAAATATAATTGTATATTCAAATTTGTAGTAGTGTATGTTAATATACTTTTATTAACAAACTTGATCAAAATGGATCGGCTATGATTATCTACCCCCCAATGAGTTTGGGTTTGGGGTAAAAATAAAAAATCCTTTTAGGTCATGGGTTAGGTTTCAAGCATCAAATTGCAAATGGATTTTGAACTTAGAGCGTGTTGGTCCAGCTCTAATTCAGTCCATTACTATTCTCAGTAACACAAATTTATAAAGAGACTATTAGATCATTCATAAATTTAGCCCCAATCCGACCCACCAACACATAAATTTTTAAAAAGACTATAAGATCATTCATAAATTTAGATAAGATTATTTTGTAATGAAACTAAGATAACTCGTCTAAAGGATAATATCGAGTTACTAAAACATAATGGCAAAAATTTTTAGTGAGGAGTTGTAAATTTATAGTAGAATAAAGTGTAACCAAAACATTTTAAAAGTCCTAAAAGTAATCACCTTTTTCAAAATACCGAAAAATTTGAAAACAAATAATGCATTTTAACATGGAGATAAAAATTGCAATAAATTATGAAATCGGTAAAATTAGGTTATTATTACTAAATTAAGAGATATTTTAACTAAATTTAGATATTAAATTACAATCATAGGGAAGAAAATCTAACATTAAAGTTATGATCAACGTGGACTTAGGGATCGTTTGTTTTTTACATTTAACACTTAATGGTGCTGAATTAGGTTAATTAAGTGATTTTTGTTTGTTTTTTTAAGTGGTTAAACTACTTAAAACCACCCCAAAACCACTGAAAATAAAAAGCTACATTTTTTGACTTTTCATTGAATACCAAATCACTTGATGATTTTATAAATTTGTTGTTCCAATTTTATCCTTCCCAAAATAATAAATTTCCTAGTTTGTTCTAATTTTACATTATAAGAATTTCTTTTAATACTTCAACAAACATATTTTCAAATTTGACCCGATTTTACATTATACATATTCATTTTAATTATATTTCTTTCAATATTATTTTTATTTAAATATATAACAATAGTAATTCAACTTAATACCGTTTTATTTATTTTTATTTAATTTACTTTACTATAATAATTTATTTATGTATATATAATTTTTTTAAAAAAAATACTTTACTATAATAATTAATCATATTTCAATTATGAATAAAAATATTATTAATATATGCATAAATGTGTTTTAGCTTTTGCTAAATAATTTATTATAATTGTTTGTATTATATTAACTAAAGTTACATAACAACTAATAGTAAAAGATATAAATGTTAAATTATTAGTTTTCAGATAATTTTAACTTTAAAAAACAAATAAGATTACTATACATTCAGATTTAAAGAAAAAAAAAAATAAACATGTCATTCAGATTTCAGGTTTCAGTCACTATTCAGTCTTCAGTCTTCAGCAGCACTATTCGGTTTTCAGACAAAAAAACAAACGACCCCTTAGATAATAATTCAGTGTAAAGTATTAGTTATAATGAGGTCCATCTATAATATGTTGATTTTAAGCAAGTCTTATCAATCAATTTTATTAAAATTTAGCAACATATATCTAGTACAAATAAAAAAAGAGAGCACGGTTGATCTTCACACTGAGGTGGTGAAAGCTGAAGATTTTTTGACGCTTGAGTCAGAATTAGAAATAAGAAGAACGAGGAAAGCAAATAAAGTAATAAAAGATGTAGAGCAATGTCGTTTGACGTGTCTACGTCGAGCGATACAATGGGCCGAGTTGGAAATTTCTGCTACTTTAATCCGTACAAGCAGGACTTTAGTTGACTTTGTCGTTTCATTGTTGTTTTGACGTCGCTTCTTGTTTAACCTGCTTTGTGTTGTCGTTTCTGCGAATGACTTTGGATTCTTTTGTTATACAACTTAAAAACAAACCAGTTGGTTAGTTGCTGTCATGTTCATCACAAAACGTGAAGCGCTACAGTTTATGTCTTCTCTATTTTATTGTTTCTTTACACTACTTTCATTGGTACTAACCAGCCGCTACCTGCAAGCTGGATTGATGAATAAAAATAGAAAGCATACAAGAGCAGTTAAAACACTTAATAAACAGAGAACAAAATTGAATTGCATATATATGCCCCTGAAACAAAAATTCTACTGAAAGAGAAGAAAATCAAATGCAGCCAAAATTGGTAAAGACTAGTTGTCAAAATTTTTTTTTATTTCGAAACTATTATTATGTACAGTTGTTAAAACTTAAAACTACATTTGATAATCTGAATGCAAGAAACTCTCATATGATGTTCCTTTGAGTGCTTGCTCAACCTCATTCCAGTTCTCAACTTGTGTTGATAACGGACCGCTGTGTATCTTAACCTGACGACTTGTTAGCTCTCTGTATGGCAACCTTAGAAACTCTTGAACTTCTTTAAGTTTCTACACAAGAAATTACAAAAGGAATTAGATAGAGACTGAGGAAGGACTGATAGAAGATTTTAAAAGCGATGAAGGCTTACAGTGCGGTTTTTTATAAGATCCTCGTAGTAAAGAACAATGTGGCGAATGCTCTTGAAGTATTCAATAGCTTTAGCAGTTGTCTGCTCTACTTGCTTCAGTTCGGGCAGAAGTAGTGTGGAATTCAGGGTTGGTTTGTATTTTGCGAGGATCTTAGCCTGAAAATCGAACATTAAATTTGAGATGGGTGAACAATAAGAAGAACAAAATTCAATGTGAGTGACAGAGTCACAAAGACCTCAGCAGCTGAATGGACATGAGACTTGTGGGTTCCGTTCAGTAGCTTAGCATCTCTGTCATAGGAGTTTGCTTGAAGTGATATCATTCTGCGGAGCAAATTTCTTCGTAAGAGAAATATCGCAGAAACTCCCTTTGTCTTGAAGTACTCAACTATATCATTGTGATGCTCCATTAAACCCTGTAAAATTTACATACACATTGGACTTGAATAAAACAACAACAACAATAATAATGATAAACCAAATTGTATAGGTTTCTTCAGCGATTCCCTGCCCCAACAAAGAGAAAGACCGTATTAATATGCTAAATTTCTCACAAATGTCAAGAACAATTGATGTAAGAGGGATCAATGCGTGTATTTTGTCTCGAATGTAGATTACATCAATGTTCCATGTTACCGATTAAGGAACTGAACATAAGATTTCAGTACTTCGTACATTCTAACAGTTTAACATAAGTTTATTTATTATCTTGTGCAGAAGTAAAACTTAAATTTGATCAAATGTGATTTTCCACTTGTTTCTCAAAGGAACTGATTCTTTGAATGTGAATATTTAAGAATAGATTCTAGTGTCCTAGTGCACCTCAGAAACGAAATCAAACATCTAAAAGTAATGTCCAGGGCACTCAAACTAATTGTTATAGAAGAACTGTAATATCATCCTTGTGATTGAGCTGTAAAAGCATTATTCTAAGCAAAATAATTAAAGCTTTTGCACATGAAACAACTCAAATTAAACAGCACTTTTTGTGAAACCAAGTACTAGCTACTTGGCTGCTCAACACAACATTAATTCACTTTCAAAAAGACCAGCAAAATGACTTAATAGAAAATATCAGGACATTTCCAATCTTCTAATTCTTGACAAGCCTTGATTGTATTAAGCAACTTACCTGATTCAACATCCATTTGAACCCAACAGCAGCAGAGCACTCATTCTTGGATGCACTAGTGAACCAGTCAAGATTATATACTTTATCCATTGTGTTCAAAATTGAAGAAATTTTAATCCTCCTATCCCTAACTGAAAATATTTCTCCATTTGAGCTTACATTAATATGACTATTCAACAATGTCTCAAACCATCCACTCCCAGATCGCTGCATCGACAATATGGCAAAATACCTTACAGGATTACAAGCACATTCCTCCCTGAAATAAAATATGTTCATTAATTTTGATAATACTAAGTGATTCATTGAACCAACATAAGAGTCAAATATAGACAACGTATATCAAAGCATACCTGCTAAATGTTATAGGGTCTGGATAGTGCACAAAGTGAATTTCTGATTCTTCAATGTCAGGAGGTTGACATGGCTGGTCAACAACTCTGATGCTCATAAATTTGAGTTTTGTGTTAGTGCTTATTTGTTTCAAGCAGATTATGTAAATATAAACTCCACACACCATAGCAAAAAGCAAGACGACTGTCCTCAACACTAATGGAGATCTCTTGGGAGCCTTGATAACCAATGCATCCTGGAACTCAATTTCAAACAATATAGAATTAATGTAATGTAGAATTTATAACACCTAACAAAACATATATTATAGTTTAATTGGCAAAGACTATTAATAGACAAAAATTATCATACCGTGCCTTCCATCTAAAATCTCCATAAAAAAATGGAAGTGGCAGGTAGACTAAACTAAATGTTAAAAGGGGTTTCCTTCTAATAGTATGCATATTGAGAAAAACTAGGCAAAAGAAATGGTCTTACTTGAAAATATCAGATCAGAGCATGCAATATTGGTTATAAAAGAGAGAAGAAAAAAAAAGTAAAAAATAAATAAAAAATAAAAACAAACAAACGAGGTTCTTGTAAAAGCAACCAAGTGGTCCAAACTACAGGTTCCATGAAATCTATAGCTATGTAAGTAAAACATTACAATGCATGTAGAGAGAAAGATGAACCAAAAGAGGGAATTTCAAAGTGTACCCAGATATTATTTCAGTGTTAAACACCTGAGAAAACTCTCTAAAAAGCCAAAAAAAAAAAAATGACGTTGGTATGTTTTCAAAAGAGAGAAAATGTGCACCTTGTTTAAGTAACATATAGCTTCAACCATCTTTGAGCAAAGAGGACTGGTAGCTAGACAGAAAGATAAGAAGACATTGAAAAGCGCTGTTCTTCAACCTCCGCTCTCTCTCTCTCTCTTTCTCTCTCTCTCTCTAGTCTCTAAATCTCTTTTAATCAGTGATATCACACAGTGGTGTGTCTCAGAAAAACAGAAAAGAGTGAGCTTTTACTCGTGAAGAACGACCTCATTTATAATATTATATTATATTATAAGAATATTCTCAGTTGCGTTTCGTTTTCTCATACTTTTTATTTTTCTTTGGGGCACAAGTCGAAAACGAAAATCAAAGAAGCCAAAAACGAGACCATGTTGTCAGTCATGGCTGCCTCGTACTAGGTACGTTCGCCAGTTCACCCTTACTCTCTGCTAACATTGCTTCTAAGCAAAGGAAAATCACTGTGTTGATTCTCAGAGTAAAAAAAAAGAGTTGTATTTTCAAGAGAGTTTTAATAAAATAAGACTCCATTGTTATAACAAATTATATTAATTTGTTCAAATTCACATTCATAAATATCCAACTTCAAAAGGAAAGATAAAATGTGTTAAAATGGTTAGCAAGGACAAAACAAAGATGATGGAGTTAACAGCTTAGTTTGTACGGAACATGTATCGTACAGTTTATTGCCCCATGAACAGTAGCTATAAAGCCAAAGGCTCCGATGATATTAATTAATATTGTATTTCTGACTTCGCTTTAATATGTTTTGTCCTGTTTGACTTGTTTGTTGTTGTTTTTAATTTGTGGGTTACAATGGTCGTAACCAACCAGAGGCTGAGAAGCTCTTATTGTGGGATCTTCCGGGAGGTGGCATTTATGATTTATAAAGGATGAACAAGTTGTTTTTTAACCATTACTGGAAACAAAAACAACCTTTTTAATCCTAGGCTAACTTACTGATGTAGTAATTTATCTAGAACAGTCCTTTTTTTTTTTTTTTAATCATTAGATTGCATTACTATAGTTAGGCAGCAGCGTTTGGTATTTTATAATCTTATCATACAAAATAAATGAAGAACAAACTGTTTATATCTTATAATGCAAAGTGAGATTTAAAATTATAATCTCCAATATTATTGATAATAATTCAGTACAACACTACTTTGTCTAAAAGCATACATTAGTTAGATGGTCCAAAATAAATATTTATACCAGTAACACAGCGAGACGGAGAGTCGAAGACCACAATAGATTAGAAAGTTCAAAGGCCATCGAAAATTGGAACAATGACAAGACATTATCAATAATTATCCATATATTTAAATAAAATGATAATATTAAATGTCTTAAACTATTTTCTAACTTATACCCCCGGTATAGTAAACTGTTATTTAACACCTGAATATACACTAATAATGATTTATCCTATGTACCTAAGGTTGGTAAAATGGACAGGGTCTTCAGACCCTATCCGTACCCGCAATAATGCGGTTCGCGTATAGACCCTAACATCGATGGTAAAAACCCTTAAAAGAACCGGATCTGAGAAAATCCACAATTTACGGGTAGGATATGGGTCCATCTGCGGGTCTCTATCAGACCCGCAAAATACCCTCTCCTCATTTAAAAAAAAAAAAACCCAAACTCTTCATCTACGGATCTCTCAACTCTCTCGACTCTCTCTCTCTCCAATCTCCATCTGCCGCCGTTCCTCCTCGACTGCAATCCATCGTCGCCGTGTTGTCGCCGACCACCAGAACATCTTCGTTTCTCTATCTCCATCGTCGACCAACAAAACCCAGGTCTCTCTCCAATCTCCATCGCCGTCATTCCTCATCGAGCGCGATCCATCGCCGCCGCGTTATCGCCGGCCACCAGAACATCCCCGTCTCTCTCTCTGTCCATCGCCAACCAACAAAACCCAGATCTCTGTTTCTCTCTCTCCATCGTCGACCAACAAAACCAGGTCTCTCTCCAATCTCCATCGCCGCCATTCCTCATCGACCGCGATCCATTGACGCCATGTTATCGCCGACCACCAGAACATCCCCGTCTCTCTCTCTCTCTCTATCGCCGACCAATAAAACCCAGATCTCTGCTCTATTGCGCCTCTCTCTCTCCATCGCCGCCGTTCCTCTGCTCTAAGGTGCTCTCTCTTCCCTTCCCTCTCCCTCTCTCTCTCTTTCTCTGCCTGTGGTTGAACGGTCCTTTGCAGGGGCATGTGTTGGCTAACGTTCATCACATGAGGTTTGAGACGGCTGAGAGGCTTAACGGGCTCGAGCAGCGTCTTGTGTCGATGAAGAATGGAGGTGGTGGGTGGATGGAAGAGGCGGTGGAGGAGGTGAGAATGGAGAAAGAGAAGCGGGTGGAGGGTGGTTTTGGGAATTTGGTGGGGAAGGGGATTGCTTTGGGGAAGGAGAAAGTGAAGGAGATGCTTAGTGAGAGAGAGAGGATTTGGGTGTTGGGATTTCTGGGATTTTAACTTTAAATTTTATTTGTTGTTTAATTTTTTTTTTTGAGAGGATTTGTTGTTTAATTTTGATTTCTGGGATTTGAGTGTTGTTGCGGGTCTGAGGAGGGTTTGAAGAGACCCGCAAAATATGCGGGTAGGATCTGGAACCATACCTTCAAATTAATTTGAGGGTATGGATAGGGTCTAGACCCTCAAAAAAATGAGAGGGTCCAATGCGGGTCTGGGCCTGGTGCGGGTCCAGACCCGCATTTTGCTATGTACCCTTATAATATAAAGGAATGAATAACAATTCCACATAAATAGAAGTTAATATATATATATATATATATATATATATAATATTCTAAAATTCTTAGCACTATCATAAAAAGAAATGGAAATACCTATATACCATCACCCCAAATTACAAATCCCAGCTTAACACAGTAGATTACAATTATGTCCGGATGACGAAATATGAATCCACTACTTGACATGGCTCTGAAAGAAAATCTGCTTCCCATGCTGAGACTGGACCCATCTCATACCAAGAAAATATTGATGTTCAGTTCTCTTGAGTCAATTCAGATCTCTTTTATGTTGTCCATGGTTCAGAGTCCTCACAGCTTGATGAGTAGGCCACCCTGACCACTTGTGTCGAGCTGGAACAAAGCTGGAATGTGATAGCTGGCCATTCATCATCTCTGAAACCAAACGAGGAAAAGGGTCAATGAAAATCTAAGGTATATTTTGTGCACAAGTGGAGCCTTTTTGCTGGGTTGGATTGCTGAATTACCACAATACAACTATCATGGGGACATTCAATGTTTTGGATTGTATTCCGTCGGTGAGATCATGCGAGTACAATCACATTGATGCTCATGATAGTGGGTTAAATTGGAAACTGAAAGGCTGTTGCAATATATGCTGAAGCTTTATTTTTATCTTTTAGAACTGCTACAATAAAAAGTAATATATCCCTACAATGAGTGATGCTAGGTTTTTCAAATATTTTGTCTAAATTTTATCCAAATAATGTGGTAAGTGATTTGTCAACACCACACTAATTATCATATTATCTTGTGATTTACAAAGTGTTGACCACTAACTTGTTATATCATTTAAACATGAATTTCAGCAAAATATTTGAGAAGTCTAGCATTACTCCGCTACAATCACTCTAAAATAGAGATAACAATAAGTCTCACATTCTCAACACAGCAAAGTTAATTTGTAGGCCAAATATACTTAAATGATCTGACTCACATGAGTATGAAAAGGAAGAAAAGTGTCTTACCATATAGACTAACGGTGTTGTTAATTGGGATTGAAACGACTCTGTTTATAATATGATCAAGCGCACTATCTGGCCCAAAAACTTGAACGACTTTGCCACTTCTTTTAAGCATTTGTTTTTCTCATCTCGAGTCCAGTGCTGCAACAAATGAGTATCAAGCAATGTTCCAAGAAAAAGTAAAAGGAAATCGATCATACATGGCAGACTCAGGCATCACCTCTCCAAGCATGTTGAGCTTCTCACGCACACCTTTCAACAGTTCCTCAGCATCCCCCTCCCATTTGTATAATTCCAGGTCCCTTCCCTCAAGGATCTTCTCAGAAACCTAGAAGACAACAACCAACTACAAGATTTAGTGATTGATTTGGTTCTGAAAAATTCCACTCTCACATCTAAATGGGACACAAGCTATTTTTTCATTAAATAAAGATATGAGTTAAGAACAAATATAACCAGACGAGGTGATTAGGACAAAGCTATTGTTAACGAACATAGACACAATTATTGTTTTGACACAGACACAGGTGTCTGATATGGAAACTTCCTAAAATCTAGACAAAAAAAAAAAAAAAAAAGTGGCGTTTGTTGGTGTACATAGTTGTGAATTTTTAAATACTAATGTATAAAACCTATAAAGATTATGAAAATGATTATTTGTGTGCAGTGCAAGCATACTGACAATAAATGTAACATCCTCATGAATCCACAAATTTCCGCTAGTTACATCACACAGAAATGAAATCCTTTTTGAACTGTTACAGCAAGAGTCAGACCCAGCATCATGCGCTTTCAAGTGTTTGAAACATCCAATTTTCAATACAAGTGTTCAACAACTCGCAGACCCAAAAGGGATGACACATCAATACAGCAATGGTTTGAAAGACGAAAGTAATAAAACACAACATACATACACTTTCTCGTACACACCCCTGCTGCATGAGAACGTAAAAGTAGCTTGTTAATTTCATCCCCCAAAGCCCTTAGCATTCTCTACATACTGAGCTTCATATTGACCTTACATTTTAGTAATTGTAACGAATCACAGCCTGAATGGGTAACACCTACATACCTGCTTTGCAATCACTTGACCACCAGCTATATGCGAAAAGTATACATTGTAGAAATGGGACAAGAACAACGGAGCACTTCTCTCCGCAAGTTCTTCCAAATACTTAGCATATGAAACTCCCTGAGTGCTAGCCTCAGGAATTACAATACCATGTTCACTAAACCACTCTAAATCTTTTGAAATACCTCCTGCTCTCTCCAATCCAGTTTTTCTAAAATAAGCATCTGTGTGATAAAATTATAACTTCATTTAGCCAACCAAAAAACCACCCACCCGATACTTGGTTCTGGTGATGGGTCATATTAAATTCTTCAACAAGACATACTAAACAGGACAAAATTAAAACTTACAAGCGACATCATTGGATTCATCAACAATGCGCTCTATTGTGTTGAAGATGAGCTGGCTATCAACCAAGTACTTCACAAACCCTTCTACGCTGGGTTTCCACGTCTCGTTATCACTATCCAGAGATGACGAATCATCTTCTTCTGCTTCTTCTACGTCGTCGTTGTCGTCCTGGGAGTCGTCAGTATCAGCGTTAGCGTTAAGAGAAGGGAATTTTTTACCTTTAACGTTACGGAGTCTCATGGCGACGAATCTCATCTCTTCAGTGATGCCTTGGTTCTCTCCTGGGTACAGCTTCCTGTACCTCTTTCTCTTTTTCGTCGCTAGTGGTGGTGCAGTTCCGTTGCTTGTCGAAATCACAGCCGTTGAATTCGTCGTCGTTGTTGTTTTTGCATTTGGAGTAGAACAGCAACAGATTAGGGGCCGTGAACTTTTTATTCTGCTCCATTTGTGGTTTTTAATTGGAGTTGTGGAGTTTGAATTTAATAGAGATGGCAGTGAGGGAGAAGGTGACACAGAACATGAAGGATACACAAGAGACTGCTGCATTAACCTAACTTTAGATGGTGTTAAAGACCACATCAACGGCATTTTCGTTTCGGTACTGGCCAATTTCTCCAGATTGTTTGTTTAAAACATTCTGGCAAAAGCAGATCGATGAGGTTCACAGTTCACTTCACTCAGCCGAATGGTACTAGTATGTGACACTAGTGGGCTGGCTTACTGGCCCATGTTTATCATGGGCTGGATTTTTTTTTAAAAGACGCATTTCATATTCCTACATCGAACGCTGACTGATAGAGCAGGATAGGGACGCACTAGAGCAGGATCGGGACGCACGAGGGTTTTTCTTTTTTCTTTTTGATTACTACACAAGTATTAGTTGATCATTAATGAGATAGCTAAACCATGATGGTTTAATAAAAAATAAAAATAAAAACATGATCGTTGAAGAGAGGTATGGGCCCCACCCCGCATGTTACTCATAGTCATGGATGTTTGATCCACGACAAAGTGACCTTATAGTAGACCAAACAAGATTAACAAGCACATCAAAGCAGCATGCATGATAATTACCATTAACTATCCTCATCTGTATTTCTTTCCTCTTGTGAAGTATGTACAACATTTTTTATACCTACTGTACAGGTATTATGTACAGATACAAATTAATGGGAAAAGAATAGTATTGATGTCCAGCCTCAGCAAAAAAAAAAAAAAAAAAATCGAAGAGAAGGGTAGAGACAGATAATATACAAAGAATTGATACAAAATGAGGCATTAGAACAGTGCACATTAGTCTGCATAAATCCAACCAGGTTAGACAATCTACCAGCCGTCTGCATCCACCGTGCAGATGCGCTGCACCCAGCATCAAAGTCTCTTTCCAACAACCACCAGAGTCAATGCTGATCAGCTCCAAAACTCTAGTCTGATAGAATAATTATCTAACATGAGAGTTGTGAAGCACCTCTTCACGTGTGGTGTTCTTTCAGCTTACGCAAGAATTTCAGTATCTCTGTGTAAGAAGGATCTGTACGGCTAACTGGTTTGCATGAATTTATGTGATCCGTTGAGTCTAATACCTATTTCAACAAATTGAAAGACAAAATTTAGATGAGAAAGATTATAAACAAGATATATTATTCTCAAACAGCCAAACACCTCTACATTTTCATTTATGGGATAGACCTTGTGAGCAGTCCACAGAAAAATGATCTAAAAAAATCTCAATTCCTTTCATCAGTAACTGGTACACATGGAGTATCACATACTAAAATAACATAAAGCACATACTTCATAGGACGTAAACCTGAAACATGTAGGTGTCAAACAAGAAACCTACATAAGTTTGATCTAAACAGTTTCTTCTGATTGTTTCCACAGGAATACTATAAAATCTATCCGGCTCATAATCTTAACTATGAAAAATTTTATTTTGTCAGAACACAGTCATTCACTAGATTGTGATGCTATTATCTTAAATCTGATGTTTCCTTCTTTTATTTTCTTGCTTCAAAGAAGACGGGCACAGCGAGGGTCAATAACTACAAAGTGTAAGTAAACTCAGCCAATTTATGACATGGAGATTTATGAAAACGTTGGGAGGTATTTTTTCATTTAGCAACTGACTAAACATGAGGCCAAAGAGATGTGGCATCCAACCAGCCAGCTACAAGCCTTTAACACATGTTATAACTATTCATATCTCCACGCATGCGCTTACAACATTCAAAACTGAAGTGATACTAGAAGGGTTGTGGTCTATAATTTGGAACTCTACACAATTCCTGTTATGTCAAATAATCTATTCAAAATTATTCAGAAAAATTACATTTATTAGATCACACTTACAACAAGTTCCCCAAATCCAGGATATGCTGATTCAATTGGCACAATTTCCATCCGGAAGGCCCACCCTCCATAACCTTCAACAATTGGAGTTACCTTGGTCTGCAAGATAGCAAAAAACTAAAATTGAGCTGGCCAAAAAACATAGTTACACAATGGTAGCATGAGTGTGCAGAAAGAGTAAATTAAAAGCTATCAGAGTATAGATCTATTACCTCACAAAAACTAAGGACTTCAAGCTTCCCTTTCTTATGTAGGTGGCGGATATAATCATTAAGCTCCACTAATCTTGGAGAACCACTTCTTAACTCTCCTATCTAAGAACAACAAAAATCTAATGCAGTCAAGATCATTTCACATATTTAGCTATTTTAAAAATGACTTTAGAACTGACAAACGTGCAGTTTATAAAGTTCATAAACTAACAGTTGGAGCTGGGCGAAGCACAAGGCCCATTCGCCAGGGCATGTCTGCAAGTTTGCTTCCAAAATGTGGGCAGCTATAAAACACCTGAAATCATAATTCTTCCAATAATATACAGCTCATAGAGATTTAAAGTGAGGTCATTGTAAAAATCTAATCGAGCATAGCAGTGAAACATACAATTCCAACAGTGTTGTTCACAAGATTATTAATATTATCTGACTTTGCTTTATGTAACATCTGCTTGACAACCAGGCCTCCCATGCTACAACAAGAAGCAAGTAATTACATTATGCAGCTAGGAAGTTTGGTAGTAATTACGAATTATATATATGTACCCATCTCACCACAGACCATAAATATCCTTTGTTAATAAAAGATCAATTATCTGAGTACACCGACCTGTGTGTCACGAATACAACAGGGTGATTCCCAATGCCAGCAGCAACAAGCTTCTCCAACAGCATGGTGCTGACTTCCTGCACATTTCAAGCACAAGTACATAAAGCATGATATTTCCTAGTCTAAAAACTTTGGTTAAATTTGTTGATACATGAGGAAGATTTCTCACAAAAGAGAAAAATTCAAGCATGAAACACTAAAAATAGCAGGTACGGTTTTTGACGGCAAGTCTGAGCAAGACTGTTGTCTAATTTATACTTGTTGATAACTAAGAGCAACCTAGCTTGGAGAATATCAATTTTACAAAATAAAGTCAACGTAAAAATCACCAAAATAAAACAGTTATGAGGTTCAAAACTATTATCTAAGGTCAACTAAGGGCCTTAAGTTAAGAAGCATAGGGTTGCTCACAAGGTGAACTGAGAATTTTATGAATTAGAAGTTTGTTCTAGATTGTGAATATCAACAAATATAAAAATTAAAAAGCTTCCAAGGTCATAAATTTTTTACCAAGATATGGCATGCCCATACATATTAAATGACAGTACAGACCTGAAGAGGAAGACTAGCTCCAGACCATAGTGTAAGGTTTGTCTGCAACACATATTCCAAAAATAAAATAAAAATCAGATATTCTTTACAAGGAACCCAACCTTGACATCAACAGAGGGAACATAAATCAAAGGAGACAGCAATACATGAAAATTCCATATCTCAAAGGCAAAATCACGAAATGATTCTTGGTGATCAGAAATTTCCATCATACTCAAAAAACAAACCTTATATTTGAGAGAAAACAAGCGAGCATGAGGGAAGTCAACTGAAAGCCATTCACCTGGCCAAAATGTTCCTAGCTTCCCAGCTTCCTGATCAATCTTCTCAACCAATCCAGATTTAGTTGAAGATTTGTCCTCGGAGATGCGCCAAGTCTTATAAGGCCCACCACGCAGGCCATGGACAAAGACAATATCCACTTGACGAACCTCTGATTTGGAGTTGTTCTGTGATGCATCAACAGAACTAGACAAGTTACCATCATCCGAAGCCCTAGTTTCAGGTGTACCCTCCATGTCAGTAGAATCAGAGCCACCCGGAGAAGATTTAATCCTATGAACAATGTCTCGAGCTTTATTTTCAGGACATTTCCAGTGAGGCAGTTCAGGGTTAATTAAAAAAATCATGTCACCATAACGTGGACAAATTGTGGTTCTGTTTGCAGCACCAGTGTCAGGAACATCATCATTTGTAGAGTCTCTGTCAGTTTGGTGATTGCAAAATACATTTAGTAGTGTAGCCCTAGCATAACTTTGTGTCTTAAGGTCATTACAACCTTGGATCTTCCCATTAGCACAATCATCAAGCCATTTACACCAAGTTTCATCTGCTACAATAACCTTCTGGACTTCAGGAAGCAGTGAAAGGACAGTCAACAGCCTGGCTGCATGCTTCCGAATGTGAGCAGTTGGTGGAACTCGGACACTAGAAGGATAATTTGTATCTGAAACAGATGATTCCTCAGCATCATCTGAAACCCTCTTTTGTGCCTCTAGAGCTCTTGAAGCATCATAAGCTTCAAAAGCAGCAAGCTTCTCATAATCATCATGTAATAGAAGGCGTCTTAGCAAGCACAAAATCCCAAAATTAGCTACTTTGTGTTGACACACAGAATCTCCAGTGCAAACATCTGTCAGCGCTTTGATCCCCTTAAGTGTTGCCAGTGCAGAATCTGTGGCATCAAATTTAGGCACACTATCTTTCTTTAGGTTTTTAAATGGTCCTGCAAAAGGTTCCAGAGAAAGAAGATCGGCCAGTGGGAAGGTTTCGACAGAATCAGTGGTCCTTTCCAAATGCTTTCCAGCCAAATTAACCACAGCACCTGCCAATTGATTAGAAGTCTGTATGGCAAAAAGGAGGTTTGACTGATCAATCTGAGTCTGCAAAAAATTAGTAACAACTTTATCACTGAAGGTGAAACCAATTAAATAAACAACATTCCATAGACAGCTCCAACAAAGACTAGTTTTGATTTTATAAACCAGATTAAATTTTCAGCATAACCACCATTTTGATGTTAACAATTAACATGTAAAAGCACATCTTCATTTCTTCAAAAAAAAAAAATAAAAGCACATCTTCATACCTTAACTTTATCAGTTTTAGGCTGTGTGCCACCTTTAACAGAATTTGTCTTGCTGGAACCTAGAACTTCGTTGAGCAGAATAGCTAACCATCCTTGGGAAATTGGTAGCGAAAATGGACCATACTCTTCAAGAATGCATGAAAGGATTTTTGTAGCTGAAGACCGGATTGTGTCAGAGGAAGATTTTTCAATGACCCAAGGAAGTAATATGCCAGACCACTTCTGACTTTCTTCAAGAGATAGTTGCAAATCCCCAGTAGAAAGCAATTCTAAGGCCTTTGCCATTGCTTCTTGCAAATCTTTATGCTTTGCTGTTCTCTTAGCACTATCTCTCATCAACTGAAGACCTTTCTCCATCACTAACTTTTTTGCCCCAGGGCTTCTCTCTATAGAAAGCAGAAAAGCAGATAAAGCCACCTGAGCCAAAGGAATGTCTTCATTTTTACTTGCATGAGAAACAGTTGAAAGAAGACTGGAACTCCAATCAGAAACACAATCACTCAAGGGCAGATTACGATCCTCCAGCAGTAACCGAGCTACCAGACTCCCATGCCATTTAACAGATCTCTCAGGCGCTGTTAAAGCAGTCATAACAGCCTGCCCATCTTGATCCAATTCCTGAATATGAGATCTGTTGGCCCCTGATGCCATCGCCCAATTGGCTAACGCCCATGCAGCAAAAGGCACAGCAACATGTTGACAATGCAAGTCATCCCACAAACCAGGAACAACAGCAGAAGACAAATTGGCTTGCGCTAAAGAAGTATCATGTTTACTAAGCAAGGAAAGGGTTTTAGGGATTTGCCTAGCAGATTTTACCTCAATATCATCAGAACTTTCATTCATGATTCCAGTCCTAGAGAGCCCCAAAACAGTCGTATCTCCAAAAATTTTAATCCCTATCCCCCTCATTCCTCTTCCACCATCCTCATCATCGTCATTTCTTCGCAGCTCATCAAAATGCATGCCACCTTCCTCAATAACTTCAATGGCTGCTGCAATATCCCTTGTCTCGGCATTTCCAGGCAGTGATGGCTTGAACGAAACCTTCTCTAAACTATCGCAGTTCGATGTAACAACATCCATGATGGCAGCCACAAGCATGCTCCTGCCTTTCAAAGAATCAGAAAGATCGAATGAACTACGTCTTGAATGCTGCTCCCACAGAAAAGCTATATATCAATAAATAAAACACCAACTCAGAAGCATCAACAAGATCAATATGACAGCATTCCACAACCATTAATCGATCCATAAGGAAGAAATGAACATAAAAGGCACTTTCATGTAAATCATAACACTTTTCCTTTTAAAGGACCCACAGTTGCTTTCTGGTAGAATCACACTCTACTATCACCATTACAAATTCAATCAATTTATTTACAAATTCACCAAAATTCAACAAAACAACATAAGCTTACCTTTTTCGAGCTCGGCTGGCACGAAAAGATAAACCTCAATAGATTAGGCACAGCGCGAGGCCTCCCCAACACATCTTTAGACACACACGGATCGGCAATCAAGTAGGCAAGCGCTCTAGCCGCCTCCGCCTGAGTCCCACACCCGTCCTTCCCAACCGCCACCGTCTCCAACAGCCAATCAACCACCTTCCCGCCTCCTGCGCCGACAATCGCCGTCCTCCGCGCCTCATTGGCCGCCGAAATGTCCGCCAACAGCGCCGCCACTCTCAGCTCAAACCCGGCCCTTACCTCGTGGTTCGCGTTGGATAGCACCGAACTCAGAGACTGCCAGAGAACCGAAGCCGCCACGCCGGTTTGCTTCACGTGGTGGACGATTCTCCTGAACGACTCGTTCGATTTGTGGACGGTGTCCTCAATTGCACCGTATATCGGATTACTACTTCCATTCTCGTTGCTGTCAGGATTGCTGGTAGAGAGGAGGAAGATGGAGGCGAAAACTGCGGAGAGGACGGTGGCGGAGAGGGCAAAAACGGAATTTCGTGACAAATAGGCGTTGGCGGATAGAGGAGAGAGATGGTTTTGAATGATTTGCGGTGGTGGCGATGTTGGTGGCGGTTGAGGGGTAGATTGGGGAATTTTGAGATTGTTAGGGGGTTCGATGGGGTTTTTAGAAGAGGAGGAGACGTGGCGATGGAGAGGGAACCGGTAGTAACGGCGAGGTATCAAACAAAGGCGGAGCATTGTTTTTAATTTGTTTTTTTTTTTTTTCAAAGGATGGTTTTGAGAAAAAATGTTGAAATGAAGAAGAATTTTGGTCTCTGAATGTTTCTGGTTTTTTCTTTTTTTTTTCCTTGTGTGTGATGTTTCGTGTTGGTGTTGGTGTGTGTGTGTGATGGTTGGACGTGGAGTAAAGTAACGAAGGCCAGTATGGCGGGAGGAAAATTCGCGATTTGTACGGGAAGTAAGAACATTCATAGACGGTCAGGGACCGTCTATCAATTGGAATTTTCTCGGGGAAGATCCGCACAAGTAACATTCATTTTGAAATTCTTTTGTTAATAAATACGGAGAGGCCCAAGAGAATACACCGGCCCAATAGGAGTAACCGTTTGCCGATTCTTAAATGGGTTATGTATTCTGGGTCCTTAGAATAGTCAGATGCATTCTAATTTCTAGTCGGTTTCTGGTCATTGTGGGTTCGGAAAGTGTCTACAACAACACTTGTAATTTATGAAGAATTTATATGAATCTTATAAAGGTTTCACACAGTGATGACATTTCAAGAAATACTATTAGTTCATAATTGCTCTTGATTGAGTGCAAAAAAAGGAGGTTGTTCATAAATAATTGTTTAGGAAGGCCACCATCATTGATTCAAAGTTTGTAGTGACCCCTCTCTCTCTCCTGAAAATGTTATAATCAAGTTAACACACAATACGCATATTGCATGTCGTCTTCCCTTTGCTAGTTTGCTTTCGGTTTCTCCATTTGCAAATCTCATCCTCCTTTAGTTCCTTGCAACTCTTCCCTGCTCAGCTGTTATGTTGACTCCATGGTTAGATGGTATCCCAATAGGTACATCTTATGACAGCTGTATGCGTTCAACCCTACCCCATACTTGCTAGACCTGAAATCTAGGAAAATCGAACACAATAGCATTGATGGAGGTTGTATGTCGACTTCAACCTCTTCACATTGTCTCCGATCTTCGACTTCTCCATATATTAGGCTGCCGTGACTTTTGGATAAGATTCATGCGAAATTAATATTCCACTACAACACTGTTGTAAAGTATCCAGATGTGGTGCATGAATTTACCATATGATTCCTTTTAAAGTTTCTCAGAGTAATATAATTTCTTTTCTCAGTTTCAAACACTTTACAAAAGCTTAAACTTTTCCATTCTATTGAAGTAATAATTAAATTAGAATGTAAATATGGTGGTTCTGATCCACCTAAATTAGTTTCATGGATAAAATGAAAATAAAATAAAATAAAGTTGAAGTTCGAACCATTCCAATCCAAAATTTGAACTAAAATGAATTTGATATCATTTTATAATACAAAACTTTAATTTATAAGTTGTCCTATTTGTGTTACAATACAAATTAAGTTGAGAATACAATGAATAAATTTAATTGATTTTCCTTAATTTTTTAAAATTAAGAGACACTGATAGTAAAATTACTATATATATAATACTTCTATGGTGAATACGTCCTAATTTTAAGAAATTAGAATAAATTAATCAAATTCATTTATTGCATCATTTCTTCTATTTTATTCAAATTCTTATTACCATCATAAGAAACTTTCATGAGTTTTTTTGGTAATAATAAAATGATAATTACTTATTTTTATTTTTATCTTCTTTTTTCCTCTATCAGATTTAATGGATGGTTGCGATTTTTTTATCATAACTTTAGACACTGACTGTAGAACCATAATATATATATGTATATGTAAATGTATATGTGTATATATATATATATCCTTTAGTAAGTTTACACGTTTCCATTACATGACTCAAATATTTCAGCATTTTAGTACGTAGCATCCCATGCTTTGCCAACCTCATCCACCCAATTTTCTAACATAGTGCGTCTGTGCTTACCTCCTCCCAAGTTTTTACTTTTCAATGAAGTTAAATCAAAATAATGGGACAAGTAAGTTTTCTCAAATTTCAACTTAATTATGTAGTTTGAGTATCAGCAAACTAATCAATTAACAGCTAGCGCTCTTCTCTTGCACGATAACTCTTTCTACTTTCTAGATGTATCCAAATTATAGTACTTGAATATTTGAAGTTTTAGAATTGGGACAGGGGTGCATGTTAGTTCAATTTGCAGTTGAAACAAAGCTAACTCACATCATGTGATGTATTATGATAGGAATTCTTGCCAGTCCCCTAGGATTTTGGGGTACTTCCTTTTGATAATTGGTCAATTTCGTAATATATATTTTCAGATCACAATATCCTTCCTGTTCCTGTAACCATTTAATATATATATATATATATATATATATATATATATAAGCAACTCGCAGTAAGATATGGCACCAGGAAGTTTGGAATATCTTTCTGGCAATGATGATTATCTATACCAGTTAATTAATAACAGTTAATTAATAAACGAATTTTCACTTTTTCATTTTTTGAAATAGTTTATCAAACATTCAAACTTTTTATGGTTATCATTTTGTTTCCTTCTCTCAAATAGATATATATATATATATATATATTAATTTTATCATCAATGTCTACTAACTTTAAAAAGTTAAGATGAATAAATCAAATTCATTTATTGCGTTATCTCTTCTAAAACAAATTCTCTTTCCTATTTAATTCAAATACAATGAATTAATTTGATTGATTCGTCCCAAATTTTTAAGGTTATGAGACACTAATGGTAGAATTACTATATATATAGTGTTTTTAAAATGAGGACTCTCTTATTTTAAAAAATAAGGATCAATCAATCAAATTCATTTATTGTATTTTTTTTTTCTAAAATAAATTCTCTTTTTTAATTAATTTAAATACAATTGGTGAATTTGATTGATTGATTTTTACTTTTTAAAGTAAGGGAGTCCCCGTTTTGTTTTGTTTTTTAATTTATTTTTAAATTCTGATTTTTTGTTTTTAAAAAATCAAAACAAAAAAAGAATCTACAAGATTAAGATCATCGGATCTTATTTTTAAAGATCTAGGAAGTTGAAAGTTTGGGTTAGACACTTGATCTGAGTGACAACCAAGAGCTTCATTTGGGTGTTTACCTAAACAAAAATTTGGGTTGTTCAAGCCAAGATCTTCAAATGAAAATTGGGGTTCATCAACCCAGATTTTTTTTTATTATTTTATTTCAATTTTTTGAAACATTATTTTTTGAATTTTTTATTATATATGTTTTCTTAATTTTTATTTTTTAATACTTTTTATTCATTTTCATTGTTATTCATTTTTTAGATTTTGAAAATGACAAAATTACCCTTGTCCATTATGTTGACCATTAGGTTTGCCCATAGGTTAATTGAGGGAGGGATCAATTTGACACGTTTTCGAAAGGTTAGGGTTGATTTTGTCATTTTTCAAAAGATAGTTAAAAATTTAATCATGTCTTAAAACTTAGCGACCAAAATGATTTTTACCCTTAAGAATAAAAAGAAAATCGAAGAATCCTCATCTGACCACACGAAAACACCAGTACACATAATGTAGACAAAAAGATATACAAAAAAGATGCGATAAATTATAAAGTAATTATTATTTTACCCCTTAAATTGAAAATATTATCAAACCACTCCTAATATTGAAAATAATAGTTAAAACAACCTAACTGTTAAATGGTATGAGAATTCCGTTGATGAATTAACGGATCCGTTAATTTGAAGGGTAAAAAGATAAATGGATTCTAACTATGTAATTTGTTAATTAAAAAAAAAAAAATATATATATATATATATATATTAAAGACCACTCGGAATGTGCCATGTGTGGCATCTGATGGGGGCGTACAGATCAACTCTCTTTCTTTCTCACACAATCTTTCTGTCTCACGTCTCTCTTTCACTTAACCCTGACCATCTCTCACACCCTCCACTACCTCAACTCTGCCACAACTCTCCCTACTGGAGCTCTGGCATTGTTGTCGGTCAGATCGTCTGCTAGTAAAGACTGAGAGATCGTCCACTCCCACTTGTTCCTAGTAAAGAAGAAGTGGCAGCGGTAAAGGAGAGATCGTCTACTTTCCTGGTAAAGAACGAGAGATCGTCTGCTGCTACTCTCGGTGTTCTCGGTGGCGACGGTGGAAATGTTCTGCTAGTGTCTCGGTGGCAACGGTGGTGGTTTTCTTCATCACGTGCCCTCGATGGTGGCGGTGGCGATGTTCTGCTGCTGTTCCTCTCCAAATCGACGGCGGCGATGGCTTCTTCATCATGCTCCTCTCTAGATCATGCGCTCTCGGCTGATTTTTGTGTTTTAAGCTGATTTTTGTGTGTGCTTTTGTGTATATGCAGTGGCTGAGACATATGTGTTTTTTGGCTGATTTTTGTGTATATATGCAATGGTTTTTCATCAACATAAACCTAGAAAACATATAGGTGTATATATGCGGTGGGTTTTCCATAGAAGAAGGCATATATGAGTTTATGTATTCTGGGTTTTGGGTGCTGATTTTTGGGTGTGTGTTTGGGTTAGAAACGTGCATTTCATATTTTCTTCTATGCTTTCTTCTTGTTTTTTTCTTTGGATTATTTGTTTTTCTTTTCATTATTTTTGAGTTCATGTAGATTAATTTGAGATTAATTTGGGTAACATGATGAAGATGAAGATTATGGGCTTTTGTTGGTAAGTTCATGTAGATTAATTTTTAATTTATTATATTTATTTTAATGGTTTTTGTTAATAATAATTATTGTATTTTAATTATTTAAAATTTAATTAATTAATTTATTTTTATACAAAGTTTAATTGTTCTTTCACATCATTTTATAACGTAGAGATATTGTTTATTTTTCCTGTAACAGTCTAATAAAGGTATTTTAGTCTTTTATTAATTTTATGACAAAATCACCAAAAGTTTGGATAGAAACTGCTTTTGGCTATAGGGGGCTTTTGTGTTAATATTTTAAAAACTTAGGGTAAATTGAGATTATTTTCAATTTTAAAGGGTTTTTAGATTTTTTTTCTAAATTATAACTATATATTTCGAAAACAAAAAATGATAAAAAGTTATTTGTTACCATTTTTAAAAATCGATAAAAACTAAAAATATATTTAGATGAAAACTATTTTTAAAAATGACGATGTAACTGTTAAAATAAGTGTTGTTTCTTATTTGAGTTTTATTGTATAAAAGAAAATGGTTTTTGAAAATGATAGAAAACGAAAAAAAAAAATCATTTTTTATTTTTACTGTAAGTTTCACTGTATTTTTCTGAAAACATGTTTTTCATTTTCGAAAACATATTTTTTAAAACGATTAAGAAACATATTTTTGAACGTTTTTCGTTTTTGAAAATGAAATAGTTTTTAAAAATGGTGTCAAACACCAACTAAGTAACATGTCTTCCTATCGTACATAATGTTTTTTTTTTTTTTTTTCCTTTAGTTTTGATCATGGATGTCAATGATCATATTATACATCAAAACAAAACATTTAATGGTCTCAATAAACGTCAATGATAATATAAATTAAGACCCTTCTATAACATTAATCTTCCTTTCAATACCCAATTGAACAGATTTTAAACAATTAATTGCTTGCTTAGAGACATTAATTTGAAGCTAATTCTGGTCCTTCTTTATATATATATATATATATATATATATATAAATTAGTTAACGTATGGACCTATGTACCTATAAATATCTTCAGTCACAAGCCACAAGGTGTGAGAAATGGAGGAAAAAAGCCAACAAGGACCGATCAATGGAGGAATTTTGAAGTATAGAAATGAGAGAGTTATATATTTTTTGTGCTTATTTATTTTTCCTAATTTGTTAAATTGATTGAAAGAAACCATGAATTTTCTCTAAATTCTGCCCAAAGGATAAACCTTCACAAAAAGGGACTATGAATTTTATTCAACTTTTTTCCCCAGTACATAGAAGAACTAGAATCGTCAAGAACCACTAATCATGTTATTTCAAAACTAAAAGGCATATGAGATCTACTAAATAAGTGCATATTAACAATTATGTCAAAAAAAAAAAGGAGCATATTAATAATAAAATAAAGAGAAAATTGCAAATAATACCTTTTTTTAGGTTGAAATTGAAAAATAATCATTTTTTGAGATTCCTCATTTTTACCAAATGCATTTTTGTCCAAAACAGTTATTTTGATAAGATTTTGAAAAAAGAATTAGTGTTCAATTTGGACATGAAAAAAATAATCATTTAAAAAAAAAAAAAACTAACAACAAAATAGTCATAAAAAAAGATAAAACAAAATAAATGAATAGGATTATATACGTCATGATCAAGTATCATTGTCATGCCCTTGATGTGAAATATATATATATATATATACATAAATTTTAATATTATCAAATTTGTCTGGCATATATAATTACTTGTAATTAATATATGTATATATATAATTTAAGATAGTTAATTTTGCACATTAGATCACGCATACTAATCGCCCTTATTGATCTTATCCTTTTATATCATTTATGTATTGTAATATTTGGCACACCACCTTTAACAAATAAAATAATGTATCAAACGAGAACATTATTTTACAAAAATTATATATAGGAGTGGCAATTTGGAACCCTATATAATGGGTCGATACAGAACCGACACGATTATTATAAATTAAGGTTGAGCATAAACAGAGTGGGTAAATAAATGGGTAAACTCATTTAACCTGTTTAATAATCGTGTCTTGTTCTTATTTCCTTAATCGTATCATGGGTTGACATGTTTAATCGGACAAAAATATAATTTTACATTAGAGGGGTCCTTGTGTAATTTGAGCTTTAAGTATATATAGTGGAGATTGACAACCTTAACTCATTTTTTTCCTTCAGCCGTCGTACCACACCCATTCACTCTCAATCTCTCATGAGCCCTCTCCATCTTCTACCCTTTATTGTCTCCTTTCTACATCACACCTCAACTCATCGATCGTCTCTCACCTTCACATCTCAACTCAATCGTTCATTTGTTGCTCTTGTTGCCCTGGTTGTGGTCGTTGCTTCTCCTCGTCGGTGGTTGCGCTCGTCCTCACTGCTGCTTAGAGAACAAGTTGCTAAGCAGCTCCCCTTCTTATTTTTCTCATTTTAAGAACTGGGTAGCCTCCTTTTGTATTTGTATTTATGTATTTTTTTTTCTTTCGAAAATAAAGATGTATTAAAGAATAGAAGAAACACCTCCAGAGTCTATTTGTGTATTTGTGTTTGTGGATTTGTGTATTTCTGGATTGTATTTGTGCATTTGTGGATTTGTGGATTGTATTTTAATTTTGTTTTTATTAGATTTATATTAAAAGTTAAATGTATTAAATATAGTTAAATGGATCATAATTGGATTAGTGTTTAAACGGGTCAACTGTGTCGTATCTGTATTGACCCGTATATAATCATACCGTGTTCATGTTGAAGAGTTTCACCCCATTTATTTATCGTGTCGTATTTGTGTTGTGTCAAAAATAATTGTGTCATGTTTGTGTCGTGTCCAACCCAACCTGCCAAATCGGGTTGGCACCTTTATATATATAACTAAATTCAAGCTAGTTAATTTTGCACACAAGATCACAAATAATAATCGCCTTAATTGAACTTTTCATTTCATGTCATTTATCTATTTTAATATTTGACACGCCGCCTTTAATGAATCAAATTTGATGGATCAATCGAGAAAATTATTTTACAAAAATTCTTCATGAATGATCTTGCATTTATATATATGTCAGTGCCTTTCATTGTATGTAGCCAAACAAAATCATCCACATATGTAAAATATTAAAAACAAAGAGAAAAGAGAAAATGTCCATTTGTTAGGCCTATGCTTAGCATTATTATTGTGGGTCACATTCTAACCTACCTATCTCAACTACAATTCACACATTCTTTATTTGACTTTTCACATATTGAATCTTTGAAATAATAGGTCAGACAGTGTTTACTTCTGATGATTAATCTTTTTCATTGACCTATAACTAATATACTTTGACCCAATCCAGGAAACCATGTATAGGCATGTTTAATTAGTCAAATTTGGGAAAGGTTTTACAAAAGAAGAATTTGTCGTATAGAACTCTGTTTCCTCGTTTTTTCCTCTTTTTAATTCACCAGATCTCGTAGGCTGGGTCTATAAATAGCCATGCAAGTTTTGTGAAAGAGGCACTCAAGGAATCAGAAAATTCTCTCTAGCTCTATCATCTCTTAAAAACTTACATTCGCTCAAAGTTTCTTCCACGTACAGCTCTTCAAAACCCTAGCTAGCCAGCTTTCTCTTCATTTCTGCGTGTGATTATATCCCTGATTGAAATCCTCATGGAAAGAGCATTTGCTCCTCTTCAACCACCAACCTTTGGAAATCTCATCACCGTTCTTAGCATTGATGGTGGTGGAATAAGAGGACTTATTCCAGGAACCATTCTTGCTTTTCTAGAGTCTGAACTTCAGGTAGATATCATATGCATATTATTATTTTATGCAATATGGCTTCCTTATGCCTATTTTTGCTTGCGAACTAAGATAAATTAGATCTACTTAGATTCACTTATGGGGAAAAAAAGTCTAGGTGATAAGGTGCATCTTATCGATCAAATTTTGGCATGGAGAGTCAGAAAGAAACAAAATTTTAAATTTGCATTTTGAAATTGAAATTTTTCTCACTTTATTTATAAATCTAAATCATAATTGTGTTCTAATACTTCAAATTTTTAGACAATGCATCATAATAATACATTGGATGTACTCAGACTTTTTCACACTTGTCATGTTTAATATATGTTAATCATGCATTTCAAATATTGTAAAAAGGATGATCCTTCATTTTCTTTTATTTATAACCGTAACGCACAGACTTGAATAGTTTGCATTTAATATCATTTGATGTTTTGTATGTTTATAGTACTAACTCTAAGTTTTTGGCAATTCTTTAGAAACTAGATGGTGAAGATGCAAGAATTGCGGACTATTTTGATGTGATTGCAGGGACAAGCACAGGCGGTCTGGTGACTGCTATGCTAACTACCCCTAATGAAAAAAACCGACCCCTCTTTGCCGCCAAGGATATAAAAGACTTTTACCTCAATGAAAGCCCTAAAATCTTTCCCCAACCCGGGTACAGTTTTATATTACAAATATCAGCGCCAACACTTTTCATTTTTTCACATAAACTTGCAACTAAAATTAATTGAGTACTAACATCTTTTTTTTTTTTGTGAAAATAACAGTTTTCAATTATTTGCCAACACTACGAAAGTGGTAAAAGCTATAACAGGACCGAAATATGACGGAAAATATTTACACAGCCTTGTTAGGGAGAAACTAGGAGACAAAAGACTCCACCAAACACTGACTAACGTTGTAATTCCTACTTTTGACATCAAACGGCTCCAGCCGACCATCTTTTCCAGCTACGAGGTTAATATCTTCTTATCGAAATTCTCGTCTCCTTTATATATCATGTTTAATTCACTGAATATATATAAAATGTAAGTTATATATATATATGTACGTATACATATATACATATATATGATATAGTTGACCTCTAATTATTTACTGTGCATGTCCTTTCCACGGAAAAGGTGAAGGAAAAGGAAAGCTTAGATGCATTACTCTCGGATATATGCATAGGAACCTCAGCAGCACCCACTTATCTTCCAGCACACCATTTCGAAACAAAAACCATAGATGGGCAAGTGAGAGAATTCAACCTCATAGACGGTGGAGTTGCAGCAAATAATCCGGTATATTTCAAATTTTATGTACTTACTATACTATATAAAATTTATATATATATATATATCCTAGTATTTCCTGATTAGCAACATATTAAGACTTGACCTTTTTTTTTTTAAAAAAAAATAAATACTTGACTTATTAATCTGGATCTTGATTTCTACTTTCAGACATTAGTTGCAATGAGTGAAGTGACCAAGGCGATAAATAGGGGAAATTCTGATTTCTTTCCCATAAAGCCAATGGACTATGGGCGATTTCTGGTTATATCGTTAGGGACTGGCTCAGCAAAAGATGAAGGGAAATACGATGCAGATCAAGCAGCAAAGTGGGGTGTGCTTGGTTGGTTGACCAGCGGTGGTTCCACCCCATTAGTTGATGTGTTTACTCAGGCAAGCGCAGATATGGTAGACTTGCACATCTCTGTTGTATTTCAAGCCCTTCACTCTGAAGAGAACTATCTTCGAATTCAGGTAAACATCAAATTGTTTTATTTATATATATATATATATATATTTTTTTTTTTCCATATTCAAATTATTAATTTACTTATTATCACTTTTGTTTAACTTCTTGACTAAATTTTAAATGATGAAATGCAGGACGACACGTTAAGTGGGTCGGTTGCTTCTGTTGATAGAGCTACGAAGAAAAACTTAGAAGACCTAGTGGAAGTTGGTGAAGGGTTGTTGAAGAAACCTGTTTCCAGGGTGAACTTGGAGACAGGCGTTTTTGAGCCCTGTAATAAGGAGAGTAACCAAGAGGCTCTCGTTAGGTATATATATAACTAGGTTCCTAAATTTCAATGCAATAGATTTTGTTGTCATATATATATATATATATATATATCATCAGCTCATAGAACTTCTGATGACTTAATTTGCAGGTTTGCAAAGCTACTCTCCGAGGAGAAGCGGCTTCGCCACTTTAAATCACCCCGTGGACAGACTACAAATTCTAAATAATGTTTATATAAATTAAGTTTAGTGATTATTTATTTTTTGTGATGGTGCAAGTTCACCCATTAATAGTGTTTGTTGTTCATATTGTTTGAATAAATTCAAGATATGGGATAGTATACGTTGTCGTGTAAGGTCTAGAAAGGTGGGAGCACTGCAGAAATATATGGGATTTCCACTTTTTGATTTTTTTTTTTTTTAAGCAATTACAATAATTTGAGTTCTGGGAGAGGAAGAATTTCATCTTATCAGATAGAATTTTTTATTGTTCATCTCTATTCGAACAAAAAAATCCCACATACGGGGATAAGATTGTTTAGAATTAATTAATGACATTTTTTTTTCCGTTGGTTATATATGCTAGTGTTCTTTTCTTTTTATTTTACCTTATTGTTTTTCACCATAATATTTTCTTGATAGTTGATATCCCACCTCATGCACAAACGTAATTATTTAAACTAAATCCCCTTTAAATTATGGTACTGTGAGAAAAACAGGTTATTGGTCTACTTGAATTCTCACTTTAATGCAAAAATTCTTATCAAATAGTAGATCATTAATTAGAAAAACAATTTGCAATTCAATCTATATATTATTGTACTTAAAAGGCGAATATAGAGATAGATCCCAAAAATGTCTAGCTCACTAGTTGTTTGATCAGTTAGGCAGCCAATAAGATGTTTGGTGATATTTTTTAAAAATGATTTTTCATTTTTTATTAAAAAAAAAAAAAACCGAGACTGAATCTATTTGGCTCAATATTTTGTAAAATCTGTTTTTAAAAATGAAGAATAACTTTTATTAAATTTTTACTAAAAAGTTTTTCAAAAAAAAAAAAATCATATTTTTTGTCATTTTTAAAAACAAGATTTCTAATCAAATCACTATTTTTTTCTCTTCAATTAATTATTTTACTCATTTTTGAAAATAATATTAGATACAATTACATCTTTTCTAATTTTGAAAATAACTTTTAATTAATCTGATAAAAAATATTGTATTTTTAAAAATATTATATTTAAAAATGATTTTAAAAACGCTATCTTAAAAATGATACAGGACACAACCTACTTCCTCTTCGATAACCCGTAGAGTAGCTAGCATACATATTAATTACTAGATTTACGTTGAACAAAATTGGAAACAACCAATGAAGCTAGGCAGTGGGCACGGACAAACAATTAATTTGCATGCACATTTATGTTCAAGTTGGAACCCAAAATTAGTCACAATAATGCACAGTAATTCCAAGCAATTCTTGCATCTGCCTCCTTCTCCTTCAAAAGAATTATCACAATCAACAACATACAAACCCCTCTTGCCAGCTTGCTGACCTTTTTTCCTGTTCAGTAGACGAAACTGCACGGAAAGAGTATTGGGCATAGATAAAAGAACTATTTTACAAAAATGGAAAAAAGGTTGCATCTCATTCCTTTGATTAAATTAAAACTATATTTATTATAAGACTAATATTAATCATCCTAAAATCTACTTTTTTTTTCTTAAAAGACAATAAGACATAAGTCATATGATAAATTTTAAGACATGCAGCATTACATAAGTATCTATCAAAATGATTGTTTACGATGGCTTTGGTTAAAAAAAAAATAAAAAAAAAACCATCGTAACTATTGCAGGCATAAGATATGTTTTGAAAACAAATGTCATCTTTCACTCGTCTTCTTGCAAAAGCGATGTTTAGGTTTTACTAGGTGGCTCTATTATAATTATAATCTTTAGCCGTTCGTTTTGATTTCTTTATATACAAAAACTGTGATTTTGATTTTGACAAATAAAAAAAAAAAAAAAAAAAAAAAAGAGAGAGAAAGAAAGACGAAAAAAAAAAAAGCCGACGCTGGACCGCACGGGCCTAGCATCATTTGATTTTGATAAGTCGTCATTGGACCATCATATCTACTCGTCAACCAGATTAAGACAGTTAACAATAATTCCACATGACCATGCTTCCAAATTAAGTAGTCTTTATTTATGGTATCTCCTGGACCAATTCATGAATAATTAATTAATTTTATTATTGGAAATTGTTTATCTCACGCACTAGAAAATCTTATTTATTTTTTAATTTGGACAAATCTGAGAATATTGAAATTAGTGAGCATATAATATGGGGTAATGATTGAATAGTCACGTTTATACAACTATATTTAAGAAATTATCATTACAAGTTTACAACTGATAAATGATACCAAAACGAAATGGAATAAGAATTGATTTACTTTATAACGTCGGCGGAGAGAAAACTGAAGATGTTTACAATGAATTAATTAATCAATTTTAATTAATCTCAAGTACATCTTTAACTATATATTATTGAGGAAAAATATCGCAGGATTCAACCAAATTACTCTATGGTAATCTTTCTCTTCATTTGAGCTTTTTTTTTTTTTTTTTAAAAAAATTAATAAATTACAAAATAATTTGATATTCATGGTCAAGAATTTGTTTAGACTTATCAAAATTAAACAATTTAATTACAATCTAGATATCAACTCCATTACATCGGAAATATCTTCATTCCCAATAAATTGTATCTCTTTACCTGTATGAATGTGTCTAAGTTGGTGTTTTCTAATGGATTTTTTTTTTTTTTCTTTACATATGGTATCACTGTTACAGAACTTATTTTCTATTTCCCAATCCTACACACTTCACATATGAATCTTTCAAACCTCTTCTCCTGAAGAAAGCAATCTTATTATATATGTAACACATCACCCATTAGTAAGAGTAGTTGAGTATCTCTCTTGATCCTAAGAAGTTAAGGGTTCGAGTCATACCTTTATCATATTAAAACACAAGATGTGTGCCACATATTAGTGATCGATTTCGGTAAATCTCAACAGTCATTTATAAAAAAAAAAAATAATAATAATAATAAGACAATGAGTCAATGACTATATGCCGAATTCAACTTTTCAAATGTGTGTTTGTAAAGTAATATTTCAAGTCTTGTATAGTCACATTTAGGGGTAGGCGTAACCATGTTCGGTTCAGTTCGGTTCCGACTGGAACCGAGCCGAACATGGGTTCCATGTTTTGAGCCCAATTTTGGGTTTTTTTTTTGGGTCAACAATCAATAAATCAAAATAAATCATTCAAAAAAAAAAAATCAATTAATCAAAAATCTAAATTTTTTCATATTCAATGATGAACCTGCAAACCTTAAACACGCAAACCAAAAATACCCAAATACTAAAATCATCATCAATGGCAAACAACCCCAGATATTGGTTATCAAACCTACCCACAACCATCATCACTGGTTACAACCATCATCACTAGGCCAGTAACCATTAACGAAACCAAATAAAACCATCAATTGTCTGACAGTTAATACATGTTTAGATATTCTAAAAATCAATAATAACTAGCAAGATAAGAAGAGATCAGAGAAGAATGCAACTTGGATACGTGCAGGAGATTCATGGCAATGGTGACGGCACGCGTGAGTCGGAGAAGAAGAGACGGGAGAAGAAAGCAAGAGCTTCATGGTGACTGCACATACGAGTTAGAGAAGAAGAGATTGGAGAAGAAAGTAGGAGCTTTACGGTGACCACACACGCAGAGATTATGACGACGGTAACAGATGAGATGAGAGGAAGGGCTAGGTGCGGTTGTGCAAAGAAAAGAAAAACTAAAGAAGGGCTGGCTTGATCTGTCACATTTAAGGTTTGGAGGTTTATATAGGAGCATGCAAAATTACACAAATACCCTTGTTCAAGGATTGGGTTGAGTTTGGACCCTCGGACTCGAACCGAACCATAAAACATGGTGTTTTTGAGTAAAGGATCCAAACACCCTTAAACTGAACTTGAGAACCGACCTGAACACCCACGGATCGGTTCGAATCGGGTTGTTTAGGTCGGTTTCATATTTCCATGCCCACCCCTAGTCACATGAATAAACTTTGTCAACGGAGAAGACAAAATATGTGCCAGCATGTGGTAGCTGTATACTGCGTTTGAATTTGACAAGTCTTGTCGATAGACCATAATATCTACTCGTCAACTTACATTGCGAACTACTAACCTGTACTCTTTTACAAAAAAAATAATCTACTAAACCACTAATCTTGGAAAACAATAAACAACTAAACCACTACTTTAAAAAACAATAAACTACTAAACCACTAATGACTATTCTATATGACTATTTAGTATTTAATTAATTATGTTCTGTTGATCAGTTAAAAGTTGTGGTTGATTTCAATTTACACAACTAGTCAAACTTTTTATCTTATGTATCTAGCATCCTGTGGCCATTTAATATATGTAGGAGAAAAGGAAATAAATTGATAACCATAAAAAAGTTCGATGAACTATTTCAAAAAACGAAAAAGGGAAAATCTTTTGTTAATTAACTGGTCAACTCATATTTAGGATTCAGTCAAAATTTCTATAATTTAGCCAAATATGTATAATCAATGCTAGAAAGTTGTACAATTAGAAAAAAATTATCTCGTAGATGAAATATGACTATGATCATGATCTGTGTAGTTCATGGTTCCAATAATAATTTTTATCAAAAGTTTATTAAGGTTAAAAGATAAGCATTACAAATTATATGTATGTTGATACAATTGCATGCATAATAAATTTTTGCTAACTTAAAATAAACAAATCCAAAAGATAAACGGATTATAGAATTGAGCACCCAAGAAGATAATTGAAAAGAATATCACTACTTAGTATAGTTGATTGTGCACCTCCTTTTTCACTAAAATATTAGGGGGTTCAATTCCTACTAAACACAATTTCAAATTTAACTACATAAATTGTATTTGATCTGACACATACCTACAAATATTTTTGCTGAAGCCCCTCCCACCTATAAGTTGGATTTTTTTTTTAAATTTTTTTTTTTTGAGAATAGTTGGATTATGTTTTACTTCTCTAATTTTTTAGGTTAAAAATAAATGAAGCAAACACAAAACAAAACAAACATAAAATATGAGAAAAAGTTCAGGCTGCTACAACCTTGCCACAAATGACACCATGTAATTCCGTAATAAATAATTCTGAGAAAACCTCATTGTTAAACACGTAATCGTTTCCACTCTTACTAACTTTAATTGTTGTATGCTGATGGAGAATGCATGAGAATCGATGATTTTTTTTTTTTTTTATCTGAAAAGCGGCTTTACAGCCTTAGGAACTAATATTAATCATTCGGGGCCAAGATACCCCCACCACATCACAAAATAAAAGAACATACAAGCCATTAGGAGTACTATCATAGGCCTGAACACTTAGGGGGATCTGGTAAGCATAATTTGCAAGCCAATCTGCACACTTATTAGCCTCCCTAAAAGCATGATATAGTTGAACCTCCCATTCCCTTTCAAATAATTGACAAATCACTATAATAATTGCATTATGCATTACAATAAGTGATGATCTCCTAATTAGCACATCAATTATAAGTTTTGAATCACACTCCACAATGACCTTTCTTTCTCCCATGTTCCATGCCATTTGCAGACCAATATAAACTCCTAATCTTTTGCCTGAAAGATTGAGCAACTATCCAAATTTTAAGCAAAACCCGTCTTCCATGTCCCTGCTTTATCTCTAATCAAACCCGCTGCCGTAGCCAACCCACTTGACATTTTTAAAGCTCCATTTGTATTCAATTGCACCCATCCGTGTTGTGGATTCTCCTAACAAACAAGTTCTTCTTTCTTTGCCTTACTATCCATCTTTCGATACTGATCTTCCGCTTCTCTATAATCATGTGCTATCCAAATAATCCAATCAGTTATATTCGGTGTTGAAACATCTTTTCCATTGAAGACAAAAATCATTCCTCCCTTTCCAAAGATACCAAATAGTCATCCATAAAATTTGTTTCCAATCTATCCGACTCCGTTTATGGCATGACACTGACATATTCATGACCAACCATTGTTGTAAAAGAAGTTGAAAGAATATACCCCAGAATTCAGAACTTACTAGTCACTACTAGATGTGCTTGGCAACATGACAATCTCGAAAAATATGAATTTCAGATTCAACAGCCTGGAAATAGCATGGACAATTTGCACTCAAATACATTCTTCTCTTGAATCGCATCTCATATGTAAGGAGTTTATCACTAGTGACCAACCAGGCAAGAGTTCGAACCCATTGTGGAACCTTCAGCTTCCATATCCATTGCCACAAACCAGTAGATTTATCATTACTATCTCCATTTGTCAAGATATAAGCACTCTTAACACTAAATCTCCCAGATTCCTCAAAACTCCAACTCCTATGGTCACTTCCCCTATTTGTTTTGGAGGGAAAAGTAGCACCAATTTTTAAACCAACCCGAATCGAAATTAACTCTTGAAACTCCTCCCATTCCCAATTTCCATCCGAGTTAACATAAGAAACTACTATACAATCTTCATCTTCATGTGCCAGTTAGGAACAAAGTTGGTTTACTAGTGGTCCTTCTCCTTCAATCCAAGTATCCTGCCAGAACTTGATCCTATTATCATCACCAATTCACCATATAGTCCCTTTATAAGCCCATTGATATACAGAACAAATACTTCTCCAAATGCTAGAATGTTGCCCTTTTGCTTTAAACTCACACAAGTCTGAATTATTCCTCTCATACTTTCCTTTAAACACTTTAACCCATAACTCATTAAGTTTGGTCCATGTATTCCATGCTAGTTTCATCAAACAAGCTTCATTCATCGCTTTTGCACAATGGAAACCAAGTCCACCTTGACTCTTCGAAGTACAAATAGTTCTCCATTTGATTAGGCGAGGTTTTCTATATCAACAGTTGAATCCCACACAAAATCGATGTTGCTTTATATGTCTATCGTTTAAGCATCCAATCAAGAATGATCTCCTACCACTTTTTTAGGTTGGTGACATGACTGGAATATACGCACATTTCCTACTTTCCAAATGAATATGAGCCTTGCTTCTCACGCACTTGTTAGAGAGATGAGATGAAGAATCTTTGAAATATATGTTTGTGGAAACTGTTAATGCTAAATACTTGATAGTTACTAATAAAACTTGTCATGCATGACAATTCTAAACAATTCCTATGTAAAAAAAGTACATATGCTCAACATCCCATACATTGTAGGCTATGAAACTATGATGACCTAGTTATGTTCACCAAAATTTCTTTTGTTTGTCTGATCTCATTACTGACCAAAACTAATAGTGTCTAGCTGCCTAAAAAAGGAGATCAATTTAAGGTTTGATTTATTGGTTGCTCGTTAGGCTATAAATAGGCTGTTGATAGATAAATATAAGAACTCAAGTTTCAACTTTGATTGATATTTTTTGAGTTGTTCCATTCTAATCAAGTAACCTAATCTGAATGTTAAGACATTAGAATTCTATTGTGAGTTTTAATATGTAGAGAACACCATCATGATCACTTTTGCACATCTAGCCCCCAGTTTATGGAACCTAATTACCGTTCTCAGTATTGATGGTGGTGGTGTGAGAATATTGATTATTCCTACGACTTTCCTTGCCTACCTCGAATCACAACTTCAAATTTTTGTCAAATGATATGTTCATCATTATCATGTACATGTGCATGTAAATATATTTCTAGTGATCATATCATATTTACCTTTACATAGTTTTACATATGTACATTTTATAAGTTAACTCAAATTTTGGTGAAAAATATAGTGATCAGATAGAAAATTTATACTTTGATGATATCAGAGTTAATATACATGTTTAGCACATTTTATGTTTGAGTTTGACATTAAAAAAATAAAAATAAAAGTAAAAATAAAGGTAAAAATTTTCGATTAAGAGCTTGTGGTATAGAGAGTTTATTTTTCACTTTTTATTTGTAATTTCTTCGATGCTAGTCCAGTGCTTATACTAAAAGTAGTTATTAACCATTAAAATTTAATAGTAACTTTTTACTAGCTATATGTACAATGACCTAATCAATAGTCAAGTTATACAAAATAAAAGTAAGAAAAAGTTCACTCCAATCTCAAGTGAAAATCGTTAAAAAAATTAAATTTAGAATATAAATGTTTATCTCATTTAGATCATATATAGGTAGCTTGCAAGAATCACTTTAGACATGCATGTTGACTACAATTAGGATGGATATTTTTGGGCAGGAGCTGGATGGTGAAGATGCTAGACTTGTGGACTACTTTGATGTGATTGTTAGGATAAGCACTGGTGGTCTATTTACCGACACGTTAACTGCTCCAAATGAAAAGAATCGCTCTCTCTTTACTGTCAAAGATAACAAGCTAGCCTTTTTATCTCCAGCATGATAGGAGCATTTGGGGCGCGATTAGAAAGAAGTCCAAATCATTATTAGGATGCCAATATGATGCGAAATACCTTCACAGGTTGTTAAAGGATAAACTAGGAATGACGATATTTTGAACCCCTAAAAAATTGTATGTGCACCCCTTTTTCTATAGGGAAAAAATTAAAAAACCCCTTGAAACGGAAAGTAATGTCAATGAACCCCAATTTTTGAAAAGATTAGCCAAAATCCCCTCAACTGTTAGTCCAAAAGAGGTTTCCATCCAATCTTTTAGTAGTTTTGTGACAAAACTATGAAAAAACGAAAACACCCTTAACAATTATATTAATTATTATTATTTGTCAAATTAAATTAAATTAATTTCTTAAATTAAATTTATGATTAATTATTACTCAATTATAAAATAATTTTTTATAAAACCCGATCTCAATCGTCCAATGCTGGAAATCTTTAAAATATTAATATTAATCTTAACAAATAAATATAGTAAATTAAAAAATTTTAATGAAAAAATCAATCCCAGATCTATTTGGTTCAAACCCCTATAAAGGATCTGAGTTTGAATCCAGATCTTCAACGTGATTTTGAAGATCTGGGTTAAATCAAAACTTAAAAATAAATGAAAAGAACAATTTTTTAAAAAAAATACTAAGTTTCCAGATCTAGAAATCATGTTGAAAATCTATATCACAATCAAACATTTCCTAGCAAAAAATCACAAGAATTTCCTATCAATAATCACTAGCCAATAATTAGAAAACTTTCCCATCAATTTTCGTCCATCCAAATACAAACAAAAAGAATTTTAAACAGAATTAAAAATCAAACACTCCATCCAGATTGCTCCATTTCTCCCTCCTAGTCGGTACTACCAAAGAGGTCGCCAATCATCCCCAGCCACATGACAACTCACTCTGCTACATCGACAACAACGCCTAGATCATCGTGGTGGACCTACATAAGTCCAGTGTTGTTGACGACATATCTCTCCCAGTTGTTGCTCTTAACAGGGAGACGTTCATGTTGAAGTACTAGCTGTCATCGGAGCACCTACACACGCTAATATTGGTGACGATCGATGAGGACTTGGAAACATGATCGAAGGGTACGAGCGAACCTCCTCCAACTGTCGGTGCTTCTGTTAATTGTTTATTGGCCCTTGATGACGACCTTATTACTGTCGGCACTGACGGAGCTATATCTACGGCCAATTTACAAAAGAGACAAAGATAAAGAGTTAAGAGGGAGGAGAGAGATGATGATAGAGTGAGAAGAAGTGGAATTAGAGTTTTATGTATTTGAAGTGTCAACATTTTTACTTATATACCTTTAGCGACTCACAGAATCATCATTTTTACCCACAAATCACTATTTGATTTCAAACCACTAACAATAGAGGTTTTTGTTGGGTATTATTTTTATAATTAGTAGTGGTTTGACAATATTTTTCATTTTAGGGTTTTTTTTTTTTTTTGGATAATATCCATTTTGTATATTCACCCATAAAAAATTTTTAAAGTATTGTTTCTTGTAAGAGCAACCTATTTAATACCAAAAATGCTCTTTTTTTTTATCGCTAAAAAAGTATTATAGATTATAAAATGAATAAAATAAAAGTAAAAATATATGTTAGAGGCAATAACTTCTCATCAAAAGTTGCTTTGATAGAGGAGACTGTTGTCTCTTCCATTGTTTTCCATGTAATATGGAAGAGAGAAGAGAGAAGTTATCACCTTCCTTTTTGTTTAATTTATTATTATTATTTTTTTAACATAGCAAGGAGGGAGGTAAGAACTACATTTTTTTGTCTTGACTGAAGAGACAGCAGCTTCATATTATTATTATTATTTTCAATATGTTTTTTTTTTTTCATTGTGGTTTGTCGAAAATGTATTGGTGCCAGACTCAAAGAGGGCAAATTGTCCCTTGTAACTACGTTTTGTTGGCACCTTGTAGAATATTTTATTCGAGAATAAGAAAGAGCCTCTCATCCACTAAGGTCTAGGTTGCGCTGCACCTTGGGCATCTTTGAACTCCCAAAAATTTTCATCACTTTTCTCATACATCATTTACTTCCTTGTTAGGAAATGTCTTTGTCCTTTTCACTTCATATTGATTTTATTTTAATTTTTTAATCTAACTCAGTTTTTAATTTGCCATCTGTTGTGAGAGTAAAGTGAATTTAGACAAACTTTTAAAGAAGTCTCTCTACCAACTTTTAAGTTTTGTTCTTTTAAAACAAAAGCAGTACCATGGGTTTCTTCCTTGGTTCATGTTCATGTTCTGTTCGAAGATCTCAAAATGATCTTCTAGTTTTGACGAAAATAGAAAATATAATTAGTTAATAATTATTTTAAAAAGTAAAATAGTTACAACATATTGTAATATAATTTCATTTAACTATTAATAGTTAATTTAAGGGTAATGTTGAAACATTAAAAAGAAGTAAATTTTGAGATGTATATACAACTTTAAAAGGGTGTAAATGTCATCACTCTGAACTAGGAAAGACCAGATTGCATGACTCTTTGACACATGTTGTCATTCTTTTTTTTTTTGACATATTACGTAACCAATATTCATCTACTAGACTCTCTTGATAGGAGTACTAAGATGTGGTCCAGAATGAGAGCCCCAAGAAGTGGGAGGGGATAGAGGCTCCTACAGGGAGGAAGATCATAAGACAGAGACTTCCAAGTGGGAGGAAATAGTTGAAAATTGCCAACAAATTGATTAGTGGGAAGGTGTGCTGCTTTGAACCCAAGACCAGGTAAGGGAAGTGGGGTGGATTACCATTGAGCCACCCCCACCAAGTGCATTGTCGTTCCATCTTTGATATTAGACCTTGCAGCCAGCATTTTCCCAACCTACAAGGTAGGTATCTTTGGCCTTTAGATTTATATATGCTAAATTATAAATATTTCTATAAGATATTTACAAGTATAAGATATTATTATAATTAAAGCCACATATATCAAATTAGATTTTACTTAAAAACATAAAATACATCTTTCTCATTATTTGGTGATATTTAAATAATTCCATTATTCCTATCTTAAATAGGAAGATTTAGTTTCCCAATAGTAACATATTATGTAATCTTATCTATATAATGGTAATATTTTGAATATTCATCTTGCCTAAACTTGTCAAGTTTGAGCTTGTAAATTAATAAATATTATATATTTTGAATGCTTCACTGTCAAACATATGCATTAGCAATTCAGCAGCTCCAATTTATCTTCCTTGCCACTACTTCACCAACAAAGATTATAAGGGAAACACTAGAGAATTCCATCTTATTGACGGTGGTGTTGCTACTAATAATCCAAAGTGTGTGTGCGTGTGGGTGTGTGGGTGTAATTTCTATGGTCAATACTTTCTACCTTTAAATTGTTGCAACCACCCAATTAAATTCATCTATTGTATTTAAATTTATTAGGAGATAGAAATGGTTTTAAAAGAGAAAATGCAATAGATAAATTTGATTGGGTGATCCTAACAATTTAAAGTTAGGAGGTATTTAACATACAAATTATGTGTTTATATATATATAAATATATACACATCAAAGCTTCTATGGTCAACATATCCTAACTTTTAAATGGTTAAGATCACTAATCCATTGCATTTGAATTGACTAGAAAAGAAAGATTTTTTTTTATGAGAAAGAATACAATGAATGAATTTGATTGGTGGTCTAAATAATTTAAAAGTGTATATATAGAGAGAGAGAGAGAGCTTCTATAGTCAATGATATTGAATTTATAAGGCGACAATCCACTAACTTTTAGGTCTAATTCACTTCTTTCAAATTTTCGCTTTCGGCTTTGAACCCATTGAGTAACTAACAACTTAGCCCAACATGTTACTTAGGCAAAACTTTTGGGCCCACATCCATCTTGTTTCCCTGTTTGTGCCTCACAGAAATTTGGAGACTTCTTCTTCTTCAGTATGTGTTCTACACATCTTATCTACTACCTACAAGAGTTTTTTCAATCTCCAACGTTCTTTTTAAGTATTTTTATGTTGTTTAATTGTCATTTCAATAGAGTTTTTGAGCAATTGAAAAAGTTTTTAAGTTGCCTTTTTTTTTTTTTTGTAAATGACTAATATAACTCTATTATATTTTATTAATATCACTATACCCTTAAACTTAAATCACTAATACATTTTTCTTTAACAAAACACTCCATTATCATTCTACGTATTTATTTCAGTAAAAAAATTTTGAAGACTCTTCTTATCTGGTAAGTTTTCTAATATTTTATGTGTTTTTATTTTTTATTTTTATTTTTTTGATTTTTAATTGGATTTTTAATTGTATGTTTTTCTTGATGCACATATATGAACACTGAATTGGAATGGCTTGTGTAATTTTTGATAATTTGAAAGTGAAAACATTGCATAACACAGATTTATTTTCATGAACGTGGAATGAATAAGGAATGTAATCAAATTGCATTTCTTCTCATGCATCGAAATTAATCAGTTTATGTTATTTGTATTGATTTTCAATTGGAAAAATTTTGTTATTGTTACCCTTTGAATTTTTAATTTTTTTTTTCAAATCTTTACTTTCATTTTATTATATTGTGTATTTTTTTTTAATTATTAATGTAGTATTTACTCAAATATTATTTTGTAATATTTTACTTTGTTTACAATGTTCCTTTTGTTAATTTTATAACTTAAAAAAGTTTTTAAAAGTAATGTAATCAAACGATCTACTATCGAAAATAGTTTTTTTAATTGACAGTCAAACAATTTCATTTTAAAAGCTATATTAATAAAAGATCTAATTCTAAAAAATCTATTTAAGAAACTATACTAGATGGAGTCTTAGTTTTCTCTTCTCCATTAAGATGCGATGTCCTAAATTGGACTTAGCTAAATAAGATCTGTTGTGATTTCATTACAATATAATTTTCAATGATTTTGACTTGACAACAACCGTACATCTTATTATTTGACTAACAATAATGGTGAATCCTTGCAAAACGTTTTATTTATTTTTCTCAAAAGAAAAGAATAAAATGGTATAAGCTTTTATTGTTTATATTTCTGTGTTTATAAGCAACGATGATCTCTGGATAATCTCGAATCATGATTTCAACCATGTTAATTGCATGGCAATTTCCGGCTTCAAGCCTCTAATCGTGCGTGGAAAGCTAGGGGCGGCCTCTTTAATGTAAGTTCCACGAAAAGAAACAAAAACTAAACGTGCAGTCAAATATACTTTCGAAACGAGGCCTATCCATCGACTGTTTACTTGTCTTTTAGTGTTGCCTAGCACTAACTAAATTTATCTATAGTACTAAATTTATCTGTAGTACTTTAATTCCTTTCAAATAAACACGTTCATTTGTAGATTGCAACATTTTCAATTCCATCATCGAAGTCATCGCCAACCATGCATCCCCGGACTTTTGTACTTCCATTGACTTTTCGTGCTTGTAGTGTCTCTTCAACTTCTTGTTTTAAACGTTTCAATTGAGGAATTACTAACACAAGTAAAAAAAATGTATTTTTTTTGTACATATGTATATAGAGTGTAAATTCAACCGACAGAATGTTTCTTTGATCATGATCTATATCAGATAAGATTCTTATTAAGAGGTGTCACCAACTCGTAACTTGTACCATAAGAAATTAATTTGACAGATAACCAGCAGTTTCAAACAGAACTAGCTTATTGGTTCTGTAAATTTTGTCATTTTTTAAACATTGGTGCATATCCTTAGTCGGGTACTGATTGAGTTTTCATGTCTATCACCAAATCTTTTGGAATCCACTTCCAATTTTTAAGTCAAAAGTCAGAAAATTCGCATGGTGTCTAGTCCAAACACGAGGGAGAATATGTTATATATTTAAGAATAAAAAAAAAATGTGGAAGAATCCTCATCCACACGAACGCACCAGTACACACATAGAGATAAAAATATAGAGAAAAAAGATGCAATAAATTATAACTATAGTTCCTATCTTTTGCTTTATTTCGTGAATGTATAATATTAACCAAACCATAAGCAACTTGTCTTCCTTGTACACAATTTTTTTTTCCCCTTTATTAGCTTTGATCATGGATGTCAACGATCATATATACATCAAAACAAAACATTTAATAGTCTCTATGACTGTCAATGAAAATATATATTAAAACCCTCCAGTAACATTAATCTTCCTTTCAATGCCCCCATTGACGAGATTTTAAACAATTAATTGCTTGCTTAGACATTAATTTGAAGCTAATTTTGGTCCTTTTACACATATTCCTTTTTTTTTTTTCAATTAGTTAACATATGGAACCAAAAATATCTTCAGCCACAAGCCACAAGCTGTGAGAAATGGAGGAAAAAGCAACGAGGACCTATCAATGGAGTAATATCGAAGTATTGAAACGAGAGAGTTATACTTTTTGTACTTTTTATTTTTAATAATCTGTTAAATTGATTAAATCAAAAAAATAAAATAATAAAAAAAAGAACTGTTAGATTAATTGACCGAAACCATGAATTTTCTCTAAATTCTGCCCAAAGGATAAATCTTCACAAAAACGGACCATGAATTCTACTCTCTGTTTGTTTTTTTTTTTTTCCTTCCATAGGTACGTAGAAGAACTAGAATCATCAAGAACTACTAATCATGCTATTTCAAAACTGAAAGGCACAGGACAGGAGATCTATGAAATATGTGCATTATATTTACAATAAAAATAAATTAATTAACAGCATTAATTACATATGTCTAGATGTGAAATATATACAAAAGTTTTCATGTTACTGAATTTATGTGCTGGCATAAAATATGGTATAGATTCATGTTACTGAATCTATGAAATATGTGTATATATATATATTAATTTTGTACACAATATCACAAATAATAATCAGGCTAATTGACTTTAATTATCTTTTCTTATCATTTATGTATTTCAATAATTGACACACCACCTTTAAAGAATCAAGATTAATGTATCAAACGAGAAAATTATTTTGCAAAAATTATACCAATAACTAAATTCAAGCTATCACAAATACTAATCGCCCTAATTAACTTTATCTTTTCATATCATTTATGAATATCAATATATGACAAGGGGCCTTTTACGAATAAAAAATATTGATATATCAAACGAGAAAATTATTTTGCAAAAATTCTTCTTGAATGGTTTTGCATTTATGTCAGTCCCTTTCATTGTACGTAGCCAAACAAAATTCATATTTGTAAAATATAAAAGTAAATAGAAAAGAGCCAATATCCATTTGTTAGGCCCACATCTAGCATAAATATTGAGGATTACATTATAACCTATAATTCTCTGGGAGCCTGTTTCAAAAAAAAAAAAAAAATCTCTGGGAGCCAATCTCACCTACAATTCACACATTCTTTTTTGACATTACAAGTCACACATTTTATCTTTGAAACAACATTTCATGCTATTTCCGGACTATTTACTTCTAGTCAATCTTTTCATTGACCGATGAACGTGTAGTACTCCAACATGCAACCAGTCCAAGAAACCATCTATAGGTATGTTTACTTTGTCAAATTTGGGAAAAGTATTATAAAATAATAGGGGGAAAAACGAAGAAATTGTCATGAGAAACTCTGATTCCTCGTTGTTTCCCTTGTTTTAATACATTAGCTCTCATGCAAGCTTTGTCCAAGAGGCACTGAAGGACGTCTATAAATAGCCATGCAAGCTTTGTCAAAGAGGCACACAAGGACGTCGGAAAATTCTCTCTAGCTCCAAGCATCTCTTCAAAACTTACATTCGCTCAAAGTTGCTTCCACAGCTCTTCAAAAACCTAGCTAGCTAGCTTTCTCTTCATTTCTGCGTGTGTTTATATCCCTGATTGAAATCCTTATGGAAAGAACATTTGCTTCTCTTCCACCATCAACCTTTGGAAATCTCATCACCGTTCTTAGCATTGATGGTGGTGGAATAAGAGGACTTATTCCAGGAACCATTCTTGCTTTTCTAGAGTCTGAACTTCAGGTAGATATCATATGCATACCATTATTTTATTCAAAAAATAAGGCTTTCCTTATGCCTATTTGTGCTTGCGAACTAAGATAAATTATATTTAGTTAGATTCACTTATGGGAAAAAAGTCTAGATGATAAGATGCATCTTATCAATCAAATTTTGGCATGGAGTGAGAAAGAAACAAAATTTTAAATTTGTATTTTGAAATTGGAATTTGCTCACTTTATTTATAATTTTAAATCATAATTGTGTTCTAGTACTTCAGATTTTAAAGATATACATGGCACAATACATTTGATGTACTCATACTTTTTCACACTTGTCATGTTTAATATACGTTAATCATGCATTTCAAATATTGTAAGCAGGATGATCCTTCATTTTCCTTTTTTCATAATCATAACTTTGTGTTGCACATACTTGAATAGTTTGCATTACAATATCATTTGCTGTTTTGTATGTTTACAATACTAACTCTAGGTTTTTGGCAATTCTTTAGAAACTAGACGGTGAAGATGCAAGAATTGCGGATTATTTCGATGTGGTTGCAGGGACAAGCACAGGCGGTCTGGTGACTGCTATGCTAACTACCCCTAATGAAAAAAACCGACCCCTCTTTGCCGCCAAGGATATAAAAGACTTTTACCTCAATGAAAGCCCTAAAATCTTTCCCCAACCCGGGTACAGTTTATATTAACAACTATCAGGGTCAACGTATTTAATTTTTTTCACATAAACCTGCAAGTTGCAACTCTAATTAATCGAGTACTAAAGTGCTTTTTCTGTGTAAATAACAGTTTTCAATTACTTGGCAACGTTACGGAGGTGGTAGAAGCTGTAACAGGACCGAAGTACGACGGGAAATATTTACACAGCATGGTTAGGGAAAAACTAGGAGATAAAAGACTCCACCAAACACTGACTAACGTTGTAATTCCAACTTTTGACATCAAGCGGCTCCAGCCGACCCTCTTTTCCAGCTACAAGGTTAATATCTTCTTATTGAAATCTCTTGTTTCCTTTATATATCATGATTAATTCACTGAATATATATAAAATGTAAGTAATATATATGATGATAGAGCTTAACTCTAATTATTTACCATGAATGTCCTTTCCTTGGAATAGGTGAAGGAAAAGGAAAGCTTAGATGCATTACTCTCGGATATATGCATAGGAACCTCAGCAGCACCCACTTATCTTCCAGCACACCGTTTCGAAACAAAAGCCCTAGATGGGCAAGTGAGAGAATTCAACCTCATAGACGGTGGAGTTGCAGTAAATAATCCGGTATATTTCAAATTTTATGAACTTACTATACCTTATAAAATTAATATCATAAATAAACAATATATATATATATATATATCCTGATAGTTCCTGATTAGCAACACATTAATACTTGATTTATTAATCCTAATTCTTGATTTCTACTTTCAGACATTAGTTGCAATAGGTGAAGTGACCAAGGCGATAAATAGGGGAAATTCTGATTTCTTTCCCATAAAGCCAATGGACTACGGAAAATTTCTGGTTATATCATTAGGGACTGGCTCAGCAAAAGATGAAGGGAAATACGATGCAGATCAAGCAGCAAAGTGGGGTGTGCTTAGTTGGTTGACCAACGGCGGTTCCACCCCATTAGTTGATGTGTTTACTCAAGCAAGCGCAGATATGGTAGACTTGCACCTCTCTGTGGTATTTCAAGCCCTTCACTCTGAAGAGAACTATCTTCGAATTCAGGTAAACATCAAATTGTTAAATATAAATAAATAAATATATATATATATATACAAAAGTCCTTATTCAAATTATTAATTTACTTATTATCACTTTTCTTTAACTTCTTGACTAAATTTTGAATGATAAAATGCAGGACGACACGTTAAGTGGGTCAGTTGCTTCTGTTGATATAGCCACAAAGGAAAACTTAGAAGACCTAGTGAAAGTTGGTGAAGGGTTGTTGAAGAAACCTGTTTCCAGGGTGAACTTGGAGACAGGCGGTTTTGAGCCCTGTAATAAGGGGAGTAACCAAGAGGCTCTCGTAAGGTATATATATATATATATATATAACTGTGTTTCTAATTTCAATGCAATAAATTTTGTTGCGATATATATATATATATATATGCACACACATATATCATCAACTCATAGAACTTCTGATGACTTAATTTGCAGGCTTGCAAAGCTACTGTCCGATGAGAAGCGGCTTCGCCTGTCTAAATTACCCCGTGGCCAGATTACAAATTCTGAATAATGTTTATATATTAAGTTTAGTGATTATTCATTTTTTATGATACTGTTTCAATTGTAAGGTGATGCGAGTTCACCAATTAATATTCTCTGTTGTTCATGTTGTTTGAATAAATTCCAGATGTGGGATAATATAAATTGTCGTATAAGGAATAGAAAGGTGGGAGCACGGCAAAAATATATGGGATATCCCGCCTTTTGATTTGATTTGTTATTTTTTTTAGCAATTACAATAATTTGGGGTTTGGGAGAGAGGGACGTAACTTGAACTCACTACCTCTTGGAAGTAAATGTGAGGAACATACATTGGACCAACTTCATCTTGTCCATTTTAATTTTTATTATTTATCTTTGTTTGAACAAATAAAATTCCCGGACATGGGGTAAGATTGTTTAGAATCAATTAATGACATTTGTTTTCCGTTGGTTATATATGCTAGTGTTCTTTTCTTTTTATTTTACCTTATTGTTACAACATAATATATTGATATTTTCTTGACAGTTGATATCTTACCTCATGCACAAGCGTAATTATTTAAACTAAATACCCTTTAAATTATGGTACTGTGAGAAAATAGACTATTGATCTACTATAGAATTCTCACTTTAATGCAAAAGTTCTTATCAAATAGGAGATCACTAATTAGAAAAACAATTTTCAATTCAGTCTATATGTTATCATACTTAAAAGCAAATATAGATAATGCCGAAAGATGTCTAGCTCACTAGTTTTTTTTATCAGCTAGACAGTGAATATGGTGTTTAGATCTATTTATAAAAATAATTTTTCACTTTTAAAAACGAAAAGTGAGAGTAAATACTAAGTATGTTTGATTCAATGCTGTGTAAAATATGGTCTTAAAAATGAAAATAACTTTTATGCAATTATTATTAAAAAGTAAAAAAAAAACAAACAAACAAACAATTTTTTTTAAAATGTTTTTCATCATTTCTAAATTAAATTTTCAAAACAAATCACTTTTTTTTTCTCTCTAATAAACTATTTTACTGATTTTTGGAGAAAAATGTCAAACATATTTACAATTTTACATCTTTTTAATTTTTGAAATAACTCTGAATAAATCCTATCAAATATATTTAATTATAATTGTTTATATTTCAACTTTTAATTATTTATTGGCAATGAATTATTTATTCTTTTACATGAGGTTGGGATTATCAATTATGTCTTACAACTGAAAATGAGAATTTGTATGTATATGTATTAGAAAGTTCAAGCGGATTTAATGCTTTCAACTTGAGTTTATTATGAGAATAATTTCAAAATGTTTTAAGTAATATTGTGTTATGTTTTGAGAAATAATGTTTACTTATGTTTTGCAAAAAAGTATTTATCCAGGATTACATATATATATTCAAAATGAGAATTATGTATATTTATATAGTAAAATTTAAAATGAAAGCAATGATGTTTTTAGAACAACAGAGTTATGTCCTCCTCCTTAACAATTAGGCTACACATATGTGAATCATTGATTTGCTTTGCACGTGTATGACAGATATTGGAAGAGTTTTTAGTCATTATGCATGTGTATGACAGATATTCTACTTCGTTCTGCATCTGCAACGATGTTTTCCACCTCGTATGACAGATGTTTGTCCCTCGCTTCGTATGCGTATTGAGTATCTCTATCATGTATGATAGATTTCCTTGGATATTAATTGATGCAAATTTTTAGATCATTCATGTTAGGGATAATATTAAAAAACCCTCCTTGAATACAAAATAATGCTAGTCAACCTCAACTTCTGAAACTATTAGCCAAAAAACCCCAAATCCAAACATTGTTCTAAAAGTGGTTTCCATGAAAAAAAATAAATGGTTTTGTCAAAATGCCCTTACTATATTTTATTAAAAAAAAAATTTAAAAAAAAACTACTAAAATGTATTAAAAATTAAAAATTAACAAGTTTTAATTAAAGCGGAAAAAATCAATAAATAACAAAAAATTGAAAAAATATGGAAGATCTAGGTTTAACCCAAATCTTCAATGTTTAAAGATCTAGGTTGAACTCAGATATTCACTAAATTAAAAAAAAAAAAAAAAATTAACGACGTGGGTTGAATCTAGATCTTCAATTTGAAGATCTAGGAACCCAAATATTCATTAAAAAAATTATTAAAAATTTTAAAAAAGAAAACCCAAATATTTAATCTTCAACATTTCATAAAATCAAACAAAAAAAGAAATAGAGAAAAAAAATTAGAAAATGTTGAAAATATAGATTCTACATTTGAAAACCAAGAACCTAGATATTCATTGAATAAAAAAAAAAATTTTAAAAAAGTTGAAGATTTGAGTTTAACTTAGATATTCAACGTTGGAAGATCTGGGTTCTTAATTATATTACAAATAAAAATATAATTTTGAAAAAAAAAAAAAATTGAAGGTTTGGGTAAATAAAAGGAAAAAAAAAAAAATTTGAATCTTCAACGTTTGAAGATCCGAACCCAAATCGTTATTAAATTTAAAAGAAAAATGGAAGAAGAAATAAAATTAGACCTAGATCTTCAAAGTTAAACGTAGATTTGAATTAAGGAAAAAAAAAGGACAAAGTTTAAAAAACACAAACACACATCCAACCGACCAAATCTTGGGTTTGTTACACACATCCAACCAACCAAAGTACAAAACCTTTTGGGTTTGTCGATCTAGACGAACCCACCAGAGATCGTTGAATGAACCCATTTAGGTTCGTTGGTGAACCCAATAGATTCATTCAATGATCTAGGTTACCTAGATCATCTAGTGATCTAGTTTCTATGGAAACCAGATTAATGGTCAAGAGGGAAGAGATACGGTGAGAGATAAGAGAAGGATGAGGGACAATGGTGAGAGAGATGGAGAGTTGAGAGGAAAGAGAAAGAGTTAGGGTTTTCTCCATTTAAAGCACCAGCACATTTACTTATTTACCCTGAGCCACTAATGAAACTATCATTTTTAACCAAAAAGCACAAACTAACTTCAATCCCCTAATGGTAAGGGTTTTTTTTTTTTTTTTTTTTTTGTATTATTTTCGAAACCAGTAATGGTTTGACAATATTTTGCATTTCAAGAGACTTTTTGATAATATCTCTATATGTTATATACTAAGTATGATCAATAAAAAAAGAGATTTTAGACTATGAGTTTTATGTAAGAGATTTAACAAAAAGATTTTTAGAAATGATATGAGATTATTTGTAAATCAGATTTTTAAGTAACGAATTATCTAAGAATTTATGTTTACTAAATATTTTATTATAGTATATTATTCACTAAGAATATATGCTTTATTTGTAAAGGAAAGATTTAAACAATTTTCTTACTTATGTTTTAAATACAACGGATCCAAAATAAATTTTTATTACTTTCAAAGATGTTTTATATAGATTATAGTTGCAGATTATATTTTATAAAGTTATAAAGACATGATTCATATAGGAGTTTAAAACTTTACTATTATTGAGATTTGAATTCAATTTTATTGTTCAAATATGATCATGTATAAATCATTGAGGAATTATTTCTTATTATTGGTAATATGTTACGTTTTATTTAGAAATAATTTACAAAAATTATATCCATTTACTAGGCATTAACGCTCACTATTTTATTTATCCTATTTTTCACTAGGTAATCTTGGTTTCATGTGGATTGCTTCATATCGAGAGAATGGTCACATGGTGATAAATTTCATAAATATGTTTTAATTAGAATACTTTTATAGATAAAATATCTGAAGATTTATATAAAATATATAAATATTTTATATATTTAGTAAAGAGGTTCAACACAAGAAATTTGAAGTTTTTTGTTTTTTAAGAAAATCATGATATTTACAAGAATTTTTCAAAAAGGTTTTAAGAAAATCTAGATTATTATTAAAAATATCAGAGTTTTCACAGTATCTTTCTGGACTTAAGAGAGGAGTCAAAATAGATTCTGTGAGTTTTCATGGGATTTTTCCAAACTCAAGAGATGAGTCAAGATGGATCTCATCAATAGGCATGGCAAAACAATCAATTTGCATGCATATCTATATTCAAGTTGGACCAAAAATAGTTAGAATATAATGCATAGTAATTCCTAGCAATTCTTGCAGCTGCCCCTTCTTCTTTAAAAGAATTATCAAATCAACATCACACACACACACCTATTGCCAGGCAGCTAACCTTTTCTCCAGTTCAAAAGACGAAGTTGTATGGGAAGAGTACTGGGCAGAGGATATAAGAACTATTTTACAAAAATGGAAAAATGGTGTATCTCATTCCTTTGATTAATTTGTTATCGTATCAATCAAATCAATCAATCATTATTATGATATATTTCCATTACTATTATTGTAATATATTATTTTAGTTATCGTTTCTGTAATATAGCTCTTAATCCATAAATTTGCTTCATATTATATACTGAAATATATAATAAAATATATATTATTCATTTATAATTTATCATGATATTATAGTATACATTCTATTCACGTCCTTTGTTAGAGATCACCATACCACCATACCATCATCAATCTTTGTTAGAGATCATACCATTCTACCACTATCATATCAGCATCATACCATTATACCATGTAAACACTGCCGTCACCCTCTATTAAACACCGTCCAAACAGCACCCAAACATAGCCGTCAACCTCTGTTCCGCATCTCTATCTCCACTGCGTGCCTCTGTCTCCACAGCGGCATCATCGTGCGCCACTGCTGGTCCATTTCTGCTGCCGGTCACCACTTGTTCTGCCACTGTTTCATTTGCTGCCGTGCTGCTGTCTCTGGTCTGTTTTGGGCACGGTTCTGCTGTGCGCACTCGGTCTCTCAACTGCGCACATCATTTTCCGGTTTGTGTTTCTTCATGCTGGTCTACATCACATCGCTGTCATCTCCTTTATTGCACTGCATTGTACTGTCAGTGCATCCAGTTCTGTCGTTCAAGCCGTTCCTTCAGCACTGTCACACTCGATCTCCCACCTAGTTTCGTACCAGCCATCAACTGTTTGGTCGCACCACCATACCGCCGCTGCATATACATCATCGTTGCCGCTCCAATCATCAACACCATTGCCATCGCTGCACTATTGCCGCACCAGTCATCATCATCGCTGTCATCACACCACACTAGTACCTCTCTTCAATTTCTGGTTTGTTTGCTATTCAATTTCTGGTCTCAACGCCACACCAATCATCACCAATCGTCATCAACGCTGCCACATCTCTGGTCTGTTTGGTCTTCAATTTCTGGTCTGCTTACTGGGCTTGCGTCTGGTTTATTTGCTTCCTTTGGTCTTCAATTTATTTAAGCAAATTTATTTTTATCATTTGGGCTTATTGGGCTTGCTTTCTTTGGTCTATTTGGTTGGTTTACCGAACTTTATTGAGCTTCTCCTTTTTTATCATTAGGTTTATTTGGTTTATTGGTGTTTATTGGACTTATTGATACATTTTGTTAGCCTTGTTTGTTCGGCTTTTTTCTGGATAATTCATGGAAGAAATCTATTTGCAATTATTGCAAGTTGCTAGGACGTGATATTCTTCATTATCCTGCGAGACGCTACAAGCATTGCCACAAAATTAAACTAAGGCACCACAATCAAAATTGTCCTCATAATACTAATAATGGAGGATTTTCAACCCAATTCAAGAGTGTTTCTCTCAAGGCTTGTGAAAACAATCAGCAATTTCCTGCGGCTATAGCTAATGACAAAACGGGTATTGCTGGTTCCTCTTCTATCTCAGTTCACTATCTTGCTTCCATACTTCATCAAACCATTTCCAAATCTGATGGTTTATCCTCTTTTGCTCCCTCCATGTCAGTAAGTAATTCCTCTTGGTATTTTGATTTAACTTGTTATAATCACATGAACTTTGATCCTACACATTTTTCTATACAATTGTCATATTCTTCTTCACCTGTTATTTCTACACACAGCCAATGGCTCATCCATACCTATTCAGTATGTAGGTCATATATCTATAGATAACTTATTCTTACAAAATACTTACTTTATTCATAAACTTACTTTAAATCTTATCTTTATAAGTCAATTGTGTGAACTTGGTTTTGATATACATTTTACTTCTTTCAGTTGTAGTGTACAAGATCCACAAACGAAGAAGATTCATAGGATAAATCGTAAATTTTGACATTTGTTTAAGCTCATTCATCTTTTACTGCCTTCATAGGTCTTATTTCTTTATCATCTGTGGCTACTTCTTTACTTGTTATTTCTACAGCCAATGGCTCATCCATACCTGTTCAGTATATAGGTCATATCTCTATAGATAACTTATTCTTACAAAATACATACTTTATTCATAACTTACTTTAAATCTTATCTCCACAGGTCAGTTGTGTGAATTTAGTTTTGATGTACATTTTAGTTCTTTCGATTGTAGTGTGCAAGATCCACAAATGAAAAAAATTAATGGGATTGATCGTAAAGTTAAACATTTGTTTAAGCTCATTCATCTTCAACTACCTTCACAGATCTTATCTCTCTATCAATTTGTTGCTATTTCTTCATTTTTACCATTGAGTCTTTGGTACTCACAGTTAGGTCACGCTTTATTTAATTGTTTACATTCTTTATTGTCTAATGGACCTTTAGGCTCTATCACTGATGATCACATTGATTGTTTATCTTGTCAATAGTCCAAACATCATACATTACCTTTTTATAATAGCGATTTGGTTTCTCAAAAACCTTTTAACTTAATTTATTCAGGTATTTAGGGTTCCTCACCTACAACTACCACGAGAGGATCCAAGGTATTTTGTTATCTTTGTGGATGACTGTTCCTGTTACACATGATTTTATCTTATGCATAATATGTCTGAATTATCTAAAATTTATTCAGTTTTTATTCAAATGATTCAGACTCAGTTTTCCAGAACTATCAAAGTTTTACATACTGATATGTCATGGAATATTAGGACAATGCATTGTCTTAATTTGTTATGTCAGATGGATACCATATGTTATCGTTCATGTCTTGGTAGATTGCAACGAAATGGTCGTGCTAAACATAAACATAGACATATTCTTGAAACTGTTCATGCACTTCTCATATCTATTTCTTGTCCTAAAAAGTTTTGAGGAGAAACTATATTAACAACAGTATACACCATCAATCATGTTCCATCCTCTGTCATTGATAATCAAACCTCTTATGAAAGACTATATGGCACTCCTCCGAATTGTCAAAATCTCAAAGTCTTTATATGTGTTTGCTTTGTTCTTCTTCATCCTCACAAAAGAACGAACTAAATTAGAGTCTAGAGCTCGTTTATATTGTTATCTTGGCTATGACATTAAACATAAAGGTTATCATTGTTGGATCATATCTCAAATCATCATCGCATCTCTCGTCATGTTGTCTTTTGGGAATATAAGATGTTTTCATCCATATCCAAATTTCACACATCACACATTTTTCCTCATAAACTCTTTATAGATCCTACTATTTTTTTGTTTCCTAATGACAGTGATTCAAGTATTTCTGAGACTCAAACAAATGTTTCTAATGTTATCTGATCGATTCTTGAACAGTCTCACCTATTAGTTGATCTTGCACCAGAGTCATCTTATCCAATTTCACCTACTATTTCTCCTTTCTGTTGTTCTAATCAGGTAAGGGAACTACCTGTAACCCTTCGAGATTTTCATTATTACTCTATCATCTTTTCTTTGTATAAGCCTCATCTATAAGAAGGCCAACATTGACCTTATTTAAGAACAAGCTATGGTCAAAGAATTGCAAGCTCTTAAGAAGACTCACACTTAGGATATGGTTGATCTTCCTCTTAATAAATCTATCATTGGGCGTGAATGGGTGTATAAGATCAAAACTAGGTCAAATAGGCCTGTTGAAAGACATAAAGCCCGTCTCATGGCCAAAGGTTTTATCCAGGAATATGAAATTGATTATGAGAAGACATTCACACTAGTTGTCAGACTTATATATGTTCATAGCTTACTAACAATCGCTTTAATCAAATGGTGGAAATTATTTCAAATGGATGCAAACAATGTCTTTCTTAATGGCGATCTTACTAAAGAGATATACATGACGCCACCACCAGGGTATCCACATCTAACACACAAGGTCTGTCATCCGTAAGGCATTATATGGGCTAAAACAGGCTCTTAGAGCTTGATTTGCTAAATTCTTTTCCACCATCATGCAATTTAGTTTTGCCTCCAGCTTTTATGATTCTATACTCTTTCTTCGCAAGACCGGTCATGGATCTGTTTTCTTGTTACTTTATATGGATGATATGATTATTACAGGTGATGATATTATTGGAATCTCTTATCTTAAAAATTATCTCCAACAGCAATTTAAGATGAAGGATCTTAGCTTTCTTGGTTATTTTTTTAGTCTTGAGGTCTCATCTGACTCTGATAGTTACTATCTTTCCTAATCAAAATATATTTCAACTCTTCTTGCTCATGCTAGCTTGTCTAATACTAAAATCAATAACAATCAATTAGAAGTCAATGTTAAATTAACGTCTTTCGAAGGCACACCACTCAATGATCCTACTTTTTATCGATAGCTTCTTTGTAGTATTGTTTATTTGATCGTGACTAGATCGGATATCGTATATGTTGTGCATGTTGTCAACCAATTATGTCTACTCCTCATTTTACTCATTTTGCTGTTGTCCTTCATCTTCTATGATATCTCATTTTCCTGCTCACTTCTCTTTAGAGTTGCATGCTTATTTAGATGCTAATTGGGCTAGTAATTTTACTAATTGATGATCTATTATTGGTTACTGCTTCTTTCTTAGAGATTCCCTCATTTCATGGCATAATAAGAAATAAATTGTCATAGCTCGGTCCAGTGCTGAGGCTGCATATTAAACCCTCGTTGATACCATTCAAGAACTTGTCTGGTTGTGTTGGTTACTTACAAACATGGAAATTCATCACACCACGACTATTCCTCTTTGTTGTGACATTATAATGCTATTTAAATTGTTCATAATGATGTATTTCATGAACGTACCAAACATATTGAGATTGATTGTCATTTTATTCAACAACATGTTCGTTAGGGTATTATTAAACTTCACCAAATTATTGATGCTGATCAAGTTGCTGATGTCTTCACTAAAGCTCATCATCCAAGACGTTTTCATGATTGGTTTTCAAACTCAAGCTTGTATCCATCTTGTCATCTTAGTTTACAAGGGGATGTTATCGTATCAATCAAATCAATCAATCATTATTGTGATATGTTTCCATTACCATTATTGTAATATAGTATTCTAGTTATCATTTTTGTAATACAACTCTTAGCCTATAAATTGGCTTCACATTGTATATTGAAATATACAATGAAATACATATTATTCATTTATAATTTATCATAATTTAAAATTATATTTGTTTTATGAATAATATTATTCATCCTGAAATCTACTATTTTTTTTTTTTCATATAAAGCAATAAATGATATGATATATTTTAAGATATGCATCATTATAAGTATCTATCAAAATGATTGTTTATGATGGCTCTGGTTTTTTAAAACGTTGTAACAATTGTAGGCATAAGACTTGGTTTTTTTTTTTTTTTTCTTTATGACTGAGACTAGGTCAAGAGACTACCGGAACCTACTGAATATGAACATTAGTGATACAGTTCAAAAAGCTTGTTTTCAAATGAGAGAGATCCACCCATATGAAAGTGGGGGAGAGCCTCACATGAAGGTGGGAGGACAACTTACACAAAAGGTGGAAGAACACGTTATTTTTGATGTCATGAGATGTCGACTTATGTTTCCGGGGGTATAAGGGCAGTTGACACACTAACCAATGGTGCCAACTGCCATTGAAGACATGTTTTGAATATATAGAAATGTCATCTTCACACCTCTTTTTGGGTTTTACTAGATGGCTCTATTATAATAACTTTAATCTGTAGCCATGCGTTTTGATTTCTTTGTATAATGACATCAGGGTCAAGCCTTGATTAAGTGAAATTTTAAAATGAAATCCAAAAAATAATTTATTAAAAGGGAATAAGAGAATATTATAAGTTTTTATATGTAAACATTAATATTGTCACCATATGAAAAGACAAATAAAAAATAATTAAAAAAAAAAAAAACGCCGACGCTAGACTACATGAACGAGCATCATTTGATTTTGATTAGTCTTCAATGGACCATAATATCTACTCGTCAACCATATTGAGACGATTAACAATAATTCCACATGACCATGTACGCTTCCAAATTAGTCTTTATTTATGGTTTCTCCTGGACCATTGCATGAATAATTAATTAATTTTTTACATTGGAAATTTTTTATCTCACGCACTATAGAATCTTATTTTCTTTTTTCTTTTTTTTATCTGAAAAGAAGCCTCACAATCATAGAAACTACATTAATCATTCAGGGTTAGAACACTCCCACCATATTATAAAATAAGAGATCATACAAACCAATAGGAACCTGATCATAGAAATATATATCCAAAGGAACCTGATAAGCATAGTTGGTAAACCAATCAACACACTTATTAGTCTCTCTAAAAATATGATTCAGGTGCACCACCCAATCCTTCTCGAGGAAACTGCCTATCGCAGCAATAATAGGATCAATGATTAATGTGGATTAATGATTGAATAGTCAAGTTTATACAACTATATTTAAGAAATTATCGTTACAAGTTTACAACTGAGAAATGATACCAAAATGAAATGGAAAAGAATTTATTTACTTTATAAAGTTCGAGAGAAAAATGAAGATTTTTACAAATGAATTAATTTTTATAGGTCCTTTTCACAATGAATAATTTAATTAATCATCTCAAGTACAATTTAACTATATATTATGGAGAACAATATCGGAGGATTCAACCAAACTCTATGGTAATCTTTCTCTTCATTTCAGTTTTTTTTTTTTTTTTTAAAGAAAAAAGAAATATTATTTAATAAATTACAAAATAATTTGATATTCATTATCAAGAATTTATTGAAACCTACCAAAATCATATAATTCAATTGCAGCCTGATTATCTACCCCATTACATTGGAATATTTACACTTCTAATAAACTGTGTCCCTTTACCTGTATGAATGTATTTAAGTTGTTTTTTTTTTTTTTCCAATTACATATGGTATCACTTTATCAGCAATTAGTCTCCAATCCTACACATGCCACATATGACTTTTTCAAACCACTTTTCCTCAAAAAAAAAAAGTGATCTTATTATATTTTTCAAAAAAAAAAAAAAAAGTGATCTTATTATATATGTAACACGATACAATGGCTATATACCAAATTCAACTTTCTAAATGTGCGTTTGTAAAGTAATATTTCCAGTCTTGTACAGTCACATGACATGTGCCAGTTCGAAGACTATATGATGCCTTAATTGATGAATTTGACAAGTCTTCTTCATAGACCATAATATCTACTCGTCAACTTGGAGTGCGACAACTAACTTCTACTTTTTTACAAAAACAATAATCTCTAAACCACTAATCTTAGAAAATAATAAACAACTAAACCTCTTTAAAAAAAAAAACAATAAACTACTAAACCACTGATAATTATTCTACATGACTATTTAGTATTTAATTATGTTCTGCTGACCAGTTCAAAGTTGCGGTTGATTTCAATGTACATAACTAGTTAAACTTTTTATCTTATGCATCTAGACACCTCATTTATTTATTTATTTATTTTTTAAAATTTGTGTTACATCTGAAAATTGGAGCATAAATTGAATAAGAATTGTCAACTTAGATTCGATAATTCTATATGATTACCTTCTGATCAAATTGTCCTTACTAACAGTTTTGCCTAACATTGGATTCTTATCTTCAAGGATAACATTTGTAGAAAAAATTTTGAAATATTTGATCTGAGTCTTTCCAACGAAAGGTTCAAAAATATTTAAAATTTTCAGAAGTTCAAAAAAATTATTATCTTTTGACTACTCATGACTAACTGTATAATTATTGTGTAATACTAACATGTACTATCCATATGATTCCATGAATTATTACAAATATGGACGCATTATTACAACTATGGACGGATTCTCATTTCAATCTTAATAATCACAATTAATGGATATTCTTATATCATTATTCTGATTAATAGTATTATCAATATGTTGTTTTGATCGTTTCGAGTAATCATGCCCTTTTACATTGTAGAATTGTAGATATAAAATCGACTACAATATTCAATCCGCGTAAATTGTCAATGTGACCTCTATCATACGTCTTCAACTTCATCATAGACAAAATGCCGTACTCTTCAACCCCGTATTGTCCCAATAATCTTAATTCTATATATATACATACATATATATATATATGTATGTATGTGTAGATTTATTCCTATTGAATAACAAATGGAATAGGATTCTTCCTTGAATGAGGAATAAAACTATAAGTTTAAATTCGAGAATCAAACTGAATAGAATATAAGAAATACAAAATCAATGAGTAGAAAACCTAACTAGGTACCATATATCGTGGTACCTAATAAGTTTGACGTACCTACCAATGGATTGAATTACACATTTACACTGTCGTCTGAAAGCAATAAAGTCTAGCCATTGAAGTAGGACATTTATTACTATAAAAAGGGGGGGAAAAAAAAAAAGGGACCCATCCCATTAATGGATCATAAATACAATATAACTTCTAGGAAATACCAACAAAAAAGATCATATGATGTTGCATCATCACAAAAATTTATCTCCATAACATAATAAAAATGTAGTATTGAAAAAATAAATAACAAGATAAAATTATATCACAACCACAATAATTATAACTCATTTTGGCACATGCAACTCATTCTCTACACGAATTATATATATAATAAATTAATTTTACCATTAGTACTTCTTAACTTTAAAATGTTGGGACGAACCAATCAAATTCATCCATTATATTTGAATTAAATAGGAAAAAGAATTTGTTTTAAGATAGAGAATGCAATAGATGAATTTGATTAGTTCATCCTAATTTTTTAAAGTTAGAAAGTACTAATGGTAAAATTACTATATATACATCTAGTGTTTTTAAAATGAGGACTCTATTACTTTAAAAAATGAGGACTAACCAATCAAATTCACCAATTGCATTTAAATTAATTAGGAAAAAAAATTTATTTTAGGAGAAAAAATACAATGGATGAATTTAATTGGTTGATTCTTACCTTTTAAACTAGGAAAGTTTTCATTTTAAAAGTTATATATATATATATATATATATATATTAGTTTCATGGATAAAATGAAAATAAAATAAAATAAAGTTGAAATTCGAACCATTCCAATCCAAAATTTGAACTAAAATGAATTTGATCACATTTTATAATACAAAACTTTAATTTATTAGTTGTCCTATTTGTGTTACAATACAAATTAAGTTGAGAATGCAATGGATAAATTTAATTGATTTTCCTTAATTTCTTAAAATTAGGAGGCACTGATAGTAAAATTACTATATATATATATATAGTACTTCTATGGTGAATACCTCCTAATTTTAAAAAATTAGAATAAATTAATCAAAATTATTTATTGTATCATCTCTTCTATTTTATTCAAATTCTTATTACCATCATAAGAAACTTTCATGAGTTTTTTGGTAATAATAAAATGATAATTACTTAGTTTTATTTTTATCTTCTTTTTTCCTCTATCAGATTTAATGGATGATTACGATTTTTTTGTCATAACTTTAGACACTGACTGTAAAACCATAATATATATATGTATATGTAAAGGTATATGTGTGTGTGTGTGTATATATATATATATATATATATATCCATTAGTAAGTTTACACGTTTCCATTACATGACTCAAATATTTCAGCATTTTAGTACGTAGCATCCCATGCTTTGCCAACCTCATCCACCCAATTTTCTAACATAGTGCGTCTCTGCTTACCTCCTCCCAAGTTTTTACTTTTCAATGAAGTTAAATCACAATAATGGGACTTAATTATGTAGTTTGAGTATGAGCAAACTAATCAATTAACAGCTAGCGCTCTTCTCTTGCACGATAACTCTTTCTACTTTCTAGATGTATCCAAATTAAGTAACTTGAATATTTGAAGTTTTAGAATTGGGACAGGGGTGCATGTTAGTTCAATTTGCAGTTGAAACAAAGCTAACTCACATCATGTGATGTATTATGATAGGAATTCTTGCCAGTCCCCTAGGATTTTGGGGTACTTCCTTTTGATAATTGGTCAATTTCGTAATATATATTTTCAGATCTCAATATCCTTCCTGTTCCTGTAACCATTATATATATATATATATATATATATATATATATATAAGCAACTCGCAGTAAGATATGGCACCAGGAAGTTTGGAATATGTTCAAATTTACGATATAATTTTCTTCCATTAATTTTACATCTTTCTGGCAATGATGATTATATATACCAGTCAATTAATAAACAAATTTTCACTTTTTCATTTTTTGAAATAGTTTATCAAACATTCAAACTTTTTATGGTTATCATTTTGTTTCCTTTTCTCAAATAGCTAGAGATATATATATATATATATATATATTAATTTTATCATCAATGTCTACTAACTTTAAAAAGTTAAAATAAACCAATCAAATTCATTTATTGCGTTATCTGTTCTAAAATAAATTCTCTTTCCTATTTAATTCAAATACAATGAATGAATTTGATTGGTTCGTCCCAAATTTTTAAGGTTATGAGACACTGATGGTAGATTTACTATATATATAGTGTTTTTAAAATGATGACTCTCTTACTTTAAAAAGTAAGGACCAATCAATCAAATTCATTTATTGCATTTTTTTTCTTAAAATAAACTCTTTTTTTTTTTTAATTAATTTAAATACAATTGGTGAATTTGATTGATTATATTGATTTTTACGTTTTTTTAAAGTAAGAGAGTCCCCATTTTAAAAGCATTATACATATATATATATGTATATATATATATACATACATGTATTAAGGTGCCCTCAAAATAAGATCCTCTAAAAGTTGTTATAAACAAAATAGAAAAACAAAGAGATGTTAGGTCTCACAACTCATGAGAGACCTCTACGAGTCAAAGTAAATAGTTTTAATGCTTTTATCATTAAGAAAAAAAAAAACATGAAACTGTTTCAAATATGATGTGGTGAAACAGATTAATGAAAAAAATAAAAAAGAAAAAAAAAATCAATGGAAAAAATAATTAAGAAGAAATATTATTATTTTATTCATCTGTCTTATTACATTAATCGTAAAACTATTTCATAAAAATTTTTCTCTCACATAAAATATAACATAACCATATCAATATGATATGACTATACGACCACGACATGACCATACGACCATGGTACTGTCTCTGTGAAGTAATAAAAATGGTCGAGAACACATTAATCATGTAAAAAAAAACCTAATTGAGAACATGAAATTAATTAAGTTGGCCTACCGCTAAAGCTTCTCCCACTTATAAGTTGGACTTAAGTTACATCCTTCTCTAATTTTTAAATTTAAACGTAAATAAAAAATAAATAAAGCAAACGCAAAACAAAACAAACATAAAAAGTGAGAAAAAGTTCATGTCGTTACGACCTGCAAATGACACTAGATAATTCTATAATGAGATCAAACCTAATTGTTAAACATGTCATTGCTTCCATTACATAATAACTTCAATCGTTGTAAGCTAATGAAGGATGCATGAGGATAGAGGTTGCCTTATGTGTCTACAGTTCAAATCTCACAGTTAAAATAGCATCCAATCAAGAATGATCTCGTGTCACTTTTTAAGATTGCTGACGTGATTGGATTATTTTATATGTACTTTTCCTGCTTTGGAAATGAATATGAACCGTGCTTCCTGCGCACTTGCTCTAATATATGTTTGTGGTAATTGTTAATGTTAGGTACTTGATAGTTACTAATAAAACTTGTCATGCATGACAATACTAAACGATTCCTACGCAAGAAAACCGAACTTTCTTTTGTTGGTCTGATCTCATCACTGATCAAAACTAATGTTGTCTAGGTGCCCAATAAAGGAGATCAATTTAAGGTTTGATTTGTTGGTTGCTGTTAGGCTATAAATAAGTTGTTGATCAATCAAATGTGAGAACTCAAATTTCAGCTTTGATTGATATTTTTTGAGTTGTTCCATTCTGATCAAGCAACCTAATTTGACTGTTAAGATATTAGAATTTTATTGCAACTTTTAAAATGCAAAGAAAACCATCATCACTTCTGCGCATCCAGCCCCCAGCTTATGGGAACCTAATAACTGTTCTCAATATTGATGGTGGTGGAGTGAGGGATTATTCCTACTACTATCCTTGCCTACCTAGAATCACAACTTCAAGTTTTTGTCAAATAATGTTCATCATTATCTTGTACATCTGCATGTCAACATATTTCTAGTGATCATATTTATCTTTTTATAGTTTTATTGCTAGTTAACTCACATTTTGGTGAAGTAGTAAATTTTGTAATTATCTGATAGAATAGCTTGTGGTCTAGAGAGCTCACTTTTCAATTTTTATTTTTACTAGCCATATATACAATGACCGAATTAAACGTCACGTTACACAAAATAAAAGTAAACAAAGTTCACTCGAATCTCAAGATGATATGGTTAAAAAAATTAAAATAAAATAAAAATAAAAATAGATCTCATTTAGATTATATATAGATGCTTGCAAGAATCACTTTAGACATGCATACTGACTACAATTTGGGATGGATATTTTTGGGCAAGAGCTGGATGGTGAAGATGCTAGACTTGCAGACTACTTTGACATGATTGCTGAGACAAGCACTGGTGGTCTAGTTATCGGCATGTTAACTACTCCAAATGAAAAGCATCACCCTCTTTTTGCTGTCAAAGATATCAAGCTAGCCCTTTTATCTCCAGCACTGTCCAAAAATCTTCCCACAAAAGAGGTAATATTAGTGACTAGTGATCAATTTTTCTCGTATATGATTATCTACGATAGGGTGTGTGCGAGTGTCTACATATATATATATATATTGTCACAGCTTATAACTAAATATGTTTTTGACTAATTGGCGGGAGTATTTAGGGGGCGATTAGAAAGAAGTTAAAATCATTATTAGGACCCAAGTATGATGGGAAATACCTTCACGGGCTATTAAAGGATAAACTAAGAGAGACCAGATTGCATGACTCCTTGACACACGTTGTCATTCCATCTTTTGATATCAGTCAATTGCAACCAACCATGTTCTCCACCTACGAGGTAGGTATCTTTGTCCTTTAGATTTGTATATGCTAAATTATAAATACTTCTATAAGAAACTGACATAGCTTATCAATGGAGTTTCCACAAAGTGTAAAAATTAATTGTTATCACAACTTTGTTTTATTTACTAACATATATAAAGCTGTGGATATAGGTTAAAAAGTCCCCATATTTGGATGCTTTACTATCAAACATAAGCATTAGCACTTCAGCACCTCCAACTAGGGGTGGCAAAATGGGTTGGCGTGTCGGGTTGAGCTGAATTCGATTCGATTCGTTTATAAATTCGACTAATTTGATACGAATTCGTTTAAAAACGGGTCGATATTTTTGGATTCGACACGATTTCGTTTATAAACGAATTGACACGACACGACACGATTAATTCGTTTATTGTTTGAATTATAAAAAATCCAAATTTGTTAACCCGTCAACCCGTTGATTCGTTTAACCCGTCAACCCGTTAATTCGTTTAATTCTTTTAACCTGTTTAATACGTTTAATTCGTTTAACCTAAATAATATTTTAAACACAAATATAGTAAACAATAAAATTCCATACACTGTGCATCAATTCATAAATACTGTGCATCAGTTCATAAACAAGAAACCTGGTATCGCCATCAGTTCACTATATCCCAAGATAGTAATTATATTTGGATACTAAATATTGCTAAGCAAATCCATCTCATTCTACAATCAAATTCAACACAACATAAAAATTCCAACAAAGGACAGAGAACAAGCACTTAGTAACAAATTAACACCCCTTAGGAAGATGGTGCCTGAAATTCTCTACCAGCATCTTGAGCTAGACAATCCAATTTCTTGACTGCAACCTTCAAGTTATCGTCCAATTGCGCCTTGTAAACACGTCCAAAACCACCCTCACCCAATATGTTGCTCTCATGAAAACTGTTGGTGGTCTTTCTCTAGTAACTTATAATCAAGAAATGTAACAACAGATCCCTTCTTGCTAACCATCCCTACAGAAGTAAATTTACCCAAAAATGGTGACAATACAAGTCCATTCTCAGCATCTTCACATACGAATAAACAGATCAAACAAATCGAACCAATTGAGAAAAATCTAAAATGGCCAAAATCAATGCATACTAAACAGTGAAGAAAACAAAAATGATACCTGGAAGAAGGGGTGGTGATCGTGACGGAGAAAAGGCAGAGTCCGTGGTGCGATGTGGAGGTGGAGAAGGGGAGAAGAGTTGTCAGCTACTACCATGGGTGTGGGAGAAGAGGAGAGGGGCTGCCGAAAATTGAAAATAGATTTCAAATGGGTTAGGTTTAGGGTTTGGTTAATGTTTATATTTATATAAATGCATAATTGCAAATTAACCCCTATAAGATATTAATATTATAATTTAACCCCTAATTTAATCGTGTCAACTCGCAATTCGTTTAAGCAAACCCAATTCGATTCGTTTAATAAATGGGTTAAGCGGGTTGACACGATTATGATACGAATTCGTTTAATTCAAACCCACACCCATTTATTTTTTACGAATTCGTGTCGACCCGTCGTGTCGTGACTCATATTGCCACCCCTACCTCCAACTTATCTTCCTTGCCAGTACTTCACCAACAAAGATTACGAGAGAAATACTAGAGAATTCCATCTTATTGATGCTAGTGTTGCTGCTAATAATCCGGTACATATATATAGTACATTAATCAAATTTCCATCAAGGAAGTTTTTAAAAGATAAAATCGAATAAAATTAAATTAAAGTAGCATATTGGCACAATTTGTACAATTTCAAGCTTTGGTTGCAATCACCCAAGTGACAAAACAAATATTTGATGAAAATCCTGATTTCTTCTCGATTAAGCCCATGGACTATGACCGGTTTCTAATGGTCTCGATAGGCACTGGCTCACCCAAGATAGAACAGAAATATAGTGCTAAAATGGCGGTCAAATGGGGCACACTTTGGGTTGTTTACTTCATGGTGGTTCCGTTCCATTAGGGAATGTGTTTAGTCAAGCAAGTGCAGATATGGTTGATTACCATATCTCCATTGTGTTTCCAAGCAATTCGTTCTGAGTGAAACTATCTCCGAATCCAAGTATATAAGCTTGTCCTGCTTTTATTTTTTTATTTTTTTTTTCAAGTTTTACATCTATATTGTCAGTTTATAGTTGTAAAGATTTATCAATGCATGTGACTAATAGTTGTCATATAATGTAAAATCAGGATGATACTTTAACCGGAAAAGATTCTTCGACTAATATTGCAACCAAGGAACACTTGGACAAACTAGTGCAAATAGGTGAAAGACTGATGAAGAAATCGGTTTCAAGGGTGAATCCTGAGACCGGATTGTCTCAACCAGTTCCAAATGGTGGCACTAACACAGAGGCTCTGTAAAAGTGTGTATGAGAGAAAAATTAGATTGCATTAAGCATAATTTGTTTTCATTTTTATCTCTAATTAGTATGACTGATTTTCATAATCTTCATCTCCTTATAGATTTGCATGACTACTCTTTAAAGAGAGGAGACTGTGAGAGACAAAATCATCACATACAGCCAATAGGGGCTTACAGTGAGATCAGTACGCAAACACTAAAACAAAACATACTATCCATATTAGAATATCCATACCAGACACTAAAGGCCTGGTATGGATACCATTATTTAATTAAAAAAAAATTATATCAAATTATTCATACTGAGCATTGGATAAAATTTTTTTATTATTAAAAATTTTTTTAAGTCAATTATAACACCAGACACTAATGACCGGGTATGGATAATATTTATTTTATTTTTTAAAAAATTTATATGTGATTATCCATAACGAGCCATCAATGCCTGGTATGGATAATCAATTTTTTTAATAAAAAAAAAATTCTTTTTAGTATCCATACTAGTTGGGTTATGCGTCCGTTATGGATACTTATTATTATCCATACCAGGCGGGTGACCTGTTTGGTATGGATAATACAATTTTTATAAAAAAAAAAGATTAAAAATGGATTATCCATGTCGGGCGCATGGCGGGTCATACACTCGATATGGATAATCCAAATGTTTTAAAAAAAAAAAAAAACAGATTATCCATATCGGGTGGTAACTCAGTCGGTATGGATAATCTGGGTGGGCATAATGACTCCCGACCGTCCCCTTTATTTCACCTATTTCTTTCTCTCTTTGTCTCTTGCTCTCACATCACCTCTCTCCCAAACCCTAGTCACCCCCTCTCCTTCTTCGTCGGTCGTTTGCCTCTCTGATAGCCCGTTGTTCGTCTTACCGGTTGCCGTCATTTACCGATTTACCTCCAGTTAGTTTTCTATCATTTGTTCTTCTTTTCTTCTTCTTCTTCTTTTTCTCCTTTTCTTCTTCTTCTTCTTCTTCTTTTCTTCTTTTTCTCCTTTTCTTCTTCTTCCGTCACGGGATCGGTTAGATTTAAGTCCGACCACGGGACCGCCAATCGGACTTGTTTCTACCGTCAGCTCAACGGTCTCCCCTTGTTCTTCTTGTTCTCTTCTTCTTCTTCTCTTTTTCTTATTCTTCATCTCTTTTTTTTCTCCTTTTCTTTATTTTCTTCTTCTTCCATTTGTGCGACTGGCCGGACTTATTCTGACCACGACCGCTGGTTGAACTTGTTCCAATCGCTTGTACGGCGGTCCGGCTGTTGCTTCTTTTATTATTTTTTTCTTTTCTTCTCATATTTTAACTTATTTTCTTCTATTACAGCCGCCACTGAGCGCTATCGCCATCCAATGCCATCATATAAGTCTGATGTACTGCTCTTCCACAATCCAACACCGTTGTGTTTGCCGATACGCTACTCTTCCACCGTTTTCTTTGTCAAGAAGGTATGGACTTTATGATTTTGTGTATTCCGATATTTCAATTAATGATTTTGTGTTTTATGGATTTTATTAGATATCGTATATGTATTATTATTGTTACCATATTGGATTGTTTTGACATAAACATAGTATGGTTGTTAGGGTAATTTTCTTTTGATGGTTTTGTGAAGTTTTTTAAAGGATAAAGTTGTGATATTTTTTATGTTTTCTGTAAAACACATGTAAATATGATAGTTTATATGGTTAAGAATGATAAGTAATAAGTTAGATGATTATAATATATGTAGATATGGTGAATGTGCATGTGAATGTGATTTTTTTTATATTCAAAGTTTAATGATTTTGATGTAGTTTAACACTATATTGTTGCTTATTTTGTTTTTTAATATAATATACTTTCAAATAGATAAGGAGTGGTTAAAATTAACATTCAAATTAATATCCTAAACTCAATCTATATACGGACATAAAATTTAAACTTTCAATGTTTTTAATATATTGTATCTTTCATTTTTAAACATTTAAAGTGTCGAAAGAATATAAAAAGGGAGCTAAACACTTTGTTGAGGCCGCAAATAAACATTCAATAAATCCTGACTTCATCTCTTGCCCTTGTGTAAAATATCTCAATGAGAGATATCATCACACTAAAATAGTGTATGAGCATTTAATCATTAATAGGATGGATCTTCAGTATACAACTTGGTTCATGCATGAGGAACCCCTAAAAACTTTCACACCTATTGAAAATATTTCCAATACATTTAGAATGTATAGGAATACAAACCTTGAAAATGATTGTAATGTTGAACTTGATGTTGAAGTAAGAGATGAAGACATCACTGATAATTTGGAAGATGTTGAAACTTCTTTGTATAAAGGTTGCTCCAAGTATACTAAATTATCGACTATTGTAGCTTTATATAAACATAAGGCTACTTATGGTCTATCTGATAAAAGGTTTGATGAACTTCTAATATCGTTCAAGACATGTTGTCATTAGATAATGTTCTACCAAAATCATTGTACGCAATAAAAAAGTTGTTAAAAGTGTTTGATTTAGGGTATGAAAAAATTCATGCATGCATTAATGATTGTTGTTTGTTTATAAAAGAATTGGAGTATCATGAAAATTTTGGAAATGTGGAACTTCTAGATGGAAAGTAAACAAAGTTACTAAAAGGATTCATAAAGGTGTATCGAACAAAGTACTTTGATACTTTCCAATCATTAGACGATTTAAAAGAATATTTACATCAACTAAAATGGCTAACGACTTAAAATGACATTCTACCCATACAATCCAAGATGGAAACATGCGTTATCTCGTTAATTCAGAAGTCTGGAAGACTATAGATAAGATGTAGCCATCTTTTGCTTCAAAGCCACACAATTACAAGTTATTAACTGGTTAGGTATAGAAACAGTGGTGGCGGAAGTAGAAATTAACTCCAAGGAACACTATGATAAAGTTTTTCATGAAGAGCTTGGTCCAGTTGTTGACGAGTTTATATGAAGAAATTAATAGTTAGTATTATATTACCACGACCTACCAACAAGCTATAAACTTTAGAACATGTATTTTACTCATTTATTGCTTAGCCAATAAAATATATTATATCTTAGGATTATGTTATCACCAGATAGGGTGACTGTAGATGATGTAAGTTAACTTTAGGTAATATATATATATATATATATATATAACTGTATTTTAAATGTATGTTGAAATTTGATTAAAGGTTTTTTAGAATATGCAACTTTTATTCTAATATTAAATTATATATATTTTAATTATGAAAAATAAATTTAAATTAAAATATTTTTCATATCGGGCACATGCTCGGTATGGAAACTTAGTATCCATGTCAGGCACGTTACCGGTATGAATACTAATAATCATAGGGTCGACCCACTTTTTAAATACCGGGTATTGCCCAGTATGGATACTTATTATCCATACAAGACAGTTGCCCTGGTATAGATACTAACAATATCCATACCAGCAGCATCTCTATCAAGTGGCTTGCTCGATATGGATAGTCAACCATACCTGGTATTGCCCGATATGATTGACCCATTTTGTTATAGTGAAAACATCATTATTAATTTATATATCAATTGTTCACTTGTGTAAAGTCATAAGAAAATTTGTGATTCTTTGTTTCTTTTGTTTGTACAAAATAATGATAGTTATAAGAATGATGAACTTTAATGAATAAGATTACAAATCATTAATTATCTATGCATTAGAAGTGTAACTGAATGAATTTTTATTATGCTTCAAAATTTGATCCTAAAGTCAAGACCATGCATGGTGTCTAAATGAATAATCTAATTAAGTAGATCATTGTGCTCTGAACATATGACAAATGAATGACCACTCAATGTGGTTTGGTAATAAAGAATACTTATTCACCCTAAGAATGATCTAAATTCGAGCGGTTATGTGATAAGAAAACATGTAACAAATGTGCCCAGTTAATATAATCATAAGTCTTGGGTCCATACAATATACCATGCATATTTTATGTAAATTATATTTTGTGACAATATAAGTGATCAATAATATTTATTCTCTTGCACGATTTGAATAAAAGATGTAGGTGAGATTATACATATCTATAATGTTTTTATAATCAAAACTCCCTAACTTTAAAAAGTTAGGAAAAATCAATCAAATTCATCAATTTCATTTGAATTAAATAGGAGAGAGAATTCGTTTTAGAAGAGAGAATCCAATGGATAAATTTGATTAGTTTTCCCTAACATTTTGAAAAAGTATCACATTAATCCCTCACGTCAATCAATTAACAGTTAAATCTAACGAAAAGTAGAAAAAGACTCTTTTGCTCCTCACCATCCATTAAAGTTGTGATGGATGGTGGAGATTTAATTAAGAAAAGATTAACTAAAAATAATTTTAAAAGGTAAATTTAAAAAAAAAAAAAAAAAAAAAAAAAAACTTAAAAATGCATATATTTGGATTAAACCCAAAACGCATCACTCTCTCCCTTGCCCTCTTATTGCTGTCGACACCAACTCATCGCCGTCAATAACTTTGCCTCACCAACGACGACACTTCCCCTCCATCAAAGCTCTGACAATCGCCGTGCCACCTACCGATCCAAGCCATTGTCATGTTGGTTGAAGCTCCAGCTAGCTTCTTCTACCATCATCATCGGCGATCCGTTGCCGTCCTGGTTGAAGTCCTCAGAATCAACAATTCATCAGACCTAATAAACTCATAAGGGTTGCAAGCGGCCTGAGAGGAGGGTAAGTTGTGGTTGTTGTTGATGTGGTTAGGGTGGTGGTGGTCGAAGTCGGAGTTCGAGGGGTCTTGGATGGCAATGATGACATGGAATTGATTGAACATGAGGTTCTGGCTATTCTCTAGTTCTGGTGGAATTTTTTTTTTTTTTTAAATGAAAAAGAAGAAGCACAATGAAGATGATTGTGATAAGGATGATTGGTTTGGATATGAAGAGAAAGAGAGATTAAGATTTGACTTGTTTTGTTTTGTTTTGTGTTTTAATTTATTTTTAAATTTTGATTTTTTTGTTTTTAAAAAATCAAAACAAAAAAAAAAAAATCTACAAGATTAAGATCATCAGATCTTATTTTTAAAGATCTAGGAAGTTGAAAGTTTGGGTTAGACACTGATCTGAGTGACAAGCAAGAGCTTCATTTGGGTGTTTTACCTATACGAAAATATGGGTTGTTCAAGCCAAGATCTTCAAATGAAAATTGGGGTTCATCAACCCAGATTTTTTTTTTATTATTTTATTTCAATTTTTTGAAACATTATTTTTTCATATTTTTATTATATACGTTTTCTTAATTTTTATTTTTTAATATTTTTTATTCATTTTCATTGTTATTCATTTTTTAGATTTTGAAAATGACAAAATTACCCTTGTCCATTATGTTGACCATTAGGTTTGCCCATAGGTTAATCGAGGGAGGGATCAATTTGACACGTTTTCAAAACGTTAGGGTTGACTTTGTCATTTTTCAAAAGATAGTTAAAAATTTGATTATGTCTCACAACTTAGCGACCAAAATGATCTTTACCCTTAAGAATAAAAAGAAAATCGAAGAATCCTCATTTGACCACACGAACACACCAATACACATAATGTAGACAAAAATATATAGAAAAAAAGATGCAATAAATTATAGAGTAATTATTATTTTACCCCTTAAATTGATACTATTATCAAACCACTCATAATATTGAAAATAATAGCTAAAACAATCTAACTGTTAAATGGCATGGGGATTTCGTCAATGAATTAACGGATCCGTTAATTTGAAGGGTAAAGATAAATGGATTCAAACTATGTAATATGTTAATGAAAAAATATATATATATTAAAGACCACTCGGAATGTGCCATGTGTGGCATCTGATGGGGGCGTACAGAACAGTCATTGTCTCTCTCTCTCTCTCTCCCAAAATCGACACCCACCAACTCTCTTTCTTTCTCACACAATCTGTCTGTCTCTCACATCTCTCTTTCACTTAACCCTGACTATCTCTCACACCCTCCACTACCTCAACTCTGCCACCACTCTCCCTACTGGAGCTCTGGCATTGTTGTCGGTCAGATCGTCTGCTAGTAAAGACTGAGAGATCGTCCACTCCCACTTGTTCCTAGTAAAGTAGAAGTGGTAGCGGTAAAGGAGAGATCGTCTACTTTCCTGGTAAAGAACGAGAGATCGTCTGCTGCTACTCTCGGTGTTCTCGGTGGCGACGGTGGAAATGTTCTGCTAGTGTCTCGGTGGCAACGGTGGTGGTTTTCTTCATCACGTGCCCTCGATGGTGGCGGTGGCGATGTTCTGCTGCTGTTCCTCTCCAAATCGACGGCGGCGATGGCTTCTTCATCATGCTCCTCTCTAGATCATGCGCTCTCGGCTGATTTTTGTGTTTTAAGCTGATTTTTGTGTGTGCTTTTGTGTATATGCAGTGGCTGAGACATATGTGTTTTTTGGCTGATTTTTGTGTATATATGCAATGGTTTTTCATCAACATAAACCTAGAAAACATATAAGTGTATATATGCGGTGGGTTTTCCATAGAAGAAGGCATATATGAGTTTATGTATTCTGGGTTTTGGGTGCTGATTTTTGGGTGTGTGTTTGGGTTAGAAACGTGCATTTCATCTTTTCTTCTATGCTTTCTTCTTGTTTTTTTCTTTGGATTATTTGTTTTTCTTTTCATTATTTTTGAGTTCATGTAGATTAATTTGAGATTAATTTGGGTAACATGGTGAAGATAAAGGTTATGGGCTTTTGTTGGTAAGTTCATGTAGATTAATTTTTAATTTATTATATTTTTTTTAATGGTTTTTATTAATAATAATTATTGTATTTTAATTATTTAAAATTTTAATTAATTTATTTATTTTTATACAAAGTTTAATTGTTCTTTCACATCATTTTATAATGTAGAGATATTGTTTATTTTCCCGGTAACAGTCCAAAAAGGGTATTTTAGTCTTTTATTAATTTTATCACAAAATCATCAAAAGATTGGATAGAAACTGTTTTTGGCTATAGCGGGTTTTTAGGTTAATATTTTAAAAAGTTAGGGTAAATTGAGATTATTTTCCATTTTAAAGGGTTTTTAGATTTTTTTCTAAATTATAACTATATATTTCGAAAACAAAAAATGATAAAAAGTTATTTGTTACCATTTTTAAAAATCGGTAAAAACTAAAAATATGTTTGGATGAAAATTATTTTTAAAAATGACGATGTGACTGTTAAAATAAATGTTGTTTCTTATTTGAGTTTTATTGTATAAAAAAAAAATGATTTTTGAAAATGATAGAAAATGAAAAAAATCATTTTTTATTTTTACCGTAAGTTTCACTGTACTTTTTTGAAAACATGTTTTTCATTTTCGAAAACATATTTTTTAAAACGGCTGAAAAAGACATTTTTGAGCGTTTTTTGTTTTTTAAAATGAAAATAAATTTTAAAAATGGTGTCAAACACCAGCTAAGGAACATGTCTTCCTATCGTACATAATGTTTTTTTTTTTTTTTGTTTAGCTTTGATCATGGATGTCAATGATCATATTATACATCAAAACAACACATTTAATGGTCTCAATAAATGTCAATGATAATATAAATTAAGACCCTTCTGTAACATTAATCTTCCTTTCAATACCCAATTGAACAGATTTTAAACAATTAATTGCTTGCTTAGAGACATTAATTTGAAGCTAATTCTGGTCCTTCTTCATATATATATATATATATATATATAAATTAGTTAACGTATGGACCTATGTACCTATAAATATCTTCAGTCACAAGCCACAAGGTGTGAGAAATGGAGGGAAAAAAGCAACAAGGACCGATCAATGGAGGAATTTTGAAGTATAGAAATGAGAGAGTTATATATTTTTTGTGCTTATTTATTTTTCCTAATTTGTCAAATTGATTGAAAGAAACCATGAATTTTCTTTAAATTCTGCCCAAAGGATAAACCTTCACAAAAAGGGACTATGAATTTTATTCAACTTTTTCCCCCGTTCATAGAAGAACTAGAATCGTCAAGAACAAATTCTTCATGAATGATCTTGCATTTATATATATGTCAGTGCATTTCATTGTATGTAGCCAAACAAAATCATCCACATATGTAAAATATAAAAAACAAAGAGAAAAGAGAAAAGGTCCATTTGTTAGGCCTATGCTTAGCGTTATTATTCTGGATCACATTCTAACCTACTTATCTCACCTACAATTCACACATTCTTTATTTGACTTTTCACATATTGAATCTTTGAAATAATAGGTCAGACAGTGTTTACTTCTGATTAATCTTTGTCATTGACCGATAACTAATATACTTTGACCCAATCCAAGAAACCATGTATAGGCATGTTTAATTAGTCAAATTTGGGAAAGGTTTTACAAATGAAGACTTTGTCGCATAGAACTCTGATTCCTTGTTTTTCCCTCTTTTTAATTCACCAGATCTCGTAGGCTAGGTCTATAAATAGCCATGCAAGTTTTGTGAAAGAGGCACTCAAGGAATCAGAAAATTCTCTCTAGCTCCAAGCATCTCTTAAAAACTTACATTCGCTCAAAGTTTCTTCCACGTACAGCTCTTCAAAACCCAAGCTAGCCAGCTTTCTCTTCATTTCTGCGTGTGATTATATCCCTGATTGAAATCCTCATGGAAAGAGCATTTGCTCCTCTTCAACCACCAACCTTTGGAAATCTCATCACCGTTCTTAGCATTGATGGTGGTGGAATAAGAGGACTTATTCCAGGAACCATTCTTGCTTTTCTAGAGTCTGAACTTCAGGTAGATAGCATATGCATATTATTATTTTGTGCAATATGGCTTCCTTATGCCTATTTTTGCTTGCGAACTAAGATAAATTAGATTTACTTAGATTCACTTATGGGGAAAAAAAGTCTAGGTGATAAGGTGCATCTTATCGATCAAATTTTGGCATGGAGAGTCAGAAAGAAACAAAATTTTAAATTTGCATTTTGAAATTGAAATTTTTCTCACTTTATTTATAAATCGAAATCATAATTGTATTCTAATACTTCAAATTTTTAGACAATGCATCATAATAATACATTGGTTGTACTCGGACTTTTTCACACTTGTCATGTTTAATATATGTTAATCATGTATTTCAAATATTGTAAACAGGATGATCCTTCATTTTCTTTTATTCATAACCGTAACGCACAGACTTGAATAGTTTGCATTTAATATCATTTGATGTTTTGTATGTTTATAGTACTAACTCTAGGTTTTTGGCAATTCTTTAGAAACTAGATGGTGAAGATGCAAGAATTGCGGATTATTTTGATGTGATTGCAGGGACAAGCACAGGCGGTCTGGTGACTGCTATGCTAACTACCCCTAATGAAAAAAACCGACCCCTCTTTGCCGCCAAGGATATAAAAGACTTTTACCTCAATGAATGCCCTAAAATCTTTCCCCAACCCGGGTACAGTTTTATATTACAAATATCAGCGCCAACACTTTTCATTTTTTCACATAAACTTGCAACTAAAATTAATTGAGTACTAACATCTTTTTTTTTTTTGTGAAAATAACAGTTTTCAATTATTTGCCAACACTACGAAAGTGGTAAAAGCTATAACAGGACCGAAATATGACGGAAAATATTTACACAGCCTTGTTAGGGAGAAACTAGGAGACAAAAGACTCCACCAAACACTGACTAACGTTGTAATTCCTACTTTTGACATCAAACGGCTCCAGCCGACCATCTTTTCCAGCTACGAGGTTAATATCTTCTTATCGAAATTCTCTTGTCTCCTTTATATATCATGTTTAATTCACTGAATATATATAAAATGTAAGTTATATATATATATATATACGTATACATATATACATATATATGATATAGCTGACCTCTAATTATTTACCGTGCATGTCCTTTCCTCCGAAAAGGTGAAGGAAAAGGAAAGCTTAGATGCATTACTCTCGGATATATGCATAGGAACCTCAGCGGCACCCACTTATCTTCCAGCACACCATTTCGAAACAAAAACCATAGATGGGCAAGTGAGAGAATTCAACCTCATAGACGGTGGAGTTGCAGCAAATAATCCGGTATATTTCAAATTTTATGTACTTACTATACTATATAAAACTTATATATATATATATATCCTAGTATTTCCTGATTAGCAACATATTAATACTTGACCTTTTTTAAAATATATATATATAAATACTTGACCCATTAATCTTGAATCATGATTTCTACTTTCAGACATTAGTTGCAATAGGTGAAGTGACCAAGGCGATAAGTAGGGGAAATTCTGATTTCTTTCCCATAAAGCCAATGGACTATGGGCGATTTCTGGTTATATCGTTAGGGACTGGCTCAGCAAAAGATGAAGGGAAATACGATGCAGATCAAGCAGCAAAGTGGGGTGTGCTTGGTTGGTTGACCAGCGGTGGTTCCACCCCATTAGTTGATGTGTTTACTCAGGCAAGCGCAGATATGGTAGACTTGCACATCTCTGTGGTATTTCAAGCCCTTCACTCTGAAAAGAACTATCTTCGAATTCAGGTAAACATCAAATTGTTTTATTTATATATATATATATTTTCCATATTCAAATTATTAATTTACTTATTATCACTTTTGTTTAACTTCTTGACTAAATTTTAAATGATGAAATGCAGGACGACACGTTAAGTGGGTCGGTTGCTTCTGTTGATATAGCCACGAAGAAAAACTTAGAAGATCTAGTGGAAGTTGGTGAAGGGTTGTTGAAGAAACCTGTTTCCAGGGTCAACTTGGAGACAGGCGTTTTTGAGCCCAGTAATAAGGAGAGTAACCAAGAGGCTCTCGTTAGGTATATATAACTAGGTTTCTAAATTTCAATGCAATAGATTTTGTTGTCATATATATATATATATATATATATATCATCAGCTCATAGAACTTCTTATGACTTAATTTGCAGGTTTGCAAAGCTACTCTCCGAGGAGAAACGGCTTCGCCACTTTAAATCACCCCGTGGACAGACTACAAATTCTAAATAATGTTTATATAAATTAAGTTTAGTGATTATTTATTTTTTGTGTTGGTGCAAGTTCACCCATTAATAGTGTTTGTTGTTCATATTGTTTGAATAAATTCAAGATATGGGATAGTATACATTGTCGTGTAAGGTCTAGAAAGGTGGGAGCACTGCAGAAATATATGGGATTTCCACTTTTTGATATTTTTTTTTTTTAAGCAATTACAATAATTTGAGTTCTGGGAGAGGAAGAATTTCATCTTATCAGATATAATTTTTTATTGTTCATCTCTATTTGAACAAAAAAATCCCACATACGGGGATAAGATTGTTTAGAATTAATTAATGACATTTGTTTTCCGTTGGTTATATATGCTAGTGTTCTTTTCTTTTTATTTTACCTTATTGTTATTCACCATAATATTTTCTTGATAGTTGATACCCCACCTCATGCACAAACGTAATTATTTAAACTAAATCCCCTTTAAATTATGGTACTGAGAGAAAAACAGGTTATTGGTCTGCTTGAATTCTCACTTTAATGCAAAAATTCTTATCAAATAGTAGATCATTAATTAGAAAAACAATTTGCAATTCAATCTATATATTATTATACTTAAAAGGCGAATATAGAGATAGATCCCAAAAATGTCTAGCTCACTAGTTGTTTGATCAGTTAGGCAGCCAATAAGATGTTTGGTGATATTTTTAAAAATGATTTTTTATTTTGTATTAAAAAAAAAAAAACCGAGACTGAATCTATTTGGCTCAATATTTTGTAAAATCTGTTTTTAAAAATGAAGAATAACTTTTATTAAATTTTGACTAAAAAGTTTTTTTTTTTTTTGTAAAAAAAAAAATTCATATTTTTTGTCATTTTTAAAAACAAAATTTCTAATCAAATCACTATTTTTTTCTCTTCAATTAATTATTTTACTCATTTTTGAAAATAATATTAGATACAATTACATCTTTTCTAATTTTGAAAATAACTTTTAATTAATCTTATAAAAAATATTGTATTTTTAAAAATATTATATTTAAAAATGATTTTAAAAACGCTATCTTAAAAATGATACCGGACGCAACCTACTTCCTCTTCGATAACCCGTAGAGTAGCTAGCATACATATTAATTACTCGATTTACATTGAACAAAATTGGAAACAACCAATGAAGCTAGGCAGTGGGCACGGACAAACAATTAATTTGCATGCACATTTATGTTCAAGTTGGAACCCAAAATTAGTCACAATAATGCACAGTAATTCCAAGCAATTCTTGCATCTGCCTCCTTCTCCTTCAAAAGAATTATCACAATCAACAACACACAAACCCCTCTTGCCAGCTCGCTGACCTTTTTTCCTGTTCAGTAGACGAAACTGCACGGAAAGAGTACTGGCCAGAGATAGAAGAACTATTCTACAAAAATGGAAAAAGGGTTACATCTCATTCCTTTGATTAAATTAAAACTATATTTATTATAAGACTAATATTAATCATCCTAAAATCTACTTTTTTTTTTCTTAAAAGACAATAAGACATAAGTCATATGATAAATTTTAAGATATGCAGCATTACATAAGTATCTATCAAAATGATTGTTTACGATGGCTTTGGTTAAAAAAAAAATAAAAAAAAAAACCATCGTAACTATTGCAGGCATAAGATATGTTTTGAAAACAAATGTCATCTTTCACTCCTCTTCTTGCAAAAGCGATGTTTAGGTTTTACTAGGTGGCTCTATTATAATTATAATCTTTAGCCGTTCGTTTTGATTTCTTTATATACAAAAACTGTGATTTTGATTTTGACAAATAAAAAAAAAAAGAGAAAGAAAGACGAAAAAAAAAAAAGCCGACGCTGGACCGCACGGGCTAGCATCATTTGATTTTGATAAGTCGTCATTGGACCATCATATCTACTCGTCAACCAGATTAAGACAGTTAACAATAATTCCACATGACCATGCTTCCAAATTAAGTAGTCTTTATTTATGGTATCTCCTGGACCAATTCATGAATAATTAATTAATTTTATTATTGGAAATTGTTTATCTCACGCACTAGAAAATCTTATTTATTTTTTAATTTGGACAAATCTGAGAATATTGAAATTAGTGAGCATATAATATGGGGTAATGATTGAATAGTCACGTTTATACAACTATATTTAAGAAATTATCATTACAAGTTTACAACTGATAAATGATACCAAAACGAAATGGAATAAGAATTGATTTACTTTATAACATCGGCGGAGAGAAAACTGAAGATGTTTACAATGAATTAATTAATCAATTTTAATTAATCTCAAGTACATCTTTAACTATATATTATTGAGGAAAAATATCGCAGGATTCAACCAAATTACTCTATGGTAATCTTTCTCGTCATTTCAGCTTCTTTTTTTTTTTTAAAAAAAAAATTAATAAATTACAAAATAATTTGATATTCATGGTCAAGAATTTATTTAGACTTATCAAAATTAAACAATTCAATTACAGTCTAGATATCTACTCCATTACATTGAAAATATCTTCATTCCCAATAAATTGTATCTCTTAACCTGTATGAATGTATCTAAGTCGGTGTTTTCTAATGGATTTTTTTTTTTTTTTTTTTTTTACATGTGGTATCACTGTTACAGAACTTATTTTCTATTTCCCAATCCTACACATCACATATGAATCTTTCAAACCTCTTCTCCTGAAGAAAGCGATCTTATTATATATGTAACTCATCACCCATTAATAAGAGTAGTTGAGTATCTCTCTTGATCCTAAGAAGTTAAGGGTTCGAGTCATACCTTTATCATATTAAAACACAAGATGTGCGTCACCTATTAGTGATCGATTTCGATAAATCTCAACAGTCATTTATAAAAATAATAATAATAATAATAATAATAATAATAAGACAATGAGTCAATGACTATATGTCGAATGCAACTTTTCAAATGTGTGTTTGTAAAGTAATATTTCAAGTCTTGTATAGTCATATGTAAGGGTGGGCATAACCATGTTTGGTTGGGTTCCTGCTGGAACTGAGCCGAACATGGGTTCCATGTTTTGAGTCCAATTTTGGGCTTTTTCTTGGGTCAATAATCAATAAATCAAAACAAATCATTCAAAAAAAAAAATTCAATTAATCAAAAATCTAAATTTTTTCATCTTCAATGATGAACCTACAAACCTTAAACACCCAAACCAAAAATATTGGTTATCAAACCTACCCACAACCATCATCACTAGCCACAACCATCATCACCGAGCCAGTAACCATTAACGAAACCAAATAAAACCATCAACTGTCTGACAGTTAATACATGCTTAGATATTCTAAAAATCAATAAAAACTAGCAGGATAAGAAGAGATCAAAGAAGAAAGCAACTTGGATACGTGCAGGAGATTCATGGCAACAGTGACGGCATGCGTGAGTCGGAGAAGAAGAGATGGGAGAAGAAAGCAAGAGCTTCATAGTGATTGCATGTGCGGATCGAAGAAGAAGAGATTGGAGAAGAAAGTATGAGCTTTATGGTGACCACACACGCAAAGATTATGATGACGGTGACAGATGAGATGAGAGGAAGGGCTAGGTACGGCTGCGCAAAGAAAAGAAAAACTAAAGAAGGGTTGGCTTGATCTGTTACAGTTAGGGTTTGGAGGTTTATATAGGAGCATGCAAAATTACACAAATACCCCTGTTCACGGATCGGGTTGAGTTTGGACCCTCGGACTCGAATCGAACCATGAAACATGGTGTTTTTGAGTAGAGGATCCAAACACCCTTAAAATGAACTTGAGAACGAACCTGAACACTCACGGATCGGTTCGAATCGGGTTGTTCAGGTCGGTTTCATATTTCCATGCCCACTCCTAGTCACATGAATATAAACTTTGTCAGCGGAGGAAAAGATAAAATATGTGCCAACATGTGGTAGCTGTATACTGCATTTGAATTTGACAAGTCTTGTCGATAGACCATAATACCTACTCGTCAACTTACATTGCGACTACTAACCCGTACTCTTTTACAAAAACAATAATCTACTAAACCGCTAATCTTAGAAAACAATAAACAACTAAACCACTATTTTAAAAAACAATAAACTACTAAACCACTAATAACTATTCTATATGACTATTTAGTACTTAATTAATTATGTTCTGCTGACCAGTTAAAAGTTGTGGTTGATTTCAATGTACACAACTAGTCAAACTTTTTATCTTATGTATCTAGCATCCTGTGGCCATTTAATATATGTAGGAGAAAAGGAAATAAATTGATAACCATAAAAAAGTTCGATGAACTATTTCAAAAAATGAAAAAGGGAAAATCTTTTTTTAATTAACTGGTCAACTCATATTTAGGATTCAGTCAAAATTTCTATAATTTAGCCAAATATGTATAATCAGTGCTAGAAAGTTGTACAATTAGAAGAAAATTATCTTGTAGATGAAATATGATTATGATCATGATCTGTGTAGTTCATGGTTCCAATAATAATTTTTATCAAAAGTTTATTAAGATTAAAAGATAAGCATTACAAATTATATGTATGTTGATACAATTGCATGCATAATAATTTTTTGCTAACTTAAAATAAACAAATCCAAAAGATAAATGGATTATAGAATTGAGCACCCAAGAACATAAAAAGAATATCACTGTTCGGTATAGGTGATTGTGTGCCTCCTTATTCACTAAAATATTAGGGGGTTTAATTCCCACTAAACACAATTTGAAATTTAACTACATAAATAGTATTTGATCTAACACATGCCTACAAATATCTCTGCTGAAGCCCCTACCACCTATAAGTTGGATTTTTTTTTTTTAATTTTTGAGAATAGTTGGATTATGTTTTACTTCTCTAATTTTTTAGGTTAAAAATAAATGAAGCAAACACAAAACAAAACAAACATAAAATATGAGAAAAAGTTCAGGCTACTACGACCTTGCTGCAAATGACACCATGTAATTTTGTAATAAATAATTCTGAGAAAACCTAATTGTTAAACACGTAATCATTTCCACTCTTACTAACTTTAATCGTTGTATGCTGATGGAGAATGCATGAGAATCGATGTATTTTTTTTTTTTTATCTAAAAAGCGGCTTTATAGCCTTAAGAACTAATATTAATCATTCGAGACCAAGATACCCCCACCACATCACAAAATAAAAGAACATGCAAGCCAGTAGGAGTACTATCATAGGCCTAAACATCTAGGGGGATCTGGTAAGCATAATTTGCAAGCCAATCTGCACACCTATTAGCCTCCCTAAAAACATAATATAGTTGAACCTCTCATTCCCTTTCAAATAATTGACAAATCACTGTAATAATTGCATCATGCATTACAACAAGTGATGATCTCCTAATTAACTCATCAATTATAAGTTTTGAATCACACTCCACGATGACCTTCCTTTCTCTCATGTTCCATGCCATTTGTAGACCAATATAAACTCCTAAACTTCTGCCTGAAAGATTGAGCGACTACGCAAATTCTAAGCAAAACCCGTCTTCCATATCCCTGCTTTATCTCTAATCAAACCCGCTGTCGTACCCAACCCACTTGACATTTTTAAAGCTCCATCTGTATTCAATTGCACCCATCCATATTGTGGATTCTGCTAACAAACAAGTTCTTCTTTCTTTGCCTTACTATCCATCTTTCGATACTGATCTTCCGTATCTCTATAATCATGTGCTATCTGAATAATCCAATAAGTTATATTCGGTATTGAAACATCTTTCCCATTGAAGACAAAAATCATTCCTTCATTTCCAAAGATACCAAATAGTCATCCAGAAAATTTGTCTCCAATCTATCCGACACCCTTCATGGCATGACACTGACATATTCATGACCAACCATTGTTGTAAAAGAAGTTGAAAGAATAGACCCCAGAATTCAGAACTTACTAGTTGATACTAGATATGCTTGACAACATGACAATCTCGAAAAATATGGATTTCAGATTCAACAGCTTGGAAATAGCGTGGACAATTTGCACTCAAATACATTCTTCTCTTGAATCGCATCTCATATGTAAGGAGTTTATCACTAGTGACCAACCAGGCGAAAGTTCGAACCCGCTGCGGAACCTCCAGCTTCCATATGCATTGCCACAAACTAGTAGATTTATCATTACTATCTCCACTTGTCAAGATATAAGCACTCTTAACACTAAATCTCCCAGATTCCTCAAAACTCCAACTCTTGCGATCACTTCCCCTATTTGTTTTGGAGGGAAAAGTAGCAGCAATTTTTAAACCAACCCGAATCGAAATTAACTCTTGAAACTCCTCTCATTCCCAATTTCCATCCGAGTTAACATAAGAAACTACTATACAATCTTCATCTTCATGTGCTAGTTAGGAACAAAGTTGGTTTACTAGCGATCCTTCTCCTTCAATCCAAGTATCCTGCCAGAACTTTGTCCTATTATCATCACCAATTCACCATATAGTCCCTTTATGAGCCCATTGATACACAGAACAAATACTTCTCCAAATGCTAGAATGGTTCCCTTATGCTTTAAACTCACACAAGTCCGAATTATTCCTCTCATACTTTCCTTCAAACACTTTAACCCATAACTTATTAAGTTTGGTCCATGTATTCCATGCCAGTTTCATCAAACAAGCTTCATTCATCGCTTTTGCACTATGGAAACCAAGTCCACTCTTCAAAGTACAAATAGTTATCCATTTCATTAGATGAGGTTTTCTATTATCAATAGTTGAATCCCACACAAAATCGATGTTGCTTTATGTGTCTATCGTTTAAACATCCAATCAAGAATGATCTCCTACCACTTTTTTAGGCTGGTGACATGACTGGATTATATGCACATTTCCTACTTTCCAAATGAATATGAGCCTTACTTCTCATGCACTTGTTAGAGAGATGGGATGAAAAATCTTTGAAATATATGTTTGTGGAAACTGTTAATGCTAAGTACTTGATAGTTACTAATAAACTTGTCATGCATGACAATTCTAAACAATTCCTATGCAAGAAAAGTACACATGTTCAACATCCCATACATTGTAGGCTATGAAACTATGATCCTGGGTATGTTCACCAAACTTTCTTTTATTTGTCTGATCTCATTACTAACCCAAACTAATACTGTCTAGCTGCCCAAAAAAGGAGATCAACTTAAGGTTTGATTTATTGGTTGCTCGTTAGGCTATAAATAGGTTGTTGATTGATTAAATATGAGAACTCAAGTTTCAACTTTGTTTGATATTTTTTGAGTTGTTCCATCCTAATCAAGTAACCTAATCCGAATGTTAAGACATTAGAATTCTATTGTGAGTTTTAATATGTAGAGAACACCATCATGATCACTTCTGCGCATCCAGCCCCCAGTTTATGGAACATAATTGCCGTTCTCAGTATTGATGGTGGTGGTGTGAGAATATTGATTAGTCCTGCTACTATCCTTGCCTACCTTGAATCACAACTTCAAATTTTTGTCAAATAATATGTTCATCATTATCATGTACATGTGCATGTAAATATATTTCTAATGATCATATCGTATTTACCTTTACATAGTTTTACATATGTACATTTTATAAGTTAACTCAAATTTTGGTGAAATATATAGTGATCAGACGAAAAATTTACACTTTGATGATATCAGAGTTAATATACATGTTTAGCACATTTTATGTTTGAGTTTGACATTAAAAAAATAAAAATAAAAGTAAAAATAAAGGTCAAAATTTTCGATTAAGAGGTTGTGGTACATAGAGTTTATTTTTCACTTTTTATTTGTAATTTCTTCGATGCTAGTCCAATGCTTATACTAAAAGTAGTTATTAACCATTAAAATTTAATAGTAACATTTTACTAGCTATATGTACAATGACCTAATCAATAGTCAAGTTATACAAAATAAAAGTAAGAAAAAGTTCACTCCAATCTCAAGTAAAAATAGTTAAAAAAATTAAATTTAGAAAAGAAATGTTTATCTCATTTAGATCATATATAGGTAGCTTGCAAGAATCACTTTAGACATGCATATTGACTACAATTTTGGATGGATATTTTTGGGCAGGAGCTGGATGGTGAAGATGCTAGACTTGTGGACTACTTTGACATGATTGTTAGGATAAGCACTAGTGGTCTATTTACCGACACGTTAACTACTCCAAATGAAAAGAATTGCTCTCTCTTTACTACCAAAGATAACAAGCTAGCCTTTTTATCTCTAACATGATAGGAGCATTTGGGGCACGATTAGAAAGAAGCCAAAATCATTATTAGGATGCCGATATGATGCGAAATACCTTCACAGGTTGTTAAAGGATAAACTAGGAATAACGATATTTTGAACCCCTAAAAAATTGTACGTGCACCCCTTTTTCTATAGGGGAAAAAATTAAAAAACCCCTTGAAACGGAAAATAATGTCAGTGAACCCCAATTTTTGAAAAGATTAGCCAAAATCCCCTCAACTGTTAGTCTAAAAAAGGTTTCCATCCAATCTTTTAGTAGTTTTGTGACAAAACTATGAAAAAACGAAAACACTATTAATAATTATATTAATTATTATTATTTGTCAAATTAAATTAAATTTATGATTAATTATTACTCAATTATAAAATATTTTTTTATAAAACCTGATCTCAATCGTCCAATGCTGGAAATCTTTAAAATATTAATATCAATCTTAACAAATAAATATAGTAAATTAAAAAATTTTAATAAAAAAATCAATCCCATATCTATTTGGTTCAAACCCCTATAAAGGATCTGGGTTTGAATCCAGATCTTCAACGTGATTTTGAAGATCTGGGTTAAATCAAAACTAAAAAATAAATGAAAAGAAAAATTAAAAAAAAAAAATACTAAGTTTTCAGATTTTGAAATCACGTTGAAAATCTATATCACAATCAAAAGTTTCTTAGCAAAAATCACAAAAATTTCCTATCAATAATCACTGGCCAATAATCACAAAAATTTCCCATCAATTTCCCTCCATCCAAATACAAACAAAAAGAATTTTAAAAAATAAAAATAGAAATCAAACACTCCATCCAGGTTGCTCCATTTCTCCCTCCTAGCCAGTACTACCAAGGAGGCCACCAATCATCCCTAGCCACATGACAACTCACCTCTGCTACATCGATGACAATGCCTAGATCATCGTGGTGGACCTCCATAAGTCCGGTGTTGCTGACGGCGTATCTCTCCCAGTTGTTGCTTTTAACAGGGAGACGTTCATGTTGAAGTACTAGCTGTCATCGGAGCACCTACACACGCTAATATTGGTGACGACCGATGAGGACTTGGAAACATGATCGAAGGGTACGAGTGAACCTCCTCCAACTGTCGGTGCTTCTGTTAATTGTTTGTTGGCCCTTAATGACGACCTTATTACTATTGGCACTGACGGAGCTATATCTACGGCCAATTTACAAAAGAGACAAAGATAAAGAGTTAAGAGGGAGGAGAGAGATGATGATAGAGTGAGAAGAAGTGGAATTAGAGTTTTATGTATTTGAAGTGTCAACATTTTTACTTATATACCTTTAGCGACTCACAGAATCATCATTTTTACCCACAAATCACTATTTGATTTCAAACCACTAACAGTAGAGGTTTTTGTTGGGTATTATTTTTATAATTAGTAGTGGTTTGACAATATTTTTCATTTTAGGGTTTTTTTTTTTTTGGATAATATCCATTTTGTATATTCACCCATAAAAAATTTTTAAAGTATTGTTTCTTGTAAGAGCAACCTATTTAATACCAAAAATGCTCTTTTTTTTTTATCACTAAAAAAGTATTATAGATTATAAAATGAATAAAATAAAAGTAAAAATATATGTTAGAGGCAATAACTTCTCATCAAAAGTTGCTTTGATAGAGGAGACTGTTGTCTCTTCCATTGTTTTCCATGTAATATGGAAGAGAGAAGAGAGAAGTTATCACCTTCCTTTTTGTTTAATTTATTATTATTATTTTTTTAACATAGCAAGGAGGGAGGTAAGAACTTCATTTTTTTGTCTTGACTGAAGAGACAGCAGCTTCATATTATTACTATTATTTTCAATATGCTTTTTTTTTTTTCATTGTGGTTTGTCGAAAATGTATTGGTGCCAGACTCAAAGAGGGAAAATTGTCCCTTGTAACTACATTTTGTTGGCACCTTGTAGAATATTTTATTCGAGAATAAGAAAGAGCCTCTCATCCACTAAGGTCTAGGTTGCGCTGCACCTTGGGCATCTTTGAACTCCCAAAAATTTTCATTACTTTTCTCATACACCATTTACTTCCTTGTTAGGAAATGTCTTTGTCCTTTTCACTTCATATTGATTTTATTTTAATTTTTTAATCTAACTCAGTTTTTAATTTGCCATCTGTTGTGAGAGTAAAGTGAATTTAGACAAACTTTTAAAGAAGTCTCTCTACCAACTTTTAAGTTTTGTTCTTTTAAAACAAAAGCAGTACCATGGGTTTCTTCCTTGGTTCATGTTCATGTTCTGTTGGAAGATCTCAAAATGATCTTCCAGTTTTGACGAAAATAGAAAATATAATTAGTTAATAATTATTTTAAAAAGTAAAATAGTTACAACATATTGTAATATAATTTCATTTAACTATTGATAGTTAATTTAAGGGTAACGTTGAAAAATTAAAAATAAATAAATTTTGAGATGTATATACAACTTTAAAAGGGTGTAAATGTCATCACTCTGAACTAGGAAAGACCAGATTGCATGACTCTTTGACACATGTTGTCATTCCTTTTTTTTTTTTTTTTTGACATATTACGTAACCAATATTCATCTACTGGACTCTCTTGATAGGAGTACTAAGATGTGGTCCAGAATGAGAGCCCCAAGAAGTGGGAGGGGATAGAGGCTCCTATAGGGAGAAAGATCATAAGACAGAGACTTCCAGGTGGGAGGAAATAGTTGAAAATTGCCAACAAATTGATTAGTGGGAAGGTGTGCTGCTTTGAACCCAAGACAAGGTAAGGGAAGTGGGGTGGATTACCATTGAGCCACCCCCACCAAGTGCATTGTCGTTCCATCTTTGATATTATACCTTGCAGCCAGCATTTTCCCAACCTACAAGGTAGGTATCTTTGGCCTTTAGATTTATATATGCTAAATTATAAATATTTCTATAAGATATTTACAAGTATAAGATATTATTATAATTAAAGCCACATATATCAAATTAGATTTTACTTAAAAACATAAAATACATCTTTCTCATTATTTGATGATATTTAAATAATTCCATCATTCCTATCTTAAATAGGAAGATTTAGTTTCCCAATATTAACATATTATGTAATCTTATCTATATAATGGTAATATTTTGAATATTCATCTTGCCTAAACTTATCAAGTTTGAGCTTGTAAATTAATAAATATTTTATATATTTTGAATGCTTCACTATCAAACATATGCATTAGCAATTCAGCAACTCCAATTTATCTTCCTTGCCACTACTTCACCAACAAAGATTATAAGGGACACACTAGAGAATTCCATCTTATTGACGGTGGTGTTGCTACTAATAATCCAAAGTGTGTGTGTGGGTGTGTGGGTGTAATTTCTATGGTCAATGTTTTCTAACTTTAAATTGTTGCAACCACCCAATTAATTCATCTATTATTTTCAAATTTATTAGGAGATAGAAATTGTTTTAGAAGAGAAAATGCAATGGATAAATTTGATTGGATGATCCTAACAATTTAAAGTTAGGAGGCATTGAACATACAAATTATGTGTTTATATATATATATATATACACATCAAAGCTTCTATGATCAACATATCCTAACTTTTAAATAGTTAAGATCATTAATCCATTACATTTGAATTGAATAGAAAAGAAAGATTTTTTTTTATGAAAAAGAATACAATTGATGAATTTGATTGGTGGTCTAAATAATTTAAATGTGTATATATATATATATAGAGAGAGAGAGAGAGCTTCTATAGTCAATGATACTGAATTTATAGGGCGACAGTCCACTAACTTTTAGGTCTAATTCACTTCTTTCAAATTTTTGCTTTCAGCTTTGGACCCATTGAGTAACTAACAACCTAGCCCAACAAGTTACTTAAGCAAAACTTTTGGGCCCACATCCATCTTGTTTCCCTATTTGTGCCTCACAGAAATTTGGAGACTTCTTCTTATTCTGTATGTGTTCGATACATCTTATCTACTACCTACAAGAGGTTTTTTAATCTCCAAAGTTCTTTTTAATTATTTTTATGTTGTTTAATTGTCATTTCAATAGAGTTTTTGAGCAATTGAAAAAGTTTTTAAGTTTCTTTTTTTTTGTAAATGACTAATATAACTCTATTATATTTTATTAATATCACTATACCCTTAAACTTAAATCCCTAATACATTTTTCTTCAACAAAACACTCCATTATCATTCTACATATTTATTTCAGTAAAAAAAATTTGAAGACTCCTCTTATCTGGTAAGTTTTCTAATATTTTATGTTTTTTTTTTATTTTTAATTGGATTTTTAATTGTATATTTTTCTTGATGCACATATATGAACACTAAATTGGAATGGCTTGTGTAATTTTTGATAATTTGGAAGTGAAAACATTGCATAACACAGATTTATTTTCGTGAACGTGGAATGAATAAGGAATGTAATCAAATTGCATTTCTTCTCATGCATCGAAATTAACCAGTTTATGTTATTTGTATTGATTTTTAATTGGAAAAAATTTGTTATTGTTACCCTTTGAATTTTTAATATTTTTTTTCAAATCTTTACTTTCATTTTATTATATTGTGTATTTTTTTTTAATTATTAATGTAGTATTTACTCAAATATTATTTTGTAATATTTTACTTTGTTTTCAATGTTCTTTTTGTTAACTTTATAACTTAAACAAGTTTTTAAAAGTAATGCAATCGAACAATCTACTATCTAAAGTAGCTTTTTTAATTAACAGTCAAACAATTTCATTTTAAAAGCTATATTAATAAAAGATCTAATTCTAAAAAATCTATTTAAAGAAACTATACTAGATGGAGTCTTAGTTTTCTCTTCTCCATTAAGATGCGATGTCCTAAATTGGACTTAGCTAAATAAGATCTGTTGTGATTTCATTACAATAGAATTTTCAATGATTTTGACTTGACTAAAACCGTACATCTTATTATTTGACTAACAATAATGGTGAATCCTAGCAAAACGTTTTATTTATTTTTCTCAAAAGAAATAAATAAAATGGTATAAGCTTTTATTGTTTATATTTCTGTGTTTATAAGCAACGATGATCTCTGGATAATCTCGAATCATGATTTCAACCAAGTTAATTGCATGGCAATTTCCGGCTTCAAGCCTCTAAGCGTGCGTGCTTGCGCGCGTGGAAAGCTAGGGGCGGCCTGTTTAATGTACGTTCCACGAAAAGAAACAAAAACTAAACGTGCAGTCAAATATACTTTCGAAACGAGGCCTATCCATCGACTGTTTACTTTTCTTTTAGTGTTGCCTGGCACTAACTAAATTTATCTATAGTACTAAATTTATCTGTATTACTTTAATTCCTTTCAAATAAACACGTTCATTTGCAGATTGCAACATTTCCAATTCCATCATCGAAGTCATCGCCAACCATGCATCCCTGGACTTTTGTACTTCCATTGATTTTTCGTGCTTGTAGTGTCTCTTAAACTTCTTGTTTTAAACGTTTCAATTGAGGAATTGAGGAATTACTAACACAAGTCAAAAAAAATGTATTTTTTTTGTACATATGTGTATAGAGTGTTAATTCAACCAACAGAATGTTTCTTTGATCATGATCTATATCAGATAAGATTCTTATTAAGAGGTGTCACCAACTCGTAACTTGTACCATAAGAAATTAATTTGACATATGACCAGCAGTTTCAAACAGAACTAGCTTCTTGGTTCTGTACATTTGTCATTTTTTAAACAATGGTGGATATCCGTAGTCGGGTACTGATTGAGTTTTCATGCATGTCTATCACCAAATCTTTTGGAATCCACTTCCAATTTTTAAGTCAAAAGTCAGAAAATTCGTATGTAGTCCAAACACGTGGGAGAATAGGTTATATATCTAAGAATTAAAAAAAAATGTGGAAGAATCCTCATCCACACGAACGCACCAGTACACACATAGAGATAAAAATATAGAGAAAAAAGATGCAATAAATTATAACTATAGTTCCTATCTTTTGCTTTATTTCGTGAATGTATAATATTAACCAAACCATAAGCAACTTGTCTTCCTTGTACGCAATTTTTTTTCCCCTTTATTAGCTTTGATCATGGATGTCAACTATCATATATACATCAAAACAAAACATTTAATAGTCTCTATGACTGTCAATGAAAATATATATTAAAACCCTCCAGTAACATTAATCTTCCTTCCAATGCCCCATTGAAGAGATTTTAAACAATTAATTGCTTGCTTAGACATTAATTTGAAGCTAATTTTGGTTCTTTTACACATTTTCCTTTTTTTTTTTAATTAGTTAACATATGGAACTACAAAATATCTTCAGCCCCAAGCCACAAGCTGTGAGAAATGGAGGAAAAAGCAACGAGGACCTATCAATGGAGTAATATTGAAGTATAGAAACGAGAGAGTTATACTTTTTGTACTTTTTATTCTTAATAATCTGTTAAATTGATTAAATCAAAAAAATAAAATAAAATAAAATAAAAAAAAGAACTGTTAAATTAATTGACTGAACCATGAATTTTCTCTAAATTCTGCCCAAAGGATAAATCTTCACAAAAACGGACCATGAATTCTACTCTCTGTTTGTTTTTTTTTTTTTCCCCTTCTATAGGTACGTGGAAGAACTAGAATCATCAAGAACTACTGATCATGCTATTTCAAAACTGAAAGGCACAGGACAGGAGATCTATGAAATATGTGCATTATATTTACAATAAAACAAAATAAATTAATAACATTAATTACATATGTCTAGATGTGAAATATATACAAAAGTTTTCATTGTTACTGAATTATGTGTTGGCATGTATATATATATATATATATTAATTTTATACACAAGATCACAAATAATAATCAGGCTAATTGACTTTAATTATCTTTTCGTATCATTTATGTATTTCAATATTTGACACACCGCCTTTAAAGAATCAAGCTTAATGTATCAAATGAGAAAATTATTTTGCAAAAATTATACCAATAACTAAATTCAAGCTATCACAAATAATAATCGCCCTAATTAACTTTATCTTTTCATATCATTTATGAATATCAATATATGACAAGCCGCCTTTAACGACTAAAAAATATTGATATATCAAACGAGAAAATTATTTTGCAAAAATTCTTCTTGAATGGTTTTGCATTTATGTGTCAGTCCCTTTCATTGTACGTAGCCAAACAAAATTCACATTTGTAAAATATAAAAGTAAATAGAAAAGAGCCAATATGCATTTGTTAGGCCCACATCTAGCATAAATATTGTGGATTACATTATAACCTATAATTCTCAGGGAGCCTGTTTCAAAAAAAAAAAAAATTTCTCTGGGAGCCAGTCTTACCTACAATTCACACATTCTTTTTTGACATTACAATTCACACATTTTATCTTTGAAACAACATTTCATGCTATTTCCGGACTATTTACTTCTAGTCAATCTTTTCATTGACCGATGAACGTGTAGTACTCCAACATGCAACCAGTCCAAGAAACCATCTATAGGTATGTTTACTTTGTCAAATTTGGGAAAAGTATTATAAAATAATAGGGGGAAAAACGAAGAAATTGTCATGAGAAACTCTGATTCCTCGTTGTTTCCCTTGTTTTAATACATTAGCTCTCATGCAAGCTTTGTCCAAGAGGCACTGAAGGACGTCTATAAATAGCCATGCAAGCTTTGTCAAAGAGGCACACAAGGACGTCGGAAAATTCTCTCTAGCTCCAAGCATCTCTTCAAAACTTACATTCGCTCAAAGTTGCTTCCACAGCTCTTCAAAAACCTAGCTAGCTAGCTTTCTCTTCATTTCTGCGTGTGTTTATATCCCTGATTGAAATCCTTATGGAAAGAACATTTGCTTCTCTTCCACCATCAACCTTTGGAAATCTCATCACCGTTCTTAGCATTGATGGTGGTGGAATAAGAGGACTTATTCCAGGAACCATTCTTGCTTTTCTAGAGTCTGAACTTCAGGTAGATATCATATGCATACCATTATTTTATTCAAAAAATAAGGCTTTCCTTATGCCTATTTGTGCTTGCGAACTAAGATAAATTATATTTAGTTAGATTCACTTATGGGAAAAAAGTCTAGATGATAAGATGCATCTTATCAATCAAATTTTGGCATGGAGAGTGAGAAAGAAACAAAACTTTAAATTTGTATTTTGAAATTGGAATTTGCTCACTTTATTTATAATTTTAAATCATAATTGTGTTCTAATACTTCAGATTTTAAAGATAAACATGGCACAATACATTTGATGTACTCATACTTTTTCACACTTGTCATGTTTAATATACGTTAATCAGGCATTTCAAATATTGTAAGCAGGATGATCCTTCATTTTCCTTTTTTCATAATCATAACTTTGTGTTGCACATACTTGAATAGTTTGATTACAATATCATTTGATGTTTTGTATGTTTACAATACTGACTCTAGGTTTTTGGCAATTCTTTAGAAACTAGACGGTGAAGATGCAAGAATTGCGGATTATTTTGATGTGGTTGCAGGGACAAGCACAGGCGGTCTGGTGACTGCTATGCTAACTACCCCTAATGAAAAAAAACCGACCCCTCTTTGCCGCCAAGGATATAAAAGACTTTTATCTCAATGAAAGCCCTAAAATCTTTCCCCAACCCGGGTACAGTTTATATTAACAACTATCAGGGTCAACGTATTTAATTTTTTTCACATAAACCTGCAAGTTGCAACTCTAATTAATCGAGTACTAAAGTGCTTTTTCTGTGTAAATAACAGTTTTCAATTACTTGGCAACGTTACGGAGGTGGTAGAAGCTGTAACAGGACCGAAGTACGACGGGAAATATTTACACAGCATGGTTAGGGAAAAACTAGGAGATAAAAGACTCCACCAAACACTGACTAACGTTGTAATTCCAACTTTTGACATCAAGCGGCTCCAGCCGACCCTCTTTTCCAGCTACAAGGTTAATCTCTTGATTAATTCACTGAATATATATAAAATGTAAGTAATATATATGATGATAGAGCTTAACTCTAATTATTTACCATGAATGTCCTTTACTTGGAATAGGTGAAGGAAAAGGAAAGCTTAGATGCATTACTCTCGGATATATGCATAGGAACCTCAGCAGCACCCACTTATCTTCCAGCACACCTTTTCGAAACAAAAGCCCTAGATGGGCAAGTGAGAGAATTCAACCTCATAGACGGTGGAGTTGCAGCAAATAATCCGGTATATTTCAAATTTTGTGAACTTACTATACCATATAAAATTAATATCATAAAATATATATATATATATATATATATCCTGATAGTTCCTGATTAGCAACACATTAATACTTGATTTATTAATCCTAATTCTTGATTTCTACTTTCAGACATTAGTTGCAATAGGTGAAGTGACCAAGGCGATAAATAGAGGAAATTCTGATTTCTTTCCCATAAAGCCAATGGACTACGGAAAATTTCTGGTTATATCATTAGGGACTGGCTCAGCAAAAGATGAAGGGAAATACGATGCAGATCAAGCAGCAAAGTGGGGTGTGCTTAGTTGGTTGACCAACGGCGGTTCCACCCCATTAGTTGATGTGTTTACTCAAGCAAGCGCAGATATGGTAGACTTGCACCTCTCTGTGGTATTTCAAGCCCTTCACTCTGAAGAGAACTATCTTCGAATTCAGGTAAACATCAAATTGTTAAATATAAATAAATAAATAAATATATATATATACAAAAGTCCTTATTCAAATTATTAATTTACTTATTATCACTTTTCTTTAACTTTTTTACTAAATTTTGAATGATAAAATGCAGGACGACACGTTAAGTGGGTCAGTTGCTTCTGTTGATATAGCCACAAAGGAAAACTTAGAAGACCTAGTGAAAGTTGGTGAAGGGTTGTTGAAGAAACCTGTTTCCAGGGTGAACTTGGAGACAGGCGTTTTTGAGCCCTGTAATAAGGGGAGTAACCAAGAGGCTCTCGTAAGGTATATATATATATATATATAACTGTGTTTCTAATTTCAATGCAATAAATTTTGTTGCGATATATATATATATATATATATATACACACATATATGATCAACTCATAGAACTTCTGATGACTTAATTTGCAGGTTTGCAAAGCTACTGTCCGATGAGAAGCGGCTTCGCCTGTCTAAATTACCCCGTGGCCAGATTACAAATTCTGAATAATGTTTATATATTAAGTTTAGTGATTTTTCATTTTTTATGATACTGTTTCAATTGTAAGGTGATGCGAGTTCACCAATTAATATTCTTTGTTGTTCATGTTGTTTGAATAAATTCCAGATGTGGGATAATATAAATTGTCTTATAAGGAATAGAAAGGTGGGAGCACGGCAAAAATATATGGGATATCCCGCCTTTTGATTTGATTTGTATTTTTTAGCAATTACAATAATTTGGGGTTTGGGAGAGAGGGATGTAACTCGAACTCACTACCTCTTGGAAGTAAATGTGAGGAACATACATTGGACCAACTTCATCTTGTCCATTTTAATTTCTATTATTTATCTTTGTTTGAACAAATAAAATTCCCGGATATGGGGGCAAGATTGTTTAAAATCAATTAATGAAATTTGTTTTCCGTTGGTTATATATGCTAGTGTTCTTTGCTTTTTATTTTACCTTATTGTTATCAACATAATATATTGATATTTTCTTGACATTTGATATCTTACCTCATGCACAAGCGTAATTATTTAAACTAAATACCCTTTAAATTATGGTACTGTGAGAAAATAGACTATTGATCTACTATAGAATTCTCACTTTAATGCAAAAGTTCTTATCAGATAGGAGATCACTAATTAGAAAAACAATTTGCAATTCAGTCTATATGTTATCATACTTAAAAGCAAATATAGATAATGCCGAAAGATGTCAAGCTCACTAGTTTTTTTTATCAGTTAGACAGTGAATATGGTGTTTGGATCTATTTATAAAAATAATTTTTCATTTTTAAAAATGAAAAATGAGAGTAAATACTAAGTATGTTTGGTTCAATGCTATGTAAAATATGGTCTTAAAAATGAAAATAACTTTTATGCAATTATTATTAAAAAGTTAAAAAACAAACTAACTAACTAACAATTTTTTTAAAAATGTTTTTCAACATTTCTAAAATTATATTTGTTTTATGAATAATATTATTCATCCTGAAATCTACTACTTTTTTCATATAAAGCAATAAATGATATGATATATTTTAAGATATGCAGGATTATATATAAGTATCTATCAAAATGATTGTTTATGATGGCTCTGGTTTTTTAAAACATTGTAACAATTCTAGGCATAAGACTTGTTTTTTTTTTTTTTTCTTTATGACTGAGATTAGCTCAGGAGACTACCGGAACCTATCGAATAGGAACACTAGTGATACAGTTCAAAAAGCTGTTTTCAAATTAGAGAGATCCACCCATATGAAAGTGGGGGAGAGCCTCACACGAAGGTGGGAGGGCAACTTGCACAAAAGATAGAAGAACATGCTGTTTTTGACGTCATGAGATGTCGACTTTTGTTTCCGGGGGTATAAGGGCAGTTGACGCACTAACCAATGGTGTTAACTACCATTGAAGACATGTTTTGAATATATAGAAATGTCATCTTCACACCTCTTTTTGTAAAAGAGATGTTTGGGTTTCACTAGATGGCTCTATTATAATAACTTTAATCTGTAGTCGTGCGTTTTGATTTCTTTGTATAATGACATTAGGGTCAAGCCTTGATTAAGTGAAATTTTAAAATGAAATCCAAAAAATAATGTATTAAAAGGGAATAAGAGAATATTATAAGTTTTTATATGTAAACATAGGGAAACATCATTTTAGTCCCTAAGGTTTCGCGAAATATCAAAATTTTAAGCATCTATTGGAAACAACTCTTTTAATCTTTAATTTTTTCAAAACTCTTCAAAAAGGTCCAAACCGTTTGTCAATTAACGGTCAACGTGACAGATTATTTGGATGAAAATGGTAGAATAGTCTTTTTATATAGTACAAATTAATTTAAATAATTTATTAAAATTAACTTTATAAAACAAATGAAAAAAAAATAAAGATAAATAAAAAGTGGAGATCCACTAGATTGGATCTCCACCCGTCCATCCACCTGAATGGATGGTGGAGATCCAATCAGGGGGATTTTCACACCATCTTCAACAACAAGAACAACAAGATTGTTCATCAACAACCCACTTCGGTGAAGATCCGATCTCCACCATCTTCAACACACCAAACAACCCAACAACAACAACAATATAACAACCAAACAACAACAACAACAACAACAATATTAAGAAAAAAAATCAAAACTGCTTCAAAAAAAAATCGAAATAGGGGGTTAATGACCAAACCTAGATGAAGAGTTCATCTAGGTTCGTCGAACCCAGATAAAGCTCCTCATCTAGGGTTCGACCCCCAGACAACCCCCAGACGAAGAGCATCTTCCTCTGGGTTCGATTGAACCCAGACGAATACGCTTCTCTTTTGGGTTCGATGGAACCCAGACGAAGAGAGCTTCGTCTGGGTTCGACCGAACCCCGACGAAGCCCTTCGTCTGGGTTCGATCGAACCCCGACGAAGCCCTTCGTCTGGGTTCGATCGAACCCCGACGAAGCCCTTCGTCTGGGTTCGATCAAACCCCGATGAAAGGCTTCATCGGGGTTCGATCGAACCCCGATGAAAGGCTTCATCGGGGTTCGATCGAACCCAAATGAAGAACAGCTTCGTCTGGGTTTGATTGAACCTAGGCAAAGAGAGCCTTCGTCGGGGTTCCATGAGACAAAGAAGAGACTAAAGAAGAAAAAAAAAGGGACGGAAGAGAGGGAGGTGGAGGAAGCGGAGAAGAACGAAGGAGATGAGAGACAGGTAAAAGAGAGGGAGGAGATCTAGATTGATCTTGATTCCAGATCAAAGAGAAAAATTTAATTTTAAAAATTAACTTATTTTTTTTTTTAAAAAAAAAAATTGTTTTATATTTTAACTTAATATTTTCAAAATTAGATTTTTTTTCTTGAAATCTGTTTTTGTATTAATTTATTGTTTAATTTAAAAAAAAAAAGTAATAAGATTTTTTTAAAAAATATATAATTATGTGTATATGTGTCAACTTTTCATTGGTCAAATAATATATAATATTTTAATTTTATTAAGGGTAAAACAGTTATTTTACGTTAGGATTTGGACTTTTTTGAAGCGTTTGGAAAAGTTAGGATTAAAAGAGCTGTTTTCAATAGATACTTAAAATTTTGATATTTCAATGAAACCTTAGGGACTAAAATGAAGTTTCCCCTGTAAACATTAATATTGTCACCGTATGAAAAGACAAATAAAAAATAATTAAAAAAAAAAAAGGGCCGACGCTAGACTACATGAACAAGCATCATTTGATTTTGATTAGTCTTCAATGGACCATAATATCTACTCGTCAACAAGATTAAGACGATTAACAATAATTCCACATGACCATGTACGCTTCCAAATTAGTCTTTATTTATGGTTTCTCCTGGACCATTGCATGAATAATTAATTAATTTTTTACATTGGAAATTTTTGATCTCACGCACTATAGAATCTTATTTTCTTTTTTCTTTTTTATCTGAAAAGAAGCCTCACAGTCATAGAAACTACATTAATCATTCGGGGTCAGGACACTCCCACCATATTACAAAATAAGAGATCATACAAGTCAATAGGAACCTGATCATAGAAATATATATCCAAAGGAACCTGATAAGTATAGTTGGTAAACCAATCAACTCACTTATTAGTCTCTCTTAAAATATGATTCAAGTGCACCACCCAATCATTCTCGAGGAAAGTGCCTCTCGCAGCAATAATAGAATCAATGGTTAATGTGGATTAATGATTGAATAGTCAAGTTTATACAACTATATTTAAGAAATTATCGTTACAAGTTTACAACTGAGAAATGATACCAAAATGAAATGGAAAAGAATTTATTTACTTTATAAAGTTGGAGAGAAAAATGAAGATTTTTACAAATGAATTAATTTTTATAGGTCCTTTTCACAATGAATAATTTAATTAATAATCTCAAGTACAATTTAACTATATATTATGGAGAACAATATCGCAGGATTCAACCAAACTCTATGGTAATCTTTCTTTTCATTTCAGTATTTTTTTTTTAAAGAAAAAAGAAATATTATTTAATAAATTACAAAATAATTTAATATTCATTATCAATAATTTATTGAAACCTACCAAAATCATATAATGCAATTGCAGCCTGATTATCTACCCCATTACATTGGAATATTTACACTTCTAATAAACTGTATCCCTTTACCTGCATGAATGTATTTAAGTTGTTTTTTTTTTCCAATTACATAAGGTATCACTTTATCAGCAATTAGTTTCCAATCCTACACATGCCACATATGAATTTTTCAAACCACTTTTCCTCAAAAAAAAAGTGATCTTATTATATTTTTCAAAAAAAAAAAAAAAAAAAAGTGATCTTGTTATATGTATAACACGATACAATGGCCATATACCAAATTCAACTTTTTAAATGTGCGTTTGTAAAGTAATATTTCCAGTCTTGTACAGTCACATGACATGTGCCAATTCGAAGACTATATGATGCCTTAATTGATGAATTTGACAAGTCTTCTTCATAGACCATAATATCTACTCGTCAACTTGGAGTGCGACGACTAACTTCTACTTTTTTACAAAAACAATAATCTCTAAACCACTAATCTTAGAAAATAATAAACAACTAAACCTCTTTAAAAAAAAAAAACCAATAAACTACTAAACCACTGATAATTATTCTACATGACTATTTAGTGTTTAATTATGTTCTGCTGACCAGTTAAAAGTTGCGGTTGATTTCAATGTACATAACTAGTTAAACTTTTTATCTTATGCATCTAGACACCTCATTTATTTATTTATTTTTTAAAAAAAAATTGTGTTACATCTGAAAATTGGAGCATAAATTGAATAAGAATTGTCAACTTAGATTAGATAATTCTATATGATTACCTTCTGATCAAATTGTCCTTGCTAACAGTTTTGCCTAACATTGGATTCTTATCTTCAAGGATAACATTTGTAGAAAAAAAAATTGAAATATTTGATCTGAGTCTTTCCAACGAAAGGTTCAAAAATATTAAAAAATTTCAGAAGTTCAAAAAAATTATTATCTTTTGACTACTCATGACTAATTGTATAATTATTGTGTAATACTAACATGTACTATCCATATGATTTCATGAATTATTACAAATATGGACGCATTATTACCAAATATGGACGGATTCTCATTTCAATCTTAATAATCACAATTAATGGATATTCTTATATCATTATTCTGATTAATAGTATTAGCAATATGTTGTTTTGATCATTTCGAGTAATCATGCCCTTTTGCATTGTAGAATTGTAGATATAAAATCGACTACAATATTCAATCCGCGTAAATTGTCAATGTGACCTCCATCATACGTCTTCAACTTCATCATAGACAAAATGCCGTATTCTTCAACCCTGTATTGTCCCAATAATCTTAATTCTATATATATACATACATATATATATATATGTATGTATGTATAGATTTATTCCTATTGAATAACAAATGGAATAGGATTCTTTCTTGAATGAGGAATAAAACTATAAGTTTAAATTCGAGAATCAAACTGAATAGAAGATAAGAAATACAAAATCAATGAGTAGAAAACCTAATTAGGTACCATATATCGTGGTACCTAATAAGTTTGACGTAACTACCAATGGATTGAATTACACATTTACACTGTCGTCTGAAAGCAATAAAGTCTAGCCATTGAAGTAAGTAGGACATTTATTACTATAAAGAGGGAGAAAAAAAAAAAAAAAAGGGACCCATCCCATTAATGGATCATAAATACAATATAACTTCTAGGCAATACCAACAAAAAAGATCATATGATGTTGCATCATCACAAAAATTTATCTCCATAACATAATAAAAATGTAGTATTGAAAAAATAAATACCATAATAAAATTATATCACAAGCACAATGATTATAACTCATTTTGGCACACCCAACTCATTCTCTACACGAATTATATATATATAAAGTAATTTTATCATCAATACTTCTTATCTTTAAAAAGTTAAGACGAATTAATCAAATTCATCCATTATATTTGAATTAAATAGGAAAAAGAATTTGTTTTAAGAGAAAGAATGCAATTGATGAATTTGATTAGTTCATCCTAATTTTTTAAAGTTAGAAAGTGCTAATAGTAAAATTGCTATATATACATCTAGTGTTTTTAAAATGAGGACTCTATTACTTTAAAAAATAAAACCAACCAATCAAATTCACCAATTGCATTTAAATTAATTAGGAGAAAGAATTTGTTTTATGAGAAAGAATGCAATGGATGAATTTGATTGGTTGATCATTACCTTTTAAACTAAGAAAGTTTTCATTTTAAAAGCACTATATATAGGACTTTTATAATTACGTATACTTGATTTTAAAAAATAAAGATCAACCAATCAAATTTATTCATTGTATTATCTCTCTTAAAATAAATTCTTTCTCCTATTTAATTCAAATACAATAGATAAATTTGATTGGTTGGTCTTTATTTTTTGAAATCAGGTACACCTGATTATAAAATCATTATATATATCTGTAGAGTCATTCTACCATCAGTGCTTCCTAATTTTAAAAAATTAGATTAAACCAATCAAATTCATCCATTATATTTCAAATACATAGGAGAGAGAATGCAATGGATGAATTTGATTAGTTCATCATAATTTTTTAAAGTTATAAGACATTGATGATAGAATTACTCTACATATGTATATTTATATATATATGTATGTATGTATATATATATATATATAACCAAGCCATATTTATCAAAAACCAAGGTTCCAAAAATCACTACACCATCGATCTCACAACATCTACCACCACCACCTTCTCATCGCAAGACAAGCAGGTTTTTGTTGGCTCCAGCGAGAAATCTCACAACCGACGAGGACATCTTCTTCTTATTGATGGCCAGATCCCTTCCCTCCATTTCTTGATTTCTCTCTTCTTTTTCTATTTTCCTTAGTCGATTTTTGTTCTTTCACATTTGACTCATAGTTTTTTTGTTCTAGATGCATGTAGTTTTTTGGATTTGTGTTGGTTTTATGCAAAAAGATAGAAGTTTTAACCATTTAGTTTTGGGTGTGTTGGTTTCCAATTTGGTTTCTATTGCTTTTTTAGGCAAACTTGGGCTAAGTTGGCCCGAGTACTCGGTTAACTCACCAGAGTACTCGTCGTACTGAGTTGAACCCCTGATCTGGGGATTATCGGACTAGCACGATATTGGTTACCAGTTAATTGACAAAAAATTGGTCAATTTTAGAACGCTATATTTGCACTTTCATTCCACTCGTGAATAAAGGATTGTTACATCGGTGCGAGAAATTAGGCCTCCGCCTTGAATTTATATGAAATATAATTGAAGTAATTATAATAATGTAACTAGAAGTCCAGCAAAATGTTCCATTGTTCATGCACTGATCTTCCCTTTTGCGACCTTCCCATGTGGTGATCTCATATCACGAGTCCGTTTCTCCTTGGACAGCACTTGTGCTAATCTAAAATAAAATAAATACAAAGTTAATTAGCAATCTTGATACTCAGTTTGGCGAGACACTCAAATAAAGATATGCTAATAACTAATGTTTATTATGGTAGATAAATCTGTATAATTACGTACTTAATTAGAGCTTCTTCATTTGTACCCTCATTACAAGGCTCAAAGGTACCAGTCTCAAAATTAACTTCTGTAACAGGTTTCTTCAGCAACTTTTCACCCACCCTCACAAGACTGTCCAAGTTCTCTTTTGTGGCAATATCCACTGAAGACTCATTTCCGGTGAGTCCGTCGTCCTGAAATTTAACATCACCAATCATTTATAAAATCACCAAAGTCACACAAATTAATCCAAAAATCGTTTTGTGACAGTACAATTATTAGCAACATGTGTACATGGAAATTGACCTGAATACGCAGATAATTCTTTTCGGAATGAAGGGCTTTGAAAACAGTAGCAATGTGAAAATCGATCATGTCGCTGCTAGCTTGCATGAAAACATCTACCAATGGAGTGGAGCCTTGACTTGTTAACCATCCCAACAGTCCCCACTTAGCCGATTTCGCAGCATCGTATTTCTCTTCTGTTTTATGCGAACCGGTCCCTAATGATATAACCAGAAACCGACCATAGTCCATTGGCTTTATGGGGAAGAAGTCGGGACTGCCCCGGGTGATTTCTTTTGTGACTTCGCTTATAGCAACTAAAGTCTGAGAAAATTAAAGCAAATGAACATATAAGCGACTAGTTCTCATAAAAAAACACTAAGCAGTGCATGGTTTAAAATATAATCTAATATCAATAAATACCGGATTATTAGCAGCCACACCACCGTCAATGAGATCGAATGTTGTCACTTTTCCTGTCGAATCGTCTTTAGTTTCAAATTTATGTGCTGGAAGATAAGTTGGGGCAGCTGAAGTTGCAATAGAGATATCCGCAAGTAAGGCATCGATGCTTGGTTTTTTCTTCACCTGAAATATATATGCAAGTACAGAGTATATGAGCTCATGTTTAATATTTGTAAAGTGGTTTTAAAAATGGTGATTTGAAATTGACTTGGAAAGAAATTAATTAATACATGGATAAATAAATACCTCATAACTGGAGAAGATGGTTGGCTGGAGTTTCTTGATGTCAAAAGTTGGAATCACAACATTTGTCAATGTCTGGTGCAACCGTGTTTCTCCTAGTTTTTCCTTCACGAGGCTATGTAGATATTTGCCGTCATACTTCGGTCCAGTTAGAGATTTGAGCAACTTAAAAAGGAGGAAACTGTTAAGAATTGAAAAAAGTATCACGTTAGTAGAGTGATGAGAAAAATATTTATAACCATCAATCATGATTCAGAGATTGACGGTATAAAAACAATAACGATTAAGGTATATTATTACGTGTTTTGAGGGAAGATTTTGGGGCAATGCTGAAGATAAAAGTCCTTGATGTCTTTGGCAGCAAACAAAGGGCGGTTTTGCTCATTCGGAGTTGTTAACATGGCTGTCACGAGGCCGCCGGTGCTAGTACCCGAAATCACATCAAAATAGTCTGAGAGTCTCGCTTCTTCACCATCCAGTTTCTACCCATAGACAAGGAATAAGTTAGAATATTATTAAGAAAAAAGAAAAAAAAAAAAGTAGCATCTTATATATATATATATAATTATATACGAATGGATCTTCAAATCATGAAACAGGTTTTGAGCTGTATCTACCTGAAGCTCAGACTCTAAGAAGGCAAGAATAGTTGCAGGGATAATCCCTCTGATTCCACCACCGTCAATGCTAAGAACGGTGATTAGATTTCCAAAAGTTGGAGGCTGCAGGGGTGATTTTGGACTTTCCATGGCCAATAGTAAATGAGGTGGGAAATGCCAAAAGAAGCAAGGGATAAGCAGGAGAGAGAAATATCGAGGTGTTGAAATACCGGTTGCTCTAAAAGTGAATTCAAGTGTTGATGGATAAGGCTTTTAGTATGCATTGTCAAGGCATGTGATGGGCATTTATAGACTTCAGTTTCCGTGTAGTGCTGAATTTTCAAAAAAGGTTTTAGTGTCCAACTTTGACCCCGGAAGTGTACAATACTTTCTTGGATTTATACATTCTTAACTTGGATGTCCAAATTGTCTGATGTTATCACTGGAATTGGCTCATGTTGGATCACAAGTAATCGTGTCTAAGAAAGCATTACTTGAAGATTAACAATCCAAATATCTAGCTATAACTCAGTCTCATAATCAACAGTAGTTAAAGAGAATTATGGTTAAGTACATAAATTTAGAGAAAACTGGACCATCAGCAAGTTGAATCGGTTAAGAATTGACCATCTAGATTTGAATTTACCGAGAGATCTGGTCTTTTTTAAGATTGCAAAATTTTTTAATTTAATTAAATCGTCAAGTTTGTTGAAACAAACTGTAAAAGCTGCTGCAACACAATTAATTAAAAATCGTTTTGACAGAATGTAGCACTTTTACGATGTGCAATTAATAGAAACACAATCAAAGTATAAGAAAGACTTGGAAATCACATTCTTATTAAACATATCATAATCGGTAATGGTGGATTTTGAAGAAGCCACAGTATGACTGACATAATCCTCTAATTCCTTGCCAATGAGAAAAAAATTAATTCATGTAATTTGAACTATCTAGACTTACAGCAATTACCTTAAAATCATTATCAAAAGGCTCCATGACCAATCAAATATCCAAACAAATGCAAAGAAAACTACGATGTAAAGATAATGACGGATTGATAATGAAAGAAGACAGCGAAATAGATTGGAACGATTATTTGACAACAACGCAGCCTTATTTGACAACAATTATGAACTTTCTAAAGATGAAGAACTGACAATATATTGAAAACTAATGCTTGAACTGAATACCTGCGATAGGAAATTGTTCTTAATCCTAAAGGCATTTCTATGCAATTATCTATTAGAGTTAAATTTATTACCATATATGATATATTTGATAATCAGACAGAAAAATAGAGCTGATGTAGAAAAGAATTGACCATGAATATAAAGATGAGTTTTCAATTCAGAAACTATGTTAGAAATGCTAGAATTTCTCACATTGTCCAACCAAATAAAAATATAGAGAATTTTTCTCATTCTCTACTCTCACTTATAAAATATATAATAAAACAGAGTATAACATATATTATACTGTGGTTGGTTAAAAGCGAATGCATATTTTATTATAAATATCGCATAGGAGATGAAAATATGTATTTATTATTATTAGTATTACTTTTTACCAAAGAGAATCCATATTAAAAAAAAAAAAAAAATGTTAATGTGTCATTAATAGAAACTTAAAAATTCATAATAGTATTGAAGATACTCTAAACTTTGATATTATATAATAACATTATCCAAAAATTTGAATCTTTGAGTAAAAATTCAGTCAGTAATATAAAACACTCTAACAAAATTGATTTGAAACATACAAAATTCTATCAATATGGTGTAGGTCATACAATCAGGCTCATCTCATCAAATGACATTTTAAAGCGAAAGTCAAAAATTAATCAAGTAAAATGGAAGGCAAGAAAACTTCAACTAATATATTAAATTTGCGTGCCCATATTGTCACCATATGGGAAGATAATTAAATAACACGCGACTACTTGGGTTGGATCAATTATTGATTTTGAGGTTTATAATTGATGGACTATAATATCTACTTGTTGATTAAGATTGCGACAGTTAATAATTCTACAAGGCCAGCCATGCTTCCCTTTTTTATGGTTCCCCCATTTCATGAATAATTGATGATACAATATAAATTTTCATCTCATGCGAAATCTGAGAATGAAATTAGTATATAACTTGGATTACCAATTGCATAGTTAAAGACATACAACCACAACCATTTAAGGGAGTTAAATATTTTTCATACCACCTCTTAGCACAGCTGGTTAAACTCTTATTCATTGCATTTCAGTAGGTGGAGATTTAAATATCATCAATCGTATTTTAATTTTGTGTGGTTAATTTTCTTTTGTTATTGTGAAAGTAATTATTTTCATATTATGAGAGTAATATTCAAGCGTAAGTAATTAATCTTTATACGTTCCCAACAGATTTTTGTCTCAATTGTTATTAACTTTCAATAGGGGCAAAAAAAAAAAAAAAAGAGCCAAGGATCTTTACAACTTGATAAACACTGGTTGATTTTTTTATCCCATTTAACGTCAGTTTTCAAAATATAAAGTTAAAAATACTAATTAACCATGGTTGAAAATGAAATAGAAAAATAATTATTTCTCTTTATGTGTTGGAGATGAGAATAAACATTTTTACACCCTTAAATTATTTTCTTTTTATATATAGTTAATATGGAATGGTTAGAGATTTCCACGGAAATCAAAATTAAATTCGATAGGTGCGTTTTCTCCATAAATTAATTATATGTCAGCGCAAGCACAAATATCAAAATGGCAAAAAAAAGACAAAAAAATGTGAATCTTACGAACCTTATCTTTCCCCACAAAAGTGATGTTATGTTGTCGGATTAGATGGCTGTATTCCAAAGTCGATTTTTCAAAAGGAAAAACTTTATTTTAATATCTAAGGTTTCAAAAAATATCAAATTTGTAAATATCTTTTAAAAATAACTCTTTTAATCCCTAATTTTTAAAAACTCTTTAAAATAGTCCAAATCGTTAGTCAATTGACAATCAACGATAATAGATTATTTAGAAGAAAAGGATAAAATGATCTTTTGATATAAAAAGCTAAGATCATGATACATGAATGGTTAGGATTTTAAACACTAAAAATAAATAATTAATTAATTTAAATAATTTATTATACACTTAAAATTAATTTTATAAAAAAACTAAAAAGAAAATTGGAGATATTTGATCTCCACCATCTTCAACCTTCCAACTCAGTTCATCAATATGATGGATCTCCACCATCTTCAACACATCAAGTAAATTCCAACCTGGTTCATCAACATCATTTCCCATAGCTTTCAACATCATCAACAATTTCACAACATCATCGATAACATCACAACATCATTAACATCATCATCTCCTTCAACAAAGAAATCATGAGCAACATTAAGAACCAACAGTTTATCAAAAAAATTCAAAACTATTTAAAAAAAAAAAAAGAAGTAAAACAAGAGAGCTATTGGGTTCGATGAACCCAGTTGACTTTCATCTGGGTTCGACGAACCCAAATTAAGAGTGGGTTCAATCGAACTCACAACCTCGATCCACAACATCAATAAAATAAATAAATTAAAAAAAATAAATTGAAGGAGGTGAGAGGGAAATAAATAGATGGAGATTGTTACAGCTTATGAGTTCTTAAAGCAGTTGTTGGGCTCGTCAACGGTGATGAGGTGATGCCAGACAACGGAGAGAGAGAGAGATGTGAAAGATAAAAAGAGAGATGGAGGAGTGAGAGAGAGATATGCCTCTTCCAATTTTTGTTTTTAGGGTTTTTTTTTAATTATTGTTTAATTTAAAAGAAAACAATAATTATTTAAAAAAATAATTATGTCCATGTGTCAACCTTTTATTAGATAAATAATATGTAATATTTTGATTTTATTAGAGGCAAAACGGTCATTTTGGGTGATGAGAGTTATTAAGTCTTTTTAATTTTTTTGTTTGGTTTGACCGTTAATTGACTAACGGTTTAAACTATTTTGAAAAGTTTTGGAAAATATAGGGATTAAAAAAAGTATTTTTAAAAGATATTTAAAATTTGATATTTTTAAAAACTTCAAGGACTAAAATAAAATTTCGACCTTTTCAAAATGTGGCTTTCATTTTGAAGTCAAAATAATAATTTATTAAAGAAAAAAAAAAAAAAAAAAAAAGGTGCGCTTCAATCATGTATTAAATTAGCATAAAAAATGGCAAAATTAAAGTCACAAGTTACTTATTTAAGACATATTTGTCACCAAAGAGAAGACAGAAAAATGCCAGCTTGTTGGAGACTAGCAGATGAAGCAAATATGTTGACGAGTCTTTATAGACTATAGTATCTACTCGTCCACTTATATTGCGACTATCAACTAATTCCACACGACTCTATCTACTACATTATTATTTAGTTATTTATTGTTTACAAACCATTTTATATATGTTGTGGACCACTTGTGGTTAAATTTGACGCATTCTAGTAGTTGAACCTTTAATTGTCTCGTATGCACGTATCTAGACAACCGCATTTTTATTTTTATTTTTTAAATTTTTAAGTCGTGTGTTAAACCTGAAAATGAGAGTAAAAATTTCAATAACTCAACTTATCGATTGGATAATTTTAAATGCTTCTAATTAAATTGCCTAGATTGCTTTTAAGTTCACCGAACAGGTTATGAATGTTTAATGATAACTTTGGATGAAAATCGTATGAGTTTTTTCAGGCTAAAGGTTTGAGGATGCTAGAGAAGTTTCAGTTTTTGTAAAAAGAACTTATCATATATCTAGCTGTTAACTACCTAGTAACTAAAAATTATTAGATCTGTGATGCTATGAATTATCACAAACATACATGTAGTCATCATTTCAAGCTCAATAATTACAATTAATGGACGTTGTATTGTAATTATTTCATGATATGCGGTCTTGATTGTTTCTAATGACGATGCATTTTATAAAGAAAAACTACGAATGCAAGACAGTGTCGTTCATCATATGTTGTCAGCTTCCTAATATATATGAACTCTTGTAGATGATATGTTGTACACATCCACTCAAATTTCATTTACATCTTAATTCTATGGATAATATACATGTACTTTAGATTATATAAAGGGATAAATTTATTTTTGGCAAAATAAAGTCAAAACTAAACCAAAACAAAAAGTTATTAGTTTTTAAATTAGAACAAATTAATATTTAATTGATTTCACATGCATAAAATGTAGACTTACAAAATGTTTCGCGGAATAAAAATATACTAAAAACTATTACAGCTCTTATTTAAGAGAAACTGATTTTTTTTTTTTGAAAAAAAACAATTATATACTATTTATTGAAACATTTTTAATAACTTCTATTTATATCAAACCGTTAATGATTTCGAGCTCATCATGACATCATAATTGACCTTACCATTTGATGATGCCATTAAAAATGAATTAAATGTACAAACTCTTTGAAATTGAAAGAAGATTAAAACCACTAAAGGAGAGTTACATTCCTCATGTAATTAATATGGATAAGAATGCATGCATGTAGATATCTAAACACATCATTAAATTTTCTTTTATCTTTTAATACACAGGCAGGTTGTATACTGTGATCACCATCGAAAGATTAATTATATATATGTACTATGAAAATCCTAAAATAAATTAAATATTTAAAGATTTTTATAAAATTGGTTAAGTAGTAGGTTCTTCGCACTTACATAAAAAAAAATTATGGATTTTGGATTTGCTTCACTTTTTTTAATTTCAAAGTAATTGTAACATATATGAAATTGGTTAAGAAGTAGGTTCTTTACACTTATATAAAAAAAAATTATGGGGTTTGGATATGCATATATTACTTTCTTTAATTTCAAAGTGTGTGTGTATGTATATATATATTATGAACATTGTATAAAAACTTTGATGAAAATTAAACAATGAAACAAAGAATTACATCAATCATGGATGCTAAAGCGTAGAGCCTGGTGTCAGATTTGAAGTTTCATTACAATAAACAAATAAAGAATAATTAATTATAGGATTTCTTTCAAAAAAAAAAAAAACTTAATTACAAGACAAATAATTAGCCTTCTGTATAAAACATTGAATTTTATTTTAAATAAATGAAATATTTATAATGTAACAGGAAGTCAAACAATATGTTCAAGCTTTAAACTGGCCGTTTGCAATCTTCCCGTGTGGTGATCTCATGTTTATAATGTAACATGGAAGTCAAACAATAAGTTCAAGCTTTGTTCTGGCTGTTCGCATTCTTCCCGTGTGGTGATCTCATGTCACGAGTCCGCTTCTCCTTGGACAGCACTCCTGCTAATCTACACATATTAAACAAAACCAATACAAAATTAATTATCAATATTTATATACAGTTTAATAATATCGTCAAAAAAAATTATGATGTACTAATAACTAATGTTTATTATGCTAAATAATTTTTTATGATTACTTACTTGATTAAAGCTTCTTCATTTGTGCCCTGATAATAAATACTAGGCTCAAAGATACCAGTCTCAAAATTAACGTTTGTAACAGGTTTCTTCAGCAAATTTTCACCCACCCTCACAAGATTGTCCAAGTTCTCTTTGGTTGCAATATCCACGGAAGACTCATTTCCCGTGAGTGTATCTTCCTGAAATTTAATTTCACAATATTAATACTATCACGAGATTCACTCATACTCATCCAAAAATCATTTTGCCACAAAACAATTAGCAACTTGTGTGAACGGAAATTTACCTGAATACGAAGATAACTTTCTTCAGAATGCAGCGCTTTGAAAACAGTAGCAATGTGAAAGTCGACCATGTCGCTGCTAGCTTGCATGAACACATCTATCAATGGAGTGGAGCCTTCACTTGTCAACCATCCCAACAATCCCCAGCTAGCCGCTTTAGAAGCATCGTACTTCTCTTCTGTTTTTGACGAACCGGTTCCTATTGATACAACCAGAAACCGACCATAGTCCATTGGCTTTATAGGGAAGAAGTCGGCACTGCCCCGGGTAATTTCTTTTGTGACTTCACTCATAGCAACTAAAGTCTGAGAAATCAAAGCAAATGAATATATATATATATATATATATATATATGATTTATTTGACTTTATTATATAAACCATATAAGAAGTTGCAGATTTTGTAAAATACATAAAATCTATATCAGGCAATACCGGATTATTAGCAGCCACACCACCGTCGATGAGATCGAATGTTCTCACTTTTCCTGCAGAATCTTTGGTTTCAAATTTGTGTGCTGGAAGGTAAGTTGGGGCAGCTGAAGTCGCAATGCAGATATCCGCAAGTAAGGCATTCGTGCTTGGATTTTGCTCCACCTGAAATAAATATATATATAATATTAGAACTCATGCCTAAGATTAATACATTTTTTAATTCAACTTGGAAGGAAATATACAGAAAGACAAATAAATACCTCAAAACTGGAGAAGATGGTCGGCTGGAGTTTCTTGATGTCAAAAGTTGGAATGACAACGTTTGTCAATGTCTGGTGCAACCGTACGTCTCCTAGTTTTTCCTTGACAAGGCTATGTAGATATTTGCCATCATACCTCGGTCCATTCAGATACTTGAACACCTTGGATAAGGCGAAACTGTCGAGAAATTAAAAAGTATGACGTTAGTAGTGTGATGGGGCAAAACCATAAGTCATAATTCATAAATTGAGCTGTAAATTCATAGGTGATCAAGATTATTACTTGTCTTGGGGGAAGATTTTAGGGCAATGCTCAAGATAAAAGTCCTTAATGTCTTTGGCAGCAAACAAAGGGCGTTCTTGCTCATTTGGAGCTGTTAACATGGCGGTCACGAGACCACCTGTGCTAGTACCCGAAATCACATCAAAATAGTCTGCGAGTCTTGCTTCCTCACCATCCAGTTTCTGTTCATAGTAGCCAAAAGCAATAATTAGGATTATAGCACATCAAAGACATTAGTAAATATATATATATATATATATGTATGTGTGTGTGTGTGTTAGGACATCTGACGTCTACCTCTTATTCACACACGGATCCCACCATTCATCAAAGTAGTAGTCGAAATGAATGATGAAAATTGAGTTTCGTCCTCAAAATATATGCAATTTGTACTGGTTTAAGATATTTATGGAATTCATTTTGCACCCAACCTCATAATTTATATATACGTATAATTATGCTTGCACACTACTTTGAGTGATCTTAAAAATCGTGAAACAGAATTTGAGGTATATCTACCTGAAGCTCAGTCTCTAAGAAGGCAAGAATTGTTGCTGGAATGATCCCTTTGATTCCACCTCCATCTATGCTAAGAACGGTGACTAGGTCACCGTAAGTTGGAGGTTGTAGGAATGATTTTGTTCTTTTCATGCCAAATTGATCCATGAAGAACTGTAAATTAATTAGAAAACGTGTAAAAAAAAAAAAAAAAAAAGCGGGGTCGATTAAGCAGGAGAGAGAGATGAAGGGGTGTTCAAAACTTGAGGTTGCTGTAAACTGAAATCAAGAGTTGAAGTTTAAGGCTTATAGTACGTACTCTCATGTCATGTGACGGGTATATATAGACTTCAGTTTCCATGAAGTTTTAAATTTTTGAAAAGTCTTGTTAAGAGCTTATCATGTCCTAACTTTGACCAAGTATGTATGGACGTAGCTTCTTGGATATATACGACTTTAATTTGTCCGATAATACAGATGAACTTGGCTTAGCTTGGACCAGAAGTAATCGTGTTTAACAAAGTAATTGAATTGATGATTAGGAATTCCAAATATTAAAATCAGTCACCTAATCACAGAAGAAAATTCAAGTTAAGTCATATTATGGACAAACAATAATTTATGGGTTATTATCAATTTAACCCCTGAAATTGAAAATAATATCAAATCATCACTGATTTTGAAAATATTAACTAAAAAGATCTGATCGTTAATTGAAATAGTAAAACGATAAAAAAAGTGACAGTTTCATGAATTCTAAGGGTAAAAAGATAATTGGATGTGATGATAAACAGTGGAATACGGATGAATCACAAAACCTGATTTCTTAATTAATAAAATTAAATGAATCCCACTCAGACATCGCCACGTTTGATGTCTGAAAGGTGGATCAATTTAAAATTAAAAAAATAATAATAATAAAAAAGACACCAATCAGCTTGCTGCCACTCTTCCTTCGCATTTTTCACAATCTCTCATCCTCACTCTCTCTCTCTCACAACCGACCAATCCCGTCACTCCATCTCCAACCAAACCCGTGACAGCTCTATCGGAGGCCAAGTCCACCACTACATCACCACCAAGTCACCATCAGAACTAAAAAACCATGGTTCAATCAAATCCAACGGTTCGAAGCTCCAACATCACCGCCAAGTCATCACACAGTTACCAAACCCATGACCCATGTCTTCGAATCTATTCGCTCTCAATTGGAACAAGAAATTCGTGGTGGTGGATCAGAAAATCAGAAAACTACAATCTATCATCCCCACTTGAGTATGAGTTCTTCCACTATTAGTGGTAGTGTTGGTTGGGTCTTTATCGCTCGATCAAATTTTTAAATTGATTTTTTTTACATTTTTATTTATGGAAAAAATATTTTTTTTCTGGGTTTTTGGTTTTGATGGGTTTGATTAATGGATTTGACTATGGTGTTGATATTTTTGTTATTTTTTTTCTAGGCTTTTGTTTTTGTAATTATTTTTGTTATTGTTTTATGGTGGTGATGCTGTTTTCGGTTGTAATTGATGTTGTTATTGTAATGGTTTTTCTAGGTTATTGAAATGGGTTTTTTGGTTTGTTGTTGTTGATTATAGTGTTTTTGGAGATGTTAGATAGGGAATTTATTATGGGACATGCTAGTATTTTGGAATTTTGTTCAATAGAGGCAAATTTAGGGAAATGCATAATTTATGAGTACTTCAACTTTATTAGAGGAAATTTAATATTGGATTAATGAAAAAATTATTATTATTTAATTATTGAAAATTGTAATTTATTTATTTATTTTTATATAAATTATTGGTAAAATTTTTAGTTAATTTATTTAGCTTTTATTTAACTTTTTATTTTTTTTCAAATTGATTTGCATCGTCCATCTTAAGATGGACGATGTAGATATGATGAAAAATTTTTTTTGTTTAATTTATTTAATTTGTATTTAATAATTATTATTATTTCAAATATTTAAAATTATAATTTATTTATTTATTTTTATATAAATTTAACTGTAAATTCTAAAAATTTTTATTTTTCATTTATTTTTATTTTGGTTATGAAAGGGTAGTTTAGTAATTGAATATTTGTTTTGCTTTTTATTTTTAAATCTTAAATATAGTGAGTGTTTTGGTCTTTTAATGTTTTTTTATTACAAAACGACTAAAAAATTAAAATGAAAATGGCTTTTGATAGATAGTAGGGGGTTTTTAGGCTAATATTTAATAAAATTAAGGTAAACTGAGGTTATTTATCTTTTCAAAAGTTTTTTTAGATTTTTTCCACAAATTATTGCATGCTTTTTTCTTCTAATTTTTTTTAAGAAACAATAAATTATTGCACTTGAGTAGGGCAAGACTTTACACCCCACCCCAACCCCCAACCCCTAACCCCCACCCCCACCCCACCCCCCCCCCCCCCCCCCCCCTTCCCCCACATCTCCCCCACCCCCCCCCCCCCCCCCCCCCCCCCCCCCCCTCCCCCCCCTCATACACACACACATATATATATATATATATACATATTATATATTGAGTTTCTATAATCAACTATACCTGATTTTAAAAGGTAAAGGTTAACCAATTAAATTCATCAATTACATTCTCTCTCTTAAAATAAATTTTTTTTCTTATTTAATTCAAATATAATAGATGAATTTAATTAGTTGATCATAACTTTTTAAAATTAGATATATTTGATTATAAAAATACTTTCTCAATTGCATTCTCTTTCCTAAAATAAATTCTCTCTCATATTTAATTCAAATGCAATAGATAAATTTGATTGGTTAGCCCTTACTTTTTAAAATAAGGTATATTTAATTATAAAAACACCCATACACACACTCTATATATATATATATATATATTGGTATATAATTCAAACATAAAATTGAGATGAACTAATTAAATTAATTCATTTCATTCTTCATTTTAAAATAAATTTTTTTATATTTAATTCAAATAAAATTAATAAATTTAATTAATTCGTCCTAACTTTTTAAAGTTATCACATTTTGATTATAAAATATAAATATTTATGAGCGTGTAAAACAAAATTTACCAACATCATCTTGAGGATTCTTCGTGGCCGAGGTTGGTTCGAGCAAACAAGTGCGATGCATTACGTCTATGCGAGGGAGGAGATGCAACCATATATATTATATTTATTTGCAGGAGTTAGTTAAAGTGGTTATGTCACACTCCCCAACACATGCCTTGAAACTTGTGCAGCAATAAATGATTCAGTGTGGAAAAGGTCATAGTAGGCGACTTTAATTTTGATTGAATTCCTCCCACAAAGAATTCAGCTGAGTTTGAATTCGTATAACACCTTATCCTGAATGCTTTAAGACACTTTTGTGGCCAGTGAATTTTGGAGATATATGAGATTGCTGAGGGTGAGACCGCGAGATATCATGTGAGGCTTAGCTTAGGAGCAGATATCACATGTACTGATGCACCTACCATACAAATCAATCGAACAAATAAGGATAACAATAATCTTACAAGGTTGAATTAGAATAAGAAATGATGATTGTCTTTTTATCTTCTAATTATCCAATATTTTTAATTAAAAAATATAATAGCGTGGAGAAGCAGTAATGGGATGAAAGATGAGTAACTAAAAACTAAATGAATTTTTATTTAAAAAAAAAAAGAAAAAACCTAGATGAATTTTGAAACTATAAATTTTGTATAACATTATCACCATTCTAAGCTGAAAGTAACCTTAGATTTAATTTTTCAAGGAGATTAGCATCAAATTAGATAAATGATTTGTTGAGATTTATCTAGATTAATATCATAATGTACATTTTATTTATTTATTTATTTATTATTGATGTTGTTATTAGGAGTTGAAAATGATATAAATTTAATAAGAAGAGTTCAGACTAGTTATAGCTCCTTACACTTATTTATTAAATATTGTAAGTTTGAATCATCTCCTCTCCCTTAAAATCCTTGAATTTACTTTAATATTTCTAAAAAAGAAAAAAAGAATGTTATAAATTTTAGTTATTATGTTATATTTGAGTTTATAATTTTATGATAATTAAATTAGTCTTTTTTTTCTTTTTTTACAGATTAATAGATGGAATATGAGTTTCACTCAATGTGCAGGTCTTGCACCGGAACTTGAACCTGTGAAATTTGGCAGGTATGAGTCAAGTGCAGGTCTGAAAAAACTTCACAAGTGTGGATGCAAGGTTTTGCCAAACCTATCTGAATTCGCCCCATTGCAAATTAGAGATTCAACTAAGTCAACATCAAATTAAAATTTTAACGAAGTCTAACGTCCACATTCACTAGTGGGTTTGTAGAGATTTATCTAAGTCAATATCATATGTGTATATTTCAAATAACTGATTTCACAACTAGAAAAAGATGTTGACACTGTTTCTTTTTTTTTTTTTTTTTTTTTTAATGAATCGAATTGGACTCAATCCCCTTCACCGTGATAAAAGGTGATGTATAATGAACTCAACTCTACTATAAAGTTGCCGTACAGTATAGTTCCTTTGGATTTTACTTCCATTGATTTCGTTAGTGTTGTAAAATAACAAACGAACACTATCAAACACTATTGAGACCCAAAATACTAAAAAAAGAAATGGATAGAATTCCGGGTTCCATCCCAACTTTACTCAATGTTGGGTTGGATTTCCCAATCTGGACAAAACGCCAGTGTTAAAGGCCCATAGTTCACTGCAGAGCGCCGACAATTCAAGAAAGCCCAAGTTCTACTTCACTCAATCTGGGCCTCAAAATGGGCAAAACATTTACCTATCTTCATCAGCCCAAATAAATAAATAAAATAAAATAAAATAAAGACAATCAGTTGGTTTGTAAATATTAAAAACTACAGGGACGCGTTTACAAAGATAATTCGAAAAATAAGAAAATATCAGATCAGTCCTCAGACCTCAACACATAAAAAGGCGTCTTCTTGCAGGGAAAGAAAACTCAGTATTCCGTTTGGCCTGCAAGAAAGTGCGAGAAAACAAGCTAGATAATGTCAGGGATGGAAAGATTGCAAAGAATGTTCGCCGGTGCCGGTGGCGCCCTGGGTCATCCGCCGCCAGACTCACCGACTCTCGATTCGTCGGAGCAGGTCTACATCTCCTCGCTCGCTCTTCTCAAAATGCTCAAACACGGTGAGATTCTAGAGCTCGATTTGCATATTCCGTTATAACTCCTGTGTTTGCTTTGTCACATAGCACCATCGAACATTTCGGTTTTAGCTTCTTTTGAAAGTTCGTTGGTCTTAACATATTAATCGTGAAACTAGGGTTTGTATGATTTGGTTCAATTTTAGTGTACTCTTGCCATGATTTATGTTATTTGTTTAATGTAATCTAAGTATTAATTTTGATGATTTTATTGATTGTTAATTTGGGGCATTGTTGAAGTGTTTAAGAGGGATCCTATGCTTGGGTTTTGAAATTTTTGTTGTATATTAATATTTGGATTTGCATTTATATGGTGTTGGAAGTTTAAGTGAGGTCGTGTGATGTTTATGTGTTTTTTTTAACTTTATGTGGTTAATTTGAATTTTAGGAAGAGCTGGGGTCCCCATGGAAGTTATGGGTTTGATGCTTGGAGAGTTTGTGGATGAGTACACGGTTCGAGTTGTTGATGTCTTCGCTATGCCTCAAAGTGGTACCGGTGTTAGTGTTGAAGCTGTTGATCATGTGTTCCAGACAAATATGCTTGATATGCTCAAGCAGACTGGAAGGTATTTTATTTTGTTACTTCAATGTTTCTTTGTTGGTGCATGTTTCTGTTTGATTTGTGATGGCTGCTTTGGGGGAGGGGTAGGCAGGTAGCACTAGCGCCTGGACTTTGTTATGTATGCACTTGAATGGAAATGATATTTTGGATCTGAGATTTGGAGGGATGAGGTGACTGCTTGATCAAAGTAACTGATACGTTATTTGGGTGGCCAAAATTTTTATAATTTTATATGGCCACCCTGGCTCTGCGATCTTTTATTTGGGAAAATACGAAGTTGTTTATATTTTCTGTTATAACCTTGACAGCGTCCTTTGGATGACATTTTTAATCTTGAAAACTGTATATGCTAGTTTGTATTGTCTTGACAGTTTATTTGTGTTTTATACAACTTTTGATGAGTATCAGAACATAACTGCTGATTTAGATTGTTTTGAGAGTTTATTTGTGGTTTACACAATTGTTAGACAAGGATTACAACATAACTGCAGATGCTTAGAGTGGCATTTGATGTAAACTGTTGATTATCTGTCTTACTTTTAACAGTCCTATTTAATTTTTGGTGTAACTGATACTTATTTGATTGTCCAATCATATCACTATATAATAGCTCTTGGAGAGAGAGAGAGGTAGCGTAAGTTATGTGGGTGAAAGAATAGAATGTAAGTTTAGGACCTTTAGGTTAGGTAAGACATAAAGCATACAGCGAATTTGTCCTGTAAGTCTCTGGAAAAGTAGCATTGTTGACTGGGTATTCTAAAAATTGTGCCCTGTTGCACAGTCGTGGGGATCCCCTTGAGTCTTTTTTTTTTTTTTTTCAAATTGTAGTTAGCATGTTTTTCTCAATGTTTTGCAATTTTACTGCCATAATTTTTAAAATGGTTTGCAATTTTCTATTATTATGCATCTGAATAAGCTTACTTCTTTAATTGGTGTTGCAGACCAGAGATGGTGGTAGGGTGGTATCATTCACATCCAGGATTTGGTTGTTGGCTCTCTGGTGTTGACATAAACACGCAGCAGGTTAGTGTCGATTTTCTTATTCTAGTGCTTTACCATTACCACACTTTTTATTGATACTCATTTATATATTGTTGGATTTAACAGTATGCTAATAGTGTTTAGAAAATGGTTATGCTTCACTTTTCCTGCACGGTCTTTTGTCCTCTTGGTAGTACTGGCCACGGCTGAACTTATTCTCGATCCTAGTCACATTTTACTAACAGTGAAATGAAAGACGTTCGTGTTATATCACCTAATTATTTGATGTAATCTTCTACATTTCTTTGTTTGTGGTGACACAGTTTTACTTCATGAAAGGAAATTTTTATTTGGTCTTTGTATATCAACGAAAAGGGTGAGGTTTAGTTGTACTAATATCCATAGACACCTTGAAATGGGAGGAAATATGATGTTGATGGTTGTATACATTGATTTTAGTCACATGGAGTATGTTTTTTTATTGATGACTTGAGGTCCTATCAATGTGATGCCTGCAGTCTCTTTCTGATTTCTTGCTTAATTTTTTGTGGTTTAGTCACCTGATTTACTGGCATTTATTATTTTGGGTGCAGAGTTTTGAAGCTCTGAATCAAAGGGCTGTTGCAGTGGTGGTGGATCCAATTCAGAGTGTTAAAGGAAAGGTGGTAATTGATGCATTCCGACTTATTAACCCACAAACTATGATGCTTGGTCAAGAACCACGACAGACAACATCCAACCTTGGGCATCTTAATAAACCATCAATTCAAGTGAGTTTGGAAAGATGGTTTACTACATCTTAATACTGCATATTCACATGTTGCACTATGCTCAAGTCTCATGCGGTTTGTTATTGTTAGGCACTGATCCATGGGTTGAACAGACATTACTACTCTATAGCCATTAATTACAGGAAGAACGAACTTGAGGAAAAGATGCTGCTTAACCTCCACAAGAAGAAATGGACTGATGGATTGACACTTAGGCGGTTCGATAGCCATTCTAAAACCAATGAACAGACTGTTCAGGTCAGTAGAAATTCTTTTAACTTTAATAGTCTACTAGGGTACTTGGCTTTGATTACCGGAATAGGAACTCAGGTAATTGAGGCGTTGCCCACAACCCCTAGCTGTCCTACATCTTTTCCCATAAGAGAAGAGGCTGGGTTATCTCACAGCACAAGTTCTTCTGAAATGGTTTATTTATTTCTATGAGACATTTCAAAGTGAAAAGAACTAGAAGTTTCTAATATTTATGGAGATTTCAAAGTGAAAAGAACTAGAAGTTTCTAATATTTATGGGGCCGGTTTAATCATAAGTCTGGGTGAAGAACTTGGTAAAATTCAATTATTTGCATGGTAATGATAACCTATCACTCTGCTTTTCTAGGCTAGCACAAGGCTCCCTGTCTGTTATTTTTAGCTTTATTAATATGATTAATGGACCATCACCATGATCATAACTCTTATTGTTTGTTATTTATTTGGAACTGTTTATTTAGTTAACAAGTACTTTACTAAAGAAGAACATGACTACCAGTTGTAGATAGAGCATTAAAATCTTTTCTTTGGAAGATTTGAAATGTAGAAGCTATGGGTAGATGGATAAACTACGTTCTACCAAAGTGATGTGACCTTGCTTTCTTTGGGATGTGCAGGAGATGCTTAACTTAGCGATCAAATATAACAAGGCGGTACAAGAGGAAGATGAGTTGCCACCAGAAAAGCTGGCAATTGCCAATGTGGGAAGGCAAGATGCTAAGAAGCACCTTGAGGAACACGTCTCCAACTTGATGTCTTCCAACATCGTTCAGACTTTGGGAACCATGCTTGATACAGTTGTGTTCTGAGCCCTTGGTTTTTGTGCTTTTGGTTTAGAACAATTCTGAATATTTTGTTCTGACTTTGATTTTAATTCAGCTCTTCATTTAATGCCATACTGTTATCTTTTGTTATAGGTTTTCTCTTGCATGTTCGTTATGTTTAAAACAATTTGTTGTATTGTTTAGTCTCTTAATCACGTGATTCTTTGTGGATTTTAATATGTTGCATCATTAGCTTTATGTGAGAGCCCAGAGTTATTATTATTCTTCGTGTTGAGCTTTGATTATTTTATAAGCATTGATATTAGTAAGGTTTAGGCATGTAGCAGAGATAGACATTGAGATTCTCTGCTGAGAATGAGATGCAGTAGCGTTTGTTACACAGTGTTGGGCCCAAAGACTGTTCCATTTTGGATTATTATGCCAGATCAATGTGACAATGGGTCCTGGAAGGTACAGGATAAGAAAGGCTTGTGAAAAGTAAAAACAGTGGTATTGGGACAATGCGACTTCTCACTTATAGTTCCGCGTTCTTTCTGTGAATAGGTTACAAACTTACAATGTGTGGAAGCACATCATCTTTTAATAGAAAGCCCTTGTCCTAAAAGGTAAGGTGTGGAGAGATTTTTATGAATTTAATCCTTTATCTCCCACCCTTAATTAAAAAAAAAAAAGAGTTGTCAAATGTATGGAAGAGATAAGGATTGAATGATTGATCCTGCCAAGATATTTGCAATATTAGCTTTGCCATCCACCAAAAACACCCGGCTAAACCCAACAGATTATACGGTCATCACGGCCAACTGGCTGCCTTCAGATGGGGTTGCACCCTAAAGAGCAACCCAGGAGTATAAATCAAATATTTTAAAATTCTGTTATACATTAACATTATCAGAATGAAACACTGTGCAGTCAAAAGAGCACCAATCCTTCCTTCACACTACTAGTACATATTACTAGATATTATATTTGTATCTATCTCCTTCCTATTAACAATTAATCACAAATTTTTAATTTATTAGATAAAATCTCATACTAACAGGGATGACATTTGCTGTTAAGACCAGAGTAGAATGCGGTAATTGGGTTCAGATACAGAATGTTAGGAAGCTCGTCGTCACTTTGAAGCTAAGAAAAAACCTCCCCAGATACCTACTGAGTTATCGTAATCCATTCACGGGACATAAGAACAAACAGAAGTATAATAGAAAAAACGTAAAAGATGGTCGGTGACTTAAAAAAAAGGGAGGCGAGTTTTGGAAGCCCAGAAGAGGGCGATTTTATACCAAACGTTGGGAGCTATGAGTTGTAACACCACCGACAAATACATGTCATTCGGTGGAAAAACATACACGCATTTCGATGGAAAGAGTTTCTTGTTTGTTTATGGCTGTTAGATGTTGGACGGATTCATCCATTGACTTGATCTGAAAAAACAAATTATCTCAATGTGATGTTTTGCTTAATCCTTATATTAGTTTGTGTCCATTTCTAATCCGTAACAATTATCGGGTTGGATGAGCAATCATCTATTAATTACCCTTTTGTCGGTGGTTGGTAGCAAGAATAAACTTGCAAATAAAAATAACTACTTCTAAGCGTAAAATTAAAACCAAATTAGTCTTTTATGCACAACACACTCACACCAAGAGCTACCAAACCACTCAAGATATATGTGCAATCGTGGGTTGTATGCTAGAATTATGTCATAGTTGTAATTTTCTTTGGCCATGAGTTGACATTATAGCTTGGATTGTTTTTCTTGCTAAGACGAATAAACACATGGAATAGAAAACAAATTCCACAAGACAACAACTAACAATCTTTTGACGAAATAAGTAGACATTTATTAGGAGTAGGCGAAAAAGTACAAATTAGAAACTACTACTGGAAATCTGACCTGCAGTAATAACTTTCAAGTCACTTATTAAAGAGTGAAAACACCACTTTTTCAAACTTGAAATTTCCAAAAGGCAGTCACACATTCACGCAACAGAAGCATTGTCTTGGTTAATGAAAGAAGCCAAGCGTTTGATCAAGCTCTTTGCCTTGTCTGTGTTAGGATCTACTATATGGAACACATGATCCTCCCCTTCAACTTCCATGATGTCAGCGTTTCCAGGCCACCCACTATTCACCAAATTTTTATGATAAAGCCTCCCTCTATCTCTCAGTATGTCTTTCTCTGCCACAATAACAAGCACCCTCTCACATCCCAGCACATCAAGACTCGGGGCTCCTTCCACAAACGGGTTTATAAGTGGATCATCACACCCTTTGTCTGATGTGCAAACAAACATCCACCAATTGTCCACCATCTTTTTCCTGAACTCATCAGTCCTCTCCACTCCAATTGGATCCTTCCCCCAGAAGTATGGATTGATCATACCAATACCACGAACCTTCAAGTCACGACCCGGACCCGCGTCCGAGTCCCGGACCCGGTATGACAAGTGGTGTGCAAGACTAGAGCCAGCACTATCACCAACAACAAACACCTTGTCAAAGTCAACGTATTCCTGAAGCCAAGCTTCATGAGTGTCACCAGCTCCCTTAACATGGGACGCCACCCACTGGAGTGCAGCCCAGCAGTCATCGTATGCAGTTGGGAGAGGGAACTCTGGAGCTAGTCTGTAGTTAACAGAGACGAGAATGATGTTGGCTTCTGCAACTAGCTTGTTGAGACTAGCATGGTACTTTGGATCAGCTGTTGAGGATATACAAAACGCCCCACCATGAAAGTAGACTACTAGAGGCAGCTTCTGGTCAGGTTTTGTCGAGATGGGACGGTATAGTCTGGCAGAGACCCCGGTTTCTGGGACGATCACGATGTCTTTGGAGAGAATTTGGGTCTCAGGATCCAAGCCAGCAGGAGCTATTTCAGTTCCCACAAGTCTCTCAACGGTTCCATCGTCGTATACTCGAAGATAAGGAAAAACTTCAATGGAAACTTGTACAGCTTTGCCTGTGGAACGCATTTGAGAGAAAGAAGAAGAGAATTCCTAAGATGGTCAATGAAGAACAAAGGAGGGCTCGTGTTGTCAACATATATAGAAGAAGAAAACGGAGAGGAATGTTTAATGTTGTAGGGTATAGGACGATTTCCACCAACAATACAATACAATTATAGAAGACAGCTGTGGATTTTCAACACCGTCGAAGGAGTCTCTTTCATTAATATAGAAAAACTTCTTCTAATCCTTAAAATTTTTAAAAATATTAGATTTTTAAGACTATTTTAAAAATAATTCTTTCCATTCTTAATATTTTTTAAAGTTTTTAAAATAATCTAATCCATTATTTAATTAATGGTTAACGTGGATTTTAAATAATTTAAATTATAATTTAATAAATTAAAGTTAATAATATTTTAGATAATTTAATTTTTAAATTTATTATTTTATAAGAATAATTTTATAATTTATGTGTCATTAATAATTATTAAGAATAAAAATATGTTATTTACTTATTATATTAATATTGATTTTTAGTTAAGTGATGTTTTAAATTTTTTTTAAGGATTTAAAAAAAAATTAAGGATGAAAAAAATTGGTTTTAAAAAAAATTTAAAACTTTGGTATTTTTTTAAATTTCAGAAACTAAAAAGCTTTCCCTTAACAGATTTGATGGGCTTTTGTGAGTGGACTGGACTGGTGGATGGGATCACAAACATATTTCTTGGTTTCTTGTAAGTTGTGGGCCAATCAAAATCAATTAGTTGATTATATAAGAATACTTTAATTATCCATCAATTAGTTGTGTACCAAATTAATTAGTATTTTATATTTTTTTGGAGTGTCTTCCAAGTCATTACGAGCAGGCCCTAGCTACCCGTTAATTCAACTTGTCTTGTCAAGTATAAAAAATATTTTAATGGGACAGGATCGGGAGATACAAGTTTTGACATAAATTTTGACACGATTTTATTGAACATTGGATAAAGAAGATTTTAATGGTTTAGATTTACTCACACCACTACATACAATTTTATTTTACACTCTACATAAATATTTTCTCTTCCCTCTCTCTTCATTATTACATTAGCTCTCTCCTCTCTCTTCATTATTATATCATCTCTCTCCTCTCTCTTCGTTATTACATTATCTCTCATCTCTCCCATTAATATTAAAATCTCAATATTTAAATTATTTTTTTCTCACCCAATCCAATTATATTTAAAAATTCATCAAGAAAATAAAAAAAAAAAAGCAGCAATTGTTTTTTTTTTAACTTGATAAATTTATTATTTAAATGATGATTTATTTTTAAAATATTTTAAACCAAGCAATTTTTAGTAAGAAAATTTTTACTACCACTAAAAAAAAATCTTATTTCAAAAACAATTTCTAACCAAAATAAATAAAATATATTTTATTTTTCAAAAACACAAAACACTTAACCAAAAAGTTTTTCTTACTAAAGATTGTTTGGTTTAAACTATTTTAAAAAATAAATTATCATTTAAATAATAAATTTAACAAGTTAAAAAAAAAACAATTGTAGCTTTTTTTTTTTAATTTTCTTGATGGGTTTTTAAATATAATTGGATTGGGTGAGAAAAAAATAATTTAAATATTGGGATTTTAATATTAATGAGAGAGATGAGAGATAGTGTAATAAGGAAGAGAGAGATAAGAGAAAACATTTATGTAAAGTGTAAAATGAAGTTGTATATAGTGGTGTGAACAAATCTAAACCAATAAAATCCTCCTCATCCAATGGTTAACAAATCGTATCAAAATTTGTGTCAAAACTTGTGTCCTCCGATCCTGCCCCTATTTTAATTTGTATAAATATTTGTGGGTTGCCACATAAATCAGAGTTTAGTATGGCTCTAAACATGCAAAGTTGGCACTGTCCACTAAGTTGACGCACTCAATTGAGCTGATCACCTTCTATTTTATGCTTTGTTAAAGAGTAAAAGTATAAACATGTTATTTTCAGATAAGTATAGTCAAACACACTTTCCGATTATTATATTTTTTATGTCATTATCTGGCTATAACTTAGATGATCACATTCACGCATGCAATCTCCAAAATTAAACATTTCATATGTACTATTACAGATGGCGATGAGAAATTGCACTCACTATTTACCCTTTCATTTTTCTCAGAAGTTGAAAATGATTGATGGGACATCATTCAAAGAGATGTTTACAGATCAATTATTGTTCATGTGGCTCACATTAAAATTATGAAGATACAGCTGATAACAAGCAGAGATAAAATGCCATTGTATTTGTGCAATAAAACAAATAAACCCTCTAAGTCCATGATCAAGGTAAGAAGGGCAGATCCCTATTGAAGAAAGCTGCCAACCGCTTGATCAAATCATTGGCTTTCTCACTCTTCAAATCATCCAAATGAAACCCATGACCTTCACCGTCAGTCTCCATGATCTCCACGGCGCCCATCCACCCACATCTACTCAATGCATTATAGTAAAGCCAACCTCTATCTTTCAACATATCGTTCTCAGCCACACACACCAACACCCTTGTACACCCAAGCCCAACCAAGCTTGGCCCACCCGCGGCCACAGGGTTGACCCGTGGGTCATCATTATCCGGATTTGATGGACAAATAAACGGCCATAAACGATCAGCTAAGGCCTTACCCGGATGCAAGGCCTCTGAGCCGATAGGATCCGACCCCCAAAAATAAGTGTGCACCAAAGCAACCCCTAAAAGCTGCAGACAGAGACCAGACTCAGGGTCTCCAGCTAGCATAGCTACGTTATGGGCGATGTTGGCACCAGCACTCTCTCCAGCTAAAAACACTCTCTCAAAGTCTGCATGTTTGTTCAACCAAGACTCGGGTCCACCTCCACCATTACTAGAATGAGAAGCAACCCATTGAAGAGCAGCCCAGCAGTCCTCATATGCTGCTGGTATCGGATGCTCAGGAGCTTTCCTGTAGTTCACCGAGATAGCAACGATGTTGGCTTCAGCGACCAGAGTGCTAACGTAGTTGTGGTACTTGGAAGTGAACGGTGAAGAGAGACAGAAGGCGCCGCCATGGAAGTAGACCAGTAGAGGGAACCTTTGGTTGGTGGAGGCGAGTTTTGGTAGATAAAGACGAGCAGAGATGTTGTTGTTGGTTGGTTCTTGTTGGACGATGGTTATGTCTTTAGATGAGACTCCAGTGATGGGGTCGTGGGATGTTGGAGGGACGAAGTCAGTGTCGCGGAGTCTCTCGACATGGCCGTCTTTGTAGACACGGACGAATGGGAGGAACTCGTAGTCTATTTCTGGTTTGGCAGGCTCCATTTGACCAGAGAAAAGATGGAATTTGACACTTGTTATAGAAGATGTGTGTTACTGCTCGTCGCCCTCTGGTTTTGTGTATGATATATAGACACAGCCAGATGTATTGATTGGCTTACCTGGGCAGAATTTTCAAAACGAAAAATTTTGCTTTTCCCCACGACTAGGATGAGTTTGGAGTGGTTGAGCTTTATCATGAACAGAAGTGATTAAACATTTATTTGCATCTTGAAAAGTCAAACATTCAAATCTTATCTTATAATATAATATATGGATAGTTTTTTTTTTTAATTTAATTAAAAAAACAAAAGAATATGCTTGATGACATGTTTGACATGCATGTGTATGGTCCTGCATGACTGGACCTTCAATATGATATGATAAAAAAACGATCAACTTTGACTCATATGTACACGTGCATGATCAGTCATTATTAATCTTACATGACCAAATTACATTCACCGAATATTTGAAACGATTCGGCCGTTTTTTTAACAAATATTTGACACGGACGTTAAATCTCTCGAGTGGATTGGTCACGAACAGATGACAGCAACGTGAATTAGACGTAATCATTATGTCATATTACGCGTTTTTTTTTTTTTAAGCTCATTTTTTTAAATAGTTGTTTTAAGCTCATATTACGTGCTTTTATGTCTTCGTGTTAAAGTTGAATATTTCTGACAATAGGTTTAATTAATTTAAACCAACTGATACATCTTGATAAGAAAATACTTCTCTTAATTTTAAGAGATCAAAAGTTTAAGTTGTACTCTTATCATATAAATAAAAAGTATAGATGATTTTTTTCTAAATTTAACCCCATCTCTCACCTTAAAAAAAAAAAAAAATTAGAACAGCTGCATTGTAATATTTTATTATGATTTCTCAAAAGTTCAAAAGAATATCTAATGTAACTAAGCTTGTTAGATGATACTAATTAGTTCTAGTGTAACCTTTATATAAAAGGTTTTAAGATTCTCTTTTATTAAGGATTATAAAGATTTAATTTATGTTTAGTAATTATAAGAATAGAGAAATGATCACATCTGAGATACAGATTTAATGAAATTTTTGGACCCCTTTTACCCATTGCATGATTGCTAGGAAAAAAGAAAACAAAGAAAGAGAAAAACACTTTTCCCTCTTTTTTTTTTTCCAAAGGAATACTTTTTTCTTTGGATTGAGAAGAAAATGGTGGGATGTAAGAGTGACCGCACGTAAGGTGGAGTGACGTAGTGGTATCATCCCATGCCCATGTCTTGTTTCTAAGATTATGAGTTCAAATATCCTCTCCTCCCACTAATATATGTGAACAATTTTCAAATTGTTCTAATGTCACAAAAAGAAAAAAAAAAACAATACTTCAACTAAAGTGATTTAAGGTTTTGGACTTGTTTTAAAATAAAAATATTTAGAAATCTCTACCAATGATAATAGACCTAAAATGCTCTGATAAAGATTAAGAATTAATAATATAAGTAAAATTTGTTTAAATTTAAAAATCCATAGTAACTATTGCTCTATCATCACAACCTTTTAACTGTTGAAGCCTTTGAATGAGAGGCCGCAAAATGTCCTGTTTTTCTTATGTTCGGTTCATCTGCAGCTGTTATTGTACCTTGATCATTTGAAATCATGAATCTTGAAACAGAAAAGGACAAGTCCCCAAAGGTTAAGGTAAACTTATTTTATTTTTTAAATGCTTTCAGCTGAGACTACCAAAGAGAGTGCTGGTATTGATGCCAAACCCATTGTGTACATTTCTGCGTGACCTATTATCCGATTGCATATATATGTGTATATATATTATGATCAGTGCATCTTAATTTTTAAATTATTAGAATCAGTAGGTATATCAAGTTATGTTTTAGATGGTTTAGATGGTGTAAAATGAGCAAGTAGAATAAAATTAATTTATTTCGATTACATTACTACCGGCTTTACATTTTTTTAATTTTATATTTTTTTTCCAAGATAGTTGTAGTAGTAATATTATTTCCTCCTGACATTTGTATGACACATAATTGGATATTTATAGAACAAACAAGTGCACATATAAATTCTTTCTTATTAATTTTTTGATGATCTTTTATTATCATGTGTTTACAAATGGCTGCTAAATCTTGGGTAAAATCTGCTGTAGCTAACTATTTAACTATGAATGCTTCATACGATTCGATTTTCAAAGACATTTGTGAAGGAAATAATTGACATATGCAACAGGATATTCATTAAACGATACATTATATTTGTTATAAGCCATTGTAAATTTGAATCTGCGCTAAAGATGCCAAAGTCTTTCCAGTTATCTCTTCCGGTTGTAAAGGTTGTCGGTAGTCACCAGAAATGTCGCCTTGTCACAATGGAGAGAACATATGCTACTTGCATTTGAGTCTGGATACTAATGGTTAATGAAGAAGGAAGATTTTACTTCCTGAACTGTCTTTAGGAGATTATTTGCTCCTTTATTTGCTCTTTACTGTGGGTGGATTTGCTTCCAGTCTCCACTGCAAACATTCAAGAAAACAAAGAAACAAAACAAGAACATTCTCTAAACGTAACGCATTCTAGCTCTTTCGAGTGCCTTTATGCCATGACCAAGATTCGGATGGCGACTTGGGCAGAGGTGGAAGTAACACAGCCCTCCTGCAGAGTCCAAATGGCCACCCTTCACAGTAGCACAATTCCTTAATTATAGCCCATCGAGAATCCTGATCGAGCCTGCAAAAATCCTGAAAATCAAGCCCTTTCAAGCTTGAACAGTGGGAGAAGTTTGTCCGAACAGAGTGATATGCTTCCCTGGTCATGGCACTTGAACAACACGAGAAACAGCTACCAGCTGAAAAGTATTCCTCCCTCGCGCCTTCTTCCTCATCATCCTCCTCCTTTTGCTGCTGCTCTGCCTTGAGATACAAGTCTCTGGTTCTTGGAGAAAACACCCAGGAAAAGCTATCAGTCACAATGAGGCTAGGCCTGCGTTTCAATTTCTCCATGGCTCGCGTTCTGATTTCTGAAACAACCACCTGTAATAAAAAAGATCAACAGCAATAATAACCACCAAAAGAAAACAACACTCATAGATAGGCAAATCAAATATGTAATTGCGAAAGGTGACTAGTACTTCCTGTTCCTCATCAAAATCGTTAGCTTGATTCTCCTCTTCAGGACCCGAAGTCGAGACCCTCCCGTTGAAGTTGTGGCAATTTGTAAATGCATCCTTCAAAGCCACAGCAAGGAATTTGCATTTCTTTGAATGATGGGGTTGTGGCTCTTCATGGTAAAAGACACTCATGTTGAAGAAGCAGCTGAATGGAAATGTGCAAATTGAAATTATCAGTCATATTTATAACAAATTCCATTGTCTTGAGTTGATAATGAAATTGACCTGCTTCTATGATAGTGGCCTTGCAGCTTATTGAAAATACTATTTGTTTATAATCCTTTGGTGTAAAGACTAAGCTAAACAAAAAACAATTGCACAAAGACTATCTAACAAATCCACCTCAACTTTCTCATAGCCGTCTGATTTTCATCCCTTGGCTACAAGTTGTTCTGGATCTCTTAAAGGGTCAATTTCTTCACTAAGTTTTCTGTAGAAAAAACCTAGTTTACTAGTTTTCACTTCAAGCTCAAGTCATGACTCTTGTTGAACTAGGACATGGTACCAAACTTGGACGGCTAATCTTGGCAAAGATTTAGTAGAAATATGCTCCAATCAAAGATGTTATTTCAAGATAAAACAAAATCAAGAAGAGACCAATAATTCCGATACCAGTTGAGTGTACTTACCTCAACTCTTCTTTTCTTCTTCCTAGATTGGACTAGTATGGACCTTTGAACATCTGGATCTGAATCATCTGATTATGGTATTAATATCCCAGATGTTGGCTCAGATCTGGCAACAGAGAATTTTTCGTTTAACATATGAGAAAACATTTACTTCATTGTTGCTATAATTCTCGCTTTGTTGTTTTGTGTTATTTTCGTCCTCCTCACAACCACCCGTTAAAATCTTCTACAATGAAGTGACATGACTCCACCGAACAAAGGGTCAACCGACATTTATTGTGAAATTGAACGTAATTATTTCATGGCTTTATTTTTTTTCAGCAATATCCATGATGATATAATTGCAGACCGCTTTAAGCAGTGGACACCCCACATGGGCGTGCTACAGGATCGAATATTCACGTATTCAACTACTTTTCCCTCAAAAAAGACACTTTACATAGAAAAGAAAAAAGTTTCATCTTTTAAGACCAAAGCAACCATGTGAACCAGCACAAGTGTGAGTTTTGGTGTGATTTCATAAAGTATAATAATAGCAGAGTAACAAAAGATTAGATTTTTAGTAAAAAGAAATGCATCAAGCAACTTTACAATGTTAAGTGAGATCCAATAAAATAAGCATTGTGATCATATTCAAGAACAACACATCTTATTTAAAAGAAATCTTCCCTTACTCAACCTGTCACATACACAATAATGCTCAACAAGCTGAAACTTTTGTCTCCTTGTGAGGGTCAAAGCAATGAGTGAAATATAAGCAATCAAACCGTACCCAGAAGCAAGTATTATAAATCCTGCAATATTATGTCCATAGCAGCTTCTCTTGCTTTTTTGAAATTTGGTTACTTCTATTCTATCTCTTCCGTTTCCTTTACGTGAATCATTTAAGAATCAGAAGCTGCTAGGGATTGAACATGATATTAAGACACCAACTTCTGCAAATACCAATACAAAAGGAGACAAAAGTAAAATTAGCTGACCTCAAACAACCTCAACAGATGGAAACGATACCATTAATAGGTTAGAGCAACCTGTGCATACTAGTACTTCACAAAGCATGGTACAAATTCCACAGCTAAAGCAGCAAAAAGCCAAAAACAATATGGAAATTATACAAGCATTCCTAAACACATCTTTTGTTCCGATTGTTCAAAAATAGCAGAAGTGATTGAAGGAAAACACATATCTAGGAACTAACTACTCCATGCAGGGCTAAAACATAGTATAAAGAATATTTATGAAGAGACAAGCAATGTTAAGACTGAAGGCATCATTTAGTTGTGCACAAAACTTTCAGTTCTTTATTTCAAAAAAACAAAAGAAACTTTCGGTTCTTAAAATTATTATAAATGTGGATCTGTATTACCTCAAACTATGGGATGCAAGAACTTAAACATCACCATGGTGTTTTGTGACATTTTACAGCAATTCAATGCATAGTCAGCCTAACAGTTAAGAAAACGAAGGCACATAAAAGTTCAGAACAATCAGGAAAAGCTTAGCAGGAGTCCGGAGATACAATCTAAAAGTGTCATCAAGCTATCACCTCTTATCAACATGCAATTGTACATCTTCCATCTCAATCTTACAAAAGCCTCGATCTTCAACTATGTTAGATAAGTCAAAGCAGAAGTTCACATAAAAATATTGCTCTACCAGGACCATCACCCATGATTAACCACGTTTAGTAAACTCTACTTTCGATTCTGAAAAAAAGCAAAATCAAGGGCCTTACTAGAGATGAAAAGGTGCTACACATCCGTACATATATTTAGGAGTTGTGATATGTAACCAGATTCTAAATAAGCATATTGTTTTATGGTATATTCTTTAGGATTTCAAATTATATAACGGGCCAAAATTCAAATATATCCGGGTTCTCATATTTTGGAGGAGAAACTGCTCCTTAAAGAGAGCCATGTATATGTAACAGTAGATAATCTGTTTCAAGACAATAAGAATCACCATAGTAATTACTTCAAAATTAATTCAAACTAACATTATTAATAAAAATAAAAATGAAAAATATATCAATACCAAAGTAAGCAAATATGCAAAATCCATAAACTTCATGAATTAAATAGAAAGGTACCAGGTAACTGTTAGTTTGGAGACTTATGGAGTTGCTGAGATGTTAGAGAGATGAGAGACTGAAGCTTAGCAACAGCAGAGGTCTTATCAGGGGGACATTTAGAGAGAGAAATGTTCAAAGAGTGAAGGGCCTCATCAAGTTTTCCAGCTGCCAACGCAGCGCATCCTGCCTTATAAGCCTCATCTGCCAATTTTGCATCATACTGAGGACACACGCTTGCATCAGAGCTCATGTTCTTCAACGCAAAAGAAGATGACGAGTCAAGGCGAGCAGTAGCACGTGCATACTCAAGATTCGTTATGGCTGTGTTAATCTCTGCCATGAGAGCTTCAGGCGATGATGGGACTATCTTCACACCATCAAAGACACTCCAACGAGGGCTCCCTTCTCCAGAACTCATCTCTCTTTTCGGCTATGATTTCTAACATACACTTAAGATCAACGTCTAAAACGATTTTCTAGTTAAAAAGAAAGAAACAAACAATCTTACTATCTAGCTTGGTTCAATATTACAACATTAAACTGAAGAGCAAAGGTTGCATATACATGGTTTTACAAAATGATGCACTCAACACTAACGTACTTCCCCTGCTAAACATATAAGAATATGCCATTAGGGTTTGGTATAAGAAACCCAAATACCTGATTCTAGAATCAACTAGCCTCTCAAAATTATAAACTGCAACTAGATTAGACCATATAGTTGGAAAATTTTAATGTATTGTCACAAGTGAACAATGTGAAAGAAAATATCTAAGCGATTCAACTAAAATTCTTCTTCATATTAGGCAACGAAACCTAGTTTGTCTAAGATGCAAAGCGGTTCTTGATTGATACAAATAAGATAGAAAGTTACAATTTCGAGTAAAGTCGACAATTTCTGTTCCTTGTTTAGATAAAGAATTAAAAAACAGAAGCAGAAAACAGTGCATTAAATATGAAATCGCAATTGCCAGAAGAAATTAAGAGGAAACGGTACCTGGGTTTTAATTTCAAGATGCAAATGACGAGTTTGTTGGAGTCAAAACAAGATTTGGCCCCGTCAATTCTTTTTATATACCTAACGTGTAATTACTTCAACGCAGCTTCAACCGTTATTTGATACCACGTGTTCTTACTTAGTACAACAACCGCAATGTCGTGGCTTTTTATTTATTTACTTATTTTTTTTATAGCAGTTTAACCTTGGAGGTGTCTGTTCAATAGCATCACAATCCCATCTTAATGCAAAATTGAAGTGTTTAATAGCATCAAAAACCCATCTTAATGCAAAGAACAAACAGAATCGATGAACAAATTTCTGTTTGAGAAATATAATAACAACAGCAACACAATATTACAATGCCAAAAGACGTTCCAGGAGAAGCTCAACAATAGGAGTCTTGTTACAGGGTTGAAGAAACTTAAATTTAGAACAAAGCATTTGTATAACACTACTATCCAGTCACGTGGATCGAAGGGGTGATCAGCAGGAATTATGATAAATAGAATACTGATTTTATTGGTCATAATTGATCATCAATTGGAACCTTAATGTCTGCATTTATCAATAATCGAACTTGCAGAGAACAAGAACCACAAGGAAGTACAATTGATGCTGGTAAAGCATCTGGATTTTGTATAGAGATCATATTATTATCCTTTAACAATGTATACCCCATTTTACCCAACTCCAAAGAATCGACAGAAAAATAATCCGCACAACGACACTGATAAAAGAGCTCCAAAACTTCTCCGTTATCTTCGATCGTCATATCCTCCAAGCTAACGTCATCTGCGGCTAGCACATCTTGTCGTGATGCTCGCAGCTCACTATCATAGATTACACGTGACCTAGCATTGCTGAGGACTTCCCATGCCTTCTGTACTCTTAAAAATCTCTCTCCTGCCTCATCGTTGTCAGCATCGGATGTCCTGGAGATCCTTTGTAACTTATCAGGATGATGATTAAGGATTGCAGATCGATAGCTTGTACGGATTTCTTCATAACTTGCATCTTCTCTAACAGACAGAATATCATAGTGGGTTTCCTGGATCATACCCTCAGACGAGAGCATTGTTGGACAGCAATTGTTATCAGATCTACTTCACTGTAAATACAATTGACAGCTTGATTATTAGAAACTAAATAAACCTAAAGGCATTCATAACAAGAATTTCAACAGAAATTAACAGTTCCTAAATACAATATCATAGTGTAACTGTAACGCACTTTAAACTTCTTATGCGCATTTTATTTTGGCAATGCAGTCATAGAGTGAGGTTTTCCCGAGGGATGATGCAGTCATATTTCATTTGTGCTGATGTTCATCGACCGTTATGATCTTTAATATATCAGGAAATCACAATAGCACATATATGTTTATCCATGTGAATTGAATGAAATAGTTCGAAGCAATGCTATTTTCTTTAGTTTTTAAGTTGGCGAAGATTTACACATTCATAAGCAGTATCCGTGCTCTGCCGATTTGCCAACTTCTGGAATCTGGGAATTCGTCTGCCTCTGCTTTTCATATGACACAAACCGAGCTACGGTATAACTCATTCAATGTGAATGTGCATGATAATCAAAAGGCTAGTTTACGTTGCAAAAGAGCTCATCAGAGCAGTTAGCTTGGTATCAAAACTAAAATTCCAATTTGGGTACTGGACCTACCAGTATCAGCAACGCAGCCGTCTGATCCATTTTCGAATCTTGATACTACGTTTTGATGAATGACCATCCTCTGGTCATTCACAACAAATAAGATTGCCAAATTAAATACTGCTTTTAAGGGGACTCTTGGTCGTAGCTATGACCAACATTGAGATACAACCACAAGGCTGCCAATCTCCGGTAACAGATATTACAATTTTTTCCTACATTAACACTGTCATAACCTATCTCAATATCTATTTGCAACCCTCATTCTATCTAAAAAAACCAAGATTGAGCAATTTGCACAGCATTATGAAAATGAAAGAATGCAAAACACCCTCCAAAACTGAAACTGAAACCCTATATATAAACCCTAGATATAAACACGCGGACAACGACAGCCAATACAACGAATCTGAAACGAAAGAATATAAAGATTGGAGAAAGTCTTACCCTCCAAGGCAGATAGCGAGAAAGGTGGGAAGTACACTACTGCTTTCACAATTCAAGCATGGTGGCGTGGGTTCAATTAAATGGGTTTTCCCAGACGAATGTGATTTGTGAGTTCTCTCAATATTTAATCTGTGTGAATTGTGTTGGTGTGTAGGGTTTCTGTTTCTTTTTGCTAATGAAGGGTAATATCGTCTTTTAAGATATGTTCAGTGGGTTCCAATTGTATTTCAACCAAATTCAGATTTATACATTACTTCCCAAAAAAAAAAAAAAAATCAGATTTATGCATGATTTAATAAAATTATTGGGACTTGGGAGTCACTTGGGACTAGGCCTGGCAAAATGAACCGGGTCTACTAGACCCGGTCTATACCCGCATGATGCTGTTCAGAACTTCAGACTGAACCGCTTTTTTTAATTATCAGGACACTCAACCCCCAACCTGAGACAAGAATAAAGAATTATTGGAGTTCTTTTCGGACCAAATCGGGTAAATAGTTAGAACTTAAAAGTTAGGGATGACAAAAGGTCAGATCAAATTAGGTTTTGCCTTTTCCAAATCCTACTCAAAACTTTTGAGGGTGTCCCAATCAGGGTTGCTACTTTCCGCCCTAAACCCAAACCCAACCAATTGACCTGATTTAATTTTTTAACTAATAAAACAAAAACACACATTAGAACTTCCAATGATTCAATTTAATTATAATATAACATCACATTTATATATTATTAATATAATATTCATAAAATGTACAAATTTTTTAAATACAAATACAAAAGACTTATTACATTACAAAAATCTAAAAACTTGCTATATTCGTGATAAAATTTTATTACACAATTCAAAATATTACCCCTACATTAATATTTTCTTGATATATAATTTTTGTTAAGACTTTCAATCATCTCTCTATTATATTTGCATCCAACCAAGTTCCATTTGAAATTCTCAATAATTACAAAAAGATATACACAATCAAAACAATGTCAAAAATCCAAATTTGCATCCAATCAAAACCTACTTGATATTCTAAAAAGTGCACAAAAACACATAAAACCAAACAATCCAAATCTTGAAATAAAACAAAACATGACAAGAAAACCCACCTAACAATTCCCCATTACTTCATTTTCTCAGAAACCAATCACAGTTATATTTCTCATAGTCCATTTACACATTAAAACTCAAACAACCCCACTTCAAGCATTGCAAGTGTAGTCAATAAATCACGTTTTCTCAGAACACACAAAGCATCAAATCCATAAATATCTAAAAAACACAAAACCAACAACACCAAAACAATAGAAGAAGAAAAAAACACATTAAAATACTTTCAACTTTAGGCTTTGTCTTCACTGCAACTTGCTAAGAAACAGAAAGGAAAATAAATACAAAAAATCATGAGAACATTAGACAAGTAAATCTACGAGTAAAATAAAACAACCTTAATGAAAAACATACAAATGCACGGCGAAGGGAGAGCGAAAGAGAGAGACTGCGTCCGAGCGAGCGACCGGCAAGGGGAGAGTCGCGGCGAGGGGAGAAGCACAGTGAGACTTCGGGCGAGGGGAGGGGAGTGAGTGAGAGTCGGCGAGGTTGGATCTGATCTGAGAGAGGGGAAGATAAAAGCGGCACCAGTAGGGAGGGAAGGTGAGGATTTGTAACTTTGTATGCTTTATTTCGGAATAATTTAAAAAAAAACCTGGAATTTGCAAAAATATTCATTTTACAACTTATAATTTTATTTTTATCTAAAATCACTTCTTAAATTAATTAAAATACTCAAAATATTCTTAGAGACATGTAAAAAAACGACAATATCCCTGATGGTTATAGATTCGCTTAGGTTGATTTAATTGACCGTTTGACTCTATAGTTAAAATGAAAAATACGATAAAATCTGGATCAAATGAACATCTAGATTCGATTTGAACCCAGATGTTTAGGTTTGTGGAACCCAAATTTCATCGAATTTAAGTTCGATTTAAATCCAGATGATGCATTCCAGTGATTGATGATGTTGGATATGTGATTGTTAACTAGTGATTGTTGATGGTTTTTTATAAGGTATGTTGATGGTTTTTTTTGTTGATATTTTTGTTTATCATTTTGGTTTCAATGGTGGAAATTTAATTTTGAGATTGAATCTACACTTTTAGATTGGGTTTCCAATTTGGAAAAGCAGAATTTTTTTTTTAAAAAAAAAAATCATTTTATAATTATTTTATTTATTAATAAAAATATCAGGATTAAAATTGTTCTTTTATCCTTTACATAATTTTTTTGCTAATTTATTAATTTCAAGAGAGATTTTGGATAAAAATGAAACTAGTATGGTAAAACGGATATTTTTACAAATTACAATAGATTTTTAGAAATTATCCCTTATAATTATTTTATTTATTAAATAAAAATCTCAGGGTTAAAATTGTCTTTTTACCCATTATATAATTTTTTTGTTAATTTATTAACTTCAGAATGGATTTTGGACAAAAATGAAACTAATGTAATAAAACAAATATTTTTACAAACTATAATAAGTTTTTTTGGATGATCCCTTATAATTATTTTATTTATTAAACAAAAATCTCAGAGTTAAAATTATGTTTTTACCCTTTATATAATTATCTTGCTAATTTATTAACGTTATGGGGGATTTTGGACAAAAATAAAACTAGTATAGTAAAACGGATATTTTTCAAACTACAATAATTCTTTTGGGATTATTCATTTTATTTATATACCGGATTATGGAATGTGATTGGATCAAGAAAGCTTGCCTTGTTACTGACACGGTAACCTGGCTGGATCACAAATTGTGCCCCAAATCGGTCCCCAAGCGATTTTTTTTTCTGCCCCAAACCCACTCAAAACAAATAAGGTTTCTTGGGTTTGGATCGTATCAAGTAATTTTGTCATTCCTACTTAGGACAAGTTTATTATTTGTCTATCAACTCAGTTTTTAATTTTAAGCTTTTTCGAATGTGAATTTAAAAATGATTTAATATTATTGCTTTATTATGTTAATTCATAGGTGTGAATACACCAAGTTAGTTATAATTAAAAATCCGAACATGAATATTTTCTCTTTTTTCTTTGTAAAACCACATGAGACTTTAATTGATAATAATAATAAATAAATAAAAACACTGATATTTATGAACAGCCCATCAAGTTGAAAACCTCAGATATTTATCACTCCATTCAATCTCACAGAATTCAGTAATTTTATTTACAGTCCGCGGGATTTCCATAGACTGTTACTTTTTCTAAGGCAGACTGCAGCTTGAGAGAGTTGGTGGTGAGGAACAGCTTGAGAGAGTTGGTGGTGAGGAACAGGGGAAGGCTCGACTATAGATTATTGTCACCATAAGAAGAAAATCACCAGAACTGGCAGCAGTTCATAGTGGCTACAAAATTAAGCAAATAATTGTTTGGATAATTGGTTCGCAGCAACGATTACTTCTGTAATAGCCATCCCATAAACACACCAGCTGTTTATTTATTTATTTTTTTTATGATTAGAACCAATCTAAAATACAATCAGAACCAACAGTGATAGATATTGTGACGCTTTTTTTTTTATGATTAGAATCAATCTAAGATACAATTGGAACCAACAGCTATAGATATTGTGACGCAGCTCGAAAATCAGTTCCTAAAAACAGAAGAAAGTAACCCATACTTAAGTGGGAGGGCGGCCCACATTCATGGGGGTAAAACCCACATTTCGTGAGGAAGGATGTTGAACCACGCACCTCATTAGCGAGATGGTGGAGGGGCAGCATTTAAACCACTGCACCGCTGCCCCTTTTGACATAGACACACCAGTTTTGTTTGATGAAGCTACTGTCACTGCATCGTACTGACAACCAAATTGTCAGCTAAATGAACTTCATTCACAGTTAGTGGAGACAAAAGGATGACTTGGTTTTTTACATCTCGTAAAACAAGTCACCCGGCTTAGCCACCAAATTTCCTAGTTTGGAATCATAGCTCTCGTTACATTATATTACATGTCCCAAAAAATGATTGCCTGACTAAAAATTACAGAATCACACTCTCTATAAGTCTCTATTCCTTCCCATCTTTATCTTCCCCAAACCAAAAGAATAGTAAACAGAAGCAAAAATTCACCAATGTAAGGAGTGTGCGACAAGTATTTCCGTGGAGCTAACACAATGGCTGTCTGCAAAACGTTACGTGACAATAGTATAGTCCACTTTTCGTGGAATTCAATCACACCCGAATAACACCAGAGACCCATGGAACAACCAAAGGTGCGGTTGGGTGGGAATGTCTATATGAATCAGGGTAATTGCCCTTAAAATTTAGTTTGGGTTGCTCCGCCTACATAATAAACACAAAAAGTTAATATTAGACAAGAACGTCAAAAAGAAGCACAAGAACGCTGCTACAAAGTGCGAACTTAATGATGAGATTAGCTGATGCTCACATATTTCAGCCAGCATTCCTGATTTTTGTGTTCATAGATATCAGGAGAATGACACCCTGTCTCGGATGGGCAATATACCCATGTGTTGCATTTCATTTGACCTGGCTGTGCACGTTTTGCCTGATCTAAGCAAGCCTGACAGCAGTCAGCTGCACTTTCTTTGGGGTGAGTGAGACCCCACCTGACAGCAGCCCCAGCATAATCAGTATGGAGTTCAGCATTACACTCAGGTGGAACTGGCCTGCCAGGCAAAATTTCTTCCTCTGTAGAAAAATAAGCACACCTCAGTCGGTGGACAACAAAGCTCACTATAATTTGTACTTTCCATTTATGTGGGAAGTGTGTTTGGTTGGAGCATATACAGGAAAGTAAGTGTAATTATAAATTTAGAAGAGAGATTGATTACTTACCCTCTTCTTCTTTAGCACCCTCAGGTTTATCATCATGTTCTTTGTGAATGATTTCATCAGGTATCCAAAGACCGATTTCTTCAGACAATGCAGCCCAATTAGATTGCAAGGCTCTTACTAGCAATCCTACAGAACAGGCTTCGAAATGTCTTTAGAAATTGAAGCATGGTGAATGTTGAGGTTTAAATAAAAAATAAAAAATAAATTAAATTAAATTCCACAAAAGCAAAAAGCAGTAAATCAGAGGCCGTACTAGTTTGCTCTTGCAGAATAGTTGAATTCATTCCTCGACTTTCACTGCTCAATTGTTTAGCTTCTTCCAGTTTCTCTCTACGCCAGCTTTCAACTGTTTCTGTTTTATAAAAGGAAAATGCCAAAAAGTAAGCAGCGAGACATAAGTTAAACAACAACAAACCATATCACAAGTATGCCAATATTTTGAAAGGATATAAAATACACTACTTTGTCTAACAAGTAGGCTTCTTCTCCTTAATGTTTAATGAAAATCAAAACAATGAGTATGACTTAAACCACAACAATTTAACTGGATGTACACATCCATAGATTATCACACGAATGAAATAAACTGTCGGCCCAAGGCAAGTCAAATGACACATGGTGCAAGCCTTAGAACAGTTCACACACAATATGGAAGTTTGGGAACCAGCCTCTCAATATCTCCAACACATAGGCTGATTTCCTTCTATAATTATAGCCCCCACCTTCAACCAGTTCACTTTAGCACTGACCAACTTACTACTTCATCTTTAAGGTTACCAAAAAAGCCTTTCATGCTTCCTGCATGAATTTTCCATCATATCCAAGCTTCCTAGCTTCCTTCACTCATTCAACTTATAAACTCGATAATGAAATATATTATATTCCAATAGCTAAGCACAAAACTGAAATTCCATTCCATTCTATCCCTAAATCTTTGTCACAAATAAAAATTTCTTCACAGGGTATTCTTCTTCAGCTGCATCATCAACCCCTTCTCATAAGACTACGTTCATCCAAAAGGAATTATTAGCCTGCTTGATTGCCTTAAAAATTAGAGAATGGTCGAACATGCCTAAGTATGAAATCAATATAAGGCCCATGCCAACACCAAGCAGGTGGCATGAGGGTGAGAGCACTCGAGGAAACAATATAGCAGTAAAAGTTAACAAGGGTATTTTGTTGGTGATGGCGGCAGATTGTAGCAGCGCAGAAGGCAACTGAACACATCTAGCAATATTCTTGAACATAAGGACTCCATCACTTTTAGTTCTAACATTCAAAGAGATATGAGCGTTCCAATTTCATTTCATATTGAAATATTGAACTTGAAAATGATTTAACTTAAGTTGTACTAGTGGTAAAACAAATGGAGTGTCACAGACAAAGTCTCAGCTTCTTTGTAAGCAAAGCCTTAAACATTTACAAACTAACAAATTCATAGGCCTGCTAAACCACACCATAATTTCTAGTCCATAATGGATGAACACAGAAGAACTAAAGCTTTTTGTTTCGTCAAAATTTGAAGTTAAAACTTTTTCAGCTTGCTTTAATATCTCTACAAAGGGGCACTCATTTTGCTCAATTAGTAGAACAACCTGCTTTAAGGACTCCAGCAAATCAACCACCATTTTCCCCCAACGCATTAATTGGTAATGATGCCCTACCAAAGGCAAGTATAGGATTCCAATATATGGAAATTAAAGTACACCATCTATTTAATTCAAGCTGTTAAAGAACAATAAGCTAGCTATACATCTATTTGAGTTTCAAAGATGCCCATCATAGTTAGCTCCCCATATATGGGCCATCATGAATACATTATGTGCTTTCAGTAAATAACCAAGAGTTAAACTGCTCTATTACCTTATTAAAAAGTACTCCTCAAGTTAAGCAAATGGAGAACAATGCAAATTATTCATTCACTAATGTCACAACCATCAGAACCATAACATATGTGTATATATAACTGGCCATGAAATAGACATTTAAATTGATGCCTTTCGGTCCTTACCATTATCAGAAGGTTTCCCATTGGTTTAACAAATGTTACCAGGAATTTATTTTTCAGTCAGAAATAATTAAGCATTGCTCATCACAAATCCAGCAGAAAATCTACAATCAAAGTTCTAACTTTATCTAAAGTACAATCGAAAAGGTTATCAATATTCTGTGGATATAAGTTACAAAATCAATTAATACATTTGTCGAAACAGCTAAGTTTATGCAAACATACTATCTATCCTATTGGTCCATTCACGTGGCTGCCATATCCTAATCATCCATCTGACCAGCCTGTCCATAGCCTGATGATCGACACATAACAACCACATGACTAGTACATAGTTCTTATAAACAGAAATGATAAACCTAGCAGTAATACAACAGTAACTAGCATCTGCTATACATGATCATGAATTGCAAACGTATATTAATTCTCCCAACAGATTGTTAAAACTAAAATAAAATATTCGCCACATCATCATTGCATGAATCTTTCTAAATAATAATACTTTCAACAGATAAATATTTGACTACTATCGATAACTAGATAAATATACGAAGTTCTCAACTAGTCCTGTAAATTTCCACAACTCTGTATATAAAGCACTTAAATTAAGCCATTGTTCAAAACCTTGTACCACACAACCTACTTAAACAGAAAACTTGCCTCCTAAGTCCTAAATAAAATGCCCTATGCTAGAACAAAAATTAAATCAGTAAAAGATCACAGGAGATCACATTGCACCCACCTCTTACCACGCTAATATTCGTCTTAGCATCCAAGCCGTGCAACTTCTGGAGGATCTCATCCATCATCCTCTGCTTAACGGCTCGAGACAATTCAAGAACCAAATCTTCTTTAGCTAACTCTTGCTTCAATTTCTTCACCTTGTGATCACAAAAAAACAACATCCATTAAGCAAAACCAAGCAACCACAATGCAAAACAAAGGTTTCATTTCCAACATAAGAAAAATTAACAAGGTCATACAACTTTAACGAGCTCAATCGGTTGCTTAGCTCTTCGAATCCGTATTGATTCTTCCATTTTCGCAATCTGATCCGGTGTATACTTTACAGCTGTTAATAATTAAGAAAGTCAAAAACATTAAAACAATATCATCAAAAAAATAAAAATAAATAAAGAAAGAAAGAGGGAAACGAAAAAGGTACCATTATTGAAATCAGAATTGGAATGAACATAGACGGAGGCGTAGAGAGAGCGAACAACGTAAAGAGCAATAACAATGTTGATTGAACAAACGATGAGAGTTATCTTCTTATACGAACAGCTCCATTTTCCTCTCCCTTGATATCCCCACTCTACTCTAGCCATCTCCTTCTCGCCTCCCTCCACCTCATCACGCCATCTCTCCTACCTCTCTCTCTCTCTCAAAATCCAGAGTCTTCCACAGATCTAATCCGCCAATAGGTCGCCCAAGCAAGGAAGCGATCAATGGTAGTACTGTTTATTTGCTTTTGGGTTTTTTTTTTTTTTTTTCTTTTGAATAATTGAATGCGTGAACAAACTGCAAGCCAAAAGGCGTGGTTTTCTTTTTTTGTTCTTTTTTAAGCGAAACCAAGACAACAACACAGTTTCGGTTGATAAAGTTCAAATGTTTAATCAGACTTTTTTGTTGTTGGTGGTGGTGATGGTGGTGGGTGGTTGTTGTGTTGCTATTGTGCTAACATGCGCCCTGGGTGTTGGGTTTGCGGGTTCTTTCCTGCGTGTGGTGTTGTTCGGGCAAAGCAAAGGAAGAAGACTTTTGGTATTCTGGTAATTCCGTGAGTATTGGTGATTAACGAATTTTTATGATTTCATCGTCATTTTTTGCCTTGTTTTAACAGGTATAAAATCTCTGTTCCCTTGGGCCCTGCTATCGTGCGCCTTGAGTAGAGTGTTCTAATTATTCAGTCTCACTCTTTATGACGGTCACGGACGCCTTGTCCTTGACCGTCAATTTTGTTAACGTGTTGACGTCACGCACCGTGAATTCACTCGATTGTTTTTTTTTTTTTTTTTTTTTTTTAAGTTGAATTCACTCGACTTTGTTCATTGATTAATGAAAAGTTGAAAATTTGCTTTATTTATGATCAGGGGTGGCAATATGGGTCACAACACGACGAGTCAACATGAATTCGCAAAAAATAAATAGGTATGGGTTGGAGTTAAACGAATTCGTGTCGTAATCGTGTCGACCCATTTAACCCGTTTATTAAATGAATCGAATTGGGTTTGCTTAAACGAATCGCGGGTTGACACGATTAAATTAGAGATTAAATTATAATATTAAAAAGTATAGGGGTTAGTATGTAATTATGTGTCCATATATATATATAAACATTGACCAAACCCTAAATCTAATCCATTCCTTTCAAAATTTCAGCAGCCGCCTCTTGTCTCATTTTGTTCCTCCCACACCACACCCGACAACCGCAGTCCGCAGCTCCTCCCACACCCGACGACGGCAGCTCCTCACACGCCAGACGACGACAGATCCTCCCACCGCCTCAACTCATTGTCTCATTTTGTTCCTCCCACACCACACCCGACAACCGCAGTCCGCAGCTCCTCCCACACTTAACGACTACAGCTCCTCCCACACCCGACGACAGCAGCTCCTCACAAGCCAGGCGACGACAGATCCTCCCACACCAGACGGCACTGCAGCTTCTTCCCTTTTCCCATACCGACGGCAGCTCCTCCCCTTCTCCCACACCCACACTGCCGCACCACACCACGGAATCCACGACGGCAGCTCCTGGATTTTTTATTTTTTTTTTATTATGTTTTGTAATTTTAAGTTGAAGGATAAATTAATTATTTTAATTTAATCAATTGATAACAAAGATATTTAATGTTGTTTTCTTGTGATTTTGTGATTTTTGTGTAAGTTGGAGGTCCCATTGGAATCAAAGGGGGAAGAATTTAAATTATAAAGTTTTGTGATGAATAATGATAGTGTTTAATTTTAATTTCTATGGATTTGTATTTGTATTGAGTTGGAGTATGATTTTATTTTATTATGGTTTTTAAATATGGATAATATGGAATGTTATGTAGTTAATTTAATGTATTGGTTTTTATGTGTTGAATTAGATGGTTAGTTGTAATTATTTATTTTATTTGTGTTTAAAATATTTTTTAAGTTAAACGAATTAAACGAGTTAAACGAATTAAATGGGTTAAACGAATTAAACAAGTTAAACGAGTTAAACGAATTAACGGGTTGACAGGTTAACGGGTTTGGATCCTTTATGATTTTATTAATGAACGAATTAATCGTGTCATGTCATGTTATTCATTTATAAACGAATTCGTGTCGAATCCAAAAATATTGACCCGTTTTATAAACGAATTCGTGTCGAATTGGTCGAATTCATAAACGAATCGAATTGAATCGAATTCAACCCGACACGCCAACCCGTTTTGCCACCCCTATTTATGATCTACTAGTAACCTATTAGATGGATGTGATCATTCTAATCCGGGACGTAGCTAAGAATTAACATCAGATTAGGTTAAAATTTTTATAAAAATTTTGGCAAAAGTTTTCTCTATTTTTATATTTTCTCGAAAATGCAATACTCATTCATTAATAACATTTAAATTTATAAATAATATCCATCACAAATAAAATATTATTTCTCCAAAAAATGGTTACATAAAAATTTATTTGATCAATTTAAAAGTGAGTCTAAGCGTGTTCGCCTACGCAAAAGTAAAGCAACAAAAAACAAAATATAATTTATTTGATTGGGTGAAAAGTGAGAGTTGTTATACTAATTTTATTAAAAAAGGATAAAATTATAATATCATAAAAATTATTTAAAATGGGCTATGGTAGGCTTTACCCTAGCCTACAAAGGGCTCCATCCCTACTTCCATTTTCCTTTTTTGAGAAAATCTTTAAAAACAACCTAAAGTTTGAAATATTATACATTTTATAACCTACTGTTTTATATTTATTCGAAATACAGTTTGACATCAACATAAATATCTAAAATCCCCTCTGAAGGTGTACGAAATGACTTTATTGCTCCTGACGATCATGAAATCTGTTAGATTGACATGGTTGACAATTTAATTTCAGGGGCAAAAAAGAAAAAGCAATGAATAAGTAATTCAAATAATATTAATTCAAATAAAATAAATAATATTAATATAAAATTATAAAAAAACTGAGATTTTTATTTAAAAATAAAAAATATATAAATATATAAATATTTTTTCCTCACAACTCTCTCTCTTGCTTTCTCTCCCCTCTCCTCTCTTCCTCTTCTATCTCTATCTTTAGTTAGTACTCTTCTTTATCTTTCTCTATCTCCAACTGGTAATGATGGTGGCGGACATCTCGACGGTGACATCTGGGTCTCCACGGTGGAGACTCGAATCTCGTCCACCATCGAAGACCTAGGTTTTCTCTCTCGGTCTCTTATCTACCTCTCTATCTCTTTTTCTCTCCAGTTTCTTCTTTGATCGATAATGATGATAGCGGTGTTGTAGGTTCAACAACGAACCCAGTGGTTTGGTGTTTGGTGGTTGATGATTGATGGGTGAGTTTTGTGTTGATGGTTGATGATTGATGGTAGGTTTGGTTTTCGGTGGTTTGGTGGTTGATGATTGATGATTGGATTGATAAATTTTTTGGGTGGGATTGATGAATTTTTTAAGTGAGATTGATGATTGATGATGATGGTCGTTTCCAATCACCCAGAATTTTTTGAGACTCAATTCGAAACCCAGAGCGACTGAAAACCCAAAAAAATCTGGGTTTCAAGATGATAATGATTATTATTTTTTTAATTTTAAAATATTTTTGTTTTTTTTTTTCTATTTTTATTATTTTTGTTATATTTTAATTTGATAGGTTGATCTCCATCCTCCATCTATCATAGATAGACGATGAAGATTGGTTTTATTAATTTATAACTTTTTATTTTAAATGATTATTTTATGAATATTATATTTTTAATACAAATTTTAGGGGTAAAATGGTCTTTTTAATTTTTTTTAAATTTTTCTGTTAAAATTAACTTTTGTTGGATTTTGGATTAAAACGAAACGTTTATGGGTAAAAGGATAATATTTCAAACCCCAGGTTATTTTTTGGGATTTTTTCTTTTTGTTGTCACAACTGGTACTCATCCAAAAGACAATTGAAACCAAGCATGATAGACCATTGATGACGCGGTTCGAGGTATAGCTCCCATACAGAAAGAAACAACTCACATAGGTAAGGGAGCAGCCCATAATTTTTAGTAAGGGATAGGTATAAAACCCGTGACTTTGCCAAGGTCAAGGTGGTAGTGCTTTTAACCATTTAGGCACTGCCTATCCCTGGTTCTAATTATATGTGATGAAAAATGAGTTTTGTTATAATTTAATATCTATATTGTATTGGTCTTTTATAATATATCAATTAATTTCAACCGTGTTATTTGAATTAAAATATAATTACAGTGTCATTCCATTAGCAATGTTAGGTATCTCATTTATATTTTAAAATTGTAATCCATCGCATGATATAATAATGTAATTAATAAACTATATAATACATATATTTCATGTATCACGTAATTAAATTTGGATAGGAGTTATAAACTTATAATAGAATTTGAGACCTCATATATTATTGTAATCGATTTATTTTACTACAAAGAATAAAATTTAATTTAGAATAAGTTAAAACTATATCCCAACTGCATTGAAATCATAGGATTAACTCGTCCTCTACTTCGAAAGTCCAAACTCTATAGTGATTTTTCTTTTAAAAATAAAATAAAAAATAAATGTTTAAGCCATGAAACATCTATTTTTAATAAAATCCAGGTTAATCTCGAAAAAAAAAATCTAGGTTTTATAATTTATGGATCAGGATAACATAGATGTTAAGGACTTAAAATTTTAATAGATAATTTATATTTATTTCTATAATATTCCAATGCACAATTTAACTTTTGTGTTTAACTTTTTAATCCCTTAGATCACATATTAATAGTTTTCATAATTTATAGTTGTAATTTACTAATAAATATCAACACATGATATCTTTAAGAAAAAAAAGTAAATAGTTAGTCTTGATTAGAATGATGGATGGCAAAACGTAAGGTGATTTACTGCTAAGATTCTTAGGTACGTATAAATGAAGTTTGGGATCAAATTGATATCCCCTCAGACTGTATAATACATGAGCTAGTTTATTAATAATGTATAATGGATTGTATAATATTTGAACTAGCTTATTAGCTTTATCCAAACGATTATACGTATTTGGTCAATAGAATTCAAATTAAAACTAATTGAAACATCGGAAGATAATAGGACTTTTTTTATACTGTCAATGGGTTCACAAGAGAAATTGAATTTGTACTCACAATTCTCCATTGTACAATAACTTCACCCATGGAAGTGATTATTCATCTTTAACAATAAAAAAATGACAAGGCATGATCCATCTTTCTTTGAATGAACAAATGTGTTTTTTTTTTTATTGCATGTATAATTACCAAACAATTACGTGCCACACGTTTTACACGCCAAATTACAGTTGATGATTGATGGGTGAGTTTTGTGTTGATGGTTGATGATTGATGATAGGTTTGATTTTCGGTGGTTTGGTGGTTGATGATTGATGATTGGATTGATAAATTTTTTGGGTGGGATTGATGAATTTTTTGAGTGAGATTGATGATTGATGATGATGGTCGTTTCCAATCACCCAGAATTTTTTGGGACTCAATTGGAAACCTAGAGCGACTGAAAACCCAAAAAAAATATGGGTTTCAAGATGATAATGATTATTATTTTTTTTAATTTTAAAATATTTTTGTTTTTTTTTTTCTATTTTTATTATTTTTGTTATATTTTAATTTGATAGGTTGATCTCCATCCTCCATCTATCATAGATAGACGATGAAGATTGGTTTTATTAATTTATAACTTTTTATTTTAAATGATTATTTTATGAATATTATATTTTTAATACAAATTTTAGGGGTAAAATGGTCTTTTTAATTTTTTTTCAATTTTTCTGTTAAAATTAACTTTTGTTGGATTTTGGATAAAAACGAAACGTTTATAGGTAAAAGGACAATATTTCAAACCCCAGGTTATTTTTTGGGATTTTTTCTTTTTGTTGTCACAACTGGTACTCATCCAAAGGACAACTGAAACCAAGCATGATAGACCATTGATGACGCAGTTCGAGGTATAGCTCCCATACAGAAAGAAACAACTCACATAGGTAAGGGAGCAGCCCATAATTTTTAGTTAGGGATAGGTATAGAACCCGTGACTTTGTCAAGGTCAAGGTGGTAGTGCTTTTAACCATTTAGGCACTGCCTATCCCTGGTTCTAATTTTATGTGATGAAAAATGAGATTTGTTATAATTTAATATTTATATTGTATTGGTCTTTTATACTGTCAATGGGTTCACAAGAAAAATTGAATTTGTACTCACAATTCTCCATTGTACAATAACTTCACCCATGGAAGTGATTATTCATCTTTAACAATAAAAAAATGACAAGGCATGATCCATCTTTCTTTTAATGAACAAATGTGTTTTTTTTTTATTGCATGTATAATTACCAAACAATTACGTGCCACACGTTTTACAGGCCAAATTACAGTTGTTAACCACATCAACTAAGCATCATTATTCCAACTGACAATTGATTAATGTTGTTTATCTGGGACCCAAAAATATAGAATGGTAGTAGTGCTTTTTAAAATCATGTGAGAACATAATAAAATTCTACCAAACTATCACTTTTATATTTTTAAAATTATATATCAATTTTTTTTAAAGTATATTGAGATATAAACATATATATTATTTGAATATAATTTTAATCGTGGTCCTAGAGACTTCATAATGATATGACATTATCATTATATTAAAAAAAATCGAGTCATAAAATATTATTAAAACAAAAAGCTTAAAGAACCCAAAAAAAAAAAAAAAAATTAGAATACGCACACACGTAACATCGTGCAGCATTAGGCTCGGAATTGTGATCAACATTTTGTATATCGAAAAAATTACCCATAACTTACCTATAAATTTGATATATATACAATATTTTGATTTTTTTTACAACGTCTTCTCCTGACTAACGGATTGATTTGATTGATTGTCATTAAATATGGTTGACTATGTAAAAAAAATTAAAAGATAAAATTACCCCTCAATAAATTTACTTTTTAATTATCTTTTAAAATAAATTTAAAAACTTTAAATAAATTAAAAATAAATTTAATTCAATCTCTATCATCTATCTGAAAGTGGACAATGGAGAGTAATTGGAGAAAAAAATTTAAAAATTAAATAAAAATTAAAAATTTAATTAAAATATTTTTTAATTAGATTTCTTCTGTCCATATAAAGATGAACGGTGAAAATTAATTAAGAAAAAAATAAATTTAAAAAATTATTAAAAAAAAAAACACATAAGAAGCCTAATCATTGTCTCTCTCCTCTTTCGCTTCTTCTTTTTCTTTTTCCAACCGGCCACTATCTCTCTCTTCTCTCTCTTCTCTCTTTTTCTTCTTCTTATTATTATTGAACCCAATCGAACTATTCGATTCTAATCAAATCCAAAACTGGGTTCGAGAATCATTCGAACCCAGAGAACTAGGTTCGAATAAATCATTCGAACCTAAAATCTAGGTTTGAATGATTCATTCGAACCTAGATTCTAGGTTCAACTTATTCGAACCCAAAATCTAGGTTCGAAGGGTTGTTTTGGATTGTTTTAGGGTTGATTATGGGTTGTTTTAAAGTGTTTTTAGTGATTGAACGCTGGTTTTTATTAATTGATTGATGATGATAATTTTGAGTTGGTGATTGATGTTGATGATTTTGTTGGATTGATGATGATCTTGGTTGAAGATAAGAGGGTTGAGAGATTGAAGATGATATCCAGTAGAGGTTTTATGGGATTAAAGATGATTTTTAAGTTCTTCAAGTTGTCCTTCATTCCCATCTGATTTGAATCTTCACAGTTGATGGAGAGTCCATCAATTGCTGGACCTCCACCAATTTTTATTTTTTATTTTTTAAGTTTTTCAATTTTTCAATTTCATGCCTAGGGCATATGGTAATTTCAACACACAACCATCTGATAGTACTCAGGGTCAATTTCATCTTTCAACACCTTTTAAATGACCAAAGTGACTACATCATGGTCAAATCCAGTCAACTCGTTAGTTAGAGGAGAACATTATAAAAAATCAACAAGTTGTATGCGCTTGTAAATATTAAATTTGCAAGTAGGTTGTGAGTAATTTTCCCTTTGTATACGGTAACACTAAGGATTGCTTAAACTTATTCTCGGGGGTCCTCGATTGCGTATGTGTGGTGGTGTGAGGCAAGAAAGAAAAGAGCTCGCATGCTCAAGACCATCTATGTTTTTTTAAAGAACTCATGGCCATCTATGTTCTGCACGTAAAAGTTGAAACTTTAATCATACAATTATTAGCATAGTCGTAGAGTTAGACAGCCGATGCTAGTGCCCTATCCTGTCTCATAACTCAAATTATAATTTTTTTTCTTTAAGTTGATATTAGTTGGTTAAGCATCATCTGAGGAAGCATACTTTATAATTTTATCGATAAAAATAAGATTATGATCTAGAAAGCAATTAAGCAAAGGCCCAATACCTTTATGGAAAGGTAGGCCATTTTGGTACAGCCATCTTGGTGTACTATTGTGTCAAGGTCGACTCATCACGACCACTTGTATAATGGCCAGTTTTTCTCTCAACATATGAGGTCATTTTCCTTCTTTTAGGATCCATTCTCTGACTCTAAAGAGTCTCATTTTTGAGCTACGCCTAAGTGGACCTATCTAGAGTGCATGATTACATATTTATTAGCATAATAGTATATGTAATAAAAAAAAAAAAAACAATTTCCAATCTTAGAGATAAAGGTAAAAATAAGGAGTCTCCAGCGCTCAATAATATTAGAGATAAAGGTAAAAATTACAACTATTGCTAGGAATAAAAATAAAAATACATAAATTACTTGAACATGATGAGCATGCAAATACCAATTGTTTTCAAACACTATGTTGCTATATCTGTGGCAATGTTTGATTTTAATAGAGTAAAATAAAAAATTCCGATTATCGTCCAATATCACTTAATGGTAAAAAACGTTAATTTAACTTACTAATGATCCAAATTCAAGTAGCTATGCAATTTGTAGTATAAAAAAAAATCAAGCATTCCAACTTATTTTTCAATTTGTATTTCAATTTGTATTTTAACTTATGTGAATGTGATAAGTAGATTATGTAAACATATTTATAAAAAAAAATAACCCTAGACATTTTACATTTGGTATCCAACTTGCATCCCAACCACTAATTTGACAATTAATAAATGAATACATATTAATAATAATTTATTTCACTCATAAAGGTTATGCATTAATCAGTTGTCACATCATTTGATAGTTTGATATTGTGCAAATTTGAATATACATTTTTTTTTTTTTTTTTAGGACTAAGATTGGTTCAGGGGTTATCGAGATCAATTGGGATAGAAATACTAGTGGCATAGTTTAGAGAATTACTCTCATATGAGAGAAAATCATCCACACGGAGATGTAAAAGAGACTCACACGAAGGTGGGAGGACAATCCACACATAAGGTGAGAGAGCTTTTGTTATTTTTGGACTTCTCGAGTGTCGAACCTATGCCATCAAAAGTATAGGGACAGCTAGCGCCTAAACCAACAGCGTCGGCTATCATTGATAAATTTGAATATAAGTTGAGATATAAATTTGATGCATGTAAATAACAATATTTTTTTAAGATTGTTTTAGGGAATTGAGCATTTAATTCATTTTGACCATTTTAATTACTACAAAATAGAGTAATGTTCTATAATATATATATATATATATATATGTGTATCGAGTCACAAATTGAGTATGACAAAGCGGTATGTTTCTCCTATCACGAAATTATAGGTTTTAACGATATCCTCATTCTTAAAATTTCAAATGAATTGCAATAACTCAAATAAATAAATGTAAGGGCACACACACGTGTTTGTAACGTTGTGATCTACTTTTAAATTGCATAGTACTTGGAGTGCCCATGAAGAAGAAAGTAAACCTACTCCCTTAATCTTTACCTAACACTTTTGGAAGGATATTACGTTTTTATTTTTATAATTTCTTCTTTAACCTAAACTTACATTGGTTTGTGATAATTGATCAACACCTACCAATAACATTTGATAATCTTGTACATTTCTCATACCATTTAGTTAAATACAAACAAATGCATCGCTTTCTTTCATTTAACAAAGTTTATTTTTAATAGTTAAATACAAACACATGTATCGTTTCTCTTTCATTTAACAAATATTTTTTGATTAAAATTTCATTGAACTTTTTCTTGCAATTTGTTGAAATTTATTTTAAATATTTTAAATTCTTATCTCCAAGCCGTATAATAAGATATCATCCATGAAACATATATATATACAATATTTTTCATATAAACTTATAATATATCTCATGACAGTTCAATAGAATATTTTTAAAATATTAATCATACATTGTAATTATATATGATAATGTGATCTATATTTGACTAACCTTATATAGTTATACCCTGAATATTATTTTCCATTAAGGAAATACGGCAAAATAACTACTAATTTCAAAATATTCCTTTCTATATTAGCTTGGTTAAAATGTTTAATTTTTTACTTTTCCATTTAAAGGAAAAAATTGTAATAATGTCTACTCTATCTAGTGCTTGCTTATAAGCTTTTGCAACGTCCTTAGAAATGACAAAGTTTGTGCTATCCTTTAGACGTGTACGTCTTGATAGTCAAATTCACGTTAGTTTTCATATTATTTGATAAGTACGTCAATTAACTAATTCTATAGATACATTTAAAGTAGAATTCAACTAAAATTTCAAATTTGACAATAGGGGTAATTATGACATTTAATTTTTCCTTTTATGAGACGAACGAGATCAAGATTCCAACTGGATGACAACCTTGTTGTGTTTCGTTACGTCAAATACTTTGGCAACGCCATGTCACTTATTGGATGGCTCGTGGACCTCTTCTCTTGCAAGATAACGACAACAACCCAAATTAAAATTCAACATAATAATTTCCAAATACATCCGAAAAATTGGAACAAATGAAATTACCCTCCAACCAGCCGCTTCTCATTCTCTTCCCTACTGCCCCTAATCTACACCCACCACAATCCACCAGACATCTACATCAATATAAACCTGACACGACATATACAAGGGTATATATGTCATTACATGATAATCATGTTACACGTGGCAATAATTCCCTGGAAGTTGCAAAAAATTAAAAAAAAAATCCCTGCTTTCGAGATAGTGTCCGGGGACCCAGTTCACTACCGTCTTCTCCAATATAATATAAAAGGCTGCAAAAATCAAGAGAGAGACAAAAAAATTAAAAAAAAAAAAAAACGTAACCTTGTAATGGCTATGAAAGTTTGGTCCATAGATGGAATCGAATTCTGTATTCATTCAAAAATCCGTCTAGATATATAGTGAAGCGGCAAGCGTTGAAGTGGGAAGTGGAATCGGAATTGTTGTGTGAGGAAAAAAAATGTGGGGTTTTGGTGGTAGGTATTACTGGGGAGGAAGAGAAGAAAATGGAGGGCGAAGAGAAGGGATAGTGGTGGCGTTCGCTTGGATGTCGAGTGAAGAGAGACACGTCAACCACTATGTCCAGCTTTACTCTTCTTTGGCTTGGAATTCACTTGTTTGCCATTCTCAATTTCTCAACATGTATGTATGTTTGATTTCGCTCTTTTTTTTTGGCGAGCTGTTTGACTTTCTTTTTATGGGTTTAATCGATGTCGACTGCGTTTGCTAGTTTTTGTGTTGGTTGATTTTAAGTCTTGAACATCAATTAAGCTGTTGATGATTGAATTGTTGTAAGTGGAGTGCGATTAGATCTCTTTTATAGCTATGTGGTGATGATGGATTTGGTGCAGGTTTTTTCCTGACAAGGCTGAAACTCTTGCATTTGACATTCTCAAGGAACTTGTTGAGGTCAGTCGGTCCACACATAATATGTATATTTCATATTCTTATAAATGTTTGTTTGGCTATCATTCAATAGACACCACAATAGTTTTGATTGAAGCCTTAGAAGTCTTGAACTTTAGTACCTTTCTTTGTAGCTTGAAAGTTCTTGAATATTGAATGGCGTGAGCAGGCTATTAATAAGTGTTTGGTTTATACCGTGGCGAGCAGGAACTGAAGGTTAAGCCCTGCCCAGTTGTCTTCGCATCGTTTTCTGGGGGTCCAAAATCGTGTATGTACAAGGTTCTTCAGGTAATTGTTTCAAAAGTACGGAAACTACGTTTAGATGTGCAATGATGTGGACAGTAAAGTATCTTGTGCTGTCAGTTGTGTAGAACTGACCGGTGCACCTATGCTTATTATGTTTTCGATTCAGCTATAGATATGTTAATGAAATTTTCTCTCTTGCAGATAATTGATGGAATCTGTGAAACAAAGTTGAATCTGGTATGTTATTTCTTTGTCAATCTAATCAATGCCTTCTGATCCTTTTTTACTTTCAATGGGTTGTATTGTATTATATTGATGATGGATTTCGGCGAGACTAATGTTATTCATAGTTACAAAAGTAATACAACAAAGTTGAAGTTTTTTATTGAATTCTTGTTTTTATACGATCTGAATGGTTAGGAAATGTCGGGGGCAGACAAGTTTCGATAGAGATTGTGTAATTTATATAGTTCAACTGATATATTTTGTCTTTTAATTTTGTGTATTTTTAAATTAAATTTGTTCTTGGTTTTGCTTTCTTTTTGGTGAAAGGATGATCGCCAACTGGTTAGGGACTGTCTTTCGGGCTATATCTATGATTCAAGTCCTGTGGATTTTACTAGTGATTTGGGTGCTCGATTTATTGTTCACCCAACTGTTCTCAATATGTCCCATCCGCCAAGAGTGATTTCATGGATAGCAAATGGCATTGCTTCTAGTCTTGATGCTCTCTTCCTCAATAGGTTCGAATCACACCGAGCTGAATATTGGCAGACACTGTACTCCTCTGTTGTAAGTAGATAACAGATTACTTGCTGCAGAAAGCTTTCACTTCCTAAGTTTATATCTTTTCATAAGATGTTATTCTTATGCAGACAATGGGGGCACCGTATCTCATCTTATGCTCAGAAAATGATGATCTTGCTCCGTACCAAGTTATCCATAATTTTGCTCAACGACTAAGAGAGTTTGGGGCTGATGTAAAACTTGTGAAATGGAATGGCTCTCCTCATGTAGGTCTGTTTCTAAACTTGTTGGTATTATGTTTAATGATCACATTACATGTGATGTCTTCTGCTGAAACTTTCTTGGGCATGCTTTGGTTGTATAAAATTCATGTATTAAAACTGATGGAGGGTTATTCTTGCTATTTGTTGAGGAGCTCTTATTCTTTCCAGTGCATCTTGATGTTATTCATATGTAGTAAAATTTGTGCGATACACCATTTCGTGGCCATTATCTGTCCATGAGTTGCAATCTGCTAATTGTTTTCAAGTCTTTCGATGCCAAAACAAACAACAATCCTAACGGGATGCCTGTTTTTATATTAACACAACTGAAAGAAATACTCTATTCAAATGTAGGATATTGTCATGAGTGTCTAATATGTGGCTATGATGCATAATTGTAGTCTCTGTATTTTAAGACGCTAAATAGAAGTTGTCATATCATGCGACTGTTTGTGAACCAATGATGTGTAAATTTTGTTTCCAATTACTGCTCTACCCTACATTATCAATACAGTTCATCCTGTTTATGTGATTTAATCCTGTTACCAACACAGGTCATTATCGGCATTATCCAATCGACTACAAAGCTGCTGTAACTGAGCTCCTTGGCAAGGCAGCTGCGGTTTATTCCCAAAGAATTCAAAGACTTGAAGGAGAAAGGATGGGCTTAGAGGGAACACATGATGAGATTGACCCTATTGATGGCATGAGGAAAACAGCTGGAAGCCCTACCCGAAGCTTCCGTGGAACTCCTCTTGTGCCCAGTGACGATTTTGTCCTGCCAAGCTCACTAGAGTATTGCGAGGGTAGAGATGTCGGGTCTGTTCAAGATCAGCACAAGGAAGGATTAATTCGTTTGCCAAGTACCCCACCAAGCATTAGTGCCCATGGGGTTCTCGGTCAAATTCTCTTCGATGTCTATGTTCCTAAGAATGTTGAAGGCTGGGATATAAGGTCATCAGACTCCTTAAATGGGCGCTCATACATGTTTACACGGAGGCATACTCCATTTAATCCTATAAAATGCATACGTCGCTCCAGATTGTGACATCTCATTGTCAACTTGCCTTTGTAATGAATTGGCAGGATCCATATATAGGATCAATGTTCACCAGCCTTAGCCGAACGCAACAAGAATTTCCCGACACAACAAAACTGGAGAAATGTCAAATGGGCATCTGAAAATGTGGAGTTGTTGATTTGCTGTTTTGTAGGACAATAAAGACTCCATGATTTGAGATTGTGGCCTTTATTCTCATGTTAACTGTACAGTTGCTTTGTACTGGAGAAGCTTTTGACTTAATATAGAGTTTTTCGGAGATGATTGTAAACATAAAGAGGATGTCGTGATTGTGAATACATTTCCACTGAAGGCCCCAGATCGAGAATTAACCTCTTTTAGTTGCATTTACTTCAATTATAGAAATTAGATTAAGAATCGGAATGATTTGGAATCGAAATAGTTTAGAATTGGAATGATGTATTGAAATCAGAATAAGTTATTTACTTTGATTATTGGAATCGGAATCGAGATCGGGATCGGCAACATTCACATTGAACTGTTTACTTTACTTTAAAATCGGAATGGATTAATTACAAATTATAAAAATGTTCTTGATTAAAATTATTTACATCATAGGTTTTTTTTTTTTTTTTAAAAAAAAAAGAAAAAAAGAAATAAAATCTAACTATTGACATTTTACAAATTGTAAAAGAAATATTATGTATCTTCTTGTAAAATTATGTTTAAGACGTGATGTCAATTTTTTATAATGTAACTCAACATAAAAGTTTGAAAAAAAAAATTAATAATATTATTGTCAATATATTGTATATCTATATTGTATATTAAATCATTATTTTTTTTGATATAAAATGTTATTTAAATTTACGTTGCTTTTATGAAATATTTTTTTAATAAGGACATGAAATAGGTTTTTTTTTTTAATAAAATGTAATATAATAGGTTTTTTTTTTTTAATAAGAGAATAAAAGTCATTTGAATTTGAAAAAGAAAATGAAAATGAGATTCCAAGTGAGGTGGGGGGAATAAAATTCTCATTCTATAATTTTAAATCCATATGAGATTTACATTTTCATTTCCATCGAGAAATGATTTTTAGAGAAGTAAATACCATTAATTATTTCCATTCTCTATTTTCATTCCTCGATCTATGAAGTAAACATTATTTGAATTCATCGAATAATCAATCATTATTTTACGAGTTTAGCGATTCATCATACGTTATTGACGATTCTAACTTTGGATTCCTTGATTTGGATTGATTTTTTTCCCTTAAACTATATCCATGATCTAATCACTATCAATAAATATACTAAACTATATCCATTATCTAATCACTATCAATAAATAAACAAAGCATGCTGAAGCAATTCTATCTTGACCTTGAAGGATCAACTTAAAGATTCAGGAAATTAAGCCAAAAACAATAACACAGTAGTCTCGCATGGTTTCGTGTTCTGAAAAATCCAGTCTTAAACTAAACTGGAGACCACTATGAAGAAGATACTGGTGACGGGAGCGTCCGGTTACCTAGGAGGCAGAATCTGCCACACGCTCGTGAAGCAAGGCCACTCAGTGCGGGCCCTAGTCCGGCCCACCAGCGACATCTCCAGCCTCCCTTCGCCAACCACAGACGGACCTCTCGAGCTCGCCTATGGTGATGTCACCGACTACCGCTCACTCCTCGATGCCTGCTCTGGCTGCCACGTCATCTTCCACGCTGCGGCCGTTGTCGAGCCTTGGCTCCCCGATCCTTCTAGATTCTTCGCCGTAAGCTAATTAACTCCTCTCTTAATTAAACTTTCTAGTTACACAATCCGTGAACTGGAGAAAATGTAAATCTGTGCGTGTTAGGTCAATGTTGGAGGATTGAAAAACGTAGTGCAAGTAGCTAAAGAAAGTGAAACGGTCGAGAAGATTATTTATACGTCGTCGTTCTTCGCTCTTGGTTCAACAGATGGATATGTTGCCGATGAGACTCAAGTAGGTTTCTCTTAACCAGTTGATTGATTGATCACCAGTTGATTGATTGATTAGAGTTAAGTTTTGTTATGTGAATGCTGATGCTGGTTATTTGATGGCAGTTCCACAAGGAGGAGTACTTTTGCTCGGAGTATGAGAGGTCCAAGGCGGCCGCTGATAAGGTAGCATTACAAGCTGCATCGGAGGGTTTACCAATTGTGCCGGTTTATCCAGGTGTCATTTTCGGTGCTGGCAAGCTTACTTCCGGTAATGTTGTTGCCCAATTGGTAAGATCTTGTCACTCTACTGCTTCTTCCAGTAATTAGTATCATATGTGTCAATGTCATTGGGGGTTAAGTCATTGCTATTACACTGAAGCTTCAAGCTGTGATCATTGCTTCGTCATCTGCCCTTGCAATAGGTTCGTGCTTTGCAACGGTTGAATTACAATGTTGAACTGCATGGAGTACTCATTAAATAAACTTTTTATCTAGTTATTGTATTGTGTAATTGAGACACAAATAGTAAAGTATGAAGTAGAATTAACAATATAGAAAATTATAATGGTTCGGCAGTATGCTTGCATCTATTCTCATATGGCTGAAAAATTCCACTAAACTTTCAATAGGGTTACAGTAGTTATTTATATCAAACCCTAATTTGAGCCATCAACTAGCCCCAAATGTTACATATATATAAATATGAACCATATAATCAACATATTGTATTACTTGATTGCATCCTTAAAATGCTTATTCTAATTGTGGATTGATGAGCTTTGTCCTTACAGTTGATTGAACGATTTAATGGACGATTGCCCGGCTACATAGGCTATAGAAATGATAGATTTTCTTTCAGTCATGTTGATGATGTGGTAGAGGGTCACATTGCGGCAATGGAGAAAGGTCGACCGGGTGAAAGATACTTGCTGACAGGAGAAAATGCATCGTTAGCACTAGTTTTTGACATAGCTGCTATAATCACTGATACAAAAAGGCCTAGATTTTGCATTCCTCTATGGGTGATTGAGGCTTATGGATGGATCTCGGTTTTCTTCTCTCGAATCACAGGAAAGCTTCCTCTTATCAGCTACCCGGTATAAATCATTGTTTCTGCATTTTAATTCTTTGATTTTGTACAGTTTTTGTTTGGAGTACCAATCTTTTTTCTGCATGTGAAGTTTACGTCGGGAGGTTACTTCACGTATTAGAGTATGGGAATTCATTATTTGACATTATATAGGGAAATATGGTTCAAGTTGAGTACGATGATTCTCTCAGCAGCCAGCCCCTAGTCTATTTTTTGCCGTCAACTTTTTTAGTTTTTTTCTTCTTTTCCTTTCCGGGTGTTCAATGTTGCCATTGTGGAATCATATTCTCTATATTTCTTTTGTGTTTGTGATGTGCCTGTTTGAAATCCAAATTGATCAAATATGAAATTAGTTATTTGGGATCTCTAATTGAGGTCTTACATTGACTAGTATGGCCCTAAGGGGTTGATCATAGTGATGGTATACGAGATTTTGGGCTGAGTTCTACTATCCAAGCATTTGCAATAGCATTCCCTAAAGATCTTATGTTTACATGTTCTGACAATGATCTTTTGAACAGACTGCTCGTGTTGCAAGACATCAGTGGGCGTATTCTTGTGAGAAAGCCAAACGGGAGTTGGGCTATAACCCTAGAAGCCTGAAAGAAGGGTTAACAGAAGTGCTTCCCTGGATGAAAAACTCCGGCGTCATAAACTACTGAAAAGAAGAGCAGAGTTGGCTGGATGCATCTGACATATGTTGCTGTTTGGCCCTGTGTACCTTGTTGCATTCTTTTTTTTTAAAAGATACCTTGTTGCATTTTGTATCCAAAAGAAATAGTTTCTTTACAAGCGAAAAATCAATGTATCCTACTTAAAAAAAAAAAAAAAAAAGAGTTGTCCAAAAGAAAACTAAATAATGTATTCTCTAACTCTCAAGATCTTTGAATTTTTTTTTTTTTTTAAATCAAAGATAAGTTGTGATCTTTTGTTTGTATGTGCGCTATCAGATATTTGATAAATGCAGTAACACAAGTTGTTATGATTTATAAATCAAAGGTTCAGGAATTCATTGATCAGAATCTCCATTGCTGGGATAGGGGGAAAATCAATGAAACATTTCATCCAATGGACAGAGACACCATCATTTCCATTCCAATATCTAATCGGGACTCAGATGACAACTGAATGTGGCGTTATGATAGAAAAGGCACATACCTGGTGAAGAGCGGCTACAGATTAGCTGTTCAAGTAGCTAATCAAGGGTCCACCTCAAACAACAGCAGCACCCAAAAGTGGAGTAGTTTCCGGAGCCTTAATATCCCAGCTAAAATCAAAATTTTTGTTTGGAAATGCAGCGCTAATGCTCCCCCAACTATGGTCAATCTGTATAAACGGAAGATACGCACTTCATGGTACTGCCCAAGATGTCAGATTGAGGCAGATATAGGAGCCCATTCTCTGCTCTGGTGTAAACACGCCATGGAGGTCTGGAACATGACACCATATGCAGACTCAATCAACGGCCTCAGTCAGTTACCAATGATTGATCCCCTCAGAGGAATCTACCAGGAAAAAGGAAGAGAAGGAACAAGCAGTTTCTGTGCAATAATGTGGAATCTATGGGGGAATCGAAATGCATTCATTCATGGGGGAAAGGTAAGGAAAGCGGCTGACCTACTGGGATTCTCTATCTCCTACCTTTCTGAGCACCAGGACGCATGCAGGGCTCTCTCACCATCAAGCAGAAACCGAGACAACCCAGCCTGTCACCCGCTGGTCTCCTCCTCCTGCCAACTGCCTTTAATTAAACACAGATGCTGCTATATGTCAAGACTCTTCTCTGGTGGGTATAGGGGCAGTAATAATTAGGAATAGTGATGGTTGGGGAAAAGCAGCTTTATCAAAAACCATCAATGGGAACTTCAATGCTGAAACCAGTGAATTTCTTGCTCTTCGAGAAGGTCTGCTGTTTGCAAAATCCCTGAACCTGCAAATTTGGACAACAGAAGTTGATGCATGCATATTGCAATGTAACTTCTAGGATATCCTCTGCCCAGGTCTATGACTCTATAATGATGATGTAAGTTGCATTGTAACTGATAATAAGGAGCTTTGTGTGGATGTGGGCATTTGTAAGTGTAACCATATACCCAGAACAGGGAATGACGTTGCGCACAATTTGGCCTCTCTAGCTCTGAAATCCAAAGTGGAAAGGGTTTGGCTTAATGTCAACCTCAATTGCATTCAAAATTTCCTTTTGAATTAATATATTTGATTATCTTTCAAATAAAAAAAAAAAAAAACTATAACCAAATGCAATTGTAACAAACCAAGAATTATGGAAAAACAAAAATCTTCAGTCTCTATAATTATATTGATTCGCGTTGTCATCAAATTTTTATTTATTTCCACTTTTACTGTTATCTTCTTTAGATAAAATTTTATCTGATTGTTGCTATAATTAAAATAAAATCAGATCACAGGACAGGCCATTGTGTCCCAAACTCTGACAACAACGAGCACTGCTAAGCGACTGCGGAAGGAGAGTGGCTCCATATGCTGCGACTGCGATACAATTTAATTTCTCTGTTTTCTCACATGATCATTTATTGACATTATTGCCACGCTACTTGTCTGAAAAAAAAAAAAAAAAAAGTTGTTTCTTATTCTTATAAGCATCCTCAACCATATTATTTGCCACTTATGTTCTGACCCCCATTAATTTTGTGTGAATAGTAAACTATCAGCCAACCATTTATCTTGTCAGATTGAATATTTTACTCAAATATTGTAATTGTATCAGTGATCAACTCATAGAATCAATGGAATAACAATTCTGTTTCCATTAAACTAGTTCAAAAATCAAATTGAGTGACAGAGTATTCTCCAACATCAAATAACAGATTAAAATTATTATATTATTATTGGTTTATAATAGCTGTCTTTTTCATTATTAAAGGCTTAGATGTGATTGCGTTCAAGAGTACACCCTCTTAACCTTCTAGAACAGCTTTGTATATATATATATGTTTGAAGCAACTTAATGTTCATATTTTTTTTTAATATATATTTTTATAATACAACTTTGATGCCACCCATTTGAAATGTGTTAGATAATGTCCTATTTTGAAATGTATTAGATAATGTAGTGTATTGGAGAAACCATTGCCTCGTTTTTACAAGATCATATTGGATGTTATTAAATTTGATTGGATGAGACACAGTGATATTATGTATTTAGTGTAACATGACCATTACCTTTAAAAAGTCGTAGGTTTAATTCAACATAAGTCCTACCAAGAGGTGGACAATTTTTTCACTCTTTGTCAGTAGTCCCCTCCCACCTTATCGAAAACAGAGATTCGGGCTGTGTTATAAAATCATTTCTGGAGATTGCGGTAGTTGTAACTATACTTGTTAATGTATTTATAAAGTAAAAAATATATATATATATTTAAAAAATTAAAATTTATTTGTATTAAAACAATATTATTTTAAAGGGGTAGAATCGAGGGACACAAGTTTTGACACAAATTTTGATACGATTTTATTGACCATTGGATGAAGAGTATTTCAATGGTTTAGATTTACTCACACCACTACATACAACTCCATTTTACACTCTACATAAATATTTTCTCTCCCCTCTCTCTTCATTATTACATTAACTCTACCTTGTCTCTTCATTATTACATTAGCTCTCTCATCTCTTTTCATTATTACACAATCTTTCTCCTCTCTCTTTATTATTACACTATCTCTTATCTCTCCCATTAATAATAAAATCTCAATATTTAAATTATTTTTTTCTCACCCAATCCAATTATATTTAAAAACTCATCAAGAAAATTTTAAAAAAAAAGCAGTAATTTTTTTTTTAACTTGATAAATTTATTATTTAAATGATGATTTATTTTTTAAAATAGTTTAAACCAAGCAATTTTTACTAAGAAAATTTTTACTACTACTAAAAAAAAAATCTTATTTCAAAAACAATTTCTAATCAAAATAAGTAAAATAGATTTTATTTTTCAAAAATACAAAACACTTAACTAAAAAGTTTTTCTTACTAAAAATTGTTTGGTTTAAACTATTTTAAAAAAATAAATTATCATTTAAATAATAAATTTATCAAGTTAAAAAAAAAATAAACAATTGTAGTTTTTTTTTTTTTTTTATTTTCTTGATGGGTTTTTAAATCTAATTGGATTGGGTGAGAAAACAATAATTTAAATACTGAGATTTTAATATTAATGGGAGAGATGAGAGATAGTGTAATAATGAAGAGAGAGGTGAGAGAAAACATTTATGTAGAGTGTAAACTGAAGTTGTATATAGTGATGTGAATAAATCTAAACCATTAAAATCCCCCTCATCCAATGGTCAACAAATCGTGTCGAAATTTGTGTCAAAACTTGTGTCTCCCGATCCTACCCCTATATATATATATATATATATATAGGGGCAGGATCGAGGGACACAAGTTTTGACACAAATTTTGACACGATTTTATTGACCATTGGATAAAGAGGATTTCAATGGTTTAGATTTACTCACACCACTACATACAACTCCATTTTACACTCTACATAAATATTTTCTCTCCCCTCTCTCTTCATTATTACATTAACTCTACCTTGTCTCTTCATTATTACATTAGCTCTCTCATCTCTTTTTATTACTACACCATCTCTCTCCTCTCTCTTTATTATTACACTATCTCTCATCTCTCTCATTAATATTAAAATCTCAATATTTAAATTATTTTTTTCTCACCCAATCCAATTATATTTAAAAACTCATCAAGAAAATTAAAAAAAAAAAAACAGTAATTGTTTTTTTTAACTTGATAAATTTATTATTTAAATGATGATTTATTTTTTAAAATAGTTTAAACCAAGCAATTTTTACTAAGAAAATTTTTACTACTACTAAAAAAAAAATCTTATTTCAAAAACAATTTCTAATCAAAATAAGTAAAATAGATTTTATTTTTCAAAAATACAAAACACTTAACTAAAAAGTTTTTCTTACTAAAAATTGTTTGGTTTAAACTATTTTAAAAAAATAAATTATCATTTAAATAATAAATTTATCAAGTTAAAAAAAAAAAAAACAATTGTAGCTTTTTTTTTTTAATTTTCTTGATGGGTTTTTAAATAAAATTGGATTGGGTGAGAAAAAAATAATTTAAATATTGAGATTTTAATATTAATGGGAGAGAGGAGAGATAGTGTAATAATGAAGAGAGATGTGAGAGAAAACATTTATATAGAGTGTAAACTGAAGTTGTATGTAGTGATGTGAATAAATCTAAATCATTAAAATCTCCCTCATCCAATGGTCAACAAATCGTGTCGAAATTTGTGTCAAAACTTGTGTCCCTCGATCCTGCCCTATATATATATATGACTTTTAGAAGCAGGTATATCTAATTTTAAAAAGTAATGACCAAACAATCAAATTCATTAATTGCATTATCTCTCCTAAAATAAATTCATAATTAATTCAAATGCAATAGATGAATTTGATTAGTTGGCCCTTACTTTTTAAAATCAAGTATACTTGATTATAAAAGTCCTCTATGTATATATATATATATATGTATGTGTGGTTCTCAGAGCCTATTTGTATTAAATCTAATGCAACACAAATGGACACCAACCATTATATTGTATTATTTTAAAACATTTTATGTATCTAATACATTCAATATATAACACAAAACAACACAAAAACAAAAAACAAAAAAAAAAAAAAAAAAAAAAACAAAAACAAAAACAAAACAAAACAAATTGACACCCCTCAAATTAATAGTCTAACCGAATTGACAAGATTAATTGTTATAAGCACAACCAATAATACAACTTTCACTATAAGATAAGACACATTTTACGATTAAATGAGTAAATGTGATATTAAAACCCTATTATAAAGGTAAAGGGGGAAGTAGATAACAATGAGACAAATAGAAAAAAAAAAAAAAAGATTTATTGAAGGAGTAAAGTAATGTTATGAAAATTATTAAAATTTTCCAATGATATCACATCATCCTTGTATTATTCTGCAATTAATAAATTAGTTTTTGACATCATTTTCAGAAAAAAAACATTAGATAAAATTTTGGACAATTTAAGTATAGTTGGGACCATGTATTAAATAGACTCGATATTAAATTTAAGAGCAATCTCGTGTTTGGTATAATTGAAGGGATCCAATGTGAATTTTAACCATATGGGTAAGGTTATGTTTTTTCCTCCAATTATGTTTTTTAAAATTATAGTTGGACCCATGTATTAAACAGATTCGATATCAAATTTAAGAACAACTCTAGTGTTTGTTACACCCAATGTGAAATTTAACTATGTGGTGGGTAGGGTTATGGTTTTTTTTTTTTTTTTTTTTTTCTCTCCAATTAGTGTGGTTTTATTATTATTATTTTTTTTACTAAACAAAATAAAATATTATAATAATTTATAAAACTTAATTGAGAAATACTAATAATTTATTATATTAAAAATATATCATCTTTTAAAAGTGATTATAACTATTATTCAAATATATTTTTAATAATTTTATTCTGTAGAATATTGTGCTAAAATATAACACTTGAGTCGTAAATTCAAATAGGGCCCAATAAACCAAGAAAACTCAAAGGCCCCAAAAGGGAGGAAACTATAATGAAGCCCATCGGTCCATCAGCCCAGGACACATCATCAGAGGTATCTAAAAGTTTGATTTAGGCAATAAGAATAAGTTAAGTCAACCAACTTGTGTGGAAAGCAACTTGAAGTCACAGGGACATAACAGCTCGAAATGTATCATTAGCTCGTTTTTCTTTAACAGAGTGGAGTTTCAAGAATAACAAATCTCTCCTATCAAGAAAAAGATAACTTCAAAAAGAAAGTTACCAGATTTGCACTTTGATTTGAATATGGATGTATTAATTGTAGTTTTATGGAAAAATGATCTTAGTATTTATCAAATCATATGTAAATAAGGAATTCTAACATTATATAAAGGGGTCCTTATACATGTACTAGACATGAAACCTAACAGAAATTTTGCTAAAACACAGTCTTCTCCTCTATAAATAATATAACCATGGACGCATCCTTCAAAGGGTTGAACCATATAAAAACTCTCTCATCTCCTATTTATTTCTATTGTGTCATTCCTGTTGTTCTCACTATCCATATTTACGGCCAATCTTTCATAATTTATTTTCAATTCGTATCGATTTGAGTGTTGACCGATTCTTGGCATTTACACTATAAATAATATATTTTTTTTTTAATTTATAAGATACTTTAATTAAGGTTTACCAAATTCAATTTCAATTTAATCCTATGTGCACCAAATATAAAATAATATTATATCCAATTTAATTCCTTTTTAATATAATCTAATTTTGTTCAATCTAACCAAATCCAATTTGTTATAATCTAACTCAATTAAATATGACATGTCAAACAAACCGTTTAAAATTGTTTCGACTAACTAGGGACGCCAACTTTCAAGTCACAAGTTGATCTGATAACGAGTTTGCACTTCCACTTTTTTGATGAGCAAGCAACAATGGACCACTATTACCTTCTTGTCACTCTACTTATAACAATAACAGTAAGAGTTACTTTTATTTTTTCCCTTGACAATTAGCAAATCATCATTTTTTTCCTTGATAATTTAAAAAATATCAAAAATCTCCATGAATCATTGTTAACTCAAGTTAAAAGAATGGGTAAAAAGATGTTTTCTAAACCAACAAAGGGAGAATGACGATTCAATCGTCATAAGGGAAATTGAAAATAATAATAATAATAATACAACAAGCTTCTTGCAAGTTGCAACGTTAACAATTTAACATGACCCTTGCCTTTTATTTACAACATGAGTTGAGTGTATGTGAGAAGAGTGAAGAGAGTAAAGAAGAGTTTTTTACTAAACTTCGACCCCAATTGAATTATAGATTTTAAAGGACATACATGATAAATTATTATGGATATGATCTGAATTTACTTCCATAATTATTCACATATAAAACTTGCAAAATATATATCACGGAATTCAAATTTTGCCAACAAAATAAAGGAGGAGATGCAAAGCCAATCAACAATGTTTACGAAAACAAAATGAGATCCACAAAGTAAGAAGATTTGACTGAGAGTAATGTCACAACTTATCAGTGGACAGTGGTTGGCAGATTGGAAAACCGGTGTGGCATTTACGACGGCAACTACTGGAGTTGGTATTTGGCAAATTAAATTCTTGGATGCATGTGTTCCACGCCATTAAACTCAATCTTGTCAAGTTGTCATGGTGAGATGTGATATATAGGAATGTTATAGTTTGGATGAGATTAGGTCGAGGACAAGGACGAAAGGTTAGGGTTTACTCAAGCCCACGCTGGATATATCTCGTTGAATATATATATATATATATATATATCAAATATTTTTATAATTTAAAATGTTTTAATTTTTAAAAATAAATATGAATTAACTAAATTTATATACTATATATTTTTTTAAAAATATTTTTTTTTATATTTAATTTAAATATAAAGAATAAATTTAATTGATTGTTTTTTATTTTTTAAAATTAAAACGGTTTGGTTATAAAATAATATTTATTATTATTATTATTATTATTTCAAACTATCATTCTCCGTTCCCAGCGTTGAAATGTCATTTCAAGCCATAACGAAGTAGTTGGGGCTTCTTTTACTCTTTCTCTTTCTCTTTTTTCACCCCCTAATGATGTTATCTGCACATGGATTTGCTCCAACTTTTACAGTAACAGACCAAATAAGTAATATATGGCAGTCTTTGATATTTATGGGTGTTTTCTTGTGTATCTATACGAGATTTAACGGAGCACTAACAAAAATAACTCAAAATAATAATAATAATAATGATAATGATGATGATGACATAATGATGATGATATGATGGTGATGGGTGACGAAAATGATAATGATTACATATGATTCTTTTCTTTCTTTTTAATTTTAGTACAGTAAACCATCACAATGCTTCATCATTATGATATCAAAACAATGTTTATTATATTTACTTTCTTTCAAAAAAAAAAAAAATGTTTATTATATTTATACACATTCATTTATTAATTCTTTTGAAATCAACATAAATACATATTTGCTTTAAATCTATTGCATATATATTTTTTCGTTTATATTTATATTTATATTTCTATTTAAATATTGCATTTGTAATAATTTTATTTCATATATTATATATAAAATTTTACTTAAATTTTTCATATTTTTCTTCTTTTTTTTCCAATCATAATAATAGTTACATAATATATTACTTAAATTTAATATCTTTGGTATTTTTCCTAATATACTCTTTAATTTAAAATATATTAATAATTATGAATTATGATTGTCAAAATGTACTTTGTCTGTGTCTTAAAAAAAATTGTTGATGCCATAACATTATCATGTTATAATTCATATTTGATAAATTACTCATTTACTTTTATTTTTGTTTATATAAATATGTATTTTAAAAGATAAGTAAGACTTGTTATATCTCCTTTGACTAGGTAAATCTATGTTTTTTTTTTTAATTTATAAAATATCTTTACACGGTTGAAGTTCATTCAAAAATTTTATTGTAACTCATCCTAATACAGATTCCTGGCTACATCCTTTGTTGAGGATGGGATTGATATTGTTCCGGGTTAAATTAATTGGACCAATCAATTAAGTTATTACTATTATATCAACTTAAATTATTATATTAATAATATTTTTTTTGACATGATATTAATAATGTTACTTTATCTAAATGAAGCTCCTAAATAATATTATATTCTTTATTTTTTGAGAAATAATATTATATTCTTTCATTTTCATTAATTATTGAATAATTAATGAGATATGTGATGATGTGACAAATGATAGATTTTATTTACATTTATATAAAGATAATCTAAAAATTATATTAAAAAAATAAAAAATAAAAGGAATAATAAGACAGCATTCATGACCCCAAATCCAAGCTCAGCACTCAAGTCGGTCACCATATTGTCAAAGATGGGTAAAACTGACTTCTTCTAAAGCAACCAGCCCAAGAAAATTAAAGAAAGACCACACCAAAAATTTTTGAACTACACCATATATATATAGATGTATGTAGATAATTTAGAAATTCTCATAAATCGCTTAGCAGTAAACCATTCTAACCAACCAGAAGACTCAACCATTTTTATTAAAATGGTTTCTCAGAAATCCGCTAACAGTAAACTATCCTAACCAATCACAGCACTCATGAGTTGTTGAAGCACAACATATAAATTGAAGTCATAATGATCTGTTAAGCGACGCTCTTTGTGTCCTCCACTCCGGGTAATAAAGCCAACGGGTAGAGGGGATAGGTTGAACAACCGAAGTCAATAATAAATTGGCAATTTAATAATGAACTTAAAGTGCAACGTGCTGGTTTTTAATTAAAAAAAAAAAAACCAAAAACAAAAACAGAAAAAGAAAAACAAATGCATGGGTCACCATCATCAGTCGCGCAGTCACGATTGACTTTGAGGACCGAAATATAAAAATACATAATAAATTAGGATAATGCCAAAGAAAACCCTTGACTTTTGATAAATTATCTATTTTTTCCTATATAATTTTATTTTTATTCAAAATACCGTCTGACTTTAAATTAAACACAAAAAATATCCCCTGGAGACATATAAAAGGACGGTAATTAAGGGTGACAATATAGGTCACAACAAGATGAGTTGACACAAATTCTTGAAAAATAAATGGGTGTGAATTCGAATTAAACGAATCCGTATTGTAATCGTATACTTAATTCGTTTATTAAACGAATCGAATTGGGTTTGGTTAAATGAATCGTTGGTTGACACATTCAAATTAAGGGTTAAAGTGTAATATTAACATATTATAAAGGTTAGTGTGTAATTATGTATTTATATATATACACATTTAACAAACCTTACACCTAACCCATTTGCCCATTTCAAATTCATTTTGAGTTTTCGGCAACCACACCCAATGAGCCATACAACACCACCCATTCTTCCATTGAATTCACCCCTTTTAGGCTTTTCCCTCATGCTGTCAGGAACGGTTATCGCCTTTCTGGAGCATCGCCTCTTCTTAATTTCTTCTTCATGCATGGTCATCACGGCAATGGAGCATCGGCGTTACTCGACTTCTCCCTCATGCACGGTCACCCTTCTCTCTCACGGTCACCCTTTCTCCACTACTCCACCATCTCCACCGCCAGATCGGATCAGATCAGCAGTTGACGTCGTCGAAAAATGACCTCCGTCTCCCAAAACAGTCTTGACCAGCTTCAGGTGTCCTCTTTCATTTTCTTTTGTGTTTTCTGTATTTCGATTCTTGTTTTCAAGTGGTCTATACTGATTTGATTAATTCTAGCAATTTTATGTTATATTATAATTTTATTGTTCCAAATTTTTACTGTTTTACATTAATTTGTGGTTTAATGATATTATTTGTTTTTATGTTATCATTTGAGTGTTAATTTTTGTGTTTAGCTTTTGCATGTAGATATGGTGTGTCTATTAGGTGTTTTTAGATGATTGTGGTGTGCTATTGGATTATGTCTATTTCATATTAAAACTGTTGGTTACTGGGATAGTGCGATTTATGTTTATTTCATATTTGATGTACTGGTGTGTCTATACAGTCTTTTACGTTGTGAATTAAAAGCCAAATAGCCTCCTGCTCTTATGTGTTATACTTTAGCTATAAAATTTGATTGATATGCCCAATTATTATATTATTGTTTTCAAAAAGATTGTACTTTCAATTACATTTATTATTAAATTTTCCTTATTGTTGTGCACTTCTATCATTGATAGTTATGAAGCAGAATGTCTTATAAAGTTGAAAATGTTTGTTTGATCCTAAACATGCCTCATGACAGTAGGGATGTTTTTATATTGACAGATTTGATTGAGATTTGATTTGATTGAGATTTGTCTTTTGTAAATAGCTATAGTTACGGCCTAATTTCTAGAGATTACTATAAGTTAGGAACTAATTTTTAGATATTGTTTTTTCCTAAATTAGAGTCTATTGTATTCTATATGATTGTAATTCATTTTTTGAAAATAAATTGAAGAGACAGATTTGTCTTCATGGTATCAGAGCCTTAGGGTTCTTCTTTCTCAAAAATTTTCATTTGTCCTTTATTACTTTCAATATTCAGCCTTCATTGCCTTTCCCTTATTCTGGTTTCAAATACCTCTAGTCTATTGTTCTTTCTTCTTTTGATCTAACAACTTCAATTACAGCCGTCCAAAAGATTTCATAATGTCTATCACATATGAAACAACAGTTTCAACCAACATTGAACTAGACCAACCTGAAAAATTACCACCTAGTGAGTACAAAAACTTACAACCTTCATATAGACTCAATAGAAAAAATTACTTCGTGTGGTCTCAGTTGGTAAAAACGTATCTGAAGGGGAAGGGCAAACTCAACCACCTGACTAGTCTTATGTTGAGTCAGAGTGATCCATGCTTTGAAGAATGGGATATGGAAGACTCTTCAATCATGTCATGACTTTGGAATTCAATAGAACCAGAGATAAATAGAATTTCCATGTTTTTGACAACTGCCAAAGAGATATGAGACACAGTAAAGCAAACATATTCCAAAGTCAAGGATGCAACCATGATTTTCGAGATCAAAACAAATATTCATTCAATAAAACAAGGTACAATGTCTATTACAAAGTACTACAACACTTTGAAAGGATTGTGGCTGGAACTTGATTACTATCAAAACATAAAAATGAAGTGTAGTGATGATACCACTACTCTACTAGAGTTGGTGGAAAATGAGAGGGTCTATAAGTTTTTGGCTGGACTAAATGTGGAGTTTGATCAAATACGGGTACAAATTCTTGGAAGAGAAAAATTAATATTTGTCAATGAGGTATTTTCTGTTATACGTGCTGAAGAAGGGAGAAGGAATATGATGTTGACCATGTCTAGCGATGAAAGATCTATACTAGCAGTGGTTAAGACACAATCTCAACAGAATTTCAGTACTTTGAGCCCAAATAATGAGAATTGAGGAGAGTCATATAAACCACCAACCAATAAAGAAGGTCTTTGGTGTAATTACTGCAAGAAACCAAGACATACTAAGGAGATGTGCTAGAAACTAAAGGGAAAACCACCATTTGGCAGAAACAATACCAATTAACAACAATATATCCCACGGAGTAGCCAAGCAAATGTTGTTGTAGGGGAAGACAAATCGAATCAAGAGGAGAAAAACAACAGTTTTGAAATCAGCACATTAAACAAGGAGGAAATTGAGAAAATTAGAGGTCTCCTCACGTCACTTGACAAACCAGTTGGCTCGTGCTCATTGGCACATTCAGGTAAGTATTTTTTTTCTTAAACCTTTAGTACCTCAAATGACTGTAAGTTACATGAAAATTGGATAGTTGACTCAGGTGCCACAGATCACATGACAAATTCCCCTAACCAGTTCACAACATATATCCCTTGTTCCAGTAACCAGAAAATTCGAGTTGTCGATGGAACTCTTGCATCGGTAGCTGGAAAAGGAACTATCATTCTTACACCCACTCTGTCTTTAAAATCAGTCATTCATGTGCCTAAACTCTCTGTTAATTTGTTGTCAACACATCAAATTGTAATAGACTTGAACTACAAAGTAACATTTTTTCTTAAACATTGTATTTTTCAGGACCTAACTACGGGGAGAACAATTGGGCTTGCTAGAGAAAGGGACGAACTCTACTTCTTGGATACAAGTAATGGCAAGGGTTGTAAACATCTACCTTCATCTTATTTTTCAGAAAAATTCTCACCAAATAAAACACAAGTTTGGCTTCATCACCTTCGTTTAGGACATCCATCTTTTTCTGTATTAAGAACTATGTTTCCTAGTTTGTTTTATGGTTTAGATGACAAATCATTTCATTGTGAAGTTTGTCAATTAGCCAAACATTATCGTGTTTCATTTCCATTAAGTGATAATAAATCTTTATATCATTTCTCTTTGATTCACACTGATGTTTGGGGTCCCTCTAGGACTGCCAATATTATTGGAGCTCGTTGGTTTATATCTTTCATTGATGACTGTACTTGAGTTACATGGTTGTTTCTTATGAAAAACAAATCCGATGTTAGTTCTATCATTCCTATGTTCTTTCACATGATTCAAAATCAGTTTGGGGTTAAGATTAAAATGATTAGATCTGATAATGGGAAGGAATACTTCAACCAAATTCTCTCACCATTTTTTCAAAAAGAAGGGGTTATACACCAATCTTCATGCATAAATACTCCCCAACAGAATGGGATAGCTAAGCGAAAAAAACCGTCACCTTCTTGTAATAACTCGCGCCCTTTTATTTGAGAGAGAAGTACCTAAATCCTATTGGGGGGAGGCTGTGTTAACTGCAGCTCATCTTATAAACCGGCTACCTTCAAGGGTTTTAGGGAATCAAACTCCAATAAATATTCTATCTTAATTCTACCCAGACTCTACTAGGATGACCCAACTTCCACATAAAATATTTGGGTGTGTCTCCTATGTCCATATCCATACATAAAATCGAGGTAAATTGGATCCTAAAGCTCTTAGATGTATCTTTCTTGGCTATTCACCAACAAAAAAGGGATATAAATGCTATCATCCTAGTTCAAACAAGTTTTTTGTGTCTAGAGATGTGACATTTGCTGAAAATAAAACATTTTTTTGTTGAAACTTATCTTTAACAGGAACAATCATTTGAAGATAAAAAAAGTATGAGTCTCGCGTTTGATGGCCTTGATGATATTTCTTCAATTCCTCCACACAGTTCTCTTTCTCCTTATTTACCAAAACCCAAACCAGAAGCTGAAAAACCACCAGAACCCGAACCAGAAATTGAAAAATCAACCATTTTTTCTCCAGCAGAAACTGAAATTGAAAACTCAACAGAAACAATCCTGGCTGAAACCAAGGAAACAAGCAGTATAACCTTGTCATTGCAAGTATATTTAGGAAGGAAAAAGTTTGAACCTGAACCGGTACAAGCCCAAGAAGCCAAACCAGTAGCAAGCACTGAACATCCTCTTCTATCTCAAAAAAATTCTCATGAGACTAGGCATAATACTCAACCAGAATTCACAGACCTAGAGGTACCAATTGCTATTAGGAAAGGAACTCGAAAATGCACCAAACATCCTATAACTAACTTTATCTCCTTTGACAGACTTTCCTCCATGCACAAAGCCTTCCTCACTGAATTACATAATATTAAAATTCCACAAACAGTCCAAGAGGCACTTAGGGATGAGAAATGGAAACTTGCCATGAATGAGGAAATGAGAGCACTAAAGAAAAATGAGACATGGGAGGTGGTTGACTTACCTAAAAGGAAGAAATTAGTTGGGTGTAAATGGGTATTTGCTGTAAAGTATAGGGCTTATGGGACTTTGGAAAGATATAAAGCTAGACTTGTAGCTAAGGGATACACACAAACATATAGAGTAGACTACCAAGAGATATTTGCCCCGGTTGCAAAAATGAATACGATTAGAGTGCTTTTATCATTAACAACTAATCTTGGGTGGTCTTTGCAGCAATTTGATGTCAAGAATGCATTTTTGCATGGAGAGTTAGATGAAGAGGTTTTCATGGAGGCACCTCCTGGTTTTACTAATAATTTCAGAGATAACAGTGTTTGCAGGTTAAAAAGGCTCTCTATGGACTAAAACAGTCCTCTAGAGCCTGGTTTGAGAGATTCTCTAATGCAATGAAGAACATGAATTTCAAACAAAGTCAAGGTGATCATACACTATTTATAAAAAGATCAAAATGTGGGAAGGTCACAGTGTTGATAGTTTATGTGGATGACATTATTGTCACCAGAGATAATCTTGAAGAGATTGAGAAACTTAGAAGACAACTAGCTGTGGAGTTTGAAATAAAAAAATTGGGGAAGCTGAGATATTTTTTAGGAATAGAAGTGGCATATTTCAAAGATGGCATCTTTATATCTCAGCAGAAATATATCATTGACCTTCTCAAAGAGGTAGGCATGCTGGGCTGCAAACCTTCAGACATTCCAATTGAGCATAATCACAAATTAGGAGTAGCTGAAGATGATATAATAGTAGACAGGGGGAGATACCCAAGATTAGTTGGGAAACTCATTTATCTATCTCACATAAGACCTGATATTGCCTATGCAGTGAGTGTAGTTAGCCAGCTCATGCACTCTCCAAAAGAATCCCACTTAGAAGCTGTGCATAGAATCCTCCAGTACTTGAAATCTACCCCTGGAAAATGTGTTCTCTTTAAGAACCATGGTGGATTAAGTTTAGAGGCCTACACAGATGCAGATTGGGCTAGATCAGTGATGGACCGTAGGTCAACATTTGGTTATTGCACATTTTTTGGAGGAAACTTGGTGACATGGAAAAGCAAAAAACAGGCTGTGGTGGCCAGATCAAGTGCTAAAGCAGAGTTCAGAGCGATGGCACAAGGAATATGCGAGTTGTTCTGGCTAAAGATCATTTTAGAAGACTTAGGAGTCAAATGGGAATGGAGCATGAAGCTATATTGCGACAACAAGTCTGCAATTAATATAGCTCACAATCCAGTGCAATATGATCGCACAAAGCATGTTGAAGTGGACCGACACTTCATCAAAGAAAAACTTGAAAGTGGCTTGATTTGTACTCCCTATGTTTCAATAAATTGGCAGCTTGCAGATATCTTCACTAAAGGACTATCAAGTCGCTCATTTCAACACATTGTAAGCAAGCTGGGTATGAACAATAGTTGCTCACTAGCTTGAGGGGGAGTATTGACAGATTTGATTGAGATTTGTCTTTTGTAAATAGCTATAATTAGGGCCTAATTTCTAAATATTACTATAAGTTAGGAACTAATTTTTAGATATTGTTTTTTCCTAAATTAGAGCCTATTGTATTCTATATATGATTGTAATTCATTTTTTGAAAATAAACTGAAGAGACAGATTTGTCTTCATTTTAAATGTGATGTATGTTTGTTTATTAATATGATGTATGTTTGATAGTGATCCTAGCTTAATGATTGTATTTCATACATATTTTCAGTGTAACAATATTTTTGCATGGCGAATTGGTTCTCAGATATGGATCTAAGTGTTGACTTCAAAGACGATAGCATCGATTTTGAAGATGAGGTTAAAGATGAGGTTGAAAATGTGGGAAGTTCAACTCCAAATTCTTTCACTTAGTGGTAAATTCTCTTAATTATATTTTTAAACTTTAACATTGTAAATGTAGATATCTACTGTTGTTTTTCTTGTGATTTTTGTGTAGCTTAGAAAGGTCCCCTTAGAATCAAAGAGAGAAAAATTTAAATTACAAAGTTTTATATTGGAGAATGTTATATGATGTAATTTTAATTTCTATGGATTTGTATAGATTTGAATTGAGTTTGAGCATGATTTTATTTAAGTGTGGTTTTTAAATGTGGATGATATGGAATTATATAGTTGATCTAATGTGTTGGTTTTCAAATGTGTTGAATTAGGTCTTTAAATTAAAGGGATTTTTTTTTTCTAACACCAAAAAAGAGTGAGTTTGGAAAAAATATTATTTGTTTTTTAGTTGTGAATTATTTATTGTATTTGTGTTAAAAATATTATTTAGGTTAAATGAGGTTCAATGAATTAAATGAGTTAAACAGGTTAAACAAGTTAAACAAATTAAATGAGTTAAATGTGTTAAACAGGTTAAATGAATTAACGGGTTGACGAATTAATGAATTTAGATCTTTTATGATTCATGTAGTGAACGAATTATTCGTGTTGTGTCGTATCATATTATTTGTTTATAAAAGAATCCGTGTTGAATCCAAAAATTTTGATCTGCTTGTTAAACGAATTCATATCGTGTTAGTCGAATTCATAAATAAATCAAATCGAATTCAGCTCAACTCAACATGCTAACCCGTTTTGCCACCCCTATCGATAAAACCCTTAACAGTAATAGATTCTGTTAGACTCATATAATCAATCGTTTGACTACAGGGGTAAAAAAGAAAATTCAATGAAAATATTAATAAAAATATAAAATAAATAATATTAAACTAAAATATTTTTATTTAAAAATAAAAAATAAATATGAATATTTTTTCCCCTCAATTCCTCTCTGTCTCTCTCTCTCTCTCATTTTTTCCTCTTTCTCTCTCCATCTTCGAACGAATTTGCAGGGTTCAATGGCGGCGGCATGGTTCGAGTCTCCACCATTGAGTCTCTCTCTTTTCTTCCTCTTTTCTCCCATCTTTCTTTGTCAAAAGTCATCTTTCGTCGTATTTTTCTCCGATTGAACCCACCCTAACAAGCAAATCCAATCTCTTTATAAACAAGCTCTCCACCTCTCCTCCATCGAACCCAGCCTCACCCAGCTCACTTACGAGAGCTTTTGCTCCTCTCCTGCACCCACCATTGTTCCCTCTTCGATGCCTACGCCATCCACAACCACCTTCTTGGTGCCGGACTCAGATTTTTCAGGTCACTTACCTTGGTCAGTCATGGAGACGAGATCTTGGATTTGCATCTGGGTTTAGATTGTTGATTTTGGGCTATTGATTTTATGGTTTTGATTCTAGGATAGTGTAGTTCTTTCTCACTCTCTCTCCTCTTCTTTTTTCTCCCTAGGTATTTTTAGGTACACTTGGAAACCCATAAAGCTGGGTTTTATTTTTTTTTTTGGTCTGATTGAAGATGATGTTTGATGATGATGTTTGGATGGGTTTGCAGTGGGTGGGTGTTTGGGGTTGATGTAGTGGATGATTGATTGATGATGTGCTTGTGTTTTTGCAGAAGATTCATGATGTGCTTGGGTTTTTGTAGATTGATGTCTGGATGGGTTTTGCATATTGTTTGCAAATTGTTGTTGTAGGCGATGGCAATGTCTAGTTAGGTTTTTACAGATTGATGTTTGGATGATGTGCTTGGGTTTTTGCAAATTGAGGATTTTGGGTTTGGGTTACTGATGATTTTTTTTTTTTATTTTTTTTTTATTTTTATTAGTTCTTAATTTTTTATTTTAAAATATTATTTCATAATTATTTTTTTAAAAATAAAAATTCGAGGGGTTAAAATTGTCTTTTTACTTGTTTTCTATTTTTTCTATTAATTTTATAACAGAATGAGATTTTGGACAAAAACGAAACTACATGGAGAAAAATGGATAATCTATCAAAAGTTAAAAGATTTTTTTGGAATTTTCCCTAATAAATTCCTACAAAATAAATATATACTATTATTTCAAAATGTTAATAAATGTATATATATATATATATATGTGATATCATTTAGTGTCAACCAGATGAATGTCTTAAAAAAAACACCTAATTATAATTAACAAACCAACATAAATATAATTAGCTATAAAAATTTTGAAATGTCACTATACTTTGCTATAATCATATGACAATTATTTACGAGTTATAATAATGTCAAACAAATTAATGAAAATATGAAAAATAAATAAATTGTTGTCATTCAAATACCAAGATGTTATGATCCATATATCAAAATCATCATAATTATATGAACTAAATCAAGTTTGATTTCCAAAGTGCATCATCTCTAGTATATGTAGTTGTGTATTTTTCTATTCATCTTAATAGATAAGGTTCAAGTTTCACCAAATACATTTTAAAGTTTTATATAGTTAATTTTCCTTTTCCATTATGGGATCAATTATCTCCCATTACGAGTGTAGACATTTAGGCTATGTAGATATTGATTAATCGCAATAGGTTTTAGTAAACCTCTAACTCCCACTAGAGGCTTTTGAAAAAAAAAAAAACATTGATTACGAAAAACAAAATAAATAAATAAAACTATTTATTAAGTTAAAAATGAATCTCAATGGTGACTGATCAAATTAAATAAGTGGAAATAACAAAAAAATACCATTTTTGGAAAGAAAAATTTGTGTTTACTTACATATTTTTTTTAAAAAAATTGTTTTTAACCTCTCAAATAAATTAATTGCAGTATATGCCCAAATTACCCAACACTGCATCCATTTTTCTCCTTCTCTATTGCTCATGATATGAGATTTTTAACTTTATTTGTTGATTGTTTGAGTTTTGTTGAGATTTTTTTGTAATTTTCAGAGTTTTTTTTTTTTTTTAGATGTTGGGTGTTGATGTTTAGGGTTAGATTTAATTGAATTTAGTTGGATTTGACTTGAAAATGGCGATTTCGATGAGATGCAGCGTGAAGAAGATGACTGGATATAATCGGTTTTTAAGTCCACCCAAAAATAGTTATCGGTTTTTAAGTGGACGTACCGGTTTTTAAGTAGACTTAAAAACTTAAAAATCAATAATTGGTTTTTAAGTTCACTTAAAAAACCAATATCAGTTTTTAAGTCACCGGTTTTTAAGTGAATTGAAAAAACGTGTGTGTGTGTGTGTTTTTTTTTTTTTTTTGTGAATTGAGGAAATTTTGGTAAACTTTGATATAAGATGAAAATAGTTTGTTTGAGGGTTAAAAATAAATTCATATAAAAAGTGGGTAAAAACAAAATTTTTCTTTTAATTTGGTCAAAAATTGCAAAACTCCCATAAAACAATTACAAAAGACCGTGTGGAGAGTGAAAGTAAAATGTAGTCAATTGTTTTTTCAAGAATTACAATTTGATATTGGAGGTGGGGAGACATGTAATTATGACCTAAATAATGTTTGTGTAAGGGTATACCATTGTGCTTATAAAAAAACAAATAAGGATTTTAGAGATGTTGTTAATTTTTATTACGATTTTTATAATAATAATAATTCTATGGTTAGTTAATGGATCAAGTAAATGAATTTCAAAATAAAAGATAGGTTAAAAATAGATAACATTTTTAGTTTTTACTGCTATACACGTTTTTCAACAATATTTTTAAGAATATCGTTTTTAGCATATGTTAGCGGAAACATACAATAACGATAAGAGAGAAAGAAACCTAGCTAAGAAAAGAAAGTAACAACTAAAAGAGTAATGCTAAAATATCCAAAATTTATCTAAATTAATTATTTAAATGATATAATAAGTTTATATATAATTATCATACCATCAATATATCACCCTATAATTATTAAGATGATTATTGCAAATCATCTTGCTATATCATTTTAACAAGAAATTTGAAAATTTATTTTGGAAAGTACAACAATATTCAAATGAAAAGAGTACATTAAAATGAGATAGTTTAGTCACTTTATAATTTAAATCTTGAGTTAACAAGCGAAAAAAAAAAAAAAAAACTCATTGAAAATATATAAATTTACTTTAAAAAAAAAAAAAGAAACAAATAATTTAAGGGGAAACTTCATTTTAATCCCTGAGATTTTTGAAAATATCAAAATTTTAAATATCTATTGAAATAAGCTCTTTTAATCCCTAAATTTTCCACAACTCTTTAAAATAGTCCAAACTGTTGGTCAACTAACGATCAAAGGCGACAGAAAACTTAAATGAGAAAGGTAAGATGGTCTTTTTATATGGAAGACTAAGATCGTGACACGTGAATGACTACGATTTTAAACATTAAAAAAATTAATTTAAATAATTTATTATATATTTCAAATTAATTTTATAAAAAAATTGAAAAAAAAAAAAGATACTGGATCTCCACCGTCCATCCATCATGGATGGACGGTGGAGAATTAATCTGGTGGATTTCCACCATCTTCAATAGATCTCCATCTCTACCACCAACCAGTTCATCAATGTGGTAGATCTCCACCATCTTCAACATATCAAGCCAATCAACCCAACTCAATTCATCAACATCATCTCCCATTGTATTCAACATCATCAACAATTCCACAACGTCATCAACAACATCACAACATTATCAGCATCATCTCCCTCAACAAAGAAATCATCAGCAACATTAAGAGCAAAAAAAAAAATTCTCTGTTTCTGGGTTCGAATCGAACCCAGAAACCTAGGTTTCTCGGTTCGAATCGAACCTAAAAACCCAGGTTTATGGGATCGATCGAACCCAGAAACCCAGGTTTATGGGATCGATCGAACCCAGAAACCTGGGTTTTTAGGTTCGATCGAACCCAGAACTAGATCCACAACATCACAAAAAAAAAAAAAAAAAAAAAAAAAATTGAAGGAATGAGAGAGAAAGAGAGAGATGGAGATTGTTGTAGCTTATGGGTTCTCGACGACGGTTGTTGAGCTTGTCGATGGCGATAGAGACGACGCTGGAAGCAGATAGTGCGAGAAAGCGAGATGGAGGCGAAGAGATGAGTTTGATATCTGGTTTTCATTTTTAGGTTTTTATTTTTATTTTAATTATTGTTTAATTTTAAAAAAATAATAACCATTTAAAAAAAAATGTGTCAACTTTTTATTGGTTTAAAAAATATGTAATATTTTGATTTTATTAAGGGTAAAACGGTTATTTTGAGTGTTGAGGGTAATTAAGTTTTTTTAATTTTTTTGTTTGGTTTGACTGTCAATTGACCGACGATTTGAACTATTTTAAAGAGTTTTAGAAAAGTTAGGGATTAAAAGAGCTGTTTCTAATAGATGTTTAAAAGTTTGATATTTTCGAAAATCTTAGGAACTGAAATGAAGTTTCTCCATAATTTAAAAGCTTCCCTATTGTAGTTCAAACATTTATTTCGTCCTTCAATTTAGAAAAAAAGAAGTAATTGCACAAAGCCTCCCTCAGGTTTACCTAAAAACAGAGAGAAACATATTTATCATTTTATTACACCAAACTCCGACACCTAACGTTGATTTTTGTCAATATTAACTGAGTGAAGGGCATTTTAGTCCTTTCTCGTAGGATCAGTAGAATTAGTGGATAATGACATCAGCATCTGACATAAAAAAGAAATAAAACATTAAAAATTATGATAGAATCAAATCAATTAATAAAAAATTAAATGGGAATTGATGTCATCTGACATAGATCTAGATCTGGGTTTTTCTTTCTTTGCTTGGCCATCTAGCATCTTCTCCATCTTCCACCCGCCGATCTCCATTTCCACCCACCCATCTCCACATATCCATCTCCCTTCTGTTCGCCACTATGTTCTTCTTCATCATCATCAACCGATGCAGTCTTCTTCATCATCTTCATTCTCTTTCTTTCACTCTCTCTCATCTCCATTTCCACCCACCCATCTCCACCCATCCAATCTCCCTTCTGTTCGCCGCTATCTTCTCTTCATCATTATCAACCGCTACAGTCTTCTTCTTCATCTTTATTCTCTTTCTTTCGCTCTCTCTTCACTTTCTCGCGCGTGCTTTCTCTTTCACATCTTTGATCTTCTCATTCACTGGTGGCCCTTTCACAAACGGCATTACGGTGCCTTTCCTCATCGTTGGCGCCGCCTTCACGAACGGTGTCCAGGTGCGTCACAGATCGAACTCTATCACTGTTCCTCATTCTCCCTCTCCCTCGTCCGATCTGTTTCTCTCCTCCTGCTTCTTCTTCTCTCCCCGATCTCCTCGCCTCTCAAACTCTGCCGTTGCAGAGCGAACGAGCATCTCTCGCGGGTCTCTGGGTCCAGATTTCTGGGTCTCTGTCGCATGATGATGTTTGTTTTGATTGTGTAAATGATGATCGGTGTTTGATCGGTGTTTGATGCAGATGATCTGGGTTGTGCAAAGGATGATGATGATGATCGGTGTTTGATGGTGGTGGTGGTGGTGGTGGTGATGATGATGATGATAATGATGATCGTGCAGATGATCTAGGTTGTGTAAATGATATGTTGATGATGATCGGTGTTTGATGGTGATGATGATGATGATGATGTGTTTGTTTTGATGGTGATGATGATGCAGTTAAATCATTTTCTATTTTAATGATTTTTAGAAAATTTTATTTTATAAATATTATTTTTAATGAGTTTTAAGATTTTTTTTAAAGTATTTTTTTTATCTATGGGCAAAATAGTCATTTGATCAAAAATCTCGGTCAACTGTTAAAGTTGACGGAAATTGACTAACGGTGTGGGGGTTTGGTGTAATAAACTGATAAATATGTTTTTGTCTGTTTTTTGGCAAACCTCAGGGGCTTATTGTGCAATTACTTCTTTAGAAAACCAGGCTGCGATCTTTCTTTGGACTTTTTGGTTTTGGAATAGGATCGGAAGAGACTATGCAGATACTGTTGACAGGCGCGTCCGGTTTCTTGGGAGGCAAGCTCTGCCGTGCACTCCTCAGCCAAGGCCACTCAGTCAGGGCCTTCGTCCTCCCCAACGACGCCTCCTGTCTCCCTTCGTCATCTACCCAAGCAGATCTTCAGGTTGCCTATGGCGATGTTACTGACTACCGCTCAGTCCTCAATGCCTGCTCTGGTTGCCACGTCATCTTCCACGTTGCTGCTATTGTCGAGCCTTGGCTCCCCGATCCTTCTAAATTTTTCTCTGTAAGATGCATAGATTATTTTCCCAATACCTTAACAAAGTGTTTTTTTTTTTGGTAAGTGACTTGAAACAACGAAAATGAATGTTGTTGTATGTGGACTAGGTTAACGTTGGGGGACTGGAGAATATACTTCAAGCAGCTAAAGAGACTAAAACCATCGAGAAGATCATATACACGTCGTCGTTTTTTGCTCTTGGTTCAACAGATGGATACGCTGCTGATGAGAATCAAGTAGAGGGACTAGTTGATTATTATGTGCACTACATGTTAAATGAATATGATTGAACTGATGATGTTAATATATAGAATTTAATTTATTGATGGCAGTTTCACAAGGAGAAGAATTTCTGTACGGAGTATGAGAGATCAAAGACTATGGCTGATAAAATAGCGTTGAAAGCTGCATCAGAGGGGTTTCCAATAGTGTTGGTGTATCCAGGCTTTTTATATGGTCCCGGCAAGCTCACCACCGGCAATATGGTTGCACAACTGGTAACAAAACTTTCTTTGGGTCCAATTCCACAATGCACGAAATGCATGATAGTATTGTATTTAATCTAAGTTAATATAATATAATCCAATATAAAATCTAATCTAATACGGTCATTTAAGGAGGCGTAATTGTCACCTTTGTACTGCTGTCAAGTGGTGGAGCCAGAATTATTTACCCATGTGAGCACAATAGGATATGAAAAATTGTGTATTGGTAATGAAAACAAGTAATAGTTTTTTTATTTAAATAAAATAAATTAATTAGGTGTTACCAATGTTGAATGTGGTTTGGTAGCAAGTACCCATTCACTCTAGAAATGTTTCTGGTCAATGCACATAGTATATTAAAAAAGAAAAAAATAAATAAATGTTGTCATTTCAGAAACAGTTTTCAAAAATTAGAAAACATATTAACAATTTAAGTTGTATTGTTAGTATTATTTTGGTATATAAAAACATTTTAAATATAATATTAAATAATGTTTTATTATTTAAAAGTTTTATTTATTTACTTTTGATGAAATAATCTTATTAATTAAATATAAATATATGTCTATGTTTGGTTTATATATCTCATATATAAACAATTTTATTAAATTTTTGTATTAACAACATTGAATTTTTGTTTGAAATTCGTGCAAACTATAACGTTAGGTACATAAATCAAGCTCAACAACTATTAATTTTTGTTTTAAAAAAAACAACTATTAATTTTTTTAGATAAATAATAGATTTAAAAAATAACGGAGAACTAAAGAGAGATAAACCAAAATTGAGAGACAATCGAGCACTTGAACTAGAAAATTAAATTTGGTTATTATAAAAATACGTATAAATAAAATGAAAGACAATATAAAAACATTAAAAGTATAATTTAGAGACATTGATTAAATTAATATATAAGCAAAGTTGTAAAAAATTTCTAAGTTAGGGGGGTCATTGCCATGCTTCAGTTTTGGTAAGATTATCGTAAAAATAAATTTATCAAAAAAAAAAAAAAAGAATATTAGTGCACCTACAAAACGAGAGGGTGCAGAACTTACCACTCATTAAAAAAAAAAAAAAAAAAAAAAAGCCGCTGCGATCTGATACCAAAAACGAAAATCAGCAAGAGTGATTCAGTCAGTGCCCCATGCGAATGTGTCAAGTATTTTAGATTGAGCCAGGCCATGTGCACACAAGTAATAGTGTTAACTTGTTTGATTTGTTAGTCCATTTGGCCACCTCTTTTTGACAGTTTGTTTGGATTGGGGTATATTTTGAATTCATAGTTGCCACAATTTTTCCTTGGTAATTGTCTCTTAAATCCTTTATAATATATTTGAAGGGTACTAGTTGTTTATGCACTTGATGGAAATACTAATTGAATAGATTCACCAACAACTGTAGTACCTATATGCATCTGCAAAATACACATGCTAATTGTGATGCCAATAAGCTTTGTCGTTACAGATGATTGAACGCTTCAATGGACGATTACCTGGCTATATAGGCTATGGAAAAGATAGATTTTCCTTCAGTCATGTTGATGATGTGGTTGCGGGTCACGTTGCAGCAATGGACAAAGGTAGACCAGGTGAAAGATATCTGCTCACTGGAGAAAATGCATCGTTGTCACTTGTTTTTGACGTGGCTGCGGACATCACTGGAACAAAAAAGCCTAGAATTAGCATCCCCCTATGGATGATCGAGGCTTATGGATGGCTATCTGTTATCTTCTCTCGAATCACAGGAAAACTCCCTCTCATCAGCTACCCGGTATGTACCATTGCTTTGCATCTTTAATTCTTCATCTCAGTAGGATTAGAGTGGGGACGCAAAAAATAAAAAATAAAATAAAAAACCAAACCCGAAATGACATGCCCTGCCTCGTCCTAAACGGGGAGGGATTAAACTAACACAAACGAGTTTAAGGCAGGTTTGAAGTTAATTTTAAGTACACTTTTAAAAATGGGATGAGTGTGACATTAGTTGTTTTTACCTCGACCCTACCTCAAACCTGTTTATTATTTGCTTATATATTAATATTTGATAGATGAATTATTTTAATATATAGTCCATTAATAATTATAAATTTTATATAATTTTAAGATTTTTCAATACAATTATATTTTAATTTTTAAATGTGAAAATATTTTTTATAGTTAATAGAAATGAGTATATAACTATAAAATTCATCAAATGCATAATTGTCGAATACTCATTTATTTGTTTTCAAAATTTTTCTTTTAGTTTTTATTAATTATTTTTATGATTTTTTTTTATCAAGTATTGAGTATTTAAACTATGTTTGATATGTTGGTGTTGAGCTTCTTTAAAAAAAAATATATATATTTTAAAAATAACTATGTAATATATAAAAAATTGTAATATTCATATTAAAAAATTGTGAGAGCAGGTTCACCTCCCCCTATCCTATATATATATATATATATATATATTCGTATTCTTGTTTTGTTTAAAGAAATGATATTTATATTTATAGGAATTCTTATTTTTTTAATAATTTGTATTTAACAAAGTTTTCTAATCAGATTAAACTTTTTAAATTTATTTTATTTAAATAAAAAAGGGTAAGTTGATTTAATAAGAATAGGAAACTACAATCTATAAAAACCTTTTTTTCTTCATTAACCATTCAACACAACTTAAAAAAAAAAAAAAAAAAAAAAAATCTGCTATTGACAAGTAACTCCAGCAGGATTGTTGAAAGAATATTTAGTTTGAAAATCAATAAAGTCTTATAAGGTTTGTTATCAAAATTTTCTTTTATTTATTTTATTTAAACACTTAGAGGATTAATTCTTTGATTAAGATTGTTTAAGAAAAAAAAAACCTAGGTATATTAGTTTTATTTTTTTTTACTTTTTATTTTTTATATCAGCGTCATTTTATTATAACTAGTGCTTACTTTGAAAACTATAAATCATGTGTATGTTTGATTTTGATATTATGACTTTCTATTTTAAAAACTAAACCTTTTGACATTTCATATAAAATTGGTTTTATAAAAATATCATAAATATATGAGTTTTTATAGAATTTTCTTTCTAATAGAAAAGTGTTGAAATTTTGTAATATTCTACATATAATTTGATAGAAAATATGTTTTATTATGTTTTGCTTCTCCGAAAATTTTTAAATTTTATACAGTTGTTTATAAACATATTAGGTATTACCTTATAAATTTTTAGAATTTTTGAAGTCTTATTTTAAAAGTTATGATTTTTCTTAATTGAAATGTTGAATCAGTTTAGTACCACACATCATGTGTAAGTAATAAAAATATTTATTTGAGTTATTTTCCTATCAAAATTTTATTTTGAACTCCAAAATAAGTGTGTTTTACTTTTACAAAATTTTAAGTGAAACAGAGGTATGTAGAAATTAAAAATATATATATAAAAATTGAATGGAAACATATTATGAGTTGTCCACTAGATGATAGACCAAACTACTTTACAAAATAAATTTTGTTAGGGTATTTCGAATTTTATTTGTTTCTGAAAATTTTTGTGGTGTGAGATTTGTATGTGTGCTCTAAGTTGACATTGAAAAAAAGAAAAAAAAATTCTTAATATGTTACTATGATAATGAATGTTTCCTTTTTTTTTTGGAAAGTATCTCATTATTCAATGTTGGATGAGGAAAATGTAGGCTTTCTTTTTTTTTTTTTTTTTTGAATGTTTAATGGTTGTGGTGTCATGCAGAATTTTTAATCTTGCATGCTCCTTTTAATTGTTCTTTTTAATATTTTTAGCCATTACTTTTTCGACGGCTATGGTTTATTTTAGGATGCATAAGCAGTGTCATCTAATTAATTATAATGACATTTTCAACAGGGTGTACATGCTTTAAAACATCAGTGGGCATATTCTTGTGAGAAGGCTAAATCAGAGTTGGATTATAGCCCTAGAAGCTTGAAACAAGGATTGGAAGAAATGCTTCCCTGGTTGAAGAGCTTGGGGGTGATTACGTACTGAGAGAAGTTTTAAAGAAGAACGCATTCGGTTGAAAGAGAATGTTGCGTTGTGTTGTTTGTATGTGGCACCTATTAAACTTTTATTATGTACTCTCTTAATGAGTAAATTGTATGGTAATGTGCTATTTTTATTGATTTGTATTATGTTAAATTTTATTGTTGGACTAAATCTAAATCGTATTATACTATTTCTCTTGTTATCTATTATTTTAGATATTATAACTATTGTTTCAATTACAATCTTATTTTTATTTGAGATTAAATCGGAGGGAATAAGTTACATTGTGTTTAGTTCACAATGTATTTGGACCAACTTTTAACATTAGTCAATACTTATAATAAAACTTCACCATAAAGTGGAATTACAAGTTAAAGATTATGTTTTGACATCATTTTTAAATCGGACTACATTTTAAATCAATCATAAAACATATTCAAATTGATATAAGCCACAAGCAATCACTTCTATTTTGAAAATATAATAATTCTTAACATAATTTAGACGTGATATCGGTATATCTATATACTTTTCCTTAGCAGTCCTTTTTTTTTTTTTTTTTTTGTTTTTTTTAATAAGATATCACTTATATTAGAAATAACTTGAATATGAGATGTCATAGTGAACATCTAAACTGTTAAATCGATCAATCTATGAAAATCAAACCAATTAAATTGGATTAGTTTGGTTTCATAAAACAAAATAAATCTATTGAATTGCTTAAAAAAATCTAATAAGTTTGGATTGATTTAAAGAATAATGACATTTACACCCGTATAAACTAAAAGGGACTATAAACCCTTTTGATAAGTACACTCCATTATCAAGCTAAAGAAAGAAGGTTTATCATCTAGTCATAATGGAACATAATTTAATGTTAGATGGGTTCAATTTAAAAATTTATCTAATATTTAAAGAGTGATGTTAAAATTTTTATCTAAATTCATGGTTATAGTATGTAAATTATCAATATTATATTAATTTTTATATTATTTTATAATTTATAAAATATCGACAATTCAATGTTATTTATAAAAATTTGGTAAGTTTATCATTGTATATGTTTAAATTGTTGATTTTTTTTTTAAAAAATTTTTTTAAGAACGCTTAAATTGTTGATTTTTTTTTTTAAATTTTTTTGAGAACGTTTAAATTGTTGATTGATTTGACACTTTTAAGAGGCAAACCAAGCATCGTAAAAAGTGTAAAAAAATGTCTTTTAACCAATGGGATTCCACGGGTGAGCGCTAGCTGGCTCCTGATAAGTGAACCCAATCACTACTAGTAGTATAGTAGTATCAGTGAGTGGTATTTCAACGGTCGAGTAGGGCTTCAAATTTTAATTTTGCCAAGGACAAGACCCTTGCCATTCATGTCGGCCTTGTTTTCCCATCATTTTGCAACCTAAAACCTTTTCCGTTTGTTTCTCGAGCAAAATGGTGGCGGCCAAGATATCATCATACGAGGAATGTCGACTTAAGAGACTGGAGGAGAACAAGAAACGAATGGAAGCCCTCAATCTTCCCAACCTCTCTCAAGCTCTCACCAATACTCCCTCTTTCAAGTCCTCTCCGGTCGTTACAAATCCAAAACTATCCAAACAAACAAAAAACAATTTCTTTACATATTAATTACAATTGATTATATCTCACTCTGTCTCCTGTCTTTTTTTTTTTTTTTTTTTTTTTCCAAAATCAACAGATGAAACCAGCGAAATCTCGTACAGGTACAGCAGAGAAACAACAATCGGTCGTCGTCAGGCGCTCCAGTCGCGTCGCCAACAAGCCCGTCCCTGATTACAAAGAAGTAAGCCTATCAAATGCTTTTTTTTTTTGCTTTGATCTATCAAGATTCTCTAGCGTATTACTGCGATTTATGGTTTTCTACAGGTTGATCATGTACGCGTAATGATACCTAGAAGGTAAATTTTTGCGTAAACCTTTTTTTGTGTGTTGTTAATTATTTGATGTTATGTGTGCCAGTGTTGTAAAGTTGGTATTTTTGGTTGGGATGTATAGGATTTCTTCTAGAAAGAGGGATTTGTCGAACCGTGTATATGCGTCAGATGAAGCCAGGGCGGATGCTTTAGAAAAAGCTGAAAAGTTGGAATCGCGTTTGGAACCTGCGTATCCTACTTTTATAAAGTCCATGCTTCAATCTCATGTAACTGGTGGATTTTGGCTGGTAAACAGAATGGTGTTCTTTCTTTTGTTTTGTTCATTTTTGTTTTTTGTGGCGTTTTTTTATTTTTTATTTTTTATATGTTTTTTGGTGTGAAGTGATAGCAAAAATCATGTTTGTTTTGGCGGGTCATTGAAGTGAAATGGTCCAAGGATTTAGCTATGAATAAGTGATTGGAAAGTCACTGTGTAGTTATCAGGGAAATCGTTTTTTGCACTTGCATAGTCCCACTGAAATGTTTATGTTAAGAACTATCAAATCCAAAAGCCTAAACTGATAGGAAAAAACTAAAAATAGTATGTAAACTCTATGCTATATAGATTGTTTTATATATAAATATATATAAGGGTGTTTAAAGTTAAACTTAATCTAAGCAATGTTATAATGTTTTGGGAAAATGTGACCACAGAGCCTTCCAGTCAATTTCTGCAAGAAGTGCCTTCCTTAAAGACAATGTTGTAACTATAAGATCTAAGATCTTACATGGATAGGAAAAAACCAATAATAGTATATAAGTTCTCTAATAGTTTAAACATAAATCTTGTGTACAACCATGGATTCATAGTACATACATACATACATAATCATATATATATATATATATATGGGTCTTTGAAGTTAAAGTTAATTTAAACAAATTTGTAATGTTTTGGGAAAATGTGACCACAGGGCCTTCCAGTCAATTTCTGCAAGAAGTGCCTTCCTAAAAAAGATGAGGTTGTTACTTTGGTTGATGAATCTGGTGATGAGTTTCAAACAATATACTTGCCCCGAAAGTCTGGACTGAGTGGTGGATGGAAAGGATTTGCAGTTGCTCATGACTTGGTAGATGGAGATGCAATAGTTTTTCAGTTAATCAAGCGTACAACATTCAAGGTAATGATTTAACCATATTAGAAACTTGGCAACTTTTGAACTGAATTTTAAGATTTTAATTTATGTTTAAGGTTCATTTCATAGCATCTGTGCTTTTGTCTTCCTCATATATATGCCTGACAGATGAAGATATTATCTGGTATAATCTTTGTACATTGTTGATATTGTGTGAGCAACAGCACATGTATATTTAATATGTAGGGGTACTGGTTCTCTATGATTCCTATCATCAGAGACTTGAAATTTTAATTTAGGAGTTTGACATTGTTCTTATTATATAATCCATCATTTCAGGTGTATATCATAAGGGTGAATAGTTCTGAACAGGAATAATGCATGAAGCTCTGAATCTTATCCAGCCTGTCCAGTCAATTTAGGTGACTATTTTGGGTTAATACTTTGTAAATATTATTGTGCAAGTATTATTGTGCCCATAAATACCATTCATTTAACATGAATACATGATAAGGAAAAAATCTGCATAACAATGAAATTTGTGATAAGAGAGGATGGTTGTGTTGTTGAGCCACCGGTAACTACTTGAGAAAGCTTAAATGAGATATGCATAATAGAACTTTCAATTGAAAAATTGTTTAAATCCTGAATTATTCTGACTTTGCTTGTTAAGACTTTTACTTTGATCAAGGGCATGGTGATTGACTAAAAATAGTAAGGAATGTAAATTACTGGCGGGAAATGTAAACTTTACAACTTTGCTAGAATCAAAGTTTAATGAAATGTAATAGATTGCTTGAAAAAGTAATTAGTGTGTAAAATAAAGGTATAGGAACTAAAAGAATAAATAAGTTTAAAGGTGCAATATGTTGGAATGTTAAAGGATGTGTATATAAAAGGCTTGATTCATAATTCAAGTAGATTTTAAGCATGAATAGTGTATTTTATAGAAAAGATCTTTTGATGTGATAATTCTTTTTTAATAGAAAGATCCTTTTGATGTGATAATTCTTTTTTAATAGAAAGATCCTTTTGATGTGATAATTCTTCTTTTTTCATTTTATATCAATTATGTAACATAATCTGCTTATGTTAATTTAACTAATCGAATTGATAAAGTATATTCATCCTTATCATTTTAACTATAATTAAATTTTGACTTAAGCAAGGTCATAAATGAACTTGAAATTTCCGCATAATTGTGGGCATGTTTATGTAATATTTGTTTGATACGTGTACTGACAAAACCAATCTTATTGATCTTTAAGAAGAAACAATGAACTTATCTTATTGGTTAGACACTGACTTTGCATTGTGAGATGTAATGCCTTTATATACCTTAGGTATGGTTCAAATTGCAATGATGATGCTGGCTAACAAAATGTTCATATTTGAATTGAGATTATTATATAATTTCAACTCATTCTTACATGATAATATCTGTCTGACATGTGAAATGAACCAAACTTGTTCATTTTTTAAAAGAAAATGAACTTAGTAATTGGTTACTCAGTGACATGATATTGTGAATCGAAATCCTTTGTAAAGCAGAGGTCCAAATAGCAATGATCATGATGTTGGCTAAGAAGAATTTGTCACCTAAACCTTAGCTGGTTGTTTTCTTGTGCTTTATTTGTTTGTAGTTCATACTATTTGGTTCCATATTTTAATCTGACACTTCATCTTGATTTATTTATTTCCATGTTTACAATCAGATACTTCTAACTGTTGCAGGTAAAAAATACTGTGGTAGAAAATCAATCTTCCAGCCTTAATTTCGAAGAGACTACATGGCTTGTTTATAACAGACTTATCTAACATCTATACAGTGTCAACTTTAATATTATATTTTTGTAGCTGACTCATCAAGGCCCGCTTATGATGTCTAACCACATTAGTTTTACTGTGGAGCCAATGAGCTCAGCTGTCTAATGTTGTGTTCCTTTCCTTCTGCCATTTTCTAATCTTATCCATACATTTCTATCTTGTTCTTTTTGTTTGTCCCTTCCCTGAAGACAGCAAAATTCACCTTCTTTGATACATGAGTTGTAACTGTGAGTGCACATAGATAGAATACACGTAAACTTATAAGATGACCAATGATATGTTGAACCTGGCCAGAAACTGAACCAGAGCACAAGCTTTAAAGGCAAAAAGCTGGTGGCATGGGTCAGCATTTCAGATCCATGTGTGTATATCCAGGCTAAAACCAATCAAGGAAAGGCAGATGTCATAAAACAAATAATTGTTTAAAACTGTTTGTTGAAGTTGCTTGACCCATAAGATGCCACAAACGTTGACTTGACCATCTCTCTTTTGTGAATTAAAAATCTTTGTGGGGGTGCATTGCATGCAATGCAATGACTCACTGCATCTCCCTGGCTAATGGGGATGTGGGTGAGCTGTAATGACAAATGGATACCCCAGTTGTTGATTGCAATACTTGCGCTATCTTGGCAAGTTGGACCCTTTCCAGCTAGCACTCCTGAAATGAAATAAAAGGAACATGCTTCGAACTTACCTTGTCAACACCACACCATACCCAGAGTAAAGGTCCTGATTTTAATCAATCTTTTTCATTTTTGTGGGGTCCATTTTGAGGGGGTCGTTGATTTCAGCTTATCAAGTTAATTTAGTTGTTTCACGCGGTGTTTTGTCCGATAAACATTCGTTTAAGAGACGTCTGCCCATTCCACACGCTCTCCCTGAACTCACGACACCATTAAATCATTGCATCGGCTGATTGAAGGAAGATTTGTGCACTCGCGTGGTCTGCGCGTGGGAGTATCAATTTTTGTTTAGCGATAACTGGCGCCGAGAATTACGGGGAGCTCCAAGTGGAAGGTCAGAGGGTTAGGTTGAAAAAAGAGACTTAAGAGAAGAGTCCCAGTCACTCCAATGTACGTGGGCCAGTGAGTGGAGCCGGGGGGCCCAATGACCCCATAATTTTAACAAGAACTTGCAACTACGTGACATTAACAACTTGATTAAATTATCGTTATCATAAAAAAAAAAAAAACTTGATTAAATTATCACCTTTTAATTAAAAAAAAAACCCATAAATTAAATAAATAACCGGCTAAAAAGGGTTTTATATTTTTGCATGTCTCTCCGTCTCGTGAGGGATTTTTAATTGACTGAGTCCCACAAAAAATGGTTTGTCCCCTTGTGGATTTCGCCATTGTTGCCAATCCCGTGTCACTTCCCTTGACCGGCGCCAGAACAAAAATAGAAATAAATAAATAGAAATAAAAATCCCATCTCTGTCCCCTATTCAATCCAACCAATCGGATTCGTTTTATAAATTCAGCCTAAAACGTAGGACCCATCTCCTTTTTAATCCAACGGTTTAGAAGGCCGCCTACAAGCGTGTTGGCAGGCAATAACAGCAGCAAGCAGCAGCGGCTTGTAAAAAGAAGGAAAAAAACGGCTTTTGGGCGCCGAACGAGAGACAAGAAACGAACGGTGCGTTTTTGGCAATATACATCAAGTGAAAGTGTAAAACCGAAATTAAAATAGAAAAATCGAGAAAACCAGCTTCAATTGCGCTAACCCGTAGTTGGCGTCAACAATGGATTTTTTTTCAGGTCGTCGGATCACAACAACTCATCCTTTTCAACCTCTCTTTCTCTCTCTCTCTCTTCTTCTTAGCGCCTAGTGTTGTAGTCTCTCGCTTCCTTCCTTCCTAGGATTCTCATTCTCATTCTCATTCTCCCTCTTTTTCTTTCTTTCGATTTCTTTCAGATTTGTATTCCTCGTCTGATTTCGATTGACTTTATTCTTCTCTGTGAGATTCGTTTTGTGATGCCTGTTCGGGAGACCGAATCGGATTGCTTTGTCGTTTGATTGTGGAAATGCTGTGTTGGTTTGATCGCCGATCAGGTTTGTCTCTGTGAAGAAGGTGTCAATTTGTTTGTTAGAGCTATGTCCGCGAAAGGTGAGCATCAGACGGTCCCTCTCTCGGTTCTGTTGAAGCGCGAATTGGCTAATGAGAAGATTGAGAAACCGGATATTGTATGTGGTCAGGCTAGTCAAAGCAAGAAAGGAGAGGACTTCACGCTCCTCAAAACCGAATGCGAACGAGCCATCGGCGATTGCGTCACCACATTCTCCGTTTTCGGGGTATTATTCCCTTCTTCAAACACCTCAATTGTATTTCGGTTGATCTGTTGGGACATTTTGTTGATTGATGAGATATATACATCGGTGTTATTGAAATGTATGTCTAGATGTGGATTTTTGTGTGAGTGAGTGAGTTGTAAATGATGTGATCTCATTCTTGGTTTTTGTTACTTATTTAGGCGAAGTTGATTTCACCAAATTGTATTTTGCAGCTATTTGATGGACACAATGGGTCTGCTGCGGCTATATACACGAAGGAGAATCTTTTGAAAAATGTTTTAAGTGGTATTCCTACAGACCTTAATAGAGAAGAATGGATAGCAGCTCTTCCACGGGCTTTGGTTGCCGGCTTTGTAAAAACAGATAAAGATTTTCAACAGAGAGGTAGAGTCGATTCTTTATATTTTTTAGTGTATTGTAGCATATGTTTTGTGATGAACACTTGGTCAAAACAAGTAGAGCATAGTGTGTCATCTGCATGTAAGCTCCAAATTTTATTTTGCTAGGATGGGTAAGTAACTTTAGGTTGGATTTGGGGGGGCTATTATCCAAAAGGACACGAATGTGGATACTCTTTTATTAGACTCGTACAAGTAAGCGAATATGTACGTATGTTGATATGTTTGTACTGGCTTGGATGCAGCCTATGTTACTCACATCACTCTTTATGAACAAACAACTATATATCGATATCATTTTGGAATTGAGTTACCTGTAAATTCTGTTAGTGAAAATGCAATACCTTCTATTTGCGTGTTTTCAGTCGTGGGAAATACTTATTAAAACTTAAAGACAATTTATGTTCAAGTTTGTGGAAGTTTCTATTAGCTTTGTAGTACCTATTTGAACATCAAAGAACGTTCTATAGATTGTTTGAAAGATGTCATCTAAGTGGCCTGATTGCGTTTTTCATTGATGCTGAAGGTTTAGTAAGTTGTGACCAATGTTATTGGATATGGCTTTACTTTTGTCATTGTGAAGGTTTCATACAATAATTTTTTTTTACAGAATGTTTGCAAATTTACGGTCTTATTTTTCTTTTCTGTATATTTACCTATGAAGTATTTGATGTCAACCGAAATTGATGTGGACATAATCAACTCAAGATTTATACTTTATGTTTGGTGACCACATAAACTGATCCTAATGGGATGGTTTATAATTCTTCAAGATTATGAGCTGTATAATTTGACTACAAATTGAAAATTCTCTTTAGCATTAAAGTGAGAGTTTCATACATGTGTCATTTTACATGATCATTTGCATATAGTTTTGTCTCTAGTTATCAGTATTAGGGCTTCCTGTTCAGTTCCATTGTTACAAATTGTTTGTCATCTGGGTAAGATCTTTTTTGTTTGGATTTTGAGCTGCATGCTGCATCCATGATATTTACATTTATTTATGGTTGACTTTGCAGCTCAAACGTCAGGAACAACTGTCACCTTTGTGATAATAGAAGGATGGATTGTAACTGTTGCATCTGTTGGTGATTCCCGTTGTGTACTTGAATCTGCTGAAGGTGATATCTATTACCTGTCTGCAGATCATAGACTTGAATGCAATGTAGAGGAGTAAGTCATTGATGTGATTTGCTTTGTAACAGAACATTACTGTTGCCCCTTAACAATCTAACTACTTACTCTTTACTTAGTAATTTATTTTTATTATTCTTCTTGTATATTATTAGGAGGGAACGTATCACTGCAAGTGGGGGTGAGGTGGGACGGCTCAATGCTGGTGGTGGTGCAGAGGTATATTTTCTTCACATTAGATTTTAAGATTTTGGTGTTGTTAAGTTGTTGATTACTTCTCTTAAACTCATCTGATGGTTGTGTTATTATTATTATTATTTTTTTCTAGTATTAATTTATTCATTATCTAATGTTTTTTGACATGGGTATAGCCACCAAAATTGAAAACTAAGATATTGAAAAGAACATACATGCTAATTTTTTTGATAGGAAACAGAAACTTTATTAATAAAAAAGAAGTTACAAAAGTGAACTAGAAGTCCACTAACAAAACATACAAAAACAAGAACTAAATACAAGATTGGAATAATCAATAAACAAATAACAACCTTCCAATAAAGCATAATAAAAAATAAAGATAAATCTTTAAAATCTTCACTTGAAGAGGCCCAAAGAGAAACCGTATAGTACGCTTTATCCCTTAAGTCTTCTTTCATTTTCCAAGAACTTTAAATTCTTTAAAAAAGAAAGAACATAAAGATTTAGGAGTAGCCCACTTCAAACCAACTAAAGAAAACAACTTGTTCCATAAAAACAACCACCGGACAATGAAGAAAGAGATGATCCAAGCTTTCCCCACAACTCTTACACATGACACATTGATAGGGAGAAAGACAAGTACTAGGATATCTTTTGCCTGCATGTTAATATGCCCTATGATAGGGTGGGAAGTTTTTTCAGAGAAAAGTCTAAACTGATGACTTCTGCCTGCCGCATATACAACCATCGATCGGTTTTCCTTTGTTGTAATTTTAAAATTCAGTTTTATAAAATTGGCTGGGTTTGTAATTAGTGTGCTATTTTCTTTGTAGATTGGTCCTTTGAGATGTTGGCCTGGTGGTTTATGTCTTTCAAGATCTATTGGAGATATGGATGTAGGCGAGTTCATTGTTCCAGTACCTTATGTAAAGCAAGTAAAGGTTTGTTCCTCATGTTTTCATCTGTACTGTATTCTTGATGCATGCTAACGAACTTGTTTCTGTTCACTTGTCCCACATTCTGTCTTTGAGTGTGCTTGGGGGACTCCATGTTTGCCCCGTATATATGTTTAATTGTTTTCACTTGCTTGATATGAGCTTGAGAATTATTTTAAACATATTAAGCTATATGAAAAACTTAGTGGATCACCTTTTGAAGCATTATTATTGTAAATAGAGTTGTAAATAGAGTTAATGGATCCCTAAGAGTTGCTTCTCACGACCCTTGTCCCAAATAATGAATCTATAATCTCAGCCTTTTTTAATTACTCTGAATCATTCCCCATGATCCTTTTGTCAAAATGAGCTGTTCTTCTTAACCCCGGTATATTTTAGAAATGTCTTAGCAAGATCAGTATCAGATTGTTGGTTCTTCACGGTTTCAGCATTTAGCTTTCCAAGTAGTTTTGACTATACCACCAAGGAGGTCAGACTGTATGAATTAGAACAAGTGGCAAAGATATTAATAGATGTGGGATCCATAAATGGTCCCTTTTTAAAATTCTTTTGAATTGGGAAGGTGCTGTGGAGTAAAGTGGATATTTTTGTGTCCTTTTTGTTTTGCAGATTTTGTTTTTGTCCTGGTATTTTTTTTTTATTGGCCTAGGTGAATTGTTTGTTAACTTCTGTATGGTTGCTGTTTTTGGCTTTGCTTTTTGAGTGATCTTTGTGCAAACTTGTTTATTCTCCCTTTTTGATATAATTTATTGACTGTTTATTAAAAAATGTTTTATCTTTTCATTTATATATATATATATATATTTTTTTTGTTTGCAGTTGTCTACATCTGGTGGTAGGCTTATAATATCTAGTGATGGCGTCTGGGATGCTCTATCAGCAGAAACAGCTCTTGACTGTTGCCGTGGGATGCCGGCAGAAGCTGCAGCTGCACAAATTGTTAAAGTATGTAACAATTTTGTTAGATTATGCTTTGAGCCTCTGTATGACTGTAATGTAATCTGCATAGGTGATCCATATACTGCACTGCAATGACATTTAGCTTTGCCATTCTTTCATATTGATGATTACTTATATTTTGTTATACCCCGGTTACTTTTGCAGGAATCTTTATCAGCAAAGGGACTTCGAGATGATACAACATGTATTGTGGTTGATATATTACCACAAGAGAAGCCACCTGCTCCTTTACCCCCACCAAAGAAGCAGGTAAAAGGAGTATTCAAGTCCATGTTTCGCAGAAAAACCACTGAGTCCTCATCTAATAATGACAAAAAATATATTGAGCCAGATGTGGTAGAGGAATTATTTGAGGAAGGATCTGCTATGCTTTCAGAAAGGTTTGTGCTCTTAAGATTGTCACATTAGCTTAAATTTTTTCTTTGCTCTCCATGATAGGCATCAGATGGCTAGTGCTTGTCTTGCTTTGCTTTATTCTTTTTTTTCTTTTTTCTTTGATAGGAAATACAAAAATTTTTTTAATAAAAGAAGTGAACAAGTCCTTCACAAACTATTGTAAAAGAGTTATGAAGATCAAAACTCTTCACAAATGCCTATACAAACAAAAATATTGCTCCCAACCAAGATCAACCATCAAACAATTGCCTCCCAAAACCAAAAAGATCTCACTACAACAAAAACTGCCAATAGAACAACAATTATCTCACAGCTCCCTCCCAACTAAGTTGAATAAAAAAACAGAGAAGGATAGCAAAATTTCTTTGTAACGGAGGCCCATAAAGTAGCTAAATGTCGAGCACGATCCCGCTAATAATCTACATTCTTCTCTGACTTTCCTTCAAATATTCTCCCATTCCTCTCTTGCGAAATGACCCACAACAATGCTAGGATAAAACACTTCCACAACGTCTTCGCTTCCCTCTAGCAAAAGCGGAAAACCTTTCCACAAACACTTGACTGCAGCATGCTAGGGCTGCCCAAGATTATCTAGCTTCTGACAAAAGTCCAGACCAAAGATTAGAAGCCACCTTGCAATGTAAAAAGAGATTGTCCATACTTTTCTCATTGTTTTTGTGCATGATGCAAAAAGGCACACATTTTTGGGAATCTTTTTTGGAGGACCTCTCTAGTATTTATCTTTCTACTAGCTAGTGTCGAAGCGAAAAATTGGATCTTAGGCAGGTTGATGTGAAGCATTATTACATTTTTGGAAATCCTTTTTGAAGGACCTCTCTAGTATTTATCTTTCTACTAGCTAGTGTCAAACTCTTGCCTTCCAAATTTCAATGAATTGATTGAACATTTGATGAGAAGCATCATTACAAAGCCATTTGAAATATGAGTTACAAGTAAATATACCCAAGGACATTACAAGTATAACTGCTTTCTTTCCTCAGGCAGTGTTCATGGCAGTGTACACTCTTCTGACATGAATCGTATTTTTGGTCGAATGCAGGTTGGATACGAAATATCCACTATGCAACATGTTTAAGTTGTTTATGTGTGCTGTCTGTCAAGTAGAGATGAGACCAGAAGAGGGTATTTCAATACATGCTGGTGTATCAAATTCTGTGAAACTGCGTCCCTGGGATGGCCCTTTCCTTTGTTTAAGTTGCCAAGAGAAAAAACAAGCCATGGAAGGGAAGAGACCGTCAGGAGGTATGACAGTTCCCTCTCTAACTCTGCAATGTATGGACTATTTGTTTGTCTAAAGCCTTTTTTTAATTGTTTTCAGATAGACACGGTCGTGACAGTGACTAGCCGGCCCACTGCAGTTATTTGCATTTAGTGAGCGCTAACAATTGTTTCAAAGTTGTTCATAATGGGAAGACAGCTTTCTCACAATGCTAAATCCCTTCAGTTTCTCCTGGGGGTTTGGGTTTTTGATCCAGCAATAACTTGAGGATGGATTTGGATCTCTCCCCAATACTTCCATGCTCCAAATGGTAAGATCAAACTTAAGAGTGTACTTTAGATATCTGTTTATGACTTCGGGAAAATTGTGCTTGCCTCCCATTAACTAGCAAATGCAGTCACACATGGAGGTTACCAATTTTTCTGTCTGGATCTATTCGATTGGATACCAGTTGCTGGGTTCGTATAGCTAACAGTGAATTATAGCGGCCTTAAGTGTGATGGTATGATATAGAGAACTTGATGATTACTTACAGATTCATTCTGAATTGGGGAGAACCTTTGTATTCAGCTTGCTGAATGAATTTGTTCATGTAGCATTCATTTAATTTGGTCCTTCCTTTGACAAGTGGGAAGGTGAACCTTGAGAATTAGAAAAGTTGGAAACTACATTTTTTTTTTCCTTTCCTAGAAAAATGTCTTTATTCTTTGTTAATAGTGGCCCAGCCCTTTCACGATGTGTAATATGTAATTCTGTTAGTTGAACTCTTCAACTCTTCAGCTACAAGTCCCTGAAGCTGTTTCACTTTCCCTTCATTAATTTGATTTCATCTATGGTTTTGCAGCCACTTGGTAGTTCGATTTTTAATTCTCGAGTTTTTGTTGTATTTGGACCAGTTCCCTAGTGACTTAATTCCAGTAAAGGCACTTGAGTATATTCAGATCATAATATCGTCTGTTTGCTTAATTTGTGATGCAAGTTGTCTTAGATTTGAGCTGGCGTGGTCTAATGGTAGAGCCCTAGAGCACGATTGCTGTGTTCATGAATCACATGACCGGGACCATTTATAGAGTATACAAGAAGTAGACACTTGTTGGTCGGTGGTCTTTGTACACCTAAATCAAACTTACATGTGCAGTTACTCTATTCTGTATTTTTAGCATGTTTCATCACCCTTTGAACCTCTTCAGAGTAAGCGCGCACCTTTGCTTCTGAATTTTGCACTAAAAACCAATCCTTCAAGGTCGAGGTGGTTCATGTTTGCAAATAAAGTGAGGGATTTTTTTTTTCTCTTTTCCTCTTCTGCTAACCCGTACAAAATCCAACACAACCACTTGAGAGACATCATATATATCTTCGGTAATTTTTTTTTTTTTTTCGTGAATCCACTTCCACCATGAGAATTGGCTCTGATTGGTTGACCCAAAAATCCCACAAAATGGCTTGGGTAAACAAAGTAGCACAAGATAAGACTACCTAACTATTGCTTTGTTGCGTGATGTGTTTGTGATGAAAACAATGATTTAGTTGTTAAAGCTGTTAACAGCCATACAATCTCTCTCTCTCTCTCACACACACACACACACACAACATACACGGGCAGATATACAGTGAAAGAGCAAGAAATTGAAAAGATTTTGTTTGATACCACGTAAGCATCTTGGATTTTCTTGCAATTGACTGGTGACTTGTATGTAGAAAGGAATAAGATATTGAGTGGCCAGTGGCAAAAGCAGAAAAAGTGGAAGTCCTTGCCACCGAAGGATCTAAATGGGGCTTGAGTGAGAAGTCTTTGTTTTGTCCCGTGTTTTCTTCTCTCATTCCTCTTTTATCCTTATAATTTAATTATAGGAAAATAAATTAGAGTATATATGATTTTTAATTTGTTTAGTGGTGAAGAAGATGCCTCAGTCCACCTAAATAATGCATCCATGATTGAGATGTTGACCTTAACTAAACGAACAAAATTCCCCCTCTATACTCCCAAATTGGACCACTTTGTACACGTGTGTGTGGGTCTACCACTCTTCACCTAACTGTGAATGTTGTTTTGTCTGTTTTCCGTCTCTTCTTTTTCATCTTTGTTACATCTTCATTCTCCCCCGTCCGATCTCCATCACACGGTTTCAAATCGCTAGTTAAGAAAATCACGGTTGAAAAAATCATTCCTGTTGCCTTTATGATGAGATACATCAGAGTGGTCCCGTTAACAATGACGCATGTGCATTATCGTGTAGAGGCTACACCCAATTTTCCCAATTTCTGACCCATATAATTATTCTTTTATCATTTAATTTGTTTAGTGACTGTGATTGGTCTTTGATCCAACATGTTTCACAATCTTGCGTATTTTTTCATTAATATATGCTTTGCTTTCTCCGGCATGCCATTTTTTGTATGTGGAAAACAGAGTGCAAATACAAGAAATGCCTTAAAAAACACACATACCAATAAACATAATGAAAACGAACCAGACGACATGGGATTATTAATTTATATGCATTAATTGAAAATTCTTATCAGTTGCATTGAATTTAGTCCAGAAGGATGCAGATCATTGGTTTGTTTATGTCTTCCATTGATGTACGCCACTTCATTTTCCTGGCAACAAACAATGGTGAAAAAAATCTTGAAGTGGTGAGGACACATCGATGATGTGATTTGTATATTTTTACAATATATAATGTAATATGTGAATAATACGTTATTAATTGATCGTATCATATTTGTTTTACATGATCAGATATGAATGGACCATCATAATACGTCCATCCCTCTCAAGACTTCTTTTGCCGTGGTGATCAATTTAAGAAAAGTAAGTTTGTTTGCCAAATCAGTCCAACTTACGACATAAATATCGTAATATGAACAGCTTGAAAACATGTATTTTCACATTCCAAGGCTTGAAAAATGTTCCAAATCTGATATACTTAAATGCCCTGCAAGTCTACTGTCGACTGTGATATGTCACCTTCTTTATAACTAGAATCAAAACTAGTAGGTGTCACCATTCCTCTAATAACTCAAATACTTTGGATAGTGTAGTTGGGTGCAAAAGGGAGAACATAGTAACATAGTATTTGTTTAGTAAAATACAAAGATTCCCCTTGAAACGGCTGCACATCTTTCTGTGTGTATATGAACATGGCTTCTCTCGGCCTTCTCATTCCCAAAAACCAACTCACAAATAATTATATGAAGACACTTGCCCAAAAAATAAAGTTTGTTTTGCCATTCCAGCAACCTTTTGTGGGCAAACTTGGATGTTGGATCTTTGTGGTGTCATTTCCCTAATCAAAAGTTTTAATAGCTGTTGGATTTGACAAGGACCCACCAACCTTTAACACATACTGCTAAATGTATCATCTCATCTCAACTCATTGTGCCATGCCATGCCCACCACACCCTCTCTCTTTTAACATATCTCATCAACAATTATTCAAAAAAGTTTGTAAATATTTGTTTCATTTTTCTACAAAAGACATTTTAAGCGCAACTGCAGATTGACAAGAGTCTCTCTCTCTCTCTCTCTCTTTCTCTCTCTCTCTCCACTGCTTTCTAATCTTATCCCTCTCCACATGCCCAAAAATTGGTAGAAGCAAAAAGTTAGAGAGAACTTCATATACTACTGAGAGAATCAGATCTTATTAGTCTTTCAACATAATCTTAGCTTTTGAGAAACTATGGACATCATCAATCAGCAGCAAATGACCAAAGACAAAGTTGTGGACAAGAGGCTATTAGAAGAAGGCAACTCCAAACAGCAGCAACAGCAACAGCAACCGCAACCAGCAATTTCTCCTGCCTCACCACCATCGTCTTCCTCCTCTCCTTCTCATGAATTCTCCTTCACAATCTCTCTCCACTCTTCTTCAACCCCAGTCCCAGCTGATAAAACCAACAAAACCCCACCTTCCTTTGCAATCGATCTGTCCCCAGCAGATGACATTTTCTTCCATGGACATTTGCTCCCTCTCCACCTCCTCTCTCACCTCCCAGTCTCTCCTCGCTCCTCCACCAACTCAATGGACAGCTTCACTCTCCCCATCAGAGAGTTGATGGATGATCACAAACCTGATCATCATAAACACTCCAGCAATAGTGATAGCAACATCATCATCAACAACAGCAAACACATCCATCAAGAAACTAATGAGAATACAAAAGGAAGAGCCAAGTCCAAGTCATTCTCATTGTTCGGATTCTCAAGAAGGAAAAAGGGTTTTGAAGATAGAGAACGAGAAGACAGTAAAGACAACAACAACAAGAAGCAGCAGAAGAAAAGGCTGAGATTCGATGTAAGTCATGTCATAAAGAAGTACATGAGAATGGTCAGGCCACTTCTGTTCAGAGGAAGAAGAGAGAATCTCCACTTCCATCGCCAACCTTATTCGTTTTCAGGTAATTTAAGTTTTAGAAACAAACAAGAGTTGATGAGAGGGAGGAGGGGTGAGTTCTCAGCTCCTGCATCAATCAGGACATCTCCAACAAACAGTGGCCTTCTCCTCGCAACCACAACTCTTCCTTCTTCAACCAGTGACAGCACCATGGAGGAGTTGCAGGCTGCAATTCAAGCTGCAATTGCTCATTGCAAGAATTCCATTGCTGTTGAAGAGAAACTCAAATGCTAAATTAAGATTAGATTTTCAACTTTTTCAGATTTCATATTTTTATATATATGTGTATAATAATAACATGGTATATATGAACAAAGTTTGAAATTACTTGGAAAAAATCAAGCTCCATTGAATATATTTGCATTCTAGAATAAATGGTTAATTAAATTATTTGTTATGTATGCTTTTCTTGACATGCACTGTGCAGGGTAATGGTATAGTGATGGGCTATGTGACCAATTCAAAATATGTTCTATTAATTAATTGATTGATGTAATTGGTTCTTTAATAGTCCCAATACAAATTGAGGAATTCCATTTTCTTTGTGGGGGAAATTTGTGAAACCTTTTTGGGTACTCGATATAGCGTTTGAATGAGTCATAGTTTCTTTTTCTTCACGCTCCTAGTGGGATTTTTAGCTAGTCAAAGGAACTTACTTCAGTCCATGATTATTTTGATTATTGGATGCCTCTGTACTTGACTTAATTCACCTAATCTGAGACCGCCATGCAGAATACGCAACGCTTGTGTTTGATTTACATCATCCAACATCAAAATCCATAATGCCCCCCTGAATTCAATGTGAAAAGGGGCCAATATTTTCAGCTAAGACTTGGAAAACGCAACTGTCCAAATTATGACATTCCTCAATCCTACCGTGTTGGCTTAAACAAATTAACGATAAATTAGGAGAATACCCATGTGCAAGAAATTAGTCAATAACTTATCAAAAAGTCACAAATATATAAATGAAGTGTTGTTTAAGTGTCATGTCCAATCAGTAATATTTTTCATTAATTTCTGTATTAATTATAAGGGTAATTATTAAAGTCAATTCGAAGGTTATAATTGGTGGGTAATGTTAACGGTTAGCTAAAATAGCCAAACCCATAAATGAATAATGCCATATATAGCCTCTTCTTAACAGCTTCACAAGGAGTGTGATAAGGCACGAATATTGCTGATATTGGAATTTCGACCTCTACAACTAGATTGTAGACCCACATGAGTAACAAATATATAAATATATTATATTTCTCGGCAAGCAATCTTGGCCCATCATGGCCAATATAGGCCTTCCGGTTTCAACCAATTTTACATTGTCATTATTATGAAGGAATAGGAATAGCAGGTACAATACGTACTATGCTGAGGTCTTTGATACTCATAGAATATGATTTATTTAAGCTGCATATATCTTAAACAAATTCGTTTATCATCAACCAAAATATAATATCTGTTGTAATGATGTAAGAATCTTACATCAATCAGCATCAATTATCATTATTTTTCATTAATGTTTTCTTTTAATGTATACTTTAATAGACTTTGATATAATATGATGCCATAAAATCAGCATATAGGTACACAAGTAAATACAAGCCAAGCATAACTCCAAAAGGAGTGAAAATCATGAAGTTTATTCGACGATCCCCAGAAGAAAAGACAACGAAAAACCATATCTATATATATATATATTTCTGGTTGTAGCGAGGGTGGTAGGAGCTGTTTATGGTTAAAGAAAGTAGCATATATAAAGAAGTCTCGGGGTTTATGGTGGGTCTATTGACTTGACTGCCCTAAAATTCATAACATTAGTATATCAATTATAAATCTATAATAACGAAAATGTTAGGTGTATCAACTACTATATCAGTTTAGATTCTAATAATAATACCAAGAAATATATATATAGTTTGTTGTACATATTGTCTCATAAAAAACACAAGGTGCATTGGCTAACTGGCTTTGCGTTTAATCATGAAAATCATGATTATAAGTCCTGTAATGATGTGGGAAATTGACTGCATGACTTTTGATAATTGTATCCACCCTGATCCATTTCCACCAGACCAAAACCCCACTCACATGAAAGTGCTTTTCACTGATCTTTTCCAACCACCATGCAAAAGATATAAAAGTGAAAAAGGGCACAGTGACTAAACGAGCAGATGGCTAAAGGGCGCTCATGTATGTGGGAGTTTTTGCATGTTCAAACCACTTTATAATATTTAGTGCCACTTGATCAGTTGTAAGTATTACAAATGATGAGCATGTACTGGAATTGTCCACTCCACTAGATATCGATCGATGTTTCTTTTTCAAACATCTGGCAACGACCCCACAGATAATAAAGAAAATTGGCTGTTGGGCTCAAGGAAGAAGTCTCTCATGATTGAAGTGTAAAGAATTATGGTTTTCACATTAAATTATTAGTCGTTCTGTTCTATGCAATGTAGATAACTTTCTTTCCTCAAGAGTTAAGAAAGTCCTCTAAAAAACAAAGGAGTTAAGAAAGTCTTTTGGTGTGCAGCTCAATGAAAGCCACACACCCTCGTGATCATACTTGATCTCGAGTTCGATATCCCTTGCTATCAAAATGATAGCTGATTTTCCTCTATTTCTGGTGCCTCTCCTCCCTCTTCTAGGGAGTTTTCCTTCTGTCAATGTGAGTCTTCAATTCCTAGCACTTTAATAGTTTAATCAAGAGGATCCGATAATGTTACTTGTATCTGTACTTGTAATGTAATATATAAAAAAAAAGAAGGTTAAGAAAAATACAATCATATCTCCACAATCGAAGCTATCTTTCACAGTTGAAATTATTTAAGTTTCTAATTTAGTGTTTCAAATTTCTTTTTCAGGAAGAAACTTTTAATGTTATTTAATCATGGGTTCATGGACTTATTCGAACTATGAAAATAATCGTATATACGTGGACTTTTGCTTGTTACATAGGACTAATTGCTTCTTTTAATGAGTTATGATTTTTTTTCGTCTAATTTTAATTTCTACTTCAGCAGAACGTATAAGACTAGTTAAATGTACTATTAGACATTTCAATGAAACGACCCTTCATCATCATAAATCCTAGCCATATTATACCATGCTACTACAAAAATATGGTTGTTTATCAATGCAATTCATGGTGAGATATTAAAATTCAACGGTAGGAACTTTTGTAAAATTATTGTTACTCATTATTTTTATTCTTCTTTAATTTCCCAATAGAAATAGGCCAATTTGTTTCGGGAATATATATGTATATATAGAGATAGATATATATATATATATATATATGTATAGAGAAAGAGAGAGAGAGAGAGAGAGAGAGAGAGAGAGAGAGAGAGAGCTGCAATGAGTTCTAGCCCAAGCTAGTATTGTTTTTGGGGTGAGCTTGATTTGGGCCAGATTGAGGCAGAGTAAGTTCAGTTTCAGGTTTGAGTGGCGATAGTTACCCCCCAATAAAATTGTATCTATACTCCTAATCTATGTATTTTAAAAATTCCAAAAGTACCTTCTTAATTAAAATCTTAATAATTTATTTAAAAGATGGGAATGCCATTTTTAACCATTTATGTTTTTGAAATTTTCATAAACTAAATTGATATTGTTTTCTTTGAAAGGAACTAAACTAAATTTTAAAATATAAAATAAAATAAATATATAAAAAGGTAAAACTTGAAATTCAAAAAAAAAAAAAAAAAAAAGAAAAAGAAAGAAAGCGAAAAGATGGAGTGGGCTGTTGCCTTCTCCATCTTAGATCCAAAAGATGGAGGAGGCAGCAGCCTTCAAATAGAAGAGGGTTGCTGCCTCCTCCTAGATTTCCAGTGGTGCGACTCTGCCTTTTTCTCTCTCTCTCTCTCTTTTTTTTTTTTTTTTTTAAATTTTGTCCTTTTTATGTTTTATAATATAATGATTTATGATAAGTTTTAAAAATTAAAAATAAATGGCATAGTTTGAAACAAAGATGAAAGAAGAAAGCGTATAATAGTTAATGCATGGACTATGTTCACAAAATATGATTTTTTATAAAATTTTATTGAGGTGTACATTAAAAAAAAGGGGTGTATATACGATTTTTAAAGGGCGCAAACATACTCTTCAGGTTTGATGACAAAATGTTGGTTCATTGGGCTTAGATTGAATTCTCTACTGTAGCTAAACCTCCAAACCAACTGGGCTAGTGGACTTTAGTTGAGTCGGGCTTGTTTTTGTACCAGCGCCTGGCCACCAACCGCAACCACCAATATGTCACATTGTCTTGAACTTGTTTGAAAGGCCCACATGTCTTTTATATAGTGTTTATTTGCAGACAAACAAGTTATGGCATTGTTGCATCGATGTCAGGCATGTGATGATATACATGGTTGATGGTTCACGCACCTTAATCTTTAAAACGGGCTGCATGACATGCACATGCTATATAAGTATATGTCTGTCCATTTAGGTTTCCAAATTTCTTCATTTGTGATTATTATTAGCGCAAGGCCTATGGGTAGGGTATCTTCTCATTCAAGTCTACTTAAATTTCAGGTAAACAAGTATATAAATATAATGAAAATGCTGGTCTCATTCTTATATAATTACTTACTATAAATCTTTGTTACAAAATTTTTAAGTCAATTAATTGATATTTAAGATTGTATTGAAAGTACTACCCAATATTGTGCCCAAATTTATAAATTGCAAATCGTATATCATAAACACATAACATAAAACATAAAAGTGCCACAAAATTTTACATCATTCGCGATTAATGTGATTCCTTCCTTCGTCAAACACACCAACAATCAATTCATTATCAAATTATTATTATTATTTTTTGAAAGTCATCATCAAATTATTATTTACAAATCTTTCAATTTGACTCTCCTCCACTTTTTTGGCTTATCCCTACAAAGGTCAAAATAGAAAATTACAACTCCTAAAAAGTACAACGAAATTTGAAAATAAAATAATTTTAAAACATAATCTTAACATCATAATACTAATTCAGACCTTATAATTCAACATATGTCTTGATAGAGAACGTTGATTCATTTTCATATCATATTCATACTAGTATATAATTTCAGTATCTTCATACCTCATATTCATACTATTACATAATTGCAGTGTTTTATATCGGTTAGTTGGGTGTTGGCAGGTTTTTGAGAACCTAGGACCCGTTAATATTACAGAACATGATTGGATGTGGCAGATACGTCCCAAGTCCCAACTCCGAACAGAAGCCTCTAAACTCTTCCATCGATGTTCAATGTAGGTCTGCTGTTTTATGTTGATTGGTAGATTTAAATTTGGGATAATCCTACTTTCAAAAAGATAAAAAAAAAAAAAAAAAAAGGAATAATCCTGTTAACGTCCCTCTTGTTTGGCTTACTAGCCAAAAAGCCCCAAAAATTTAGAAAATTACTAATTACCCATTCATCATTTGATTGAATGAACAAAATACCCCTAATCATTTAAGGACATAACAAAAAAAAAAACCCCTCACCATTAATTTTGACATTAAAATTGAACCACTGATCGTTAGTATGAAAGGATAAAATAGTAAAAGTGCATTAAAAATTAAAAAAACATTAATTAATTAAATAAATGAAAAAATTAAAAAGACTAGATGACAGACCCCTTTCCCTAGGCAATCTGTTGGCACCCTACGGTGACCCTCCAGTTAGCCCTTATGCTCAACTAAAGAATCCCCCGCAGAGCTAAGCCATATTCTTTCTCAACATTTATGAAAACAGCGGAAACGATGGGGAAATTTTTCATTTTTATTTTAAAACTTTTACAAAATATTTTATAAAAATTTGGGCAGCATCCCGTCTGTTTTTCGGACTTGCCACCCTGTAAATAATAAAATTTAACACTTCTAAAATTATAAAAACAATTTCCCCCAAACTACGGAGCCTCAGGCTCTCATTTTCCAACACAATCACAACCACCATTTCAAGTTTCAATTTATGAACTTATTATCAATAAAATCCTATGTCATGCATCAATTTACTTCAAAACATAATTTAAATCCACAAAATAACATTTACAAAACCATGTGGATCTAACAAAATATTTACATCACTTAACATTAAACCAAAAGGTAATTGGGAAATCACATTTACACTGACGCCGCGGTTGCCTAATGTCGTCCGGGGAAATCCGCAGCTATGGTACCTGTGCCTGGGAGGTTTGTTTAAAAATACAGAAAATATTGGGTGAGCTTTAAAAGCCCAGTGAGTGTCATATAGTATCATTTAAAACCATACTTTATAAAAACCTCCCTAAAACATTTTCAAATTCATTTATTTACAATCAAGTTTCATGCATTATTAATATAAAACACATATTGCACGGTTATCAACTTTATAAAGGGATCTCCTATGGTTGCGGGGTTTTTATTCAAAAATCATTTTTTTTTTTTTTTGATGAAACGAACTGGTCCGACTCCGCTCGAAGGTGTCCTGCCAACCAATCGTTTTCATTATCATAAACCGGATATGGTCCGACTCCGCTCGAAGGTGTCCTACCAACCAATCCGGCTCCCGCCAACCTATAGTGACCCGTGCCTCATGGCCCCCTAGTATGGAGCGGAATCCTACATCGCTCTTTTCCAGGTCATGCAGCGGAATCCTGCATCGCTACAGAGCAGACTATGTCTCGCTCGGGTAAGCTAGCATATAATATACATTTCACGTGCATTGGGCTAATCTCTTAAACAATGTGACTGACACGACTCTTTGCGGGTATCTCCCGTGGTTAGTATAGTTAATAACATGCTGACACTACTACTCTACCAATGCACGCTTCAGGTACTCTACCCAGACCGTACTTATGTGATACTATATGGAAAGCCATAGGTTTTATTTTTATATTTTCAATCCATTTCACATATAAGCAATTCAAACATGAAATCATCATTTCATGAAATCACAAAATCATATCATCAGTTACCGTGCCATTTATCATTCAAATCATATTTCATTTTCATCAAAAATATCAAAACATGCATGAAACATCCATTCATTTATCAAATCAACAAAAAACGTATAAAAATCAGTTTGACACTCACCTTCCGCTATCAATTCCAAACGGATTTCCGGAAGCCTCTAAAACTGCGCTCTAGCGCTCTTTCCTGGCTCCACCGGATCGCTCGTCACCTACACAACATATATATATGTAAATTTACGCTTGCGTCAACCTCCGTAAACTCAAAATAATTAAAAACTACACCATCGTCTCTAATTGACCATTTTTAGGCGTAATCTCTCCATTTTGATTCCTTAATTAAATTTCCGACTTTTATCAACTTAAATACGCCTAATTAAACTCATTAGGATCATCCGAACTCTCAACGGACGCCGTATGGGTCAATTTACAAAATTGCCCATAAAACTAGTTTACGCACATTTTTGGTTTCTATTTGAATCTTTGGTATTTTCTTGGTTTTCTAAACTCCTTATCAACCTCAAATACTTGTTTTTCAACGTGTTTTCACTCAAAAATAACCAACCAACAATTCACAACAAAACCCATCTCAAATCAACTCATATACCAACAAAAATCATCATTTTCAAACTCAAACAACTCATCCCTTTTTCTATCGCGTTGACTTCGCTTTTGGGATGGTTTTGGACTGATTTTGGGATGGATCTGGGCTGGGTTTGGGCTGGTTTCCTTCCTCTTTTCTTCCCCTCTCTTCCTCTCTCTCTTTCCCCCTTGGTTCTGCCGCGATTTGCGGCTGTTCTGGCCACAAATCTGCTGTCCGATCTGCACGCGCGGGAGCTGTTTTGGCCGCTGGATCAGCTCCGTTTCAGCTCCATTCAGGTCAGGTTTGAGCTGATCTAGGTGCAGGTTAGGCTGGGGTAGCTCGTCGCCGTCGATTGGAGCTGTTTACCTGCGATTTCAGCTTAGTTTCCACGTTGATCTGTCGCGATTTTGCTGCAAGTTCGGCTTCCGTTCGCGACGATCTCGACGGCTGGACAGCTGCCGCTCGGCGATGGTGCACGACTGGTCGGCGTTGGTGGCTTCTCCTTCTTCTTCTCTTCTTTCTTCTCTCTTTTCTTTCTCTTTTCTTTCTTTCTTCCTCTCCTTTGCGCGAGAGAGAAAAGCCACTGGTTTTTGTTTGATTTTCACTTTGAAAAGTCAAACATATTTCTTGGCTTCTATTTTCCTCCACAAAAGTCTCATTAATTCCACTTACGTCCTAAGACAAATCCATTCTCCTCCCTTAGATTCTAGTTTAATCTTACTACGACCACAATTATTAAAAATTATTTTCACTTTAATCCATTTCTACCTTAAAAATTATTCAACTTCATTTATCATTTTAACTTCCCGTTTAATCTCCAATTGAGTTTAAATCACTTCCAATGAGTTCTCTATGACCTTAAGCGTCTCCATAATTAATTTAGGATCTCTAATCACCACTTAGGGACGATTCCTAGGTATCCGTAAAATAATAAAAATAGAGGGTTTACACTAGATTTGGACACCTTTTTAGGTACGCGTGGAGGGTCAAATATTAAAAAGGCTTTGGTGGTCCTAAAATGACACCTACCACACAATCCATATTCTCTCTATTTATGTTCACTATTCTTCTTCGTTTGGCACCAAAAGAAAAACCTTAAAGTCGATAGAACCAACTACTAATGCTACTAAAACTCCTTGCATGCAATGATGTTCGTTAGTTCAACTAATAGTTTACAGTATCCTGACGTGTTTGAACTCGCATTGAAAAGATTTCTTGACATAGAAGGGGTTTTTAGTTGTTGGAGTACATGTAAGTTTTTTAAAATAGTTTTTGTGGTTAAATGTCGCTTTAATGTGAGTGCTTTACATGGTTTAAGTGTTTATAGTCAGATTTTGGAGTTTTGATAGGTTGTGTTAGGGTTCTAATGGAAAAATAAATTGGCGGGGGGAGGGGGAGGGGTGGGGGGTTTGGATTAGAAAATGAAAAGAGTTAATTGAAGGTGTAAAGGTGGTTTGCAAGAGGGTATGAGCTTAAGTATGTGGTGCGTTACGTAAAGAACAAGTTAATGATTGTTTAGATGATTATGGTTAGTTTTTTAAGTTGCTTGCATGCCATGTCTGATACTTTATTGTCTTATATATATTTCTATCTCTTTGTTGTTACATGTCATGACTATTTATTTAAACTGGCTTTATATATTGCGATGTTATAGATGTTGCTGTTGCGCAATGTTGTTTAGATGTTGATGGTTGTTTCGATGTTGCTGTTATATATGTTACACAACATATATGTAATTGTAAATTTTTTATTGTATGTGAATATAAACATGTGCAATATTATGTGTGTTGATGTTGTGCTGTTCTATATCAATGGATATAATTGAAAAAATGTTAAATTTTAATAATGAAAATAAGGGGCAATGACAAACCCCTTCCCTAGGCAATCTGTCGGCACTCTACGGTGACCCTTCAGCTAGCCCTTGCGCTTAACTAAAGGATTCCCGCAGAGCTAAGCCGTGTTCTTTTTAAACTATTTTCAAAAATAGCGAAAACACGGGAAAATTTTCCATTTTTATTTTAAACCTTTGTAAAACATTTTATAAAAATTTGGGCAGCATCTCGTTTGTTTTTCGGACTTTGCCACCCTGCAAATTGTAAAATTCAGCACTTCTAAAATATTACAAAATAATGGGCAAATTGCACAAACTTCCCCTGAGGTTTGACAAAATTGCATAAATATTACAATATTTGGATAACTCGCACGGACACTACCCAAGGTTTTAAAAACTCTGCACAAACCTCCCATGTCGTTAATCACCCGTTAATCAATTATGACTAACTCAAAATTTTAAAGGGTAAAATAGTCAATTCACATAAAATAAATATTTTAATTAAAAATAATATTTTTAATTACTAAACTAATATTATAATATTAAAAAAAAAAAATCACCATCTTCTTCTACCTCCCTCATCTCCATCTCACTCATCTCCATCTTCTACATTTTTTAAAATCATCAAATCATTCATCATCATCAAACCAACCAAATCAATTATCATCATCAAACAACCAAATCAAACAAAAATATATCAAAGTCATGAAAATTGAAAATATTAAAAAAAAAAAAAAAGCTTGATCTCCATGGGAGACCAGATCTGGTCTCCCATGGAGATCGACCGTCTCCATCGCTGGAGACGGCGGTGTCTCCAACGATGGAGACGACATCTCAATCGCTGGAGATTACTCCAGCGATGGAGACGGCGACCAACAATGTCGTCTCCATCGCTGGTTGAGACCAACGATGGTCATCTCTGAAGATTACTCCAGCGATGGATCTTCATCGTTGGTCTACAGCGACCAACGATGTCGTCTCCACCATTGGAGATACGTCAATCGCTGGAGATTACTCCAGCGATGGAGATCTCCATCGCTGGAGTAATCTCCATATTACTCCAGCGATGGAGATGGTCGGTCTCCATGGGAGACCAGATCTGGTCTCCCATGGAGACCGGTTTTTTTTTTTTTCTTTTTAAAATTTTTTTTGTTTTATTTTTAAATTAAATTAAAAAATATATAATATATTAATTTTAAATTTATTGAAGGGTATTTTAGTCTTTTTATACTTTTAACCATTGACCATCAGGAGTTTACTATTGTTGACTGACCGCAGAGGAGGTTCGTGCAGAGTTTTTGAAACCTCAGGTAGTGTCCGTGCGAGTTACCGAAATATCGTAATATTTGTGCAATTTCGTCAAACCTCAGGGGAGGTTTGTGCAATTTACCCCAAAATAATTTCCCCAAACTACGGAGCCTCAGGCTCTCATTCTTATCAAACCATAAGCAACCACAACTATGCATACAGTTTAGAAATATATTAAATCGAATTCATAAGTCATGTATATCTTTATTTACATTTCCCAAAACTTTATACATTTCAAAAATAACAGCACAGCCTCTTCGACTCCTCTAATCACGATTCGGAGTTCCTGCCATTGAAGTGCTTGTACCTGTACCTGTGCCTGGGGAGGTTTTTATTTACAAAAATATAAAACATAGTGAGCTTGATAGCCCAGTGAGTGTCATATAATTTCCATTTAAAATAGGCTTATCAAATAGCCTCCCAAAACTCTTTTAAAACATTTATGCATAATCAAATATATTGATTGAATAATTGATATATCTGAAATTCATCACTCATTTAGAAACAATAGATATCAATCGAAATTTAATAAAATTCATTTCATGCCTAATAAATAACATTTAAATCCATAAATTGCATGGTTTCTATTTCTATCAAAACATTTTAATAATGGTGGCGATAATAACTTTCAAAGAATTTATAAATATAAATAGGCCAACCATTATTAGCTTGCATCACATGGTACCCTAAAAGTAGAGCAAAATTTTACCTCGCTCAGACCATCACGGAATTCTGCATCGATCAGGTCATCTATCCAGTTTTTACGTAACGGAATTCTACCTCGTTACGGAGCGAAATTTTGCCTCGCTCGGTTGGAAGCTAGCTAATAATATACCTCTTACGTGCATTGGACGACTCACAGGACTAAACAGACACGGTCCCACCCGCTGTTAGTGACAGACTCTCTCAACACAGCCAATGCATGCTTAAGTTACTCAACCCAGACTGGAGATATACATAACGTACAATCGGGCGTACCATAGATTTTCAATATCATTTCAATTTAAATTTTCTTTCTCATTAAATCACATTTCATATAAATCGTTTCCACAATCCATGCAACAATTTCACTTTGGAATTCATTTGATATTCTAATTAACATGATGGATTTGGCATGCATTTAAAATCAATCATAGTAAAAACATTTTTATAAAGACACTCACTTGTTTTTAAAGCTTCGTATATGGAAGCTCAGGGGCCGTGCCGTGCTCCGCTCACTTCCGCCTCACCTACACATCATATTCTCACTTAGAATATGCCAAACGGGACTTTACGAAACTCATTAAATAGTCTCTAACTCAAGTGACCCACAAAAAGGATACTTTTCATTAAAAACTTCCCTTCTTTATTCATAATTATCCGAAACTCCGAAATTCCGTTTTCTTTCACTTTTAGTAGCTTCAACGCGCCTAATTAAACTTATTAGGGTCATCCAAAGTCTTAACGGATGCCATAAGGATCAATTTACAGAATCGCTCTTCAAACTAGTCTAAAGCGCGTTTGATATTTTCTTGGTTTCCTAAACTCCCAATAAGCTTTAATTTACTAACTTTTCAACTCAGTTTTACACAAAACCAACCAACAATTAAATCATAACGAAACCCATTTTGAATCAACCTAAACATCAACAAAATCATTCGTTTCAAACTTAAATAACTCACCTGTTTTTCCTTATCGTGTTGTCTTCGATTTGGAGCTGATTTGTTGACGGATCTGGGCTGGTTTTGGTTGGATCATCTTCTCTTCTTCCTCCTCTCTTTCTCTCTCTCTCTATTTCCCTCGGTTTCGCCGCAACTTGCCGCGTCTTCCATCACCAATTTGCTGTTGGTTCGCGCGCGAGTAAGACTGGTCCAGCTCCGCTTTAGCTCGGTCGCGGTGCGCTCGACGTCGGGTTTAGCTCGCGCCAACAGCTCGTCGCTTCTGTCGTTGAGTTCGGCGAGCTCAACGGTCTAGTTCGGCCGACGACAGCTTTGGTTCGAGCCCAGCTCCGGGACAGCTGCAGGTCCGATTGGGTGCGAGACGGTTTCGGGTCTGGTAGACAAACTTGGTCGGCGAACTGGTTCGGACGACGGCAGATCCAACGGCAGCTCCTCCTCATCTTTCTTTTTCTTCTTTTTCTTCTTTCTTCTTCTTCTTCTTTTCTCTTTTTCTTTTCTTCTTTCTCTCTTGGTCAGCGGTCATCATTGTCTGATTTAGATATTTGTGACTCAATTTTTGCTTCATACTTTCCTCCCCAATCAACCTTCAAAATGACGATCACGTCTTGAGAGAATTCCATTTTCATCCCTTAGCTTTAGATCAATTCTAGTTTGACCTCAATTATTAAAATTTATCTTAATTTTAGTCCCTTGTCACATTAATAATTACTCGATCCCGTTTATTGTTTTACCCTTCTATTTATTCTCCAATTGGATTTTAATAAATCTCTAAAGTTTCTTTACAACCTTAGGGACTTTTATTGACCTCTTAGGGTCTCAATCCAATACCTAGGGACTATCACTGGAAAAAAAATCATGAATGAGGAATCGAGGGTTTACAAGCAATCTTTTTAAGGAAGCTGAAAATGGAGAAATTAAATTTCATGTCAATCAGGTGTATGACAATGTATATAGCTTAAAAAAAGCATTGAGGGAATATGCGATTCATTAAGAGATTACTTTAAACGAAGAAAAAAATGATACGACAAAATTAACCTTTAAGTGTAAGGTAGTTAGATGTCCTTATAGGATTTATGCATCAGAAATGCCTGATAAGAAGTATATGAAGATTGGAACCTATTATGACATTTATGAGTGTCATAGGGTGTAACAAAATTCAGAAGCAATAGTTAAATGGATTGCTAGCTAGTTTGAATTGCTTGTGAAAAGCAATCTTGAAATTAAGATTCAAGTGATTGTTGATTTATTAAGGGAGAGATATAGGGTTAATGTTGACAAGAAAAGGTTATGGAAAGCCAAACAGAAGGCATTACACGGATTATGATCATGCTCTGTGCTTTAAGCCCCTTAGACAATATCCAAAAATGGTTAGGAGTTGTAATCTAGGTTTGTAGCTTTCATAATTTGCACCCAAGAACCTCATCCAACATTTTAAAGGTTTTTCCTAGGCTTTGAAGCCAAAAAAATCATATTTTTGGAAGGGGTGTAGACCCTTCGTAGGTTTTGATGGTTGCCAATTTAAAGGGCCATTTAAAGAATTACTTTGCAAACAATGATTTTTTCTCATTGACAGTGTGTATTAGTTAAGAGAAAATAGGTTAAGTTAGTTGTGGTTCTTAAACCATCTCAAAGCATTTTTGAATTATCCAATTGGCAATTCACTTTGCTTCATGACTAATTAATAAAAAAGAGTCCTTAATGCTATAAAAACAGTCTTTCATTTGCTTCTAATAGGTAATGAATTTGCTTTTTATTGTGTTTTGTGTTCAATTTATAATTTTTCAAACGCTAATAGCTTTTATTCTTAAATTTCTAGGTTTTGTACCAGACATATATATATATATATATGTCTTAACATTATCCAAATTTAATTAGGATGGAGGTTAAAAAATTTGTTTTGGGTGACTAATAGATGCTATAATCTGCATGAGTTTAATATGTCAATGAGGGAAATAGGGTCAATGAATGAAAAAGTTAGAATTTGGTTAGCCAAGATAAAACCCTAACAATCGAGTAAACATGCTTTTGGCATTAGAATTAGGTGTGATTATGTCATAAATAATATGTTCAAATCCTTTAACAATATGTTGTGTGAATATAAGGCAAAATTTTACTTAGGTCTTCAAGAATGCCTAAAAAGTATGGTGATACAAAGGTTTGAAAAGAGAAAACAAGATTGTAGTAGATGGAAACATGACATTGCCCTAATTGTGTACTCAAAGGTGATGAAAACTAGTAAAGAACTTAAACCTTTAAATTGTTTGAAGTTGGGAATAGGGAGTATGAGATTTAATCTCTCAAGAGCTTATATTGTCAACTTAGATCAATTTATATGTGGAGAGTGCCAGACAAGTGGTGTTTTTCATATTCATACAGTAGCTATCATCAACCAATTATCATTGATGTCTGGTCTCACAACCAACTTCAAAGACTGATGGAAACCAAGATAGCAATCATGGAGGACAATACGATAATTGGACAATGAAGCAATTGAAGGCAATCGGACTGATTCGTGAAGACAGTTGGACTTTATTGAGATTCAATTGGATGTAAATTAGGCTATTATGTAGTTGTTTGAATTAATTTGGGCATAATTTGTATTATGGTTTTGGTTTTCATTTAGTTTATTCTATTTAATTTTATGTAAGGTGTTTTTGGGCTAAGACAATTTAAGTCCATGAGTGTCTTTAGTTAAGCACAGTTGTTAGGGGGCTAGAGTTTCATGTTAGGGTTTGATTTGTTTGCCTATAAAAGGCTTGTAACTCTTAACAAATATAAGAACAATGAAGATGTAGCCAATTATGTTTAATTGAGAGAGTGAATTATCTATTTTATTCATTCATAAATATGTGATCTTATCAACTTATACTTGTGGTGATCGAAACCATGACTTATCTCTTACTTTTTCATTTATGTCTTGAGAGTGGCGTCAATATCATTCTTGTGATAATTTTGGTTTTTGATTATCATATATTCAATTAATTGAAATTCTTTATAATTTTGGTTCTTGAATGACATAATTAATTAGTCAAAGTTTTCATATAAACTTGTTTTAGTCTTTTTTAGGGTTGTGTTTCAATTTGATTGTGGGTGTTGTATTTTTATATACGGAGTTCGCATAAATTGGTATTAGGACTTTGGATATTAATTTAAGCTTGAGTTTTCAATTTAATTTTCTTCTTTTTTTTTTTTTCTTTAGCCACATATCCTTGAATTACTTTTCTTTAATTTGTCATATAACCATCAACAATCTTCCATTCTTTCATTGATTCATCCAATTTGCCGCACCATACTTCAGTCGTTATCATTGTCATTTAATTTTCTATTCTTTAAACCACTATCCATTTAATAATATTTGAGATACTGCATTATCCACCAACCATTACCAATTCTATATTGTTCTGGCATCAAGCTTCTTCTTTTTTATTTTTTTTGTCTTCTTTTATGTTTTTTTTTTTTTTTTGTCTTCTTCTGTGTTTGGCAACTTTATCAATATATTTTTTTTTCTTTTGTTTTCTTGTATGATTAGTAGTCAATTTGTTTACTGGTTTGTTCGCAACGTTGTTCACCATCATTGTTAATTTTATATCGTTATCATGGTTTCAGTGGCTGAATATTATCAATTCTGTTGGGTTCTTGAATTTTTGGCTGGTCGAATCTTGTTTGCATCAAATAATCATCAATCTTGATTTATTATGACCGAATCCTTGCTTGAATTATATCAATCTTGAAGTGAATCAATTAGGATTCTTGATTGAATTATTCTTAGGGCGAATTAACACTTAAGTTTTCTTGATTTCTTGCTGTCATATATTTTGATTCATAATTCTTACATGATTTGTAAGATTTACATTGTTTAGGGTTTCTTGAGTGATAAACACATGAGTAAGTGGAGTAAAACACGTAAGAGAGTGTGTGAGGTTTTTTTTTTCTATAACATTCTTGTAGGTTTCAATTACGTCTTCGAACAACAATAAAGATGAGTTTCGATTTGAGAACAAATCGTTTTGAGGAAAGGGAGAATGATGGAAACCAAGATAGCAATAATGGAGGACAATGAGATAATTGGACAACGAGACAATTGAAGGCAATTGGGCTGATTCGTGAAGACAATTGGACTTTATTGAACTTCAATTAGATGCAAATTGAACTATTATTCAGTTGTTTGAATTAATTTAGACCTAATTTGTACTATGAGTTTGGTTTTCATTTAGTTTAGTCTATTTAATTTTATGTGGGACTTTTTGGACTAAGACATTTAATTTAATTTAAGCTCATGAGTGTATTTAGTTAAGCCAGTTGTTAGGGGGCTAGAGTTTCATGTTAGGGTTTGATTTGTTTGCTTATAAAAGGTTTGTAACCCTAAACAAACATAAGAACAGTAAAAATGCAGACAATTATATTTAATTGAGAGAGTGAATTATCTATTTTGTTTATTCATAAATATGTGATCATATTAAGCTATACTTGTGGTGATCGAAACCATGACTTATTTCTCATATTCTTATCTATGTCTTAAAAGTGGCGTCAATATCATTCTTATAACAATTTTGGTTCTTGATTATCATATATAATGGGTCAAAATTCTTTATAATTTTGGTTCTTGAATGAGATAATCAATGAGTCGAAATTTTCGTATCAACCTGTTTTAATTTTTCTTGGAATTGTGTTTCAATTTGATTGTGGATGTTGTATTTCTATATACACGGTTCGCATCAAAGATTATGTACATCCAAACTAAACAAAAGCTGTATTCATGAAAACATACAACCACATGAACCGCCCTATTCAGATCGGTTTTCTTAGGGTCCAATAGATGCAGAACCACTATTGCCATCTGTTTTGAAATAAGACTTAGTCGATCTAAAAAATTGAGGATAAAAGAACCTGGTGAAAAGCCACCTTGGTCTACCTCCATGTCTAGCTCAAGGTCAGGTACTGTTGTTTTCATTATGTGTCATCAAGCTAGCCACAATAGTAGAACCCGTGGTCGAAAGAGACATAAGATAATTTTTATTATTTATGTGTTTACTTTCTTTTTTCAATATTATTATGCTTTTAATTTGTGCATTATGATTTAATGTTATTATTGTTCTTGATATTTATTAGGGTCAAGAACAAGATGGTGCAACATCTTTACAGCATCCAAGTTAGACCCGACAACAACATCCAAGTAAGACTCATTTAGCACAACATCCTAATAAGAACCAATCAATGTCTTAAGTTACACAGGACTTAAATTGATGGAAATAATAGAGTCATAATATCATATTATGTGTCTTTAATTATTTTGTGTCTATTTTCTATCATTTTTTTGCTTGGCAACTTGCTAATATGTTTATGTTTTGCTAGCAAGGTTAGACTGAGTGAATATGCTAGCCATCATGAACATGTTTTTTGCTATATTATTTTGATCATGAATAGGATACTCTATATTACTCATGTCATAAAATGATGAAATGTTGTTGATTTAAGTACATTTATATAAATATCATGCTTCTAAATACTTATTACAATGAATAGAAAAAAATAAAAATGCAATGCTTACACCAAGTGCAACTACTTTCATTAGCAGCATCATTTGCAACCATCCTTGTAGTGTCTCTATTTTGTGTATTTTTAAGATGAAGTATTGTTCTAGGTTTTGAACTCTAATTTCTACACTTTCTATTTGGTTCAACTCTGATTGTATGTTTTCCACTTTTGTACGTCTTCCTTCTGTTTACGATAGTAACTCTGACAGAATCTCTCTTGTGCTTGGCTTCCAAAATAAAAAGCATTTGCATTGTTTAGTACCACAGTGGAAATTTAATTTCATAGAATCGTTTACTGATTCAGATATCTTGACACTTGTCTATTTTTTACAAAAACATTTTAACCTTACTACTCTTTCATTGATGTTACTTAATGAATTTGCTGTTGCTTCCATTAACTTCTTGTTTTGGTTGTGTTTTTGGTATATAAATGTATGGGTGTTATGCTTATGGGTTTGACAAATGAATTATGTGTGTTTAAAAGATGATATGACAGTTTCGGATGAACTATGTAGGTGTTTGTGTTAAACTGTGTTTTGCTTCTGGTAGAGAACTGGTGGTGTGAACTGTGTGGCTTTTGGGTATGTTTTGTGTTTCTTTTTGTTTTATTTATGGGTGTTTTGCATGTGTTTGTTTGCTGGTAATTATAGACCAAAAAAATTTGTTTAAGGGGAGCATATTAATAAAATAATAAAAATATCGAAAATTAAGAATATATTAAATTTATAATGTTTTTATGTAAAACAATATTCGATAATACTATATAGTTTAAATTGTAAATTACCAATGGATTTTATATAGTACACAAAAAGTAGAAATAAATAGTACTTATATACAAGAGAACTTAAAGGATAAAATTGAAAAAAGAAAAACATTAATTAATTAAGAGTAAGACAAATATTGGAAGTAGAAAAATTAAATCTAATAAAAATAATAAAAAGCAAGGAAGTTATTCATATTAGAAATAGAAAGAATAAATAATAGATTTAAAAAAATAATAAACAACTAAAAAAAAGGAAAGAAGTAGTGGCATGACACGGATTTGGATAAAAAAAAAAAGACTACTTCCAACAAGTTTTAAACAATATAACCAATTTTTAAAATAAAATAATAATTATAATTATAAAAATTAATAAAATTAACAATTTTTAATAATTGTCAACAATACTACTCTGTTTGTACAAATTATTAAACAAATTATGTATTTTTGCTTATATTATTGACAATTGTCAAAAACTTTTAACAAATGTATAACATAATAATAATGCAGTCACATTTGACTCTTTGAGTGCATTACTCTACACTATATGTCTATAGATTGCATCAGTTTTTTTTTTTTTTTTTTTGAAAAAACAAACTATAGTATAAGTTACATACAATAAACATATCAATTTTTTTTTTTTTCAAATCATGGGGGGTACGTGTCCCCTCTGGCCCAATGGTGGGTCTGTCCCTACTTACTGATAGGCTTGATAGAAAAGAAAAAAGGATTATAAAGGCAGAAAAAAAAAAGGGATCGTTGTGAGTGTAATGATCATATAAGGTCAAAAATGTATTTTCACAGTTTTTTTATTAGGGGCATTTTGGTCTTTTTTGGCACTGTACTAAATAGGGGTGGTAAAAAGGGTTTGTGTGTCGAGTTGAGTTGGATTCGATTTGATTCGTTTATAAATTCGATCAATACGACACAAGTTTGTTCAATGAATGAGTCAACATTACGAGAATTCGTTTATAAATGGGTGACACGACACGACACGACTCGACTAATTTGCTTATTACTTGGATCATAAAGGATCTAAATCCATTAACTCATTAACCCATTAGTTAATGCTTTTACCCTTTTAACCCTTTTAACTTAAATAATACTACAATGAAGTGAAAAATCAGTCCAATGTTCAATTAGTTAATACTACATTGAGTGAAAAATCAATCTAATGTTCAATTAGCTATTTAAAATGTAACTCAAAACACAAACAACATTACAATGAAATGAAAAATCAGTTTAATGTCACAGAATTTCACTCATTTTCAAACCAAAATATAATCTTTACCTTCTATTTTCAACAACTATTGCTCAAAACGCAAAACTTCACTAAAAAAATATAGTAAAAACATAAAACAATTGTTGCTCAAAACATAAAACATCATTAAAAAACATAAACTAGAGACTGGAGAAAAATCGATTAGAGACTAGTTGACAAGCTTTGACCGGAGCCTAGAGAGAAAAGACACCTAGAAGAGCTCTGATCAGATCACCGGAGACTAAAGGCTGTAAGCGACGAAGGGGAGAAGAAGAAAAAAAGAAAGAAGATCGACTGATTGACGTGGAGGGTGGATTGTTAGCGAAGGGGAGAAGAAGAATAAGAGAAAAGAGATCAAGAAGGAGTTGAGGAGGGTGGACCGTCTACTAATCGGTGGGCGGTGAGTGGAGATCGACGGTAGCCAATTAGGTTTAGGTGTGTGTGAAGTGTGGTGGAGATAGAGAGAGACGTGTGTGGAGCGTGGTGGTTGCTAAACTTGTTAGGTTTAGGTTTAGATTGCTGAAACATGTATATATATATATGGATAATTACACTTAACCTTTATAATATATAAATATTACAATTTGATCTTATTAATCGTGTCAACCGTGAACCCATTAAGTAAATCCAACTCGATTCATTTAATAAAAGGGTTAAGTGAGTTGATATGATTATGATACGAATTTGTTTAAACCCACACCTATTTATTTTCATGAATTTATGTCGATTTATTGAGTCGTGACTCAAATTGTCATCCCTAACTGTACATGTTAAAAACCATTTTCAGTAACAAATGTTACACTAAGATAAGGGGTAAAATAAGATTAGGCTAAAATACCGTAGGTAATTAGCTATTAGGCCAAACGATAGGGTTTAGATAGGATTCTTCCTTTAAATTTTGGACCCGTTAGGAAAGAAGACATTTCAAGACCTGCACAATTGGCCCCACCTCTTCCTGTACATGATCTAACACACTCTCTCTCTCTCTCTCTACGCTTACGTGTCAACTGTCGACCATGCAGAACCTGTCCATCTAACATTTCCGAGAAAGCCAAAAAATTTCTCTATTTCTTTCTCTTTGTCTACGTTGAGATCGCCCAGGTGTTGCTAGCCTTGGCCTTTTCTCTCGGTAGTCTCCATCCCGCTTTCCATCTTCAGGTCAGCTTAATTAATTCCTGTGTTCTTTTTTGGCTAATATTATGCACAGTTAAATAATATTAAAATAATATTACCAAATATGTTGTCTATTATTGGCTGGGATTATATTATGACTATTTGGCACATTCCAATACTTTAATACGAATATGCTTTTATTGCACCAACTGACTCTTCTTCTCGGCGGTTGGTTTTTAATTGGAATTGGTTGGTTGGTCTACATGCCTTTCTCATTCGGGTTATCTTTACAATTTAGAAAGAGATAGATTTTGTGCTGGTTCGGTCTTTGATTCTTATTTTTTTATGTTTCTATATTTTATTTGAGTCGTCTAAGATTGTACAATTGGTGGGTTTTGGACTGTTTTTGATTTTGTTTTAAATTGTCTTGATATAAATTTGTCTTTATCTGATCTCTGTTTATTCTTTTGAGCTTAAAAAAGGGTACTTTTTTTTTTTATGTATTGCAATCAATTGGGTTGATTTTGAGATTTTGTGATCTGGGTTGTATCAGAATTGAATTTCTGGGGATGATGATTAATGATGCTGTTATATTATGATCCAATATTGAGATATTGCAATCTGGGTTAGTTGTGAAATTTGGAATATATAAGAGGATGTATGCAGTGGGGAGGTTAGGCAGTTACTTCGCCCGGGGTGTGTACACAGTCTCTGGTCCGTTCCATCCATTTGGTGGGGCTGTGGATATCATTGTAGTGGAACAACCGGATGGGAGCTTCAAATCGTCGCCTTGGTATGTCCGGTTTGGGAAATTTCAAGGGGTTTTGAAGACTAGAGAGAAGGTAGTCAGCATTGATGTTAATGGAGTCAAAGCGAATTTCCACATGTATCTTGATCACAAAGGGGAGGCTTATTTTCTCAAAGAGGTGGATATTGAAGAAGGGGAATCTGTATTGTATCCTTCCTCTTCTGGCGATGAGACGGATGGGCAGTTTAGTAGTGATAGGAGGCCAGTGAAGTCCAAAAGTTGTAATTATGATGCTGATAAGTTGAGTTCTGCTGATCAAATTGCTGCTAGTGAAAGAAAAGTTATGTCCAGGAGTAATTCGCGCCGTGCAAAGATTCTTGGGGTTGTTTTTGGACCGAGGTGTATGAAGGAGGATGGTTATAAGGAAGGAGAGGATGGCGTTGGAATGGTAAGGCTGAGTTCATTGGAACGTGCTGATTATGCTGCTGACCTGTTAGAGGTAAAGTGGTCTACCAATCTGGCCTCAAGTAGGGTCAGGAAAGATGATGATTCACGGACTACTTCTCCTGATGTTTCAGGTGAAGGGGTGGCTACAGATAAGCAGGTTGATGATGAACATAGCCCAGTGGAGTCATTGGTGCGTGATGATGAAAAGAATAGCTCTTACAATTCTGTATTAAATGAGGAAGCAAATATAGATATATCATCTTTAGACACCAAGGAACAAGTAGTTGAAAATTCCCCATTGGGTGAAAGTATATTGGAAGAAAAATTTGAAATGGTATCTGAAATATCAAAAACTGATGAATTTGGTGTAGGGAATGTTTATCATGATGCGTCGTTTGAAGAACATACTCAGCCTGATTCGATACCTCGACGTGAGCTTGAAGCATGTGATCATGAGCAGTTTGATGAAGAACTGGCTTGTAAGAAGAAGGATGTTGCTGTTCCAGGTTGTGGAATTTCGGAGGAGAGTGGAACCGACAGGGTTCAATCCTTTGTTTACTGTGAAACATCAGAGAGCTCTATTGTTGGACCTGATGGTTCCAATGAAAAAACTCAAGAAAGCTTGTACCTTGCTAGAGGAGGATGTGGGGAAGTCCATGTTCGTTTGGAAACTCTTCATGTGACAACTGAGCTACTACCCAAGGTAAATTTTTTACCATGATTTGTATTTTTTTATTAAAAAAAAAAAAAAAAAAAGAACATTTAAGATGTATTTCAATATAGGAATTTTTATGCTTATGTAGTAACATAATAAATCAAAAGGAGAGGCAACTGTCTTAATCTCAGTTAGAGCTGATACTATAATTTAATTGTTTTCAATTTTGTTAAGACTGAGTTATTAAAAGTCTTCTTCAGGATGCAAATGTTGAAGTCGGAAAAGATCCGGCTGAGGCTTCTAAGAATTGTTCTGGTCAAATGAATGCAGCTCCTTGTGAGCTTGGCTATAATCTGTCAGACGTTGGGAAACCTTTGAGAGTACAAGAATTGTCTACCCAAATAGTTGCTGTTGACCCAGCACTTTGTTTAAGCAAAGAAGTGGAGTCACAGAATATTTACACCACTTCTAGTGTCAATCTTGAAGTTCGAGATGGGGATGATCTCCATCAATTGTTGTCATCCACCGGTCATTCTCAAAAACTTTTTGGTGATAATGTCCTGGAAAAAGCAGGAAGTAATGCACCATCAGAGAGTTCAGAGGAAGAACAACTTCTTTTCGGTGATCTTGATGAATTTGAAGTCAGCAAGGTTGTAGATAGAAGTTCTCCAAATCGTTTAAAGAAAGCCAATCATCCACTGTCTTCTGATGGAGGCATTAAAGAAGTAAATGGGTCTGTAAACACAAATGATGAGTCATTGTCTTCTTCAAATATGTTTGATACAAGTTCTCCAGATTGTGTAAAGAAAGTCGATTATCCACTGTCTGATGATGGAGGCATCAAAGAAGTAAATGGCTCAGTAAACACAAATGATGAAGAATCGTCTTCTTCGAATATGTTTGTTCAATACAATGAGTCTACTGATCCTGAAAACTTGATAGAGGAATCGTCAGTAATGTCAAGTCCCATTAATATTCCCAAAAATCTTGACGGTGATGAAAACATTGGGCGACTGGCGGAATCATTGCCAATTTTGTGGTCTCCCACTCTCAACTTAACTGCAGATGACACTCAACATCCTCTGAGCCAGTCACTGGACACAAATTCCGAATCCTTGAAGTGGACATTGCTCAGTGAAAGTGACCCTAGCTCAAACACTAATGAAGAACAGCAATTTGCACAGGAACGGCCTAATGCTGCGAATACTCTGATCTCAGAGGAGCTAAAAGCTGTTCTTTCCAGTCCTGTAGGTGGTAAGAGAACTTTGATATGCTTCATATGCTCATTTACAATTACATATAGCAATACGATTTGAACTCTGTACTGAATAATTTAAATCATGTACTCTCAAATTTCAGTTGATTCCGAGCTTGTGCTAGATAGTATCATATTATTTATTAAATGACTGTAACTAGATTTTTATCATGGCCTCTTTGTTCTAGCACATAGAACTCCTATAGTTGTTCCAAGAACAAATTTAGTGAGTTGTTTTTTTTGTGGTTTTCAAGACCCCTTTTATCTGAAACATTAAGAAAGTCTTGTGTTGTGCTAATGCATATATAACTCCGTGCAAACAGTTTTTATGTGAAGGAATGGGTGCTAATGCAGCTGCTCAAGCATTTAATGTTGAAAAATTGGATATAGTTACATTTCTAGGTCCTGAGGTTGCAACGAATAATAGACTTATTGTCAGTATTGGTGGCCGTTACTTCCCATGGGACAGGCTACTCCTGTGCTCCTATGTGTTGGAGATGGTTGCATTAGGAATTAAAGAAATTTTTGAACCTAAAGGCATGGTAGCTTTGAGTTTTGACCAAGTTGAGAAATCTCTTATAGGGAATCCTTCACAAACAATTGTTTCTTCTGGTGGAAGCTGGAGGCTTTGGCCTTTCTCCTTAAGCAGATCAAATTCTGGGAAAGCTATGCAGCCAGCTCCGAGTGAAAATAAATTCTCTGATGCTGAAATTTTTACAGAGAGCATCGATTGCATGGATGGAGCTAAAAGTGTAAGTGAATCCAAAATAGTGAAGAAGATTCTTCGGTCAATCACTCCAACTTCAGAGCAGCTAGCATCCTTGAATCTGAAGGAAGGGGGGAACACAATAACCTTCACTTTCTCAACTCCAATGCTAGGGAAGCAACAGGTCCTTTTTTCTAGTGTTATTGTCTCGAATTTACCTTTTTTAAGCTGAACATTTGTTACTTTCTTTAAATAATTTTTTTCCCCCTTTTTTCACTCTTTCTTTTAGTGCTCACGTAAATACATTACTTTCAGGTTGATGCCAGAATTTATTTGTGGAAATGGAACACTCGTATAGTAATCTCAGATGTGGATGGCACAATTACTAAGTAAGTTCTCTAATTTTCTCTATTACAGAAGAGCTATTTTGAACTTTTTATTTTAAATGGAGAACGGTGTGTAGTGCATGTTTTTTACATAGGAAGATTTCATTTGTAGCATTCTATTACTTTATTTAATTAGGAAACTGCTAGCAATATCTACACCTATATACTGCTTGTGTTAATTACTGTTCTAAAGAAAATTGGAAACTGTTTGTCACTGACATTTAAATTACCTGTTACCTATTCCCCTTCTAAAAGGCAATGTCTGAGTTTCAACCGACAAGAGAAGAGAATTCCAGGGGGGGCGCCTGCATGGGCTACATGCTTACAAACCAATTGGCTATTTCAGAAAAACTAAAAAGAAAAAAAATGTTTTAAGATATGTGTTCAAATGTCTCCACATAAAATAAATTTACAATAATAATTAAAAAATAGAAAACTGTGCCTTTCCAGTGAAAAATATGTCCTAGGCAAACCTGGATAGGCCACCCAGCTTCGGTAGTAAATCCTGATGGCAGAGGACCCCGAGTTCTGGTAAAGGGAACTGGGGAGGAATGCCAACTACAAATTGGCAAAGCTCAGTGTTACTTCCATGACGACACAAAGAAAATCCTGAAGTAATTTTCTTTATTGGATGTGATAAATAATTTGAAATACTAATGTGTGTTAGGTTTCAAGCCTAATTTCTTCTATGACTCTAGATGATGTGAGAATTATTGCCCTACAAAAGTTATCATAACTTGTATTTCTAACTGCTTATACCTCTGGTGTTGCTGTCATGTTTGTCAATAGGTAATATTTCTGCTTCATAGTTCCCAGTTCATAGTTTATGTGGCTCTAACATCAGGTTGTTAAGAAATTGAGCAATAGCTTGTCTTTGAACTAATTGAGATCTAAATTGTGAACTCTTAGAACTTGCTGATGTCTTTTCTGAATTAATACTCCTTGTAAATAATTAATCTTGGCTCACTAGATATTGAAGTTAACTTGCATCACATAACTATCTTCTGCTCTTTAAAATTATTTTAATTTGTTTTCTTTGGGATCTGATTCTTTCTTTTAGTAGTTGCTTTGCTGAAGGATGTGGTTTCTCTTAAATGATTCTGTTTCCCTTTGCTTCACATTATTACAGATCGGATGTTCTAGGTCAGTTCATGCCTTTGGTTGGGATGGATTGGTCACAAACAGGCGTTGCACATCTATTTTCATCTATTAAGGTTTGATCATCTAAGTTTTTGTATTTATATAAGCTTTTCATCACTTGTCATTCTTTACTGAACATAAGGAAATACTGGTGGGTGCATCCACACAGTCTAATGGAGGCTGAATCTGTTAGCCCTTAGATCTATCCATTCACATAGCATCATCATTCTACTGATTCACATTATATTACAATGAATTTAAAATTGCCAGAAGGTTAACATGCCTTCACTGTGACTTATGACTAGGAACAACATTAATGTATCTCCAATGGACTTTTTGTGTTGCAGGAAAATGGGTATCAATTTCTTTTTCTTAGCGCTCGTTCAATCTCTCAGGCTTATATTACTAGACGGTTCCTTTTCAACCTGAAGCAGGTTGGCATCGGAATTGATGCTTAATTCCAATTTTAAGTTAAAATTTCAAAATCAAGATAGTTTAAATGTTTGCTTGTTTCATCTTCTCATTTCTTGTATAACAATAGGATGGGAAGGCTTTACCTGAAGGACCAGTTGTCATTTCACCAGATGGACTTTTCCCATCTCTGTTTCGTGAAGGTAAGTAGAGTATATTTCATTTTTAAGACCAAAATATTTACTGACTTTTCTTTGTTCATCAAGCTCTAAAGTGGGGCAATTTTTGAATTCCCTAATATTGGTAGTTAAAAAACTTGTGGAATATAATATCTTATTTATTGGTAGGTATGTTTGGCAGATTGGCCAAAATAAACATCAGGGCATCTTAATGAATCAGTGGTTTAGTTCATGTCCTATCTGGCTGGAAATCATAGATTTTAAATCAAATAGTTTTCGTTTACATATAATGTGCCTAACTTTTCAATAAATCTCTAGGATGCTCTAATTAGATCCTGAACTTTGTGTGAGGCATTGCCATCATCATCTTGATCTCATTCTCAGTTCTTCATCAACTTATGTGGATAAATTTGTTGATTTCGGAACTTTGAGATCACCTAATGTAATTTCTGTCTACATTTTACTATGTATGTTCCCTTTATATTTGTGTGAAAACTTAAAATGCATTTACACATTAGTGCATGTCAAACACTGAAAGTATCATTGTATGAAATAAAACGTTGAGCTGCAAGAAAGAATGGTGAAGCTTTTCCATGTTGTTTTATTTGTTTTTTTAATTTTTGTTTTGTCTAAGTCCCAACTAACTCTTTGTTATATTTTTCTGGTAATTTACTTGATGCCATATACCCTTCTGTGTTGGCATTGTTCAGAAAAAATGAGGAGACTCTGAGAAGTTATGTCTCAACCTTTTTTCCATTATTTTAGCCATATCATCTAAAAGTTATAAAACAGAAAACTCTTGGCCCCTACAATCCCTCTCCTGCAAAATCATTATGAGCTGTGAGGATTATGTTTAAAATTTCTTTAATCGTTTTACATTGAACTTTATTTAAGTATTAGAGCATAATATTATTGTTTGGTCTCTACCTCAAAATCTAAACTTTTAGGTCTAATTAACATGGTATCCGAACCATTTTACGGGAGGTATGGCTTTGAGTACCCCCATATAATTTAATCTGTATTTGTAATTTGACTACGTTCTGTATTTGAATTTAGTTGTATATGGGCACGGTCCATGAGACAAGCAAGCTTATTGGTATTGCTTGTAAGGGAGTATGTTAAAACTTAATACTATTGATTGGGCAGTTATTTGAATGATTTAAGTTTTTCCTTTAGAATGATAGGTAAGCTTCATTTTTGTAGTTGACCTAATCCCTACAAAAGCTATATTATATAAAGTCAATTAATGCTTCAGCATGGCTTTAATTTTCTTGACACAATTCCTTGCTAAACTATAAAATGTGGACTGAAACATCTTTTTTTTTTTTTTTTTCCCTCAGTTATAAGAAGGGCTCCACATGAATTCAAGATTGCATGCTTGGAGGTTAGTATCCTTGCTCATGTTTTTCTGTGCTTAACGTATTAAGCTCCTCCAGTCTGCCGTCTGTGTTGTTGAGTGGACCATTAAGATGAATATCTGAGGTTTCTGCTTCTAATAGTTCTTATGGTTGTTTGGATGATCCATGTCAACCAATTGAGTTCAATTTATTTAATATAAGATCTGAAATGAATTTATTGTGCTTTGTTAATTTGGTTTCATTATTTTTGCACATGTTCATCACGAATGAATCCTACAATTTCCAATGTATTCTATAATCAGCAAAAAAAATTTTGCGGTTTAAACAGTCATGGGACAGCCTGGTGCTCCTTTTAGATCCTCAAATACTGTCATGTATGGCAGAGCACTGTGATGTATGAGTATCACTTCCTATGCATAGTAAATCTCCACGTATTAATATTCTAATTGTGTATAACATGTCGTTAGTTATTGAGTGATACTTATTCTGTATTTGATTCTGTAACAGACCTCAGATAATTTTCAGCTTATAGATGCTGACAACTGAGAATCTGAATTAATATAGTGCATTTAAGCACCAAATACTGTGTTTATGACCTTCTATTCTTAATTATTAGAGTTTGCAATGTAGACACTAACTACTGTCTGTCCTTTGTTGCATCTTGGCAAGTTTACATGACTGCTAAACTAGTACTATCTTGTATATTATCATGTAGTTGTCAAGTGACATGTCTCTAAATGTTGTTAATTTTTTAATTTCCAGGATATCAGGGCTTTATTTCCTGCCGATTGCAATCCCTTCTATGCTGGTTTTGGGAATAGAGACACTGATGAGATCAGCTACCTTAAGGTTGGAATTCCGAGAGGAAAAATCTTTACTATTAATCCCAAGGTAACATTTAATGCTGCCTTGCTTAAAATGTGGAAAATTAATGCCTTACCTATTGACGGATTGTTATGTGAAATTTATTTCTGATGGTTCCAAGTTTTGCAGGGTGAGATTGCTGTGAACAGACGTGTTGACACAAAATCATATAGTTCTCTTCATGCTCTTGTTCATGGCATGTTTCCTCCCACGACCTCTTCTGAGCAGGTTTGGTTCTGCTTCCTTTCAGTGCTAAGCTTGTAATAGTTTTTGTTGCCGTTTTTCAAAATATAGCCTCAATCTTCAATTTCAATAAGCTCCTTCTCCACCTTTCCTTCTTCAATTTGGAATTTATTGGATAATATAAACACTGGTGACTGGTGACTTAAGGGCAACTAGCTTGATCAACTTTGCCTGTCCTATGCTTGCGGAAACTGCAACTGAACCTTTTGTTTAGTCAGTTTTGTTGAATGTTAGTATTTTTTGCTGTCTTCATTTTTTTGTTTCCATCGGTTACAGGAGGATTATAATACATGGAATTTCTGGAAACTTCCACCTCCAGAAATTGATATATGATGATGGCAACTGAAGAAATATTGTTTGACCCTCTGAATGCGGAGATGGATGGCTGCTGCCACTATGCTTGTTCTGGAACTTTTCAGGTATATTCTGATTTCAAGTTTTCCTTGTTGATTCAAAAACTACGAGAGAATATTTGGTTGTCCTTTGGAGCTTAATCATTTCAATGAAAATTTCGTGCTTGAAGCTACTAACTTACCTGGAAGGTTACAAATTAAAATTGTAATTATGCTTAAGAGTTTTTGTCAATACAATGGAATATTGGATATGCAACCAGTTCAAAACTGTCAACTAATAAAATGAACTATGGTTGAGGTGTCATGGGGCGCTTCTGTGTTTCCATTTTTCCTTTTATTTATTTTATCTATACTCGTGCTGCTCTGGCTAATTACAGGCTAGATGAGGCCAAGGCTGACGGCAAAAAGTTCCAAGTCGTTTCTTCATTCTGCTGATTTGGTTGATTTATAGGAGGCCTGAATGTAATTCATCAAAGATTTGCAGAAGAAGAGTTGGATCCATCTAAGGAATATCATACATAAGAATTGGTTCAATCTATTATAATCTGTACATGTTATGCCAGGAACGGTTAAATGTGGTTGGAATTTGAGAAGTTAATGTAAAACTAGGAATTTTGGAAACATAAATGTACAGTTACATATTTTATGCAATAATCATTCTCATTGCGCATCATTTAATTGAAAAGTTACTGCAAAGGCATTCATGTAGTCTACTGCTAGTGCTAACTGCTAACAACAATCGCTGGGCTTGGTTACAATAGCTACGATACTAGACGTGTACATTATATCATGGAAAAAAAAAGGGACTGCATCTGAATTTAATTACTAACTGTAAGTCCTCCTTCTTAAATAAGAATAATTTTGATAATTCAATTATATTATGAGTGCCATTTTCATGTCAATAGAAGACCAGTTATTATTATTGGCAAAAATGTTATAATTCTCAATTTTATCTAAATGTGGATTTATAGTATCTACTAATTATGAGATAATATATTGATGATGTGGTGGTTATAAATAAGCTTTTTATATAGTGAGTTTGGATAAATTTTTGAATAATATAGTATTAGCAATACTCATTCGTATAACATTTATAAGGATGGTACAGGACAGTGCTTTATATATAAGAATTGTATCTAATATTATATAATTCATGTGAACAAAATAATGTACATGGTGAATCTATCATTGGGTAAAAGATACTTCAAAGCAAAAGGAAAAGAGAAAAAAATCTCTGCTCCACCATTATTTTCACAGTAGCAATGTGTAACTAGTTTGACCTAAAATCAATTAAGTAAATATCAGCTTCAATGATCTATACCGAATCTAAATTTAAGAAAAAAAAAATATGTTTTGAAACGTAGAAAATATTATTGATATTAACTTCTCAATTCAAAATAAACATTAATGAAGCTACACTATAAATGAAAAATTCTAGCACCCAAATGCTTCTCCACGAACTCAACAAGGTTGTTGACCTCACCGTCATCAATGTAGCCATTGCCATTGCGGTCCACAGATCTTACTCCGCGGCTGGCTTTCAACCTGGCAAACCATCCTCCGGAGTAGCGGACGGCCTCCGCAAGCTCGTCTCTGCTGATCCTTCCATCTTTATCCGTATCAAATTTCTTTAACCAATTTTTGAACTCATCTACCGTCATTTGACGCTTCCCGTCTGCACAGACACTGCGACTTTTGATTGCCATTTATGAAAATATTCAGAGGTGTTTCAACTTCCCACCAAGAAAACCTCAAGTATCTTCACAGCATTTAAGTCCTGAGGCCTGTCCAATTTATATGCTCCTACTACTCTTTTACTCGTTTGCTTTTGGCATGTGAGACACATTTCTAAATTATATTAAAGTTCCTGTCACATTCACATTCTTTATACGCAAGAACTAGCAGGATTTGCTACAAAAAGGAAGATAATATTTAAGTGTATTGTACGTAGTTGGGCAACTTTTGTTAGAGATAGTGCTTTCTTTTTAAAATAGTAATCAACCACTTCCTGAAACGTTTTCCTTTCATATTTTTAATTCGCAGAAGTGAGTCATGGGTGATTTAATACATTGCACGCTGTTTTTAGGTCTCCCGGCTGTCCGCGGTCAGGCTAATGCGACAAAAAGCTTAAACGATCTCATGCAAGCATGCATGTGATTTGGACACCGAAAGATCTGTAATCTAATAAATGAGGAGGAGGATCATTTAGGCCAATTGCATAGAAATAGAGGGTAAGAGCGAATCTCCTGTAAAGGAAGACAAGTAGTGCAAGCTAGAGAACCAAATGATTTTGTAACATAGGTAATTCACTTAATTTTAAAAAGAGAATATTTCAATAATCTTTGTTAATACTTTAATACCAGATCTGTATATATAGAGTAATTTTATCATCTGTGCTTTCTAATTTTAAAAATAATAGTATACAATTTCTTTAAGCATATTTAAAATGACTAACATGCCTATTCAAAGAAAATAATTTCATACACTCCACCACCCAGTTGACGATACTCTATCTACCTGATGAGTTAAATATACAACTGTCATCATTTAGCTCTAATGCATACTTTCTTAGATTTACTTTATACTGTATATATGATCTCTCTGTAACCTAACTAGCAACTACCGTTAGCAAAGTTTAACTACTTTTAGTCAACAGGGCAGTTGGACATTGACCGTAAAGCTGTTACTTGGCGAATTAAAAGATTAAGTATATAGGGGATTATTTTTTTATTTTTTATTGTTTTATTTTTTGAAAGGATTACATAGGGCATTCTATGCAGTGTTATTAGCTGTTTTTTTAGACTTATAGATAATTTTAGGATCTCTTTCTCCATTTTGTGAATAAAATTAGTCTCTAAAATTCTCTATTGAATTAAAAAAATAAATAAAATTAAAATCTATTCGGTAAATGTACTAATTAGTCATCGACTCACTATTCACTTACGAAGTTCTTAAAAAAATTTTAGGCCTAGCCATTGCAATTTTGCCAACAGTAAAGCTATTTTCATGATGTTTTTTAGACAGGCCACACTACATGCTCTCTGTATGGGCCTCCTTCGGGCTAAGAACATACTCCTAGGCTGGGTTCGGTCAATTAAATTAGGATTGCGGGTTTTTGGATGATGTCTGCAATTTCAAGCATTGTGTTGTACCACCCATTTTTTTTTACACCCAGTTACGCAATAATATATCAAGAAGAAAAATTAGATGTGAATATGTAAATTATACTTTGAGCACACCTTTATTAAAAAGTATCATAATGTCCTTTCTATTACAATGGTTGGTAGGAGATAAAATTGTTTGTGTCGCTGGAAAATAATATCAATTGCAGGAAAATGGAATGTCAATTGCCTTGTTGATTCAAAACCTACGAGGTAATTTTGGTTGTTAGTTGGAGCTTAATTATTTTATTAAAAATTTCATGCTTGAAGCTACTAACTTACCTGAAAGGTTAAAAATTAAATTTACAATTATGCTTAAGAGTTTTACCATCGAAAATTTGAAATGCAACCAGTTCAAACCCGTCAAATTCAGACAAAAAAAAAAATAATCAGCATTTGCTTACTCGAGTCCTACGGAAAAATGAAGAATTTGTTACATTTTGCGCATTCCTAGTACCTGTTTAGAAATTAAATAACAGTTTAACATGTCTAATTGCTTTTGTGTTTAAACCTATCATGTTATTTCGCATAAAAATTTATGAAGTAAAAATAAAATAAATTATGGTTGATATGTCATGGACACTTCTATGTTTCCTTTTTCTTATTATTTGTTTTTTATATACTTATGCTGCTCTGGCTGATTATAGGCTAGATATGGCCAAGGTTTATGGCAAAAAGTTCCAACTCGTTTCTTCATTCTGCTGATTTGGTTGATTTATGGGAGGCCTGAATGTAATACATCAAAGATTTGTTTAAAAAGAGTTGTATCCATCTAATGCATGTCAGGCATAAGCATTGGTTAAATCTGCTATAGTTCGTTCATATGCCATGATAAACACTTAAATTTGGTTGGAATTTGAAAACCTAATGTAAAAATAGGAATTTTGGAAACATAAATGTACAGGCGTTCATGTAGTCTACTACAAGTGCTAACTTATAAAAGCTACTGCTACTCTACTAGACGTTCCATTTTATCATGAAAAAAAAAGAATTCTAGCTACTTCTCCATTTAATTACAATCTGTGAGTACTCTTTGTTAAATTATAAGAATAAGTTTATCATTTAATAGTACAAAGACACAGTCCTTCATATGTAAGAAGTGTATTTAATAGAATGTATGTAATAAACAAAACAATGTGTATGGTGTATCTATTATAAGACGAAAGATGCTTCAAAGCAAAAAAAAAAAAAAAATTCCTCTCCTCCACCATTATTTTCACAATAGCAATCTGCAACTAGTATTACCTGCTGCATTAATTGAAATCAATTAAATAAATATCAATTTCAATGAATATATAGGATCTAAATTTAAAAAAATATTTTGACGGTATTTTTGATATCTTTATTTCTTTCTATCCATAATATTATAAATATTTACTTCCTCAATTGAAAAATATACTATAATGAATATTCTATACAATAAATTAAAAATTCTGAGCCCCGAATGCTTCTCCGCAAACTCAACAAGGTTTTTGACCTCACTGTCATCAATGTAGCCATTGCCATAGCGGTCCACAGTTCTTACGCCGTGGCTCGCTTTCAAGCTGGCAAACCATGTTCGGGGAAGCGGATAGGCCTCCGCAAGCTCTTCTCTGCTGATCCTTCCATCTTTATCTGCATCAAATTTCTTCAACCACCTCCTGAACTCGTACACTGTCATTTCACACTTCCCGTCTTCGCAGACAATGCGACTTGTGATTGCCATTTATGAAATATTCAGAGGTTTTTCAACTTCCTACCAAGAAAAGCTCAAGTTTCTTCACAGCATTAAGTCCTGAGGCTTGTCCAGTTTATATGCTCCTGCTCCTTTTCTTTGTTTGCTTTTGGCATGCGAGAAACATGTCTAAATTATGAAAAAATTCCTATAACATTCACATTCATAGCAGGATTTATGCACAAAGGAAGACAATATCTAAGTGCATGTGTTGTACTTGTACGTAGTTAATTGGGCAACTTTTGTTAAACATACTGGTTTCCTTTTGGAAAGTAACCGAAATATTTAATCTAGTACTTCCCGAAATGTTTTCCTTTTCATATTTTCAATTGCCAGAAAGTGAATCATTGTATGATTTAATACATTGCATGCTGTTTATTTGTCTCCCACGATTAGGCTAATTAAATAAAAAGCTAAAATGATCTCATGCATGCATGCGCGTGATCTCGATGCCGAAAGATTTATAATCAAATAAATGATAAAGATGATCAATTAGGCCAATTGCCATCTAATTAGAGGGCTAGAACGAATCTCCCGTAAAGAAAGAAGATTTTAGAATACAAGTACCAGCTAACAAAGCAGCCAAATGTGATTGTACCATTAGGGATTTTATTGAATTTTAAAACAAGAATATCTTTAATAAGTTTAGTTGATACTCTAATACCCTCAATATTTTATGTTTTTTAAAAAATAATTTACTGTTCACGATCGATATAGTTTTATTTGTTAACTTATTGTGCAGATGCAAAGGAATTTGAAAAATATATAATATACCTCGATGTATTTATTTTCAAAACAGCGAAATCTTAAAATATTTTCAATTGTACTTGTAGTTTTGTTATTCGTTACTCACATTGATGCCATTTCTCGAATTCTTTTATGCACACAAAGTAGCAACATATCCATTGTTTGGAAAAGTTATTAAAATTAATGAATTTTGGGCTGATTTGCGTTTTCTTTTTTAAGTTCACATAATACTTTCATTATATACGAGCATATTGAAAACGATTGACATGCCAATTCAACTAAAACAGTGTTCTCACACCTCCAATCTCCACAACCCAGTCGACAATACTCTATCTGCCTAATGAGTTAAATATACAACTGTCATTTCATGTAAGCATCTAATTCTAATGTATAATTTTCTTAAATTTTGCTTTATTCTACTGATTATCTCTTTGCATCTAACTAAGATTAGCAAATTTTAACTATTTTTTAGCCAACAGGCCAGCTGGGCATTAATTGTGAAAATGTTGGCGAATCAAAAAATTAATTAGGGGATTCTGTGGACTGTTTTTGGCTGTTTTGTTAGCCTTAAAAAACTTATTAATTTTGTAGTCAGCTTCACTTAGTGTGGAACAAATGATTTTCTGTCAATGTTGATATTGTTTTAAGTTTTTTATGGGAGGAGTTTAAGATTGAGAGAACTATGATAGAGAAAAAAATATAACAATCTTAACTATCAATTATTTTTCATGCTGATGTATCATTTGATTATAAAAAAACTTAATAAAAAAAAAGATATGATAGAGAATTCTTACTTGTGGATTGAATGATTGCTTGACGGTCATTCAATGTCTTATCTCCTCTTTTTCAACTTCCAAATCATTGGTTGAATTGCTTGGGCAAGATGAAAGATATGCAACTACACACTTTCTTGAAATCTTTAGAGTAGTTTTTCCAAGACTTGATTTTGGCTCCCATCATCACTAGAAAAAAATCTTATAGTTAATATGGTAAGATGAATTAATAAAGTAACATCATTTTTTTTTTCTCTCATCTTTTTGATCAGCTTTTTTTCCTTTTCTCTTACTTTTTTCATTAGTCCATCTTATTACATTAGTTGTCACATAGTCTCATGAAAGATTTGTTCATCAGTAGAGTCTAGGAAAAACTTATTAGTGCACGGGGTACATATTAAAGAGTTCACTTTTTTTTTTTCCCTAAAAGTTGGCACCGTATAAATTTCGAAATCAATTATTACTGTGTGATTTAAATATTTACACTCATGATTGAGAGACATCCACTCCCACAAAGAGGAGTAGATTTTTTATAGACTTAAACTTTCATCAACCACATGAGTTAGGAGGGAAGTAAGATTTGAATGTGAAGATTTAAAATAATAATAATAATAATAATAATAATAATGGAAAGAAAATAAAAGGAGAAAAGTTGTCGGAGAGAAAAAAGCTGAAACCTTTTTTTTTAACCCTTACATTCCACTAGTCAAATTAATCTTCAATGTTCGAGTGCACCATTCAAACTCAAGATTTTCTCCATTTGGGGAGTTCTTCTCTCACATGTATATCATTTTCCATTTTATTAATATAATTAGTTTTCAAAAGTTCTTTGTTGGAAGAAAAAAAAAAGAAAAAGAAAAAACAAAGAGATAATTTAAAAAGTGGTCAAAAGTAATTACACATGAAATATTTCAATTGTTGGAAAATGACAAAAAAAATATAAAAATTAGTTTTGGAGCTAATAACAGTTGTGTAAGTAGTATATGGATTTTTACTCTTTTCCGGGTTTTTTTTTTTGTTTGTTTAATACTACTTTTTTACGGGTTATTTCTAGTAATTATGAAAGAGCATCTCTTCGGTAAAGAGTGGTAACATTTTCACCCCTCTAAAATCGTATGTACACCCCTTAATTTATACATTTTTAATATTTCAATATTACTCTTAAATTTAATAATGAACGCTTTAATTAAAAATGATTTTGATATTATTATAATTAAATTTGAATACTCCAACTTTAAATCTCAATAAACACTTGGTTTATTTTTATAAAAGATAGTTAAAGATGAGAGCTTTTTATTATGTTTTTAGATGTTTTATAAATGGTGAAAATGAAGGTTTAAATTTGAAGGGTTTTGTGTGTGTATGTGTTGGATTTATTATTTATTATTTATTTTTTTGTGGGTCGATTAAAGCTTAGCTTAAAGAAAAATAGAGGTTTTTAGTTTTGTTTGATTGTTTTATATATAGAGTTTTCGTGAAATATAATAATTTTAAGTGAAGATGAGAGAGAATAGAAGATAGAGAAGTCATAAACATAGCATAAAAAAAGCTGGAAAAAGAAAGTTTGTGTTTTTTTTAATGTTTTAATTTAAGTAATTTAATTATCTTTATATTTATTTATCTATAATATTTAAAAGGTAAATAAATAAATGGATATAATTGGTAACACATAAGGTGTATTTAAAAAATATAAATTTTTAAAAATTTTAATGGAGTGTAAATATAGAAAGGGGTGTATATACAGTTTTTAAGGGGTAGAAATACGGCTACTCTTCGGTAAATGCTAAGTGTTAGCCCGACTCACTAACCAAGTTCGTTCAAAGTATTTGGGGCCTAGCCATCACCATTTTGCAAAGGATGGTGCTACACCCAATGTATTTTTAGGGAGGCCAGAATACTTGATACTAGTATAGGCTTCCTTTGGGCCTACAAATTACCTTTCAAGGCTGGGCTTGGTCCATTAAATTCGGACTGGAGTGGCGATATTGGCACCCCAACAAAGCTGTACTTACACTGTCTTCGTAAATATACCCCATTGAATATTATTTTAAAAAATTATCATTTGTATACTCCATGGGGATGGAGGAGATACTCCACCAGCAGTGGTACTGCACAACTGATGGAGTTCATTAATAATAATAATAATAATAATAATAATTTGGGAAGGTTAGGTAGTTATATAATTATTCAAAGTTATAGGTCTTTCAGAATGGTTAGTAGGCATACATAATTTAGAAACTTTTGGGGTTATTATCAATTATTTATATAATTTTTTTTTATTTGATTGGTAAAAAAATGACCATTTGAAAGGAAGAAAATAAACGTTCCTACATTATTTTCATAATGAAATCCAATAGAGGCTGCGACTAATATTGCGCACTGAATTAACTGAAATATAAGAAATAAGTATTTATTTGAAAGGACATATTGAGGTTTAATTTTTTTAAAAAAAATAATGCTTCATAATTAAAAAGGTTAGCCGAGATCGATGCAGTAATGTATCAAAATGATTTGTCTCTATCATGTTATTCACCAAATTTGTCTATAAGGACAAATTATTTGTTACAATATTTATATTGATTGTTAGATTAATTTTTGGGATAAATCTAATTTGCCCCCTGTAGTTTGATATAAGCGCTATGAACCCCCCTATAGTTTGGCATAAAACCATTTTCCCCCTTCTGTTAATTCTGTTACTGAACAGTATATCCTGACATTGACAGTATGCAAAAAGACGATCTTGCCCCTCAGACAAAACAAATTATCAAAAAAACTAAAATAAAAATGAAAAAAAAAATCCTATTCATTTTCCGGTGACGGAAAACCCATTTTCTGGGTTCCCAGCAGCTGGGTTTCCATTCAAACAGACAAACACAGAAACATAAACATTTAATCACCACAAACATCAAATATCATCACCAATACACCAAGCACAATTACACCAAACATTTAATCACCACAAACATCATATGGGTTCGATTTCAATCCCAGAAATTCCAGTCTGGGTTCGACTTCGAACCCAGACGCTCGCTTCTGGGTTCAAAAGTGAACCCAGACGCGAGCGTCTGGGTTCGATACGACTTCAAACCCAGAAATTCGCGTCTGGGTTCGAAGTCGAACCCCAGACGAGAGCTTCCGGGTTCGAAGTCGAACCCCAGAAGCTCTCGTAGGGGTTCGAAGTCGAACCCAGACGCGAGCGTCTGGGTTCGAAGTTGAACCCAGATGCGAGCTTCTGGGTTCGACTTCGAACCCAGATGCGAGCTTCTGGGTTCGACTTCGAACCCAGATGCGAACCCAGAACCCAGACGCTCGCATCGAACCCAGATGCTCGCGTCTGGGTTTAGCGTTTGGGTTCGAAATCGAACCCAGATGCGAGCGTTTCGAGCGTCTGGGTTCGAAGTCGAACCCAGATGCGAGCGTCTGGGTTCGATTTCAAACCCAGATACGAGCGTCTGGGTTCGAACCCAGATGCGACGATGCTCGCGCCTGGGTTCGATTCGAACCCAGACGCGAGCATCTGGGTTCCAAATCGAACCCAGAAGCTCGCGTCTGGGTTCGATTTCCGAACCCAGATGATGAGGGTTTGAGAAGGAGAAGAAGAGGAGAAGGAGAAGAAGAAAAAGAAGAAGAGACTGGAGAGCGGAGGGGATGGCGGCATGCAAAGAGCGGAGGAGGGAGGGCGATCGGCGTCGGAGATCAGAGAGAGAGAAAAAGATAGAGAGAGGGAGAGAGAGAATGAGAGAACTGCTCTTTTTTATTTTTATTTTTGTTTTTTTTTTTAATTTATTTTAATTATGTACACCGTCCATCAACATGATGGACGGTGGACATAATTTTTTTTAAAATTATTAGAAATTTATATTTTTTTATTTCTTATTTTTATATTTTTAATTATTTTAAAAAAATCTAATCTATTTTATATTGAATTGACAGTTTTACCCTTTCTAATTAACGGTCAAACATTGATTCCTAACGTCCAAGTTCACGGTAAGGGGTATTTTGACCATTTTAATAAACAAGAGGGGGTTTTTTTATCCTTTTTATAAACTAGAAGGGGGTCTGTAGCGATTTTTTTAAGGTATGGGGTTTTTTGACCATTATATCAAACTACAGGGGGATATTAGATTTATCCCTTAATTTTTCGGATGGTGTAGTATTACTGTTTAAACAAATATTAGTGGAAATATGAAAAATATAGCCACAATTTCGATATTTCAACTATAGTTTTGATATCCCTAAATTCTAAAAGGTTAACATATTACTGATTAATGTATTTCCTTAATTGAAATATATAAAATGAAGATATTACAAGTGAAAATTTTTGACATCCAAATGCTTCTCTGCAACTTAGCAAGGTTTTCGATCTCACCATCATCAATGTAGCCTTTGCCATTTTGGTCTGTAGTTTTTATACTGCGTCTCGCTTTCAACCTCGCAAACCGTCCTTCGGAAATGCGGATGACCTCTGCAAGCTCTCCTTTGCTAATCCTCCCATCCTTATTGTTATCAAATTTCTTCATCCACCTCTTAAACTCATCGAGCGTCATTTCACGCTTTCTGTCTGCACAGATACCGTGACCTTTTAGTGCCATTAATGATTATATAGAAGTGTTTCAACTGGCCACCAAGAAGCTCAAGTTTCTTCATAGCATTCAAGTGATTTGTCAGGCTTGTTCAATTTATAAGCTCAAACTCTCTTTTCTCTGTTCGCTTTTGCCATATGGTAAACATGGCTAAATTGTAAAAAATTCCCACTCACGTTCACACTCAAAAGTAGCAGGATTTGCTAGGAAAATGAGGGACAATAAGAAAGTGAATTCTCCTCTCCTATTTCAAGCATTAGGGATATTATTATTATATTCCTTGAATGTAAAATAATGCACTCAAACAATCACTGGTTTTAAAAATATTATTCAAAAAAACCTCGACCGTTAATGTGAAGATTTTTCCATCCAATATTTAATGGTTATGTTAGAAAGAAAGGGTAAATGGGTAAATGTATTGGTGTTTTAGGCACGTGAGAGTAATTTCAAAAATTTAATATTCAACTAAATATAAAATAAAAATGAATGGATGATCTTACGACACTTGGCATCTTAATAATATGGTTTTAAAAGCAAAAAGAATAAAAAGTCAAAGGGCACTTCTGCCACCCCGTTCACTTTCTCTTTGATCTCACTCAACTATTTCATTTTCTCTCTCAACTCACCATTTCTATTCAATCCAACCCACCTTACCAGTTCACTTTCCCTTCAATCTTACTCACCATTTCATTTTCTCTCTTACCTTATTGTTTCTCTATCTCTCTATCTCTCACCCATCAACTTAAATCAACGACCAGATGTTTTTCGAGTGGAGAGGATTGTGTGGCTAGAAAGAGATCAAGCACAGATGGTAGTCTTTTCACTCTCGTCAATGCTCTCTCTCCCCTCCTGTTCCCTTCTCTTTCCATATCTCTCTTTTCTACGTGTAGTTGAGTTGTTGTCTAGTATATGATTGTTATTTGGGGTGTATAGCGGATGGTTGGTATGGATGTGGTTGTATTGGGTGGTCTTAGGAGGTTTTATAATGGGCGGCGTTAGTGTTGGTTTGATGGTAGTATCAGTTTGCAGAAAAGAGTGTTGGTTTGATGCCATCAATCTTGATCAATGAACGACAACGATGTTGGCAAGAGAAAGTGATTGGTAATAAACAACTACGATTCATTTTTTTATTATTTATTATTTATAATTTTAATTGTATTTTAAAATGGAATCTCTATAATTCAATAAGATTGATGGACGGTGGAGATTGTAGTTGGGTATCCATCCCTAGTTTAATTAATTTAATTTGATGATGAGCTCGTGGACGGTGGGTGATGGTGGATTTGGTAATGAATGGTAGATGATGAAATTGTGATGAATGACATGTGATGATGGATGTGATAATGTAAGGGTAATTTAGTAATTAAATATATATTTTATATAATAAGAAGGGTATTTTGGTCTTTTAGTGGTTTTGTCATAAAACCACTGTAAGATTGGATGGAAATCGCTTTTAGATTGACGACATAGAATTTTTTTATCTAACATTTTCAGGGATTTACTAATATTATTTTCCATTTTAGGGGTTTTTTAGATTTTTCCCTAAGCATTAACACAAAAATCATTAGTATAGCATATAATTCAAGTCTATAAATTAAATCCATGATATTATCTTTTGCATCATGAATGATGTGATAATTAATAGATGAATATATTTTATAAGTAAAATAAATTATTATTAATGCTTATTTACTTATTCATATAATTGAGTGTGAAGCAAGTAAAATACAAAATATGGGATGTTTAGGAATATTGATGTCAACTTGATAAAGAATAACCCATTAAGTTTGAAAATGTTTTCATACATCTATGCATATATGTGAATTAGATGCCCAACGATTTATAATTAAATAAATAAGGAAAAGGATTAATTAGGCCACTGTCATTAAGATGGGAGAAAATCTTAGATGCACCTGAGGGGTGCAAACTCATACATAATATATGCTCATTTTTTTCCATTATTTTTCTCATCTTCCTCTTCTATTTTCTCTCTTTTTCATTTTTTGCTAACACATGTATTATGTGTTAGCTTGTGAGTAGTTGGGTGCAATTAAGATTTTCTCACAAAATAGAGGGCTAGAGCGAATCTCTCAGAAAATGATAATAACTTAATATTAGAACAAGAATTTGAGTGTAGTGGGATGTGAACTTAGAACTTGAGAGTTAAGAACTTGAAACTATCTTATAATTTTATTATATGTAGTAGTTTGAACTTTTGTCATGAAGCTTATGATTCTTATAAGAGCGGATAGTAATGTTTTTGTGGATTTATTATGTTGATAAAATTATTTTGTAAATTATATTTTTATTTATATGTACTTCTTTTTGTGAGTTTTATTATATTATTATTGTTAATTAGTTTTCATTAAATGTGGGCAAATTGAGATGGAAAACAAGGAAAATAGGGGAAAATGGATGGGGATAAAGGAACCCAATCCAAAATATTCTTATTTCTCCTCAATGGGGATTTGGATGTGCTTGAGGAAAGGTTGGATATGAATGGGGATGTGGAATCCAATTCCTATCTTTAAAGTGATCTATTAATATTTCTGTTTAAGTAAGGTTTTCCTTTGATGTAAAACCTTGATCACAACATACGAAGCTTAATTTTAATTTTTTTAACAAAAGTTGAGGTGGTTAGTGGCAATTAGTTCTTTACACTTACTCATTAAGATTACGGGTTCAAGATATTCCGCTTCTCAATCTCTTTCTTTTTTGTTTTGAAAAGAAAAATTAAGTTTTATATATAATACTTCTAATAGTAATTATATTTTGTTTTCTTCAATCTATATCCACCAACATGGAATCACTAGTATTAATTCGTTACTTGCATTGATGACATCTCTCTAAATTCTTCTAGTGCAAAACGTAGCAAACATCCATTGAAAGGAAAAATCATCCTACTTTAACACCTTAAATTAATGAGTCTTGGGTTGAGTAACCCATATAAAATTTCTTTTCATCGCTTCTTTTCTTATTATAATTTGTAATGATACATTCTAATATCTTGGTGGCTAGTGCATATTTAGCGATTAATATGCCAGGTAAAAGTAAAAAGTCTACGACACCATCATTTCACGTAAGCATCTTGTTCTATTGCACGTACACTTTGTAAAATTTACTTTATTCGGCATAGATTATCATAATCTAACCGCCGTTTGCAAAATTTTAACTAGCAATAAGCATGCCGAATGGACATTTACTGTGAACCTTGATTCTATGCAGTTATTTCACTTCTCACTAGTTTGTTAGCCTTTTAGAATTCTAGAGGTCAGGTTCGCTTTTAATTTGGACTGAATGTGATTCCTTGACAATAATTCAATGTCTTCCTTGTCACTCTTATTCTTCTCTTTCTCACATCTTTAGGGTCAATTAATCATTTTGGAACTTGATTATAGCTCCTTTCATCGGTGGCGAGCTCTTTCTCCATTTTACTGATAAGAGCAGTGTCTCTTTGGTAAAGAAAAAGGAGAAAGGAACAATAATCTCTTTACAAATGATCATCGTTAGTCACTGACTCACCAAGAACGGTTTGGTTTTTTATTTTTATTTTTATTTTTTATAGTTATATTTTTTAGGTCTACCTATAGTAATTTTGCAAGAGTGCTTCTAATGGCATTCCCCAGTTCATGTAACAGTGAAAATAACCCTTTTAACTATAGAAAAAGATTGTTTGTAGTCACATCCATTGTTTTAATTGTTTATAATCTTTTGAATGTTATTCTTACTTCAATTGCATAGCGTGAAATAGAACAATATTTAATGCTAATGTTATAAAGTGAAAGAGTAATGATTCTTTGTTAGGTTTTTGTTTTTGTTAAACTTTTTATTAGAGAAGTTTAAGTTTGAATGATGTATGAGACAAAATAATATAATAATCTTGTCATTTACTATTTTAATTTTATACTGATGTGTTACTAGATTATTAACAGTATATATATATATATAAAAAAAAAACTAACAAAGAATCATTACTCAATAATGTAAACTAATGAACTTTGGATTTTTTTCATTTAGTTCAAATTTTCGACTTATTCTTACTTTTTTTATTTCTTTTCATTAAATCTTGAAATATCTGAGACTACAAATAAAACCTATTAGAATATTGATGACACAAACAACATGTTTCAATTGAAGTAAAATTTTGTACACACATTGAATACAAGTGGCAAGATTTTTTTTTTTTTGTCAAAGTTGGAAAATAGCTACTATTTGAGCCATTATCACGCTATGAATACTTGCTTCTAGATGATACTTTTGCTTAAATTAACTTATGTTTGAGTTTCATTCAGATACACTGAAAATAAATAAGAAACTTGTGAGAGAATGTGATGGAAAAACAAGAGAAAAGACGCAAGTGATAAAGGTTAGAAAAGGAAGATAATAAGGATGTTTATGTAATTTTATGGCTATTAGGAGAAAATAAATCTTCTTAATTGGTTATATTCCATCCAACTATTGCTTACTATTAAAATAAATTTTGATATAGTTATTACGTTAAATTTCACTATTTGCTTTTTCCCTCTACAAATCAGCATTGAAAAATGTACAAATTTAATAACTTTTTAACAAGCTACACGTCTCCAATCAAATTTTCATTTTGAAATTTTATATTTTACGCTTCTACGTGCTTCCTTAATGTAGTATTTAAATAGAAATTAAAACGTACGATATACATATAATTAGCGTTTCAACAAAGAATTTTATGATTTGTAATAATATAAGAAATTATATCTGCTGCACTTGAGTTTTAACTTCTATTGGTAAAGTAAATAGACATGAAGGAATTAAATTGGTTCTTTTAATAAAGATAATACTTGTAAGTAATGGATAAAAAATGAACAGAACATTTTCAGGCATGGGCCTATCCCATGATATTCTTTTAGGCAAGTTAGTATAGTTGTGAATGGGATGGGTTTTGATTGGGCCAACAATTGAATGCATGAACCATTAAATTAAATTTTTAATAAAGTAGAGATATTTACACCCCTTTCAAAATTAAATGTATGCACCTATTGAATAGGTACACATCATCAAATATATTTTTAAAATAAACCTAATTATTTAAAAAATAATTTCAATGACATTTATTTATAAATATATAATGTAATAAAATTAAAGAAATAATATTATTCATATTAAGTTAGTTATAAGTATTTATTATAATTTTTTTAATTAATAACCAATGCACTATACCCACAAAAGGAGTGAGCTGCAAAATACATTACTCTTTTGTATTTGTATATTGTACCTCAAGCACTCCTTATTTAAAATGTTGTGATTAGTTTTTGTTGTTTGTACATTTTAAATTAGTTTTTATTATTTGTTAAAAAAGTTTACATGTGAAACAAAGAAAATAAGATAAATCTCATATTAAAAACATAAAAATATAAGAGAATGATATATATATATATATATATATTAACGGTTATCACAATCCAATGTATTAGTTCTTTGGATTTTAATCCTATCTACCAATATATATACTAAAATACATTAAAAAAAAACAATAATTATAATAAATGTAGCACGGTTTCAAAGCTTTTAGCAAGTGTCGTAATAAACTTGGGTAGAGCTCTACTAAATGGCAACACAAAAAGGGAAAAACAAAAGGGTGGACAATCAAAAGCTAACCTAAGCTCACATACATGTGAGTGAGAGTGCTAGAGAGCCCACGTATAAAGCAAAAGGAAAAAAAAAAAAAAAAAAGGAGAATTCCACGTTGAAATAAAAATGGAGAAGAATGATATATATACTAATAAATATTACAGTCAAATAAACTAATCTATTGAGTTATAAGACCATCCACCGATTTACATAACAATATATAAAAGTACCAATTACAAGATGTTAACATTTTTCATTGGCCAGTAGAAGTGATGCTATGCAGTTTGTTATGACCTCTCAAAGATGTTTGATGCATCCCTTTTTGAGTACCACTCTCGACAACATTTGTTTCCTTTGTTGGTTATCAGAACTTAGGATTTGAATACCTTTTGTAACTTATTATCACATAATTTTCTTTACTCAAGAGGACGTTATGTTTATAATCACAATTAATTTCCTCAATTTTATGTACACGGCTCACCATAAATTGGTATCGGTATGACGTATATGATAATGTTTTATTATTCATGTTTCTAACATATGAGCAAACTCAGGATATGATACTATCACAATTTTGACACTTTGAATTTTTGGAATGGAATATATATCTTGTTGCAACAACTACGATTTCCCATTTGCAGAAAAATTTGAAGTATTCTATTTTCAGATTTGCTTATGATTTTTTGTCGGTGTATTTTTGTTTGTTTGTCTGAATTTTCTCATAGATTATTTTGGTAATATCATGTGAGAAAAGTTTTTTTATTAAATAAGAGTTTCCTTTTATAAAAAGATTTTCTTTTGAGATAAAAATTCTTGAAAAATATTTTTGGAATTGATCTTTGGTGGTTTTGAAGTTAATCTCTCTTTATTTTTGAAGATATTAATTGACCAAAACATCAGAATTGGACTCTAAGATGAAATTGGTTAAGTTTATGACCAGATTTGATCAACTTTATGACCAGATTAGCTATTAAATATGAATAAAACTCATATTTTAAAGCTGATTTTATTTAAACTATTTATCTTCAATGGATATCTTTATTTTGCAGATTTTTTTTTGAAGAAAGATATTGTTATACCTTAGCTCTATAAAACCAGAGGTAATGGTTGAGTCTGGAAAATTTTTTTTGCAATCCCACTTTATTTGCCTATTTCCCAAACGCAACCTTATATTATGTTCATGTTATGTATGAACATGGACATAGCATAATGGGGAGCCTGCCCAAGCCGACCTAAAAAAATTTATATTATATTTATTTTAAATTTTATATATGTGTATATATATATAAATATATATATCATTTTTAATTTTTGTGACATAAAAAAAATGACATATTTATTCCAAACTTATCAGTATATTTTCTTATTTTTGTTTTTGTTTAAATATTACATATGTGATAACTTTGTTTCATATATTAAATGTGAAAATTTATTAAGTTTTTCATATTTTATCTTTTTTTCTTTGTTAATCAAAAGTTTGCAAAATATATTATTTAAATTTAATATCTTTGGTGTTTCTCTTAATATACTCTTTAATTTGAAGTATGATAGTAATTATAAATTATGATTATTAAAATATTGATTGTCTATTTTAAAGAAATATTGTTGATGTGTATTAGTTATAGTTCATATTTGATAAATTTGATTATTTAAACATTTTGTTTAGTCCTTTTACTTTTATTTTTATTAACATATTTATTTATAATATGAATTTTGAAGGGTAAAACCTATTATATCTCATTTAACTTGGTATATCTATATTTTTAAATTTATAAAATATTTTTGTACAGGTAGAGTTTATTTAAAAAATTTATTTTAGCCCACTCTAGTATATAATACTGATTACATCCCTGTGTATAACTAGTTAATTATGCTCAGGATTATAAAATTTAATGTCAAAATAGAAATATCAATCAAAGGTAAATCTGCATGTAGTTATGTACAATTATTTTTTAAGACTCGTTTTTCATCATTTAAATGAAAAGTAGTTGCAAAGGTCTGCATGTAGTCTACAACAAGTCTTGCCATTTTACCACTTCATATATTATAATCTCCTGTTTTAGGTTAACGACAAGCAGCAAGAATTGATGGTGACGTTTAAAACCTAATTTTTTTCCTCGACTCTTTCAACGACAGTGTATTTCTTTTCTCGTTTTTTCATGTTTTCCGTCTCTTTTGTAATAGCAGCTAAGTTAATGATTAATTAATCACAAGTTGTTGATTTAAAGACAATTAAAATTTGATTGAATACTAAGAACTTTTATAACTTACAACCATAAAGATGAACACATGTCAATAGAAAAGCAGGCAGAAATCCAAAAAGCTGGTGCAACTATTATAACCCAATAAATTAACCGAGTTTTCAAGAATATTGAGGATATGTATCACATACTAGAATTGAGAAACTCTAAAGCCAAAATGCTTCTCCGCAAACTTAGCAAGGTTTTTGAACTCACTCTCCTCAATGTAGCCATCGCCATTACTGTCTGCAGTCCTCATTTCGCGCTTGGCCTTCAACCTCGCAAACCATCCTCTAGAAACGCGAACAGCATCTGCAAGCTCTTCTATGCTGATCCTTCCATCTTTATCAACATCAAGTTTCTTCAACCACCTCATGAACTCATTTACTGTCATTTCTTTCTTTCCGCGGTCTGCACAGGTGTTGCGATATATGATTGCCATTTATGCTTATATTTTGGTGTTTCAACTTGCCACCGAGAAGCTCAAGTTAATTGATTTCCTCACTGCATTTCAAGTATCTGAGGGTTGTCCAATTTATAAGTTACTTATTTCTTTTCTCTGTAATTTTTTGGCATGTGATAAATATGGCTACACAAGAAAGTTGGAATCAAAATCATGTTTTTTATACGCAAATAACTTAAGTAGCATCATTTGCTACGAAAATTAAGAAAGTTGATTTTATTTGTATTGTACATAGTTGGGCAACTTTTGACAAACGTAGTGCTTTCTTTTTAAAAAAGCAACCAACCACTTCCTGAAGACAATATCTAAGTGAATCATCAGTGATTGAATACATTGCATGCTGTTTTTCTTTCTCCGGCTGTCCGTGGTTTGGCTAATTCAAGTATTAATTCAACAAGAAACTAAAACGTTCTCATGCATGTATGCATGTGATAAAAATGCCGGAAGATTTATAATAACACAAATGAGAAAGATAATTATTAGGCCAGTTGCCATCAAATTAGAGGGTTAGAGCTAGAGAATCTCTTGAAAGAGAATATTTTTGGAATAAAAGTTTTAAGCTTATAGCCGCTAACGAAACAAATGATTTTATGGAAATTGGAAATGGAGATATCTCAATTATTTTTGTAGTAAAAATTATATATCTCAATTATCTAATTTTTGTAGCAAAAATTTGAAATGGAGGTATCTCAATTATTCTTTCAGCAACTTAGACCTTTTGGGAGAAAGAGCTATATGGTCATAGGGAGAAAATGGATCTCAAAGCTTTCGAGGGAAGTTAAAAAAACTGGGGATTAATTAAGTCGATGAGAGCTCGATATACTAGATTAATATAGATAGTACAACACTTTACATCTATTGTAAAGAAAAAATCTTTAGTTGAGTGAATTAAGTTGTGTATATTAATTGAATTTTCATTAATTAGTATAAATATTTAGGCGTGGTCTCGTAGATGTAAGGTAAAATCAAACTATATTAAAAAATGTTGCTATCAGTTTATGTTTTTTGTTACAACACTTTTTTTTTAATTGTTGCAACGGTTTTCAATTTATGACGTAATGGTCTTCAATTTGTGTCACACCAGATTTTGGTTTTGTTGCAATGACATACACAATTTATTGCAATAACTGGACAATTTTAAATTCCAAAAATTTGGTAATTTCACAAAAAACCAGATCTTTCAATAATAATAATAATAATGATAATACTCTCTAATACCTTCAATCATTTTTAACACATCATTTCATCTAAGCATCTAGTTCTAAATAATGCACACTTTCATCGAGCTAGTTCTAATTCACACTATCTTAAATTTACTTTATTCTGCATTAGATTATCATGCTGTAACCTAATAGAGATTAGAAAATTCTTAATTATTTGTAGTCAATGGGACGGATGAAACTATGAAGCTGGATTCTATGCCATACTGTTCTAACTGTTTTGTAATTAGCCTTTTCGTATGCTTATTGGTCCAGAGGTCAAGTTTGCTTTTGGACTAAATTGATTCCTTGACAGTAATTCAATGTCTTCAGATTCTTTTTATTCTTCTTTTTGTCAACTTCATAATCTTTAGTTGAATACTTGGCCAAAGTTGAAACAAGTGCAACAAGCCAACAACATGTTTTCAATCAACATCTTTAGACTAGTTATCATGGAATTTGATCTAGAGAAAGGAGCAAAAGTCTCTTTGGTAAATGATAATAATTAGTCACTGACTCGTTAACAAAGTTTTTTCAAATGTATTTTGTGCCTATCTATGGCAAGTTTGCAAGGAATGGTTCTATTGGCAACTTGTGGTTCACCTAAAAATATTCAATTCACAAAGAGTCACTATAAAAGATGTTAACAATGAATCATTTTTTTAAAAAAATAACACAACTGGAATCAATTATTTGTTCTAAATTTACTTTACACTTTACTTCCATAATACGTAATATATGCAAATAAAAATCTAATATAGGAAAATTCTATTTTATAGGATTTAAATTCCTTTTATTTTAAGTATATATTTTATTCTATTTGTACTCGTTTAAAACATATTCAAATACTATTCTCGTTTGTATTAATAAAATGTATCCTTCTATTAGAAGGATCGCTAGTTGTAATTTGACATGCCCTTTGAAGATTCAAGAGCACCATTATGATCCAACAAGCTATTGCTACAAGAAATTCCATTGCGAGCACCCGAGTTTCATCCGTGTTATGTACATAAAAGAAAATTGATATAAAGGAACTTTGTAGTTAATAAATACAATGAAGCTGGCATGTTTAGGTAAAGTAGAGGGTGCCGATAGCACCACTCTTTTGCAAAGGAAAATGGAGTTACCTCATGATGTTCTTTTAGCTCGGCAAGCCAGGATAAATGGGATTCGGATGGGCTTCCTCTGGCCCAGGCAACTATTCTCTGGCCGATGAGTTCGGTCGCATAAATTGGGATTGAGAATTGAGTCAGACTATTGCCACTATTCAATGCATTAGAATATGTAAATTGTACTACTTTATGCACACCCTAATTATAATTATAATAATTAGTTTTTTCTTTTTCTTTTTTTTTTTTTTTCTCTTCAATGGTTGGTAGAAGTGATTTACCCAATTTTACCCAACAACATTTGCTTACTCTGTTGGCTATCAAGATTGAAGACTTTTATAACTATTGTGATTTATAGCACGATATTTTCTTCGGTATCAAAGAGGACAATATGTCTGTTATCACAATGTTAATTTCCTCTGTTTAGGCCAATCTTAAATAGTTTTTAATTCTGTTCTTTCATTTTATTAATGATTCCTCTTAATTTTTTTTTTTAATTTAAATCAGGTTTTTTTTTTTTTTTTTTCTAAAATTGTAATGTGACATTTTCTGCTAGATTACTAATTAAAGGACTACTTGTCCATTTGTTTAATTGTTTACAAATTTGAAGCATACAAGTTTATAAATGGCTGGATCCTGAGTTGAAAAAGTAAACTTAAGAGCAGAAAATAGTCGGCCTAAAATTTATGATTATGGTTCTTACAAATTATTTTATGATAATATAAAATTTAATGGAATTTATGAAATAGACATGATGAAAGTAGTTTGCAAATCATACAAACAACTTGAAAAACACAAAAAAAGAAAACAAAAAAGAAAAAAAAAAAACCCTCCCCCAGCTTGTGGAAATGAAGGATCTTCTTATGCTAATTGATAAATGAGTAAGGTAAGATTTAAACTCTCAACCTCTAACGCCAATGCTGAGGTGCAATTGCTCGTGGTGCAATTGCTCAAGGTGGATATGGATGTTCTGATATGTGCAATTATTTATTTTTTTTTCTCGTGCATTTCATCAGTTAAATGAAATGTTGCTGCAAAGGCCTGCATGTGTAGTCCAGGAAAAGTTGCAATTTTTTTCTCAATTTTTTATGTTATCATCTCCTGTATTCATTTGAAGTTAATGACTTGCCACAAGAATTAATGGTGAGGCTTATAAACGTAATTGTGGAACTTTAATTTCCTTACCTTTCTCAACGGCAATGTTTTTCTTATTCTTTTCTTATGTTTTTCGTTTCTTTTGTGCTATGTGATTATAAGTGTTTGATAAAAAAACTGATCTATTTGATGAAACGCTTCAATAAAGATTCTGCAATTAACAATCTTATCAATGGAGTTTACAACAAAGAAGAAGCTGATTTCTTTAATTGTCTTGAATTAATACTAGACTTATAGTTGTGGAAAAAACAGAAGTGTTTGTTGAAAGTCCTGACAGAGAAAACTTAACTTCCCTTAAAGAGAAATTTAAAGCTTCTTCAATTGATAATTACAACCTGTATTATACTACCATCTAATAGCTTCTGTCACACATATCGTGTGCTTAACAAACTTCCGGGATTTCCAGGAGAATCTACAGAAGCAACGTCACTTCCTCCGTCTTGAATTTGAATCCTTGACATAAACTTCATAGCTGTAGAGTGATGAGCTGAATGTTTGCATTGAGTAATTACTCTTGAGCAAAAGCTGTTCTTCTCTCTCACATCAGTATTTGTGGTGGCAGTAAATTTAAGTAATTACTATTTGTTGATTTAAATATCGATAAGGTTTAATTAAATAAGAATAAATTTTATAATTAAGAGCTACAAGTGCCATAGAGAAGAACACATGTGACATGTCAATAGAAAAGCAGCAACAATCTTCATAGCACTACTCCTGTATTAATCTTAGCTTTGATGGGGACCCTACAAAAACGCATATGCACTACTTAACATGAATTATATTTAATTTGGACACTCAAAAGCAATTTAAAGTTGTGTGGTGGGAGAAAGTTGGATCAAAGAAAGACTTGAAAAAGCTCTTTTAATTCACTAGATAACTGTCGCAGCAAATCAAAATGGATGCTACTTCAGAAAATAAAAAAATCGAAATAGATGCTGTGCATAACTAGTATTGCGAGCTCATTAATTGAGTGTACAATAAGAATGGAGATATATCGTATCCTAAAATTGAAAAATTCTAACGCCCAAATGCTTCTCTGCAAACTTAACAAGGCCTTGGAATTCACTCTCATCAATGTAGCCATTGCCACCACTGTCTACACTTCTTATATCGCGCTTGGCCTTCAACCTAGCAAACCATCCTCTGGAAACGCGGACGGCGTCTGCAAGCTCTTCTCTGTTTATCCTTCCATCTCTATCAACATCAAGCTTCTTTAACGACCTCTAGAACTCATTTATTGTCATTTCCCTCTTCCCGTCTGCACAGATATTGCAATATGCGATGGCCATTTTTGCACCAAGGCCGCTCAGGTTCTTCACAGCATTCAAGTCTCTAAAGCTTGTCCAATTTATACGCTTCTGCTGTTTCTCTCTCTCTCTCTCTCTCTCTGCTTTAGGCAATATGCATGATAAACACGTAATTTAATCTGTATATGTTATTTGACTATGTTCTGTATTTGAATTTAGTTGTATATGGGCTCGGTCCAGGTGACAAGCTTTTTGGTATTGCTTATAAGGGAGTATGTTAAAACTCAATACTATTGATTGGGCAGTTAATTTGAATGATTAAGTATTTACTTTAGAATGATAAGTAAGCTTCATTTTAATAGTTGACCTAATCCCTACAAAAAACTATATAATATAAAGCTAATTAATGCTTTCAGTTAAACTATAATAACATGTGGACTGAAACATCATTTTTATTTTCCCTCAGTTATATGAAGGGCTCCTCATGAATTCAAGATTGCATGCTTAGAGGTCAGTATCCTTGCTCATGTTTTTCTACACTTAACATATTAAGCTCCTCCAGTCTGCCGTCTGTGTTGTTGAGTGGACCATTAAGATATATATTTGGGTTTCTACTTCTAGTAGTTCTTATGGTTGTTTGGATGATCCATGTTAACCAATTGAGTTCAATTTATTAATATAAGATCTGAAATGAATTCATTGTGCTTTGTTGATTTGGTTTCACCTTTTTTTTTAGCACATGTTCATCACGAACGAGTCCTACAATTTCCAACTTATTTTATAATCAGCAAAAAATTTTTGTGGTTAAAACAGTCCTGGGACATCCAGGTGCTCCTTTTAGATCCTCAAATGTATGTCATGTATGGCAGAGCAGTGTGATGTCTGGGTATCACTTCCTATGCATAGTAAATCTCCACATAGTAAATATTCTAATTACGTATATCATGTCGTTAGTTATTGAGTGATACTTGTTATGTATCAGATTTCGTAACAGACCTCAGATAATTTTCAGTCTGCCTTAATAATGTGCATTTAAGCACCAAATACTGTGTTTATGAACTATTAGAGTTTTCAATGTAGACGCTAACTACTATCTGTCCTTCATTGCGTCTTGGCAAGTTTACACGACTGCTAAACTAGTACTAATCTTGTATGTTATCATGTAGTTGTCAAGTGATATGTCTCTAAATGTTGTTAATTTTTTTTTTTCCAGGATATCAGGACTTTATTTCCTGCCGATTGCAATCCCTTCTATGCTGGTTTTGGGAATAGAGACACGGATGAGATCAGCTACCTTGAGGTTGGAATTCCGAGAGGAAAAATCTTTACTATTAATCCCAAGGTAACATTTAATGCTGCCTTGCTTAAAATATGGCAAATTAATGCCTTACCTATTGACGGATTGTTATGCCAAATTTTCTTCTGATGGTTCCAAGTTTTGCAGGGTGAGATTGCTGTGAACAGACCTGTTGACACAAAATCATATGGTTCTCTTCATGCTCTTGTTCATGGCATGTTTCCTCCCACGACCTCTTCTGAGCAGGTTTGGTTCTGCTTCCTTCCAGTGCTAAGCATGTAATAGTTTTAGGTGCCGTTTTTCAAAATATAGCCTCAATCTTCAATTTCAATAAGCTCCTTCTCCACCTTTCCTTCTTCAATCTGGAATTTACTGGACAATATAAACACTGGTGACTGGTGACTTAAGGGCAACTAGCTTGATCAACTTTGCCTGTCCTATGCTTACGGAAACTGCAACTGAACGTTTTGTTTAGTCAGTTTTGTTGACCGTTAGTATTTTTTGCCCTCTTCATTTTTTTGTTTCCATTGGTTACAGGAGGATTTTAATACATGGAATTTCTGGAAACTTCCACCTCCAGAAATTGATATATGATGGTGGCAACTGAAGAAATATTGTTTGACCCTCTGAATGCAGAGATGGATGGCTGCTGGCACTATGCTTGCTCTGGAACTTATCAGCTATATTCTGATTTCAAGTTTTCCTTTTTGATTCAAAAACTACGAGGGAATATTTGGTTGTCCTTTGGAGCTTAATCATTTCAATGGAAATTTCATGCTTGAAGTTACTAACTTACCTGGAAGGTTACAAATTAAAATTGTAATTATGCTTAAGAGTTTTCTTTCAATACAATGGAATATTGGATATGTAACCAGTTCAAAACTGTCAACTGATAAAATGAATTGTGGTTGAGGTGTCACGGGGAGCTTCTGTGTTTACATTTTACCTTTTATTTATTTTATCGATACTTGTGCTGCTCTGGCTAATTACAGGCTAGATGAGGCCAAGGCTGACGGCAAAAAGTTCCAAGTCGTTTCTTCATTCTGCTGATTTGGTTGATTTATAGGAGGCCTGAACGTAATTCATCAAAGATTTGCAGAAGAAGAGTTGAATCCATCTAAGGAATATCATACATAAGAATTGGCTCAATCTATTATAATCTGTACATGCTATGCCAGGAACAGTTAAATGTGGTTGGAATATTAAAACTACGAATTTTGGAAACATAAATGTACAGTTACATATTTTATGCAATAATATTTCTCATTTCGCATCATTTAATTGAAAAGTTACAAAGGCGTTCATGTAGTCTACTATTAGTGCTAACTACTAACAACAATCGCTTGGCTCGGTTACAATAGTTACTCTACTAGACGTGTACATTATATCATGGAAAAAAAGAGGGACTGCGTCTGAATTTAATTACTAACTGTAAGTCCTCTTTCTTAATTAAGAATAATTTTGATCATTTAATTATTACGAGTGTCATTTTCATGTCAATAGAAAACCAGTTATTATTAGTAAAAATGTTATAATTTTCAATTTTATCCAAATATTGATTTATAGTAGCAACTAATTATGAGATAATATATTGTTGATCTGAAAGTTATAAATAAATTTTTCACATAATGAATTTGAATACATTTTTAAATAATATAGCATTAGTAATACTCATCTGTATAACATTTATGGGGATGGCACAGGGACAGTACTTCATATATAAGAATCCTATCTAATATAATATAATTCATGTGAGCAAAACAATGTACATGGTGAATCTATTATCGGGCAAAAGATACTTCAGAACAAGAGCAAAAGAGGAAAAAAATCTCTGCGACACCATTATTTTCACAGTAGCAATGCGTAACTAGTATGACCTCTGAATTAATTGAAATCAATTAAGTAGGTATCAACTTCAATGATCTATACTGAATCCAAATTTAAGCAAAAATCTATATTTTTTGAAATATAGAAAATATTATTGATACTTACTTCTCAATTAAAAAATATACATTAATGAAGCCGTACTATAAATGAAAAATTCTGACACCCAAATGCTTCTCCGCGAACTCAACAAGGTTGTTGACCTCACTGTCATCAATGTAGCCATTGCCATTGCGGTCCACAGATCTTACTCCGCGGCTGGCTTTCAACCTGGCAAACCATCCTCCGGAGTAGCGGACAGCCTCCGCAAGCTCGTCTCTGCTGATCTTTCCATCTTTGTCCCTATCAAATTTCTTTAACCACTGTTTGAACTCATCCACCGTCATTTGACGCTTCCCGTCTGCACAGACACTGCGACTTTTGATTGCCATTTATGAAAATATACAGAGGTGTTTCAATTTCCCTCCAAGAAAACCTCAAGTATCTTCACAGCATTTAAGTCCTGAGGCCTGTCCAATTTATATGCTCCTGCTGCTCTTTTCCTCGTTTGCTTTTGGCATGTGAGACACATGTCTAAATTATATTAAAGTTCCTGTCACATTCACATTCTTTATACGCAAGAACTAGCAGGATTTGCTACAAAAAGGAAGATAATATTTAAGTATGTGTATTGTACGTAGTTGGGCAACTTTTGTTAGAGATAGTGCTTTCTTTTTAAAATAGTAAACAGCCATGCACTTCCTGAAACGTTTTCCTTTTATATTTTTAATTCGCAGAAGTGAATCATGGGTGACTTAATACATTGCATACTATTTTTTGGTCTCCCGGCTGTCCGCGGTTAGGCTAATGCGAAGAAAAGCTAAAACGATCTCATGCATGCATGCATGTGATTTAATTGCCGAAAGATTTGTAATCTAATAAATGAGGAGGAGGATCATTTAGGCCAACTGCATCGAAATAAAGGGTAAGAGCGAATCTCCTGTAAAGGAAGAAGATTTTAGAATACACATAGTGGAAGCTGGAGAACCAAATATTTTTGTAACATATATAGGGAATTCACTGAATTTTAAAATGAGAATATCTCAATAATCTTTGTTGATACTCTAATACTAGATTTGTATATATAGAGTGATTTTATCATTAGTACCTCCTACTTTAAAAAATTAGGACGAATCAGTCAAATTCATTTATTGCATTCTCTTTTCTAAAACAAATTCTCTATCATATTAATTTAAATGCAATGAATGAATTTAGTTAGTTCATCATAACCTTTTAAAGTTAAAAGATACTGACCATAAAAATTGTATATATGTATAACTTTATTTTATCAAGCAATAATTTCTTTACATGTTCACAATATGCTAGATTAGGTTGTTAACTTATTCAAAGGATTTTAAAGGATATTTATAGATCGATTTATTTATCTTTGAAAAATTCAATTAATTCTTTTATATATATATATATATATATATATATATAAAATCTAGAGATATATTGGCTGATAGCGTCACAACTCAAAAGAGGACGGTACCATTATATATTCCATTATTGATGTATATACCCATGCTCTTATTTTATTTGGACGTAGGATTTATCTCATATCTTGCTTTACATGTGGAGTTATCTTACAAACAATCCTCTACAAGTAAACCGAAGTTGACTTCGACTGTCACCCATTTTTTTTTTTTTTCTTAATTTTCTTAAGCTACCGTATGGCAAAGCTTGGCCATTATGACATATGTCATGCATAACATGTAAGCCTGTCTAAGCTCGGGTTGATTTTGATTGACCGCTTTGAGTGGCCACTTCTATATATATATATATATATATATATATAATTTTTCCAAAGCTACTATTTGGTAGAGTCATTATCATGTTTATCGAAGATAAAAGTTTCATGTCAATTTTTTATGGTCACAATATCGTTGTATAATATATATTGATGGATAGTTTTACAATCTACAGAATTAGTCTATTAAATTGTGCATTAATTTATATATACTATTCTATTACATTTTATGTTTCATCGTAAGATCATTTTCTTATTTCTCATATGGAAATCTTTAACAATTACTCACATCGACTACATTCCTCGAATTCTTCTAAGCACAGGAAGTAGCGAACATATTAATTGATTGGAAAAGTCATCCTAACTTCAATTAATGAATTTTGGGTTAAGTAGCACATATCAATATTCATTTCTTCACTTCTATTTCTTTATATTTCCACTTTCAAATAATACTATATTATTTCTTTAAGCATATTTAAAATGACTAACATGCCTGTTCAGAGAAAATAATTTCATACACTCCACAACCCAGTTGACGATACTCTGCCTACCTGATGAGTTAAATATACAACTGTCATCATTTCATGTAAGCATTTAGCTCTAATGCTTACTTTCTTAGGTTTACTTTATACTGTATAGATTATCTCTCTGTAACCTAACTGGCAATTACCATTAGCAAAGTTTAACTACTTTTAGTCAATACATACTATATAGAATATGCATTTTTAAAAATCCTAATGGGATGTAAATACAAAAAGTGGTGTACATACAATTTTTAAGGGGTGGAAATTGTTAGACCCTCAAAGCTTGGTATAGGCAAGTTACTAAGCATGGCTTGGTGGATGGTGCCAAGCCAAGGGAAGGCATGTTGGAGCATGCCTATGATGCTAGCGGGCTAGCAAGACAGGAAGCAACAGGCAAGCAGAATGAGCAGCGTGCGTGGGTGTCCGCACGAAGCACAAGCAATGCGGCTGCCAGGCCAGGCAGCGCGCGCAAGGCAGAGCGCGCAGGGCAGCGCGCGCAAGGCAGAGCGCGCAGGGCAGCGCGCGCGTAGCACAGGCAGTATGTGCGCGGGCAAGGCAGCATGAGCGCGCAAGGCAGAGCGCGCGCAGCACAGGCAGCATGAGCGCGCAAGGCAGAACGCGCAGGGCAACGCGCGCGCAGCACAGGCAGCATGAGCGCGGGCGAGGCAGCATGAGCGCGCAGGGCAGCGCGTGCAAGGCACAGGCAGCATGCGAGCGAGCGAGGCAGCATGCGCGCGAGCAAGGCAGTATGTGCGCGCGCGCACGGGCATGTGCGGGGCATCATGTGCAGCAGACCGAGCGAGCAAGCCAAGCGAAGGCCAAGCAGGCTGTGCCAAGACCGAGCGAACCAGTGCCAATGTGTGGGAAGGCCAAGCGAAACAAGGGCATTCAGCAATTGTGGAGCAACGCCAAGCATAGCTAATGCTAGCTGGAAGTTATGCTAGGGACATTGCAAGCTTGCTGGACGGTTGGCAACAAGAAGCAGGTGTGGCTGGCACGTGTGGCTCATGGGGCAGTTACACACTCACACAGTTGTGGCAGTTACCAGGCGGTTATGGCAGATTTGTGCATGGGATGCTGAGTTGGCAGGTGGTTATGTGGTAGTTTTTATCAAATAACTGCCTTTGCTTATGTGTTTTATGCTGGCTGGTGCCAGCAATGCTATACAGTTGGGCATGTCAACTGCTGTTGTATATAAAGCTGCTTGTATTGTGCCTATGGCACATGATGGATGGGCTGTTGCTGTAAACCATTGAGCAATTGTGTATTGTTTCCTGATTTGAGTAATAAAATCAAGTTAGGTTAGGGTTGGTTCCCTGTAATCATTGTTGTCTCTCTATATTTATGTGATGCTAATGTGTGTGTAGCAAAACGTGCATGTGTGGCTAAGTAAATAGGCAGGCAGCAAGCATTTGTGCCGGTACACAAGGGCGTTGGGCTGTGTTGGTGCGCAGCTGTGTGGGATTTGTGGCAGCAGTGTGTAGCACACTTGTGGGCAGTGTGTGTGTGGGGAAAATTGGCTGGCTAGGCAGGGCATTCCTAGCGCCAGCACGCGAAAAATTCTAGGCAAATTTTAAGCGTGTCACAGTTGGTATCAGAGCAAAGGTTTGAAGGCTTCGTTGTAGTGTTATGCCAAAGATGACTCTTGAAGATGCTAAGGTACGAATCAGTAGGCTTGAACAATTGGTTGGTGATCCACCAGAAGAGTATACGGACCTTGGTGTGATGGCTGTTGAGAATGCAGAAAGAATCATGAACATCCAAACCACATTGAGAGATTTGTTAAAAGATCTTGAAACTAGGTTTGGAAACGTGAGAGTAGAAAATGCTGAAGTAATTGATGGCCAAAGGGAGAGACTTAGTGCCATAGAGGGTGAGATCAGATTGTTGAAAAGAGCAATGGTTCATCCTCAATAAGAAGGGACTGTCTCAAAGATAAAGGTACCAGAACCCAAGCAATTCAATGGCAGTCGAAATGCCAAAGAATTAGAGAATTTTCTATGGGACATGGAGCAGTATTTTCGGGCTGCAAGGATACCTGAGACAGAACAGGTGTCTATCACCAGCATGTACTTGAGTGGTGATGCGAAATTGTGGTGGCGTACTAGGATGGCAGACGATCTTAGTGCTGGCAGACCAAGTATTGCAACATGGGAATCCTTGAAGAAGGAATTGAAGGATCAGTTTCTGCCATGTAATACTTCTTAGATGGCAAGAGATTCTCTTAAAAAGTTGAAGCAAACTGGTTCAATTCGAGAGTATGTGAAGGAATTCAGTTTTTTGATGCTGGATATCAAGAACATGTCTGAGGAAGACAAGTTGTTTAACTTCATGTCAGGTTTACAATCTTGGGCACAAGCAGAATTGAGAAGGCAAGGTGTGAAGGACATACCTACTGCTATGTCTGCTGCTGAAGGCCTTGTTGATTACCGTATGACTAGTTCTACCTCTAATACAGACAAGAAGAAGTCTGCTGATGGGAAAAAGGGGAAGAACAAAGAGAAAAAGAAGTTTGAGGGAAAGAAGAAGAAAGAGGATCATGGGAAGGACCATAACCAAAACAAAACAAAGTCACAGCAGGGCTGTTTCATTTGTAGTGGTCCTCATCGTGCAAGGGATTGTCCAAAGAAAGAAAAGGTTGCTGCCATAATCAGTCAAGATGTTGAGGACGTTGATGTTGGTCCCTCTCGAGTCAATCCATTGCAGCTGCTCAATGCAATTTCAAGTGAAAAACAGGCTGATTTTAAAAACCTATTGTATGTTACTGTGCAGGTGAATGGAAAGGATGTAAGAGCCATGTTAGACACAGGAGCAACTAACAACTTTGTGGCTCAAAGAGAGGCAAACAGATTGGGGTTGAAACTGTTGGAAAGTACCAGCACAATCAAGGCAGTAAACTCAAGTGCAACACCAGTTTGTGGAGCAGCAGAGACAACCTTAACGGTGGGCAATTGGCATGAGAAATGCCACATGATGGTGGTCCCTCTTGATGACTTCGATCTCATTCTTGGTATGGATTTCTTTTTAAAGGCCAAGGTAATGGTGATGCCACACCTTTAAGGCATTGTGATTGGGGATGAGGAGAACCCATGTTTCATGAAGATAGACTGTGGAACTCATTGGAATGGCAGAGGCAAAGGGGCTGTTATCTCAGCAAAACAGCTTGATAGGGGCTTGAAGAAAGGGGAGATAACTTATCTGGCAGCAATGGTGCAAATCAAGCCAGATGTAGTGGTTGATGTGCCGGATGAGGTGGCTGCTGTGTTGGATGAATTTGCAGATGTTATGCCTGCAGAATTACCTAGAGAGCTTCCTCCAAAAAGGGCCATTGATCACAAGATTGAGTTGGAACCCGGTGTAAAACCTCCTGCACGAGCACCTTATCGAATGGCGCCATGTGAACTGGCAGAGTTGAGGAAACAACTTGATGACTTGCTGAATGCAGGGTTGATTCAGCCATCAAAGGCTCCTTATGGTGCTCCTGTCTTATTTCAGAAAAAGCAGGATGGATCCTTGCGAATGTGTGTAGACTACAGGGCATTGAACAAAGTGACAGTGAAGAACAAGTATCCTGTTTCGAATGCTGCTGATTTGTTTGATAGGCTGTCAAAGGCTTCCTATTTCACCAAGCTTGACTTGCGGTCTGGATACTGGTAGGTTAGAGTGGCAGAAGGTGATGAAGCCAAGACCACATGTGTGACAAGGTATGACTCATTTGAGTTTTTAGTCATGCCATTTAGGCTTACCAATGCTCCTGCTACATTTTGCAACTTAATGAATGATGTGTTGTATGAGTTCCTTGATAAGTTTGTGGTGGTTTATCTTGATGACATTGTTGTGTATAGTGAGTCATTGCATGATCATGTAGCTCACTTAAGGCAAGTGTTTGCAAGGCTTAGGGATTATAAGCTTTATGTTAAGAAGGAAAAATGTGAGTTTTGTCGCTAAGAGGTGATGTTCTTGGGACATTGGGTCAGTAAAGGAGAAATTAGGATGGATGAGAGGAAGGTTCAAGCCATTCTAGACTGGCCTATTCCTTCTAGAGTTACCGAATTACGGTCTTTCTTGGGTTTAGCTAACTATTATAGGCGTTTCATTGAGGGATACTCTAAGAAAGTCAGTGTGTTGACTGATTTGCTGAAGAAGGATCAGAAATGGGACTGGTCTGAGGCATGTGATAGAGCTTTCAATAAGTTGAAGTTGGCTGTAACGTCTGAACCAGTATTGAAACTACCTAATTTTAGTGAACCATTTGAGGTGCATACGGATGCATCCGATAGGGCTCTTGGTGGAGTTCTTGTGCAGGTTGGACATCCAGTGGCATATGAAAGCAGAAAATTGAAGGATGCTGAGCAACAATATTCTGCTCATGAAAAGGAGATGACAGCAATGGTACATTGTCTTGATACTTGGAGGCATTATTTGTTGGGTACAAAGTTTACTGTGGTGATAGATAATGTGGCAAATACTTACTTCAAGACACAGAAGAAGCTGACTCCTAAGCAGGCTCGTTGGCAGGAATTCTTGGCAGAATTTGATTTTGTATAGGTGCACAGACCTGGAAGGCAGAATCAGGTTGCAGATGCTTTAAGTAGAAAAGAAGTGGAGGGTTATGTAGCAGCTTTGACAGCAATACATACTACTTTTCTGGAACGAGTAAAGCAGCATGCAGATTCTGACTTGGCTTACACTAAATTGAGGCAACAGGTGCTGGATGGACTGGTTAGATGGTATTGGGTTGATGACAACCTGCTGTATGCGAAGGGAGGCAGGTTGTAGTCCCTAATGGTGGGGGACTTAAGCAGGAATTGTTGAAAGAGACTCATGATCCACAATGGGCTGGTCATCCTAGGGTTAAAAGGATGTTAGCTTTGTTGGGCAGAAGCTATTACTGGCCAAAGATGGGAGATGATGCGGAGGCCTATGTCAAAACCTGTGTTGTATGTCAGCTTGACAAAACAGAAAAGATGAGGGAAGCTGGGCTGTTGCAACCATTACCAATTCCAGAGAAGCCTTGAGTATTGATTTCTATGGACTTCATTGGTGGATTCCCTGAAGTTGATGCGTTGAAGTCAGTTTTGGTGGTTGTAGACAGGTTTACAAAGTATGCAGTGTTTATTGCTGCGCCAAATGCTTGTCCAGCAGAGAAAGCGGCTGAGCTTTTCTTCAAAAATGTAGTGAAATATTTTCGTGTGCCAAGTGACATTGTGAGTGACAGAGATGTTCGATTCACAGGTAAATTTTGGACTTATTTGTTCAAACTAATGGGTTTTGAGTTGAAGTTTTCAACAGCAAACCATCCTCAAACGGATGGGCAAACAGAGAGGATTAATGCACTCTTGGAGGAGTACTTGAGGCACTATGTGACTGCAAGTCAGAGAAACTGGTTGGAGTTGTTAGATGTAGCACAGTTTTGCTACAATCTGCACAAATCTTCAGCTACAGGTTTGAGTCCAGTAAAGCTGTGTATGGGATTTCAGCCTCTAACGCCACTTGAGGTTGCTCAACAGAAAGATCAAGGACTATGTCCTGCTGCTTATTGCTTTGCAAGAGACAAGACTGAGTTAATTGAGGGTGCAATTGACAGCTTGGCTAAGGCAGCAAGGCGGATGAAGAAGTATGCAGACAGGGGTCGACGGTCCTTGGAGTTCAATGTAGGGGACAAGGTTCTGTTGAAGCTGGCTCCACAGATCTGGAAGAAAGTTACAGATCAGAGATATCATCAAGGGCTTATACAATGCTATGATGGTCCGTTTGTGGTAATGAAACGAGTGGGGAATGTGGCATACAGGTTGGCTCTTTCGGACAGGTTGAAGATTCATCCTACTTTCCAAGTGAGTTCCTAAAGCCCTACCATGAAGAGGCAGAATCAAGCAGGGCACAACAGAGGAGGGCACCTCCTGTTATTAGGAAGGAATTTGACAAGGAAATTGAGAAGATTTTGGCTTATCGCAGCGTGGGTAAGAGCAAGCTAAATCGGAGGACAGATTTTCTTGTGCAATGGAAAGGGGAAAGTGAAGCAGATGCTACGTGGGAACGTGGAGCTGTTTTATGGCAGTTTGAGGATATCATTCAGCAGTATTTGGCTGGACACACGACGAAGGCGTCGTCTATTTTAAGTGTGGGGGGTTTGTTAGACCCTCAAAGCTTGGTACAGGCAAGTTACTAAGCATGGCTTGGTGGATGGTGCCAAGCCAAGGGAAGGCATGTTGGAGCATGCCTATGATGCTAGCGGGCTAGCAAGACAGGAAGCAACAGGCAAGCAGAATGAGCAGCGTGCGTGGGTGTCCGCACGAAGCACAAGCAATGCGGCTGTCAGGCCAGGCAGCGCGCGCAAGGCAGAGCGCGCAGGGTAGCGCGCGCGCAGCATAGGCAGTATGCGCGCGGGCGAGGCAGCATGAGCGCGCAAGGCAGAGCGCGAAGGGCAACGCGCGCGCAGCACAGGCAGCATGAGCAAGCAAGGCAGAACGCGCAGGGCAACGCGCGCGCAGCACAGGCAGCATGCGCGCGGGCGAGGCAGCATGAGCGCGCAGGGCAGCGCGCGCAAGGCACAGACAGCATGCGAGCGAGCGAGGCAGCATGCGCGCGAGCAAGGCAGTATGCGCGCCCGCGCACGGGCATGTGCGGGGCAGCATGTGTAGCAGGCCGAGCGAGCAAGCCAAACGAAGGCCAAGCAGGTGGTGCCAAGACCGAGCGAACCAGTGCCAATGTGTGGGAAGGCCAAGCGAAACAAGGGCATTCAGCAATTGTGGAGCAACGCCGAGCATAGCTAATGTTAGCTGGAAGTTATGCTCGGGACATTGCAAGCTTGCTGGACGGTTGGCAGCAAGAAGCAGGTGTGGCTGGCACGTGTGTTTCATGGGGCAGTTACACACTCACACAGTTGTGGCAGTTACCAGGCGGTTATGACAGATTTGTGCATGGGATGCTGAGTTGGCAGGTGGTTGTGTGGCAGTTTTTATCAAATAACTGCCTTTGCTTATGTGTTTTATGCTGGCTGGTGCCAGCAATGCTATGCAGTTGGGCATGTCAACTGCTGTTGTATATAAAGTTGCTTGTATTGTGCCTATGGCACATGATGGATGGGCTGTTGCTGTAAACCATTGAGCAATTGTGTATTGTTTCCTGATTTGAGTAATAAAATCAAGTTAGGTTGGGGTTGGTTCCCTGTAATCATTGTTGTCTCTCTATATTTATGTGATGCTAATGTGTGTGTAGCAAAACGTGCATGTGTGGCTAAGTAAATAGGCAGGCAGCAAGCATTTGTGCAGGTACACAAGGGCGTTGGGCTGTGTTGGTGCGCGGCTGTGTGGGATTTGTGGCAGCAGTGTGTAGCACACTTGTGGACAGTGTGTGTGTGGGGAAAATTGGCTGGCTAGGCAGGGCATTCTTAACGCCAGCACGCGAAAAATTCTAGGCAAATTTTAAGCGTGTGACAGAAATATTGCTACTCTTTGGTAAATACTAATTGTTAGCCCGACTCACTAACAAAGTTCATTCATAGTATTTGGGGCCTAGTCATCACCATTTTGTGGAGGATGGAGCTATATACCCAATGATATATTTTTAGGGAGGCCAGAATAGTTGATAGTAGTAGAGGCTATCTTTGGGCCTATAAATTTCCTTTCAAGGCTGGGCTCCGTCCATTAAATTAGGACTGGAGTGGCGATATTGGCACCCCAATAAAGCTGTATATACACTTTCTTTGTAAATACACCCCATTGAATATTATTTTAAAAAATTATAATTTATATACTCCATGGAGATGGAGGAGATACTCCACCAGCACTGGTACACCACAACTGATAGAGTTCATTAATAATAATAATAATAATAATAATAATTTGGGAAGGTTAGGCAGTTATATAATTATTCAAAGTTATAGGCCTTTCAGAATGGTTAGTAAATACACATAATTTAGAAACTTTTGGTGTTATTATCAATTATTTATATATATATTTTATTTATTTGATTGGTAAAAAAATGACCATTTGAAAGGAAGAAAATGATCTTTCCTACACTATTTTCATAATGAAATCATAATAGAGGCTGCAACTAATATTGCCCACTGAATTAACTGAAATACAAGAAATAAATATTTATTTCAAAGGATATATTGAGGTTAAATTTTTTTTTTAAAAAATAATGCATCTTAATTAAAAAAGTTAGCCGAGATTGACCCAGTAGTGTATCAAAATGATTTGTCTCTATCATGTTATTCGCCATATTTATCTATGAGGACAAATTATTTGTTACCATAGTTATGCTAGTTGTTAGATTAATTTTTCGTATGGTGTAGTATTACTGTTTAAACAAATATGAAATATTAGTGAAAGTATGAAAAATATAGCCACAATTTCGATATTTCAACTATAGTTTTGATATCCCTAAATTCTAAAAAGTCAACATATTACTGATTAATTTATTTCCTTAATTGAAATATACAAAATGAAGATATTACAAGTGAAAAATTCTGACACCTAAATGCTTCTCTGCAAACTTAGCAAGGTTTTAGATCTCACCATCATCAATGTAGCCTTTGCCATTTTGGTCCGCAATTTTTACACCGCGTATCGCTTTCAACCTCGAAAATGAGGGACAATAAGGAAGTGTATTCTCCTCTCTTATTTCAAGCATTAGCGATATTATTATTATACCTCGTGGATGCAAAATAATGTACTCAAACAATCATTGGTTTTGAAAATACTATCCAAAAAACCCCGACAGTTAATGTAAAGATTTTTCCATCCAATATTTAATGGTTTTGTGAGAAAGAAAGGGTAAATAGGTAAATGTATTGATGTTTTAGCTATGTGAGAATAGTTTTAAAAAATTAATATTCAATTAAATATGAAATAAAAATGAATGGATAATCTTGTGACACTTGGCATCTAAATAATATGGTTTTAAAAACAAAAGAATAAAAAGTCGTCAATGGTAGCTAGCGCCATTGGTTTAAGCACCAGCTATCCCATGCCAAAGCTTTGGCATGGTTCGACACCGGTGAATCAAAAATAACAAGCTCTCTAACCTTTATGTGTGGATTGTTCTCTCACCCTCGTATGAGTCTCTCCCTCACCTCCGTATGGCGGATCATTCTCATATAGGAGTAGCATCCCCAGCCGTCCCACTAATGTTTTTATCTCAATTGGTTCCGGTAGTTCTCTAGGCTAGTCCTAATTCTAAAAAAAAAAAAAAGAAAAAAGTCAAAGGGCACTTACCCCACCGGTTCACTTTTTCTTCAATCTCACCCCACCTTATCGGTTCACTTTCTCTTCAATCTTACCCACCATTTCATTTTCTCTCTCACCTCACTATTTCTCTCTCTCTTTCTCTCTCTCTCTCTCTCTCTCACTTATCAGCTTAAATCGACAACCAAATTTTTTTCAAGTGGAGAAGATTGTGTGGTTGGTTACTTTTCATTCCCCATTTAGTAATAAAATCTCTTAAGTATACGAATCGTATAGATGTCATATAGTAGTTGCAAGATTGTCTCCATTGGGTGAGAATCAATTACCAAACTAGTCCTAGATGAAAATAAATAAATAAACAATGACGTGTGTTAGGATTTCGGATTCCACTTGGATTTAGAAATTAATTATCAAAGTATCGAAGATTTATCGGTTGTATTTGTCGCTAGTTTATCACTAATTCTCTTAATACATTTCTTCCGATAATGTATCGAACATACTCTAGTCCATTGACACCTATCTTCTAATGGCTATCAAATGAACAAGAACTCATAAGGTTCAAGATAATTTACTACCTAAATCATATTGGTATTTTTATGAGACATTCTGCTGTCACTCGAGTACTCACGGCGATGGGGCTATTATACGAGTGGCCTATTTCCTTTTCCTAACCTAGGGTAGACATTTTATCGAGCACTTTATGTGCTATTTCTTCTGGTCTCAACACACAAGCTCAAATCATGCATATGATGGTCAATTACATACAAACATTAAGTTCTAAAATCTCTACTCCATATACATAATATCCTTAAGTAAATGACAATAAACTCTATTAATATTAAAAATCATTATCCATTATCATCCTAACACAACATGAAATTTGTGACTATATACAATGAAAATAATTACAAGAAACACGAGAAGTTAAAGAAACAATCAGTCCATCTCTTTTGAGTTTGAATCGTTGCATCGTCTTCTTCGCTCATGCCATGTTTTCTCTCCAAAGTATAAGTGTAGGATATTGGTGGGTGATGTTTTGAAGATAAAATGGAGATGCATGTGAGCTGGTTGGTATGTTGGTTGGTGATTTTTTATTTGCAAAAGATGTATGGAGGGCTGGTTATTGTGTGAGATGGGTTGTTTTTGACGCGACCCAATCCAGATCTCTCTAAACTCTTATCCGGAAGGGTCTCATCAGGTACCCCAATAGATCCTTCCTAAACCCTACTAGGCGAGTTAAGAGAAATTCGCGGAGCGAACCCTTAACTTTCTCTTTACAAGCTAACTTGCTTGACTTTCTTTTCAAAACTAGTTGGGGTTGGTTTCGTTTTAAACACTAAAATTTTATTTCAAATTGTAAAATCAATTCATTTTTACCAAACAAAAATTTGGTAACATAACGACTGCATTTTTGACATTTTCAAAACTTGTAAAAGGAAATTTACACTTCTAACTATTTTTCCAAATACCACCCAACTTCTTTATCGACAAACGTGCATTTCAACTCACATTTTCATTTTATCGAAATAAAAAGCATGAATTCAGAAAACAATTCATTCACAACTTTAACAATGGTTTAAAAATTAAACTTTAACTTCATAAAAATTATTTACCACTCATTTACAACTCAAAAGATTATATACAAATATTTCTTAAAACTACAAAATATGCAAATGTAAGCCATGCAGAAATATCATCGTGTCATGCCCACCTATTCTTTTGGAGGAGCTATCTCTTCCTGGTCACTCATGCCAACACCTGAGGAGGTTTTTAATACAAAATAGGAAAACTGTGAGCTTTGAAAGCTCAGTGAGTGTTGGTAATTATTTTTCACTAAAATATTTCATTTTTAAAATACCTCATAAAAACATTTGAAATATAAATTTCTATTGCTTCAAGTATAAATCTCATTTTAAAGGCAAAACATTCATAGATAACTTATCAATCTCATATGCATATAAACTTCATTAAAAGCTTGTAACTTTCAAAGCATACAAAATTCTAAATACTTTCATTACTTGAAATAAAACTCAAAATACTTTTTCTTTACTTTTAATATCTCAAACACTTGGTATACTTTCTAAAAGCACCATTTGTACCCCTAAAAGCTCTGACCACACGACGACTAGTTACGTCGCTCGTAGTGGCAATGTCATGTGATGATTTTGAACTGACACCAACCGTGACATAATCTGAGACATCTCACGACTATGTATGAAATTCTACGTTGCTAACCATTGCGCAAGATAATATCCCACAGAAGTAGAGGCGACATGATAGACTCGATTTCTTCCCAAGTTAGTGACGTATCCCTCCCACGACTTTGCCATACCAGTGTGGGATATACTGATCGGGTCTAAAACTTAAAAATGTAATATGAGGGTATACTAATGGCTTTTGAAAATCTCTTTTACTTTAACTTTCTAAGTGCAAAAAAGCACAAATCTCTTTTTTGGGCGTATTAAGCACCAAATCTCATTTTTGAGTACAGTAAGCACTAAAACTTATTTCTTTTAAGTGTAAAAACACCAAAACTAATTTTCTTAGTGCAAAAAGCACGAAAATTGATTTCTAAGTGCAATAAGCACCAAAATAACTTGGCTAAGTGCATAAAGCATAAAATAGCTCATTTTACTCAAGCAAAAGCATTTAAACTAGTAACATACTCATTTCAAGATTTAAAGCTAACACATTAGAAATTTTTCTTATAACTTTTCAAATCAACAATAAACTTTACAAATCAATTACAAAAACTTTAAAAACATAAAGTGTAGCACTCACCTAGATTGCAAACTTGGTTCAAGACTCTTCAATGGCCCTATCGCACCCCGCTTGCTTCCTCCTCACCTACATATCACATTCTCGCTTAGAATACACAACATTTAGTTTCTCAAAACTCATTAGAAAACTTCTAACTCAAATAACCCATAAAAGGGCACCTTTCACTAAAAACATCTCTACTTGATTTATACTTAACTCAAGCTTTAAAAGTAAGATTTCTTTACATAAACCTTACTTATTCTCACCTAGGAATATTTTCATATATCCAAAATAATTTTCTAGAGCTCGAAATGAAAAATCATATTTTTGCACCCCTTTTGGCCGAACATTGTTCACAACCCTATCCATTGATTTTCTTTGCTCAATTCTTACTCCATTCATCTCCCTAACTTGCACTTAGATCACCTGTAAAGCGATTCTGAAAAATTTTAACTATCGGGTGACGAAACCTAAGAAAAATCTTACTTTTTCACCACTTTTTCAAGGCAACTTTTACACTTTTGGTTTCTAAACTCAATTCTCTTCACCACTAATTCGAATATACTTAATAACACTTATCTATATCATTAAAATGCATATAAAGAGTGGCATTTCGTCAAAACCGAAAATGCCCTTTATCGGGTAAAAACTAACTACATTGTCTCTATGCAATTCTCTTTGAATTCTAAGTTGATTTAATACTTAACCAACCTTGATTCAACATGGAATCATGCTTAATATCTCAAATATCTCATCACATTCACACATTGCCAATTATGGCCTTTGATGGTCCAACACATACTAAACTTATTTCACTAAATTTTCTATGTTAATTCATTTAGACATTTCATTAGACACTTTGTCTACAACACATTTCAATCACAACTAAACTCAAATCAAACATAGGGTTTCTCCAACACAACCCTAACATCTCAAACTATATGGCTCTACATGATCTACTCTTGTTTATGGTAACTAAATGCTCACCTCAAGTCACATATAAAAACCCACATCACAAACCAACAAAACACCAACATTTCAACCACTATGACAATTTCAAAAATGGTATACTAACCTTTGCTTGCTTGATTTCTTTCTCCCAGCTTGTTCTCCTAGGTTAGGTGGTCTTGAACTCGTGATTGGAAGCTCGAAAATGGGGTAGAATCACTTGATCTCCCCTCTCCCTCAGAGGGTCAAACCAACTCTTTTCTCATTTTGGTTTCCTGTTTTTGCTCCTTGTACTCGACTCTAGCTTGATCTTCTAGTTTGGGGTGGTTTGAAGGCTTGATGGGAGGCTCGAAAATGGCTTGGATTCACTTGATCTTCTTCTTCTCCCTCTCGGCCGAATCTCTTCCTCTCTCGCTCACTTTTGGTCTCTCTTTCGACCTCTCTTTTTGTTTCTCTGTTTCTACGTTGTTTGTGAAATGGCTTAAGTTTTTTGTGTAAATGGTGACAAAGTTTCACACTTTATTCACTAACTTTTTAAAAAATGATGATCACGTCCCTGAAAATTTGATTTTCGTCCCCCAACTTTAGCTTAATTCTACTTGACTCCAATTATGTTTTACTTTCTTCAATTTAGTCCCTCATCACCTTTAATAATTACTTAATACCATTTACCATTTTACCCTTCTAATTATTCTCTAATTTGGTTCAATCAATCTCTAAAGATTCTATACAATCTTAGACACTTTCATTGATCATTTAGGGTCTCAAATCATTGCTTAAAGACTATTATTGAGGGAACAATAGATAGAAAATTGAGGTTTTATATTATATCAATTATTTCACTTGGGACCCTAGGGCATTCTAGAATCACCAAATTTCCAATCGATCGTTTTTGGTTATTCCAAAATCTGAATTTTCAGATTCCAACGTCACTTGTTTAACTTCAATTTGTGGGATTTAATTGACTCCAAACTACTTTAGGGCATTTGTATCTTGTTCGGATCTGTATGAATCTCTAAAGTCTCTCATGGTAAAATGACCACAATGCCCTTCTTTGAAAATCACTCTACCGTAGGTTCAATTTATCTCTAAAATATTTTTACATCATTCCTATATTTTAATGGTTATATAATACTTCAAATCATGACCTACATATTGTCACTAGGGAAACCGTAATTGAGATTGAGGGTTGACCGTTTTATGGGGGAGTGGGCTACCTCATAGCCTTGCAATTCCTTTGTAGTGATTGCTTGGTCAACGATATTGTTCCCCATCGCATCTTTGTCACATTCTTGGACCAAACGTTCAAGTTTATGCTTAGTCACCACTTTCGAGTTTATTTTCTGAAAAATGCTTACAAACACATTAACAAACCAACATCTACTCGAAAATCAAGCAAAAGACTAGGATTTGGAGGTTAAAATTAAGTGTAGAATTGGTCTGATTAAATACCTCCAAACCTAAGCTTTGCTCGTTTTCGAGCAAAAGTTGGGGTAAACATAATAAAACACAAATACAAACATATGTACAACTTATTTAACCACTTCCGTAAATTAACATGTTGGCATTTAGCATATGTCATAAGTTGTTAAACCCTTAGGTGTCTCTAGTGGAGAGGAGTTATGTCTTCTGAGGGTTTTAATCTCTACGACACCTATAAACGGACTTGTGCAAGAAAAAGAAAAATGATATAATGTAGCTTAAATGAAACTCAAAGATTTACGCCGACTAGTCCATAAAGTAATGGTCACAATATTATCTTAAGAACTATGCACGTTATGCAAGAAGCCTAGACCAAAACTCAGGGTGTTATGGACCAAAAATAACAATGTAATCAAAATGCATATGATGTAATTCGTCTCAACTCTAAAACTTATAAGGTTTTTCTTTTTGAAGCTCTCGAAACCTAGTTGAAAACATTCTCACAAACATACACAATTTGGAAGTTATGCACAACCAAATTTCAAGATATTAATTGTATATGAATATAAATATATAAAAAGATGCTCATAAACATGCAAAGGATCTCATGAATACACAATAGAGCTAAAGAACATGTCATGTATTGTTCATCATCACAATTGAGTCTAACTCCTTAAAAGATAAACTGGGTTTTTTCTTTAGGTTGCAATGTGGCCAAAGGTGAATAAGTTAAAGAAAGAAAGGATAAGTAGTTCAATAAATGAACTAAGGATCACATTTAAGAGATCAAATGATGCATTTGTTAAGATATAAGTCTCTTTTTATTTTTTTTTCCACACTTCTAGGCTTCTTTTCTTCTATTCTTCATAACTACCTTTTTTTTTTTTTTGTGTATTTATCATTTCATTTTGCTTTTCTTTTTTTCTTTTGAATTTTCTATGCTTGCTTATTTGCTTTTGATTTTTTTGATTTTTTTTTTTTTTTTAATTTAGCAAGCTCATATGACATTCACTAACTTATTTACTTTTCATATTTCCCTTCACTTTATTGCCTAATTTTACCTTTAATGGATCCCAGGCTCTAAAGGGTAAGACAATATTTGTTTCAGGCTTGGAATGAGAAATTATAGTTTATAAATAAAAATTAAACTTATTGTATGTATGGTTCCAAATTTGGCTTTTGGAGCACAGACATAAGGATAAAGAAGTATTTGGGCCATTTATTAACTTTAAGCACATACGTATAGTATCACATCTCAAAATTTGTTTAACTTACAAGCAAAACAAATAATTTATTTAATGCAAGACATTTAATCAATTTCTAATGCTAAGCCTACATGATATCAATCTATTCAATTTGGAGTACAAGAAGAGTGTTCAAGATTTAAATGAAAACAACCCTCAAAATTAAATGTTATGGTTCAATGACTCACATAAGTAGTCTCCACTATTAATCATGACATTTCTTAGCAAGTCATTATCATCTTTACATCTTAAGCCTAGTTGAGCAAATACGCACAAACATACCAAGCTCCCTAAAGTAATATTTTGCTCATTATCCATGAATGTTATCGACAAAATCTTAAGTACTTCATGAGAGCTACAACACATCTAATTATACAACTTGCACAAACGACTTCTAACAAACTAACTAAAAATAAAGCATATTCACGTCATACATAACACATACTTACAATTTCACACAAAAACTAAAATTTCAGAAATTCACACCTCCACATCTAAGTGGAGCATCATGGACAATGCATGACTTTATAGCAAAGGAATATGAACTTCCAAAGAACAATAAATAATCCACTCAAAAATAAAACCAACGACAAAATGTATATATGAACTAAGCATTTTAAAGCTTACACCCTTAAACTTAAATTAAGCATGATAGACAATACAAAATTTATATGATATCAAGAGTATGAGTTCCAAAAATCAAAACCAAACAACAAGGAAAACAAACATACAAAAAACTAACTTTTGAATTTCACACCGTCAAACCTAAATCAAACAGTATAAACAACCTATGATTTTATAGTAAAAATGTATGAAATTCAAAAGAAAATACCTGGGTGGGTTGCCTTCCACCAAGCGCACGATTTAACATCTAGACAAAATGGACGAATTTGGAGTTTGAAGCTAAGTCCCAATCTTGTGACCATGCCCTTTTTACATAAAAAATGACAACCTATAAAAGCAAACAAGATAATGAAGTTAAAAGAAACTAGGACTAGAGTTGGCAACCAACCCAAACATTTCTCCGGTAACGGTATTAAAAACTTGTTGATACTTTTTAGTCCCCATTTAGTAATAAAATCTAGAAAGTATATGAATCATATAGATATTGCATACCGGTTGCAGGATCGTCTCCATAAGGACGTGAAAATCGATTAATCCATCATCATCCTAATACAATATAAAATATGACTATATACAATGAAAAAATTATAAATACAAAAGAAAAGTTAAGAAAAAAAACCTATGAATCTTCTTCCTAAGTTTGAATCCATGGAGTTATTCTCTTTCGAGTTCGAGCCTTTGTATCATCTTCTCCACTTTTGCAAAACTCTCTCTCTAAAGTATGGATGAATGATGTTGGTGGGTGAAGGATTGAAGTTGAAATAGAGGTGTTTAAAAGTGAGAATCAAAGGTGAGAGAAGGGATATAAAAGCCCCATTCTCAGCCCCTAAAATCTCCTTAAAAAAAGTGTGGTTCGGACCTTTTTTAAAGCTCCTAAAATTAGGGCATGAAATGAAAGGGTAAAAAAATGCCTCTTAGATAGCTCTCTTACACGCTAGTAGTGTGTGGCGCTCTTTGACGTATAACTTGTTGAAGGAGCGTGTGAGGTACCACATAAAAACAAGATCAATGTAGGAGACAAGTTGGGATAGGCACTGCTTGGTAAGTAAGAGTGCATGGCAGTACGTTAGACAAATGAAGAACCTGTTGGGAACATAACTTTGCACATTGGTAGGCTAGTCAGTGCGTAGCTGATTGTGCATGTTATTGTCTTCTGCTCATGTTCACGCTGTGTGGCACACTTTTGGGCAAGTGAGAGCACAGATTGGCACACATGCTGCTTGAGGGGTTACTTGTGCACTGATGTGCAGGCTGGTTGATTAGGAAGCGCGCTTCTGAGCGTTGGAAGCTATGTTGCTTGCTATCTTGGTGAGAAAATGTTGTGGAGGTATTGATGTAGGCTAGTTTGGGTGTTAAGCAGCAATGAGGCATGCATGTCAGCTGGTTGATATGTTGTTTGGTGATTTTTGATGTGCAAAGATGTATGGAAGGCTGGTTGTTATATGAGATGAGTTGTTTTAGGGGAGTAGGTTGTCTCACAGCTTTGCAATTCCTTCGTAGTGATTACTTGGTCAATGATATTGTTCCCCATCATGTCTTCGCCACGTTCTTAGACCAAACCTTCAAGTATACGCTCATTCACCACTTCCAAGTTTATTTTCTGAAAAATGCTCACAGACATATTAAACAAACCAATATCGACTCAAAAATCAAGCAAAAGACTAGGATTTGGAGGCTAAAATTAAGTGTAGAATTGGTGTGATCATCTCGCTAGAAGAAGATCGAGCACTGGTGGTTGTCTTTTCGCTCTCGTTGGTGCTCTCTCTTTCCTCCTGTTCTTTCTCTTTCCACATCTCTCTTTCTCTAGTGTAGTGAGTTTTTTTTCTGGTTTAAGATTTTTATTGGGGTGTAATAGGGGTGGGTGGTATGGGTGCGATTGTACTAGGTGTTAGTAGGTAGTTTTTATGTTGGGCGGCGTTAGTGTTAATTTGATGGTAGTGTCAGTTTGCAAAAGAAACGTTGGTTTACTGCCATCAATCTTGATTAATGAACAACGACGATGTTAGCAAGAGAAAGTGATTGGCAACAAACAGTTAGATTCATTTTTATTATTTATTATATGTAATGTTAATTGTATTTTAAAATGAAATCTCTACCGTCCAATAAGATTGATGCATGATAGGGATCGCACCTAGGTCTCCATCCTTACTTTAATTAATTTAATTTGATGATGAGACTAGGGATGGTGGGTGATGGTGGATTTGGTAATGAATGGTAGATGATGAAATTGTGATGAATGACATGTGATGATGGAAGTGATGATGTAAGGGTAATTGGTAATTAAATAATATATATTTTATATAATAGCAAAGGCATTTTGGTCTTTTAGTGGTTTTGTCATAAAATCACTACAAGATTAGATGGAAACCGATTTTGAATTGACAATAGGTTTTTTTGTTTTTTTTTTTTTTTTTGAAAGTTAGGATTTATTGATATTATTTCCATTTCAGCGGTTTTTTTTAGATTTTTCCTAAGCATTAACACAAAAATCATCAGTATATCATATAATTCAGGTTTATAAATTAAATCCATGATATTGTCTTTTGCATCATAAATGATGTGACAATTAATAGATGAATATATTTTATAATTAAAATAAATCATTATTAATGCTTATTTACTCATTCATATCATTGAGTGTGAAGCAAGTAAGATATAAAATACGGGATGTTTAGGAATAGTGATGTCAACTTGATAAAGAATAACCCATTAAGTTTGAAAAATTTTCACACATCTATGCACTGGAATTAGATGTCCAACGATTATAATTAAATAAATGAGGAAAAGGATTAATTAGGCCATTGCCATTAAGATAGGAGAAAATCTTAGATGCACTTGAGGGGTGCATAACTCACAAACTGATATATAATACATGTGTCATTTTTTCTCATCTTCTTCTTCTATTTTCTCTCTTCTTCTTTTTTTTGGCTAACACATGTATTATGCATTAGTAGGGGCAGTTAAGATTTTTTTGTAAATAGAGGGTTAGAGCAAATCTCCCAGAAAATGATGATAACTTGATATTAGAAGAAGAATTTGGGTGTAGTAGGATATGAACTTGGAACTTGAGAGTTGAGAACTTGAAACTATCTTGTAATTTTATTATATGTAGTAGTTTAACTTTTGTCATGAAGCTCATATATGATTCTTATAAGAGGGGATACAAATTTTCATTAATGTTTTTTTGGTTTTATTACATTGATAAAATTATTTTGTGAATTATATTTTTATTTATATGTACTTCTTATTGTGACGTTTATTATATTATTAATTTTAATTAGTTTTATTAAATGTGGGCAAATTGAGATGGAAAACAGGAAAAATAAAGGAAAGTGGATGGGGAAGAAGGAACCCAATCCAAATATTCTTATCTCCATTTCTTCTGAATGGGGATTTGGTTGTGCATGAGAAAAGGGTGGATGAATGAAGATGGTGAATCCAATTCCTATTTTTATAGTGATCTATTAACATTTCTATTCAATTAAGGTTTTCCTTTCATGTCAAATCTTGATCACAGCATACGAAGCTTAATTTTAAATTTTTATTCTTAACAAAAGTTGAGGTGGTTAGTGGTAATTAGTCCTTTACACTTACTCATTAAGATCATGGGTTTAAGATATTTTGCTTCTCAATTTCTTTCTTTCTTTCTTTCTTTCTTTTTCTTTTTCCTTTTTTTTTTTTTCGAAAAGAAAAATTAAGTTTTATAGATAATACTTCTAATAGTAATTGTATTTTATTTTCTTAAATCTACATCCACCAATATGGTATCATTGGTAGTAATTCGTTACTTGCACTGATGAGATCTCTCTAAATTCTTCTCGTGCAAAATGTAGCAAATATCCATTGAAAGGAAAAATCATCATACTTTAACACCTTAAATTAATGAGTCTTGGGTTGAGTAACACATATAAAATTTCTTTTCTTCGCTTGTTTTCTTATTATAATTTGTAATGATACTTTCTAATATCTTGGTGGCTAGTGCATATTTAGTGATTAATATGTCAGCTAAAAGTAAAATGTCTACGACACCATCATTTCACGTAAGCATCTTGTTCTATTGCACGTACACTTTCTAAAATTTACTTTATTCTGCATAGATTATCACGTTCAAATCTAATCACAGTTTGCAAAATTTTAACTAGTAGTAAGCATGCTAGATGAACATTTACTGTGAAGCTTGATTCTATGCAGTCCTCTTACTTCTCACTAGTTTGTTAGCCTTTTAGAATTCTAGAGGTTAGGTTTGCTTTTAATTTGGACTGAATGTGATTCCTTGACAGTAATTCAATGTCTTCCTAATTCTTCTCTTTCTCACATCTTTAGGTCAGTTAATTATTCTGGGACTTGATTATAGCTCCTTTTATTAGTGGCGAGCTCTTTCTCCATTTTAATAATGAGAGTAGTGTCTCTTTGGTAAAGAAACAAGAGAAAGGAACAATAATCTATTTGCAAATGATCATCGTTAGTCATTGACTCACCAAGAAAGTTTTTCTTTTTTTTTTAATTTTTTTAATTAGTTATATTTTTTAGGTCCACCTATAGCAATTTCGCAAGACTGCTTCTAATGGCATTCCCCTATTCACATAACAGTGAAAATAACCCTTGTAACTATAGAAAAAGACTGTTTAGTCACATCCATTGTTTTAATTATTTATAATCTTTTGAAAATTATTCTTACTTTAATTGCATAGTATGAAATAGAACAATATTTCATGTTGAGAATTTTTATAATCAAGCATAAAGGATCAACTAATAAAATTTATCAGTTGTATTTGAATTAAATATAAGAGAAAATTTATTTTAAGAGAGAGAATGTAATTGATGAATTTGATTAATTGGTTCTTCCTTTATAAAATCAGACATCCCTGATTATAAAAGTCCTCATTTCATGTTAATGTTATAACAAGAAAGAGTAATGATTCTTGACTAGGGTTTTGTTTTGTTAAACTATTTATTAGAGGAGTTTGAGTTTGAGCGATGCATGAGACAAAAAAATATAACAATCTTGGTCAATTTTATGCTGATGTATCATGAGATTATTGAAAGGATAGAAAAAAAAAAAAAACTAATAGAGAATTTTACTCAATAATGTAAAATACTGAACTTTGAATTTTTTTTTTCATTTAGTTCAAATTTTTGACTTATTCTTACTATTTTATTTCTTTTCATTAAATCTTGAAATAGTTAAGAATACAAATAAATCCTATTTGACGGGATCCACCCTGCCCTTCCCCTTACGGGGCCTAGGTGCCCGTTGGCATCCCACGAAATCCCTCTGGATTCTATTCCACTACATCCAACCTGAGAATCTGAGGAGTAAAACATAGAACTGAAAATTATCAGAATTAAGAGAAATTTAAATTTTATTAAAATTTGTTTTTATAGTTTAAAATTTCTTAAAAATTTCGGCAAAGTTTCCTTTGTTTTTCGGCATTTCCAAAATTTACAAAATTAACCTGCAAATCAAAATTTACGCTTCTAAAGTTTTACACATTTTTTCAACTTCCAATTGGACCTTAAGTCTATTTCAATGACAATCTCTAACCACAATTTCTAAGAAAATAAAATCAAATCAGTTTAATATCAACTTAAAAAAAAAAAAAAAATTCTTTACAAATCCAGATCTTTACAATCGAATAATAATTTACAATCCAGAAATAATCGATTTAATTTCATTACAGAATAAAGTTAAGCATAATTAAATTATGGCTAATATATTTGCAACCAAAAATAAAGTTCATATATTCTTTTGTGCATTGCCACTTATACATTTACATAAATTTTATTTCTTTAGCTACTTTCATTCGGGTGGAGGGGAACGTATATCCTATTGGCTGTAACCTGCACCTGGGGAGGTTTTTTTAATAAAAATTTATAGAAGCTACAAAAGCTCAATGAGTGCGAGGTTTTCTAACTTAAATTCTTTCTAAAAGGGTAACTTCCCTAAAACATTTATAAAAATTTCTATCTTTTATAGTTTTCAGAAACATAAATTCAAATTCGATAATAATAGAATTCAGATTCCAAAAATAATAAATTTCAGAACTAGCTGATACACATTTATATTAAAATGGTAGTCAATTTTAGAAAATTTCATAAAATTTTAGATATAATAGAATTTCGAAACAGTTTCAGATATAACATAATTTCATATAATTTCAAAACCACTAATAGATTTTCAGAAGCATATAGATAATGGTCACACGTACTGGGCGGGACGAACCGCTATCCTCAGCACTAGTGACAACCATCAGTTCTTCACGCCCATCGTTCTTCACACTTTTTGGCATATACAGAAGACATCTCACTAACGCGATGCGTTATAAATCCTTAGTGCAAGCGCGAAGTGAAATAGTACCCATCGCGTATATTTGGCGACACGACTCGACTGACAGACTCCATTTACCCTAGAGTTAGTGACAACCCATCCCAGGACTTGCTATACACACATGGGTATTTCGATCGGGTCTAAACAGATATATATTTTCAGATATCGTGAATTTCATAATAGATAGTGTAATCCATTGGGTTTGAAAAATTCAATAATTTCTTTATACCACTCATAAATAAATTCATTTATTTCAATTTCTCATAATAACTATATTTCATTTCGAATGACATATAATTCGCATCTTTCATGCATAAACCATAACACATTTAAACTCAAATGAGATATCTAAATCAATTATTTATTTTCATAACCCACATGGAATAAATAGAATTATTTCATACTCAAACAACTTTAAACATAAAATTTTTAAAGTATGATTTGTATTCACTATTTTTTATCACTTGGTGGCTAATCAATCCTCCCCTTTTTCTTGACTTTTGGACTTCAATTTGGTCACCTATAATTCACCATTTCAAGCACATAAATCCATCAATAACATATCCATTCCATAATTAAAATAAATTCACATTTCCTTTACTAAACTTCAATTACATCAAAACTAATTCCATTATTAATTCATCCAACACTTTTTAATTTTCATTTCTTTCCATTCCATTGGTGTTTATTCAACATCATACACATTCAAACACTTTAATACCTTATGGTATCACATGAATTTAATTAAAATTCAAGGTGCCCTTCAACCTAACAAAAATTAAATTTCATACCAATTCATCCATTTAATTAAAATTCCTTCCATCAATTGTCTCCATACCAATTAATTCATCACCAAAACCCTTAAACACATTAAAATCCAACACCCACACTAGGCACCCATTCTTGCCATCCACTACCTCCATAGACACACAATCATTCATTTCATTTTTCTTCAATTTAATCATACAAATCACTACTAATTCAAGTTATCTAACAGTCAATAAACTAAAATCAATTAAACCCATCAATTATCATCATCATCCATTCAAATCCTAACATTCAACACACTAACAAATCCAACCAAACTCATATCACATTCTAATTTAGTTCTATGCTTAAAATCATGATAAACAAACTTCAAATAACTCACAAACAACATCAATTCGTCCATCAACCACCATCTTCAACAAAACCCATAAAAACTCATCAAAATCACTTTTAATTAACTCTAAAACTTATCACTTAACTTACCTAAGTTTCTTCATGATTCTTGGAGTTAGGATGGTTGAAAACTTGGTGAAAATCGCCTTGGATCAGCAGCTCTCTTGGTCTCTTCCACGGCTGCACACACACGGCTCTACACCCCTCACTTTTCTTTGGTTTCTCAGTTCCCCTTTGTTTGTCCGAATACATTTTTTTTCATTTGGCCAGTCACTTGGGTATATATAGCCCCCTCACAATCTCATCTTGCCTCTTTAAAATCATGGAAATGAGCATCAAGTCCTTAGTGAGTTGTTTTAATCCAATTGATCCATAATCACACATAATTATCCATTAAATTATCTTTAATCAATTCTAATTAATCTTAACCACAAATTTAGTCAAAAGATGACTATTAGATGTTAATCCACCATTGGTCCATCAATAATTATATGGATTGTGCTTTTAGAATGAGTTTAATATCATGCATAAAATCTTATTTATATCCTTAACGTTAAAAATTAATACAATTTGTTCTGAAATAAATTTCAAATTAATTATATGATCACCCATTTATCAAATTGATTTTACAATACTCTAATTAGATATCTTAAGGTTCAATCCATGGCTTCGAAAAAAAAATTCAAACGGAGTTTAGGTCAACAATATTCACAATTCTGTCCGTAAGGACGTTTTCATTGGGTAACTTTCAGAACCTTCAAAACCTACCCAAACGGACTCATTTTTATTCCGTTTCAGTTTTATTGGGTCCTACTAACCATTTTAAATATTTTTTATTTTTCAGGGTCCATCTTAAAATTTTATTATTCATCAGATACTATTCATCCGGAGATACTATTCATCCGTAAATTCACTGTTAATCATAAAATGAAAGTTTGGGATCCTATACTATTAGAATATTGATGACACAAACAACATGCTTCAGTTGAAGTAAAATTTTGTACACACATTAAATACAAGCGGCAAGATTTTCTGTTTTTGTTTGTCAAAGTTGGAAAATAGCTGCCATTTGAGCCATTATCACGCTATGAATACTTGCCTCTAGATGATACTTTTGCTTAAGTTAACTTATGTTTGAGTTTCATTCCGATACATTGAAAATAAATAAGAAACTTGTGAGAGAATGTGATAGAAAAACAAGAGAAGAGACACAAGTGATAAAGGTTAGAAAAGGAAGATAATAGGGATGTTTATGTAATTTTATGGCTATTAGGGGAAAATAAATCATCTTAATTGTTTATATTCCATCCAACTATTGTTTACTATTTAAAATAAATTTTGATATGGTTATTACATTAAATTTCACTATTTGCTTTTGCCCTCCACGAATCAGCATTGAAAAATTATGCAAATTTAACAACTTTCTAGCAAGCTACATATCTCCAATCAAATTTTCATTCTGAAATTTTATATTTTACGCTTCTGCATACTTCCATAATATAGTATTTAAATAGAAATTAAAATGTATTATATATAATTAGCGTTTCAACAAAGTATTTTATGATTTGTAATAATATAAGAAATTTTGACATAGAAATTATATATTATATCTGCTGCACTCGAGTTTTAACTTCAATCGGTAAAGTAAATAGATATGAAGGAATTAAATTGGAAGTAATGGATAAAAAAATGAACGGAGCATTTTCGGGTATGGGCCTATCTCATGATGTTCTTTTAGGCAGGTCAGTATATTTGTGTTTGCGATGTGTTTTGATTGGGCCAACAATTCAATACATGAACTGTTAAATTAAATTTTCAATAAAATAGAGATATTTACACCCCTTTCAAAATTAAACATATGCACCTATTAAATAGATACACATCATCAAATATATTTTTAAAACGAACCTAATTATTTAAAAAATAACTTCAATGGCATTTATTTATAAATATATAATATAGTAAAATTAAAGAAATCATATTATTCATGTTAAGAAAGTTATAAGTATTTTTTATAATTTTTAAATTAATAATCAATGCAGTATACCCACAAAAGGAGTGGGCTGCAAAATACATCACTCTTTTGTATTTGTAAATTGTACCTTAAGCACTCTTTATTTAAAATGTTGTGATTAGTTTTTATTGTTTGTTAAAAAAGTTTACATGTGAAACAAAGAAAATAAGATAATCTTGCATTAAAAACATAAAAATATAAGAGAATGATGAAACAAAAGAAGATGAGATGAATCTCATGTTAAAAACATAAAAATATAAGATAATGATATATATATATTAACGATTATCACAATCCAATGTATTAGTTTATTGGATTGTAATCATATCTACCAATATATATATATATATATATATTATTTTTAAAAAATACATTAAAAAATAATTAAAATAAATGTAGCACGGTTTCAAAGCTTTTAGCAAACGTCGTAATAAACTTAGGTAGAGCTCTACTAAATGGCAACTAAAAGACGGAAAAAACAAAAGGGGTGGACAATCAAAAGCTAACCTAAGCTCACATACATGTGAGTGAGAGTACTAGAGAGCCCACATATAAAGCAAAAGAAAAATATAGAAGAATTCCACGTTGAAATAAAAATGGAGAAGAATGATAAATATACTAATAAATATTACAGTCAAATAGACTAATCTATTGAGTACCAATTTGCATAACAATATATAAACGTACCAATTACAAGATGTCAACATTTTTCATCGGTTGGTAGAAGTGATGCTGTGCAATTTGTTATGACCTCTCAAAGATGTTTGATGCATCCCTTTTGAGCATCACTCTCGACAACATCTGTTTCCTTTGTTGGTTATTGGAACTTAGGATTTGAATACCTTTTGCAAGTTATTAGCACTTAATTTTCTCTATAAGGAGGACGTTATGGTTATGATCACAATTAATCTCCTCAATTTTATGCACATGGCTCACCATAAATTGTTATTGGTATGACATATATGATAATGTTTTATTATTCATGTTTCAACATATGAGCAAACTCAGGATATGATACTATCAGAATTTTGACACTTTGAATTGTTGGAATGGAACATATCTCTTGTTGCAACAACGACGATTTTTCGTTTGCAGAAAAATTTAATGTGTTCTCTTTTCAAATTTAATTATGATTTTTTGTCGTTGTATTTTTATTTGTTTGTCTGAATTTTCTCAAAGATTATTTTGTTAATTATCATGTGAGAAAAGTTTTTAATTAAATAAGAGTTTCCTTTTGTAAAAAGATTTTTTATAAAAGATTTTCTTTTGGGATAAAAATTCTTTAAAAATACTTTTGGAAATGATCTCTAGTGGTTTTGAAGTTAATCTCTCTTTATTTTTGAATATATTCATTGACCAGAACATCAGAATTGGACTCTAGGATGAATCTAGTCAAGTTAATGACTAGATTTGATCAAGTTTATGACCAGATTAGCTATTAAATATGAATAAAACTCATATTTTAAAGCTGATTTTATTTAAGTTATCTTATCTTTAATGAATATCTTTATTTTGCAGATATTTTTTGAAGAAAGATATTGTTGTACCTTAGCTCTATAAAAACAGAGTTAATGGTTAAGTCTGGACGATCTTCTTCTCAATCCCACTTTATTGCCTGTTTTCCAAACACAACCTTATAGTTTGTTCATGTTATGTATGAACACAGACATAGCATAGTGGGGAGCCTACCCTAGCCCACCTAAAAAAAAAATGTATTATATTTATTTTAAATTTTATATATGTATGTATATATCATTATTAATTTTTGTGATATAAAAAAAATTACATATTTATTCCAAATTTATTAGTGTATTTTCTTATTTATATTTCTATCAAATATTGCATATGTGATAACTTTAATTCATACATTAAATGTGAAATTTTATTAGGTTTTCCATATTTTACCTTTTTTGTTTTTAATCAAAAGTTTGCATAATGTATTATTTAAATTTAATATCTTTGATGTTTCTCAATTTCTCTTAATATACTTTTCAGTTTGAAATATGATAGTATTTATAAATTATGATTGTCAAATGTAGATTGTCTGCCTCTAAAAAAAGATTGTTGATGTGTATTAGTTATAGTTCATATTTGATAAATTTGATTATTTAAATATTTTGTTTAGTCTTTTTATTTTTATTTTTGTTAATATATTTATTTATAATATGAATTTTGAAGGGTAAAACTTATTATATCTCCTTTGACTGGGTATACCTAAATTTTTTAATTTATAAAATGTTTTCATATTGTTGGAGTTTATTTTAAAAAATTATTCTAGCTCACCTTGATATATAATTCTGACTACATCTCTGTGTATGACTAGTTTATTATGCTCGGAATTATAAAATTTAATGTCAAAATAGAAATATCAATCAAAGGTGAATGTGCATGTAGATATGTTCAATTATTTTTTAAGCCTCGTTTTCCATCATTTAAATGAAAAGTAGTTGCAAAGGTCTGCATGTAGTCTACAACAACTCTTACCATTTTACCACTTCATATCATATCATCTCCTGTTTTAAGTTAACGACAAGCAGCAAGAATTAATGGTGACGTTTAAAACCTAATTTTTTTCCTCAACTCTTTCAACAAAAATGTATTTCTTTTCTCCTTTTTTCATGTTTTCCGGTTCTTTTGTAATAGCAGCTAAGTTTCAATAATTAATTAATTGCAAGTTGCTTATTTAAAGGCAATTAAAATTTGATTGAATAATAAGAACTTTTATTACTTACAACCATAAAGATGAACACATGTCAATAGAAAAGCAAGCAGAAATCCAAATAGCTGGTGCAACTATTATAGCCCAATAATAAATTAACCGAGTTTTCAAGAATATTGAGGATATGTATCACATACTAGAATTGAGAAACTCTAAAGCCAAAATGCTTCTCCGCAAACTCAGCAAGGTTTTTGAACTCACTCTCCTCAATGTAGCCATCGCCATTACTGTCTGCAGTCCTCATTTCGCGCTTGGCCTTCAACCTCGCAAACCATCCTTCAAAAACGCGAACAGCTTCTGCAAGTTCTTCTATGCTGATCCTTCCATCTTTATCACCATCAAGTTTCTTCAACCACCTCATGAACTCATTTATTGTCATTTCTTTCTTTCCGCGGTCTGCACAGGTGTTGCGATATATGATTGCCATTTATGCTTATATTTTGGTGTTTCAACTTGCCACCGAGAAGCTCAAGTTAATTGATTTCTTCACTGCATTTCAAGTATCTGAGGGTTGTCCAATTTATAAGTTACTTATTTCTTTTCTCTGTAATTTTTTGGCATGTGATAAATATGGCTACATAAGAAAGTTGGAATCAAAATCATGTTCTTTATACGCAAATAACTTAAGTAGCATCATTTGCTACGAAAATTAAGAAAGTTGATTTTAATTGTACTGTACGTAGTTGGGCAACTTTTGACAAAAGTAGTGCTTTCTTTTTAAAGAAGTAACCAACCACTTCCTGAAGACAATGTCTAAGTGAATCGATTGAATACATTGCATGCTGTTTTTCTTTCTCCGGCTGTCCGCGGTTTGGCTAATTCAAGTATTAATTCAACAAAAAACTAAAACGTTCTCATGCATGTATGCATGTGATATAAATGCCGGAAGATTTATAATAACACAAAGTGAGAAAGATAATTATTAGGCCAGTTGCCATCAAATTAGAGGGTTAGAGCTAGAGAATCTCTGGAAAGAGAATATTTTTGGAATACTAGTTTTAAGCTTATAGCCGCTAACAAAACAAATGATTTTATGGAAATTTGAAATGGAGATATCTCAATTATTTTTGTAGTAAAAATTATATATCTCAATTATTTAATTTTTTTAAGCAAAAATTTAAAATGGAAATATCTCAATTATTCTTTCAGCAACTTAGACTTTTTGGGAGAAAAAACTATATGGTTTTCAGGAGAAGATGGGTCTCAAAGCTTTCGAAGGAAGTTAAAAAAGTTAGGGATTAATTAAATTGATGGAAGCTTGATATACTAGATTAATGTAGATAGTACAACACTTTGCGTCAACTGTAAAGAGAAAGTCTTTAACTGAATGAGTTAAGTTGTGTGCATATTATTTGAACTTTCATTAATTAGTATAAATATTTAGGCGCAGTCTTGTAAATGTAGGGTAAAATCAAACTATGTTAAAACATGTTGCTATAAGTTTATGTTTTTTGTTACAACACTTTTTCTTTTTAATTGTTACAACGGTTTTCAATTTATGTCGTAATGGTCTTTCATTAATAACAATAATAATAATGATAATACTCTCTAATACCTTCAGTCATTTTTAACACATCATTTCATCTAAGCATCTAGTTCTAAATAATGCACACTTTCATCAAGCTAGTTCTAATTCACACTATCTTAAATTTACTTTATTCTGCATTAGATTATCATGCTGTAACCTAATAGAGATTAGAAAATTCTTAATTATTTGTAGTCAATAGGACGGATGAAACTATGAAGCTGGATTCTATGCCATACTGTTCTAACTGTTTTGTAATTAGCTGGATTCTATGCCATACCGTCCTAACTGTTTTGTAATTAGCCTTTTCGTATGCTTATTGATCTAGAGGTCAAGTTTGCTTTTGGACTAAATTGATTCCTTGACAGTAATTCAATGTCTTCAGATTGTTTTTATTCTTCTTTTTGTCAACTTCATAATCTTTAGTTGAATACTTGGCCAAAGTTGAAACAAGAGCAGCAAGCCAACAACATGTTTTCAATTAACATCTTTAGACTATTTATCATGGGATTTGATCTAGGGAAAGGAGCAAAAGTCTCTTTGGCAAATGATAATAATTAGTCACTGACTCGCTAACGAAGTTTTTTCAAATGCATTTTGTGCCTAGCTACGGCAAGTTTGCAAAGAATGGTTCTATTGGCAACTTGTGGTTCACCTAAAAATATTCAATTCACAAAGACTCACTATAAAAAATGTTAACAATAAAACATTTTTTTTTAAAAAAAAAAATAACACACCTGGAATCAATTATTTGTTCTAAATTCACTTCACACTTTACTTCCATAATACGTAATACATGTAAATAAAAATCTAATGTAGGAAAATTCTATTTTATCGGATTTAAATTCCTTTTATTTGAAGTATATATTTTATTTTATTTGTACTTATTTAAATTGTTTAAAACATATTTAAATACTATTGTCGTTTGTATTAATAAAATGTATCCTTCTATTAGAAGGATCGCTAGTTGTAATTTGACATGCTCTTTGAAGATTCGAGAGCACCATTATGATCCAACAAGCTATTGCTACAAGAAATTACATTGCGAGCACCTGAGTTTCATCCGTGGTATATATATAAAAGAAACTTGATATAAAGGAACTTTGGAGTTAATAAATACAATGAAGCTGGCATGTTTAGGTAAAGTAGAGGGTGCCAATAGCACCACTCTTTTGCAAAGGAAAATGGAGTTGTCTCATGATGTTCTTTTAGCTAGGCAAGCCAGGATAAATGGGATTCGGACGGGCTTCCTCTGGGCCAGGCAACTATTCTCTGGCAGATGAGTACGGTCGAATAAATTGGGATTGAGAATTGGGTCAGACTATTGCCACTATTCAATACATTAGAATGTGTAAATTGTACTACTTTATGCACACCCTAATTATAATTATAATAATTAGTTTTTTTTTTTCTCTTCAATGGTTGGTAGAAGTGATTTGCCCAATTTTACCCAACAACATTTGCTTCCTCTTTTGGCTCTCAAGATTGAAGACTTTTATAACTATTGCGGTTTATATCATGGTATTTTCTACGGTATCAAAGAGGACAATATGTCTGCTATCACGATGTTAATTTCCTGTGTTTAGGCCAATCTTAAATAGTTTTTAATTCTGTTCTTTCATATTATTAATGATTCCTCTTCAACTTTTTTATTTAAATCAGGTTTTCTTTCTTTTTTTTTTTAAAGATTGTAATGTAACATTTTCTGTTGGATTACTAATTGAAAGACTACTTGTTCATTTGTTTAATTGTTTCGAAATTTGATGCATACGAGTTTATATATGGCTGGATGCTGAGTTGAAAAAGTAAACTTAAGAGCAAAAAATAGTTGGCCTAAAATTTATGATTATGGTTCATTACAAATTATTTTCTGATAATATAAAATTTTATTAAATTTATGAAATAGACACGATGAAAGTAGTTTGTAAACCATACAAACAACTTGAAAAAAAAAAAACCTCCCACAGCTTGTGGAAATTTAGGATTTTCTTAAACTAACCGATAAATGAGTAATGTTAGATTTAAACTCTCAACCTTTAACGCCAATGATGAGGTGCAATTGCTCAAGGTGGATATGGATGTTCTGATATGTGCAATTATTTTGTTGTGTCGCGCATTTCAGCAGTTAAATTAAATGTTGCTGCAAAGGCCCGCATGTGTAGTCTAGGACAAGGCGCAATTTTTTTCTCAATTTTTTGTCTTATCATCTCCTGTATTCATTTGAAGTTAATGACTTGCCACAAGAATTAATGGTGAGGCCTATAAACGTGATTGTAGAACTTTAATTTCCTTACCTTTTTCAACGGCAATGTTTTTCTTATTCTTTTCTTATGTTTTCCGTTTCTTTTGTGCTGTGTGATTCTAAGTGTTTGATAAAAAAAACTGATCTATTTGATGAAACGTTTTAATCAAGATTCTGCAATTAACAATCTTATCAATGGAGTTTACAACAAAGAAGAAATTGATTTCTTTAATGGTCTTGAATTAATACTAGACTTGTAGTTGTGGAAAAAACTAAGTGTTTGATAGAAAATCAAAAGTGTTTGTTGAAAGTCCTGACAGAGAAAACTTAACTTCCCTTAAAGAGAAATTTAAAGCTTCTTCATTGATAATTACAACCTGTATTTATTAGCATCTAATAGCTTAACAAACGTCCGGGATTTCCAGGAGAATCTACACAAGCAACTTCACTTCCTCCATCTTGAATTTGAATCCTTGACATAAACTTCAGAGCTGTAGAGTGATGAGCTGATGAATGTTGGCATTGAGTAATTACTCTTGAGCAAAAGCTGTTCTTCTCTCTTACATCACTATTTGTGGTGGCAATAAATTTAAGTAACTACTATTTGTTGATTTAAATATCGATAAGGTTTAATTAAATAAGAATAAATTTTATAATTAAGAGCTACAAGTGCCATAGAGATGAACACATGTGACATGTCAATAGAAAAGCAGCAACAATCTTCATAGTACTACTCCTGGTATTAATCTTAGCTTTGATGGGGACCCTACAAAACGCATCTTAATATGGATTATATTTAATTTGCAGAGTCAAAAGCAATTTAAAGTTGTGTGTTGGGAAAAATTAGGATCAAAGAAAGACTTGAAAAAGCTCTTTTAATTAACTACATAACTGTCGCAGCAAATCAAAATAGATGCTACTTCAAAAAATAAACAAATCAAAATAGATGCTGTACATAACTAGTGTTGCCAGCTGAGTAATTGAGTGTATAATAAGAATGGAGATATATCGTATCCTAAAATTGAAAAATTCTAACTCCCAAATGCTTCTCTGCAAACTCAACAAGACCTTGGAACTCACTCTCATCAATGTAGCCATTGCCATCACTGTCTACGGTTCTCATATCGCGCTTGGCCTTCAACCTCGCAAACCATCCTCTGGATACGCGGACGGCATCTGCAAGCTCTTCTCTGCTTATCCTTCCATCTCTATCAACATCAAGTTTCTTTAACCACCTCTTGAACTCATTTATTGTCATTTCCCTATTCCCGTCTGCGCAGATATTTAGATATGCGATGGCCATTTTTGCACCAAGGCAGGTCAGGTTCTTCACAGCATTCAAGTCTTTAAAGCTTGTCCAATTTATATATATGCTTCTGCTGTCTCTCTCTCTCTCTCTCTCTCTCTCTCTCTCTCTCTGTGCTTTAGGCAATATGCATGATAAACGTGACTAAATTATATTTAACTTCCAATTACATTATCATTCTTTATACGTTTTCAGTAGCCAAATATGCTACGGAAAGTAGAACAATATTGAAGTGTATTGTACGTAGTTAGGCAACTTTTGTTAGAAATAGTGCTTTCTTTTCTTATAAAGCAACTAATATTTAATCAACTATTTGCTTGTTAAGTCTTAATTTCTTCTATTTAATTACCAGAATTGAGTAATTGATGATCAATGTGTACATTGCATGCTGTTTTTTTTTCCCTCCCCAGTTAGGCTAGACAAAAAACAACAAAAAGGTCTTCATCCGTGCATGCATGTAATTTAGATTCCAACATGCATGTAGTCAAATTAATGAGAAAAAGGATTACATAGGCCATACTTGCAATAAAATAAAGGGAGCTAAAGCAAATCTTCGAAAAGTCAAAGATTTGGATGCAGGTAGAGATATTAAAATTACGTTTGGATATGTTTTTAAAATAATATTTTTAAAAATAAAAAATATATTTTAAAAATGATATTTTTAAAAATAATAATATATTTGGTAAAATTTTTGAAAATATATTTCGAAAAAGAAAAATGATAAACATTGTTTGGTACCATTTTTAAAAATAGATAAAATCTAAAAATGTATTTAGATGAAACTATTTTTAAAAATGAAAATATAACTGATAGAGATTAACATTTTTACTTTTTTTAAGTTTTACTGTACAAATAAAAATGATTTTTGAAAATGATAAAAAGCGAAAAAAAAAATCATTTTCTACTTTTACATTAAGATTTTTGAAAACATATTTTTTATTTTCAAAAACATATTTTTAAAACAATTGCTAAACACATTTTCGAATATTTTTCGTTTTTAAAAATAAAAAATAATTTTAAAAAACGGTGTCAAACACCACCTAAGCTTCTAACTAATTAGATTTCTCTTTACTATCAATGAACATAAAGCAACCGAATTTTAGTCTTTTCCTTTTTTTTTGGAATTTTGAAATGAAAAGTTTTTTGTTATTTCTCCGGTCCATACTTGAATACTAAAGCTTTAGTTTAAAATAATTACTTTTTGATAAAAAAGATAGCGGCAACGCAGCACAAATGTTCATCAGTACTCGTAGTTTCGTAGGCCAAAAATTGTGCGGGTATTAAAAGGATTTTGAAAAATATTTAATATTTTAAGATAGATTATTTTTCCAAACTAATTATTTTTTATATTAATTGTAATCTTAATTATATTGTTGGTTCAATTCTTCTATCCCGTGATCAATTATTTTTTAACCATTGATGGCATCCCCCTAATTCATCAAGGAAATGCAGTCACATATCCATTTATTGGAATTGTCAACTTATCTAAAAGTTTAAATAATATGATAATGATATGGGTTTCGATAGTTGCACCATGATTTTTTCTGTTGGGAAAAATCTAAAATGCCTCTGAAATAAAAAATATTATCAATTTATTTTAATATTTGAAAATATTAGTAAAAAAACTCTCTGCTGTCAACCACACGCAATTTCCATCCACATTTTTAGTGTTTTTATCTAAAAGACCAGAATGTCCTTACTAAACTGTTTAAGAAGCAATCGAAAATGTTTGCTGGTTTTAAAATGATATGAAAGGATAAATATGCTCCTCATAGCCACTAAAAGACAAAAGTAAACTTTAATCAAATTACAGATTTGTCCCCCTTACAAATTAAGATTGAATAATTGATTAAAAATTAATTAATAAGTGATAATTAAAAATAATTAAATATAAAAAATTCCAGCAGATCAATCTCCACATCCTATCAAAAAAAGAAAAAAACAAAATAGCTACAAAAAATTATTATTACTAAATTAAAAAATAATAATAATATTTAAATTTCAAAATTGATAATAAAAACAAATAAATATATAATAATAACATTACTTTCTTTAAGGTGCGTTGCAAAATAAATGATTAATTAGTTTCAAAAATAACAAATGATTAAATAATAATTATTTTTTTGAGATAAATTAATTAATTATTATTATTTGTTAAATTAAATTAATTTCTTAAATTAAATTTATTATTAATAGTAATTCAAAATAATTAAAAAAAACTTAAGAGAATGGAGCTGGAGATTCTGGAGGATATCTCTATCCTTTTCCAGAATACTATTCAAAAACCCCACCACTCCATTACCATCATCTATCACAAGCCATCTTTCATCATTTTTCGTTACCATTAGCCGTTCAACAATCGATCTCAAATGCCTCATCTTTTTTCTTCAAATCTCATCCATACACATCACTACTCAGCCTCTAAACCAGTCTTGCCGCCGCTGCCCACCAAACCACCCAAAATCTCTAAATACAACCAGGATGAGAGAAAAAGAGATGGTGACAGAGATGGTTCCCGACAATGCCCACCATACCACACCCATACCGCCCAACACAGCCCTTAAACTTCACCCATAAACACAACCAAAAACTAGAAATTGAAGGCATGCGAAATGGGAAAAAAAGGGCAGAGAATAACACAGAAGAACAGAGAACCCATAAACCAGGGACGGTGAGGTGAGAGAGAGAGCAAAACAGTTAGGTTGAGGGTGAGTGATATAGAGAAAGGCGGTGAGTGTGAAAGAGAAAAAAGTGAGGCACGATGGGGGTTTTTTGGATAATAATTTCAAAATCTGTGTTAGTTTGATGTTATTTTAAATCCAGGGGCAAAATGATAATATTCCTGTTTTAAAAAATAAAATTCAAATAATTAATAACTTTTGGATTAAGTATGTGTAAATATTTCATTTCTTCACTTGGTTTAGTTTCAGCATTTCAGGTGCATCTGCATTTCTCTAATCTCACACGTGATTTTAACAAAACTTTCAAAAGTCATCATGCGTATTTAAAACAATTAACATGCCAATTCAAGGAAAAATAAAATATTGTATTTTAAAAAAGTACCCACTACATTTGTATTTGTTAGTTAATTAACCCACGCAATTTGCAGTTATTAATTAATTAACCCACAACACGATGATCTATATACCTGATGCGTTAATTAAACTACGTCAATTTTTTAAGGATTTCTGATGCACGCTTTCTTAAATTTACTTTATAGATATCTGCAATAATTATCTCGTTATGATTTAACAATAAATAACAATTTCTTAACAGTTTGATCTGGATACATATACTAATTGTTTAATTAGCTGTTTAATTCTGTGTTGTTATAGGAGTTTTTGAGGTGAAATTTCACTCGTAACATAGTGGACCGAGATTTTGTTAATATTTATTACAAATTTACAGTAATACAACTAAACAAGATTGAAAAAGAGACAAAAATATGCAATTATGCAAAGAATGGGACGCCTCTTGATTCTTTTCATGTTCTTGTAGGCAGGCAGCTAATTAAATACTGTCTGGGGTTGAGTCCGAGAAATCAGGATCGGGAATTTTAGGAAGATGGTCTCCAATTCTACACTCATTGGCGTGATACACACCCACCACTAAAATGTGCTAGTAAATTTGTAATTGAGGCACCACAGAAATATCATATAAATAGCCCATTCTTTATTGGTTGGTGCCATGATATGATTGAGAAAATCAGGTGAGATAGAATAAAAAAACCTCAAGTTTTTCAATCAACACTGAAGAGTTGAAATAAGTTTTTTTAACACCATCATTATTTGTGAATAAAGGAAGGTGAACTATAGTTCACAAACAAGACATTAGTTTGCTAACAAAGGTAAAACTCAATTGCTTCGCGAACTATAAGTCGCAAACATTGATGACATTAAAAAAATTCATTTTAATTTTTCGGTACCAATCTGATTTGTATTTCTCATATTTGTATTTCTTATATACAATATTTTGTTATATCTTAAATTATGAGGAAAATTAGTATATATTGTTTCATTGTTATAAAATGTGGTAAATAATTTCCTAGAATCCCAAATCCCCGCAACCCCCCACCCACGGCGGCACCCTTTCCCATATATATAGATATATAGAGGTCTTGTTCAGTCACTGTTATGCATGACTTGATATAAAACACTAAAATTTAAACCACAAAGTACTCGGCCGAACTTTTATGATGTTGGTCCTTGTAAATAATTTTCTACGGATAATTTGTAATTAAAAAATTAATAATGAAAAAGTTGTTTGGAAAGTAATTTGAAGTGCTAGCTAGGGCTGGCTTCCGCCTTCCGGGGTCCCGCAGCAAGACAAATTGATAGGAGGTCCTTTCCTTTCTGGTCGGTGAAATGTGCGCACTAATTAATTGAGTGAATTGTCATGGAAGCCAAGTTCATCAGATACCTTTGAAAAATATATAATTATTCGAGATTCTAATTGGATTAAATAAGTCCCTATCATTTTGAGAAAATATGGCAAATTCCCCAAAAATAATATAATAATAATTAAAACAAAAGGCACACGTGTATGTAATTTACTCTTAGAAAGCATTTCAAATATATTTCTCGTTTACTTTAATTGAATTATAATAACTTATTAAAAATGTTGTTCAGTAATATCAAAATCACTTACGTTGGTTGAGTGAGAAGTAGAAGCATGGACTCTTAAAGTTTGGTTTGGATGGCACACTTTATAAACGCAATTATACTTTGAAAAACTTTTAGGTCTACTTGGATTAAACATTCTACAATCTTTTTTTGACGAAATATGACAATTACGCATAGAAATTATAAATTAAACTCTAACTATAATTTTACTTGAGAAAATTAATATTTAAAACCTCATGGACTCGAAGGCCAATTCCCCCGCCTTTATTTCTTTCTTCTATTTGTCTTTCTTCTTCTCCGCAGCAAAGTTAGAGCTTTTTATTTGCTTGAATATGAAAGTGGTTAATTTGTTTGCAGTTTTGGTTCTTTGTTTACTTGAATTTGTCTTTGGCTTGGGGTTGGCGGAGAAAGAGGAAAGTGGCTAAGAGAGATTTTTATCTTCGTTTTGTTTAAGAATACAAAATATGAATATGAAAGTTTCATTAAAGAGAAAATTAACTTCTCTTATTTTTGTTGGAACCTCTTCCAACAAAGTAGTTATCCGCGTTTCTTCCGTTGGTTAAAACCTTCTAAAAGTATTTTTTTTCTCAGGGCAGCCACAGTCTATCCTCAAAGCTAATTCTAGCTATCCAAAGTCAAAAGTCGAAAAGATTAATTTATAAAACCTGTGCCCAACAAGGGGTATAGGTTCTCTCTCTATTTTGTTTTTTTTTTTTTTAATTATTTATAATTAAGTGATAAACGAGGATAAAAAGTAATAAATGACTCTCTTATGTATGTATAGGTATGTAAGTAGTTTATTCAAATTCGAACTTCTCTGAAAGATTAAAAAAGAAAAAGGAGTAGGAGAGGATCTCAAATTGCCAAACAAAGGAGCCCTAAACTTACGCAAGGAATATAGAATCAGTTTGCAGCATGAGGGCTCGAAATTTGGTTGGGAAATGATTGATGCTGACTACCATTTTAGGGAGTTTACTGTACATTAACCCGGGAAATGGAAAAAAAATCTTTTACCATTTACAGTGGAAAATTTGTAGATCTTATTTGTGAGTCATCTCATCAAATCAATTTAAGGCAACAACATCCTCTCAGAAAAATATTCTTCAGATAGGCCAGGCTATACTAGTGCTTTGGGATTCGTATGATCTGCATGAAAGTCATCCTAACTTTAGAAGGTGCACGCTTATTCTTAAAAATGTACTTACATACTTTTTTGGTTTTCTTGATCTCAAGATACAATATAATAACCTAATAAGAAAGTGAAGAATTGCTAGTTTTTCTTCTGTAATTATTTGATTAGAACGAAAAACCTAACTTGTATTAATTTTAATATATGTCCATAAGCATGCATCTTATCGATTATATATAAGAACTCGAGAGAGAGATTAAAAGTATTTAGGAGTATCAAGAATTTATCCTACAATAATAAGCAAAAGCTTGTTATTATCTTACATAATAATATTAGTGAAGAGGATCAAAGCACACCACTCACAGTACTCAACCGCTAGTTGAGCACTGATCACATCATGATCCGAATAACAGAAAGTAAAGATCAATATGTCCATGGCGATCAACGAGTAAAGAAGTGCAGTTGTAAGGTCATGCACACAATACACAAACACAAACTTGTTGAATATGCATTAGCATAGAAAATAAAAAGGGCCCATAATTTATTCCAGGCTACTATATATATATATATATAAAAGTGACCTACTCAACGGAAGCGATATCCTAAGTTGAGAGCATATTTAACTACCTCATCCAGCTCTTCTGGACTGATGCATCCATCTCCGTCGGTGTCTGCGTGGCTAAGCGAACGACGAACTCGCCAGTCAGGGTAGCGTGAGCCCAGTTGTTCGTAGGCTTTCCTCAGCTCTTCCTTGGTAAGGCGGCCGTTCCTGTCGGCATCTTGTTCTTTGAAAATAGCCTTCAATTGCGCAGCAGTTAGGGGAACACTTGCAGACTTTGGCACATAAAGAGGCATTTTCTCACCGGGACTTGGGCTATTGGTCCTTTTGGCTATGAATTATATGGTATAAAGGGCAGTGATAAAGCCATAGAGGCTTGCAATTTATAGAGTCTTTGTTTCATACCACTGTACACTTTGTTATTAAATATATAGTAAAATCTATTTTCATTTGTTATATGCAATAAATTAACTTTTCAGCCTCGATGTTGTTCTGATTAAGTGTTAGAAAACGTGTTGGTTAATTTAGTGAAGAGATTCACATGTGGGCGTTGGGAAATGCTATTATTTCATTTATTTGTGCTTGTGAGCTGTGAGAGCATTAAATGGTTAGATTTATAAATATTGATTCCTCCTTCTACGTGGTTTTCTCGTGTATTAATTATATAATGAAACGTGTCTTTTTTTGAAACTAGTTTTTGAGAGAGTGTAGGCGATGTCGTGGGGCATAACTTTTGGTAATTGGAAAGTGGAAATTTTTTACCAATCCTTCTCACCATTATAATATTCTCGTGATGGATAGAATCTCCTTTTCTCACCAAATTTAAGAGATATTATGAAAAGTATCCTGAAAAATAAAATAATCATGAACAGCTCCTGATTTTTTTTTTTTAATTTAGTGAATACCCCTTATTGTGTAAAAAAACCAACTGATGTTAACATTTGAGGCCAAAATGATAATCTAATAAAATAATTAAAATTTTAAAATAGAAAAATGATTAAAAAATTGTAAAAAATTAAAAAATTAAAATTAAAAAACTCTATAGATCAAAATAATTTAAAAAATAAAAAACAATGTAAAGAAATTAAAAACAAAAAAAATTAATAATTTTCAAAAAAAGATTAAAATGATTTCCATCTCTCGTCAACATGATGAACAGTGGACATTATTTTAAAAAAATTAAAAGTTTTATCTTAAATTAAAGAAAAAAAAATCTCATTTTTTGGATTTCCAAGAAACCATTTTTTGGGTTTTTAGCAGCTGGGAACCTAGAATTATCATCATCCCCTAAACCAAAATTATTCCAGCAGATTCATCATCCCCTAAACTCAAAATTATTATCTCTTCATCAATTCAACACATCAATCCCAAACACAAAACACATCATTCTCAAATCAAACTAACATCATCCAAAATCGATGGAACCAACATCATAAAGACAAAACACCTAACCAAACACCTACACATAATCCCAAACCAAACCAATGTCACCCACCCAACCAAACCCTAGAATCGAATGAGGAAAAAAGGATAAGAGGAGAGAGAGAGGAGAGGAGAGCAAGAGAGAGAAAGAGAGGTTGAACCCAATTTCCCTCATCGACAAGATCCCACCTATCCGCTCTATCATTAGTCGTCACTATTCTATGGATGCCTTATAACACCCCGAAATTTCATCGATAGTATTTTCAAAGGAATAGTATTTTTGGACGAATAGTATTTTTAGATGAATAGTATTTTCAAATAACTAGTATATCCGGATGAATGGTATTGCCGGATGAATGGTATTTTTAGATGAATAGTGATTTTTCTAGAAAATGGAACAAGTGTATCACAAGCTCTGGAATGAGTATTAGAGTTTGATGAAATTGGAACAGAGTGAAAATGAGTCCGTTTGAATAGTTTTCAAGAGCTCCGAAAGTTATTTACGAAAATGCCCTACAGATGGAAATATGAATATGGTTCGATCGAAACTTCGTTTGAATTTTTTGAAGCATGGATTAAGTGTTAGAGCACCCAATTAGAGTATTATATGGTCAATTTGATGATTACGTGAGCATGAAATTTTTTTGTAATTATTTAGAGATAAATGGAGATAATACTGAATTCGACTGGAATTTCGAAAAAATCTTCGAATTCAAAATAATTTTGGAAGGGATCTAAATGGGTATTAAGATACTTAAGAGGTAATTTAGAAACCCAAATAATCCTTTCAAAAGAATTCGAATTGAAATGAAATCAATTTGGAAATCGTCGAAGACGATTTAGTGATTTACGGAGAGCCGAAAGGGGCATAGAATGATTTTTAAGAGTCACCAAGGCCATCTGGAGTATGTATGTAGTCCGAATATAGGCTCCGGAGAAGTTTAGAAGGATTTTGAAAAAGTACTGAAAAAGTCGAATCCGGGCGTTTTGAAAAGTTTGAATGGATAAAGATAATAAAGGATAGACATGTGGGGCAAGCACCATAGGAGAGTGACAAGTGGCAGTAGTGGATAAGGATGATGACACTTGTCAAGTATTGAATGAAGGGCATTTTTACAGTTTTAACAAACTTTAGGGGTCAAATGATATTATAGCATTTTTGGGGTAAAAGGGTAATTTTTCTGAACTTATATATATATATATATATTTGGAGTAGAAATCAGACCCAAAACAGAAGTAGTCGTGTAGAAAGAAAGAAACCGTGAAAAAAAAAAGAGAGAGAGAAAGAGAGGAATCGTGAGAGAAAATGAGAAAGAAGAAAGAAGAAGAAGAAGAAGAAGAAGAAGAAGAAGAAGAAGAGGAGATTCAAGGGAGTTTCCATCCATCTTTACCTCTTGTTCTCATCAAGAATCCTCCAAGAATAGTTAGAGATAATTGTAAGGTAAGATAAATTGTTTAATGTTAGTATGGTGTAGTTTTGTGGGTTTTGTCATGAATGATAATTGAATGAGATTTTGATGAAATTTTTGGTTTATTTAGAGTTCAATCATACTTAACTTGAGTTTAGAAATTGATGGAGACTTAAAATAGGTATGGGTCAAGAAAATTAGTAAGTTAAAGTTAGGGTTTTATGGTATAATGTTATGAAATTAATTGGATTGTGATTTTAAGGCTTTAGTTGATTTATTGATGTTTAAATGATGCATTTGGATATGATTTTTGAGCTTAAAATGAAGAGAATGCATTAGTTGTGTATATATTAGTATGTGGACAAAGTGGGAATTTGGTGTAATTTTTCTAAATAAGTTCAATTAGTTGGATGTTTGATTGTTGAATGATTTTTGAAGTGTTTTAGGTGAAATTGATGTGATTAGAATTGAAGAAAATGAATAGAATAAGTAGTTGTGTTATGTACTAGTATGTGGCTAATATGAGAATTTTGGTGTAATTGAATGTCTTTTGAGTTATGGATGAGTTTATGTGAGAAATTATATGATATTGAAATGATTTATTAGAAGAAAAATCAAATGTATGAAGATTTAGGTTGTATACTAGTGTAGGGTCAAGTTATGTATATGTATGTGTTGTGTTGATTTTGATGCTTGAATGAGTTGTATGATGTGTTGATATAAAGTTGAAGTGATTGCAATAAAAAAAAATATAAGAAAATGAAGTTGATAGGCTTAAGGGTGTGTTTGGCCATGATTACGTAATTTTATTAGATTATGGCTTTTGAATGGTTTTGATGGGTTGATTGATCAAATGTGATGTGTAGGTGATGAAATTAATGTGAAATGGAAAGGAAATCAAATGAATGAATGGATGGGCATGCATACTAGTGTGTGGCCAAGTCATGTTTGTGTATGAGTTTAAGTTAGTTTAATGTGAGATATGGTTTTATTATGTTTTGGCAAAGATTTAAGTTGATTGGTATTCAAAGGAATGGAAGAAAATGGACTAGAAAGTCATGGCTTAGTACTTGGCCATGCCATGAAAAGTAGATGTGCAATTGTCACTTGATTGTTCTGATATGTTTTATTGAAGTTTAGTAGATGTTTGAACGTAATTATGTAAAAGAAATCAAGAAAATTGGATGTTATGATGTTAATCTAAAGATGAGTCAAGAATGAGATAGTATTGTACATAACTTGTTAAGGATGATTTAAATGATAGTTATGATAAATTTTATGTTAATGTATGGTTGTAGGGGAGGCGGAAGCACGAATGGAGCTTTTAAGAGATTGTTCAAGTGGTGGAAAAGAAAGTTGTGAGTGAGAAGTTTTAGTTTATTTCAATTTAATTTCTTATTAAGTTTTTATAACATATTACAATGGGTTGAAATTTTTAAAGTTTATGAGCTTTATTTGATGATAATTGGTGATTGTCAAACTTATTTCAATTGTAAATTATGATATTGAATTGACTAAATTTTTAGTATGTTAGTATAATTTTTATGATATATGTGAGCTTTTATTTTTATGATATAAATGTATATGACTTAGTAGTAAAACAAATTATTAAGTTTTATACTTTTGCCTTAGAAAGATTATGATTTTATTAAATGTATTAGTTTTTGACATTTTAAGTATTTAACAAGAGAATTGCTTTTAGTGTGTCTTTTAGACACAACATGTTTTAATGTTGTAGCATGTATGTTTCGAGTATTTTAAAGAAGTTAATTTGTGATTATTTTTATTTACGAAGTAAAGAAAATGATTTTAGCATTTTTCAAAAGCAAAAGAGAAAGTTTTTAGTATTTTCAAGCGAAAGGAAATGATTTAGCATTTCAAAAAGTAAAAGAAAGTTTTCAAAGGCCAATGGACCACTCGTGTTAGAAAATATGGAATTGATGGAAAAAGAAAGATAAGTAAGTTAAAGACCGAGTCGTAGAGCCCTATGTGTGTGTGGCAAGCATTGGAGGCGTGTCACTAGTATTGGGAGAATGAATGACTCGTTTCACCTAGAGTTGTCAGAGTTGGGATTGAGTCTATAGAGTCGCCTCTACACATGTAAGGTGATATCTCACGCCACTTATGCCATATAGCATTCCGCTTTATGGTGGTGAGAGGTCTTTTAGAGTCACGGTGAGCAGTGCTAGTTTAGTTGTCATGTGATGTCACATTACGCGGTGCTAGTTTAGTCGGCATATGACTATGTTTTTCACTCACATCGTACGGTGCTAGTTTAGTCGTCATGTGAGTTTATAGCTTCCTTAGGTCCAATTGACACATTTTAGAAAAAGAAGCCAAGCAAAAGCATTTATAGATTTTAAAGCTTGATGAGAATTTAGTAATTTATACTTGCGTATTTTATAGCCATTACGAGCAAAACTTTAATAGTTTATGCTTGGCACGAATATAGAAAGTTGATTTCATTTTTATTAAATTATAGATTTTATGATATGAAAAGAAATAGAACGTTTCAGTATTAGAAAATCTCATTTAGAAATGAAAAGATTTAAAAAGAAGTGATTTTAAATGTTTATAGAAGATTTTATAATCAATTTTAGCATATTATATCGTTTATATATTTATATGAGATTTTTATAAGGTTATTTATCAGAAACTTAAGATTTACGAATTTTAGAAAACTATTTAAAGAATTTATTTTTAAATGTTTTTGGAGGGTAAGTTTTTAGAAAAGAAATTTTATCAGTAAAAGATTACTCATCACTCACTAAGCTTCATTAGCTCACACTTTTCACTTTGTTTTTGAAAAACCTCCCCAGATGCAGGATCAATTACCTGTAGTGCCAGATCTCCTACCCAAGACTAAGTGGCCCAGCTTCGACATGATACTTATTTAGATATTATGTTTTATTAATGTTTATATTCATAAAAAATTTTGATGCATACATATTGTAAATAATGTTTTAGAATTTAAATCGAAATTTTAGTCTTAGTAAAATGATTTTGAGTTTATAATAATTAAAAATATATTTGTGGTTGGATTGTGGAAAATGAATTTAGGGTCTGAGGCCCAGATGTTGAGATGGATGTGCTATCGAAGTGTATAAAATTATTTTTGGAACTTTTGCAGGGTGGCATGTTTAGAAAACAGCTGTTATGCTGTCCGAATTTTTATAAAACTATTTTGTAGAAGTGTTAGATTTTTTTAAAAAAAATTTCCCCATGTTTCCGTAGTTCATATTAAAGTTTAGAAAAGTTATAGAAAAAGTAGAAGGCTTAACTTGACGAGAACTTTCCAGCCGGATTAGATATCCGCTGGAGGACTACCGTGAGGTTGCCGACAGGTCGCCTAAGAAATGGGGCTTGTCATGCGCCCTCAGAAGATGCCATATTCAGTGTTGGTTACTTTTTAGTTCACATTTAGTAATAAAACTTTGTAAGTATATTAATCGTATAAATGTCGTATAGCAGTTGCGAGATCGTTTTCATAGAGACGTGAGAATCAATTACCAAACTAGTCCTGCATGAAAATAACAAATAAAAATAAATAAAAGTGTACTAGGATTCTAGATTTTACTTAAATATAGAAATTAATTATTAAAGCATCGAAAAATTATCGGTTGTATTTGTCATTAGTTTATCACTAATCCTCTCAATATATCTCTTCTTATAATGCATTGAACATACTCCCATCCATCAACACCTATCTTTTGATGGCCATCGAATGAATGGGAGCTCTTTAGGTTTAAGATAATTTACTACCTAGGTCTGATTGATATTTTTATATGACACTCGGCTATCACTTGAACACTCTCAGTTACCCCGCTATCACACGAGTGGTTTATTAAAAAGACCTTACCTAAAAAGCCCAATGGAAAAACCAGACAAAAAAAAAAAAAAAGAGTGTTCACCCTCGAAAGTCAAAACCAACAAAACTGATATTGATGTTTGTCAAGAAGGTCATCAGAAAGAAAATGATCCAAAAAACCAGGAGCTATCAACCACCAGGTGGAATAAACAAAAGAAGGGGAACGAGAAGCCAACACATTTGCTGCAGAATTTTCCTCGCAATAAGTATGTATTACCATGAAATCCATACTTTGCAAATAGTGAAGACACTTCTCCCAAGCCGGTCGCCAACGTTAGAGAACTTTTGAAGAACGAGCAAGAAAAACAGAAACCATATAAGCATAATCACTTTATAACCAAAACTTATATAAATGATAATTCCAAGCATATTGAATGACATGAACAACGTCTAACAACTCTAGTTTAAAAGCATAACCTTTTCCTAATGGAATAAAAAGACACTCTTAAAGAACTCACAGGAGGTTTGAAAAATTCCTGCATAACTAGCTAAACCAGAAGACCTAAAAGCAGAACCGTTAGTATTAACCTTGATCCATCCCGGGATAGGAGTAGACCAAACTACCTCTATAAAACGAGGAGCCTTAGGAGGATGGGCAAAGACATGAAACTTTTGCAGAGCTAATGAATCATCATTGAATTCTGCATAACCTCAGAACAAAAAGAATCTGCCTCTTGAATAAAATGCTAGACAAAAGAAAAAGCCACATCAAAGGAATGACACTTACCCTCAAAAGTAGCAGATTTTCAAGTAACCCAAATAACTCAAAAAACTGCAATGATGCCAACCTTCCAATGATGCGACCCTATTCGGGTCTCTCTAAACTCTTATCTGGAAGGGTCTCAGTCTGGTACCCCAATGGATCCCTCTTAAACCTTACTAGGCGGGCTAAGAGAAATTCGCAGAGTGAACCCTTAAACTTTCTCTTTACAAACTAACTTGCTTGACTTTCTTTTGAAAACTAGTTGGGTTGGTTTCATTTTAAAACTAAAATTTTGTTTCAAATTGTAAAAACCAAATCGTTTTTACCAAACTAAAATCCGGCAACATAAAGGTTGCATTTTTTTGCATTTTCAAAACCTGTAAAAGAACTTTACACTCCTAAAACAATTCTCAACCACCACTCAACTTCTTATACCACAAATAGACATATCAAATCACATTTCCAATGCATCAAAATTGAAAACATGAACTTTTAATTCAAACTACTCACAAATTTGAATAATTGCTTAAAGAAAAATGACATGACCCAATCCGAATCTTATCGTACTTACATTCGGAAGGCCCTACTCGGCACCCTGACGAAATCCTCCTAACCTTACGGATTGGGCAAAAAGAAATCCGTAGAGCGAACCCTTAAAATTATTTCTTACTTTGTAAAACTAGAATGGGTTGGATTTTTTTTTTTTCCAAATGAAAAATTCAACAGCATAACGACTACTTTTTAATATTTCCCAAATACTTGCAAGGTAAAATACACTCTCATATACTTCCATTTGTCCAACCCAACTTCTTCCGTAACCAAATATTGCAATTCACAAATCTATTTCATCCATATTCATAAGTATAAAGTCAAAACCAAGCCAATTGCAAGTCATAAAATGATTTAAAACTAAAACCCTTATATCATGAATAAATCGAAATGACTTATTTACAACTTAAGTATGTATTTATACATGATTTCTTTTGAGTGCAATATATAAAAAATGTGCTTGTGCAGAAGAAATGACGTGTTCTTGCCCACTTACCCTTCTGGAGGAGCCTTTTGATCTCGGTCAATACCTAAGGAGATTGTTAACATAAAAACAGAAAATTATGAGCTATGAGAGCTCAATGAGTGCATATATTTGTTTCTAACTTAAAAGGTTTTATTTTGTTAAAATACCTCCTTAAAGCACTTTTCAAAATATATTTTCATTTCTTAAAATTTTTCATAAATTTCAAAACTTATTTCGTTGTAAAGTGTAAGTACTAAATCCATAAAATACATATGTACATAAAATCTCATATATAGCTTATGAAACTATAAAACCCACAAGGACATCAAAATGTATATAAAACTTATATATATACATAAGAAATCCCATATAACTTAAAATGTTTTTAAAGTATAAATTTTTTCTTAAATCGCAAAGCATATACATGAAAATTATAATTGCATAAGTATATAGAAGTTCATATGAAACTTATAAATTTCATATCAACTTGAACTCATTCATACATGAAACATCGTATATAAAACTTTATATATACATAAAAATTTAATTTAACTTAGAACTTATAAAGTTCAAATCTTATTTAGGTAGCAAATCATACATATGAAAACTACAATTCATAGATGCATAAAATTCATATAAAACTTATAAAATTGAATATCATTTAAACGTACACATACATAAAGATTCATATAGAACTTGTAATTTATAAAACATATAAAATTTAAATCAATTTTAGTGTATAGTTTAAAACAAGAAATTCGTAAAAATTAAACACATTCATAAAACTTCACAAGAAACTTATGCATTATAAAATGTATAAAATGAATTCTCATTTCCCATTTAGTCGTAAAATATACTCCAAGCATATAAAAGATTTTTCATTGCTTTTAACACTTTAAATACTCACTTAATTTTCAAAAAGCATCATTCGTACCCCATAATACTTACAACCACGTGATAGTTGTGGTAACGCTAATCGACATGGAGTCACATGACGCTTTTAACAGATACCAACCGTGATACTTATGTATTTACAAAGACATCTCGTAGTTATGTGCGAAATGTTACATCGTTAACTATAACACGAGATAATATCTCACAAAAGTAGAGACGACATGACAAACTTAATTTTCTCTTAAGTTAGTGACGCATCCCTTTTGGACCTGCCATACTAATGTGGGATATATCGGCCGGGTCTAAAACTTACTTATAAAGTTGGATATACTTATGACCTTTGAAAACTTATTTTATTTTTCTTATTTATTGCAAAAGCACAAAATCATTTATGGGAGTGCAATAAGCATAAAAGTCCGATTTTCAAGTGCATAAACCACAAAACTCATACTTCCAAATATATAAACCATCAAACCTCATTTCTTAAGTGTATAAAGCATAAAATATCATCTTTCTTAGAGCAATAAATACATAATAATTTCATTAAGTGCAAAGAGCACAAAATAGTTATATTGTAGAATCCATAAGTCTCACTTTTATTTTCTTAAACATAAAACATAGCTTAATTTTGTAAAATGAACTTAAAACTAAAACTCAAAATTCATTTTCTTAAACGAACTTATACTTATAACATCATAAATCACAGTTTTCCATATAAATCGTCATATAATCAATATATTCATTTTGAAGGCTAAAATGACAAACTTTTCCATACAAAAGTGATATAATCAAAATGTTCATTTTGAATACTAAAATAACCATACTTTTATGAAACGCTTATCACTTAAAAACCAACATAAACATATATATAGCTTACTTTAATAGTCACTTTGGAAAATTTTCTTAGAATTCAATTTCTTAAAGAGCTTATAAATCCATCCAAACATTTCAAAACAATATATAGCACTTATAATAAAATATATTCTTATAATTTCCAAATCCAATTGTAAAGGCTTCAAAATCAAGTGTAGCTCTCACTTTACTCAAGCTTGGCACTAAGAGCTTCAATAGCCTCCGTTCATTCCGCTAGCTTGCCCTTCACCTACACATCACATATTTTCTTAGAATAAGCTAAACTTAACCATATAAAACTCATTACATTGCTTATGACTCAATTTATTCATTTGAAAACTATTTTTGCTACAAACTTCTCTATTCGATTTTGACTTAATCGAAACTTTAAAATTTCATTTTCTTTGCATGAACGTTACTTATAAACACCTAGGAGCATCCCCATATGCCCGAAATAATTTTCTGGAGCCTAAAACGAAAAGTTGAATTTTTGTGACCTCTCTTGGTTGAGTACTATTCATAGCCATTCCTAGGGTTGCTCTTCACCTCATTTTTGCTCCATTCACCTCCCTAACTCGCACTTAGATCACCCATAAAATGGTTCTAAAAAATTTCAACAAACGGGTGATGAAACCTAAGAAGAACCTCACTTTTTCACTACTTCACATTTTACATTCTAAAATCTTAATTCTCTTTCCCTTAATGTCATATATACTTAAACATATTCACTTAATGCATTAAAACACATACATGAGGTGATATTCCATAATTTCCATCAATGCCCCTCACCTAAAATCATAAAGGGCAAGTTATCCAAATGAATTTCTAACATTGACATTAGCTTATTCTAGGTTTCCTTAGCATAAATTCAACATGGAATCATGGTTAATACCATCAAATAACATTGGTTCCATACTTCCCTCATTAGGGTCTTTCATGGCCTAACACTTAAACAATTCATTTCATTCCATTTCTTCATTTTGTTTCACTTAGGCATTTTATCTAACACTTGGTAGGCAACTTATTTCATTTAAACAACCACCATTCAACTTTATGGTTTCTCTCACCCAAACCCTAACCTAGCAAACTTGATCATTTCCATATGATTTATAGTTATTTTTTGTCTCATAAAGTTCAACTTAAATCACACATAAAAACCCATATCAAAAACCCATAAAATCATCATCATAACATCATCACAACATCCTTGAAACAACTTCAAAAACCACAAAACTAACCTTGGTTGGCTTGGATGTTACTCCAAACTTGTTTTTCTTGCTTAAGATGGCTTGGATTCTTGGTTTGGAGGTTAAAAATTGATTGAACTAGCTTGATTCCCTCATTTCTCTTCATGGTCGAACCTTTCTTCTCCATTTCTCTCAACTCTCGGCTTTGGTTTGTATTTTGTAAGTGTTTGGCGTGAAAATGATGGAAGAAATGGCTAAGTATAGGTCTTTATACTTATAACATCTCTATAATGACCATCATGTCCCTTAATTAATTAGAGTTTGGCATTTAACTCTTGCTTATTCTATCTTGGCCCATGTTATGTAAACTTATTTCAAATTGATCCATAAACTTCCATAATTATCCATTCAATTGTCTTTAATCAATTTTAATTAATCTCAACCACAAATTTAGTCAAAAAGATTACTATTCGGTGTTAATACATCATTGGTCCATCAATAATCACATGGATTGTGCTTTTAGAATGGGTTTAATATCATAAAATCTCATTTATACCTTTAACGTTAAAAATTAATACAATTCATTCCAAAATAAATTCCAAATTAACTCTATGATCACTTATTCATCAAATTGACTTTATAATACTCTAATTAGATCTCTTAGGACTCAATCCAAGGCTTCTAAAAAATTTCAAACGGAGTTTAGGTTAACAGTATTCACAATCCTGTCCATAAGGGCGTTTTCATTGGATAACTTTCGGAATCTTCAGAAACTACCCAAACGGACTCATTTTTACTCTGTTTCAGTTTTTTTGGGTCCTACTAATCATTCTAAATATTTTTGATTTTGTAGTGTCCGTCTCAAAATTTTACTATTCATCAAGTATTATTCGTTCGGAGATACTATTCACTCGAAAATATTACTATTTATCCATAAATTCACTGTTAATCATAAAATAAAAGTTTGGAGTCCTACAAAGAATAACTTTTACAATTCATTTACAAATGATTTCTTTGAAACTACAAAATGTGCAAAATATCAAATAAACAGAAGCTTTGTCGTGTTATACCTGCCTACTCTTCTGAAGGAACTATCTCTTTTCGGTGACCCACGCCAACATCTGAGGAGGTTTTAAGACAAAATAGGAAAACTATGAGCTATGAAAGCTCAGTGAGTGCTTATAATACATTTTAACTAAAGCTTTTGTTTATTAAAATACCTCATCTAAAACTTTTGAAGGTATAAATTTCTATTTCATAAACATTCTTAATTTAAAGCTCATTTAAATACAAAACATAAGTTTATAAGTTGTAAACTCAATTATGCATCAGAATGCGTATAATTCTCATAAATTTAAAAGCAGACAATTGCTAAACAATTTCATTACTTGCAATAAAACTCAAAAATGCTTTTGTTTACTTTCAATATCTCAAATACTTGTTGTACTTTCTAAAAGTACCAATCGTACCCCTAAATAATCTGACCACACGGCGACTAACTAACGTTGCTCGTTGTGACAATGTCACGTGGTGATTTTGAACTGACACGAACTGTAACGCTATCTGAGACATCTCACGACTATGTGCGGAATGCTATATCGTTAACCATAGGACAAGATAATATCCCACATAAGTAGAGACGACACGACAGATTCTATTTCCCCTCAAGTTAGTGACACATCCCCCCAGGTCTTTGCTATACTAATGTGGGATATCCTGATCAGATCTAAAACTTAAAATAAACTCTGAAGGTATTCTTATGGCCTTTGAAAACTCTTTTAGCTTTACTTTATAGTGCAATAAGCACAAAATCTCTTTTCTAGGTGCATAAAACACCAAAATTTGATTTCTAAGTGCAATAAGTACTAAAACTTATTTCTGAGCGTAATACACACTAAAATAACTTTGTTAAGGGCAAAAACCCAAAATGTTTCAACTTTTAAAAGTTACAAACTAGAAATTTTAAGCTCGAATCTTATCAAAACTTTTTTTTAAAGCTTTTTAATAAATTAATGCTTTACAAAACTAATTACAAACACTTTAAAACAAATGTAGCACTCATAAGGATTCAAGCTTGGTATATAAGGCTTCAATGGTCTTCCCACGCTCCGCTTGCTTCCTCCTCACCTACATATCACATTCTCGCTTAGAATACACAACATTTAACTTCACAAAGCTCATTAAATAACTTCTAACTCAAGTAACCCATAAAAGGGCACTTTTCACTAAAAAGCTTCTTACTTGGTTTCTCCTTAACCCAAGCTTTAAAATTTTAATTTCTTTCCATGAATCTTATTTATTTTCACCTAGAAACATCCCCATATACCCAAAATAATTTCTGGAGCTTGAAACAAAAAATCACATTTTTGCACCCCCATTGGCCAAATACTGTTCAACCCCCTATCCAATGATTTTCTTTGCTCAATTCTTGCTCCATTTATCTCCCTAACTCACCTTTAGATCACCCGTAAAGCAGTTCTAAAAAATTCCAACTATCGGGTGGCGAAACCTAGAAAAAATCCCACTTTTTCACCACTTTTTCAAGCCAACTTTTAACACTTTTGGTTTCTAAACTCAATTCTCTTCACCACTAACTCGAATATGCTTAATAACACTCATCTATGTCATTATAATGCATATAAAGAGTGGCATTTCATGAAAACCGAAAATACCCTTTAGCGGGTGAAAACTAACTATATTGTCTCTATGCAATTCTCTTTAAATTCTAAGTTGATTTAATACTTAATCAACCTTAATTCAACATGGAATCATGCTTAATATCTCCAATATCTCATCACATTCACACATTGCCAACTATGGCCTTTGAAACCCTAACTTATTTCAAGTTGGGTTTTACACAATTTTTATTTTCAAATTCACTCAAACATTTAATCAAACACTTGATAAACATCATAATTCATTTTTTTTAACACATTTTATAAACACTTTAGGGTTTGCTAGAGACAACCCTAAGTCACCATACAAGCATGGTTTCACTTCCATTTTAACTAGGTTTTGATCACCATATACTCAACTCTAAACTTACATAAAAACCCACATCAAACTCCAACAAAATCACCAACATTCCAATCACCATAACAATTTCAAAAATGGAAAAACTAATCTCTTTTCTTCTTGATCTCTTGCTCTAACTTGGTTCTCTAACTTAGGTGAACTTGAAGACTTTGTTGGAAGCTCGAAAATGGCTTGAAGTTACTTGATCTCTCCTCCCTCAAGCTTGGCCGAACCAACTCTCTTCTCTCTTTGGTTTCACGTTTTGCTTCTTGTTCTTAAGTTTACACTTGATTCTACATCTTAGGTTGGCTTGAAGGCTTGACGGGAGGCTCGAAAATGGCTTGGACTCACTTGATCTCACCTTCTCCCACTTGGCCGAACATTCTCTTCCTCTCTCACTCTCCCTCTCGGCTCTTCTGTTTGTTTTCTGTGTTTAGCATGAAATGGCTTGAGTTTGGTGTAAATGAAGCAAACAATTCACATTTTGTTCTCTAATATTTTCAAAAATGACGATCACGTCCCTAAAAATTTGGTTTTTGTCCCTTAACTTTAGCTTAATTCTAACTTGATCCCAAATATTAAAACTTGTTTTCAGTTTAGTCTCTATGTCACACTTATAATTACTTAAAGCTATTTACCATTTTACCTTCTAATTATTCTCCAATTGGGTTCAATTAATCTCTAAAGGTTCTACAACTTTAGACATTTTTATTACTCATTTAGGGTCTCAAATCATTACTTAGAAACTATTATTGGGGAAACCGTAAATATAAATCGAGGGTTTACATCCAAAGACGTTGAAGTTAACAACAAAAGGTAGTAGACATTACAGCTTGCCACAAATTTCTAACAGTCCCAAATAAAAAAATAACATGACCAAAAGCAGTAAATATGGAATGCTACAGACCTACTGCGAAAGGGCATTTGAGAAATAGATACTCTAAACTCTCATTTGCAGCCCAACACAAACGACAACATGAAGGCAAAGGTAATTAATTCTATGCTCTTTTATTATTTTTATGTTCGTTTTGTACGTTTAATGTTCGTTGTTTTGCTTCCAGAAGTTAATTTGCAAAAATATTCTTAAAAATTAATCGTCCTAACTTAATTAATATCTAATTAAAAGATGGTGTGTAAATTATTCATATTTGCACCTATTGATTTGATTGCAAATTATTAAAGAATCTTTCTATTCGAAAAAAAAATGGTAGTATACTATTATCTAAGGTTTGGTTGAAAAAAAAGAGTAAAATAAAAAGAAGAAACTAAGTATCGTACAGACATATAGAATATATATGTACAATGTAGTCCATATATTTAGGAAGGTAGGCAGGGAATATAATCGTTAATTTACTGTAAATCATAATTAATTAGATATTTAGATTTTAATAAAATCTCAAAAAATGACTATGCATTTACTCAGTCATTATATATTATGAAGCATCAAAAATGAAGTTAAGGTATAAATGCAACAAAATTGAGTTGATAATTTTATAATATCAATTATTATTGTCACTCATAGCTATAATAAGCTAATTATCATAATACTATTGCTTGATCATCGTGATTCATGGTCACAAGTCAAAGGAATTCAAAGAGACACTCCACCAAAGGTTATATATATATATATATATATATATTTTTTTTTTTTTTTTCTTTTTCAAGATAACAAATGGTTATGCTTGGACACAAGAAAAATAGCAATGGAAATTCCATTTATTAGCATATGTTGGAAACATGTTCCCAAACTCGCTACTTGTTGCTCGACCTGTGAGGTAGTGAGTAGCGAGTACACGAAAACTTGGTGTGTACTTGACGAGGGGCGAAATTGGTAAAAATTGTAAAAAAGTAAAAAAAAAAAAAAAGAACTATAAATATCATAAAGAAAATGACTAATTCAAAATAATAAAAAGGATTAAATTGTAAAAAGACACTGATTTTTTTGAAAGAAAGGGAAACAATAAAGGGTATTTTTCAAAAGATGGAAAAGTTGAAGGGCAATTTGGAACTAATATCTCATTCCGTCGACAAAAACCCCCTAATTCACACATTTTGTCATCTTCTTCTCTTCTCTCTATCTTTAATCTCCACATCTTGATTTCTTCCTCTTCTGCTTCTGATCTCCGTGTGAGTGGTGTGGGTGTTAGTTGACGAGCAGAGATGAGGATGAATGGCAATGAACCACAGATTTAGAGGAGATGAACAACAAGAAAGGTGACGGTGATGAACGAATCTAGGTTAATAGGCCCATCAAACTTCAAATTGGTGATGAATCTGGTAACTGAGCAAAAAAAGAAAAAGAAGATGGTGATGAATCTAGTGACTGAGTAGAGTTTTTATTACTGGTCATGTTCTCAATTGTGGCTAGGATCAACAATAATGGGTGAGTTTTTGTTGGTGGGTTTTTTTGAATCTATGTGAGTTTTTGTTAGTGGGTTTTGTGGATCGATGACTAAGAGAAGAGAAAAGGTGACTTCTTTAATTTTCTTTTTTGATCAGGTGAGTTGGGTCAGGCGAGTTGGTCCGAGTTGGCTTGAGTTGGGTCGAGTTATCATCTCCGGTAAGAGGTTTTCAGATTGACAAAGTGCTGATGAGCTAGAACCTGGCGAACACTCGACAAAACTCGCCGAGTTTTTATACCCTAGTTGGAAAAGGAATAAAGAAGTAATAATTTACATCCATGAGAAAAAAAAGAGGAATTTGAAGGATGCTTTTTAAAAAGTTAACACGATCTTCATGTATGTTTTTTTTTTTCTTTTTCCTTCAATTATCAAATAAATATATAATTAGTAGAAAATCGAATTGATAAAAATCAATAAGGAATTAATTAGTTATAACTTTCTATCCACCACTAAACAGTCCCTTAATCCATTTGATAAAATTTATGAAGCAAAATCATATTAATGTATGTTGAATAAATTCACAATAAAGTAATAGTCATATTGCATGTTGTATTGATTGTTTATTAGATTGTATGTAAATTACATGGCATCTCTATAAATACATGTATTCCAAATTATAATATACTATGGTGTTTTAATTCGTTCCTGAACTACTAACTCGCAAGTGCACGAGGTTGTGACAAGTAATATGTGATGAGTGAGTATTGTCTCTAAAAGGATGTGTGAATCGATCACCAAACTAGTTCTAGTCGAAAATAAACAAGTAAAAGGCAGAGGTGGGCACTATAGTGTTCTATTGGTTCCCAAGAACCAAACCAAACTGAACTGAAAATTGTTCATGGAGAACCGAACATGGTCCATTAAGGGGGAAGAACCAAACCAAATCGAACACCCTCTGTTCGGTTATTTGGTTTTGGACCTAATTTTGGGCACAAATTTTTCTTTTAGTTTTTTTTTAGCTATTTTTTGGGTTTGTTATTATTGGGCTCGTTAATATTAATTGTTTTGGACTGTTTTGGCCTACCTTGTCTTGTGGGTGCGAATAAAAAAATTATGTGGGTGCACACAAACTATTGCCTTTCAACCTGGCTTCAATATAAGGAAAAAAAAAAAATCAACTTGGCTTATAAAAAATATATATATATTAAACCCCAAACTAACACAAAAAAGAGGGGTACAATGTAGTTAGACCATCATATAAGACACCATAGTTCCTAACTCATTGCTTGTTTCCCAAAAATCTAATTAAAAGGTATTAAACAAATACTTTATAGTCTATAATGGTAGCAAGACCATAATACCATATGATGGGACTCAGTGCGGATCTCTCTAAACTCTTATCCAGAAGGATCTCACTAGACACCCCAACGGATCCTTCCTAAACTCGACTTATCGAACTAAACAAAACTCGCAGAGCGAATCTTAACTTTGGCTTTAACATTATAAACTTGTTGGGTTGGTTTTGTTTTTTTTTAAAAAAAACTAAAATTTCATTTCAACTTAAAATTAAAATAATTTTTCAAAACTAAAATTAGGCAGTATAACAACTGCATTTTTGACATTTCCAAAACCTGTAAAAAGAAAATAACACTTCTAACTATTTTATAAGTTCCATCCCAAACTTCTTTTGCCATAAAGGCCTCAAACATGCATATCAAACTCATTTCCAATCTCAAATCAATTTCATCAAGGATAAAAGCATGAAACCAAAATTCAAACTTTCGTCAAAAGCAAATAAAACTTTCAACTTTTAAAAGGCATTAACCACTCATTACAATTCAAAAATATGATTACAACCAACTTCTTTGAATTACAAATTATGCAAAAGATAGATATGCAAAAGCTTCATCATGTCAAGCCCACCTATACTTCTGAAGGAGCTATCTTTTCTTCCTGGTCACCCACACCAATACCTAAGGGGCTTTTAAATAAAAATGGAAAACTGTGAGCTTTAAAAACTCAATGAGTGCTTATAATACTTTTTAACTAAAACTTTTATTTACTAAAATACCTCCTCTAAAAATTTTGAAGGTTTAAATTTCTATTTCTTAAACATTCTCAACTTTAAAGCTCATTTAAATGTAAAGCATAAATATATAAGTAGTAAACTCACATATGCATCCAAATGAGCATAAAACTCATAAAATCAAAAGCGTACAAGTGTTAAACAATTTCATAACTTGCAATATAGCTCAAAAAGGTTTTTGTTTACTTTCAATATCTCAAATACTTGATGTGCTTTCTAAAAGTACCATTCGTACACCTAAAGTAATCTAATCACACGGCAACTAGTTACGTCGCTCGTAGTGGAATGTTACGTGGCGATTTTGAACTGACACCAACCTGTGACAAAATCTTAGACATCTCACGACTATATGCGAAATTTTGCATCGCTAACCATAGTGCAAGATAATATCCTACATAAGTAGAGGCGACACGACAAACTCGATTTCTCCCTAAGTTAGTGATGCTTCCCCTCAGGACTTTACCGTACTAATGTGGGATATACCGGTCGGGTCTAAAACTTAAAATGGAATATGAGAGAATACTAATTGCCTTTGAAAATCTCTTTTGCTTTAACTTTCTAAGTGCAAAAAGCACAAATTTCTTTTCTGGGCGCATTAAGCACCAAATCTCATTTCTGGATACATCAAGCATCAAATCTCATTTCTTTTGAGTGTAACAAACACAAAATTGTTTTGTTAAGTTCAAAAAACTCAAAGTGATTAATCTCAAGTTCTAAAATCTCATATAAACTTCCAAAATGCTTAAATATTTCAAATGGGCATAAACTTTGAAGAAAATTTATTAAGCACTCACTTGAATCTCTAACTTGGTTCAAGCTCTTTAATGGTCTTGCCGTGCTCCGCTTGCTTCCTCCTCATCTACACATCACATTCTAACTTAGTATAGACTAAATTCAACTTCAGAAAACTCTTTAACAAGCTTCTAACTCAAGTAACCCAAAAAAGGCACTTTTCACTAAAAAGATTCCCTACTTGATTTCTATTTAACCGGAGCTTCAAAATTCTAATTTCTTTCTATGATCCTTATTTATATACCCCTAGGAACATCCCCACATATTCGAAATAGTTTTTTAGGAGCTCGAAACGAAAAGTCATATTTTTTGATAACCCTTTTGGCTGAACACTATTCACAACCCATCCTAGGGCTGCTTTTCACTTTGTTTTCACTCCATTCACCTCCTTAACTCACACTTAGGTCACCAATAAAACGGTTCTGAAAAAATTTCAACTATAGGGTGACGAAAATCTAGGAAATACCTCACTTTTTTCACCACTTTTTCAAGGTAATTTTTACACTTTTGGTTTCCAAACTCCATTCTCTTCATCACTAACTCAAATATGCTTAATAACACTCATCTAGGTTATTAGAATGCATATAAAGAGTGGCATTTTGTGAAAATCGAAAATGCCCTTCATCGGGTAAAAACTAACCACATTATCTCTATGTCATTCTCTTTGAATTCTAAATTGGTTTATCACTTTATCAACCTTAATTCAACATGGAATCATGCTTAATACCATCAAATTTCAATGGCATTATATACCCCTCACTATGGCCTTTAATGGTCCAACACAAACCAAACTCAATTCATTCAAGCATTCTTCAAACACATTATCTACAACACATTTAAATAAAAAAATCTCCATTCAAACTTTAAAATTTTTCCAACACAACTCTAACATCTCAAACCTTAATGATCTCACAAGATCTACTCTTGCTTTTGGTCACCAAACACTCACCTCACATCACACATAAAAACCCATATCACATTCCAACCAAAACGCCAACACAAACATCAAATGAACCATTTCGAAATTGAATAAACTCACCTCTTTTCACTTTGGTTTCTTGCTCTAACTTGATTCTCTAACTTAGGATGACTTAGAGGCTTGATTTGGAGGTTAAAAATCACTTGAACCCATTTGATCTTAGCTTGGCCGAAGCTTCTCTTCCTCTCTTGGCTCCCTTTCTCTTCCTTTCGATTTGGTTTATTTCGTTTTTGGTTTGGTACGTGAAGTGGCTGAGTTTGGAGGTTAAGAATAGAGGAAAATCACTTGATCTTCGTCTCCCTCAAGCCTTGGCCGAAATCACTTCATTCTCCTCTCTCTTTCTCTTCTCACGGCTTCTTCTTCTTTTTCTGTGTTGTTTTCTGTTTTGGTTTTTGGTGTGTCACAGCTTGCTCTTGATTTTGAGCGGAATTGGCTTGAGTTTGGTTTGGTCTTCTTCTTCTTCTTCTCGTCTTAGTTGGTCGAGGTTAACCCCTTTCTCTCACTCACTCTCGGTCTCTCTTCTTCTCCCTCTCGCTTCTCTGTTTTGGTTCTAGGTTTAGGCATCTGTTTTGCCTTCAATTTGCGTAAATGGAGCCACTAATTCATACTTATTCCACTAACAACTTCAAAAAAGACGGTCATGTCCCTGAAAAATTTCATTTTCACCCTCAGCTTTTAGCTAAATTTTGACTTGACCCCAAATATTAAATCTTGTTTTCAATTTAGTCCCTAATCATACTTTATAATTACTTAATGTCATCTACCTTATTACCCTTCCATTTATTCTCCAATTGGATTTAAATAAATCTCTAAATGTTCTCTATAACCTTAGGCACTTTCATTGATCATTTAGGGTCTCAAATCATTACTTAAAGATTATTACTAGGAAAACCGTAAATATATAAATCGAGGGTTTACACCATAATTATCAAAAATCAAACATGGCTTTTAAATTCAAAATATCAAATTTAGTTAAATACTAAATAATTACTTCTCTAGCATTAGAAGCACTTTTAATGTTAAAGTAGTGATTCTCAACCGTTATACAAATCATTATCCAAATGTAATTATGTTTGAAACTTAAATTTGAGCAAAATAAAAAATTCACTCAATATTGGTTGATGATCATGAAATAAAATCAGAACAATGCTGAAACTTTCAATGAATAATGTAAAAAGGTGTGTTTTTTAAAGTTAGGAGATATTAATAGTAGAATTACTATATATATATATATATATATATACAGAACTTCTATGGTCAGTGTCTCCGAACTTTGAAAAATTAGGACAAGCCAATCAAATTTATCAATTGTATTATCTCTTATATTTAATTCAAATGCTTTAAATAAATTTGATTAGTTTGTTATAACATTTTAAAATTAAAAAGCATTAATCATAAAAGTTTTAAGGATGCACTGACCACAACATACGTATATATATGTATTTACAGAGAGCTTTTATAATTAGGTATACTTGATTTTAAAAAGTAAAGATTAACCAATCAAATTCATCTATTGCATTCTCTCTCCTAAAACAAATTCTCTCTCCTGTTTAATTCAAATGCAATTGATTGATTTGATTGATTGGTCCTTACTTTTTAAAATCAAGTATACTTGATTATAAAAGTCATCTATATTTATATTTATATATTTTGTGGTCAGTATGTCCTAATTTTTAGATTGTTAAGATATTTAATTTCAACCATTTATTGCATTTGAAATAAATAGGAGAGAAATTTTTTTTAGGATAGCGAATGTAATAAATGGCATTAACAATTTAAAAATTAAGACACACTAACCATAAAAATTATATATATATATATGTATATGTATAGATATATATGTTAATCTTTTTTCAAAGCCATCTTTTTAGTCACAAACTTAGTTTGCGTGTGACCTATTTTATTATTCACAAACTATTTTGTCCTTTATTTTTCAACTATTCAATGCTTAAAAAAACTCAATTTTGTCAATTTTTATAATCTCAAAATTTGCATAAAAGAACCGTTACAATAAATACAAAAGGGCTCTGAAGAACACTTCCACAATAACGATACGTTAATAAGTAAAATCCTAGTTTATTAAGACAAATAAAATTACAATTGCATCCATACAAGGTTAAACATTAACCTTGTATTGGTTAAACATCATAAAAGTGCACGTACGTTGCAACTGAGACTCTCTCTTTCTCTCTCACTCAAACACACACACACACACACACACACACACACACACTACACACATATATATAACATTCAAGGTGCACATATATCCATTATTAATATAATTATATAAGTAATTAATAAGCAAAGTAGTAGGAGTGGTTGAACACTTCTTGTGATTCTAAAAGGTTATGTGTTCAAGTCCCACTCTTATTCTAAAACATTATGTACGGATTATTTTTTATGAATTTAATCATTCTCCCCCATCATTAAAAAAAAAAAAAAAAAAGGACATACATGCAATGTATTAGACTAGTAGTTCGTCTACTTAACGGTGTATCCACATGCTACAGCATATTTCACCAAATCCCCAAATTCGCCCTTGTCGATGCATCCATCATGGTTGCCATCAGCATAGTCAAGTCCACCTTTAGCTGGGAGATGGAGAAATAAGGGGATCCAAGAGGGGATCCAACTACCCCATTTCTTGAAAGCTAACTTTAGCTCTTGCTGACTCAGAATGCCATCTTTATTTACATCAAGCTGCATGAATATTTCCATCAATTGATTCTCAGTTTGAGGTACCTCAAGGTTTTTGGCAATACCTATAGGAAGCATGGTGATCGAAAGAGTAGTTGGTTAGAGTATCGTTGGGAAGTACAAATATATATAGAGGCAGATAAACAAGTGACCTCTTTTGTATGGGTTTGGGTCTTGGTACTTGGTTAAGGAAAAATCATGGGTTTATATAGGACTTCTTATAAGCATGTGCACAATTACTGAAAGGACAATGTCTTCTTAGTGAATGACTGAAAATGAACCTTGACCAGTACGTAACACATTTACTTGCCACTTTTTGATTGTACGAGAATAATTAATTATATATAATGTTTTTATAATTAAATATATCTGATTTTAAAAAGTAAGGACTAACCAATTAAATTCATCAATTGCATTCTTTTTCCTAAAATAAATTCTCTCTCCTATTTAATTCAAATACAATAGATGTGTTTGATTGGTTTTCCCTAACTTTTTAAATTTAGGGAATCCTCATTTTTAAAGTACTATATATATAATATTTTAATTAAAATAGGGTGTGAAAATTATTCGTATCTGCACCTATTGATTTGATTGTAAATTATTAAAGAATTTTTCTATTGGAAAAATATCGTAGTATACTATTATGTAAGGTTTGGTTAAAAAAAGGCAAAAAAAAAAAAAAAAAAAAAGAATAAAGAATAAACTTAGTATGGTACAAACATATAGAATATATATCTAAAATGTGGTCCATATATTTAGGAAGGTAGGCAATGATACAAGGAGGGAATAAAATCGTTAATTTACTATAAATGATAATTAATTAGACATTTAGATTTTAATAAAATCCCAAAAAATTGACTATGCATTAATATTTACTCAGTCATTACATAATGTAATGTCATAGATTAAGTTGAAGTATAAGTGCAATAACATTAAGTTGATAATTTTATAATATCAATTATTATTGTCACTCATAGTTGTAATAAACTAGAGTAAGGATTCTTTATCATCTTTTTTTTAGTAATCTTTTCATAATTCAGTGACACATTAACATTTTTAAAAGTAGATAATCAAGATTATTATATTTTTCTCTCTCATACAGCATTCAAACTTAAATTACTCTTATAAAAATATTAACATCATATCAACATTAACAAATAATCCTTGTTGTTATCATGATGCTATTACTTGATCATCCTGACTCATGGTCACAAGTCATAGGAATTCAAAGGGACGCTCCACCAAAGGTTATGATTTTTTTTTTTTCCAAGATAACAAAAGGTTATGCTTGGACACTAGAAAAGTAGCAATGGAAAGTCCGTTTATTAGCATCTGTTGGAAAAGGAATAAAGAAGTAATAATTTACATCCACAAGAAAAAAAGGGGAATTTAAAGGATGCTTTTTAAGAAGTTCACGTGATCTGCATATATATTCTCTTCTTCTTTTTCCTTCAATTATCAAGTAAATATATCATCTTTTTTTGGATTGTGACATTCTCTATACATGAATTTATTCCACCTTCCATAACTCATATTATTCTCTCTATATACTAGATAAGCTAGTCAAAGTGGTGCTTCTATTATTATTGATACCTGATTAAGTTTTAAAATAATTTCAGATAAAAAAAATTACTCAATGCTTCATTTGCTTTCATGTTCCTTTTAAAGGAGTCAATATCTATTCCACAAAAAACCAATTAGCTCTATGTTACTGACAAGAATTAACTCATAATTTTCTTATATAAACATTAATTCCTAATCAAATATAAGTCACCGAAGTTTAAAAGAATACTCCGACAAGTAATCATCCTTCATTTTTCAATCAAAATACTTGTATTCATATTAATATCTTCATGTATGAACATTTTACTAACAGAATTTTTTATCAAAAAATGGGTTTACCTGGAGAATTTTTTGAGTCACGCTAAAATAAATTACATCACTATCATTATGTCAACTTATGCTATCATTGTCTTAGAATTCAGATAAAATAGATAATGCGACAAAAATGCATAAATTCTTTTTTTTTTTTTTGAAAAGAAAATGCATAAATTCTTAATTTGCTTGATTTATAGCAATCTTATAAGTGCTATATGATCATATATATGCTCCTTAACTTCTTGAGAAAAAAGCTTCATTACTGCAGCCAACTTATACACGGAGGACAAATAATTAATTTATAGTGCAATTAATATGGAGTTTTATATGCAATTAATTAGGATCAATCACTTGAGATGCAATGATGTTATTAAGAAATAATTAATTGATTAATAATTTTCCGAGCTTTTCAATTTACAATTTTTTTTAAATCTCTTTACAATATATATATATATATATAAACACACAATTCTAACCTTACTTTGGATTCCAAGAGTATTTGATAATGGGTGGCTCTATTGCCCCCATTTCTTCTCTCTACGCCTATAATTTTACCAAATATTTTAACTACAAAAATATCTTTAAAATAAAATTACTTTTTTGGGTAAGAAGATATAAATAAATTACATAGATTCTTTACACTCAACCTAATTGATTTACTTTCGAATAAAATAAAAAATAAAAAAAAATAAAACCTAATTGATCTAAACGTTAATTTATTTCTCTCAAGTAATCCATATTTTTTTTTTTTTTGAAAAATCAAATCTAATGTAAAATATATATATATATATATATATCAAGCTTTTTATGATCTTTAAAATATTATCATTATGTTGGTTAAATTATATCTGAGAAATTTTTCCCTATTGTCTTCTTTTTCACTATCTAATTCCATTTCCTCTCTCTAAAACAATTAAAGATTGAAAAATGGTATGAATTTATTTGAAAGGATACAAGTTCAAAGAACTCCACACAATAAATTTAAGGTGAGAAAAGGAAGATACAAGCAAAAAAAAATATTAATACCGTTTTGTTTTAATTTTGATTTTTATTGTGCCATTACTTATGGGTCTTTAAAACCTAGATTGTTTTTACAAAAATTTTCCCATCTAAACTTCATGTTTATCGAGTTTTCCTATTTTAAATAGCATCTTCATATGTTTATAAGAATTTACAGACAACTTCTTCTAATATAAACACATTATTTTTTTTAAAAAAATTGTGATAAATAAATGCATTATTTTTTTATTTGTGATAATCAGTGATTTAAATGCAGTTGGAAAAAAAAAATTAAAAAGAGAATGAAGACTATTTCTATAATTAAGATGGGTGTATAGATTATGAATTTTAAAATTGGGTGGGTTGAGAAAATGCACATAGGGAAAAGAAATTTGGGTGGGAATAGAGCCTCCCTTTGATAACATCTCTAAAAATAAACACCAATAATTGAAAATTTGGTGCTATCAGAGCAACCACAAAAGCTAACGATGAGACACAAGGAGAGTAGGGAAAAGAAAAAAAACTATTTCTTACTATGGACACAAGACAAGTTTAAAATCAAAAGCACATAGTACTTTTGCTTGATTCTTAGAATCTGGCGGAAAAGGAATAAATAAATGTTTGGCACGACTTGTGTATATATATTTTTAACATTTTAAATTTATATTCAAAGTACACATGATAGATGATATTTGTTTTTATTTGAAATTCTAGATTTGAACTTCACGAAGTCACAATTTGTAATTGATCAGGATCCAAGATTTACGATTACAATTATATCGATACCATTAGTCCATCACTCGAGACTTGGACCTTATATTAATTTAGTACAGTAATCCTACATATAGAAGCACACAACGGTCAACACACATAAATACTAGTGAGTGGCTCCCAATAGCCATTTTCTAAAGGGAAAACTTTATTCTAGTCCTTGAGGTATCGAAAAATATCAGATTTTTAACGTTCTTTTGGAAATAGCCATTTTCATCCCTAATTTTCTCAAAACTTTGCAAAAAAGTCCAATTGTCGATCAACTGATAATCAAATAAAAAAAAAAAAAACTTAATTGCTGCTAATCATCTAAAATGACCGTTTTGCCCCTAATAAAATTAAAATATTATATATCATTTGACCAATAAAAAGTTGACACATGTATAATAATATGATTATTACATTTTTTTTAACAAAAAAATGATTTTTTTTTCTAAATTAAATAATAATTAAAAAAATTTTAATCTTATGAATTTTTTTTTAAGAAAAAATAATCTCGATACCCGAGAGTGTTGAAAATATAATATTTTCCTTTTGTTGTTATTATCATTATTATTATTATTATTATTATTATTATTATTATTATTATTATTTATCATAGCATCATATATGCAAAATAAGCAGTACCATGACGAGAAATGATAAAATTATATAAGTCATTGGGTATTAATGTTAATTATTGCTTAGTTTTTATTTGCTTATTATTTTATTTATTTTTGATAAACTCTATAGATCAACTATCAGCTTTTTTACTTTTTATTTTTTTCTAATTTTTTTTTTAATTTTATTTTATAATCCTCATGGCGTTGGTTTTAATGGATAATGTATAAGGCAGAGAGTCAAGATCTTAAACAATATCAAATATTGGTTTCTTATGTGTGGATGAGGCTTCCTAGTCATTCTTTCTCTTATATGTTTTTTCATTTGTTATTTGCTGCCAAGTAGGAAATAAAAATAAGTAACAAAATCCATTTTGTTAAACATTTTTGTTTTTTAATATGGTTGTTGGTCAAAGTTAACTTATTATTAAAAACAAGAAAATGATTACGAAAAGAGAAAAAAGGGGAAAAGCCAATACCAAAAAGAGAACCATTTAAGGAAAGAAAAAAACAACTAAGGGAAAACATAGACAACAAAAGATTCAGTCAAAACCAAATCTTTTTAGATCAATCCCCAAAGTGGACCTCATTAAAATAATCTTACTGGAAAAACCCAATTGAAAAAACTCAGTAAGGGAAAAAAAGTGCCCAACACCCCCTTCCCTCAAAAGTCAAAACTAACAAAACCAATATCGACATTTGCCAAAAAGGTCATAAAAAAGAAAAGGATCCAAAAAGCCAGGAGCCATCTGCCACTAGGTGGAACAAACGGAAGAAGAGGAACAAGAAGCTAGCGCATCCGCTATTAAATTTTCCTCGCAATAAATATGTGTCACCATGAAATCCTTATCTTGCAAATAATGAAGGCACTTCTCCCAAGTTAGCCGCTAACGCTAGGGAACTTTAGAAGAACGAGCAAGAAGAAGAGAAACCATATAAGTATAATCACTTTCCAACCAAAGCTTATTCTAATGATATTTCAAACATACTGAATGACATGAATAGTTACTGATAACTTCGCCTCAAAAGTATAACCTATTCCTAACGAAATAGCAAAAACACTTTTGAAGAACCCACAATAGGTTCGAAAAATTCTTGCACAACCAGCTAAACTAGGAGACCCAAAAGCAGAACCATTAGTGTCAACCTTGATCCATTCTGGGGGACAGGGAGACCAAATTACCTCCATGATATGGAGAGCCTTAGGAGGATGGACAGAAACATGAAGCTTATGCGAAGCTAATAAATCATCCACTAAATTCTGTGTAACCCTAGAATTAAGAGAATCTGCCTCTTGAATGAAATGTCAGACAAAAGAAAGAGCCACATGAAAGGAATGAAAGTTATCCTCAAAAGTAGCAGAATTTTGAGTAACCTAAATAATCCAAAAAACTGTAATGATACCAGTCTTCCAAAGATGTTGAAGTTGAGAACAAAAGATAGTAGATATAGCAGCTTGCCACAAATTTCTAATGGTCCCAAATAAAGAAATGACATGACTAGAAGCAAAAGATAAGGAATGCCAGAGACTTACTACACAAGGACATTTGAGAAACAGATGCTCCAAATTTTCCTCTATAGCCTAGCACAAACGACAACATGAAGGCAAAAAGATTTGATTCTATGCTCTTTTATTATTTTTATGTTTGTATTGTGCATCTAATGTTTGTTTGTTTTGTTTTGTTTTGTTTTATTTTTTGAAAACTAATGTTTGTTGTTTTGTTTTTGAAATTTAATTTGCAAAAGTATTTTAATTTTTTAAAATTAATTGTCCTGTCTTAATTGATATATAAATTTGTATACATACATACATATATTGTAGGATCCCAAACTTTCATTTTATGATTAACAGTGAATTTATGGATGAATAGTAACATTTTCAGATGAATAGTATCTTCTGGTGAATAGTATATGATGAATAGTAAAATTTTGAGATGGACTCCAGAAAATGGAAAATATTTAGAATGGTTATTAAGACCCAATAAAACTAAAACAGAGAAAAAATGAGTCCGGTTGGGTTGTTTCTGAAGGTTTCAAAAGTTACTCGACGAAAACGTCCTTACAAATAGGATTGTGAATACTGTTGACCTAAACTTCGTTTAAATTTTTTTTCAAAGCTATGGATTGAGTCCTAAAAGATCTAATTAGAGTATTGTAAAGTCAATTTGATGAATGAGTGATCATAGAATTAATTTAGAATTTATTTCGGAATGAATTGTATTAATTTTTAACGTTAAGGATATAAATGAGATTTTATGATATTAAACCCATTCTAAAAGCACAATCCATGTGATTATGGATGGACCAATGGTGGATTAACACCTAATAGTCATCTTTTGATTACATTTGTGGTTGAGATTAATTAGAATTGATTAAAGAGAACTGAATGGATAATTATGAAATTATGGACCAATTGGATTAAAACAACTCATTAAGGACTTGATGGTCATTTCCATGATTTTAAAGGGGCAAGATGAGATCGCAAGAGGGCTATAAAAGGGGTGTTGATTGACCAAATGAAACAAAAGAAACCAAAGTGGTCGTGCAAGCAAAGGATAGGAAAGAAACCAAAAAGAAAAAAAGAGGTGTGAGCCATGTGTGTGCAGCTGAGAAAGGGAGAGGTGTGAGCTGCTGGTTTGGGGTGATTTCTCTCAAGCTTTTCATCATCTTAGCACCAAGAATCATCATGGAAAGCAAGGTAAGTTAGTTGGTTGAATTTATAGTTAAATTGATAGAGTTTTTTTAATGAGTTTTTATGGTTTTTGTTGAATATGGTGGTTGATGGATGAGTTGATGTTGTTTGTGAGTTATTTGAAGGTTGTTTATCATGGTTTTAAGCTTAGAATTGAATTAGAATGTGATATGAATTTGATTGGATTTTGTTAGTGTGTTAAAGGTCAGAGTTTGAATGGATGAGGATGATAATTGATGGGTTTAATTGATTTTAATTTATTGAATGTTAGATGAGTTGAATAAGTAGTGATATGTGTGATTAAATTGAAGAAAAATGAAAAGAATGATTGTGTGTGTGTGGAGTTAGTAGATGGCAAGAATGGGTGCCTAGTGTGGGTGTTGGATTTTAATGTGTTTAAGGATTTTGGTTGATGAATTAATTGATATGGGAATAATTGGTGGAAGGAGTTTTAATTAAATGGATGAATTGGTATGAAATTAATTTTTGTTAGGTTGAAGGGCACCTTGAATTTTAATTAATTCATGTGATTCTATAGGGTATTAAAGTGTTTGAATATGTATAATGTTGAATAAATATGAATGGAATGAAGGGAATTGAAGTTAAGAAGTGTTGGATGTATGGTGGGATTATTCCATGAGTTTAGTATGTCTAAATGTATTAATTGGATTGAAAATTTTGTTGGTTGAATGAATGGATTTTAAATGTTGAAAGTGATGAATTTTGCTTATGAATAAAATGAAGGAGAATGGGTTACAATGATGAGAATGAATAATGACTAATTGGGTTAGTTTAAGATTAGTTTAAGGATTGTTAGTATTGGTTAATAAAAATGTGATTTTGTTTAACAATGAATGAGATTGTTATTGATGGAATTTTGGGCTTGAAATGGTGAATTATAGGTGACCAAATTGAAGTTCCAAAAGTCAAGAAAAATGGAGGATTGATTAGCCACCAAGTGATCAAAAAAGGTGAGTGCAAAATTATATTTTTATCATGTTATGTTTAAGTTGTTTTTATTGTGAAATAATTCAATTATTTCATGTTGTTATGGAAACTAATAAATGATTTAAATGTTCCATTTTAATTTGAATGTATTATGGTTTATGCATGAAAAATATATGTCATTCGAAATGAAATATAGTTATTATGAGAAATTGAAATAAATGAATTTATTGTGAGTGGCATAAAGAAATTATTGAATTTTTTCAAACCCAATGGATTACACTATCTGTTATGGAATTAACAGTATCTAAAAATAAATATCTGTTTAGACCCGATCAGGATACCCATACTTGTATGACAAGTCATGGGATGAATTATCACTAACTCTGAGGGAAACTAAGTCTGTCAGTCAAGTTGCATTGCCAAATATACGCGAGGGTATTATTTCACTTTGCGCTTCCACTATGGATTTAATCTGCAGTGCGTTAGTGGGATATCTTCTGTATATGGCTAGAAAGTGTGAAGGACTGCCGGGCGTGAAGCACTGATGGCTGTCACTAATGCTGGAGATAGTGGTTCGTCCCGCCTAGTACGTGTGACTATTATCTGTATGCTTTTGGAAATCCATTGGTGGTTTGAAATTATATGAAATTCTATTATATCTGAAACTGTTTTGAAATTCTGTTATATATGAAATTTTATGAAAATTTCTGAAATTAATTACTATTTTTAATATAAATTTTTATCTGCTGGTTTTAAATTTTATTATTTTGAATCTAAATTTTGTTAATATCGATTATGAAGTTATATTTCTAAAAACTGTAAGAAATAAAAATTTTTATAAATGTTTTAGGGAGGATTACCCTTTTAGAAAATAATTTAAGTTAGAAAACTTTACACTCACTGAGTTTTCGTAACTCACATTTTATAAATTTTTGTTAAAAACCTCCTCAGGTGTAGATTCCAGCTGATAGAATATATGTTCCTCTCCATCAGAATAAAAGTGGCTGAAGGAATAAAATTTTTGTGAATGTATAAGGATGACAATGCACAAAAGAATATATGAACTTTATTTTTTGTTGTAAATATCTTTTGAATGTAAATTATTATTTTGATTGTAAAGTTTTAGATTGTAAACGAATGTTTCTTTTAAAGTTGATATTAAACCGATTTGATTTTATTTCCTTAGAAATTGCGGTTAGGGATTGCCATTGAAATGGACCTGAGTCCAATTGGAAGTTGAGAAAATGTGTGAAACTTTAGAAGTGTAAATTTTGAATCGCAGGTTGAATTTGTAAATTTTAGCAATCTAAAAAAACAGAGGAAATTCTACCGAAAGTTTTAACAAATTTTAAACTATGAAAAACAAATTTTAATAAATTTTAAATTTCTCTAAATTCTGATTATTTCCAGTTCTAGGCTTTACTCATCGGATTCTCAGTTGGATATAGTGGAATAGAATCCAGAGAGATTCCGTGGGGCGCCAGGAGGGCACCTGGGCCCCGTAAAGGGAAAGGCGGGGCGGGGCGGGTCGGGTCAGGGTCATGTCATATATGTATATGTCTACAATGTGATCCATATATTTAGGAAGGTAGGCAGGGAATATAATCGTTAATTTATTGTAAATGACAATTAGTTAGACATTTAGATTTTAATAAAATGTCAAAAACTGACTATGAATTTACTCAAACATTATATATTCTGATGTCATAGATTATGTTGAAGTATAAATGCAATAAAATTAAGTTGATAATTTTGTAATATCAATTATTAGTGTAACCCTCGAATTGGATTTTACGGATTTCCTGGAAATAGTCCCTAAATAATTATTGGAGACCCTAATTGGTTTATAGAAATACTTAAGGTCATAGAGAACCCATAGGAATCGATTTCGACTCGATTGGAGACTAAACGGAAGGATAAAATAGGTAAATGAAATCGAGTAAATTTTTAAGGTGATAAGGGACTAAATTAAAGATAAGATTTAATAATTATGGTTAAAAGGGAATTAAGCTAAAAGTCAAGGGAGAGATTGATATTTTGAAGGGACGTGACCGTCATTTTGAGGATAGTTTGGGGAGGAAAATAGAAGCCAAAAGTTTGTCTAAAAATCTAAAGAGAGAGAGAGAGCTGTCACAGAAGAGAAGAGAAGAGAAGAGAAGAAGAAAGAAAAAAAAGAAGAAGAGAGGAAGAAGAGAGAGCTACCGCCCGACGTTCGACCAGCTGCCGACCAGCTCGCCGTCGCAGCGCTACCGTCGACCAAGACCGACGCAATCCTCGTCGCACGCAGAACCGAGTAGATCGAAGACGAGCTCGCGCAGACCCATAGCGAAACCCGACGGCAGAAACGATGGGGCGAATGCAGATCGGAGCGGAAGAAGACGGCGACGAGCTGTCATCCCGACCACCTGCAGAACCCAGCTCCAGCACGACTTGAACTCGACGCAACCAAGCTCGTTGACCAGCCTCCATCACGCGCAAAATCAAGCAAACCCGAAGCAAACCAGGAACGGCAGGCGAGATAGACCTAGATCGGACGCGATCGACGGTGAAACAGAGGTAGATCGAGAGGGAGAGAACGAGGGAGGAAGAAAGGAGAAAGAAGAGAAGAAAACCCAGCTCAAATCCAGCTGCAAACACGACCAGAACCAGCCCTTCACGCACGCACAGATCAGCGGCAGAACGAGGAGAAAAGAAAAGAGATCAGCCGCGAGAGAGAGGGATCGCGTGAGGGAAGAAAGTAAGAAGAAAACCCAGCTGTTCCATGCCCAAAAATAGCTTGAAATCAGTCCCAAAGCGAAGTCAACGCGAGAGAAAAGAGGGGTAAGCTATTCGATTCGAAAGTGATTCGCTGTTGATGATTTTTATTGATGATTTAAGTTGATTCGAAATGGATGTTAATTTGATTTGTTTATTGATTAATTTTGAGTAAAAATAAGTTGAAAAATAAGCGAATTGGTGTTGATTGGGAGCTTAGGAAACCAAGAAAATATCAAAGAGTTAGAGAGAGACTAAAACGCGCAATAAACTAGTTTAAAGGGCAATTTCGTAAATTGACCCTTATGACATCCGTTGAATGTTTGGATGACCCTAATGAGTTTAATTAGGCATGTTGAAGCTATTAAAAGTGAAAGATTAAAGTTAGAAATCGAAAATGGAAAGTTGCGCGTAAAAAAGGGTTATATAGGGACGACTGTGTAATTTCGAGTTTCCAGAAGTGACGTGAACGTAAATTTATGTTTCTATATGTTGTGTAGGTGATGAGGGAGCTCGAGGATCGAGGCGAGAGGATTAGGGGCTCTGCACACGCCATTTTCAGTCAACAGTTTTGTGAGTGAGTTTTATTTAAAGATTTTAAGGAATAATTTCAAATTATCAAGTTTGATTTGATAAATTAATTGTTTACTTGAGTTTATTTTAAATGCATGGATATGAGCATGAATTTAGAAATTGAAATGATGCTATTTATGCTTTTGCACTTACCAAAGATATTTTAGTGCTTAACGGATTCAGAAAACGAGTTTTAGTGCTTATTGCACTCAGAAATCAGATTTTGGTGCTTTATGCACCCAGAAAAGAGATTTGTGCTTTTGCACCAAAAAGTTAAAGCAAAACAGAGAAATGTTTTCAAACCCATAAGTATACCCTCAGAGATTACAGATCAGTTTAGACCCGATCGGTCTATCCTACTTCAGTTGGCACAGTTCTGGGAAGGGATAAGTTACTAACCTGGTGGGATAAGTGTCAGAGTCTGTCAGTCGAGTCGCCATTACTGATGTGGGGTAGTGTTTCGTGTGCTATGATTAGCGCTGGACAATTCCGCACATAGCTGTAAGAGTACAGATTTAGAGATACTATGGTAATTTTAAAAGATATCAGGAAACAGTTTTAATAAGAGAAATGCATATTTGAGAGAAAAAGAGGTTTTAAAAGTATTATTCAAGTTATTAATGATTTACTGTTGTAAGTTTTGTATTGAAATACGTGCTTGTGTTTATATATGAATTCTATTGTTTAAGTTGATGTTTAAAATATTTAAATTGGAAACGCTTTAAAAACAAAGAATAGTTTTCAAATGTTTTTAGAGGAGGACGTTTTGAAAAACAGATTTTCAAAGAAAAGATAAATTATCACTCACTGAGCTTCTAGCTCATTATTTTTCTGTTTTATATAAAAACCTCCTCAGGTACTCTCAGCAGGTAGCCTAGCAGTAGCATCACCTCCAGTGGGCGAGCTAGCGCAACACGACGATATTTTGAGCAGTTGACTTTGCATCTGTCATTTTCATGTAAATATATTTTAAAAGTGTATAATTTATTTGTAATTAATCGCTTGTGGATGTTTTTAAATTGCTTTTGATTAAATGTGTTTTATTAAATTATGTTTGGATTTTATTGAATTGATTTGGAAATCAAATGCACGATTGAGGCCTACGGGCAACCAGAAGTTGGGTTGGTGATAAATTTTAGTCGAAATGTTGTTTTTATGTAAACAGGTTTTCTGGAACGTTAAAAATGCAGTCGTTATGCTGTCGAAATTTTGTTAAAAAAATAAGTTTCGAAAATGAATTTAAAATTAAAAATAAAAATTCTTCCACGCGTTTTCAGTTTTTAAAGAAAACCAACCCAATTATGTTTTAGAAGTTATCAGAGAGTTTAGGGTTCGCTCCACAGGTCTCGCTTAGCCCGACGAGTCAAGTCCGAGAGGGATCCGTTGGGGTGTCCGGCGTAACCTACTGGATCAAAGTTAGAGGTATCCGGGTCGGGTCGCGTCAGTTAGTGTCACTCATAGCTATAATAAGATAATTATCATGATAATACTGTCTGATCATCTTGATTCATGGTCACAAGTCAAAGGAATTCAAAGAGATACTCCACCAAAGGTTAATTTTTTTTTTTTTCTCAAGATAACAAATATTTATACTTTGACAGAAGAAAATTAGCAATGGAAATTCCATTTATTAGCATATTCCGACCAGAATTAACTCATATTTTCTTATATAAACATCAATTCCTAATTAAATATAGGTCAACGAAGTTTAAAAGCATACTCCAACAAGTAAATCACCCTTCATTTTTCAATCAATATACTTGTATTCATATTAATATATTCGCGTAAAACCATTTTACTAATAGAATTTTTTTATCAAAAAATGGATTTACTAGAGAACTTTTTGAGTCACGCTAAAATGAATTGCATCACTATCATGATGTCAAATTATGTTATCATTGTCTTAGTATTCATATATAATAGATAAGACGACAAAAATACATAAATTCTTTTTGTTTTTTGAAAAGAAAATGCAAAAATTCTTAATTCACTTAATTCGTAGCAATCTTATAAGTGCGATAGGACCATATATATCCTCCTTAACTTCCAAAGAAAACAAGCTTCATTACTGCAGCCAGCGTAAATGCTAAGGACAAATAATTTATTGTGCAATTAATATAAAGTTTTATAAGCGATTGATCATCACTTGAGATGCAATGATGATGTTAAGAAATAATTAATTGATTAATAATTTTCAGAGCTTTTGAATTTACAAATATATATATATATTTTATCTTTTCACATTTTTTTTCTTTTATATATATATGTACACAATTCTGATTAACCTTACTTTGGATTCTAAGAGTATTTGATAATGGGCGGTTCTATGCCACCTAAATTTCTTCTCTCTACACCTATAATTTTTCTAAATTTTTTCATTACAAAACTACTTTTAAAATAAAATTACTTTTATGTATAAAAAAAATATAAATAAATTACATATATTCTTTACAGTCAACATAATTGATAAACTTTCAAGGGAAAAAAAAAAAAAAATCTAATTGATCATAAACACTAATTTATTTCTCTCATTTGATATATTTATTTATTTATTTTTTAAATCTAATCTAATCTAAAAAAAAGTATCAAGCTTTTTATGATCTTTAAATTATCATTATGTTGGTTAAATTATATCTAAAATTTTTTTCCCTAATTTCTTTTTTAACATTCTCTAATTCCATTTCCTCTCTCTCTAAAACCATTAAAGATTGAAAAATAGTATGAATTTAAAAATGCAAGTTCAAAGAACTTCACACCATAAATTTAAGGTGAGAAAAGGAAGATACAAGAAAAAAATATATAATAATAATAACCTTTTGTTTTAATTTTAAATTTTATTGTGCCATTACTCTTGGTCTTTAAGAAATAGATTGTTTTCACAAAATTTTCCTATCTAAACTTCATGTTTATTAAGTTTTCTTATGTTCATATGGTTATAAAAATTTACAAACAACATATGGTAATACAAATGACCTTTTATTTTTTTTATTTTTTTTATTTTTTTATAATTTATGACATTACAACAAAACAGTCTAACAATGTCAGAATATCCATATCAGGCACTAAAGACTCAATATTGATACAGTTATTTTATTTGAAAAAACAAATTAAAATGGATTATCTATACTTGGCAGGTGACCGGCCTGGTATGGATAAAAAATTTCACAATAAAAAATTAAAATATATTATCCATACCGGGCGGGTCGCGCTTGGTATGGATAATCTGAATTTCAATCCGGGTACGATCATTTTTGTGGTTTTCGTCGTCTAGAAGGTATGGACTTTACGATTTTGCATTTTTCGATACTTCAATCAATGATTTTGTATGTTATGGATTTTATTAGATATCATAAATGTGTTATTGTTGTTATGATGTTGGATTATTTTGATATAAACATAATATTGTTGTTGGGGTAATTTTCTTGTAAACCCTCGAATCATATTTATGATTTCCCTAGTAATAGTCCTTAAGCAATGATTTGAGACCCTAAATGAGCAATAAAATTATCTAAGATTGTAGATAATTTTTAGAGATTGATTTAACCCAATTTGGAGAAAAAATAGAAGGATAAAATGGTAAATGGTCTTAAGTGATTATAAGTGTGACATAAGGACCAAATTAAAGTAAATAAATCATATTTTGGGTCAATTTAGAATTTAGCAAAGTTCAAGAACGAAAACTAAATTTTCGAGGACAAGATGGTCATTATGAAAATTGTTAGAGAATAAAATGTGAAATGTTTGCACCCTTAACACAAAATAATGCCATAAAACTGTGACAAACATAGAAAGCAAAGACAAAATGAGAGAGAGTCGAGAGAGAAGATAGTTGATTCGGCCATGCTTGGGTGAAGGGAGATCAACTGATTTCCATCTATTTTCAAGCATCCGATCAAGTTTTCAAGATCACCTAAGCTAGAAGAACAAGTTAGAGTAAGAAATAAAAAAGCAAAGAGGTTAGTTCCATGATTTTCCAACTAGTTTCAATGATGTTTTATATTAGTGTTTTGGTTGAGATTTGATGTGGGTTTTTATGTATGATGTGAGTTGAGCATTTAGTGACTAAAAGTAAGAGTAGATCATGTAGAACCATGCAAGTTTGAGATGTTAGGGTTGTGTTAGAGAAACCCTAAGTTTGATTTGAGTTTGGTTTTAATTGAAATAAGTTGATTGCTAGGTGTTTGATGAAATGCTTGAAAGAGTTAGCATGAGAAATTTGAATGAAATGGACTTGGTTTGTGTTAGTCCATATAAGGCCATAGTGAGGGAAATAAGATACCAATGCTATTTGATGGTTTTAAGCATGATTCCATGTTGAATTCATGGTAGAGAAACCTATGATAGCCTTATGAAAGTGTTAGAAATTGAATTAGATAACATTCCCATTTGGTAGCCTAAATGAAGGGCATAAGTGGTTATCACGTAATACCACTTTATCTATAAATTTAAATTAGTTGAATGAATATAAATGAGTGTGAATAACACTAAGGAAAAGCGAATTGAGATTAAGAATGAAAAATGAGAAAGAGGCCCTTAAATTAGTGTTGAAAAGGGGGGTTTTTATCTAGAAACCATTACCCCGATGGCCGTTTCTTCTCGGTTTGACCTTTGGACCGACCTAAGGGTGAGCTAGGGAGATGAATGGAGTAAGAATTGAGCAAATAAAATCAAAGGGGAGAGAGATGAACAGTATTCGCCCAAGAGGGGTCAAATTTTGTCATTTTTCATTTCGAGCTTCAGAAAATTATTTCAAGTACATGGGGATGTTCCTAAGTGAGAATAAGTAATAGTCATGTAAAGAAATCGAAATTTTAAAGCTTGGGTTAAGTAAAAACCAAGTAGAGAAGCTTTTTAGTGAAAAGTACCCTTTTATGGGTTATTTGAGTTAGAAGTTATTTCATGAGTTTTGTAAAGCTAAAAATAGCTTATTCTAAGCTAGAATGTGATGTGTAGGTGAAGAGGAAGCAAGCGGAACGCGGCAAGACCATTGAAGAACCTTGAACCAAGTTTGATTTTCAAGTGAGTGCTAAACTAAATTTGTAAAAGTTTTATACTTGTTGAAATGGTTAAACATGCCGAAAGTTATATGCCATGTTTTAAAACTTGAAATAAGCATGTTTTGTGCTTCTTGCACTTAGAAATGATATTTTGTGCTTGTTGCACTTAAAAGAAATGAGTTTTAGTGCTTAATACACTCAGAAATAAGATTTAGTACTTATGCACTCAGAAAACAGAGATTTGTGCTTATTGCATTAGAAAGCTACAACAAAAAGAGTTTTCAAAGGCCATTATTATACTCTCAGATTACATTTTTAAGTTTTGGACCTAGTCGGTATATCCCACATTAGTATGACAAAGTCTTGAAGGGATACGTCACTAACTTGGGGGGAAATCGAGTCTGTCGTGTCGCCTCTACTTGTGTGGAATATTATCTTAGACTATGGTTAGTGATATAGAATTCTGCACGTAGTCATAAGATGTCTCAGATAGCATCATGGTTGGTGTCAGTTCAAAATCGTCACATGACATTGCCACATCGAGCGGCCTTAGTTAGTCGCCGTGTGATCAGATTATTTAAGGGGTACAAATGATGCTTTTAGAAAGTAAAGTTAGAATTTGAAGATTCATAAAACATTTTCAGATTTCTACTTCAAGCATTGAATTTGTTTAGCATTTTGTGTACTTTATAATCTATGAGTTTTATATGCAATTTAAACATATATTTAAGTTTATATATGCTTTATGCATGTTTTGCAATTAAATGAGAATTATATTTGAGCAAGTTTAAGAAGTATAAATTTACCTTCAAAAGTTTTAGAGGAGGTATTTTAGAAAACAAAAATTTTAGTTGAAAAGTATTATAAGCACTCATTGAGCTTGTAAAGCTCACGGTTTTCTATTTTTATTTAAAAACCTCCTCAGGTGTTGACGTTAGTGACTGAGAAGAAAGAGTTCCTCCGGAAGTATAGGTGAGCTTGACACAACAAAGTGTTTGCATAATTATTGTTTGCATATTTTGTAACATTAAAGAAGTTATTTGTAATTATATTTTTGAGTTGTAAATGAGTGGTTAATGACTTTATGAGATGAAAGTGTTATGGTTTTCTTTAAGCAATTGCATAATTTTGCAAATGCTTTTATGCTTTTACTTGAGATGAAATGAAATTGTTATTGAAATAAATGTTTGTGTCAAAAGAAGTTGGGTGGTATTTGAGAAATATTTTAGAAGTGTAAATTTTCTTTTACAGGTTTTGGAAATATAAAAAATGTAGCCGTTATACTGCTAGATTTTAGTTTTGTAAAATGATTTGGATTTTAAATCGAAAAGAAATTTTTGTTTTTAAAATGAAACTAACTCAACTATTTGAAATAGAAAGTTGATTAAAGAGTTCACAAATTAAAGTTTTAAGGATTCGCTCCGCGAATTTCTCTTAGCCCATCTAGTAGGGTTTAGAAGGGATCCGTTGGGGTGCTAGACTGAGACCTTTCCGGATAAAAGTTTAAAGAGATTCGAATTGGGTTGCGTCAGTTTAGTATCAAAGCTCGAGTTTTATGGAGTTTTGAGAAAGATTTTGGAAAGCGTAAAGTCGTTTTCATGCATTTCATGACCACTCATTCATATTTGAATTTTTCAGAAGCATGTGTGTAAGCCCTCTGTCGTAATTTTATGGATCTCCCCGGAAGCAGTGCCCTAAATAATTATTGGAGACCTGAAATGGTCCATGGAAATGTCTAAGGGTATAGGGAACCCTTAGAGATCGATTTAAACTCGATTGGAGATTAAATGGAAGGATAAAATAGTGAATGAAATCGAATAATTTTTTTCAAGGAAATAAAGGACTAAATTGAAGATAAGTTTTAATAATTGTGGTCAAAGTGAAATTAAGCTAAAGGTCAAGGGAGGAGACCGATATTTTTAAGGATGTGACTGTCATTTTGAAGATAGTTTGGGGAGGAAAATAGAAGCCAAAAAGTTTGTCTAAAAAATAAAAAGAGAGAGAGAGCTGTGCAAAAAAGAAGAGAAGAGAAGAGAAGAGAAAAGAAGAAGAAGAGAAGAAGAAGAAGAGAGGAGGAAGAAGATTGTCGCGCCGGAGCCGATCACCGCCGACCAACCGACACCAAGCTCACCGTACCTCACTGCACCTTGCCACAGAATCGAGCTGACCGAAGCGGAGCAAAACGGAGCAGAATTGTGACCCAACTAGCTCATCCCGCGCTACAGAACCGCAGTCGATCGACGGCGAAACCGCAGCAGATCCACGATGGAACCTAGAGGAAAAGAGAGAGAAGAAAGAGGAGAAGAAAACCCAGTCCAGACCAGCCTCCATCACGTGCAAAAAACGAGCAGAAACCAGATCAGAACCTCGCAAAAAAGGCGAGGAGAAAGAGAGAGGAGATCCGGCTCGAGCTCAGCCCAAACCAGTCCATTTACGCCTCTAAAACAGCTCAATGTGAAGAGGAAGAAAGTGATTCCGTAGGGAAGAAATCGGGTGAGTTGTTAGAGTTAGAATTGATGATTTAGTTGATGATTGAGTTGACTTCGAAGTAAATTTTATCGGATTCGTTATTGGTTGGTTTTGAGTGAAGAATAAGTTGAGAAATAAGTGGATTAACGTTTATTGGGAGCTTAGGGAACCAAGAAAATAGTGAAAAGTTAAAGATAAAAGCAAATCGCGCGATAAACTAGTTTGAGGGGCGATTATGTAATTTGATAATTTCGAGTTTCCAGAAGTTGGTGTGAGCATAAATTTATGCTTCCATATGTTGTGTAGGTGCTAATAGCGCTCGAGGATTGAGGCGAGAGGATTAGGGGCTTCGCACGCACCATTTTCAGCTATCAGTTTTGTGAGTAAACTTTATTTTAAAAGGTTTTAAAAGTATTTAGTATTTCAAATTGATAAGTTTGAGTTAATAAATAATTGTTTGAGTTTATTTTAAATGCGTTGATATGAGCATGAATTTAGAGTTTGAAATGATGCTATTTTGTGCTTTTGCACTTACCAAAGATGTTTTAATGTTTAATGCATTGCGAAAGTGAGTTTTAGTGCTCATTGCACTCACAAATCAGATTTTAGTGCGTTATGCACTCAGAAAAAGGATTTGTGCTTTTGGCACCAGAAAGTTAGAGCAAAAAGGAAAGTGTTTTCAAACCCATAAGTATACCCTCAAAGATTACAGACTAGTTTAGACCCGATCGGTCTATCCCACTTCAGTTGGCACAGTCCTGGGAAGGGATAAGTTACTAACCTAGTGGGATAAGTGTCAAAGTCTATCAGTCGAGTCGCCATTACTGATGTGGGGTAGTGTTTCGTGTGCTATGGTTAGCGCTGGGCAATTCCGCACATAGCCGCGAGATGTCTCAGGTGAGCTATGGTTAGCGCTGGGCAATTCCGCACATAGCCACAAGAGTACAGATTTAGGGATACTATGGTAATTTTAAAAGATATCAGGAAACAATTTTAACAAGAGAAATGCATATTTAAGAGAAAAAGAGGTTTTAAAAGTATTATTCAAGTTATTTATGATTTACCGTTGCAAGTTTTGTATTGAAATATGTGCTTGTGTTTATATATGAATTCTATTGTTTAAGTTGATGTTTAAAAGATTTAAATTGGAAACGCTTTAGAAACAAAGAATAGTTTTCAAATGTTTTTAGAGGAGGAAGTTGTGAAAACCAGATTTTTAAAGAAAAGATAAATTATCACTCACTGAGCTTCTAGCTCATTATTTTCTATTTTATATAAAAACCTCCTCAGGTACTCTCAGCAGGTAGCCGATCAGTAGCATTACTTTCAGCGGGTGAGCCAGCGCGACACGACATTATTTGACTAGTTCATTCCGTTTTATCAGTTATATTTTCATGTAAATATCTTTTAGGGCAAATTGCACAAACCTCCCCTGAGGTTTGACGAAATTGCACAAATATTACGATGTTTGGGTAACTCGCACGGACACTACCTGAGGTTTCAAAAACTCTACACAAACCTCCCCTATCGTCAGTCAACGACGGTTAAATCCTTCTGGTCAACGGTTAAAAATATAAAAAGACTAAAATACCCTTCAATAAATTTAAAATTAATATATTATATTTTTTTTATTTAATTTAAAAATAAACATTAAAAAAAAATTAAAAAAAAAAAAAAGTCTCCATGGGAGACTGATCTGGTCTCCCATGGAGGCCGACCGTCTCCATCGCTGGAGTAATCTCCAGCGATGGAGATCTCCATCTCCATCGCTGGTCGACTAGCGATGGAGATGGTCTACATCGCTGGTCGACCAGCGATGGGCGACTCCATCGCTGGTCGGCGATGGAGATCTCCATCGCTGGTGTCTGCAGCGATGGAGTACTCGATCTCCATCGCTGGTCTCTCTCGACCAGCGATGGAATCGCTAGAGTCGACTCCAGCGATGGAGTCCATCGCTGGTCGCTGGTCGAGAGAGACCAGCGATGGAGATCGAGTACTCCATCGCTGGAGTAATCTCCAGTCCATCGCTGGTCTTCAGCGATGGAGATCTCCATCGCTGGTCGAGAGACCAGCGATGGGCGACTCCATCGCTGAGATCTCCATCGCTGGTCTCTCGACCAGCGATGGAGTCGCCCATCGCTGGTCGACCAGTGATGGAGACCATCTCCATCGCTGGTCGACCAGCGATGGATATGGAGATCTGGTCTCCCATGGAGAATTTTTTTTTTCTGTTTTTATTTTTTTTTATGTTTTATTTTTAAATTAATAAAAAAATATATAATATATTAATTTTAAATTTATTGAAGGGTATTTTAGTCTTTTTATATTTTTAACCGTTGACCATAAGGATTTAACCGTCGTTGACTGACGATAGGGGAGGTTTGTGTAGAGTTTTTAAGACCTCAGGTAGTGTCCGTGCGAGTTACCTAAACATCGTAATATTTGTGCAATTTCGTCAAACCTCAGGGGAGGTTTGTGCAATTTGCCCTATCTTTTAAAATGTATAAGTAATTTGAAAGTTGTAATTATTTGTTTGTAACTGTTTTTTAAACTGTTCTTGATTTAAATGCGGTTTATTAAATGTTGTTTGAAAATCAAATGCATGATTGAGGCCTACGGGCAATCAGAAGTTAGGTTGATGCTAAAAATAGTTGAAGTGTTGATATTTTTGTAAACAGGTTTTTCGGGAACGTTAAAAATGTAGCCGTTATGTTGCCGAAATTTTGTTAGAAAAATGAGTTTCGAAAATGAATTTAAAATTAAAAATTAAAATTTTCCTACACGTTTTTAGTTTTTAAAGAAAACCCAACCCAACGATGTTTCAGAAAGTATGAAAGAGTTTAGGGTTTGCTCCACTGGTTTCGCTTAGCCCGACGGTCGGGTCTGAGAGGGATCCGTTGGGTGTCAGGCATGACCGACCGGATCAGAGTTAGAGGTATCCGGGTTGGGTCACGTCAATGTGTCATCATGGTCGCCTAAGAACAGCCGTAGAGGTACCCACACATGAGGAGTCGCACGTTAATGAGTTCATTAACGTGCCAAAAAATCAACCCCAAATAGATCCACCACAACCTGAAGGGCTAGATGGTGCACAGTTGAACTTAGAATAGATGGCCCAAGTGTTAGCAACAGCCTTACATCAGCCGCGTCAGTCGGGAGCATCTATAGAGCGTGCATGAAAATTGGGTGCGAAACCGTATGATGGCATAGAAAAGCCAAAGCATGCGCTGTCATGGCTAGAGATGAATGAGGAAAATTTACAGGTTATGGGTTGCAGAGAGGACCAGATGGTCACATTTTCAGCCTTCCTACTGAAAGACAAAGCAAAAGATTGGTGGAAGGCACTTCAAATTAGATATGCTGATGGGGTAGCATGGACCGTTTTCAGGAGAGAATTCTTAGAGAAGTTCTATCCCAGAAGTTATAGAGAGGCCAAGATTAAAGAATTCTTCAAGTTGAAGTAGGGCAACCTAAGACTATGTGGCATCTTCTGCGCTTACACAGTATGGGGAGTTGGTAGAGGCAATTACCAAAGTTGAGAGGAGCATGAAAACCATCCTTTAACCAAGAAATTTAACCAAAAGCGTAGTTGGACAGGTAGCGACCGGAGGGGTCTAGCAAAGCTGCCAATAGTGGAGAGAAATCTTTTTGGTAAGATAGTAGAAGACAGAGTCAGGGGGTTCAGAGTAGTTAAAGTTCAATCAAGAAATCAGTTAGGTTTGGAAGCATAAGGGATGGCTGGAGGACACGGCTTGCTTGCCCAAAATGTGGTAGAAATCACTCAAGCGAGTGCTTTATGGGTAGCACTGGGTGTTACAAGTGTGTTCAACAGGGTCACTTTATGAATGATTGCCTAACTGTAACTGCATCAAATAAACCAGAGGGCAGGACTACCACACCAGGCTCAGGACAGACCAGTAGAGTTCGTGGATTAGAGAGGAGAGGTCCCTAGACTAGACCAACAGTAACAGACCCTGAGCAGATTAGTGGTGGATCCAGCAAGGGAGTACCACCCAGATAACAGCCTGGAAGACCCCGTACCCAGGCTAGAGTTTTGGTTGTTACTTAACAGGATGCAAATGCAGCCCCAAATATGGTCACAAGTATTATTTATTTGTTTGATCTGAATGCTCATGTGTTGATTGACCTAAGGCCTACGCACTCTTTTATGTCATTTGGTTTTGTTGCTAAAGTTAAAACAGGCCAGAAACCCTCAAATTATAACATTTTAGTGTCACTGCCCACAGATGATTTACTGATAGCAGATAAAGTTTAGATGTGTAAAACAGTGACTATAACAGGTCAATAGTTTGAGGCAGACCTGATTCTACTTGATATCCATGACTTTGATGTGATATTAGACATGGATTGGTTATCAAAGCATAGAGCTACAGTGGACTGTTGCAGAAAAGAAGTGAAGTTCAGCAGGCCTGGGGAACCAGATGAAATCTTTTATGGCGTGAGGAAGCTGCTTCCCATGAATATGATTAGTGTGATGAAAACCAATAAGATGCTCAGAAAGGCATGTCAAGGGTACTTAGCCGATGTAGTGGAACCGGAGAACAATGAGTTGAGATTGGAAGAGGTTCCAATAGTTAGAGAGTATCTAGATGTCTTCCTAGAGGACCTTCCAAGGTTACCACCAAACAGAGAGATAGAGTTTGAGATAGAGTTAGCTCCCAGTACAAAGCCCATTTTTATAGTGTCATATAGAATGACACCAGTAGAATTAAAAGAGTTAAAGGTCCATATGGAAGAATTAGTAAGTAAAGGGTTCATAAAGCCGAGTACTTCGCCTTGGGGAGCTCCAGTATTATTTGTGAAGAAGAAAGATAGGAGCCTCAGGTTATGCATAGACTACAGACAGCTGAACAGAGTCACCATTAGGAATTAGTATCCGTTACCATAGATTGATGATCTTTTTATTAGCTTCAAGGAGCCAGAGTGTTTTCAAAAATTGACTTGAGATTAGGGTCTCATCAGTTGAGGATCTGCAGGGAAGATGTTCCTAAGATAGCCTTTAGGACTAGCTTTAGGCATTTCGAGTTCTTAGTGATGCCATTTAGTTTGACGAATGTCCTAGCAACTTTTATGGACTTGAGGAATAGAGTCTTCAGGCCTTACTCAGACAAGTTAGTAATAGTATTTATAAATGACGTCTTGGTGTATTCAAGTAGCCGAGAGGATCACGCTGAGCACTTTAGAGTTGTATTACAGACCTTAGAGGAGCACTAGTTGTATGCAAAGTTTAGTAAGTATCAATTTTGGCTGGATAGGATAGCATTTCTGAGTTATGTGGTATCAGCAAAGGGAATATCAATAGATCCCTAGAAAATAGAGACTATAATGAATTGACAGCAACCCACGAATGTGACAAAAGTTAGAAGTTTCTTGGGATTCGTTGGATATTATAGGAAGTTTGTGGAAGGATTCTTAAAAATAGTTGTTTCTTTGACAAGGTTGACAAGAAAAAAAGAGAAGTTTGTATGGTCAGATCAATGGTAACGCAGTTTTAATAAGTTGAAGAGAAGATTGACCTTGGCACCTATACTTACTCTCCCATCAGGGGATGATGGATTTATGGTATATTGTGATGCCTCTAAACAGGGTCTAGAGTGTGTGTTGATACAAAATAAGATAGTGATAGATTATGCCTCTTGACAGTTGAGGAAACATGAACAAAATTATTCTACACATGACCTAGAATTAACAGCTATAGTGTTTGCTTTAAAGATATGGAGGCACTACTTTTATGGAATACCTTGCAAGATCTTCACAAATCATAAGAGTCTACAATATTTGTTTATACAAAAAGAGCTCAATATGAGACAGAGAAGATGGATAAAGCTTATAAAAGATTATGACTGCACCACTGAGTATCACGTTGGTAAAGCGAATATGGTAGCAGATGCATTGAGTCGAAAGTCCACAGGTTCCTTCGCCTAGCTAAAGGTAGAGTACTTACCTATGTTGGTAGAGTTGAGATTCATGGGTGTTAGATTGGAGACGACGGACTCAAGAGCCTTACTAGCAACATTTCATGTACGTCCAGCATTAGTAGATTAAGTGAGAGAACTTTAAGCTCAGGATCCATACTTGACCAAGATAAGAAATGAGATAGAAGCTGGGAAACAAAGTGACTTTTCAGTGAGAGATGATGGGACACTGGTGTTGGGACAGGGATTATGTGTGCCAAATGTGGGAGATTTAAAGAAAAAGATCATGGAAGAAGCACATTCATCAGTATATGCCATGCATCCAAGGACTACTAAGATGTATCAAACTTTGATAGACCATTACTGGTGGAAAGGAATGAAGAAAAATATAGCAGAGTTTGTATTCAGATGTCTAACCTACTAGCAGATAAAAGCAGAGCACTAGAAACTAGCAGATTTGTTATAGCCCCTACCTATCCTTGAGTGAAAATGAGAGAGAATCATAATGGACTTTATGGTAGGGCTTCCACGGACTTAGAACGGGCATAATGCCATTTGGGTGATAGTTAATAGATTGACAAAGTTCGCTCACTTTCTAGCCATCAAAAAATACATATTCCCTGGAAAAGTTAGCTCAGTTGTATGTAGATAAGATAGTGAGACCATATGGCACACTAGTATCCATTGTTTCAGAAAAAGACCCACGATTTACCTCGAGATTCTGGCCTAAGTTACAACAAGCATTAGACATTAGATTGCAATTTAGTACGACTTTTCTCCCATAACCAGATGATCAATCTAAGAGAACAGTCTAGACTCTTGAATATATGTTAAGAGCTTATGTCATTGAGTTTAAAGGGAGCTGGGATACCCACCTACCTTTGATAGAGTTTGCCTACAACAACAGTTATCAATCTAGTATTGGTATGGAACCATATTAAGTGTTGTATAGTAGAGAGTGTAGAACCCCAGTTTGTTGGGATGAGGTGCGTGAGAGAAAGTTGATTGGCCCAGAGATTGTCAAAGTCACAATTAAGAAGATCAATGTGATCAGAGATAGGTTAAAGATAGCCAATAACAGGTAGAAAGGCTATGTGAACAATCGAAGAACAGAGTTAGAATTCCAAGTGGGTGATAGAGTGTTTTGCGGATTTAACCATGGAAAGGGTGATAGAGTGTTTTGCGGATTTAACCATGGAAAGGAGTATTAAGGTTTGGAAAGCGAGGGAAATTGAGTTCGCGTTATATTGGGCCATTCAAGATTATGGAGAGAGTGCATGAAGTGGCGTATCGCTTGAGGTTACCACTAGAACTAGACAACATTCATGATATCTTCCATGTTTCCATACTTCGAAAGTATGTAACTGATCCTTCACATATATTAAGAAAGTAGCCAGTACAACTTAGAAAGAATCTGACCTATGAAAAGCAACCAGTGGAAATCTTATATCGCTGAGATCAAGTGTTGTGTAGCAAGGTCATTCCATTAGTAAAAGTATTGTGGAGGAACCATGGATCAGAGGAAGCTACATGGAAGCATGAGGAGCATATGCGTGCACAATATCCGCTCATTTTTGAGTCAGGTGTGTAATTTAAATTTCGAGGATGAAATTTTTATAAGGAGGGGTGAAATTATAAACTCTTGAATCATATTTACGATCCCCCAGTAATAGTCCTTAATCAATGATTTGAGACCTTAAATGAGCAATAAAAATGTCTAAGATTATAGAGAATTTTTAGAGATTGATTGAAATCAATTTGGAGAATAAATAGAAGGGTAAAATTGACAGGACCCAATCCGAACCATATCATACTCGTATTCGGAGGGCCTTGCTTGGCACCTCAACGGAACACTCCTAAACCCTGCTAGTTGGGCTAAAAGTAATTCCATGGAGCGAACCCTTAAAATTTTTTAATCTTTCTTCACTTTTTTAAAGCTAAAATGGTTTTTTTTTTTTTTTCTTTCAACTGAGAAACTTGACAACATAACGACTGTGTTTTTTACGTTTTCAAAATACTTGCAAAGTAAAATACACTTCTAAATCTTCTCAATCTACAACCTAACTTCTTCTACAAACATATGTCAAAACTTTCTTCCAATTCTCATACAAAATAATCCATTTGAAAAGTCACAATGCATCACTAAAATCTCATAAGCAAATAATTGAGGAAAATCAACACTTTTCTCAACTTAATAGAATTTGCAAAATTTATACAACTCAAAAGGCTTATAATACAAACATTTCTTTTGAGAGCCAACAAAAAATATCATAAAATACAATCAAAATAAATGGCCCTTGATCTTAATTTGACATGTAAAATGCTAATGCAAAAGAAGTAAGCATCAAATCCATGCCCACATAGTTCAACGGAGGGAATCTCGTACCTTGGTTGCCCGTGCTAACACCTGAGGAGGTTTTTGGAATAAAATAAGGAAAGAGTGAGCTTATTGAAGCTCAGTGAGTGTTCATACATTTCGTAACCATAACATTTCTTTTTTTTTTTTTTCTAAAATACCTCCATAAAACCATCAAAATATAGTTTTATCTCTTAATTGCTAAATTTGAATTTCATACATAGCATACCAAAACAATACATTTGCTAACATACAAGAGACATAAAACTTTTAATAAAAATTAGTAAGCATAAAAATCATACAAAACTATCTACGGTTATAAAATTCCTGAAACATAATTATAAATTGTATAAACATAGTCCATGTTCGAACCAAGTTTTGCATTTGAAATGCACCAATGATATCCCATAATATTTACAACCATGTGATAGCTAGTTAAACGCTAATCAACGTGGAGTCACGTGGCGATTTAGCTATAAATACCATATGTGACACTTATAAAAACATCCCAACAACTGCGTGCAGAATTTCACATCGCAATGCGTAGCGTAAAACAACATCCCACACACGTAAAGGCGATATGACGGACTCTAACCCTTCAAAGTTAGTGACACATCCCCTCCCATGACTTTGCCATACATGTGTGGGATATACCGGTCGGGTCTATAAATCTTACAAGGGTGACCATACAATTGGCCTTTGAAAACTTATTTATACATACATTGTTTTTGATCAAACACTTAAAATTTTAAACCTCATTTTCCTTTGAATGACCATAAAACATAATCTCAATTGCTAGCAAAGCTTAAACTTTAAATTTCATTTCAAAATAGAATTCATGCTTATAAAATCATAAAAGCTACACCTTTCCATACAAAACATGATATCAATAACAATGCTCATATCAAATTCTAAAATGGCAAACAAACTTATAAAATGTTGAAACATTGAAAATAACCATAACCTTTGTAAAATCATTTTAGCACTCACCTTCAATTTGAAGCTTCCCTAATGAACTTCAATGACCTTCTCCAGCTCCGCTAGCGTTTCATTCACCTATACATCATATTTTCGCTTAGAATATACTAAATTGAACTTCATAAAACTTATTACATAATTTTTAATTCAATTACCTTCATTGAACCCTATTGTGCCTACAAGCTTCTCTTCTCGGTTTTTACTTAACCGAAGCTTCTAATTTTGATTTCTTTCCATGAATCCTATTTATTTTCACCTAGGAACACTCTCATATTCCCGAAATAATTTTCTGAAGCTCGAAACGAAAAGTGGCTGTTTTTGACCCCTTAGGCCGAATAGTGTGCAACTCTCATCCCTTTGATTTTCTTTCCTTAATTCTTGCTTCATTCATCTCTGTAACTCGCATTTAGATCACCTGTAAAGCGGTTATGAAAAATTCAAACTATCGGGTGACGAAACCAAGGAAAACCCCCATTTTTCACCACTTTTTCAAGGCCATTTTCACATTTTTCATTCCTAACCTCAATTTTCCTTTCCTTAGTGCTATACACACTCAAACATACTCATACAATTCATTCAAACACATAAAAGAAGTGGCATTCCATGACAACCACTAATACCCTTCATATATGTATTACAATGCAAGTTGTTGAAATTGATCTCTAACATTTTGATAGGTTTGTTTACCATGTAAACAACATGGAATCATGCTTAAAAGACCTCATTTCCATTGGATTCCTACATCTTTTACTATGGCCTTACATGCCTCAACACACTCCAAGTTCATCTCATTCAAGTTTTTGATGTTGAATCTATTTGACATTTTATCAAACACCTAGTCTACAACTCATTTATTGACATCCAATTCAAAACCAACTTAAAGTCTCTCCTTTACAAACCCTAACTCATCAAACTTACTTGGTTCTCATGCCATTTACTCTTGCTTTTAAGTCTCTAAACACTCATCTCTTAACACAAATAAAAACCCCTATCAAAACCAACTCAATATCTCAACACAACATCAAGCTTAACAATGATTCCAACAAGTTCAAAGTTGATAGACTCACCTCTTTTGGCCTTGTTTCTTGCTTCCAACTTAGTCTTCTAGCTTAGATTAGCTTGATTTCTTGATTAGGGGCTTAAAATAACTTGAAATTACTTGATCACCTCTTTTTCTTCCTTGGCTGAACACACACCTCTCACTTTCTCTTTGTGCTCATGTTTTCGACTTGTTTTTGGTGTGAAAAATTTTCAAGTGTTGCTTATATACTTATGACTTTCCATAAATGACCATTATGTCCTTAACAAATTGATTTTTCATCCTTAAACTTTTGCTTTATTTTATCTTGACCCCAATTATGATATATTTGCTTCTAATTGGTGTTTTTACTTAGTCGGAAGAGATTCAATGTAAAATCAAGTCCAAGAAGTATTGGGTTTGGATCGTGTAAGAAAAATTGCATAATTATGGATTGTCAGACATAAAAGATAGGTTGACTTGTGACAGCTCATGTAGAGTCATTTTTCTTTTATTTATATGAGCTATAACCCATCAAATTAAAGCCACGAATGTTTAGTTTCCATAGCAACTAATGGTTTATGAATCGAAGGTTCGTAGAGAAAGTTATGACCATTTTAGTGACCAAAGGTCAGTGCTAGTGCCGACCTACGCGCCTCCGCACCACCCAGTGCGCATGCCATCACACCCGAACTCCACTAGCGCGCTTACCTATGCACTCACTAGCCTTTAGGCACCCAAGGGAGCGCCACACACTACCACAAGCGCACTCACTAGTCTTCAAGTGCCCGGGTGAGCGCCAAACCTGAAAAAAATTGAAATTTTGAATATTCCAATCCAATTTTCATACCCTAACTCTTCAACCTATAAATACATCAATCTTCACAATTTAGGGAAGTTTGAGGGGCTAAGAATGAGGCTCTTAAAACATCTTTTAGTACTAATACTAGGGAAACCATAAATAAAATTGAGAGCTTACAAAAATGGTAAATGACCCTAAGTGATTATAAGCGTGACATAGGGACCAAATTGAAGTAAATAAATCATCTTTGGGGTCAATTTAGAATTTAGCAAAGTTCAAGGTTGAAAACTAAATTTTCGAGAACAAGATGGTCATTATGAAAATTATTAGAGAATAAAATGTGAAATGTTTACACCCTTAACACAAAATAACACCACAAAACTGTGACAAACACAAAAAGTGCAGACAAAACGAGAGAGAGCCGAGAGAGAAGTGAGTTGATTTGGCCATGCTTGGGTGAAGGGAGATTAAGTGATTTCCATCCATTTTCAAGCCTCCAATCAAGTCTTCATGATAACCTAAGCTAGAAGAACAAGCTAAAGCAAGAAATCAAGAAGAAAAGAGGTTAGTTCCATGATTTTCCAAGTAGATTCAATGATGTTTATGTTGGCATTTTGGTTGAGATTTGATGTGGGTTTTTACATATATTATGAGTTGAGCATTTAGTGACCAAAAGCAAGAGTAGATCATGTAGAGCTATACAAGTTTGAGATGTTAGGGTTGTGTTAGAGAAACCCTAAGTTTGATTTGAGTTTGGTTTTAATTGAAATAAGTTGTTTGCTAGGTGTTTGATGAAATGCTTGAAAGAGTTAGCATGAGAAATTTGAATGAAATGAACTTGATATGTGTTAGTCCATAAAAGGTCATAGTAAGGGAAGCAAGATACCAATGTTATTTGATGGTTTTAAGTATGATTCCATATTGAATTCATAGTAGAGAAACCTATGATAGCCTTATGAAAGTGCTAGAAATTGAATTAGATAACATTCCCATTTGGTAGCCTAAATGAAGGGTATAAGTGGTTATCATGTAATACCACTTTATCTATGAGTTAAATGAGTTGAATGAGTATAAATGAGTTTGAATTACACTAAGGAGAAAAGAATTAAGATTAGGAATGACAAATGAGAAAGAGGCCTTTAAATTAGTGTCGAAAAAAGGGGTTTTTAGCTAAAAACCATCACTCGATGGCCTTTTCTTTTCGGTTTGACTTTTGGACCTAAGGTTGAGTTAGAGAGATGAATGGAGCAAGAATTGAGCAAAGAAAATCAAAGGGGAGAGAGATAAACAGTATTTGGCCAAGGGGGTAAAATTTTGTCATTTTTCATTTCGAGCTTCAGAAAATTATTTCGGGTACATGAGGATGTTCCTAGGTGAGAATAAGTACAATTTATGGAAAGAAATCAAAATTTTAAAGCTTGGGTTAAGTAGAAACCAAGTAGAGAAGCTTTTTAGTGAGAAATGCCCTTTTATGGGTTATTTGAGTTAGAAGTTATTTAATGAGTTTTGTGAAGCTAAAATTAGCTTATTCTAAGCTAGGATGTGATGTGTAGGTGAAGAGGAAGCAATCGGAGTGTGGCAAAACCATTGAAGAGCCTAGAACCAAGTTTGAGTTTCAAGTGAGTGCTAAACTAAATTTATAAAAGTTTTATGCTTGTTGAAATGCTTAAACATGTTGAAAGTTATATGACATGTTTTAAAACTTGAAATGAGCATGTTTTGTGATTCTTGCACTTAGAAATGATATTTGTGTTTGTTGCACTTAAAAGAAATGAGTTTTAGTGCTTAATGCACTTAGAAATAAGATTTAGTGCTTATGCACTCAGAAAACAGAGATTTGTGCTTATTGCACCAGAAAGCTATAGCAAAAAGAGTTTTCAAAAGCTATTAGTATACCCTCATATTACATTTTTAAGTTTTAGACTCAGTCGATATATCCCACATTAGTATGGCAAAGTCCTAGGGGAATGCCTCACTAACTTGGGGGAAATCGAGTCTGTCGTGTCGCCTCTACTTTTGTGGAATATTATCTTGCACTATGATTAGCGATGTAGAATTTCGCACATAGTCGTGCGATGTCTTAGATAGCGTCATGGTTGGTGTCAGTTTAAAATCATCACGTGACATTGCCACATCAAGCGGCCTTAGTTAGTCGTTATGTGGTTAGATTATTTAGGAGTACAAATAGTATTTTTAGAAAGTAAAGTTAAAATTTGAAGATTCATAAAGCATTTTCAGATTTCTACTTCAAGCATTGAATTTCTTTAGCATTTTATATGATTATAATCTATGATTTTTATATGCAATTTAAACATATATTTAAGTTTATATATGTTTTATGCATGTTTTGCAATTAAATGAGAACTATATTTGAGCAAGTTTAAGAAGTATAAATTTACCTTCAAAAGTTTTAGAGGAGGTATTTTAGAAAACAAAAGTTTTAGTTGAAAAATATTATAAGAATTCATTGAGCTTCTAAAGCTCACAGTTTTCTATTTTTATTTAAAAACCTCTTCAGATATTGATGTGGGTGACCGAGAAGAAAGAGTTCCTCTAGAAGAATAGGTGGGCTTTACAAGACATAGCTTCTACATAATTATCTTTTGCATATTTTGTAGCATTAAAGAAGTTATTTGTAGTTATATTTTTGAGTTGTAAATGAGTGGTTAATGATTTTTATGAGATGAAAGTGTTATGGTTTTCTTTAAGCAATTGGATAATTTTACAAATGCTTTTATATTTTTACTTGAGATGAAATGAAATTGTGATTGAAATAAATGTTTGTGGCAAAAGAAGTTGGGTGGTATTTGAGAAATATTTTAGAAGTGTAAATTTCCTTTTATAGATTTTGGAATTGTTAAAAATGCAGTTGTTATGCTGCCGGATTTTAGTTTTGTAAAATGATTTGGATTTTAAATAAAAAAGAAATTTTAGTTTTTAAAACAAAACCTACCCGACTATTTGAAATAGAAATTTGATTAAAGAGTTCACAAATTAAAGTTTTAAGGGTTCACTCCGCGAATTTCTCTTAACCCGCCTAGTAGGGTTTATGAGGGATCCGTTGGGGTGCCTGACAAGACCCTTCTGGATAAATGTTTAGAGAGATCCGCATTGAGTTACGTCATTTCTGTTGATGGTTTTGTGAAGTTTTTTAAACGTTAAAGTTTTGATATTTTTTATGTTTTGTGTGTAAACCATATGTGAATATGGTAGTTTGTATGGTTAAGAATGGTAATTAATATGTTAGATTGTTCTAATATATGTAGATATGGTGAATGTGTATGTGAATATGATTGTCTTTTTTTTTTTTTTTTAATTCAAAGTTTAATAATTTTAATGTAGTTTAACACTATATTGTTCCATAGTTTGTTTTTTAGTGTTATATGCTTTCAAATGGATAAGGAATGGTTAAAATTTTCAAGGTTAATATCCTAAACTCAATTTATAAGGACATAAAATTTAAACTTTCAATGTTTTTAATACATTGTATACTTCATTTGTAAACTTTTAGAGTGTCGAAAGAATATACAGAATGAGCCAAATACTTTGTTGAGGCCGCGAACAAACATTCAATAAATCTTGGCTTTATCCTTGCCCTTGTGTAAAATTTCTTAATGGGAGGTATCATCACACTAAGATAGTGTATGAGCACTTAGTCATTAATAGGATGAATCCTCAATAGACAATTTGGTTCATGCATGGGGAACCCTTAAAAACTTCCACACCCGTTGAAAACATTTCCAATATGTTTAGAATGTATAGGGATGCAAACCTTGAAAATGATTTTAATGTTGAACTTGATGTTGAAGTAAGAGACAAAGACATCACTGATAATTAGGAAGATGTTGAAACTCTTTTGTATGAAGGTTGTTCCAAGTACACTAAATCATCAATTATTGTAGCTTTATATAAACATAAAGCTATGTATAGTCTATCTGATAAAGGGATTGATGAACTTCTTAACATCGTTCGAGACATGTTGCCATCAGATAATATTCTATCAGAATCATTGTACTCAAGAAAAATGACAAGACCCATTCCGAAACTTATCGTACTTACATACGGATGGCCCTACTTGGCACCCCAACGGATCCTTCCTAACCCTACTTAATAGGCTAAGGGGAACTCGCGAAGTGAACCTTTAAATCTTTTCTTACTTATGAAAGTAGAATGGGTTGGATTTTTTTTTTTTTTTTTCAAATGGAAAACTTGGCAGCATAATGATTGTATTTATAACTTAACCCAAAATAACCTGCAAAGAAAAATACACTTCCAAATGATTTCATTTTTCAACCCAACTTCTTCCACAAACATACTTATAACGGCATAAATCAAATTTCCATTTCGTTAAAAATCAAAAAACATAAAATCATAAATCAAATATTTTGAAATTTGATACCATAGTTTGAAACTTAAAATTTTCATATTTTAATAAAATTTGGACCACTCATTTAATGTTAAACATATATATTTACATATGATTTTTTTCACATACAAAACATGATAAATGTATTTATACAGGAGCACTATCGCGTCATTGCCCAACTTACTCTTCCAGAGGGCCCTTCCATCTCGGTCATCCACATCCGCACCTGAGGAGATTTTTGACATAAAAACAGAAAATGATGAGCTATGGGAGCCCAGTGAGTTCAGATATTTCTTTTAACGTAAAAGATTTGGTTTTATTAAAATACCTCCTTAAAACACTTTTCAAAATACATTTCTGTTTCTTAAAATTCTCATAAATTCTAAAACTTATTTCGTTTTATAGTGTACGTACTGAATTTATAAAATACATAATTGCGTAAAATCTCATACATAAGTTATAAAACCATAAAACTCATAAAGGTATCAAAATATTGATAAAACTTATATATATATATATATAAATTTCATATAACTTAAAAATTATCAAGCATAATTTTTTTTTAACTAAAAAGGCCTGCCTATAAAAATTATAACTGCATACATACATAAAATTCGTATGAAACTTATAGATTGAACATAACGAGAACTTATATATGCTTATAACTTCATATATATATATATATTTCATTAAATTTAAAACTTAAAAATAAATATAAATCTTATTTAAATCACTGAACATACGTTTGTAAACTACAACTTATATATATATATATATATATAATTCATATAAAACTTGTAAAAATGGAATAATATTTAAACTTACACATCCATGAAGATTCATACAAAACTTGTAGTTTATAATTCATATAAAATTTAGATTTCCTTTCAATGCATAGCTTAAAATAGGAAATTTGTAAACTTATATATATTCATACAACTTCATGGAAAACTTATAAACTATAAAACATATAAAATTTCAACTCCATTTCCATACATAGCTTAAAATGGAATTTCCATAAAGCACATATATATTCATAAAATTCCATAGAAACTTAGGGGTTATAGGATGAATTTTCTATTTCTTTAAATTTTTCTCAAAACTTAATATCATTTGATCATAAAACATGCTTAAAACATATTAAAATATTTTCCTTTGTTTTCAATATATAAAAATACTTACTTAATTTTTTTTTTAAAAAGCACCATTCGTACCCTGTGATGCTTACAACCACGCGGAAGTGATAATAATGCTAACCGACGTGGAGTCATGTGGCGCTTTTAATAGATACCAATCATGATACTTACTTACAAAGACATCTCGTAGTTATGTGCGGAATATTACATCGCTAATCATAACACGAGATAATATCCCACAAAAGTAGAGGTGACACAACAGACTTAAATCTCCCCTGAGTTAGTGACGCATCCCCCCTGGACTTGTCATACTATTGTGGGATATATCGACCGGGTCTAAAACTTACTTACAAAGATGGGTATACTTATACTTTGAAAATTCATTTTATTTTCTTACTTAGTGCAAAAGCACAAAATAATATTTTATACTTGATCATGCTTAAAACCTCATATAAATACGAAATTTCATTTGGAACTTAGGTTTTAAATAAACATATAAAGTGGCTTAATAAAACCTCATATAAATCATATATATTAATATAAAATATACATAAAAATTCATATTGGTATAAACCTCATATAAATCATAAAGTTTGGAAAACTTATAAGTTAATAACCACCTAATTTCACTTATAGATAAATCGAATACCTTTCTTTACATAATATAAAACATAAAAAGAAAGAGCTCAAAACTTAAAACTTAAAACTTAATTTTCCTTTCATACAAATTCATATTTAAAACGATAATTTACCCATACCAAAGGTAATAAAATTAGAGTATTCATTTCGAATACTAAAATAACACTACACTTACAAAACACTTGAGGTGTAAAATGATGTAAATGCATATATGCCTTACTTAAATCTTCGCTTAGGATATTTTCTTATAGTTTAATCCTATAAAGAGCTTTATCAATCCATCATAAAATTTTCAAAATAAGATAATAAACTTATAATAAAACATATTCTTAAGATTTTCAAATCCAATTGAAAATACTTCAAAATCAACTATAGCATTCACCTTGGTTCAAGTTTCTTTAAATGAGTTCCAATAGTCTTCATTCATTCCGTTAGCTTGCCCTTCACCTACACATCACTTATTCACTTAGAATAGGCTAAACGTATTCATACAAAACTCAATGCAAATGTAAGCCCTCTAATGTAATTTTATGGATCTCCCTGGAAATAGTCCCTAAGTAGCGATTAGAGACCCTAAATGGTCCATGGAAACACCTAAGGGTATAGGGAACCCTTAGAGATCAATTTAAACTAGATTGAAGATTAAACAGAAGGATAAAATGGTGAATGAAATCGAGTGAGTATTTAAGGTGATAAGGGACTAAATTGAAGAAAAGTTTTAATAATTGTGGTTAAAGTGGAATTAAGCTAAAAGTCAATGGAGGAGACTGAAATTTTTAAGGGACGTGACCGTCATTTTTAGAATAGTTTGGGGAGGAAAGCATAAAGCCAACAGTTTGTCTAAAAATCAAGAGAGAGAGAGAGAAAGCTGTCGCCGAAGACAAAAGAAGATAAGAGAAGAGAAGAGAAGAAAGAAGAAAGAAGAAGGAAGAAGAGAAGAAGCCACCGCGGGCCGACCAAGCTCGCCATTGTAGCGCTACCATCAACCAGACCAAGACCGACGCCAAGCTTGTCGATGCAACCAGACCTCACCGTAGAACCGAGCAGATCGAAGTAGAACTGCCGCCCGACGCCAAGACCGAACTAGATCGTTGACAGCAGAACCGACCGCCGACCGCTGCCGCGACGATGCCGACGAGTTGCTCTAGTTGATCCTGACGCCGAACTAGCTGATCCGACAGTAAAACCCGATGCCAAACTTGACTGAACCGGAGCAGAACCATGACCGAGCCAGCTCATCCCGTGCGACAGAACTGATGCCGATCGACGGTGAAACCGCAACAGATCCACGGCGGAACCAAGAGGGAAAGAGAGAGGAGAAAGAGGAGAAGAAAACCCAGCCCAGACCAGCTCCAATCAGCGCCTTTTTCAGCTCGAAACCAAGTTCAAAATAGTATCGTGAAGAGAGAATCTAGCAAGGGAAGAGAAGCTCATGTATAAGAGAAGAAAGAAGGAGGAGATCTAGCTCAGATCAGTCCGTTTACGCCCTAAAACAGTCCCGAAACGAGTCCAAACCGTAGAGGAAAAAGGATGAGCTCGTGAGGAAGAAAAGGGGTGAGTTACTTAAGTTAAGGTTGATGATTTTATTATGGATTAAGTTAATTTCGAAGCAGATTTTGTTATGATTCGTAATTGGTTAGTTTTGAGTGAAAAATAAGTTGATTTACATTTATTGGGAGCTTAAGGAACCAAGAGAATGGTGAGAAGTTAAAGATGAAGTGAATCGTGCGATAAACTAGTTTGAGGGACGATTGTGTAAATTGGTAATTTCGAGTTTCCGGAAGTGATGCGAACGAAAATTTATGTTTCCATATGTTGTGTAGGTGACAAGGGAGCTCAAGGATCGAGGTGAAAGGATTAGGGGCTCCGCACGTGCCATTCTCAGTTGTCAATTTTGTGAGTGAGTAAACTTTATTTTTAAAAGATTTTAAAAGTATTTAGTATTTCAAATTGATAAGTTTGATTTAATAAATAATTGCATGAGTTTATTTTAAATGCATTAATATAAGCATGAATTTAGAGCTTAAAATGATGTTATTTTGTGCTTGTGCACTTATCAAAGATATTATAGTACTTAATGCATTCACAAAATGAGTTTTAGTACTTATTGCACTCAGAAATCAGATTTTAGTGCTTTACGCACTCAGAAAAGACATTTGTGCTTTTGCACCAGAAAGTTAAAGTAGAAAAGGAAAAGTGTTTTCAAAACCAGAAAGTATCCCTTTAGGGATTTCCAGAGATTCCAGATCAGTTTAGACCCGACCAATCTATCCCACTTCAGTTGGCAGAGTCCTGGGAAGGGATAAGTTACTAACTTGGGGGGATAAGTGTCAGAGTCTGTCAGTCGAGTCGCTATTACTGATGTGGGGTAGTGTTTCGTGTGCTATGGTTAGCGTTGAGAAATTCCGCACATGGCCACGAGATGTCTCAGAGCAGGCGAGCTATGGTTAGCGTTGAGAAATTCTGCACATAGCCGCGAGATGTCTCAGAATTGACAAGCTATGGTTAGCGTTGAGAAATTCTGCATATAGCCGTTAGATTCTAGAGACCCCAGATTCAGGGATATTATGGTAATTTTAAAAGATATAAGGAAACAGTTTTAAAAAGAAAAACAAATTTGAGGAAAAGAAGAAATTTTATAATTATTATTTAAGCTATTTATGATTTACAGTTGCAAGTTTTGTATTTAAATACGTGCTTGTGTTTGTATATGAATTCTCTTATTTAAGTTGATATTTAAGAGATTTAAGCTTGAAACATTTTAGAAACAGAGAATAGTTTTCAAACGTTTTCAGAGGAGAAAATTTGGAAAATCAAATTTTCAAAGAAATGAAATATTATCACTCACTGAGCTTCTAGCTCATTATTTTCTGTTTTATATAAAAAACCTCCTCAGGTACTCTTAGTAGTTAGCCGAGAAGCAGCATTACCTCTAGCGGGCAAGCCAGCGCGACACAACATCATTTAAGCAGCTCATTTTGTTTCATCAGTTATATTTTCATGTAAATATCTTTTGAAATGTATAAGTAATTTGAAAGTTGTAATTATTTGTTTATAACTGTTTTTGATTTAAATGCGGTTTATTAAATGTTATTTGAATTTTCTTAAGTTGATTTGAAAATCAAATGCATGATTGAGGCCTATGGGCAACCAGAAGTTGGGTTGATGATAAATTTTAGTCGAAGTGTTGTTTTTCTGTAAACAGGTTTTCTGGAACGTTAAAAATACAGTCGTTATGCTGCCGAAATTTTGTTAGAAAAATGAAGTTTCGAAAATAAATTTAAAAGTAAAAATAAAAATTTTCCTACGCGCTTTCAGTTTTTCAAGAAAACCAACCCAACCATGTTTTAGAAAGCATCAAAGAGTTTAGGGTTCGCTCTATAGGTTTTGTTTAGCCCGACGAGTCGGGTCTGAGAGGGATCCGTTGGGGTGCCCGGTGTGACCTACTGGATCAGAGTTAGAGGTATCCGAGTCGGGTCACGTCAGTAAAGCTTATAACTCAATTAATTCATGGAATCACTATTTTACCACTTACTTCCTTATTCGGTTTCAACTTAATCGAAGCTTTAAAATTCCGTTTTCTTTGCATGAATCCTACTCATTCTTACCTAGGAACACCCCCTACATATGAACCCATCATCCGAGGCTTAAAACGAAAAGTCACAAAATCCTACCCCTTTTGGTCGAATATAATGCAGCTCCTTTCCTAGGGCTGCTTTTCATTTCTTTCTTACTTCACACATCTTCTTGACTCGCATTTAGATCACCCGCAAAGCGGATTCTGAAAAATTCCAACTTTCGGGTGTCCAAACATAGGAAAAACCCTATTTTTTCATCACTTTTTCATGACAATTTTCATCTTTTTCATCTTAAATCTTAATTCCTCTTTTCCTTAATGTCATACATATTCAAACATACTTATTTAATGCATGGAAACACACTAATGAGATGGCATTCCATAACTCCCATCAATGCCCTTCACTTAATGGTTATAAAGGACAAGTTATCTAAATTGATTTCTAGTATTCTTATAAGCTTTTCATAGGTTTCCTTATCACATTTTCAACATGAAATCACACTTAATAATCTCAAATGACATTGATTCCATACTTCCTCTAATATGCTTTTACATGGCCTATTACATAAACAATGCATTTCATTCGATTTTTGCATTTTTCTTCACTTAGACATTTTATCAAACACTTGGTGGGCATAAAAAATTTCTTAAAACCAATTCAACCAACTTAATGGTTATTCCAACAAAACCCTAACATACAAAACCCAATGATTTCCATATAGTTTATACTTATTTTTGGTGCCATAAGACTCCACTTAAATCACATATAAAAACCCATATCAAAACTTAATGAAATCATCAACATACACATCATCACAACATCATTAAAACCAATTCAAAATCCATAACACTAGCCTTGTTTTGCTTGGATCTTGCATCCAAGTTTGTTTTTCTTGCTTAGGATGGCTTGAAATCTTGATTGGAATTCAAAAATAGGTTGAAATTAGTTTGATCCCCCTTAATCCACCCTTGGTCGAACCATTTTCTCTTCCTCTTGTGTGCCTCTCGGTTTTGCTCTTGTTTGTGTGTGTGAGTGGCATGAAATGAAGCAAAAATTGACTAAGTGGTGATATTTATACTTATGAATTTTTTATAATTAGATTTTGGCCCTTAACTCTTGTTTATTCTATCTTGACCCATTCCATGTAATCTTATTTCATTTTGATCCTTACTTCACTTTCGCTTAATCCCACTTTGACTACAAGTAAGAAAACTTATTTCATTTTAGTCTCTTGTCATACTTATTATTCACTTAATATCATTTATAATTCATTCCGAAATAAATTCCAAATTAATTCTGTGATCACCCATTCATTAAATTGACTTTACAATACTCAAATTAGATCTCTTAGAACTCAATCCATGGCTTCGAAAAAAGTTCAAATGGAGTTTAGATCAACAGAATTCACAATCCTATCCATAAGAGTGTTTTCGTCAGATAACTTTCGGAACCTTCAGAAACTACCCAAACGGACTCATTTTTACTCAGTTTCAGTTTTATTGGGTCCTGCTAATCATTTTAAATATTTTTTATTTTTCAGGGTTCATCTCAAAATTTCACTATTCACCCGAAAATATTACTATTCATCCGTAAATAAGGTTGAGGGCTTACATTTTCACCCCTCCTTATAAAAATTTCGTCCTCAAAATTTAAATCACATACCTAGCTCATAGAATACCGATATTGGGCACACATAACCTTTGTCCCATTATTTCTTACTTGATGTCCACAGATCTTAATCTTACTAACATAAGAAATATTCTGCCTTCCATTATGCTAATAAATCGTTGAACTTACAACTTAATATATTTGTTACCTTAGTCATTTTATCCAGGATGATACTTAATTGCATAGTCATAATCTTAAGTAAGCTTTGTTCACCCTTCCTATCTGGTTGCATAATCCTACGTTTAGTTACATAATCATACATCCTAAACCTTAATTGGAGGCATCACCATAAACCATAAATTCATCATTCCGAACAACATCACTTAGAAACTCATAATGCCCTTAAAGAGTTCTAAAAGCCATCCTAAATATATCTTCCTTACGTATCCAAAATTAGTAATACCTTAATCTTAATTCAATCTTAGAAAACATTCTGGTTCCCTAAAATTGATCAATTAAATTGCCAATCCTCAATTACGAATATTGGTTCCTTATATCCACTCGGTTCAGCCGCCCATAACTTATGCATAGCCTGAGATTCCTATCTTCTTTCTTATGACCATCCATCGTAACTTTATGCTTAGATAGCCGATTCATATTTAATATGACATCAAAATCATATTTGTTCATCAGGATCAGGTCAACTTCAAACTCTTGACCCATTACCTTTACTCTGCTACCCGCATAAACTTTATTCGCTATAAGCGAATCATCCATAAGAAATGATACTAAATGCCGCAATTTGGGGGGTTCCTTTCATTACATTAGTCATCCTTACTTCATCTTAAATGATTATACTTAAGACTATTCTGAGCTAGAATCATTTTCTTATAATTACTTCTTATAATAGTCAAAATTTACTAAATCACTTCATATATTCTTATAATCCATGTAATTGTTAACTGCTAAAATCACCACTCATCAGTAGACAATTTATATTTTCTTATTATCTTTTCCTAGCCATACATTTTTAATACTAATAAGCCATTCAAATACCATATACGATAATAACCATATAAAATCATATTCTTATAAATTTCCTTTATTTACCTTAACATAATTGCTTATTATTTCATAATTTCAAATTCAATTTAAAGGTTACGCATCATGCTTTCACTGCGCAACTCTTCTAATTAACAACAATATCTTATTTTGGACTACTTAACCCACCATAGATATTTATTGCCATATCACTTCTCCTTTCCTTTCTTATCTTACTTCATCGATCCCTTCGCCTTACCAATCATACATCAATTTATTAATCAAGTTAACTTACAAGGGGTCTAAAGTAATATTCGTTTCTTTACTTAAAAGTCGACACACCAACATTAACATAATCGAAAATCTTATCAATTCATCACCAATACTTACAAACTTCCATCAAACTGGCATGTAAGACATAATCTTGATTAAATCCATAACTTGCTTCATAATCATAATTAGATTCAATCCTAACACTTGAAAATATAGCATCAGACTTCGATTTACATATAACACCATGTCCATTCATATCAATTTATACATAAAGAATATCTTCCTATTTCATTCCATGTGTAACCATACATCATAACATAAGGCCTGAATAAGCAACTTATTTCTCATATTATCTCAAAATCATAAATACCTAATAAAATTGATCCTTCATAAATACTTAACCTACTTGTCAACATACTTCTCTTCAGGTGTGGGTGTCCTTGCGGCCATCCTCCTCATTCTCAAGCGATCACGACAATGCATGCTTTTATAAAATTTACAAATGAATGAGTGGTCATGCAAATGCATAAAATACCTTTAAAACTTTCCAAAATCTTTCGTAAACGTTTACAAAACCTTCGCTCTGAACCACTCTGACATGACCCATTTCGAAACTTATTGTACTTACATACGGATGGCCCTACCTGGTACCCCAATGGATCTCTCCTAGCCCTACTTAATGAGCTAAGGGGAACTCGCGAAACGAACCGTTAAATCTTTTCTTACTTATGAAAAGTAGAATGGGTTTGATTTTTTTTTTATTTTTTTTCAAATGGAAAACTTGACAGCGTAATGACTGTATTTATAACTTAACCCAAAATAACCTGTAAAGAAAAATACACTTCAAATGATTTCATTTTCCAACCCAACTTCTTCCACAAACATACTTATAACGGCATAAATCAAATTTCCATTTCGTTAAAAATCAAAAAAACATAAAATCATAAATCAAATATTTTGAAATTTGATACAATAGTTCGAAACTTAAAATTTTCACATTTTAATTAAATCTGGACCAATCATTTAATGTTAAACATATATATTTACATAAGATTTTCTTCACATACAAAATATAAAAATGTATTTATGCAGGAGCACTATCACGTTATTGCCCAACTTACTCTTTTAAAAGAGCCCTTTCATCTCGGTCACCCATATCCATACCTGAGGAGGTTTCTGACATAAAAACAGAAAATGATGAGCTATGGGAGCTCAATGAGTGCAAATATTTCTTTTAACTTAAAAGATTTGGTTTTATTAAAATACCTCCTTAAAACACTTTTCAAAACACGTTTCCGTTTCGTAAAATTCTCATAAATTCCAAAACTTATTTCGTTGTTTAGTGTACGTAATGAATTTATAAGATACATAATTACGTAAAATCTCATACATAAGTTATAAAATCTTAAAACCCATAAAGGCATCAAAATATAGATAAAACTTATATATATAAAAAAATTTCATGTAACTTAAAAATTATCAAGCATAAATTTTTCTTAACTAATAAGGCCTGCTTATGAAAATTATAAATGCATACATACATAAAATTCGTATGAAACTTATAGATTGGATATAATGAGAACTTATATATGCTTAAAACTTCATATATATATTTCATTAAATTTAAAACTTAAAAATAAATACAAATCTTATTTAAATCACTGAACATACATGTGTAAACTACAACTTATATATATATATATAATTAATATAAAACTTGTAAAAATGGAATAATATTTAAACGTATACATCCATAAAGATTCATACAAAACTTGTAGTTTATAATTCATATAAAATTTAGATTTCCTTTCAATGCATAGCTTAAAATAGGAAATCCGTAAACTTATATATTTTCATACAACTTCATAGAAAAATTATAAACTATAAAACATAAAAAATTTCAACTCCATTTCCATACGTAGCTTAAAATGGAATTTCCATAAAGCATATATATATTCATAAAATTCCATAGAAACTTAGGAGTTATAGGATGAATTTTCTATTTCTTTAAATTTTTCTCAAAACTTAATATCATTTGATCGTAAAACATACTTAAAACATATTAAAATATTTTCCTTTGTTTTCAATATATAAAAATACTTAATTTTTTTCGAAAAACACCATTCGTACACTGTAATGCTTACAACCATACGGAAACGATAATAACGCTAACCGACATGGAGTCACGTGGCGCTTTTAATAGACACCAATCGTGACACTTACTTACAAAGACATCTCGTAGTTATGTGCGGAATATTACATCGCTAACCATAACATGAGATAATATCCCACAAATGTAGAGGCGACATGACAGACTTAAATCCCCCCTGAGTTAGTGATGCATCCCCCCTGGACTTATCATACTATTGTGGGATATACCAGTCGGGTCTAAAACTTACTTATAAAGGTGGGTATACTTATGACCTTTGAAAATTCATTTTATTTTCTTACTTAGTGCAAAAGCACAAAATAATGTTTTATACTTGATCATGCTTAAAACCTCATATAAATACGAAATTTCATTTGGAACTTAGGTTTTAAATAAACATATAAAGTGGCTTAATAAAACCTCATATAAATCATATATATTAATGTAAAATATACATAAAAATTTCATAAAAATTCATATTGGTATAAACTTCATATACATCATAAAGTTTGGAAAACTTATAAGTTAATAACCACCTAATTTCACTTATAGATAAATCGAATACCTTTCTTTACATAATATAAAACATAAAAGAAAGAGCTCAAAACTTAAAACTTAAAACTTAATTTTCCTTTCTTACAAATTCATATTTAAAACGATAATTTACCCATACCAAAGGTCATAGAATTAGAGTATTCATTTCGAATACTAAAATAACACTACACTTACAAAACACTTGAGACGTAAAACGACGTAAATTCATATATGCCTTACTTAAATCATCACTTAGGATATTTTCTTATAGTTTAATCCCATAAAGAGCTTTATCAATCCATCATAAATTTTTCAAAATAAGATAATACACTTATAATAAAACATATTCTTAAGATTTTCAAATCCAATTGTAAATACTTCAAAATCAAGTATAGAACTCACCTTGGTTCAAGTTTCTTTAAATGAGCTCCAATAGTCTTCATTCATTCCGTTCGCTTGCCCTTCACCTACACATCACTTATTCACTTAGAATAGGCTAAACTTATCCATACAAAACTCAATGCATAGCTTAGAACTCAATTAATTCATAGAATCACTATTTTACCACTTACTTCCCTATTCGGTTTCAACTTAATCGAATTTAAAATTCCGTTTTCTTTGTTTGAATCCTACTCATTCTTACCTAGGAACACCCCCATACATATGAACCCATCATCCGAGGCTTGAAACGAAAAGTCACAAAATCCTACCCCCTTTGGCCGAATATAATGCAGCTCCTTACCTAGGGCTGCTTTTCATTTCTTTCTTGCTTCACACATCTTCTTGACTCGCATTTAGATCACCCGCAAAGCGGTTCTGAAAAATTCCAACTTTCGGGTGTCCAAACATAAGAAAAACCCTATTTTTTCATCACTTTTTCATGACAATTTTCATCTTTTTCATATTAAATCTTAATTCCTCTTTTCCTTAATGCCATACATATTCAAACATACTTATTTAATGCATGGAAACACACACATGAGATGGCATTCCATAACTCCCATCAATGCCCTTCACTTAATGGTTATAAAGGACAAGTTATCTAAATTGATTTGTAGTATTCTTATAAGCTTTTCTTAGGTTTCCTTATCACATTTTCAACATGAAATCACACTTAATAATCTCAAATGACATTGATTCCATACTTCCTCTAATATGCTTTTACATGGCCTATTACATAAACAATATCTTTCATTCAATTTTTGCATTTTTCTTCACTTCGGCATTTTATCAAATACTTGATGGATATAAAAAATTTCTTAAAACCAATTCAACCAACTTAATGGTTATTCCAACAAAACCCTAACATACCAAACCCAATGATTTCCATATAGTTTATACTTATTTTTGGTGTCATAAGACTCCACTTAAATCATATATAAAAACCCATATCAAAACTTAATCAAATCATCAACATACACATCATCACAACATCATTAAAACCAATTCAAAATCCATAACACTAACCTTGTTTTGCTTGGATCTTGCATCCAAGTTTGTTTTTTTTGCTTAGGATGGCTTGAAATCTTGATTGGAATTCAAAAATAGGTCGAAACTAGTTTGATCTTCCTTAATCCGCCCTTGGCAAAACCATTTTCTCTTCCTCTTGTATGCCTCTTGGTTTTTCTCTTGTTTGTGTGTGTGAGTGGCATGAAATGAAGCAAAAATTGACTAAGTGGAGATATTTATAATTATGAATTTTCTATAATTAGATTTTGAACCTTAACTCTTGCTTATTCTATCTTGGCCCGTTCCATGTAATCTTATTTCATTTTGATCCTTACTTCACTTTCTCTTAATCTCACTTTGACCACAAGTAGGAAAACTTATTTCATTTTAGTCCCTTGTCATACTTACTATTCACTTAATATAATTTATAATTCATTCCGAAATTAATTCCAAATTAATTCTATGATCACCCATTCATTAAATTGGCTTGACAATACTCAAATTAGATCTCTTAGAACGCAATCCATGGCATCGAAAAAAGTTCAAATGAAGTTTAGATTAACAGTATTCACAATTTTGTCCATAAGAGCGTTTTCATCAAGTAACTTTTGGAACCTTTAGAAACTACCCAAACGAACTCATTTTTACTCTGTTTCAATTTTATTGGATCCTGCTAATCATTTTAAATATTTTTGATTTTTCAAGGTCCATCTCAAAATTTAACTATTCATCGAGTACTATTCATCCGAAAATACTATTCACCCAAAATATTACTATTCATCCGTAAATAAGGTCGAGGGCTTACAAAAAAAGTTGTTGAAAGCGTTTGATTTAGGGTATGAAAAAATTCATGCATGCATCAACGATTTTTGTTTGTTTAGAAAAGAATTAGAGCGTCATAAATAATGTCTGAAATGTGGGACTTCTAGATAAAAAGTAAATAAAGTTATTAAAAAGATTCATAAAAGAGTATCGGCCAAAGTACTTCGATACTTTTCAATCATTAGACGGTTTAGAAGAATGTTTACATCAACTGAAATGACTAATGAATTGAAATGGCATTCTACCCATACAAGCCAAGATAGAAAGATGTGTCATCCCATTGATTTAGAAGCCTGGAAGACTATAGATATGATGTGGCTATCTTTTGCTTCAGAGCCACGCAATTTGAAGCTGGGTTTAGCTACAGATGGATTTAATCCTTATAGAAACCTGAGCACAACCTATAGTTGTCAGCCGGTGGTGTTAGTTACATACAATCTACCACTATGGAAGTGTATGGTGAAAGAAATTTGATGCTATCACTATTAATTCCAGGAAAAAAACAATTAGGGAATGATATTGATGTATACTTGTAGCCATTAATTGAAGATTTGAATGAATTATGGCATTCCGGAGCACAAGTGTGTGATTCATCTACTAAGTCCACCTTCAACTTAAAGGCTATTTTAATGTGAACCATAATGATTTTCCTGCTTATGGAAACTTAGTAGGATGTTGTGTGAAAGGTGAATATGCTTGTCTTGTATGTGTGTTGAATATATGTTCACAAAGATTAAAATATAGTAATAAAAATGTGTATATGGTTAATCAGCGATTTCTTCCAAAGAATCATATTTTTCAAATAAAGAAATCATGGTGTAATGGGAAAGAAGAAATGAGCGATCCTCCAGACATTCTTGATGGTAAACAAGTTCGAAGTGCATGTGCGGGAGTTGAAAATGATAGGGGAAAAAATGTAAATGGAAAAAGGAAGAGAAAAGGTCATCCTATATGGAAAAAAAAAAATCAATATTCTTTGATCTTCCATATTGGGAGGTAAGATCTTGAATTCAAAACAAAAATTAACTTATTCTATTATCTTTAACTACATGTAATTAATATATTATCATCAAATTTTATAGGATTTGTGTTTGTGTCATAATTTAGATGTGATGCACATTGAAAAAAAAACATTGGTGAAAATCTTATTGGCTTGTTGTTGGACATCAATGGAAAACCAAGGATGGTGTCAATTCTCATAGAGATTTAGAAGACCTTCATATGAAAGAGGATGGAAATAAATTGCATTTGCCTGTATCATCACACACTCTATCAAAAGTCGAAAAACAACAATTTCTTAAGAGATTATTAAATTTAAAGATGTCAGATGGTTATGCTTCAAACATCTCTAATTGCATTTCGTTGAATGAATGCAAGATAGTTAGGCTTAAGTCTCATGACTATCATGTATTGATGCAACATTTGTTATCAATGGCAATACGGGGTCTCCTACCTAAAGGGCCAAGAATTGCCATATTTCTGTTGTGTTCATATTTTAATGAAATATGCTAAAGAGTGTTAGGTCAAGATAAGTTAGATACATTGGAAGATGATGTTGCAATTACTATATTTATGTTTGAACATTATTTCCTGCTTTATTTCTTTGACATAATGGTACATTTTACAATTCATTTAACAAGAGAAGCTCGCTTATACAGACGGTTCAATATCGTTGGATGTACCCTTTTGAAAGGTTATTCTTACACTATTTTTCATATATGAATTAAGATTAATGATATAATCACATTTTATTTACCTTTATATATTCATTTTATAGATTTATGAAAGTCTTAAAAGAATATATAAGAAATCGTGCACGACTAGAGGGTTGCATAGCAGAATGCTATTTAGCCGATGAATGCATGCAATTTTGTAGTAGGTATGTACCACAAGCAACAGATATTGGTGAGAAGCATAATAGAAATGAAGATTTTGTGTTTCAAAATGTAGTTGAAAGACATCCAACATCTACATCAACATTAAAGAGGATTTTTACTGGCATGCTACAGATTGCACGTATGTATATACTGTTGAATAGTGCGTTAGTGTAGCCATACATTAAGTAAGTGGTTTAAATTGAAGATGAACATAGTTTAAATATTAGTAAAAGTTATTAACATTATACTTATTTGGTCTTGTTGTTTTTATTTATATAAATGTTTTCATAGCATGCACTTGGAAGAGCTTCAACAATTAGATCCCAATCTTTTAAGTAGACCTATTTTGTTGCAAAGGAGACATACTAAAGAATTTATAATATGGTTCAGAAATAAGGTGAATTCACTACCCTATAAGTTCTATAATATGATCTATTTACTTTAGTTTTTAATCCTTAATAATCTAAATCGTAATAGCCCAAAACAGGTCTTCGATAAATCCAATAGCATAGATGTGCCTTAAACTCTAAAATTGCTTGCACTTGGACCAAGTATGCAAGTCACCACTTATTCAAGCTATGCTGTGAATGGAAAACGATATTCCATAAAAGATAGTAAGAAAACTACACAAGATAGTGGTGTTTCCCTTGAAGCAGAAATTGTTTGTAATGAAAGAGATGACACTCAAGTGATCAAGAAGATGGTTTATTATAGAGTTTTAAGGGAAATACTTTTATTGGATTTCTTAGCATTTCATGTTCCATTTGTTCAAATGTGATTGGATGAGTAGTAGAAGTGATGTTAGAGTAATAGATGGGTTCACACTAGTTAATTTTAGCCCACATGTAAATAAATGGGATAGAGATTGCTTTCATTTTAGCCTCACAAGCAACACAAGTGTTTTATTCTAGGGAGAATGATACATCTAATTGGTATGTTGTCCTTAAAGCATCTCCAAGAGGTTTTCATGATCTAGAGAAGTTTGATGAGCATGCTTATATGTCAACTACACCATTATATGTATTTTAACTTGATTCTAGTGTGGATGAAAGTGAGGATTATGCTCAGATAGATTGTGAAGAATTGATTGTAAACATTTAACGTTAATAAGTATAATCACATTTTGATATGTTTTGCAATGTGTATGTGTATATATTTGTAGAGAGATGGAGTCTCTAAAGTGGTTGGATCTATTGAAAATTATGTTGATGTATTTCAATTGCAGGTGAACTAAATTTATGGCAAGTTCAGAAAACACGGGAAACTCTGTCAAATTTTTCATAAAATAGATTGACTTTATATGTATTATTTTATATATTGAATTTGTTATCCATGTATTGGCTACTAATATATATGTTATTTCTATAACATCTCAGATGTTGACTGAAGGAACATTGACTAGTAAGTCTTCAGATGGCTCCAGTGGAGAAAAGAAAGGAAAAGGACGATGTCCAAATCGTTTGGACTATGAAAAAATGGCTAAGGTGCAAGCTACATGGATACAGATTAATGAAGTTGGATAGCCAGTTGGACAGAATTCAGTGATTTATAGTTCTGGTTATGGAGCCCTTACAGCTCAGATGATATCCATAACCTATACGAATTGGGATAAAATACCACAAACATTAAAAGATACAATATGGGAGAATGTAAAAGTATGTTGTATTGTGTTGTTGGTTTCATTTATTTATAATATTAATGTTATATATTTATTTAATCGTAACTTACAACTATAGTTACGATTTGATGTTAATGATTCAATGAAAGCTCATATATTAAAAGCAATAAATGAGTATTTGAGACACTATAAAGGCACGATAACAAAACAAATTAGAGACGTTCCTCCTGGTCTAGATGCATAAAGAAGATATGAAATGCTTAAAACCACATAACGTTAATGAACAGGATTGGACTACATTGATCAATCATTGATTGTATTCAGAATTGAGATAATTATACATTCATATATTTTTAAGCTACCATGTTAACTTGTAATGGATTCTGACTAAATTTTACAATATTTTAGGCTACTAGTGAGCATCTTTCTAAGTTGTCCAAAAAAAATCGTACTCCATATACAACAAGTTGTAAAGGAATGACACGACTACGAGAAGATTTGATAAGAATTAAATATATTATTGTTTCTTATATTGTTAGTTATCATTCATTTTTATTATTGCTTAAGCTCTAAAAATATATTATTGTTTCATAAATGTGTTATTCTCTAAGAACTTTAGAAACAAAGAGTGAAAAATATGTGTATTTATTTTTTGGTATATGAATGTTAGAGAGCCAAAAAAGTGGCTAATAATAAAGATCCCGAAGTCGACAAAGTTGAAACATGGATAGTCAGCCACTTGCATAAAGATGGGAGTGCGGTGAATGAGGACTGTTGCTGAAAAAATTGTATGTTATGTTAATTTATTCAATTATTATGTTAATTTTACATTTATATAATTTTTTTTTTAATATTAATGTCATATGACATCATATGTAGGAGCAAATGGGAACACTACATCAAGAATTGCAATCTCAATTGGAGATGATGCAGTCACTCAAGTTTTAGGTCTGGAGTATCGAGGTCGAGTTCGAGGAATGGGTTATGGTTTAACACCTTCTACTGTATATGCATGTAAACCCTCATTCGCATGCATGACTAGATAGGTAAAGTAGTCAAATTAAGTTGAGAGCATAGAGTGAGATTAGCAAATTTTTTAAATGTTCAATAAAGAGATGAAGGAGATTAAGAAACAAGTGACGAATGCCAAATTCAAGTGTTTAAATTGTGTAGAGAACTTGATAAAAGTCATGACATATGATTTTAGAACAAGTTCTAAGAAGGGGCATTTTAGTCATTGTCATTGGAGTCATAAGTTAGTATGACCTATCGACTAAATTGAAAGAAGTTCATAAGTTAAAGGTCAAGATAGGATAAGTAAAAGTTAAGTGACAAAAATCAATTAAAGAAATGATACAATGGTCATTTATGGAATTGTTAAAGCTATATATACCACACTTTGAGAAATTTGAAGTAATTCTCACCACAAACACAAGTCAACCCGTGAGTCACAAACAAGAAGAGAGAAACGAGAGACAAAGAGAGGTGTGTGTGTGTGGTTCGGCCAAGAAGACAAAAAGGGTGATCAAAGTTGTTTCAACTCATTTTTGGACTTCTAATCCATCAATCAAGCTTCCCTAAGCTAGGAAATCAAACTTGAAGCAAGAATCAAAGCCAAATAAGGTTAGTTTGCTCATTTTTGGATTAGTTTTTGTGATGTTGGTGTTGGTTATTTTGATGATGTTTGAGTTGGTTTTCGTGGGAAGTTTTTATTTGTGTTGAGAGATGATTTATTAGAGACTTGAAAGCATGTGAAAGATGGCATGGAAACCTACTAAAATTGATGGGTTAGTGTTGGCATGAGATAGATTTTAAGTAGATTTTGGATTGGAAATCAAGGGAATGACATGTAGACTAAGTGTATGACAAAATGCCTAAAAGAACCAACATGTGAAACTTGAAAGAAATGAATCTAGGGTATGTTAGTGCTTGTAAAGCTATATGGAGAGGTATGAGAAACCAATGGAATGGAAGTGTTTTAAGCATGATTCTAGGTTGGTTAAGTAACAGACAAACTTATAGAAATGTTAGAATTCCATTGGAAGCTATTCCATTGTAATGCATTATAAAGCACCTAGGAAAGACATATTGAGTTGTCATCGAAAACCACTTCTTTTATGGGTTGAAATGAATTGTATAGATAGGTTTGAGTATGTATAACACTAGGAAAGGAAGAGTTAAGTTTTAGAATGAAATGGGTGAAAAAGCCCCTTAAAAAGTGATCGTAAAGTGGTGTTTTTGGCTCAAAACACCTACCAAACGATATCAGAATTCGACGAAATTTTACAAGTGATCACATTAGGAGACAAGAAGAGTGTGGGGAAAGAATTGGAGCAAAAGCATGCACAGTTTGGGCTGTGTATTCAATTCGGGTTTAAGGGGTCTAAAACTACCATTTTGAGTTTCAAGCTTCAAATTATGATGGGAAGCATGTGGGGACACTCCTTGGTGTATATAAGAAGGGTTTATGCAAAGAAATTAGGAATTTAGAGAATAAATCAAAGAGAAATTGAAAGGAGAAGCTACTAGTGTAGAGAGAATTTTATAGAGTTAGTATAGTTAGGTGCATCTTAGTGCATTTTTGCATTGTTTATTGAGCACTATTCTAAGTGTACTTATCATGTGTAGGTGAGGAGCGTCCGACCAGATCATAAAAGGGCTTTTGAAGCTCATCCGACTTAAGTCCAAGTTTAAGGTGCATGCACTTTCAAAGAGTTTTCTAAGTGATTTTATGCTTTTGCATTGATAAGCTATACTTTATGCTTTTGCATGCATAAGTTCTTGTATTTAAATGCATGTCTTGTATTTGTAAAGTAAACGAGTCCAAGGACTTAAGTTAAAGCTTTTGTGCTTGTGCACCAAGTATAAAAATTTGTAAGGCATAGGATTAGAGAAAAACAAGTTTTCAAAGGCCATAAGTACCCACCAGTTTATCGAGTTCAGACCCGTACGGTATATCCCACTTAGTAAGGCAAGGGTTGGGGGGAACGAGTTATTAACTGTGCGGTTAGAGTTATGACTGAGTGTGTCACCCCTACTTTGTGGGATATGGTCTCGCACTACGGTTAGCGATGCAGAATTCTGCACGTAGTTGCTGAGAGGTCTCATAGAGTTGGTTACGGTGGATGTTAGATACATTGCCTTGTGACCTACCACACCTGTGGCCTTAGCTAAGTCGCCGTGTGGTCAAGAGATTAGGGTTACGAATGATGCTTTTATAAAGTTCAATTATCTTTAAGGATGTTCAAATTTATGCTTTATAAGTTTATTATAAGTTGTTTATATTAATGCTATGCAATTTAATGAGATTTATGCTTTAAATGTCTTTTAAGAAATAGAAACTTTTATTAAAGTTTTCTAAAAAAGAAGTTTTCAGAAAGTAAAGTTAAGTTTATAAACTGTTACACTCACTGAGCTTTATAGCTCACTTTTCAAATTGTTTTTAAAACCTCCTCAGGTACTCGTGTGGGTGAAGACCAATGAAGACTCCTTCCTCTGTATTCAAGTGGACGCAAGTGTTGGCATTTGTTTTTTTTGAAGAATGTAATATGCATATTTTGTGTCTTTTGTATAATGCATATGTTTGTACATTTTGTATAAAAAGATTTATATCTTTTGAGTTGTATAAAAATGCACCTTTTCATGCTTGAAAAAAATCAAGTTTGTTGGATATAAAAGTGCATGTTTATATCTTGTCCTTGAAGATTTCAAATTTTTGTGTTTATGTTGATAAACTTGATTGCGAGAAGTTAGGGTTGGATTATGATTATAGTTCGAAGTGTCCAAATTGCTTTTCAGATTTTTGGTTTATCCAAATGCAGTCGTTATGCTGCCGATTTTTAGCCTGAAAAATGACCAAATGAATAGTATCAAACCAACCCAAACCATTTCAACTTTAAGGTTTAAAAGATTGAGCTTCTACTCAAGTTAAGTTTCAAGTTAAGAGTGTTCGCTCCTCGAACGCCTTCTTCCCTATCAAGATGGGCTTAGAGGGATTCGTTAAGGTGACCTGGGCGTATCCCCCGGATAGAAGCCTAGTGGCAGTCCGGATCGGGGCATCTCAATGCATCTGTGGTTGGTAAACAAAACTTTGCACAATACCAACAACATGTTGATTCTAAGATGGCAACTCTGAAGCTGAACAGTTACTAATTTGACAAATTTGCTCATGACTCATTTGCCGAACGTAGATCAAGCTCAAATACTAGCATGTTTACCTCCTGCAGCACAACCGGTAAAAAACATGTACCCTTTTAAAATTTGTTTACTTCCTTTTTTTGGTCCTTAGTACTTTTTTTTTTTTTTTTCCGGTATCCATGTTTTTTCGCAAGTGGATGCAAGTATATTTTCATATTTTTTGCTATATGTGTGTTTGTATATATATATATATGTATATATATTGTTTGTGTATTTATTTACGGAGAGACGTTGTTTTGGTTAGATCGATTATGAAAGTACTTTAATTTGTAGGGAAATTCAATTTTTGGTAAGTTCGAAAAATATGGGAGACTGTTCAAAATTTTTGTAAAATTGATATATATTGGGTTTGTTACTCTTATATGTTGTCAAATATGGGTATTTAGTATTTTTTCCCCCTTTATCTATGTTCCCTCACAACTATACTATTTATTTATGGAGAGATGTTGTTTTAGTTGGATCAATGTGAAAATACTTTAATTTGTAGAGAAATTCAATTTTTGGTAAGTTCGAAAAATAGGAGATACTCAGTCAAAAGTTTTTTAAAATTGATATATATTGAGTTTGTTACTCTTATATGTTGTCAAATATAGGTATTTAGTATTTTTTTCCCCCTTATCTATGTTCCCTCACAACCATATTATTTATTTACGAAGAGATGTTGTTTTGGTTGGATTGATTGTGAAAATACTTTAATTTGTAGAGAAATTCAATTTTTGATAATTTCGAAAAACATGGAAGACTCTATCAAAATTTTTGTAAAATTGATCGAGTTTATATATATTGTTTTATATATTGAGTTTATTACTTATATGTTGTCAAATATGGGTATTTAGTATTTTTCCGCGTTTTCTATGTTCCCTTACAACCATATATTATTTATTTTGTTCGTAGACACAATATTCAAGTGGTTCAAATCTGATGGGAGCTAGTAAGAGTGTTACATGTACTAAACCTTCAACAAAGATAAATATTTATAAAATTTATATTATTTATTCTTCCAACTTAATTTCATATATAGATGTATTTCCATAATATTTTTTTACAAGAGTAAATATTTAAAATTTTATATGTAGTCCATATCTCGGTGTTCTACAAGTCAAGCTTTTGGATCCAGTGGAAATCATTGTAAGTCATTAGACAGGTTGGGCATAGGAATAGTGGTGGCGGAGGAAGAAATTGACTACAAGGACCCCTATAATAAAGTTCATCATGAAGAGATTGGTCAAAATTATTGGCGAGTTTCTGTGAAGAAAGTAATAGTTAATATTTTGCTACCGTGACCTACCAACGAGCTACAAACTTTAGAACATGCATTACACTCATTTATTGCTTGGCTAATAAAATATATTGTATTTTAGGATTATTTTATCATCATATATAAAGTGACCATAGATGATTTAAGTTAACTTTAGGTAATATATTTATATTTATTTATAAATATATTTTAAATGTATGTTGAAATTTGTTTAAAGGTTTTTGGAATATGTAGTTTTTATTTTAATATTAAATTATATATATTTAATCATGAAAAATAATTTTGAATTTAAAATATTTTCTATACCGAGCATATGCACGACATGAAAAATTAGTATCCATGCCGGGCAGGTGCCTGGTATGGATACTGGGAGTATCCATACCGGGTATGTGCCTGGCATGGAAAATGTTTATCCATGTCGGGCATGTGCTCGATATGGATATTAATTTTACATGTCAGGCACGTGACTGATATGGATATTAATTTTCCATACCGGGCACGTGACTTATATGGATAAACATTTTCCATGCCAGGCACATGCCCAGTATGGATACTCCAAGTATCTATATCGATGGTATCCATACTGGGCAAGTTGCCCGGTATGGATGACCTATTTGTTGTAGTATGAGAATTGATGATACAAATGTAGCTGAAGAAGAAAATTAAAAAGGGAAGGAAGGCTAATTCTATAAATAGAGTATGAATTTTAAAATCGGGTGGGTTGAGAAAATGTGTGTAGGAAGAAGAAATTTAGGTGGCAATAGAGCCTCCCTTTGCTAATATCCTAAAAACAAGCAAAAATAATAGAAAATTTGGTGCTTTTAGAGAAACCACAAAAGCAAATTTGGAGCTTTTAGAAAAACTACAATAGCTTACATTGAGACACAAGGAGAGTAGAAAAAAAAAAAAATATATTTCTTACTGTTGATTAAAAAATTATCCACAACAATCACATCAACAATAAATGATAAAAATATAATTGATATTCAATATTTGGAAGGAAAAAGGGAATCAGACCCTCTGTTTGTATTGAATCAATATACGAGATACAATTTGCTGAGGAAAAGGAAAAAACTTCCTTTGATGTTTCTTAAGATGCTTAAATATTTCTGGGTAGAGGAGAATCTCATCCCTTTTATGAATTTCCTCTCCCTTTGGCTATAAGTAACAAGTGATTGAAAGGAGAAGGAGAAGGAGAATCATTTAAAAGATAAAAAGACCTAGGCTACCCTGTAAATGGGGCTATGGAGTCCCATTTTCATTTCTCTATTATTGAATACCTCGTTTGTAAGAACCTTATCCTTCTTTCTAGTGCTTTTTGGATCTCATTTCTTCTTACCTACCCTCCTTCTGAATAATGGACGCTTTTATACTTGTCCTCCTTCTTTTTAGGGTTCATTTTCCCTTTCTTTTGTAGTTAACTCTTCCTCTGCATCCCTTTAGCTGGATTCTCTGCATCAGGTCCCTCACACCTCTCTTAGTTAGTTTGCTTTCATCTTTTTCGTGTTTCCTACTCTTTTGTTTGACTAGCTAAGGTTTAAGGGATGCATGGCTCCCTATCCTTGGCTGGCTTGCTTTCAATTGCACGTGGCGCGATGACTACCCTTCCATTTCTCACCTACTGCATGGCACCTGTTGTGCGTTAGTCATATATCTATTTCTAGGCTTGGCTTTTTTGTTTTTGGTTGACAAAAAGGTGATATGTTGACGCCGTGAGGATTTGCTGCCCCCTTTTTAAATTATACTTCCTCTTGGCTTCTCCCACCCTTTCTCAAAAGGGTAGTGACATCTTTTTCAACCCATTCTAGCCAATTAACTGGGCTCGCGCCTATGTTTATTGAGGACAAGTTCCTAGGAACTTGATCTTGAGCTTTAATTAAAAATGATTTCAATTGGTTTCAAATGTTGGGCTTAATTAAATTGGCAAAGAACCAAATTTCCCCCAACACTTACTATGGACACAAGAAAAGTTTAAAATCAAAAGCTACAGTACTGTTGCTTGATTCTTAGCGTATGGTGAAAAAGGAATATGTATATATTTGGTGCGACTTGTCAATTTGCTAAAAAAGCTTTCTTAATCCCAAAAGCTTTTTTAGGTTTATTTTGTGTTTAGTTGTCAGTCTAGTAGAACTTTTAAACAATTATAAAAGTTAAAATACATATACCAAAAGAGCTTTCTTAATCTCAAAAGCTCTTTTAGGTTTATCTTGTGTTATTTAGTTGTTATCCTAGTAGAGCTTTTGAACAATCAAAAATCTAAATTACATACATTAGGAGAACTTTAAATTTTGGGTTTTTTCAAAGTAGATTTTTTGAACTTTTTTGAAAATATAAAATTCTATTTGTTGCAAAATTAACAAACAAATTTATTAAACCTTGCAAATGCACAAATTGTTTTATTAAAGTATATAGCAAGCAAGTAAGGGTCGATTCGACGATGAATTTTAATCTACTTTTAATTCTAAATTTATTTAAAACTTAAACTTAAGAGTAATTAGATTGGGTTTCAAAATCAAGTTTAGAAACTTAAAACAAAATTATAGTAGAAAATCAAATAGATAAAAGTCAATAAAGAATCAATTAGTTATAACATTCCATCCACCACTAAATAGTCCCTCGATCCATTCAATAAAATTAATGAAGCAAAATCATATTAATATATGATGAATAAATCCACAATAAGGTAATGGTCATATTGCATGTTATATTGATTGTCTCTTAGATTGTATGTAAATTACATGACATCTCTGTCGATACATGTATTTCAAATTACAACCTAGCATGGTGTTTTAATCCGTTCTTGGACTACTAACTCACAAGCGCATGAGGTTATGAAAAGTAATATATGATGAGTGAGTCCATCTCTACAAGGATGTGTGAATCAGTCACCAAACTTGTTCTAGCCGAAAACAAACAAGTAAAAGGCAGGGGTGGGCACTATAGTGTTTAGTTTGGTTCCCACGAATTGAACCAAAAACATTTTCATGGAGAACCAAACATGGTCCATTGAGGGGGAAGAACCAAACAAAATCGAACACCCTTAGTTCGGTTTGGTTATTCGGTTTTGGACCTAATTTTGGCCCCAAAAGTTTTTTAGTGTTTTTTTTAGCTTTTTTTTTTGGGTCCCTTACTATTCGGCTCGTTGATACTAATTGTTTCGGACTATTTTGGCCTGTCTTGTCTTGTGGGTGCAAACAAAAATATTATGTGTAAGAAGTAAAAAAATTATGCAGGTGCACACAAAATGTTGCCTTTTAACTTGTCTTCAATATAAGGAAAAAAAATTCAACCTGGCTTAAGAAAAAAAAAATGAAACCGCTAATTAAACACAAAAAAAAGGGGTACAACACAATTAGATCATCATATAAGACACAACACTTTCCAACTTATTGCTTGATTCCTAGAAATCTGATTAAAAGAGATTAAACAAATACTTTATAGTCTATAATAGCAACAAGACCATAATACCATGATTATCAAAAATCAAACATGGCTTTTACATTCAAAATCTCAAATTTAGTTAAGTCCTGAACCACTTTAATGTTGAAGTAGTGATTCTCAACCATTATACAAATCATTATCCCAAATGTAATTATGTTTGCAACTTAAATTTGAGCAAAATAAAAAATTCACTCACTATTGGTTGATGATCATGAAATAAAATCAGAACAATGCAAAACTTTTAGTGAATAATGTAAAAAGTTATGTTTTTTAAAATTAACAGGTATTGATGGTATAATTACTGTATATATATATACAGAACTTTTATGGTCAGTGGCTCATAACTTTAAAAAGTTAGGACGAACTATTCAAATTCATCCATTGTATTTTCTCTCCTAAAACAAATTCTCTCTCCTATTTAATTCAAATGTAATGGATGAATTTGGTCGGTTCGTCTTAATAAATACTAAACATAGAAGTTCTATAGGACGCACTAACCATAACATATATATATACATACATATGTATATATATACTATGGTTAATATGTTCTGACTTTTAAATTGTTAAGATATCTAATTTTAACCATTTATGGCATTTGAAATAAATAGGAGAGATTTTTTTTTTTTTTTTTTTAGGAGAGAGAATACAATGAACATTTCTAACAATTTAAAAGTTAGGACACACTGACCATAAAACCTATATATATTAAATTTTTTTTAAAGCCATTTTTTATTCACAAACTTAGTTCGCATGTGACCTATTTTATTATTCACAAACTATTTTGTCCTTTATTTTCCAACTATTCAATGCTTCAAAAAACTCAATTTTGTCTATTTTTATAATCTCAAATTTTACATAAAAGAACTATTACAATAAATACAAAAGTACTCCGAAGAACACTTCCATAATAATGATACGTTGATAAGAAATATCCTAGTTTATTAAGACAAATAAAATTACAATTGCATCCATACAAGGTTAAACATTAACCCTGTATTAGTTAAACATAATAGAAGTGCACGTACGTTGCAATTGAGACTCTCTCTCTCTTTCACTCAAACTTACACACACACACACACACACACATATAACATTCAAGGTGCATATATATCCATTATTGATATAATTATATAAGTAATTAATAAGCAAAGTAGTAGGAGTGATTGAACACTTCCCTTGATTCTAAAAGATCATGTGTTCAAGTCCTACTCTTATTCTAAAACATTACTTGTGGGTAGTTTTTTATGAATTTAATCATTCTTCCCCACCATTAAAAAAAAAAAAAAAAGACATACATGCAAAGTAATAAACTAGTAGTTCATCTACTTAACGGTGTATCCACGTCCTACAGCATATTTCACTAGATCCCCAAATTCACCCTTGTCGATGCATCCATCGTGGTTGCCATCGGCGTAGTCAAGTGCACCTTTAGCTGGGCGATGAAGAAATAGGGGGATCCAAGGGGGGAGCCAACTACCCCATTTCTTGAAAGCAAACTTTAGCTCTTCCTGACTCAGAATGCCATCTTTATTTACATCAAGCTGCATGAATATTTCCATCAATTGATTCTCAGTTTGAGGTACCTCAAGGTTTTTAGCAATACTTACAGGACGCATGGTGATCGAAAGATTAGTTGATTAGAGTATTGTTGGGAAGTACAAATATATATGGAGGCAGATAAACAAGTGACCTCTTTGGTGTGGGTTTGGGTCTTGGTACTTGGTTAAGGAAAGATCATGGTTTATATAGGACTTCTTATAAGCATTTGCACAATTGCTGAAAGGACAGTGTCTTCTCAGTGAATGACCGAAAATGAACCTTGACCAGCATGTAATACATTTACTTGCCATTTTTTAATTGTACGCGAATAATTAATTAATTAATTATATATAATATTTTTATAATCAGATATACCTGATTTTAAAAAATAAAGATCAATAAATTAAATTCATCTATTGCATTTTCTTTTATAAAACAAATTCTCTCTCCTATTTAATTCAAATGCAATGGATGTGTTTGATTAGTTTTCCCTGACCTTTTAAAGTTAGGGAATCCTCATTTTAAAAGTACTATATATAATATATTTTAATTAAAATAGGGTGTGAAAATCATTCATATCTGCACCTATTGATTTGATTGCAAATTATTTAAGAATTTTGCTATTGGAAAAATATCGTAGTATACTATTATCTAAGGTTTGGTTAAAAAAAGGCAAACATAAAAAAAAAGAATAAACTTAGTATGGTACAAACATATAGAATATATATCTTAAATGTGGTCCTTATATTTAGGAAAGTAGGCAGTGAGACAAGGAGGGAATATGATCTTTAATTTACTGTAAATGATAATTAATTAGACATTTAGATTTTAATAAAATCCCAAAAAATTGACTATACATTAACATTTACTCAGTCATTACATAATGTAATGTCACAGATTAAGTTGAAATATAAGTGCAATAACATTAAGTTGATAAGTTTATAATATCAATTAGTACTGTCACTCATAGTTGTAATAAGCTAGAGTAAGGATTATTTACCTATTTTTTTTTGGTAATCTTTTCATAATTCAGTGACACATTTAACATTTTAAAAAGTGGATAGTCAAGATTATTATATTTTTTATTTTTCATACAGCATTCAAACTTAAATTACTCTTATAAAAATATTAACACCATATCAACATTAACAGAGAGTTCTTGCTGTTATCGTGATACTACTACTTGATCATCGTGACTCATGGTCACAAGTCATAGGAATTCAAAGAGACACTCCACCTAAGGTTATGATTTTTTTTTTTTTTCCAAGATGACAAAACGGTTATGCTTGGACACAAGAAAAGTAGCAATGGAAATTCTGTTTGTTAGCATCTGTTGGAAAAGGAATAAAGAAGTAATAATTTACATCCACAATGAAAAAAGGGGAATTTAAAGGATGCTTTTTAAGAAGTTCACGTGATCTGTATATATATTCTCTTCTTCTTTTTCCTTCAATTATCAAATAAATATATCATCTTTTTTGGATTGTGACATTCTCTATACATGAATTTATCCCACCTTCTATAACTCATATTATTCTCTCTATATACTAGATAAGCTAGTCAAAGTGGTGCTTCTATTATTATTGATACCTGATTAAGTTTTATAATAATTTCAGATAAAGAAAATTACTCAATGATTCATTTGCTTTCATGTTCCTTTTGCAGGGAGTCAATGTCTATTACACAAAAAACCAATTAGCTCTATGTTACCGACAAGAATTAACTCATAATTTTCTTATATAAACATGAATTCCTAATCAAATATAAGTCACCGAAGTTTAAAAGCATACCCCGACAGGTAAATCATCCTTCATTTTTCTAATCAAAATACTTGTATTCATATTAATATCTTTGTGTATGAACATTTTACTAACAGAATTTTTTATCAAAAAATGGGTTTACTGGAGAATTTTTTGAGTCACGCTAAAATAAATTACATCACTATCATGATGTCAACTTATGCTATCATTGTCTTAGTATTTAGATATAATATATAAGGCGACAAAAATGCATAAATTCTTTCTTTTTTTTTTTTTTTAAAGAAATCGCATAAATTCTTAATTTGCTTGATTCGTAGCAATCTTGCAAGTGCTATATGACCATATATATGCTCCTTAACTTCTTGAGAAAAAAGCTTCATTACTGCAGCCAACGTATACACTGAGGACAAATAATTAATTTGTAGTGCAATTAATATGGAGTTTTATATGCGATTGATCAATCACTTGAGACTGCAATGATGTTATTAAGAAATAATTAATTGATTAATAATTTTCCGAGCTTTTCAATTTACAATTTTTTTTATCTTTTTACATTTATATATATATATATATATATATACACACACAATTCTAACCTTACTTTGGATTCCAAGAATATTTGATAATGAGTGGCTCTATTGCCCCCTAAATTTCTTCTCTCTACACCTATAATTTTACCAAATATTTTCACTACAAAATTATCCTTAAAATAAAATTACTTTTTTGGATAAAAGATATAAATAAATTACATAGATTCTTTACACTCAACTAATTGATATACTTTCAAAAAAAAAAAAAAAAACCTAATCCATTACAAACACTAATTTATTTCTCTCAAGTAATCCATTTTTTTTAGAATCAAATCTAATGTAATATATATATATATATATATATATATCAAGCTTTTTATGATCTTTAAAATATTATCATTATGTTGGTTAAATTATATCTGAAAAAGTTTTCCCTATTGTCTTCTTTTTCACTATCTAATTCCATTTCCTCTCTCTAAAACAATTAAAGATTGAAAAATGGAATGAATTTATTTGAAAAGGATACAAGTTCACATAACTCCACACAATAAATCTAAGGTGAGAAAAGGAAGATACAAGCTAAAAAAAAATATTAATACCCTTTTGTTTTAATTTTGATTTATATTGTGCCATTACTTATGGGTCTTTAAAAACTAAGTTGTTTTTACAAAAATTTCCCTACCTAAACTTCATGTTTATCGAGTTTTCCTATTTTAAATAGCATCTTCATATGTTTATAAGAATTTACAAACAACTTATTATGATATAAACACATTATTTGTTTTTTATTTGTGATAAATAAATGCATTATTTTTTTATTTGTAATAATTGGTGATTTAAATGCAGTTGGAAAAAAAAAAATTAAAAAGAGAATGAAGGCTATTTCTATAATTAAGATGGGTGTATAGATTATGAATTTTAAAATTGGGTGGGTTGAGAAAATGCACATAGGGAAAAGAAATTTGGGTGGGAATAGAGCACCCCTTTGATAACATCTCTAAAAATAAACACCTACAATTGAAAATTTGGTGCTATCAGAGCAACCACAAAAGTTTACGATGAGACATAAGGAGAGTAGGAAAAAAAAAAAAAACTATTTCTTGCTATGGACACAAGAAAAGTTTAAAATCAAAAACACATAGTACTTTTGTAAACCCTCTATTTTTATACTTACGGATTTTCCAGAAATAGTCCCTAGGTAACGATTAGAGACCCTAAATGGTCAATGGAAGCACTTAAGGTTGTAGAGAACCCTTAGAGATTTATTTAAACCCGATTAAAGATTAAATGGAAGGGTAAAATGGTAAATGAAATCGAGTAATTATTAAATGTGACAAGGGACTAAATTGAAGATAAGATTTAATAGTTGTGGTCAAACTAGAATTTAACTAAAAGCTATGGGATGAAAACGAAATTTTCTCAGGACGTGACCGGCATTATTGAAGTTGTTTGTGGAGGAAAAGATGAACTCAAAGTTGATTAAAGCACAAAATAAAGCTCAAAACAATGAGCAAAACCAAAACAGAAGAGAGAGTTGCGCAAAATGTGAAGAAGAAGAAAAAAAGAAGAATAAGAAGAATAAGAAGAAGAAGGACCGAGCAGCTGTTCCGCCACTTGAAGCCGACGCCAAGCTTGCCAAACTTGCCATCGAATCACTCCAAAATCAACTACAAATGCACGCACAGAACTGAGACAGAAATCGCATAATTGAAGTAGATCAAGAGAGGAAGAGAAGAGAAGGAGGAAAGGAAGACCAGCCACCAGCGCACCAAATCTGCCACTATAACAGTCTCAAACCCGAAGCTAAAACAGAAACTAGTGCAGTCAACAAACAGAGGCATGAGAGGGAAGTTTGGCTGAGAAAGAGAAAGGTTACGCGAAGGAGAAGAATGAGGAAAAAGACTAGCCCAAACCGCCACCAAAACCCAGTCCAAAACAGCCCTAAACCAGTCCAAAACGAAGAGGAAGAAGGTGAGCTCGTGATGAAGAAAAAAGGGGGTAAGTTGTGAAAGTTTTGGAAGTTGTTTTTGTTGATGTTTTGTTGGTGATTTGAGTTGGTTTTGAGATGGTTTTTGTTACGATTTGTTTGTTGGTTGTTTGTGATTAAAAATGAGTTGAACACAAGTGAATCTATGTTGAAAAAATGAGATTGAATGGTGTAAAAGGCTGCCATAGGTGAGTGTTGATGTTGATTTTAAAAGTATTTCAAATTGTTAAGTTTGATTTGATAAGTAATTGCTTTCTTAAATTTGTTTTAAATGCATTGATATGAACATGAATTTTAGTTTGAAATGAGAATTTTGATTTTATATGCATATATATGTTTGTTTAAATAAAATTTCAGAAACCAAGCTCGTAAGTTGAATTTAGAAAAGAAAAGAAAAATATTTTCAAAACCATTAGTAGACCCTTAGAGATTTTCAGAAAAAATTAGACCTGACCGGTCTATCCCACATCAGTTGGCACAGTTCTGGGGAGGGATGAGTCACTAACCTGGGGGGAACAAGTGTCCTAGTCTGTCAGTCGAGTCGCCTATGTTGATGTGGTGTGGTGTTTCACGTGTTATGGTTAGCATTGGGAAATTCCGCACATAGCAGCGAGATGTCTCAGAGTTGTCACAGTTGGTCCTCTATGTTGGATCATTTCTCGTACAGAGGCCACGTGACCCTAGAGTTAGGGGTACTATGGTATTTTTGAAAAGTATCGAGAAATAGCTTTGAAAGGAAAGTAAATTTGAAAAGAAAAGAAATTTTATGATTTTGTTCAAGCTATTTATAAATTTTAAGTTATGAGTTTTTGAAATTAATGCATGCTTGTGCATTTATAAATTCTTATGTTTATATTAAGCTTGAGAAATCAAGATTTGAAATGTTTAAAAAAATAAAGAATTATTTTCAAACGTTTTCCGAGGAGGACGTTTAGAAATCAAATCATTAAAGAAAAAGACAAATTATCACTCACTGAGCTTTTAGCTCATTATTTTTCTGTTTTTATACAAAAAGCTCCTCAAGTACTCTCAACAGGTAGCAGAGCAGTGATACCTCCAGCGAGCGAGGTAGCGCGACATGACGCCATTCTGAGCAGTTTATTTTGCATCAGTTATATTTCATGTAAATCTCTTTCGAATTGTATAAATAATTTGTAATTTTATAATTATAAGTTCGTAATTGTTTTTAAATTATTTTTTATTTAAATGTGGTTTACGACTTGAGTTTTGAAATTTATTAAGTTGATTTAAAATTTTAATGCATGTTTGAGGCCTACGGACAACCAGAAGTTGGGTTGGTGATGAATTTTAGTTTGAAGTGTTGATTTTCTGTAAATAGGTTTTTCTGGAACGTAAAAAATACAACCGTTGTGCTGCCGAAATTTTTTTGAAAATGAGTTTAAAAAAAAAAAAAAAAAAAAAAAGATTCTTACATCCTCTTAGTTTTTAAAATAAAACCAACCCAATAATGTTTTAGAAAGTATTAGAAAGTTTAGGGTTCGCTCCACGAATTTCGCATAGCCCGACGAATCGGGCCTAAGAGGGATTCGTTACAGTGCCTGGTGTGACCTACCGGATTAGAGCTAGATGTATCCGGGTCGGGTAGCGTCAAGGTGGTATCAGAGCCCAGTTTTGGGAAGTTTTGAAAAGTTTTGAGAAATGTCATTTTCAAAGAGTTTTAAGAAAAGTTTTAGTTAGTTTTAAATCGTTTTAAAGCATAGCATTGCATGGTTTTGCATGATTTCTGAATTTCGTTTTCATGGATTTTAGCATAATAGATATGCAGTGTCGTGGTCATGGTCGCCTGAGGATTAGGAGGATAGCTACAAAGATAGCAATTGAGGTACCTATGAGAGAGGGAGAGCACGATGACGCATTAATTAATGTGTCGGAGCCTAGAGTAAAGTCGCCACAACCCGCAAGGCTAGTGGGTGTGTAGGTGGTTGTAGAGCAGATGACCCAAATGTTGGCAGCGGCTTTACATCAGCCCAATGAGTCGAGGGCATCCATAGAGTGCACGCGAAAATTAGGGACGAGACCTTATGATGGCTCAGGAGAGCCAGAGCGCACCTTATCTTGGCTAGAGGCCAATGAGGAGATATTCCAGGTCATGGGCTGCACCGATGGTCAGATGGTCACTTTCTTCGCTTTCCTGATGAAGGACAGAGCTAAAGACTGATAGAAGGCATTACGGCGGAGACACCCAGACAGGGTAGCCTAGGAAGTATTCAGACAAGAGTTCCTTAAGCAGTTCTACCCCTCCAGTTATAGAGAGACCAGAATCGAGGAGTTTTACAAGTTAGAGTAGGGCAGCCTATCAGTAGCAGATTATGAGAAGAGATTTTCAGAGCTTGGCCGCCTTATCCTATCAGTGACAGACGATGAGGGACAAAAGATTAGCAAGTTTAGATCCGACCTGAGTCCTACAATAAGAATGTATGTGGCCTTAAATGTCTATACGAAGTACGGGGATATGGTAAAGGCAATTATACGAGTGGAAAATAGCATGGAGACTATTCCCCGACCATCAAATTTCAGTCAGAAGTGCACTTGGACTGGAAGTACTAGCTACCAAAGAGGATCTAGTAAAGTGGCAAAGAGTGGTGATCGATCTTTCGGATCCCAAAGCAAGAGGCAGAGTCAAGGGTCCTAGAGTAGTCACAATTCAGTGAGGTCTTCAGTGAGATCCACGAGTTTCAGATACGGATTCAGATCGTGACCTCCTTGCAGTAGGTACGGTATGAGCCATCCGGGCGAGTATTTTACTGGTAGCATCGGATGCTATAGGTGTGGTCAAGAAGGCCATTTCATGAAGGACTGCCATAGTGTTACAAAGTCGAATAGATCGAAGGGTAGAAGCACCACACCTGGACAGACTAGTGGGGGTCGTGGACCCAAGAGGAGAGACCCCCAAATTAGAGTAACTGCTGGTTCAGAGACTTCCAGTGATGGGCCCAGTAGAGCACTGTTGCCCAGGGGACAATCTAGCAGACTGCGGACTCAGACCAGAGTATTTGTAATCACCCAGCAGGATGTTGATGCAGCCCTAGATGTGGTCATAGGTATTATATTTTTATCTGACTTGAGTGCATATGTGTTGATAGACCCAAGGGCTACCCATTCTTTTATATCTACGGAGTTTGTTGCTAGAGTGAATATAAAGATGAAGCCGTCAAATTGCAGCATGATTATATCACTTCCCACGGGAGAATCTATGATAACAGATAAAGTATACTTGGGAAGTAAAGTTGTTATAGTAGGTCAGAAGTTCGTGGCAAACTTGATCTTGCTAGATATTTATGATTTCGACATCAACCTAGGCATAGATTGGCTGTCGAAACACAGGGTTACAATGGATTGTTATAGGAAGGAAGTGCGGTTTAGCAAACCAGGGGAGTCAAATGTGATTTTCAATGGTGTAAGGAAGACACTCCTCACGAGCCTGATTAGTGTGTTGAAGGCGAACAGGATGTTAAGAAAAGAGTGTTATGGTTACTTGGCCTATGCAGTGGAGTCGAAGAATACAGAGATGAGGTTAAAAGAGGTTCCAATGATCAGGGAGTATCCAAACATCTTCCCAAATGACCTTTCAGGGCTACCACTCGACAGGGAGATAGAGTTTGCGATAGACCTAACACCGGGGATGGAGCCTATATCGATAGTGTCATACAAGATGACCCCAGCTGAGTTAAAAGAATTAAAGATTCAGATAGAGGAGTTTGTGAGTAAGGGATTCATTAGGTCGAGTGTGTTGCGTTGGGGAGCTCCAGTATTGTTTGTGAAGAAGAAAGATGGGAGTTTCCGATTATGCATAGATTACAGGCAGCTGAACCAAGTCATTATCAGGAATCAATATCCGTTACCGAGGATTGATGACCTCTTTGATCAGCTATAGGGTGTCAGGGTATTTTCGAAGATTGATTTAAGGTCAGGGTATTACTAGTTGAGGATTCGCAATGAGGATGTCCCTAAGACGACCTTTAGGACGTGCTACGGGCATTATGAGTTTATGGTGATGTCATTTGGATTGACGAATGCCTCAGCCGCTTTCATGGATTTGATGAATAGGATATTCAAGCTGTACTTGGATAGATTCATCATCATCTTCATTGAGGACATATTAGTGTATTCAGGTAGCCGAAAGGAGCACACTGAGTACCTCAAGATAGTGTTACAGACATTGAGGGAGCATCAGTTGTACACGAAATTCATTAAGTGTCAGTTTTAGTTAGACATGGTAGCATTTTTGGGGCATGTAGTATTAGCGGATGAGATATTAGTGGACCCCTAAAAGATAGAAGTGATAGTGAATTGGCAGCCACCTTTATTGAGGTTGACTAGAAAGAAAGAAAAGTTTGTATGGTCAGAGGCGTGCCAGCGCAGTTTTGATGCGTTGAAGTATAGATTGACCTTGACACTTGTACTTACACTTCCGTCAGAGAGCAACAAATTTATAATTTATTGTGATTCCTCCAGACAGGGATTAGCTTATGTGCTGATGCAGAATGAGAGAGTGATTGCTTATGCATCATGACAGTTGAGGAAGTATGAACAGAATTATCCTACACACGACCTAGAGTTAGCAGCAGTGGTGTTTGCCTTAAGGATATAAAGGCATTATCTCTATAGAGTCCCTTGTAGGATCTTCACGGATCATAAGAGCTTGCAATACTTGTTTACTTAGAAGGAGCAGAATATGAGACAGAGACGATGAATTGAGCTCATTAAAGACTATGATTGCACCTATAGAGTATCACCCTAGCAAGGTGAATGTAGTAGTGAATGCCCTCAGTAGGAAGCCTACTGGTTCATTAGCCTAGCTGAAAGTAGAGTATCTCTCGATGCTTGTAGAGTTGCGGTCCATGGGTGTTAGACTGGAGACGACAGACTTAGGAAGCCCTGTTAGCCACATTTCATGTTTGTCCGATTCTGGTGGATCAAATTAGAGAGATTCTGAACCCAAGATCCATATTTGATGAAGATAAAAGAGGAGATAGAGGCCTGAGCAGTAGAGCACATTCTTAATCAAGGATGATGAGACACTAGTTATGGGATAGAGATTGTGTGTGCCAGATGTGGGATATCTGAAAAAAGAGATTATGGAAGCGGCACACTCGTCAGCTTATGCCATGCATCTAGGTAGCACGAATATGTATTGGACTCTAAGAGATCATTATTGGTGGAGAGGAATGAAGAAAGACATAGCAGAGTTTGTTCCCAAATGCTTGACCTGTTAGCAGATTAAAGCAGAGCACCAGAAACCGAAAGGTTTACTACTAGCCCATACCGATCCCTAAGTGGAAATGAGAGAGAATTACTATGGATTTTGTGGTAAGGCTACCGAGGACACAGAGTGGACATGATGCTATATGAGTGCTTGTTGATCGATTGACGAAGTTCATTTACTTTCTAACGATTAAGAATACATAGTCTCTGGAGAGACTAGCTCGGTTATATGTGGATGCGATAGTGAGGCTGCATGGTGCACCAGTGTCCATCGTATCAGACAGAGATCCTTGATTCACATCCAGATTCTGGCCTAAGTTACAGGAAGTTTTAGGCACCAGATTGTATTTCAGTATGGCATTTCATCCACAGACGGACGACCAATCTGAGAGGACTATCCAGACCCTTGAGGACATATTGAGAGCTTGTGTTACGGAATTCAAGGAGAGCTGGGATACTCACCCATCACTAATAGAGTTTGCCTACAACAACAGCTACCAATCTAGTATAGAGATGACACCTTATGAAGCGTTGTATGGCAGGAAATACAGGACCCAATTTGCTAGGATGAGGTAGGTGAGAAGAGATTGATTGGCCTAGAAATTGTCCAGATCACCATAGAGAAGATAAATGTGATCAGAGAAAAGCTAAAGGTAGTCAGTGATAGGCAGAAAAGTTACGCGGACAATCAAAAAAGAGATTTAGAATTTCAGGTGGGTGAAAGAGTGTTCTTGCGGATCTCGCCATGAAAAGGAGTGCTTATATTCGAAAAGCGAGGCAAGCTGAGTCCGTGGTACATAGGGCCGTATGAGGTCGTGGAAAGGATTGGAGAGGTGGCGTATCGTCTGAAACTGCCACCAGAGTTAGCAAATATCCACGACATATTCCATGTTTCCATGTTAAGGAAGTATGTATCTAATCCTTCATATATCCTTAGAGAGCAGTCGGTGCAATTGAAAGAGAATCTGACCTACGAAGAGCAGCCTATGGAGATCTTAGATTGTAAGGAGCAGGTGTTACACCACAGAGCGATACCATTGGTAAAAGTTTTGTGTACCTCTTTGAGTCAGATATATAATTTAATTTTGAGGATGAAATTTTTATAAGGAGGGCAGAAATTGTAAACCCTCTATTTTTATATTTACGGATTTCCTAAAAATAGTCCCAAGGTAACGATCAGAGACCCTAAATGGTTAATGGAAGCATTTAAGGTTGTAGAGAACTCTCAGAGATTTATTTAAACCCGATTGGAGACTAAATGGAATGGTAAAATGGTAAATGAAATCGAGTAATTATTAAATGTGACAAAGGACTAAATTGAAGATAAGATTTAATATTTGTGGTCAAACTAGAATTTATCTAAAAGTTAAGGGATGAGAATGAAATTTTCTTAGGACATGACCAGCATTATTGAAGTTGTTTGTAGAGGAAAACATGAACTCAAAGTTGATTGGAGCACAAAATGAAGCTCAAAACAATGAGCGGAACCAAACAGAAGAGGGAGTCGTGTAAAACGAGAAGAAGAAGAAAAGAAAAAGAAGAAGAAGAATAAGGACTTAGCAACTATTCTGACCACTTGAAGCCGACGCTAAGCTGGCCAAACCCGCCATCGAATCACTCCAAAATCAGCTACAAATGCACTGCGTAGAACCGAGATAGAAACGGTAGAACTAAAGCAGATCGAATGGGAGAAAGCGAGAGAGGGAGAGAAAAGAAGGAGACGAAGACCAGCCACCAATGCACCAATCTACCACCATAATAGCCTCAAACCTGAAGCTAAAACAGAAACCAGTGCAGTTGACAAATAGAGGTGCGAGAGGAAAGTTTGGCCGAGAAAGAGAAAGGTTGTGCGAAGGAGAAGAATGAGGAAGAAGACTAGCCCAAATCGCCACCAAAACCTAGTCCAAAATAGCCCTAAACTAGTCCAAAACGAAGAGGAAGAAAGTAAGCTCGTGAAGAAGAAAAAAATGGGTAAGTTGTTCAAGTTTTGGAAGTTGTTTTTGTTGATGTTTTGTTGGTGATTTGAATTGGTTTTGAGATGGGTTTTGTTACAATTTGTTTGTTGGTTGTTTGTGATTAAAAATGAGTTGAAAATCAAGTGAATTGATATTGAAAAAAATGAGATTAAATGGTGTAAGGGGCTGCCATAGGTGAGTGTTGATGTTGGTGGTTTTGAAATGATTTGTGTTGTTGACTTATTGGATAATTATTGAGTGAATTTTGATGTTAGAATTTGAGAATTTTAGTTTAAGGTTAATTTGGAAATTTGAGGTTATTATAGGGGTAAAATGGTCCAATAAAAAGTTGAACGAAATGGACGTCATTTTGATGTTTATTGAAAGCTTAGGAAATCAAGAAAAATGGTGAAAATTTAAAGAGAAAATAAAACGTTAACTATATTAGTTTGAAGGGCGATTTTGTAAATTGATTTATATGACATCCGTTGAGAGTTTTGATGACCCTAACGAGTTTAATTTGATGTGTTGAGGTTATTAAAAGTCAAAGATTAAATTTAGAAATCAAAACAAAAAAAAAAAAGGCCCAAAATTAGTAGCAAAAACAACATGTTTTTAGCCTAAAACGCTTACCTGATGATCGTTTCCTTCCGTATCAATGCTTAGACCGACTAGATGACAAGTTAGGAATGTTTTCAGAGCGAAAACAGAGCAAAGAAAAGCCCCGAGTAGGGCTGTGAATAGTATTCGGCCTAAAGGGGTCGAAATCAGACGATTTTGGTTTCGGGTCTCCGAACGCGATTCCATTAGTGCCAAAACGTCCCAACGTGATAATAAATAGGTTTTAGGAAAAGAAAACGGAGTTTGGAATCCTAGAACCAATAAAGAAACCAAAAAGGAAGATTTACGTGTAAAAAATGGTCACTTGGGGGCAATTATGTAATTTTAGTTATTTCGAGTTTCCAGAAGTTGACGGGAACATAAATTTACATATCCATATGTTGTGTAGGTGACGAGGATGTGTAGGGATTGAGGGGAGAGGAGTAGAGGCTCCATATGCACCGTTGGCAGTTTTTCATTTTTGTGAGTGAGTTTTATTCAAATATTTTAAAAGTATTTCAAATTGTTATGTTTGATTTGATAAGTAATTGTTTACTTGAATTTATTTTAAATGCATTGATATGAGCATGAATTTTAGCTTGAAATGAGAATTTTGATTTTATATGCATATATATGGTTGTTTAAATAAAATTTTAGAAACCAAGCTCGCAAGTTGAATTTAGAAAAGAAAAAAAAAAGTGTTTTCAAAACCATTAGTATACCCTTAGATATTTTCAGAAAAGATTAGACCCGACCGGTTTATCCTACATCAGTTGGTACAGTCTTAGGGAGAGATGAGTCACTAACCTAGGGGGAGACAAGTGTTCTAATTTGTCAATCGAGTCGCTTATGCTGATGTGGGGTGGTGTTTCACGTGTTATAGTTGGCGCTGGGAAATTCCGTATATAGCCGCGAGATGTCTCAGAGCTGTCACGGTTGGTCCTCTACATTGGATCATTCCTCATACAGAGGCCAAGTGACCGGTCCTCTACGTTGGATCATTCCTCGTACAAAGGCCACGTGACCAGTCCTCTACATTGGATCATTCCTCGTACAGAAGCCACGTGACCCCAGAGTTGGGGTACTATCGTATTTTTGAAAGATATCGAGAAATAGCTTTGAAAGGAAAGTAAATTTGAAAAGAAAAAAAAAATTATGATTTTATTGAAGCTATTTATAAATTTTAAGTTATGAGTTTTTGAAATTAATGCATGCTTACGCATTTATAAATTCTTATGTTTATATTAAACTGGAGAAATCAAGATTTGAAATGTTTAAAGAAATAAAGAATTGTTCTCAAACGTTTTCCGAGGAGGACGTTTAAAAATCAAATCTTTAAAGAAAAAGACAAATTATCACTCACTTAGCTTCTAGCTCATTATTTTTCTATTTTTATACAAAAACCTCCTCAAGTACTCTCAGCAGGTAGCCGAGCAGTGACATTACCTCCAACGGGCGAGGTAGAGCGACACGACGCCATTCTGAGTAGTTGATTTTGCATCAGTTATATTTTCATGTAAAACCCTTTCGAATTGTATAAATAATTTGTAATTTTATAATTATAAGTTTGTAACTGTTTTTAAATTGTTTTTTATTTAAATGTGGTTTACGATTTGAATTTTGAATTTTATTAAGTTGATTTAAAATTTAATGCATGTTTAAGGCCTACGAGCAACCAAAAGTTGGGTTGGTAATGAATTTTAATTCGAAGTGTTGATTTTCTGTAAATTGGTTTTTCTGGAATATAAAAATTGCAGCCGTTATGCTGCTGAAATTTTTTTGAAAATGAGTTTAAAAATTGAAAAAAAATTCTTACGTCTTTTTAGTTTTTAAAAGAAAACCAACCCAACAATGTTTTAGAAAATATCAGAAATTTAGGGTTCGCTCCACGAATTTCGCTTAGTCCGATGAGTCAGGTCTAAGAGAGATCCGTTGGGGTGCTCGGAGTGACCTATTAGATTAGAGCTAGAGGTTTCCGAGTCAGGTCGCATCAACCTTTGCCTGATTCTTAGAATCTGGCAGAAAAGGAATAAGTAAATGTTTGGTACAACTTGTGTATATATATATATATATTTTTAACATTTTAAATTTATATTTGAAGTATACATGATAGATGATATTTGTTTTTATTTTAAATTCCAAATTTAAACTTCACGAAGTCACAATTTGTAATTGATCAGGATCCAAGATTCACGACTACAATTATATCGATACCATTAATCCATCACTAGAGACTTGAACCTTATATTAATTTAGTACAGTAATCATATGTATAGAAGCACACAACAGTCAACACACATAAATACTAATGAGTGGCTCCCAATAGCCCTTTTCTAAAGGAAAAACTTTATTTTAGTCTTTGAGGTTTTGAAAAATATCAGATTTTTAACGTTCTTTTGGAAGCAGTCATTTTCATACCTAACTTTCCCAACACTCTTCAAAACAGTCCAACCATTAATCAACTGATAGTCAAATCAAACAAAAAAATTAAAAAGACTCAATTGCCCCTAATCATCTAAAAAGACTCAATTGCCCCTAATAAAATTAAAATATTACATATCATTTGACGAATAAAAAGTTGACACATGTATAATAATACGATTATTGCTTTTTAAAAAAAAATTATTATAATTTTCTAAATTAAATAATAATTAAAAAAATTAGAAAAAAAAATCAACCATATGATTTTTTTTTTAAGAAAAAGAAAACTCGATGCCCGAGAGTGTTGACAAATAGATATATAGATATATAGATATATATATATATATATATATATAGGTTGAAGACTTTGTGTATGTGGTATGACCTTGGATATTATGTGAACATGGGTATATATAGGATTTTTTTCCCATGCATTCCTTAGCTCTATGACTATTCAATGTTCTTTACTTTCACTAAAGGAATTGTGCGTCCTATTCATGGTCCAAAAGTTGACATAGGGAATTTCAAAAAGGAAAAAAAAAAAAAAAAAAAAAAAAAAAAAAGAAGTTAACACACACAATTACCACAGCATGATTCTTCAAAATTAATAAAATGATGTTCTCCAATATTTAATAATCAGTTATATCAGATTGTCACTTTAATTTATATTTTGCTTTTGTTATTATTATTATTATTATTTACCATAACATCATATATGCAAAATAAGCAGTACCACAATGAAAAATGATAAAATTATATAATCATTGGGTATTAATGTTAATTATTGCTTAGTTTTTATTTGCTTATTATTTTATTTATTTTTGATAAACTCTATAGATCATCTATCAGCTTTTTTATTATTTATTTATTTTTTACTTTGTATTTTAATCCTCGTGGTGTTGGTTTTAATGGATAATGTATACGGCAAAGAGTCGAGATCTTAAACAACATCAAATATTGGTTTCTTATGTGTGGGTGAGGCTTTCTTTCCTCATCATTCTTTCTATTATATGTTTTTTCATTTGTTATTTACTGCCAAGTAGGAAATAAAAATAAGTAACAAAATCCATTTTGTTAATTTTTTTTTTATAAGTCTGTTGATCAAAGCTAACTTATTATTAAAAACAAGAAAATGATTACAAAAAGAGAAAAAATGCGGAAAGTCAATACAAAAAAGAGAACCATTTAATGAAAGAAAAAACCAACCAAAGGAAAAGATAGACAACAAAAGATTTAGTCAAAACCAAATCTTTTTAGATCAATCCCCAAAGTGGACCTCATTAAAATCTTACTGGAAAAACCCAATGGAAAAAACTCGGCAAGGGTAAAAAAGTGTCCAACACCCCCTTCTCCCGAAGTCAAAACTAACAAAACCGATATCAACGTTTGCCAAGAAGGTCATCAAAAAGAGAAAAGGATCCAAAAAGCCAAGAGCCATCCACCACTAGGTGGAACGAACGAAAAAAAAAGGAACAAGAAGCTAACGCATCCGCTGTAAAATTTTCCTCACGATAAATATGTGTCACCATGAAATCCATATCTTGCAAATAGTGAAGGCACTTCTCCCAAGTTAGCCGCCAACGCTAAGGAACTTTAGAAGAATGAGGAAGAAGAAGAGAAACCACATAAGTATAATCACTTTCCAACCAAAGCTTATTCCAATGATATTTTCAAACATACTGAATGACATGAATAGTGGCCGACAACTTCACCTCAAAAGTATAACCTATTCCTAACGAAATAGCAAAGACACTTTTGAAGAACCCACAGTAGGTTTGAAAAATTCTTGCATAACCAGCTAAACCAGGGGACCCAAAAGCAGAACCATCAGTATCAACCTTGATCCATCCTAGGGGAGGGGGAGACCAAATTACCTCTATAATATGGAGAGTCTTGGGAGGACGAGTAGAAACATGAAGCTTACGCGAAGCTAATAAATTATCCACTAAATTCTGTATAACCCTAGAATTAAGAGAATCTGTTTCTCGAATGGAATGGCGGACAAAAGAAAGAGCCACGTGAAAGGAATGAAACTTATCCTCAAAAGTAGCAGAATTTCGAGTAACCTAAATAATCCAAAAAACTGCAATGATGCCAGTCTTCCAAAGATGTTGAAGTTGAGAACAAAAGGTAGTAGATATAACTACTTGCCACAAATTTCTAACAGTCGCAAATAAAGAAATGACATGACTAGAAGCAAAAGATAAGGAATGCCAAAGACCTACTACGAAAGGGCATTTGAGAAATAGATGCTCCAAATTTTACTCTACAGCCTAGCACAAACGACAATATGAAGGTAAAAGGATTTGATTCTATGCTCTTTTATTATTTTTATGTTTGTATTGTGCATCTAATGTTTGTTTTTTGTTTTATTTTGTTTTTTTCTTTTTCAAAAACTAATGTTTGTTGTTTTGTTTCTAGAAGTTAATTTGCAAAAGTATTTTAATTTTTTAAAATTAATTGTCCTGTCTTAATTGATATATGAATTTGTATATATATATATATATATACATGTCTACAATGTGATCCATATATTTAGGAAGGTAGACAGGGAATATAATTGTTAATTTACTGTAAATGACAATTAGTTAGACATTTAGATTTTAGTAAAATCTCAAAAACTGACTATGCATGTACTCAATCATCATGTGTTCTGATGTCATCGATTATGTTGAAGTATAAATGCAATAAAATTAAGCTGATAATTTTGTAATATCAATTATTACTGTCACTCATAGCTATAATAAGCTAATTATCATGATAATACTACCTGATCATCTTGATTCATGGTCACAAGTCAAAGGAATTCAAAGAGATACTCTACCAAAGGTTAAGAAAATTTTTTTTTTCTCAAGATAACAAATATTTATACTTTGACACAAGAAAATTAGCAATGGAAATTCCGTTTATTAGCATATTCCGACAAGAATTAACTCATAATTTTCTTATATAAACATGAATTCCTAGTCAAATATAGGTCAACGAAGTTTAAAAGCATACTCCGACAAGTAATCATCCTCATTTTTCAATCAATATACTTGTATTCATATTAATATATTCGCGTAAAACCATTTTACTAATAGAATTTTTTAATCAAAAAATGGATTTACTGGAGAATTTTTTGAGCCACGCTAAAATGAATTACATCACAATCATGATGTCAACTTATGCTATCATTGTCTTAGTATTCATATATATAGATAATACGACAAATATAATTTTTTTTTTTTTGAAAAGAAAATGCATAAATTCTTACTGTACCTATTCGTAGCAATCTTATAAGTGCGATAGGACCATATATATCCTCCTTAACTTCCAAAGAAAACAAGCTTCATTACTGCAGCCAGAGTAAATGCTAAGGACAAATAATTTATTGCGCAATTAATATAAAGTTTTATAAGCGACTGATCATCACTTGAGATGCAATGATGATGTTAAGAAATAATTAATTGATTAATAAATTTCAGAGCTTTTGAATTTACAAATATATATATATTTATATTTTATTTTTTCACATTTTTTTCTTTTATATATATATGTACACAATTCTGATTAACCTTACTTTGGATTCCAAGAGTATTTGATAATGGGCGGTTCTATTGCCACCTAAATTTCTTAACTCTACACCTATAATTTTTCTAAATATTTTCATTACAAAACTACCTTTAAAATAAAATTACTTTTATGGATAAAAAAAATATAAATAAATTACATATATTCTTTATAGTCAACCTAATTGATAAACTTTCAAGGGAAAAAAAAAAAAATCTAATTGATCACAAACACTAATTTATTTCTTTCATTTAATCTATTTATTTATTTATTTATTTTTAAATCAAATCTAATCTAAAAAAAAGTATCAAGCTTTCTATGATCTTTAAATTATCATTATGTTGGTTAAATTATATCTAAAACTTTTTTCCCTAATTTCTTCTTTTTCTCTCTCTAATTCCATTCCCTGTCTCTAAAACCATTAAAGATTGAAAAATAGTATGAATGCAAGTTCAAAGAACTTCACACAATAAATTTAAGGTGAGAAAAGGAAGATACAAGAAAAAAAATATAATAATAATAACTTTTGTTTTAATTTTAATTTTTATTGTGCCATTACTCTTGGTCTTTAAAAACTAGATTGTTTTCACAAAATTTTCCTACCTAAACTTGATGTTTATTAAGTTTTCTTATGTTCATATATTTATAAGAATTTACAAACTTATGGTGATACAAATGTTTTTTTTTTTTAATTTATGAGAATTGGTGATACAAATGCAGCTGAAGAAGAAAATTAAAAAAAGGAAGGAAGGCTAATTCTGTATATAGAGTATGAATTTTAAAATTGGGTAGGTTGAGAAAATGCATGTAGGAAGAAGAAATTTAGGTGGCAATAGAGCCTTCCTATGGTAATATCCTTAAAATAAGCATTAATTGTAAGCCCTCGATTCTATTTTTATGGTTTCTCTAATACAAGTCCCTAAGTGATGTTTGAGGTTCTAGACGATCAATGAAAGTGCCCAAAGAATGTAGAAAATTTTAATAAATTAATTGAACCCAATAAGAGATTAAATGAATAAGTATAAGGGTAAAAAGGAATTAAGTGATTATTAAGTGTGACATCAAAGACTAAATTGAAAAGAAGTTTTCCTATTAGGGGTCAAAGTGGAATTAAGTAAAGTTGAAGGATGAAATCAAATTTTTTAGGACATAATGGTCATTTTGAAAAAAATAAAAATATATATACATTGACTTAGCCATTTTCACGCCATTTTCATGCCACAAACCGTGAGAGTGAAGAGAGGTTTCGGCCATGTAAGAGAGAAGGGGGAAATCAAGGGTTTCATGCCATTTTCAAGCTTTCAACCAAGAATTCAAGCCAACCTAAGCTAGAAGAATAAGTTGGAAGCAAGAAATCAAGCAAACAAAGGCTAGTTCATCACCTTAGAACCTATTTCCATAATGTTTGTGTTGATGATTTGGTTGGGAATTTTGTGGGTTTTTGTTTATGTTATAAGTTAAACTTAAAGAAACCTCAAGTAAGTATAGGTTACATGGAAATCATTAAGTTTAATATGTTAGGGTTTTGATGGGAGAAACCCTAAGTTTGATTGAGTTTGCTTTAAGTGAATTTTATTGTAGATTAAGTGTTTGATGAAATATTTAAGTGAGTTAACATGAAAATTTTGAATGAAATGGACTTGGTATGTGTTGGGCCATATAACACCATAGTGTAGGACCCCAAACTTTTATTTTTATGATTAACAGTGAATTTACGGATGAATAGTAACATTTTTAGGTGAATAGTATTTGATGAATAGTAAAATTTTGAGACGGAACCCGAATAATCAAAAATATTTAGAATGGTTAGTAGGACCCAATAAAACTGAAATTGAGTAAAAATGAGTCCGTTTGGGTAGTTTCTAAAGATTCCGAAAGTTATCCAATGAAAATGCCTTTATAGATAGGATTGTGAATATTGTTGACCTAAACTCAGTTTGAATTTTTTTCGAAGCCATGGATTGAACCTTAAGATATCTAATTAAAGTATTGTAAAGTCAATTTGATGAATGGAAGATCATATAATTAATTTAGAATTTATTTCATAATAAATTGTATTAATTTTTAACGTTAAAGGTATAAATGAGATTTTATGATGTTAAATCTATTCTAAAAGCACAATCCATGTGATTATTGATGGACCAATGGTGGATTAACACCTAATAGTCATCTTTTGGTTAAATTTGTGGTTGTGATTAATTAGAATTGATTAAAGATAATTGAATGGATAATTATGAAAGTTTATGGCCAATTGGATTGAAACAAATCATTAGGGCTCCTGTGTGATTTTTAAAATGTTAAAGGGACAAGATGAAATTGTGAGAGGGAGCTATAAAAGGGGGTGTTGACCGACCAAAAATTGAAGAAAAGAAAGAAGCAATTCGGCCAAACAAAAACCAGAACCACAAAAGGTATTTAAAAAAAAAAAAAAAAAAAAAAAAAAAAAAAAAAAAAGAGAAGAGAAGGGAGAGAAACCGTAGAAGAGGAAGAAGAAAAGTGCTTATCCAAGGTGACTTTCACCAAGTTTTCGACCATCCTAGCATCGAGAATCCTCAAGAAACTTAGGTAAGTTAAGTGATAAGTTTTAGAGTTAATTTAAAGTGATTTTGATGAGTTTTTATGGGTTTTGTTGAAGATGGTGGTTGATGGATGAGTTTATGTTGTTTGTAAGTTATTTGAAGATTGTTTATGACGCCCCGATCCAGACCGCCACTAGGCTCATATCAGGAGGGTACGTTCGGGCACCCCAACGAATCCCTCTAAGCATATCTTGATGGGGAAGAAGGCGTTCGAGGAGCGAACTCTCTTAACTTGAAACTTAACTTAAGCGGAAGCTCAATCTTTTAAACCTTAAAGTTGAAATGGTTTCGGTTGGTTTGACACTATTCATTTGGTCATTTTTAAAACTCAAAACCACAGCATAACAGGTGCAATTTGGATAAACCGAAAACTTAAAAAGAATTTTGGACATTTCGAACTATAATCACAATCCAACCCAACTTCTTACAATCCAGTTTATCAATATAAACACAAAAAAATTGACGTCTTCAAGGACAAGATTTAACATGCACTTTTATCCAAACAAACTTGATTTTTCAAGCACGAAAATGTGTACTTTTACACAACTTAAAAGATATAACTCTTTTTTATACAAAATGTGCAAACATATGCAATATACAAAAGACACAAAATATGCATATTGCATTCTTCAAGAAGCAAATGCCAACACTTGCGCCCACTTGAATACGGATGAGAGAGTCTTCACTAGTCTTCACCCACACAAGTACCTGAAGAGGTTTTAAAAACAATTTGAAGAGTGAGCTTTAAAGCTCAGTGAGTACAATAATTTATAACCTTAACTTTATTTTCTGAAAACTTCCTCCTTAGAAAACTTTAATAAAACTTTCTATTTCTTAAAAGACATTTAAAGCAAATCTCATTCAATTGCATAGCATTAATATAAGCAACTTATAATAAACTTATAAATCGTAAATCTGAACATGCTTAAAAATAACTGAACTTTATAAAAGCACCATTCTTAACCCTAATCTCTTGACCACACGGCGACTTAGCTAAGGCCGCAGGTGTGGTAGGTCACAAGGCGATGTATTTGACATCCACCGCAACCAACTCTCTGAGACCTCTCAGCAACTACATGCGGAATTCTACATCGCTAACTGTAGTGCGAGATCGTATCCCACAAAGTAGGGGCGACACACTCACTCATAACTCTAACCACACAGTTAGTGACTTGTTCCCCCCAACCCTTGCCTTACTAAGTGAGATATACTGTACGAGTCTGAACTCAATAAACTGGTGGGTACTTATGGCCTTTGAAAACTTGTTTTTCTCTAATGTTATGCCTTACAAATTTTTATACTTGGTGCACAAGCACAAAAGCTTTAACTTGAAAGCTTTAAACTTGATTCCTTGGACTCATTTACTTTACAAATACAAGACATGCATTTAAATACAAGAACTTATACATGCAAAAGTATAAAATATAGCTTATCAATGCAAAGGCATAAAATCACTTAGAAAACTCTTGGAAAGTGCACTCACCTTAAGCTTGGGCTTAACTCAGATGAGCTTCAAAAGCCCTCTTGTGATCTGGTCGGACGCTCCTCACCTACATATGATAAGCACACTTAGAATGTGCTCAATAGACAATACAAAGATGCATTAAAATGCACCTAACTACATTAACTCTATAAAATTCTCTCTATACTAGTAGTTTCTCCTTTCAATTTCTCTTTGATTTATGCTCCAAATTCTCAATTTCTTTGGATAAACCCTTCTTATATACCCCAAGGAGTCTCCTCACATGCTTCCCATTATAATTTGAAGCTTGAAACTCAAAATGGTCGTTTTAGACCCCTCAAACCCAAATGTGATGCCCAGCCCAAACCATGCATGGTTTTACTCCAATTCTTTCTCCCACACTCTTCTTATCTCCCAATGTGGTCACCCGTAACATTTTGTCGAATTCCGATATCGATTGATAGGTGTTTTGGGCCAAAAACACCACTTTACGATCACTTTTTAAGGGGATTTTTCACCCATTTCATTCTAAAACTTAACTCTTCCTTTCCTAGTGTTATACATACTCAAACCTATCCATAAAATTCATTTCAAGCCATAAAAGAAGTGATTTTCAATGACCACTCAATATGTCTTTCCTAGGTGCTTTACAATGCATTACAATAGAATAGCTTCCAATGCAAGTCTAACATTTTTATAAGTTTGTTTGTCACTTAACCAACTTAAAATCATGCTTAAAACACTTCCATTTCATTGGATTCTCATACTTCTACATATAGCCTTACAAACACTAACATACCCTAGGTTCATTTCTTTCAAGTTTCACATGTTGGTTCTTTTAGGCATTTTGTCAAACACTTAGTCTACATCTTATTCAATTAATTTCCAATCCAAAATCTACTAAAATCTATCTCATGCCAACACTAACCCATCAATTTTAGTAGGTTTCCATGCCATCTTTCATATGCTTTCAAGTCTCAAATAAATCATCTCTCAACATAGATAAAAACTTCCCACCAAAACCAATTCAAACATCATCAAAATAACCAACACCAACATCACAAAAACTAATCCATAAATGAGCAAACTAACCTTATTTGTCTTTGATTCTTGCTTCAAGTTTGATTTCCTAGGTTAGGGAAGCTTGATTGATTGATTAGAAGTCCAAAAATCAATTGAGCCAACTTGATCACCATCTTTCTTGACTTGGCCGAATCAACACACCACTTTCTCTCTCGCCTCTCTTTTCTCTCAGGTCTCTCTTGCTTTGTAATGGTTTGCGGCATTTTTGGCTTCTCAAATTGACTAACTCTTCCTTTTGTATTTATAACAATTCATAATGAGCATCTTGTCCTTTATTAATTGACTTATGGCACTTCAGTCATGCTTATTCCATCTTGACCCATAATTTATAAAACTTCTTTCAATTTAGTCCATAGGTCCTATTAGCTTATGAACTCCAATGGAAATGACTCAAATGCCCCTTCTTGGAACTTGTTCTAAAATCATATTCCATGACTTTTATCAAGTTCTCTACACAATTTAAAGACTTGAATTTGGCATTAGTCAGCTTGTTTCTTAATCTCCTTCATCTCTTTATTGAACATTTAAAAAATTTGCTTATCTCACTCTATGCTCTCAACTTAACTTGACTACTTCTACTTATCTAGTCATATATGCGAATGAGGGTTTACATTGTTTATCATGCTTTTAAGCTTAGAATTGAGTTTTTATGGGTTTTGTTGAAGATGGTGGTTGATGGATGAGTCTATGTTGTTTGTGAGTTATTTGAAAATTGTTTATCATGATTTTAAGCTTAGAATTGAATTAGAATGTGATATGAGTTTGGTTTGATTTTGTTAGTGTGTTGAAGGTTAGGGTTTGAATGGATGATGATGGTAATTGATGGGTTTGATTGATTTCAGTTTATTGAATGTTAGATGAGTTGAATTAGTAGTAATTTGTGTGATTTAATTGAAGAAAAATGAAATGAATGATTGTGTGTGTGGAGTTAGTAGATGGCAAGAATGGGTGCCTAGTGTGGTTGTTGGATTTTAATGTGTTTAAAGGTTTTGGTTGATGAATTAATTGGTATGAGAATAATTGGTGGAAGGAGTTTTAATTAAATGGATGAATTGGTATGAAATTTAATTTTTGTTAGGTTGAAGGGCACCTTGAATTTTAATTGAATTCATGTGATACCATAGGGTATTAAAGTGTTTGAATGTGTATGATGTTGAATAAACACCAATGGAATGGAAAGAAATGGAATTTAGAAAGTGTTGGATGAATTAGTAATGGAATTAGCTTTGATGTAATTGAAGTTTATTTAAGGAAATGTGAATTTATTTCAATTATGGAATGGACATGTTATTGATGGATTTTTGTGCTTGAAATGGTGAATTATAGGTGTTCAAATTGGGCAAAAAGAAAGCTCAAAAGGGAAGGATTGATTAACTACCAAGTGATCCAAAATAGTGGGTACAAAATTATATTTTTACCATGTTATGTGAAAGTTGTTTTGATTGTGAAATAATTCAATTAGTTCATGTTATTGTGGAAACTAATACATGATTTAAATATTCCATTTTAATTTGAATGTGTTATGGTTTATGCATGAAAAATATATGCCATTTGAAATGAAATAAAGTTATTATGAGAAATTGAAATAAATAAATTTATTTATGAGTGGCATAAATAAATTATTGAATTTTTCAAACTCAATGGATTACACTATCTGTTATGGAATTGACAGTACCTAAAAATATATCTGTTTAGACCCGATCGGAATATCCCTGTGTGTATGGTAAGTCGTGGGATGGATTGTCACTAACTCTGGCGGGGAATTGAGTCTATCAGTAGAGTCGTGTCGCCAAATATACGTGAGGGGTATTATTTCACTTCGTGCTTGCACTATGGATTTAATCCACAACGCGTTAGTGGGATGTCTTCTATATATGCCAGAAAATGTGAAGGACGCTGGGCGTGAAGCACTGATCGCTGTCACTAGTACTGGGGATAATGGTTCGTCCCGCCCAGTACGTGTGATCATTATCTGTATGCTTCTGGAAATCCATTGGTGGTTTTGAAATTATATGAAATTCTATTATCTGAAACTGTTTTGAAATTCTGTTATGTATGAAATTTTATGAAAATTTCTTAAATGGATTACCATGCTTAATATAAATTTTTATCTACTGGTTCTAAATTTTATTATTTTGAATATGAATTTTGTTAATATCAATTCTGAAGTTATATTTCTAAAAACTGTAAGAAATAGAAATTTTTATAAATGTTTTAAGGAGGTACCCTTTTAAAAAATAATTTAAGTTAGAAAACCTCGCACTCACTAAGCTTTCGTAGCTCACATTTTATAAATTTTTGTTAAAAACCTCCCCAGGTGTAGGTTCAAGATATACGTTCCCCTCCATCCGAATGTAAGTGGCTGAAGAAATAAAATTTTTGTGTGAATGTATGCAATGCACAAATGAATATATGAACTTTAGTTTTGGTTGTAAATATATCAGCCATAATTTAATTATGGTTAACTTTATTCTGTAATGAAATTAAATTGATTATTTTTGGATTGTAAAGTTATGAATTTGTAAAGAAATTATTATTTTTAAGTTGATATTAAATTGAATTTATTTTATTTTTTTTTAGAAATTGCACTGGCGTGCTCACTGGAGGTAATGTCGCTGCTTGGCTACCTACTGAGAGTACCTGATGAGGTTTTTGTATAAAAATAGAAAAATAATGAGCTAGAAGCTCAGTGAGTGATAATTATATTTTCTTTAAAAATCTGATTTCTAAACGTCCTCCTGGGAAAATGTTTAAAAACAGTTCTTTATTTCTTAAGCATTTCAAACTTAAATCTCTTAAACATCAATTTAACCAAGAGAAATTATATATAAATGGAAGCATGCATTTAAATTCAAAACTCGTGAATGAAGGTCATAAATAGGTTGATTAAATAATCATAAAATTTCTTTTCTTTCCAATTCACTTTTCTTTTTAAACTATTTCTGGATATCTTTAAAAAATATCATAGTACCCCTAACTCTGGGGTCACGTGGCCTCTATACGAGGAATAATCCAACGTAGAGGACCAACCGTGACAACTTTGCTCTAAGACATCTCGCAGCTATGTGTAGAATTTTCCAGCTCTAACTATAACAAGCGAAACACCACCCCATATTAGCAATGACGACTTAACTGACAGACTCAGACACTTGTCCCCCAAGGTTAGTGACTCATCCATCCTCAGGATTATGCCAACTAATATGGAATAGACCGGCCGGGTCTAATCTGATCTAAAAATCTCTGAGGGTATACTAATGTTTTTGAAAATATATATTTTTTTCTTTTCTCAATTCAAACTTAAAAACTTAGTATCTGAAATTTCATTTCAACAAAATATATATATAGATATACATATATGCATATAAAATCACATTCTCATTTCAAGTTATAGCTCATGCATATATCAATGCATTTAAAATAAATTTCAAATAAGCAATTAATTTACTTAATCAAACTCAAAAATTTAAATATGTTTAAAACTTTAAAAATAAAACTCACTCACGAAAACAGATCACTGTAAATGGCGCGTACAGAGTCCCTATTCCTTTCGTCTTGATCCTCGCTCGTATGGAGTCCCTACGCCTTTCGCCTTGATCCTTGTGCATCCTCGTCACCTACCACAATATATGGATACGTAAATTTATGTTCATGTCTGACAGGATCCAATTCGAATCATATCATACTTACATTTGGGTGGCCCTGCCTGACACCCTAACAGATCCCTCCTAACTCTACTTAGTAGGCTGAGAGGAACTCACAGAGCGAACCCTTAAATCTTTTCTTACTTATGAAAAGTAGAATGGGTTGGATTTTTTTTTTTTTTTTCAAATGGAAAATTCGACAACATAATGGTTGCGTTTTCAATATTTCCAAAATACTTGCAAGGTAAAATACACTTCTAACTATTCTCATTTTCCAACCGAATTTCTTCCACAAACATATATTTCAAATTACAAATCCATTTCATAAAAATCAAAAGCATGAAATCATAAATCAAATACTTTGCAATTTATGAAAATTTCTTTAAAAATGATTAAACTTTTCAATTGTAAGCATGCACAATTAATTCACCACTCATTTACGACTTAAACATGTTTATAGATGATTTATTTCACATATAAAATGTGAAAATTGTATTAATACAAAAGTAATGTCGTGTTCTTGCCCGCCTACTCTTCCGGAGGAGTTTTTTTATCTCAGTCACCCACTTCATACCTGAGGAGGTTTTTAACATAAAAACAGAAAATGATGAGCTATGGGAGCTCAGTGAGTGCAGATATTTCTTTTTAACTTAAAAGATTTTACTTCCTTAAAATACCTCCTTAAAACACTTTTCAAAATACAATTCCATTTCTTAAACTTTCTCATAAATTTCAAAATGTATTTCGTTGTAACGTGTGAGGGTTAAATCCATTAAGTACATAAGTACATAAAATCTCACCCATAACTTATAAAACCATAAAACCAATAAAGGCATCATAATGCCTATAAAACTTATATAAACATAAAACTCCATATAACTTAAATTTTTTTTAAAGCATAAATTTTATTTAAAACACAAAGCATACATATGAGATTGTTAATGCATAAATATATAAAATTCATATGGTCTTATAAATTAAATATCGACTTGAACATATACATATATAAAAATTCATATCTCCATAAAAACTTCATTGAACTTGGAACTAAAAAAAAACATAACTCTCCATTAAATATAAATCAACCTTATAAAAACGATAAACTCAAATACGCATAAAATTCATACAAAACTCATAAATTTCGTAGCATCTCGAATTCATATACGCATACAACTTCGTATAAAACTTATAATTTATAAAACATATAAAAATTTAAACTTCCATTCAATGCATAGCTCGAAATTGGAAATCCGTAAGACTTATGTATTCATGAAAATTCACAAGGGCTTATAATTATCAAACGCTTGAAGTAAATTTTCATTTCCATAAACTCTTTCAAAACTTAAATCTTATTTGGTTGTAAAAATATACCTTAAGCATATATAAAATATTTTCCATACTTTTAGAACTTTAAATACTTAATTTTTGAAAAGCACCGTTCGTACCCCATAATACTTACAACCACGCGATAGCTATGATATGCTAACCGACGTGGAGTCACGTAGCGCTTTTAACAGACACCAACCGTGACACTTACTTACTTACAAAGACATCCTGTGGTTATGTGCAGGATATTACATCGCTAACCATAACACGAGATAATATCCCACAAAAGTAGAGGCAATGCGACAGACACAATTTCCCCCCAAGTTAGTGATGCATTGCATTGCACCCACCCCCACCCCCCCCCCCCCCTCCCCCCCCCCCCCCCAGGACTTGTCATACTAATGTGGGATATACGGGTCAAGTCTAAACTTACTTATAAAGGTGGGTATATTTATGGCCTTTGAAAACTTATTTTATTTTCCTTATTTAGTGCAAAAGCACAAACTCACTTATTGAAGTGAAATAAGCACAAAGTCTTAAATCTAAAATGCATAAAACATCAACCTCATATTTTGTATTACATAAGACTTCAAATTCTATTTTCTTAGTGCATAAAGCACAAAATATCTTTTTGATTCAATCGTACATAAAATCTCATGCATACACTTTTAAAATTTCGTATCGAACTTCAAATTTAAATAAATATATAAATAGCTAATAACACTTCATATAACACACACACACACACACACACACACACACATATTTACATATATATATATATATCAATGCCAAATGCACACAAAGAATTCATAAGACTTCATCTTTGCTTAAACCTCATATAAAACATACAAATTGCAAAACTTATAACTTAATAAACACTTAAATTCACTTATATTAAAATCAAGAAAAATTGGCTTTCATTTCATAACATAAAACGTAGCTTCGCTTATAAAGAAGGGCTTAAAACTTAAATCAAGATCTTTATTTCTAGATAAGCTTGTACTTATAAAATTAAAAACATTTACTTTCCATATGAAATATAATATAATTAAAATATTTCTTCAACCACCAAAATGATAAATATATTCACAAAATACTTAAGCACTTAAAGTAAGCATAGCCTTATATATATACATATAAAATTTCTTTAATATTCTCCATGAGAATTTTCTTATACATTTTTCAAAACAATTGAAAATACTTCGAATAATGTAGAGCACTCACCTTAATTCCAAGTTTCCTTAAGTGGCTTTCATGGCTTTCTTCGGCTCCGTTTACTTCCCTTTCACCTACACATCACTTATTTACTTAGAATATATCAAATTGAACTTCACGAAATTTATTACACAAATTCTAACTCAATTCAACCATAAAGGACATATTCACTAAAAATTGTCTCTACACGATTTTCGCTTAACCCAAGCTTTCTAATTCTGATTTCTTTCCATAAATCCTCCTTATTCTTACCTAGGAACACCCCCATACACTTAAAACCATCACTCAAGGCTTGAAACAAAAAACCATAAAATCACACCCCCTTTGGCCGAATATGATGCAGCCTCCTATCCCTTGGTTTTCTTTGCTCAATTCTTGCTCCATTCACCTCATTAACTCGCACTTAGGTCACCTATAAAACGGTTCTAAAAAATTCCAACGAACGGGTGACAAAACCTAAGAAAAACCTTATTTTTTCACTACTTTTTCAATATCAACTCTCACATTTTTCATTCTAAATCTTAATTCTCCTTTTTTTTTTTTTTTTAATGCCATAGATACTCAAACATACTCACTTAATGCATTAAAACACATACAGGAGGTGGTATTACATGATACTTATCAATGCCCTTCATATGGGTTACAAGTTGGAATGTTGTCTAACTTAATTTCCAACACTTCCATAAGCTTATCATGGGTTTCCTTATCATGATTTCAACATGGAATCCTTGCTTACAACATCAAATGACATTAGTATCATACTTCCTTCACTATGGTCTTACATGGACTAACACATACTAAGTCCATTTCATTTAAAATTTTCAAACTAAATCACTTAGTTATTTTATCAAACACTTAGTCTAAATCAAAATTCACTTAAAACAAACTCAACCAAACTTAAGGTTTCTCCCATCAAAACCCTAACATGTCAAACTTTAATAGCTCCATGGGATTTCCTCTTAATTTAAAGCTCTTAAAACTCAACTTATAACATACATAGAAACCCACATCAAATTCCACCCAAATCATCAACATAAACATCATAGAAATGGGTTAAATAGTGATGAACTAACCTTTATTTGCTTGCTTTGTTGCTTCCAACTTATTCCTCTAGCTTAGGGTAGCTTGAAATCTTGATTTGGAAGCTTGAAATGGCATGAAATCACTTGATTCCCCTTTGGTTCTTCGCTTGGCTGAATTTACCCATTTGTTGCTCTTGTTTCACGTTTTTCTTCTCACAAAATGGCTAAGTGTTTGTTTTGGGGTGAAAAGCTCTCATATATATACTAATGACTTTTCCAAAATGACCATTATGTCCTTAGCAAATTTGGTTTTTCATCCTTAAACTCTTGCTTTATTTTATCTTGACCCCAATTATGATATATTGGCTTCTAATGGGTGTGTTTACTTAGTTGGAAGGGATTCGATGTAAGATCAAGTCCAAAAAGTATTGGGTTTAGATTATGTAAGAAAAATTGCATGATTGTGGATTTTAGGCATAAACGATGGGTTGGTTTGTAACAGCTCGTGTGGAGTCATTTGTTTGACTTACGTGAGATACAACCTATCAAATCGAAGCTACGGATGTCTAGTTTCTATAGAAACTAACGATTCATGAATTGGAGATCCATAGAGAAATTTATGACCATTTTAGTGACCAAAGGTAAGTGTTGGCGTCGACCTGCGCCGACCTGCGCGCCTCCGCACCACCCAGCATGCGTGCCAACGCGGCTGGCCGCCACTAGATTGCCTACCTACGCGCTCAGTAGCCTCTAGGTGCCCAAAAGAGCTCCACCTACTATCCCAAGCATGCTCCCTTGCACGCTTCCTCCCCACCGAGCGGCTAAGTGAGTGAAAATGCTGAAAAAAATGCAATTTTGAATAGTCTAACCCACTTTTCATGCCCAAACTCTCCAACCTATAATTACATCAATCTTCACCATTTAGGAAAGTTTTGAGGGGCTAAGAATGGACATTTTTAAAACATCTCTGAGTACTAATACTAGGGATACCATAAATAAAATTGAGGGTTAATAGTGTCAACTTCTAGAAACTTGAAATAACTAAATTACATAATCGCCCCTAAGTGACCCTTTTTACGCGCAACCCTCCATTTTTTGTTTCTTTATTGATTATGGGGTTCCGAACTCCAGTTTTCTTCACCCATAACCTATTTATTATCACCTAGGGACGTTCTGGCACTAATGAAATTGCGTTGAGGGACTTGAATTCTCAAATCATTCGATTTTGACCCCTTTATGTCGAACACTATTCATGACCCTACTCGAGGCTTTTCTTCATTCTATTTTCACTTCGAAAACCTTCCCAACTCACCCTCTAGTCAATCCAAGTGTTGGTACGAAAGGAAACGGTCATTGGGTAAGCGTTTTAGACTAAAAATGCATTGTGTTTTGCTACTAATTTTTAGGCATTTTCTTGGTTTCGATTTCTAATTTTAATATTTCACTTTTAATAGCTTCAACACATCAAATTAAACTCATTAGGATCATTAAAACTCTCAACAGACACATTATGGGTTAATTTAAGGAATCGCCCTTCAAACTAGTTTAGTGCGCGTTTTGATTTTTCTTTAAATTCTTGATATTTTCTTGGTTTTCTAAGCTCCCAGTAAACATCAATTCACTTATTTTTCAACTCATTTTTACTCAAAACCAACCAACAAACAAATCATAACAAATCTCATCTAAAAATCAACTCAGTCACCAACAAAATCATCAACAAAATCAACGTCAAAGATAAACAACTCACCCCTTTTCTTTCTCATAAAATCACCCTCTTCGTCTTCGTATTGACTTCAATTTTGGACTGGTTTTGGGTGCGAAATGGATTGGTTTCAGGCTGTTTTCTTCCTCCTTATTCTCCTTCACGCGATCTCTCTCTTCCTCGGTCGAATCTCTCTTTTTCTTCTCTGATCTGCCGCCTCTGTTCTGGTTCAGCTCCGGTCGTGCTTCTGCACTATTTCGGCGAGTTCTGGTCATGTTTTGTGGTTAGTTTTCGATCATGTTCGAGTTGGTTGTGCTGGTTTTCTTCTCCTCTCTTCCTCTCTTGCTCTTTCCCTCTCAATCGATCGACGATCTACCGTTTTCGCTTGGTCATGGCGTCTTCATTTATGCTCGGTCATAGGTTTGATTTGCGACTAGATGAGCTAGATTAGCGTCGAGTTAGCTGGGCTTTGCAGGTTGGCACAGCTCGATCGGGATAGCAGCTCGTCATCGTCGATTTTGCATGCTATTTTGGCCAGGTTCTGGCGAGGTTTGCGGATGGATGAGTTGGGCTTGATGTTGGGTTCAAGTGGGCTTGCGGCGGTCAACAAGCTGCTCGGCGTCGACGTCTTCTTCTTCTCATTCTTCTGATTCAGCGATAGATCTATTTTGCTCACTATTTCAACTTCATTTTGTGATTTGAAACAACTTTTGTGCTTCATGTTTTCCTCCACGATTAACTTCAATAATTTTGATCACGTCCTAAGAAAATTTCGTTCTCCTCCCTTAACTTTTAACTAAATTTTACTTTGGCCACAAATATCAAATCTTATCTTCAATTTAGTCCCTTGTCACATTAAATAATTACTTCGATTTCATTTACTATTTTACCCTTCCATTTAATCTCCAATCGAGTTTAATTCAATCTCTAAGGGTTCCTTATAACCTTAAGCGCTTTCATTGACCATTTGGGGTCTCTAATAGTTACTTAGGGACTATTTTTGGGGATTCCGTAAAATAAAAAAATAGAGGGTTTACACTAGGGATTGTCATGGAATGAACCCGAGGTCCAATTGAAAGTTGAGAAAATATGTGAAACTTTAGAAGTGTAAAATTTGATTTGCAGGTTGATTTTGTAAATTTTGGCAATCCAAAAAAAAGAAGAAGAAACTCTGCTGAAATTTTTAAGAAATTTTAAACTATAGAAAATAAATTTAAAATAAATTATAAGTTCCTTTGAATTCTGATGATTTCAGTTCTAAACTTTGCTCCTCGGATTCCCAGCTGGATATAGTGGAATAGAATTTAGAGGGATTCCGTGAGGTGCCAAGCGGGCTCCTAGGCCCCCGTAAAGGGAAAGGCGGGGTAGGTCCCGTCACATAGTGAGGGAAGTATGATACCAAAGTCATTTGATGTTTTTAAATATGATTCTGTGTTGAATTCATGATAAAGAAACCTATGATAAGCTTATGAAAATGTTAGATATCAAATTAGACAAGTTGCATTTTATAGCCTTAAGTGAAAAGGTAATAATGGTTATCATGCAATAACACTTCTTGTTGGTGTTTGAATGCATTGAATGAGTATAATTAAGTATGAATAACACTAAGGAAAAAAGAATTAAAATTAAGAATGAAAAATGAAGAAATTGCCCATAAATTAGTAGCGAAAAAAGGACATTCTAGCTCAAAACCTCCGTTTCTTTTCGAATTGACTTTTGGACCGACCTAAGTACGAGTTAAGGAGATGAATGGAGCAAGAATAGAGAGAAGAAAGCCTAGGGATTGCTCCCTAGTGTATATTCGGCCAAGGGGGGTATGATTTTATCAATTTTTGTTTCAAGCTTCAGAAAATTATTTTGGCTATATGGGGATGTTCCTAGGTGAGAATAAGTAAGGTTCATGGAAAGAAAACAAAATTTTAAAGCTTTGATTAAGTTGAAAACGAGAAGGGAAGTATGTAGGCAACATAGTTTTCAAATGAATTAATTGAGTTAAAAGCATTATGATGAGTTTTATAAAGTTAAGTTTAGCATATTCTAAGCGAGAATGTGATGTGTAGGTGATGAGGAAGTAAGCGGAGCAAGGCAAGGCCATTGAAGTCCTAATACGAAGCTTGAGATTAGGTGAGTGCTACACTTGTTTTAAAGTGTTGGTAATTAGATTTTAAAAATTATGAGAAAAGTTCTATTGTGAGTGCTAAAACAATTTTAGAAAAGTTTGTGTTGGTTGGCAATACTTAAACATTTTATGATGTATTTGCCATTTTAGTATTTGAAATGAGCATTTTGATTTATATGATATTTTGTATAAAAAGTTAACATTTATGATTTCATAAGTATGAACTTGTTATGAAATGAAATTAAAGTTTTAGTTTTAAGTACTTTTAACAAATGAAGCAATGTTTTATGTTTATACAAATAAAAATGAGATTTCTAGATTCAAAGGTTTGATGCAAAAACAATTGATATGTTGTTTATATAAAAATTTATGAGAAGAAGTTCTATTATGTTAGTTTTAAATCTTGAAATAAGTATTTTACTAGTTTGAATGCTTTTGCATGATTAAGATGAGCTAATTTTTGCTTTTTACATTGAGGAAAGGTATTTTGGTACTTATGGCACTTAGAAACGAGTTTTTATGCTTATTGTACTAAGAAAGTGAGTTTTGGTGTTTTTTGCACTTAGAAAAATGAATTTTTGTGCTTAATGAACTCAGAAATAAGTTTTAGTACTTAATGCACTTAGAAATAAGATTTTATGCTTATTGCACTCAAAAAGGAGAGTTTTGTGCTTATTGCACTTGGTAAGTAAAGTAAAAAGAAGTTTTCAAAGGCCATAAGTATACCCTCAAATAATAAGATTAAGTTTTAGACCAGGCCGGTATATCCTACATTAGTATGACAAAGTCCTGGGGGAGGGGGGGGTGGGGTGGGGGGGGGGGGGGGGGGGGGGGGGCGCGGCCGGAGAAAGGATACATCACTAACTTGGGGGAAAATTGAGTCTGTCGTGTCACCTCTACTTGTGTGGGATATTATCTCATGTTATGGTTAGCGATGTAGCATTCCGCACATAATTGCGAGATGTCTTTGTAAGTAAGTGTCATGGTTTGTGTCAGTTCAAAATCACAACTTGACTCCACATTGATTAGCATTAGCCTAGCTATCACGTGGTTGTAAGTATTATGGGATATGAATGTTGCTTTTAGAAAGTAAAGTATTTGAAGTATTAAAAGCAAAGAAAAACATTTTCAGATTTTACTATAAGTAATTTTAAGTCTTTAGCTCTTTGTATGCTTTGTAATTTATAAGTTTTATATGAAGTTTATGCAAATATGAGTTTTATAAATTCTCTATGGATATTTTGCATTGAAATATATAAGTTTTATATGAAGTTTTTTGAATCTATGAGTTTTATACGTTTTGGCATATAGCTTTATGTATATATGGGTTTAAAATGCTATTCAATTTATAAGTTTTATATGAATTTTATGCACATATGAGTTTATAGTTTTTATATGCATGCCTTGCAAACTAAATGAGGTTTATGTCTTTTTTTTTTTAAGTTACAAGTTCTATGAAGTTTTTATGTATATATTTGTTTATATGCATTTTGATATTCTTATGAGTTTTATAGTTTTATAGCTCTATGTGAGGTTTTATGCACTTATGCATTTTAAAGATTTATCATTCACGCTTTGAAATGAAATAAGATTTGAAACCTATGAGAAACTTTAAGAAATAGAAATGTATTTTGAAAAGTTTTTAAGGAGGTATTTTAAGAAATAAAGTTTTTTAGTTGAAAAGAAATATAAGTACTCACTAAGCTTCTAAAGCTCATAATTTTTGTTTTTATGTTAAAAACCTCCTCTTGTATAGAAGTGGGTGACCGAGATCAGAGGACTTCTCCAGAAGAGTAGGTGGGCAAGGACACGACATTGCTTCTGTATAAATACATTTTGCATATTTTGTATTTGAAACAAATCGTGTGTACATATATGTTTAAGTTGTAAATGAGTGGTCCATAGTCAATCATGATATAAAAGTTTTAGTTTTTAAACCATTGTGTGAATTGTCAAATGATTTGATTTATAACTTTATGTTTTGCTTTTGATGAAAGAGAAGTTGTGATTTGTGCCATTAAAATATATGTTTGTGGCCAAAAAAAGTTGGGTTGAGTTTTAAAAATATTTGGAAGTGTAGATTTTCTTTTACAGATTTTGACTACTTTAAAAATGCAGTCCTTATATTACTAGATTTTTATTTTACAAAATGACTTGGTTGTAAAAAGTTGAAACGAAACTTTAGTTTTGAAAACGAAAACAAACTGACTAATGTTAAAGAGAAAGTAGATGAAATAAGTTTAAAAGCAAAAAATTGTCAAGGGTTTGCTCCATGACCTTCTCTTAGCCCGTCTAGTAGGGTTTAAGAGGGATCTGTTGGGTTGCTAGGCAGGGTCCTCTGGACAAAAGTATAGAGGGATTTGGATTGGGTCCTGTCATTAATAATAGAAACTTTGGTGCTTTTAGAGAAACCACAAAAGCAAATTTGATGCTTTTAGAGAAACTACAACAACTTACATTGAGACACAAGGAGAGTAGAAAAAAAAAATCTATTTCTTACTATTGATTAAAAAATTGTCCATAATAATCACACCAACAATAAATGATAAAAATGTAATTGATATTCGATATTTGGAAGGAAAAAGGGAATCAGACCCTCTGTTTGTATTGAATCAATATACGAGATACAATTTGCTGAGGAAAATGAAAAAACTCCCTTTGATGTTCCTTAAGATGCCTAAATATTTTTGGGTAGAGGAGAATCCCATCCCCTTTATGAATTTCCTCTCCCCTCGGCTATAAGTAACACGTGATTGAAAGGAGAATAAGAATCATTTAAAAGATAAAAAGACCTAGGCTACCCTGTAGATGGGGCTATAGAGTCCCCTTTCCTATTTCTATTATTGAACACCCCATTTGTAAGAACCTTATCCTTCTTTCTAGTGCTTTTTGGACCTTATTTCTTCGTACCTACCCTCATTCTGAATAGTAGATGCATTTATACTTGTCCTCCTTCTTCTTAGGGTTCATTTTCCCTTTCTTTTGTAGTCAACTCTTCCTCTGCATCCCTTTAGCTGGATTCTCTACATCATGTCCCTCACACCTCTCTTGGTTAGTTTGCTTTCATCTTTTTTGTGTTTCTTACTCCTTTGTTTTACTAGCTCAAGCTTAAGGGATGTATGACTCTTTATCCTTGGCTGGGTTGCTTTCAACTCCATGTGGCGTGACGACTCTATTTCTCACCTACTACATGGCACTTTTTATGCATTAGTCATAGGTCTATTTCTAGGCTTGGCATTTTTCTTTTTGGTTGACAAAAATGGTGATATGTTGACGCCATGAGGATTTGCTACCTCTTTTTTGAATTAGACTTCCTCTTGGCTTCTCCCACCCTTTCTCAAAGGGGTAGTGATGTCTTTTCCAGCCCATTCTAGCCAAGTAAATGGGCTCGTGCATATGTTCATTGAGGACAAGTTCTTAGGAACTTGATCTTGAGCTTCAATTAAAAGTTATTTCAATTAGTTTCAATGTTGGGCTCAATTAAATTGGCAAAGAATCCAATTTCCCCTAACACTTACTATGGACACAAGAAAAGTTCAAAATAAAAAACTACAGTACTATTGCTTGATTCTTAGCATACGGTTAAAAAGGAATATGTATATATTTGGTACGACTAGTCTATTTGCTAAGAGAGTTTTCTTAATTCCGAAAGCTCTTTTAGGTATATTTGGTGTTATTTAATTATCATCCTAATAGAGCTTTTGAACAATTAAAACCTAAAATGCATCTACTAGGAGAAGTTTAAATTTTGGGTTTTTTCAAAGTAGATCTTTTTGAGCTTTTTTGAAAGTATAAAATTCTATTGGTTGCAAAGTTAACAAACAAATTTATTAAACCTTGCAAGTGCACAAATTGTTTTATTAAAGTATATAGCAAGCAAGTAAGGGTCGATTCCACGAGGAGTTTTAACCTACTTTTAATTCTTAATTTATTTAAAACCTAAACTAAAGAGTAATTAGATTGGGTTTCAAAATCAAGTTTAGAAACTTAAAACAAAATCATAGTAGAAAATCAAATACATAAAAGTCAATAAAGAATCAATTAGTTATAACATTCCATCCACCATTAAACAGTCCCTTGATCCATTCGATAAAATTAATGAAGCAAAATCATATTAATGTATGATGAATAAATGCATAATAAGGTAATGGTTATATTGATTGTTTCTTAGATTGTATGTAAATTACATGACATCTCTATCGATACATGTAATTCAAATTACAACCTAGCATGGTGTTTTAATTCGTTCTTGGACTACTAACTCACAAGCGCATGAGGTTATGACAAATAATATGTGATGAGTGAGTCTTAAGGATGTGTGAATCGGTCACTAAACTTGTTCGAGTCGAAAACAAACAAGTTAAAGTTAGGGGTGAGCACTATAGTGTTCAGTTTAGTTCTCAGGAATCGAACCGAAAACATTTTCATGGAGAACCGAACATGGTCCATTAAGGGGGAAGAACCAAATAGAATCGAACACCCTCGGTTCGGTATGGTTATTCAGTTTTGGACCTAATTTTGGGCCCCATTTTTTTTTAGTTTTTTTTTTAGCTTTTTTTTTTGGGTCTCTAACCATTGGGCTTGTTGATACTAATTATTTTGGACTATTTTGGCTTGCCCTATCTTGTGGGTGCAAACGAAAATATTATGTGTGTGAAGCAAAAAAATTACATAGGTGCACATAAAATGTTGCCTTTAAACCTAGCTTCAATAAAAGGGAAAAAATTCAACCTGGCTTAAGAAAAAAAAAAATGAAACCCCTAATTAAACACAAAAAAGGGGTACAACATAGTTAGATCATCATACAAGACACAACACTTTCCAACTTATTGCTTGATTCCTAGAAATCTGATTAAAAGAGATTAAACAAATACTTTATAGTCTGTAATAGCAATAAGATCATAATACCATGATTATCAAAAATCAAACATGGCTTTTACATTCAAAATCTCATATTTAGTTAAGTCCTGAACCACTTTAATGTTAAAGTAGTGATTCTCAACCATTATACAAATCATTATCCTAAATGTAATTATGTTTGAAACTTAAATGTGAGCAAAAAAAAAAAAAAAAAAATCACTCAATATTGATTGATGATCATGAAATAAAATCAAAACAATGCAAAACTTTTAGTGAATAATGTAAAAGTTATGTTTTTTAAAATTAGCAGGCATTAATGGTAGAATTACTATATATATACATATATACAGAATTTTTATGTTCAGTGGTTCATAACTTTAAAAATTTAAAACGAATTAATCAAATTCATCTATTATATTTTCTCTCCTAAAACAAATTCTCTCTCCTATTTAATTCAAATGTAATAGATGAATTTAATTGGTTCGTCCTAATAAATACTAAACATAAAAGTTTTATAGGATGCATTGACCACAACATATATATACATACATATATATATATATATATATACTGTGGTCAATATGTTTTAAATTTTAAATTGTTAAGATCTCTAATTTTAACTATTTATGGCATTTGAAATAAATAGGAGAGATTTTTTTTTTCTTTTTTAGGAAAGAAAATGCAATGAATGAATTTAATAATTTAAAAGTTAGGACACACTGATCATAAAAATTATATATATATTAATTTTTTTTAAAGCCATTTTTTATTCACAAACTTAGTTTGCATTTGACCTATTTATTATTCACAAACTATTTTGTCCTTTATTTTCCAACTATTCAATGCTTCAAAAAACTCAATTTTGCCTATTTTTATAATCTCAAATTTTGCATAAAAGAACTGTTACAATAAATACAAGAGTACTCCGAAGAACACTTCCACAATAACCATACGTTGATAAGTAATATCCTAGTTTATTAAGACAAATAAAATTACAGTTGCATACATACAAGGTTTAACATTAACCCTGTATTGGTTAAACATCATAGAAGTGCACGCACGTTGCAATGAGACTCTCTCTCTCTCTCACTCAAACTCACACACACACACACACAAATACATATAACATTCAAGGTGCATATATATCCATTATTAATATAATTATATAAGCAATTAATAAGCAAAGTAGTAGAAGTGGTTGAACACTTCCCTTACTTCTAAAAGGTCATGTGTTCAAGTCTCACTCTTATTCTAAAATATTAGGTGTGGGTAGTTTTTTATTAATTTAATCCTTTTCCCCCACCATTTAAAAAAAAAAAAAGACATACATGCAAAGTAATAGACTAATAGCTCATTTACTTAATGGTGTATCCACGTCCTACAGCATATTTCACCAAATCCCCGAATTCACCCTTGTCGATGCATCCATCTTGGTTGCCATCAGCGTAGTTAAGTCCACCTTTAGCTGGGTGATGGAGAAATAAGGGGATCCAAGAAGGGATCCAACAGCCCCATTTCTTGAAAGCTAACTTTAGCTCTTCTTGACTCAGAATGCCATCTTTGTTTACATCAAGCTGCATGAATATTTCCATCAATTGAGGCTCAGTTTGAGGTACCTCAATCCTTATGGGACGCATGGTGATCGAAAGAGTAGTTGATTAGAGTATCATTGGGAAGTACAAATATATATAGAGGCAGATAAACAAGGGACCTCTTTTGTGTGGGTTTGGGTCTTGGTACTTGGTTAAGGAAAGATCATGGGTTTATATAGGACTTCTTATAAGCATTTGTACAATTGCTGAAAGGACGGTGTCTTCTTAGTGAAGGACTGAAAATGAACCTTGACCAGCATGTAACACATTTACTTGCCACTTTTTGATTGTACGAGAATAATTAATTAATTATATATAATGCTTTTATAATCAAATATACCTGATTTTAAAAAGTAAGAACTAACCAATTAAATTTATCCATTGCATTCTCTTTCCTAAAATAAATTATCTCTTCTATTTAATTCAAATATAATGGATGTGTTTGATTGGTTTTCCCTAACTTTTTAAAGTTAAGGAATCCTCATTTTAAAAGTACCATATATAAAATATATTTTAATTAAAATAGGGTGTGAAAATTATTCGTATTTGCACCTATTGATTTGATTGCAAATTATTAAAAAAAATTTCTCTTGGAAAAATATCGTAGTATACTATTATCTAACGTTTGGTTAAAAAAAGGAAAAAAAATTAAAAAAAAAAAAAGAACAAACTTAGTATGGTACAAACATATAGAATATAATCTAAAATGTGGTCCATATATTTAGGAAGGTAGGCAATGAGACAAGGAGGGAATATAATTGTTAATTTACTGTAAATGATAATTAATTAGACATTTAGATTTTAATAAAATCCCAAAAAATTGACTATAATTTAATATTTTCTTAGTCATTACATAATGTAATGTCACAAATTAAGTTGAAATGTAAGTGCAATAACATTAAGTTGATAATTTATAATATCAATTAGTACTGTCACTCATAGTTGTAATAAACCATCTTTTTTTCGGTAATCTTTTCATGATTCAGTGACACATTAATATTTTAAAAAGTAGATAATCAAGATTATTATATATTTTCTCTCTCATGCAACATTCCAACTTAAATTACTCTTATAAAAATATTAACATCATATCAACATTAACAGAGGATCCTTGGTGTTATCATGATACTACTACTTGATCATCATGACTCATGGTCACAAGTCATAGGAATTCAAAGAGACACTCCACCAAAGGTTATGATTTTTTTTTTTTTTTTACAAGATAACAAAAGGTTATGCTTGGACACAAGAAAAGTAGCAATGGAAATTCCGTTTATTAGCATCTGTTGGAAAAAGAATAAAGAAGTAATAATTTACATCCACAAGAAAAAAAGGGAAATTTAAAGGATGCTTTTTAAGAAGTTCACGTGATCTGCATATATATTCTCTTCTTCTTTTTCCTTCAATTATCAAATAAATATATCATCCTTTTTGGATTGTGACATTCTCTATACATGAATTTATTCCACCTTCTATGACTCATATTATTCTCTCTATATACTAGATAAGCTAGTCAAAGTGGTGCTTCTATTATTATTGATACCTGATTAAGTTTTATAATAATTTCAGATAAAGAAAATTACTCAATGATTCATTTGCTTTCATGTTCCTTTTGCAGGGAGTCTATCCTATTACACAAAAAACCAATTAGCTCTATGTTACTGACAAGAATTAACTCATAATTTTCTTATATAAACATTAATTCCTAATCAAATATAAGTCACCGAAGTTTAAAAGCATACTCCGACAGGTAAATCATCCTTCATTTTTCAATCAAATACTTCGTGTATGAACAAATAATTAATATCTTCGTGAATGAGCATTTTACCAACAGAATTTTTTATCAAAAAATGGGTTTACTGGAGAATTTTTTGAGTCACACTAAAATAAATTACATCACTATCATGATGTCAGCTTATGCTATCATTGTCTTAGTATTCACATATAACAGATAAGGCGACAAAAATGCACAAATTCTTTTTTTTTTTTTTTGGAAAAGAAAATGGATAAATTATTAATTTGCTTGATTCGTATCAATCTTATAAGTGCTATATGACCATATCTATCCTCCTTAACTTGATGAGACAAAAGCTTCATTACTGCAGCCAACGTATATGCTGTGGACAAATAATTAATTTATAGTGCAATTAATATGGAGTTTTACATGCGATTGATCAATCACTTGAGTTGCAATGATATTAAGAAATAATCAATTGATTAATAATTTTCCGAGCTTTTCAATTTGCAATTTTTTTTTAAATATTTTTACATTTATATATCAATATATATATATATACACAATTCTAACCTAAGTTTGGATTCTAAGAGTATTTGATAATGGGTGGCCCTATTGCCCCCTAAATTTCGTCTCTCTACACCTTTAATTTTACCAAATATTTTACTGAAGGAAAAAAAAAATTCGATTTTAATTCGAATGCAGAAACGTGAATCTTAAAAACTTTTCAAATAAAACGTGTCCAATCAATACTAGTAATAACGATTCAATAATTAATTCATAAGATCGAATCTTACCTTGCATGAAGATTGAATTGATCCCTTTTGATTCGCAGATTCTTCACCACCTGATCTTCCTTACTATGACTCTTCACAAAAAAAACTGTGTGTGGGCACAATCTTTTGAAGATCCTTTTGAAGTAGATGGTTATTAGGTGATTTTTAATCAACGGAAATTTTTGGTTCAAGTAGCCAAAAATTCTCTCAATCACCACTACCCTTCCCAATCATAAAAACATCTTTTTATATATATTGGTAAACTAGGGCACTTCTTATTTAACAAGGAATCCAAATTCCTATTTTAAATTGAAAGACTTAATTCATATCCAATATGGAATCAAATTCCTTATTGGATTAGAATTCTATTCTTTTAATTTAATATGGAATCTAATTCCCATTAAATTAAAACTCTTTAATATAATTTAAATGGAATCTTATTCCAATTAAAATTATTATTTCCATTAATTAATTAAATGATTATTTCATTAAATTAAATTATTCTAAATCATAATTAATTTAATGACATCATTTATAATTGAACCCATGACCTCTACAAATAATTAAATAATTAACCATTAATTAAATAATTATAAATATTTAAATAATCAAATTATTTAAATAATTTATGAACATGTACATAAATTTATATGTACATCAATAATCGGACAATCCAATTATATTCTTCAACTTGTTTCTTTATGTGGTTGTGAGCTAGCAAGGGGACCAAATGGACCTACAATTTGAGCTCCAATAATATCGGAATTATTAATTAAACTCTTTAATTAATAATTCGCTATTATTAACCTTAGAGTTACTCCACTAAAAACTTAAGGTTGCACTCTCAAAATTGTAGATGTTTTATACAATCTGAATTTTCAGTGTCCATCGATTTAATCATTTCATATGATTCGATCCTCCACGAGTAATTCATAATTAGAGCTAGGTTATTAAAATCCGTTATACCTCTCTAATTATATCTTGTTCCTTTAAGTACCATTGATTCTCTAATGAACAATATATCCATAACAACTTATGAATTTATCTTTCAATTTACTCATAAACAGAAAGTTGAGCGCTCTTATTTTTCAAGACCCGAATCAGCACTTAAGGGAACTACTCATCTACTTCTCGCAAGAAGGAGTGGATTCCACTATTGTGTAGAATGTTCTCAGCCACTTATTAAATCACATCTCCAAAGTACGAAGCATATTGACCGTAAATCTATAACAGTCTCACCCATGTAAATCAAAAGACATGACCCAACAAATAGGAGTCCATTAAACACTCAGGATTAAGATCAATCCATATATGATCATCTAATCGATAAATAAGAATTTCTTTGTTTAACGGATATTAATAAGAAACTCATTTTATCAAGGTCCAGTTCTATATAATCTTTATTATATAAGTGCCTCTATTTTCATATCGCCATATGAACAATCCCGGATAAGATCATCGTATCAAATACGAAATGGACCGCATCTGTAGATTTATCACAAACAAAGTACCCAACTTTGTTTGCTTTCTACGGACTCTTTAGATTACTAATCTCAAATTAAATCCTCTTGTATATAACACTTATATACTTAATTTGAGACTACATAAGTAATCATGGATGTTATATGATATTCGTATGAAGCAAACATTTCATAAATGCACATTAATTTGAATAAAATAAACTGTATTTATTTATAATTTATTTAAACGTTTACAAATTACAAGCTCTTAGGGCACAATGCCTAACAATCTCCCACTTGCCCTATAGCAAATGAGACATATCTTGTAATCCTAGGCCCTCTAGATGACCATCAAACACTTTAGCCGTTAAGGTCTTTGTAAACGGATCAGCATGGTTGTCCTGTGAAGCTATTTTCATCACCGACATATCTCCTCTATGTACTATCTCTCTAATGAGATGATATTTTCTTTCTATATGCTTTCCACGCTTATGGCTTCTAGGTTCTTTCGAATTAGCCACTGCACCACTATTATCACAATAAAGTGTGATTGGTTTATCCATATTTGGAACAACTTCTAAATCTATCAAGAACTTACAAAGCCAAACTGCTTCTTTAGTTGCTTCACAAGCTGCTACATATTTGCTTCCATGGTGGAGTCAGCGATACAAGATTGCTTAACACTCCTCCATACTATAGCCCCACCACCTAGGGTGAATACTGACCCTAGACGTGGATTTTCGAGAATTCTTATCCGACTGAAAATCAGAATCTGTATATCCTGTTAGAATCAAATTCTCACCAGAATATACTAGCATATAGTTTCTCGTTCTCCGAAGATATTTGAGAATACATTTTACTACCACCCAATGATCCAATCTTGGGTTAGATTGATAACGACTGACTACTCCCACTGAATAACATATGTCAGGTCTCGTGCATAGCATAGCATACATGAGACTGCCTACTGCAGAGGCATAGGGAATTCGTCTCATATCCTCAACTTCTTGAGGTGTCTTAGGACATTGTTCCTTAGACAAGTGAACTCCATGCCGAGAAGGTAAATAACCTTTCTTGGAATTCTGCATCGAATAACGTACAAGGATCTTATTAATGTATGATGCTTGAGACAATGCTAACAGTTTGTTCTTACGATCTCGTATGATTTGGATCCCAAGAACATAACTAGCCTCTCCCAAATCTTTCATTTGGAATTGGTTAGCAAGCCAGTTCTTTACATCAGATAATGCTCCTACATCATTCCCAATGAGTAGAATATCATCGACGTAAAGTACGAGGAAAACCAATTTCTTATCGATGATACGCTTGTATACACAAGGTTCATCGACATTTTGCTCAAAACCATAAGACTTTATCGAAGTATCAAATCTAATGTTCCAAGATCGAGAAGCTTGCTTAAGTCCATAAATAGACCTTTGCAACTTACAAACCTTTTGCTTTTGACCTTGGATCACGAATCCCTCTGGTTGCACCATATAGATGCTTTTATCAAGATTGTCATTCAAGAATGCAGTCTTGACATCCATTTTGAAGGGTCCTAAACCTATAACCTATCAGGCAACCCGCCCGGCACTCCATGGAAGTCTTCCAAACGAAATCTTGATCGATTGGAAAGTCTCCATGAAGCCAAGCCATGAACGTTTCTGAAATCTCTTTTTAAAACATCCTTAAAGTTTTCTAATGGTGCGGAATTTCGATCGAATTTGTTTTTTTTTTTTCTTTGCTTTTCGAATACTTTTACAAATTAGGATTTTAAAAATTTTGGCAGCATAACAGCTGCATTTCTAGTAATCCCACCTATAAGAAAAATCAAGTAAAACTTGTACACTTCTATAGCAATTATTTTTCTCAACTGCTAGGCCTCAGGCCTTCATTTCCAATCCACAAACAACCACAAAATAGTTTATGCAATTTCAAAAGAAGAACTTAACACATTTCATTTCATGAACATGCATGTATTACAAAAGTTCAATTTAGTGTCAATTCAAAGTTTACAAAAGTCCAAAAGTGATGCACATTCATGATCAACACAAAATATTATGATTTCAATGCAGCTGCATCCGACGCGCTCACTAGTCTATGGTAGGGGCTTCTGAAGCTGTAGCACCTGCGCCTGTACCTGGGGAGGTTTTGTTTTGGAAAAATAAAGTAAAGAGTGAGCTAATAAGCTCAGTGAGTGTTAAATTCTTTAACTAAACTACTTTAGGAAAATACCTCCCTAAAAAGTTTATTAAACATAATGCAATTGTTTAAGATAAATATGCCACATAAAAGAGATTGAGAAATTGAAAACCTTAATCGTAATACGCATATATATATATATATATAACATTTGATAATAGCATAATCATGCGTATTAAAAATGAATAAATAAGGCAACATATACATTTCATACATGCCATAAATCAAGAGTGGTGGTACTTAATTTATTAAAATTATTTGCATGTAATAAATCAACCACCATTGCCTATATATCGCTTGGCACCCTAGGTACATGACAGAGCGGAATTTCTCATCGCTCCAAGCGGCATTACTCATCGCTTAGGTCATTTATCCAGTCCCACGTAACGGAAAACCTCATCGCTACGGGAAGCTAGCCATTATATACCTCTATACGTGCATGGTTGACACACTGACTAGATTAACTGACTCAGTCCCTTTTTGCGAGTATTTCCCGTTGTTAGTTTAGTTAGTGACAGACACCGTTGACACTACCATGCACATCTTTAGAGTACTCTTCACCGGCTACAACTCATTGAGATACCTAGAAGGCGTGTCATAGGCTAATAAAAACATTTTCTTTCCTCTCTCTTTCATTTTCATAATTTTCATTTTGTAAGCGTTTCATAGATTCATGCATAAAGCTTTCATAATATTTTCATTTGAATAAAAATTCATATAAAGCATTTCATGGCATGTAATTTATACATTTCATAATTACTCATTTAATCATGAAACAATTGCATAAAATGTTTTATAAAATCATTCACATAAAATACTTTGAATGAACACTCACCTCCTTTCTTTAGCTTGCTTCTAAGCTTATAATTTGGGTTTTCATTAATTACGCGCCACCTACGCATTTTACATATTCTAGTCTTAGGCAATTTTGCAAACAATTTCAAATCGCATGCAATTTAAATATAGAACATTTCTACCAATATATCAAGTCACAATAATCGCACGACTACGGAAACTCTTCGAAAAGTCTTATTCTAGTTGCGACAACACTAGTTTTCACTAACGCCTTTCCATTTACTAAACTTCGGCTATTTCGCAACCTAATTTCGTAGGTTCACATGCTGCCATGCTTTTACTTTAATAACTATCATATAATTTTAACTCGAAAGCCATTCAACATTACACAAACTGCCATGTATTGCATCTATATGCTGTCATGGTCACTTAAAATGATGGACAAGCTGTACCATTAACATTTTAACATACACACATGCTTCCCAATGCAATTTTATCAACTCTTGCATCATTTTTACCATTCAATTGAATTCCAATATCATCCATTTAATTATAAATCATTCCAAATACTCAAAAAAATCATATCAAGTCAAATAAAACTCATTAAACTTGAAACAAGACAGCATGTATACCATTATGTTCATTTTGACCGTGTGACGTCCATATGAACCCGAATTTAATTCTTTCAATTTCTATGATCATTCTAACCTCCAATTAACTTAATATATCATTTAAATACATCAAAAATCAGCAGCTATCAGTCAAAACACCCCTTGGCCGTGAGTTACCATAGTTACCCATAACATTTTCGTTTTCCATTCTAACATAATTTCAAGCTATTTTCATGCATGTCCTTATCCATCACATATTTGAGTTAAAGATGCTCAAGTCCATTTTTATTAAATCATAACAGCCTCTACGTCACATTTGTCATCCATTTTCACATCAAGTTAAGGAAAAAATCATTACTAACTTCTAAAATGACTT